>OY720643.1:42938808-45338808 GCA_963169105.1 Ceriagrion tenellum | reverse complement strand
TTCTATCCACCCTTCCTTACCTATCCTCTATGGCGCAAATGACCTTAGCTGTCAGTCGCCTCCCCAAAATCCAATCCAATAGGAGGTAGTCCTTAATGGCTTAAATTATTGTTTAATAAAAAAAGAGGAATAAAGGGGGTTGGGTTGGAGTGGTGGCTAGAGTACTGGCTAACTATACAGGCGGCCAGGGTTCAAATCCCTGCAGAGGAGGATGCTTTTCAGAGGAAACCCGATCCCTACTTGAGTGTCTTGTGGAGGGCACTTCAAGTACAGTACTCCGCCCGTCCGATGAGACGTCAAACCGTGGTCCCCTTGCCGCCTTTCGTTAAGAGCAGGTTAATGCCGACGCTGTGTTTCTATCCACCCTTCCTCCCTTACCTATCCCCTATGGCGCAAATGACCTTAGCTGTCAGTCGCCTCCCCAAAATCCAATCCAATAGGAGGAGGTAGGAAATAGGAACGGAAAGGGTTTTTTCGACTGCCGCTGCGCGTAACCAGCAAAAGTAGTCGCCAGTGTAATCGACAAAGACTACATATTAAGCAACTGTTACGAAATTTTATGCACTAAAGAAGGCACCGTGCGTGATTCAGCCATTCCAGTTGATAATGAGACAATGGCTGACATCAGTGTTCAACGTGATGGAATAACTAAACAATTACATTCGATCAAAAGTAACCAGTCCCCAAGTCTAGAATACCTGCAAACGAGTTCTAAAAGTTAGATCGCACAATTTCTAAAGTCACATTTAACAAATAATCTGAAGGCAAGACACCCCATGACTGGAAAATTGCCTATGCAATTATAATATTTAAAAAAGAAAACAGACATGAGTCGTTTAATTACTGGCCTATATCGCTATCATCATTTTTATGCGCGATTATCGAACACACTCCTCTTATCCATCAAATGAAATTACCCGAAAGTCTATCACGGTAATCAGCACGTGTTCCGGGAGGGTAGATCTTGCAAGACACAGCTTGCGCTCATTCTTCTTGACATCATAAAAATCAGGTGCATGTATGGGAGAAATTGGGATACGCGATATTCCTTGATTTCACGAAAGCATTCGAAGCATGCTCGAAATGCAATTATGTGGGATAATCCAAAATATAGTGTATTGGACATGTGATTTTTCCAGTAACAATGGACCAATCACTGATTTTAATCTTTCAACTTTGAAGGGTGTTACTTATCATTCTGATAAAAAAAGGGCTAATACCTATCTTTACGCTTTTCTTTTTACTGTTCTTAGTCTTGTTAGCGAGTTTAAAACGGTTTTTGGCTCTCTCTCGCTTCCTCTTTTCCAGACCTATTTATCTTTCAATTCATCGGCTCCCAACTTCAAAACCAATTTATTTTCAGACGAAGTTATTGATATCTTACGATCTTCAGCATACTACAGTAGATCAGATCATGAGAATAAAGTAAGAGAAATAGATTGCAGAGCCGAAAGTTTGAAAATGCCGTTTTTTGCGCGATCCATAAGAAAACATAATGGCTGCATTAAGACTTTGAAGTAGGTTAGTCGACTACTTAATTAGTTGAATTGCTCTCGGTAAATGTCCGCTTCCGTCACACACCTTTCGAACACTCATTCCCGGACATTGGTGATATTAAGGATAATGACTGTGACATAGTTTAGTTCTTGCAGAATTTCAGTAAAAAACAAAAGTTACAGCAAAGTTGTTAAGCCACAGGTTTTTGAGATATTCACGTTAGAAAAAGATCAATTTTCGTCATTTTTCCGACTTTTTCGACGCCATTTTCTCAGTTTCGCGAAAGCTCCGACAGAGGGATATTTGTAATTTCACCTCTATAATATACATCTCTACATGCCTACACCCCTTTCTACCCTTCTAATTGCCAACCGTCTCGAGGGAGAGTTTTTTCTAGAAAATATGCGTCTCTACATGCCTACACCTCCTATTTCCACCCTTCTAATCACCAACCGTCTCGAGGGAGATTTTTTTCTAGAAAATATACGTCTCTACATGCCTACACCTCCTATTTCCACCCTTATAAACACCAACCGTCTCGAGGGAGATTTTTTTCTAGAATATATGTCTCAATATGGCTAAAACGCTAAAAAACTCGCAAACGCCGCCAAACGCGACTATCTCTCGCGAATTTTGCCTCGCGATTCGCTGTCTAACGATCGCTGTCCGCGATGGAACAATCAGCTCATATGCAGGATTTCACTTTCTCCCGACGAATGACTGCTGTGGATTCTTCTAAGGTTTCCATCCGGGTTAGATGCTCCATCTTCTCCAACGCCTGGAGAGGAGTTGGAGATGATGGAGCATCTTACTTGGACGGAAACCCGAGAAGAGTTCACAGCAATCAGCTCACTTTTATACAGAAAGTGATAGTGGCACACTCTATTCTGACCGACTCAACCCTGGCGCCATTTCCTCCGCCAATCAACGATCCGACCAGGACTCCCCTACTCCCCCAACTCCTGCGTTGGTCAGCTGACTCCCCTCAATCACCAGCCGCGTCGTCTCTACGCTGAGCCCGGTCTCTTTTGAAACTGACCGCGGACGAGAAAGGACCTGCTCGAGTGATGACATGTGATCGTCTTCTATATACCAAGTTTACGGTATTTAGCCTACGGGCTTGTTTTCAATTGTAATACTTGTTTGTTGTATAAATGTTCCTGCTTGAAGTTAATCAAACTGGATAAGCCTGTTGTTATTTTCTCTCGTCTCCGCCTACCATTCGCAGTCAATTCACTCGCGACGTCACGTTTTAGTAATTTGCATTGCACTTTTACATAGTTGCATTATCGATTAATTTAGTAGTTTTTGTAGCATTTGTAGCATACCCATAGTGTGGTGCATGTTGGTGATAAGTCACCTCCTGCCCAACACTTTTGAGGTGGCTTGGAGCAGGGTAATATGTAGATGTCCCTTTTCTATATCTTGTGTGACCGGCTCCAACCATTCATCTGGTGGTCATCTCTTTTCCCTCCTACCTTTTAGTTTCTAGATCTTTTGAGACTATTGTTTAACCTCCAGTTTTTTTACGTGGTCATGCCATTTCAACCGTCTACTCTATATTTATTCGTTGACATTCTTTTATATTCACTCATACTTGTATGTTTTCATTGGTAATTCTGTCCAGCCTTGATACTCTTCTATTAAAAAATTCATTCCTACGGCCTCCGGTCTCTGTCGTAGTGTTCAGGCTTATTTCCACGTTTCTGATCCTTAGAGAAGTCTGATTTGAATAATTGTCTGTTATATTTGTACCTTTTTATACCTTTTGGTCATAATGTACCATTCAGTTTATTTATTCCTTGTTTTGCTTGAGTTATCCTTTTTGTTATTTCTTTATTACGTGTTCCCTCGTTTCCATTGGTCACTCCTAAGTATTGGTACTTACAGCAGACTTTAATGACCTTCCCTTCTATATCCAAGTTTGTCGCGTCCTCATTTATTATCATATACTTCGTTTTGGTATGATTTATGATCAAACCAGCCAAGCTAGTGTTACTTTTCCTTGCTGTGATAGGATACGGGGAAAGACATCGTTCTATATTCCTCCGCTCCTTAGCGGTGAAGTTGCGACAGTACCTACGAGGCATATCCAGAAAGTAAGTGTACTAAATTTTTTCAGGCTACAAAAAATTTATTTAAAAAATTTTATTTTACAGGATTACATCAGTTTATAAGTCAACTTTTTTTCCACGTAGTCGCCATCTCTCTCAATGCGCGTAGCGTGACGAGAGATCAATTTTTTGATGACTTGGTCATAGAACTCTCCCGCCACCTCTTTCATCCACTTCTTCACCTTCTCTTTCACTTCCTGGTTGGTTGTAAATATTTTTCCACCCATGTGAATCTTCAGGGAGGTAAAGAGAAGATAATATAACGGCCGCCAGGTCGGGGGAATGCGGGGGGTGGTTCGAAACATCCCATCCAAACGAGTCGAGAAGTTCCTTCGTGACGTTGGCTGCGTGGGGCCTGGCGTTGCCGTGCAGTAGGCAAACTTCCTACAGCAGCATTCCCCTCCTTTTGTTTTGAATCGCCCTCCGCAATATGTTTAGGGTCTCACAATACCGTGCAGCATTTATGGTTTCACTCTGAGGTAAAAAATCTATCAAAATGATGCCTTTGTGGTCCCAAAACATGGATACCACGATTTTTTTGGCTGAAATTGTGGTTTTGAATGTTTTCGCTGAGGGTGATGAGGAGCTGAACGTCAGTACGGCCATTTTTAAATTCACGACACCATTTAAACGCACTCGTACGGTTTATAACTCCTTCACTATAAACCGTTTTAATCTCATTAAAAACTTCGGACGGCGATTTTCCCTTCCCAGCGAGATAGCGGATTACGCTTCGATTTTCGCACCTGGCCCACCTGGCGGAAGGAAGCAATGACATTGTTTACGCAAGATGATGCCATGCTGACATTTCTGAACGCACTGACACCCGCGTGGTTTTGTTGGAAAGAAGAGGAGCTAAGCTACACGGCACTGTGACTAACTTAGCAAAAAAAAATGTCCTCTGCCCGTAAGAACCCTAGTACTCTTACTTTCTGGATATGCCTCGTATTATAGCCCTGGGACTGTGTCAATCTCGTGCATGGTTTCTGAGCGTTGCGTATATAGTAGCTATTTTTGATGGCTGTTTCGGCATTTAGAGTGGCAACTTGCTGGTAAAAATGCAATTATCTTGAAAATAGCCTCTTGGGTCGAAATTCGACTTATTAGCCTAGTTGCTATTTGATTCAGAATAGCAGCGCAGGTGGCGCTGAAAAAGGATTTTGTGTACGTACTTGATGTGTAGATTTATCTGCGCTAATTCCATCAATTTCAAGAGCTTGATAATAGTCGATGTTTCTGGGTTGAATTTAAGTCGGCTAAATATTAAACCGAATCCAACTCGCAAACTTCAATGCTGGATTGCCGAAGCTGTGTCACGAATATTTGAACAGCCCCAGCTAAACCACTGCTGCATGATTCTCGTCGATGGATTGATATTTCTTTGAAATCATACCCAATACTGGAGAGGGAAAAGGCTTTCCAACATTTGTGTATGCATTCATCTTCACTAATCGAAGTCCATCAATTTAAAGGACCTGCTTTGATGTTGATCTGTGTTCACTGATTGAAATTTAGGTCAACCTCTCAGAGATGCACGTCTATATGGGAAATCGATCACCAGTTGCAATCGAAATTCACGATTTCTAATTCCGAAAGGTAATAGGCAAAAAGCAATGACAACCATAGGGAAGAGAATCGCGCTTATTCTAGTTTATCAACTTGGCAAGGAAATTGGCATTTCTCTCGAACAATTACTGTCGACAGACGTTCCCGTTTTCCCCGTTGGCGTACTCATTGTATAGTGGCGATACCAAGATGATTGCATGAACATAATCTGTGACTTCAGGCCTGATTGAGTGGCAATGAAACATAACAGCACTTTGAAAAAATGAGCGACTTTCTCTGTGGTAGGAATTATTCCTATTTTATAGTAATAATCAATCATTTTGATTTTAATTATTAAATTTTAACGTAATAATTTATTTAGTTTAATAATTTAATTTAATTGGATTTATTCCTACTGTAATAAATCATATTCCAATATATATTATAATATCATATGCACAATTATTATAATAAATCCTTACACAGTGGAAGTAGCTCATTTTTTCAACGTGCATGATTGCCTAAAGGTTACCAGCGTAATACATGGGTAATATTGCGAATATAACCGCTGTCGAAAACATTTTCGCTGGGAATTATTATTTACACTGACTTCAAAGATGAATCTACATTTGAACATATCTTTGGAAGATAGCTCCTTTGTAGCAATAGTCGAAGTATTTCGCTATTTAATAGTGTGTTAGGTATTTAATAACTGTTGTTGCTTAAGTTATTTACTAGTTACGAAAAATGCATTCTTGTCGGTCTTGTTTTGAGAATAGGACGCTGCTTCTACTTCGAATACTAAACTCTAGTACTTTGCATTAAAGGATTAAGACTTGTGGTGAGTAATTAAAAAATACCGCACAAGAATTAACTTACCCCAGCGTCAATTGAAGCACTCAAAGTTGGGCGTTGAATCATATCCAATGTGTTGGTGGAAATGATAAGCCCCATAACTTTCCCTTGCAAAAAAGTAATTCTGCCAGCCGACAGAATTTTGATCCTACTAATGAAATACTATAGGATTTTAAGAACCAGAAAAATAAAGATATGTAGTTTGAATAATGTCTCTAAAAGTGCTAGCAATAAAAAGTTTGAAGAAATTAAACAATGCGCAGGAGCTTTACTTTAAATAACAAACTTAGAGGCTTTTATAAGCTCAGTTCTATTTTGAACTCAAGTGACCATGACGGTTTCTTTGCTCAAAACAATGTATGCAATTTTTTTCATTATTTTATTTTTTTCGAGTGAAATTCCTCCTTTTTACCGATTATTTTTATGTTTGGGTATTGTAACTTACTCTTGTAAAAAAGTAATTCTGCCATGGACCAGAAAGGGAAAGAAAGGTATGTTGAATAATGTCACAAAAGAGTGCTGGCAACCTATAAATAAATTTTAGGAAATGCCAACAATGCGCAGAAACATTAATTTGAATAAAAGGCTTCCATAAGCTGATTTTTATTTTGACATCGGTAAATATGACGGTTTCTCTACTCAAAACTCTTATTTATCATTTTATTTTTTGAGTAAAAATCCTCCTTTTCCCGATTATTGTATTTCTTATCGCATCGTATATTTCTCTTGCGAAGAAGTAATTCTACCAACCGATATGTAATTGATGTTACATATTTATGTTGTAAATGTTTTTCCTACAGTTCGATTAGCAGGATATATCAGCTGTGATATGGTAGGGTGACATCCGGTGTCCCACAAGGAAGAGTCATCGGCCCCATAATATTCGTTATTCACATAAATGACCTAAGTTCTCGAGTTAGCACTTAAAGACAGTTTAAACTTAGATTGTTGGGGAAATTTCCTACAGTATATTAGCTCTTTGAGAACCAGAAATAGAAAGAAAGGTACGTTGATTAATGGCACAAAAAATGCTAGAAACCTAAAAATAAATTTGAAGAATTTTAAACAACGCGCTGGAAGAGAAATATAAATAACAAAAATAAAACGCTTTCATGAGTTAATTTTTACTTTGAACTCGGCAAATATGACTGTTTCCTTTGTCTAAATAATTTACTCTATTTCCTTTCATTTTTTTATTTAAAATAATAGAAATCCTCCTTTTTACCGATTATTGATATGTTTAGGTATTGTAACTCATTCTAGCAAAAAAGTAATTCTGCAAACCGATATGTAACGGTTGCTGCATCTGTACTGGGGTAAATTTTTTCGTACAAGTTCAATTAATTGTATAACCATTTAAGAACCAGAAATCGAAAAAGAGGTACGTTGAATATTGTCTCAAAAATGTCCTACCATCCAAAAAAATGCTAAGAAATTGAACAATACGCAGGATGAGTATTTAAACAACAAAAATTAAAGGATTATTTAAGCTAATTTTAATTTTGAACTCGGTAAATATGGAAATTTGTTAGCTCAAAACAAATTATGCTATTTTATTTATTTTTAATTTTATTTTTTAAATAAAATTCCTTCTTTTTACCGATTATTCCTCTTCCTACTTCCTCTTGCAAAACAGTATTACTTCCAACCGTTAAACCAACTTAAAGACTTCTGCAAGCTGATTTTTATTCTGAACTCAGTAAATATGACGATTCCTCTGCTCAAAACAATGTATGCAATTTTTTAAAATTTGTTTCAAATTTTACTTTTTTCGAGTAAAATTCCTCCTTTTTACCGTTTGGCTGATTTAAATTTTCCGCTCTCGAATCGATCAGCTCGATGTAATTTAAAATCGCGCCGTAAGTTTCCTTGTGGACCGGGATGAAAGCGCGGAAAAAAACAAATGAAATACGATTCGGATTGTTTATTCGTCCGGCTCCCGGACTCTCTCGCTTGATCGAAATATGGCCGTGAGGGGTAAAGAGGTTTCTGCTCCATTCCATTGTTTATTTAAGCGCTTACTCCTGGACCATGTCGATGGCCAAAACATTCCAAAATGATCTCCGTGCAAAAATAAGGCACAGAAAATAAACCGACCCCAGTGCCTCCGACCTACCGGGGATCCGTTCATATTTAGATACTCTTTTTGCACGAGCATAAATATGCATAGGCTTCTCTCTTTGCGCAGGAATGGTCATAGACGGTTTTTACAAAATATTTTAACCAGAAGATTTTTTGTGCAACGGAAGTTGTTTGTTTATTCATCTGTTTGGAGCAATCAGCGTGATCCTTCCCACGATGCGCTGTTGTCTGTCCTATTCTAACCTTCTCTTACCCAACTCGCTCTCCCGTTGCCCTTCGCGGCATCCAGAGTGAATTCCCATTTTCGAGCATATATATGTCCAGCTGGGAGGATGACCAGCGATCCAATGCAGCCACGGGCATGACACAAAGTCTCGCCGAAGATGCGCTTGTCCCCGGGTTCGTCCTTCCCCCTAGACCTTGTTCTTCTGGCATTCTTCGCTGCCTTTGCACAGCGGCCTTGTACTTATTCAGAATTCTCGACCAAATTCTCGTTCGCTTCTGGAATTTTCATATCCTTCAAATAGCCCTTGAGGGCCTCTTTTCGTTCCCTACATCACTGCAGTCCTTAGCTAAACCCTCTTAAATAAGGTACCATTTATCATCCTCATTGGTTGTTCAATCTTAAGATTGGTTGACTGCACCCCCTTCACCCTTCCCTATCTAATGCTAGTTCCCCCTTACCTCTTGGTATCTCTTCCAATGTACTTTCCTCTTTATTTGGTCCGTTAACGTATTCCTGGGTCTTCCTCTGGGGACTTTTCCATCTATTTTACCTTCAGTTATGCTCCTCAAAAGCACATTGTGCCCCAGAGTGTGTCCTATCCATCTGGTTCTTATTTTCTGTATGTTGTTCCATATGTTCCTATCCTCTTCTACTCTTCTCTACACTTCATCATTTCTTATTTTGTTCGTCCATTTTATATTCAGCGTCCTCCTCCAGCACCGTAATTAACTATGTAATTTATAAATGTAAAATGAAAATAAATGTACTTGCTTCCAAAAACATTTTACTTTACAAAATAGGAAAGTTTTTAACAGTGAAAGAAATATTTAAGTAGCCCCTAAAATGCACCTGTGTTGAGGCTACCAACAGTTATATCATACAATATATACATACTGTATTAAAAGTTAGGATGTGCAGTACAATTTAGTTTTTACAACTAATTGATTACATAAATATTATAATATTGTTCAAAAACTTGTACAAAAGGTGGTACATCTTGTTACACCTTACATAATTTTTCGGCTTAGGTCATCAATAATATACTATGTGTATTTAGGTTTAAATAACTTACTTTCGGCTTTCATCGGAGCGCGTAGCCGACATATTATGATGAATATGGCAACTTTACCAAGGGAAACGTCTGCTGTTTACTGTATTTACCTAATATTTTTTCAATGCTTATCATAATTAGGCATTTTATATACACTGTTAATTGTTTTTCCCCGGAAGATAATTATATTCTTTCCTCAGCTCGTTAAAAAATCATGATATCAAATCCTGCCGAATTACAATGGAAGTTGGAGTGAGTGTAATAACTGGTTTCGTGACTTAGTAAATGCTTCGGTGTTACTCTTCGTCCTTAAATATTTTACCTAAAGAAGTATTTACAATTAGTTTAAGAAAGATACAAGGTAACGCGAAGCCAAAATTTACTCATTTCAGCGAACTTTGTAAATCTTAAAAAAACAGTACTAATGAGCGTAGGTTTTTCCTTGAACATACACAAGCATTTGAGCCGTCACTGGTTTTTTTACCAACAGAGAGGCTGAGTTCGTAAGACTATTGGAAAACGTGTCTTTGCGCTCGGCTCGAATATGGCGGTGTGATTCTCCTATAGTCCGTCCGAGTACTATTGCCGCTGTCTGCAGCTGGTATGCTCAAAATGAAAGCTATAGAAACTATAGAAACACATTCATCACAAAATACCTCGACTGTCGAAAAAACTTCCTTTAGGAGTAATTATTGCAATGATGTAGCACGCAATTGCTAAAGGCCAAAAATGGCATTATTTTCATTGGAGTGGAAAGTGAAGAGGAAGCCATTAAAAAAAAAAACTCGTGGGAAAACGTTCTGCATCTCAAATATATTTAATCGGTATGTGAAATAACTCGGTGTGAAAATGGAAGAGATATATTATTTTTGAATAGATTATCTTGCCAAATAAAGAAAGAACAAAACGGCCGAGCAGGAAAAGGAAAGCAGGAAAAAATAGTCATTTGAGAAAAATTAGATTGTAAGGTCATAATGGATAAATCGTCATAGAAATGTGTAAGATACGGCCATTTGGATTGCAATTTTTTTCCTTTTTAAGTGTTTTTGGTAAATTTTCTCCATTAAAAAATCTCGTCCCAGCGGGAAAACTTTGGTTGGGGCTCAAGAAAATATTGTCTGTGCTTGTCTTCGATTTATTTGATTCAATTATTGGCACTTATAAGGCAAAGTGATGACTTTGACGCTATGGAATGGTGAATTGGAAAACTTACGACCATGAACGCTGTAATATTTTGCTTTGCTGATGCTTTTATCGAATCGAGGCCATGTGTCACGCTAAGTAATGTCCTCGCAAATATTCCGAGCATTGGAGCGTAAACCAAACGAGGGGTAGACTTGAAAGCATTGAATTGAATAACGCATTCAAAGCTATAACTCGCTAGTAAGGTGTTGATGGCCGTATAATAAACTGATGTTGATTGTCTCGACTAACGGTTCTCGAAAATGGCAATTTAGCATCTCCCCTGCTATTGTTTCTCTTCCGTTATTGAAACGTATGATGCTAGGCAAGGTTCATTGAAATGCAATGGAGCAATGAAATACATATGGAAACCCTGGAACCTGTAATATTTCTCGCTTTTTGTGTCGCTTACAGTTAATGCATGTCACGCGAAGCTATGATTCCTGAGGTTACTCGACCCTAAGCATAAATCATAAAATAAAGTAAAAAAATTCTTCAGATACAGTAAAATATTTTGGAATTACCTTAAATTCTGATACATCGTGGGGAACACACATAAATTACACATGCGGCACAGCATTAAAGAAACTAGTTCTGATGAAGGCTTCCGCGGGGCTTTGATCGAGGTTGATTCCTTCTTTCGGGTTTTCCTCCGCGAGTAAACTAATGGTAAACATGTAAAATGTTGGTTACATGGACCTGAGGAAGCCAGCAGGACAGCCGGCGAAATATTGTCATCAACATGAACCAACGCGGCGGAAAACCCGAAAGAAGGAATCGACCTCCATTAAAGAAACTAGGTTTTGCTAAGCGTATAACGGAAGGTCCTTGGATGAAAAAGTGAAAGAGAGATGTTACTTCGCTCTGGTTAGGCCACACCTCAAATACGCCGCGAGTATTTGGGACCCTGATCTTAAAGATTTAACCAAAAAATAATAATAAAATACAAAGGGAAGCAGTGCGCAATGTTAAAAACTGCTACGAGCGAACATATAGTGTCTCACAACTTTTAGAGGGATTAAGGTGGGAGGCCCTAGAGACTTGGAGCTACTCGCTGGGCTTAGGTTGCTAGAGAAATTTAGAACTGATGTTTTTCAGAGTGACACAGAGAATATTATCATGACTCCTCACTATATCTCTTGGTCTGACAGATTCAGTAAAATAAGAGAGATACACTGCCGAACAGATAGGTACAAAAACTCGTTCTTTCTGCGCCCAATAAACGACCACAATAAAAATTGAGGTCCACTAAAAACACTCCTACAATACATGTCACCATTTCATCTCCAGAAAACTTAAATATTTACACGGCTGGTGACCTAGCACACCCTGACACACACCCATGCGGCGGCTCGCAGGGTATGATGTTGTTGTAGATCTTTGGAACCCAAACTACAGTTATGAACAGTCGCGGCGACAATTGTAGTCGCAAATGACCTTAGCCGTCGGTCGCCTCGCCAAATATCCAATATATCCAATTGTAGGTTATATGCGGCCGAAAACTCAGTAGCGTTGTGCGGTGGCGAGTAAGTAAAAGCTCATCTCAAATAGTTACCAAGATTAAGATAGATGGAGAGGGCACTACGTCTGTAAACTGAAGCCTAACTACCAAAATGACATCCATATTGTTTAACCCTGCTCTTTCCTTACTTTCCTTAGGATAGCACGACGAAATGGACGAATTAGCGGATGTATAGCAAAAATATCCACTAGCTGCTTGAAATTTTAGGCAATTAACACAACAAACATGCATTAGTTACTATTTACTGCGGATTCGAGTGATTGTGTGTGTGTCCTTTACGGAGTTAGCTAGCGGTTCTCACAGCACCGCAAGCAACTAAGTGAGTTGTGTGTGCCTGTGGTAAGTCGATCCACGCCTGAGAGTAATCTCCGTAAATCACTTACTGGTGTGCGTCCGATTTGTGTTTCTCTTGCTTTAATAGGTTAACTCCGCGTCATAAAGCACTAGCCGATAGAGTGTGAGTGCGTACCGTTCAGGTATTGTGTGACTGTTTGTCCTTCTTGCGTTTTGATTACCAGGCGCAGGTTTTTTTACACCATTAATAGCCCAATCATTAATTCCTTTCCCCCTAATTATTATCCCTGAACGGTTTTTGTTTACAGCTATTAGACTTTCACCCTTATTAATGTGTTCAACCCGTAAGAGCTTACTTTTTTATTTTTCCCTTTTAAGTTTTAAAAGTGCCCTTTTGCGTGAAATTTGTCTTAAGATCGAAATCTAATGATGAGAAGAAATAGGAATGATTCCAACAGATTTAGGCGAGATATCGTCGAAGTTCGTTATACTATAAAAGAAACAACAATTGCACTTTTCCATATGATATTTTAATGAGTACCTACCCTTTGTCCTATCCTATGTTTTTCCTGAGGTTTCCTTGGTTTTTTCAGTTTACCTACCACTTCCCCTACCATAGGTCCACATCATAAAAACACTAACCGTTAGAGTGTGAGATAGCACCGTTTAGGTATTGTGTGAGTGTTTGTCATACTTGTGTTGTGAATTCCAGGCGCGGGTTCTTTTATAACTATAAATCTCCCAATCACTAATCACTTCCCCCTAATTATTATCCCTGAAAAGTTTTTGTTTACGGCTATTGGAGTTTCACCCTTGTTGTTGTGTACAAGCCGTAAGAGCTCGCTTCTTTATTATTCCCTTTTAAGTGTGAAAAGCACCACTTTGCGTGAAAATTTGCATTAAGATCGAAATCTTATGATGAGGAGAAACAGGAATGATTTCAACAGATTTATCTACAGGTTTAGGCGAGATGTCGTGGAAGTTTGTCGTACTATGAAAGAAACAACAATTTCTCTTCTTCACAGGATATTTTAATGAGTCCCTTTTCTTGGTCCTATCCTATGTTTTTCCTGTTGTTTCCCCGTAAATCTCCCAATCACTAATCTCTTTCCCCCTAATTTTATCCTTGAAAGGTTTTTGTTTACGGCTATTAGAGTTTCACCCTTATTATTGAACTGAATTCTTGTTTCAAACTTTATTTGTCAAACGATGCTAGGAGAATAGGTACAGCTGGAGTTTGAGTAAGGAGAATATGTGTAGCTGGAGCTAAATACCTCTCTGTCCGCTCATTAATATAAACCTAAGAACAACCACACCCTGGTGACATACCGCTCCATCACTCTAACTTAAGAAACTTGTGATTAACTGTAGTCGTATTTAATATATAGTCGGTATGCTCTACAATGTCCAATTAGCAACCCTTTATATGTACTGTGAGATATATGTAAGAAGTACTTGGCGTTCACGAGTGAGTAAAAAATCTCTTTGCCACTAAAACTTTGAGCAATTTGTTGATTCGTTGACGCTATTATATATTCTGTAATAATTTTATTTGCACTTATCCTCAGCAAGCATATTCTACTGGTAGAGTATATGCTTTCTAGTGGCTAAAAGGAGGCCCAAATCTCTCAACTGTCACTTTATGAGAGAAATGCTGTTTTACGAGTAAAATATCTCTTTTTTTATGCATGTGTTGGCTTAGGCGTGAGTGGTGATTTATTGTGGTATTGAAGTGATAGAAAACTCTTCCTCTCAAAGTGAAATGATGGAGGACTCGCCGATTTTTATTTGATTGCTCAAACGAGAAAAAAAAGCCATCCTGCTAGTAAATAACCAAAGACATCGTGTTCCATTTTCCCAACGTACTCCTTTCAAACCCGTGTCCACGTTGTTTTTCGGTGCTTCGTTATTTACACGCCTCAGGGATATTTATTGGGCTAACAAAATATTGCATGGGATTCGTCCCCACTCGGAACGTCGAGGACTGGACTGAATAAAATCTCTGAGAGATTTTTCACCCCCATTTTGCCTCCTGTGCGCCATTGTAAAATTTCCCTTTGTTGTATTTCATCGAAGAATTAAGCCTAAAATTCTATAATGTCACGTAAATCATTATTTTTTTTGGGTGGTAGTAGCCTGTTGGAATTTATTTTACTTGTCTTGAGAAACTGACATTAATAATGAATAAACTGTATGTCAACTAGCGTAGATATCAGGATGCCATTAGATATTGTTACTATATAAGTCAAATGAGCCCTGACTACACGATACATTACCCCGTACGAGTTAATATGTAAATGTATGAATGGGTGAATAAACGCGAAAATTCACCGTTTAACCATACCAACTTTTACGCATGCATGAACACATGAATAGGAAAATGGAACCTGCTCTATTTGGTTCATGCATTCGTTCATGAGCTTGTACATGAACACGTACGGGTTAATGCGTCATGTGACCAGGACTTTACCATTTCTGTGGCTAGATTCTACATTGAGAAAATCTGAGGCCCTCAATCAGTCCCAAAGTCTCAACTTGCATCACGTGAGACAAAAGAAGTAGTACAGAAATTAAGCGAAGAATAGCCCAAGCTAGGAAAACGTTCGTGGTGAAAAGACAGTTGCTGTGCTCAAAGAAGATAGCCCTACAAACTAGAAAACAGTATGTGAAAACATTGGTATGGGGTGTGGGACTCCATGGACCGGGAACATGGACCATTGGAAAAGCTGATCAGAACAGACTTGAAGTCTTCGAAACCTGGTGCTGGATGAGAATGCTGATGATTTAATGGACGGAAAAAATAAGAAATTCTGAATTATACAGAAGAGTAGAAGAGGAGAGAACCATGTGGAACACCATACAGAAAAGAAGAACCAGATAGATTGGTCACACCCTGAGACACAATGTGTTTTTGAGGAAGATAACTGAAGGTAAAATAGATGGAAAAGTCCCCAGAGGAAGACCCAGGAATAAGTTAATGGACCAAATAAAGAGGATAGTACATAGGAAGAGATACCAGGAGGTAAGGGAACTAGCGTTAGATAAGGAAGGGTGGACGGCTGCTGTCAACCAATCTTAGGATTGAAAAAAACAATCAACGTCCACAGCTTTTCATTTCCTGGCGCTAATGACTTCTACAGCCGCTCACCTCCCCGTAATGGTTCAAAATCGACCGGGTTAGAATTGCCTGAATGGATCGCGTAGGAATTTTATTCTGAAGTAGGTATACACTCCAAGTCTTCCTTCATTGCTACGACGGGAAATTTCCCAACCCGTGACCTCCCACGCGTGTATGCGTTTCGTGCCACAGGAACGGTGTGTAGTGCATGGGCATTAGATCATTTTAATTCGGAATTTGAGATATTTCAATTTTAATTTCTCGTGGTTTTCCTGGGAAATGGAGTGAACATCCTTTTTTTCGTTCCATCCTTTGAAGCAATGTGGCACGCGATATTCTCGTTGAGGAGCATCGCCTCGTTCTTCTCACGCCAGTCGAGCTCGTTTGCCAAACCTTTTGAAGCTGAAAAAAATCGGTCCCCACTCGGATGTGATCCATTACCAAGTCATCTTCATCTACATACTACCCTGCAAGCCACTGCATATGCGTGTGGGAGGGGATGCTAGGACACCAACCGTGGAAAGATGTAAGGTATAAGGTTTGGGAGGTTAAATGGCGACATGTATTATGGGGGATTATTTAGCTGCCTAAGCCTAGCGTGCAGTCTCCGAGTCTCTAGAGACTCCCACTTTAATCCCTCTAACAGTTGTGAAACATTATATGTTCGCTCGTAGTAGTTCTTAATGAAGCACGCAGCTTTTCTTTGTATTTAATTATTTTTTTTGGCTAAATATTTATGACCAGGACCCCAAATGCTCTCAGCGTATTCGAGGTGTAGCCTAATCAGAGCAAAGTACCACCTCTCTTTTACTTTTTCATCTGAGGGCCTTCTCATTATATGCTTAAGAAATCCTAGTTTAAACTTAATGGCTGAAGGCGGAACTTTGTGGAATGACACTACTGACATGGCTAAAAAGAGAGAACTCTTTGTATTTTCCACACTTAAAAATTTAATTCCCGACCCAGGTTTCGACTGACTTGCAATCATTTTCAAAGGTAGAATGTAGGTAGACGGTAAAGGTACATACAAAATACATAGATCTTGGGAAGGGGAGGGGTGGGGGATGAAGTGGTTGGTTGACGCCAGAGACGTGCGTCACGGTCAGTGGGAGGTGGTGGGGGGGGAAGGTATAGATAATAGGGGAGAGTGGGAGGGAAAAACGCATTCATTAAGGAGATTCTCACTTATTATTAAATTAATGGACACCTTTCCAAAGAACAAGTTTAATGTTTCATTTTACACCCCAAAATCTTTGGGTAATTTGTTTTTCAACTCATAGGACGAAGTGGCACCTGTGAACAAAAGTGGTGCAAATAAGCTTAAATGCACTACTCCCAATCGTGCTTCGATATACATTGGACAAAGTGGTCGAGCCATCTCAGTAAGGGCTCGAGAACATAGAGCGTGTTGGGTGAAAGGAGATATCTCATCAGCCTTTGTTAAACGTTTAATCGAAGAGGACCATTTAAGTGACTTTTTGCCGGAAGTGTTACACGTTGAGATGGAAGAAGCCAAATTGGACTACTTAGAACATATCGAAATTTTGAGTGCTGCCAATAATATAAGTGAGAATCTCCTAAATGAATGTGTTTTTCCCTCCCTCTCTCCCCTATTATCTATACCTTTCCCCCCACCACCTCCCACTGACCGTGACGCACGTCTCTGACGTCAACCAACCACTTCTTCCTCCACCCCACCCCCTCCCCAGATCTATATATTAACTCGCATACCATGTATAATGCACCTTTGAAAATGATTGCAAGGCAGTCGAAACCTGGGTCGGGAATTAAAGTTTTAAGTGTGGAAAATACTAAGAATTCTCTCTTTTTAGTCATGTTAAATCCTAGTTTCTTTAATGGTGTGCCGCATTTGTTTTGTAAGTGAGTTCCCCGTGATGCATCAGAAGGTAAGGCAATTCCAATTCTTACGAATATCTAGCGCGGTCAATCTAAATTTTACACACTGTTGAAATTGTGGACTGATATATTAAACAGAGTACATACGAGCACGCATGATTACTTATTTTGAGTACTCGGATTTGACAACTATCCGCAAAAAGTTATTTAGTTAGTTGACCGAGTCCAGATTAGATTGGTTGGGACAATGAAGGGTCTCTTGTCTCCGTAGATGTAGCCATTAATGTATAATCTTCCGTTGGTGATGGAAAAGAACAATTATTGGGATAAAAATGAATAATTGTCTCATAAAATTTTTTTTACAAAGTAAGATCTGATGTTTTCCCGGCGCACAAGTTTCTCAAAATTTTCTTGGGTTTCCGTCCGGATGAGTGGTTCCATGTTGGCCGACATGGACCCACTCACTCTGATGAAAGCCCGAGAAAATTTTGAGAAACATGCTGCAAATATACGCATTTAAATGGAGAATGAGAAGGATAGGTCTGCGGACTTTATTAATGAAAGAAATGTTAACTGCGTGTATTTATGAGGGTTTTTAGAGCTCTGCCTTGTAGATAAGGTCATATTTTTAACTTTACGTCTTTTCGTACACTTGTCCTAAGCTCTTTTCTCGAAGCATCGGACTACTGAATGACTTCCACAATCACCTATGTACGATTGTATTATTATCTTTGCTGTACCCTTATAATTTTCTTTCGGGAGTGGACAGCACATCTTAACTCAAATCTTATTCTCCTCCTCCCTCCCTTAAAAAAAAACCCTCACTATCATCCTGCCAATATAAACCTAACAACAATTATGTAAATTAAAACTCGCTTGAAGTAGTAAAAATACAGTAAAGAAAAGCGCATTCTGTCATGGTTGGTACCCGTGGGATCACTATGCAGAAGGCCGCCGTATTTTGGGGTCACTTTATCTACTCGAAACGCATGACCTCAAAGCAGCGTAGTCATTATCTGATGAGCGTCGGTCGTATCTGCGAACATCTCCCGTCCCTCCCGAGTCTCTGGCCATAATGACAGCAAATCCAATGCTAGTAGGAGACTGGATGGGTCATGAAATGAGAATTAAAGTTAATAAAAATAATATAAAGTTAATAAAAAAATAATAAGATAATGATTAGAAACTTAAAAAAGCATAGTCGCGTAACGTGAACTGTAACACACTATTTCGAAACCCTATGCCAAATACGTAACTACGTTGTGTCTTTGAAGTTTGTTGATGTAGACTTCGAAATAGGTAAGTTGACAGGCAGTGTAGCTGATTTATTCATTTACACCCTAAGGAATGTTTCTGAATCCGCCGAGTAGTGCTAACACAATGTTTTGCATGTTCCCCGCATGACTTTTGTGTGACGTTTTCATAGTTACATTTGAGATTATTTTTATTGTTTCTCTAGCATTTGTTGCGTACATTCAGTGTGGTGCTTGTTGGTGAAAGTAGATTTCTTTTATGTTGTTTATAATTGATTCATACATACATACATACCCATCGCGCCGTTCCCTTCCGGGGTAGGCACAGTCAAAATGTTTCACTCGTTAATACATAATTGTACACCTAACTCTGCTTCAATAATTTCCTCCATTCTGACCTACCCTTGCAAACCTCTTTTGCCTCATTTACCCCCATACACTTGTTTCATACACGCCCTCCTGTTTTTAAGACTCCTAATATCCCTCCTCCTAAGAACTTCCTCAACCACATTCAACCACAACTTTCTGGGCCTACCTCTAATAATTGATTCAATTGACCGAAAGAGACGGAGGGGATACCCTTCTCCGCTTCTCCGTAGCTCCATCCCTCTCCAAATCTACATTTACTTGGTGCCACCATCCCTGTCGTGATCTTTCCCGGGGTGGTTTTCCTTCTGGATTTCCTCTCAAAACCTTCTTCGCCACTCATCCGTCCTCTTTTCTTAATAAGTATCCTGTCCATCTCATAATCTCATCTTAATTATGATGCCGGTATTCTTGCAAAGGTTCCTTATTTCCTTATTGTACTTGCTTCCCCACCTTCCTCGTTCATTTGTAGGCCCGTAGATATTTCGTAACAGCTTGTTTTCAAACACAATTAATTTTTCTCCTCATTCTTATTCAGTTTCCATGTTTCAGATCCATAGGGAAATACTGCACAGATTGTTGTTTCTCTACATTTTTCTAATTTCTAATTTTTGCTTTATACGACAGGGATTTCGAAGCTAGGAGTCTGTAGCATACGTGTAAGCATCTATTCGCTAGATTTAATCTGTTTCGTATCTCTGGTTCTTCTCTGTTGTCATGTGATATTATAGCTTATAAGTATTTAAAATAGTCTACTTTTTCAGATGCATGCCCCCCTATGTGTAAGGAATCTATATTCTCTTTGGAGTTCTTTTGAAATGCATTTACTTTGTTTTTGAGTAATTTATCTTTAATGCTATATTTTCCGTTTCTTCCATAAATATTTTGGCTAGCCTCGTCACTTCTTCTAAACTTTCTGCGGATGCCGCAACGTCATCTGTATCATCTGCATATATTGCGGTTGGTGTCCAAATGTGTTCATCATAATTTTATTCTCCTCGATACATTTCTCGTAAACAGTCTTTCTCCCAATTTGCATAAGAACGGGAAGCAGTCCAGACGTGGCCAAATCCATTTGAATTCAAAATGAAAGATCCTAATTTACGGCCACAGACATAGGTCGCTTAATGCAGAAATAAAAGTTACGGAAATTCGAATAAGTGAAACAAATGAAACATGTAATGCGTGCAAGTTTTGCGGGTGTCTGAATTACATTTGGAAAATCTTCCTATGCGCTTTCCATGATCTCAATGCCGAAGATTAATATTGACATGGCTCTGTGATTGATCCTGTCTAAATGAAAAGTGCTTGCTATGATTCCTGTATTATTTTAAAATAATAACTGTAATAGAATATACCATAACCTTACCTTTAAAAAAAATAAGTAATGTAATGTTATTAAACTGTTCAATGAAACGATTAATATAAAATTATTTAAATAAAAAGTTTTTAAAAAGGACTAAGAAGTATAAAATAATTTCTCGTAGCCCCCCATGACCCCATACGGATTGTCCTGAAAATTTGTGATTGTGAATTTTAATAGATGTGAACACACTTCTTAGATATAAAACGGAAAACGTGGGGTGCATGAAATAGATAATTGAGGCATCAACAGTTCACCTAAGTCACTAACAATTTTATTGTACTGATAATGATATGAACATTTGTGTGAGTTTTCGCTTCGACAGCTACTCCCTACACTCATAATGATTATCTATTGCATACGCCCCTCGTTTTAAATCCTACCAGTATTTTCAAAGTTATTAAAATTCACAATCACAAATTTTCAGGACAATTCGTATGGGGTTAGGAATCTGTATGGGGCTATAAATCTGTATCGGGTTACGAGAAGTTATTCTATGCATCTCAGTCCGTTGTAAAAACGTGGTTGTTTAATTGTTTTTTAATTTTAATAATTATTTTCTGCGTTTTACTCTTGTGTGGTCATATCTGAAATGGAAAATATTTATACCTATTTACCAATAATATTGCACAGTTCAGTGGATAATACGAATATTTTCGTCAAGAGCATCACATTTGTTGACACAAGCTTTTCCATTTTGTGCTTTCCTTTTTCCCCGGGTGCAAAGGTTTATCAATATTTATATAATAATTTAGTATTATATTATATGCGTATTATTATTGCATATTATCGCATTGTCATCCATTTCTGAGCCATGGTTAAAGTTTTAAGTCACTAGCTCATCGGACAGTTAGTTTGAAATCGATGGCAAACTTTGTACCAAACGGACGGACAGACAAGAAATCGAGTTCATAAAAACAGGGTAAAAATACATAAGGAGCAGAGTAACGGAGTCATTTAAACTTCTAGTTATTATGTTATTAAATTAAACGTAAGTTAATAAAATAAAATTTTCTAGCATTGAATAAATCATTTAGAAATTTCACTTGGAGTTTTTATAATAAAAAACACAACCTTGCTTTAAACAAAATCATTTAAAGTAATATCCCTTAGATGTAAAAGAAAACTTGTTATATGAAAGTCCCTCCCTACAGAAAAAACTAGCAGAATGGGGTCATTCAAACATTTTGTTTTAAATTATTAAATCAAACGATAAAATTGGAGGCGATAGAGAATATTGTATGCATTTTATTTGCTAATGAAATAAGCGCGAACATTTCCTTAACGTCTTCGTTCTGATTGAGGCGTCAAATGTTTGGTGTACTAATAACAATGAGGAAAAATGATTGCTGGTTCTCTTATCTTGCATCATTCAAGCAATGGCGCCGCCATGCTTCTTGTGATTTACGTCGACGTGAGTGCCTAATTTATTCTCGCTACGTGGAAGCTGTTGGGTTTGAAATACGAGGGCTAATTTATTCCAACGGCAGCGTGATTACAGCGACTCGGTGCACTCGAGACGCCATGGGAAGCTAGGTTGGCTGTGATCTCATTAAGTGAGGGTGCCGATCTTGTAGCCCGATAAAAATAACTTTCACTGATCGAAATGATCTATTATTAAGGGCACGTTTACGATCTTTTTATGATCCCGTGAAAATAGGACGATACAACTTCATGAGGTGTACTTGATTACAAATGCGCACGGAAGTTGTACTTCCAAGCGTCTGTTTTCCCTTTGTTATGGTGATTTCTCGTAATTTTCTCTTGAAGCTTCGTGTGGTGGATTTTGTAGCCGTCAATTCTTTAGATGGTTCATCTTGAACAAATAGTATGTTTTGTTAGGAGTAACGCTAAAAATATTAAGAGATCTTTAATTTTGGTCCCATTCTTCTAAATATTAAAGTAGTTTGAACGAAAGGTAGTTTTTAAATAAATTAATTTGGCCTCATTTTAACGAAAATTATCTTATTCTTCCAAAGACACCAATATATCAGACCCTTAGAGAACTACTTGCCGAGAATTTTGACGAAAGTACCAATCCTTTAGCGTGGGAAATAGTAGGTCACGCTCTCCAGAGAGACCTTATTTAAAAAATGAGGAATTTATAACACCTAGATCTCGTCAAAAAATTAACAGTGTGTAGTTTACACATTTTATCCAGGATTTTTTAAAAATAAATCATATTGCCACCGCAGTAACTTTTTCAGAATCGCAAAAAAACCTTATGCTGTGAAGGAATTTTGAACGTACTGCTGGAAAAAATGAGTCAAATCGGAGAATTATGTGGATATTTTTATTGAATTTCCTAGAATTTCATTCATATAAAAGTATAATAATGCACCATTTATAATTTAGTAATTAATTCATGCTTCTTACAGCTTCTAAAATCAAAATTTATAATTCGAATGTATTCCAGTATAATCAGGAAATTATCTCGCTCAAACTACCTCAAGATTCTTTTCGTATTGCGATATATTATAAAAAACTGCTTATAAATTATATCTCGTTCATGAAATATCTCGTTCACCAAAGTGTTTCACTATAGGAATGTAATTCACTCGCTTCGTCTTCTTTCGTGGAAAACTGGTGACATAATTCCAATCAGGAAATATGTCGAGTTAATGTCATCGTACGTCATTCGCACTTGAGAAAGAATTCCATCCGAAGTCATGTTTTCAGTCCCTTCGGCTTGGCGTACTTATTTCCCTTATTTCTAGTTTCCGCCTGTCTCAATGTCCAATACGCTCCCGTCATAAACAATTGAAATCCATTTCAGAGAAAACATTCGGCGAATTCATATAACTGAAGGGGTGAAAGATATCCAAGAAAGTTTCGAAATATAGCTCTTTGGCGAACGTTTTCCTCGATGGAACTACTTCGTGACATTTCTACCATAAACATTTTTGTGTGGAAGTATTCAAGCGTGACCTTTGAAACTAAGAAACCTTTGATGTGCAGGCAGTGCATTTTATTTTATCTGGAGCACACTCGTGGGACTTGCCATGAAAGTTTCTTTCCTACGTACTGATTCGCAAAATATTCGCGAAATAGGATTAGCCACATCTTTTTTGTTCCAAAAATGATCTTTTACATAAGTTTTATTTGAAAATTTTGCCCCGTTAAATGGAAAGACGCGGTTTTTGTTTGCGAGTTTTTGTTAGCTTAAAAAAGGTACCAAGGTGTTGATATGCAGATTTGTGAACTTTTTATGCATTCATTTTAAGTTGCCAAACATTTTCAAGCGAACTTGGTAAAATCTTGTGGACCAACATTTGGGAGAATGGCGTGAATAATTACTTTTTTCAAATTAGCACTATTCTGTTATGCGTGGCTAAGGTCCAAAAGACAAGCACAGACACAGAATATGCAAATATGTATTCAAGTTAAAAAAAAGTGAAAATAATAGGAATTTTTTTATTTTAAAAATTTACAATACATACCGAACGCAAAAGAATTTGGGAATATTTTGCAATATTTTCTATGTCATAAGTTTTTTTTAATTTTTGTATATCATAAGGCTAATGAATTCCTCCTACTGGATAGAACACCTGTAAACGTAATGAGACAAATCTCTGTGACTATAAATTTTCCAGTAACCCGATGTACATTCAAAGATAGGGAGTGACATACTTCCTACATACCAACCATCTTGAACTATAGAATTTTTGTTGAGTTACCCATATGAATTCCTGGTGAATGGTATATCTGTACCTATGTACTCATTTATGTATTCAGATCCCCTATAGACACTCGGAGGCTACACGCTAGGCTTAGGTTGATTGAGAAATTCAGAACTACTAGTGCGTTTCAGATTGACAAAGAGG
Organism: Ceriagrion tenellum; assembly: GCA_963169105.1. Classification (NCBI taxonomy): domain Eukaryota; kingdom Metazoa; phylum Arthropoda; class Insecta; order Odonata; family Coenagrionidae; genus Ceriagrion; species Ceriagrion tenellum. The sequence goes on along the minus strand of OY720643.1, from coordinate 45,314,659 downwards.
ATATTGTCATGACGCCTCACTACATCTCTAGGTCTGACAGAAGCGATCAAATAAAAGAGATACATTTTCGAACAGATAGGTACAAAAACTCGTTCTTTTCGCGAACAATAAGCGGCCACAATAAAAAATAAGCTCCACTACATACACTCCCATTATACACGTCACCACTTCACCTCCCAAAACCTTATCCCTTACATCTTAACACGGGTGGTGTCCTAACACCCCCTTCCACACGTCCATGCGGCAGCTCGCAGGGTAGTATGTAGATGTAGATACGTATTCCCGGTGAATGGCGTGTCTGTACCTATGTACTCGTTTGTGTGAGTGCAGAAGATTTGAATTCATTCGAAGCCGCGGATGTTGGCACGTTGAAGCCGTCAACTCGGTAGATTTGAGCATTCAGCTTTTCAGCGGTGTTATCGGTTGCACTTCTGAAAGAGGTGCTGTTTATCCTTATCTCTTTATAGGGTTTCGTGGAGTTAGCACAATCCGCACTCTTTGTCGGTGTTCCCTCCCCCTTACCTCTTTCCCCCGACGCTCTCGAGAAGGACCAGCTCAGCGCTAAAAATGCTATCGCCCGTGGAATAAAAAGTTCAAGATCCACGGAATCTCCAAAAGAGCTAAGGTTGGATGAGTTCGTTGTCTTTCTCGTTAGAATGAATTGGCGGGATTCGTGACCTCTTCCGTTTGTGTGGATATTTGGAGGAAGTAGAAATTGGCGAGCATGAGGCGGATTCCGTGTTTTTTTTTGCCTACCGGGTTTGGCTTACAAATTTTCTCCTTTTATACATTCTTCTCGTTCGAGAATGCGGCGCGGCGGTAGGCAGACAAAAAGTTTGACATGAATTTTCGTGTAAATAATATTTTGTTCTGCTACCATTCTTTTCGTGTACTTGTATTTATTCTTTGGTCTCATACAATACATTTTAAATCATCGATATCTATATTTCATTTTATTTTATCAAAGCCAATAGAGTTTCTTAAAATTGAAATTATTTATTTATTTAATCATAACTTTCCACGGTTAATAACCCATTTACATACTGTGTTGTAGTACTACAGCTCTCGTGTCACTTTCAATTACAATATATAGAAATATGATACAGTTATACTGATTATTGCAAGTACGATTTAGATATACAGATTATATTCAAAGAATAATATAATATGAATGTAGGAACTCAGTTGTTAGGTTACATTTAAAAGTTTACAGATCAGTGTTAAAAATTTACAAAAATGTCTTAAGTATCAGGTGAGTTCTTAATTCGTTTGGTATACGAAATTTTGGTGTTTAAAATATCAATGTTTCTAGGACCCATTCAGATATAATCTTATCTCTGATTTATGAACATTACAGAATTGTAGGAATAGTTGGTTGAGTGAACGTTAAGAATAATGTCATGGTGGAGTCTAGTGGAATATGTTGGTATTCTGAATTGTGTGAGACTCAATCTAAATTGTATGAGGAATTATGGCTATATCCCGCCATCTGAATTGTATACTTTCCCTCAGACTTTTTTTACTGCTCAGTTTTCTTTGTTCTAATGTTAAACACTTGCTCAAAGTAAATTTTAGCAAACAGCCTGTCGTAATCAGTCTTGATGAAAACATGTGATTGTCATATTTGGTATTTACTTGTCAATTATTTTTTCTTGGACTGTAAAAGGAAATATTTAAACTTTGAAAGGGAGCACTAATTGTCGTTTTTAATCATTAACTATGGAAAGTTAGCATTTGTGACTTATGGTTAATTTTCTCCGCGATGACCCCAATATGACCATCGCGGTAGTGATAGAAGGTTTAAATTTGTTGCATTATTTTCAAGCAATAGCGCTTAAGGTAATGTTTAGGAGTTTAAAAATCTTTGCAAGTTTTACGTAGGATATTTATTGGACGACCGGTTTCGTTGAATTGGCGACATCATCAGTGGATGATGCCGATTGACTGACGATGTGAAGTTTTTGTTACTTACACAACATGATGGAAAAGTTTTACAACGTTAAGGGTGATGCTATTGAATCTCCTAACTTAGTTTGATCCAGATATATATTCTCCTATAATTTAATGAATTTGATCGCATACTTCTCAAGTATGACATCCAAGACAGGTGTTTCGGCTCTCGCCGCAGGATTACAACTTCCGCCCTGGTTTCAAGCTCTCGCTTATGTCCGGGACAAGGAAGAGGTGGGAAGGAAAGGATGGGAAGGGAAGGTTAGCGAAACCGACAGCCCCTTCGAGGCCGAAACCAATGAGGCGGATTGAGGTCAAAAGGACCTCAACGGGCCCCCGCCTCCCCGAAGTGCTCGTATTTGTTTGGTTACCCAAACAACTGAGACGAGTGACCGTCGGTCTCGCTTTCGCGAAAACCTACCGCACATCTATGAGAACCGGAAGAGCCCGTTACCCAAAGATTTAGGATTAGGTGTCTCCCTGGACCCTTTCCGGGTAGACGCCGTGCGGTCTGCCGGAGTACATCATCGAATCAGGGGCCACCGGACCCATGGAGGGTCAATTCGGACCGATTCTGGTCAAAGCGTGGGCTCATCCGTCAACTCAATACTCCTCGTCTACCCATTGACATCCAAGACAGGTGTTTCGGCTCTCGCCGCAGGATTACAACTTCCGCCCTGGTTTTCAAGCTCTCGCTTATGCCCGGGGCAAGGAAGAGGTGGGAGGAAAGGATGGGAAGGGAAGGTTAGCCAAACCACAGCCCCTTCGAGGCCGACACCAATGAGACGGATGGAGGTCAAAAGGACCTCAATTGGGCCTCCACCTCCCCGAAGTGCTCGTATTACTTTGGTACCCCAAACAACTGAGACGAGTGGCCGTCGGTCTCGCTTTCGCGAAATACCTACCGCACATCTTTGTGGACCGAGAGAGCCCGTTGCCCAATTATTTGGGATTAGGTATCTCTCTGGCTCACTTTACGGGTTGACGCCGTGCGGTCTGCCGAAGTACGTCCTCGAGTCGGGGACCACCGGACCCATGGAGGGTCAATTCGGACCAATTCTGGTCAAAGCGTGGGTACAACCCTTATCTCAGTAGTTCTCATCAACCCCTCATCCAAGACAATGGAAAATGACATCCAAGACAATGGAAAAATTTATCATCCTTCCCAAGATACAATATATCAGCCCCTTGCCACGCAACTTTCCGAGATGTTTGTCAAAAAACACCGGCCATTTTACATGGGAAATTTTGCGTGTTTGGACTCCAGAGAGATATTATCATAGAGTAATAACATCATCTCTGTGTCATTATAAAAAAAAGAATTTTTAATTCATAGATCTCTGAAAAACTAATAGTTTCTAGATTGTTTGTATTCTCCACCTTTTTAAAAATTATATCATGTAGTCACCTCAGTAATTTATGTCCCGCGTGAATAAAATGGGTCAAGTTATAGACTTAAGGCCGCTTTTCTCGGTGCATTTTATTGTACAAACGAATGTACAAATTCCTTCATGAAGGGAATTGTACCGTGTAAAGCGGCAAATTGTGATTGTCTGAATGACTTAACGGCAAATAGAACCTGCTCTAATTCCATTCGGTTTCTTGTACATTCTATGATACATTCGTTTGTTCCATAAAATGAACCGTGTAATGCGGCCTTTATGCAGATATTCTCATTTAACTACTGTGGATTTCAACCATGTAAAAGTATCTAATTGCACAATTGATAACACAATATTAAATTCATGCTTCCTACAGCTGCCGAAATTAAAATGTAAAATTCGAATATGATCTCTGTTATTGCCAGGGGTGTTGTGTTTGAACCATTCGAGATTATCCCGAGCATGTAACCAAAGAATCACGAGATACAATCACGGAGTGTTCGTGATTTTGGTATATTTGAACCATACGCAAAAGTCTTACGCAGACTTCCCAGTCGAGTTTCACTGGCGGTGATATTGTTCATCGATTTTTGCATACCGAATGGAGAGAATGAACAGCATACCAGCCGCTTAAGATATCTTTCCGTGAGGGTTAAACTCATCAAAATCTCCTACCGTTCCTTGTTGAACCACGTGACTCTTTTGTTACGTGATCGAGTTTATCTCCATCGGTCGAAACATAACTCCCTGAAACGGAAATATCTCGCTAAAATAACCGTAAACGCTCCTAGAAGCTGATCCCATCATTAGGGCTAATCTTTAATAGAGTGCCATTCCTAAAGTCAGCGTAAAAAGTTCAGATAAGCTGGATGCATATATTCCATGATTGACCAAGTTCGCAACTTTTCCGAGATCTGCCAAAATGTGTCTTATGGTCAATGCATAAAATGGACAGAATTCCTTTTGTGTTCATGAATATTTTTAGGAATAAATCTAAAAAGTTACCCTGGCTCGAGTTATTCTCCGTATTCAATAAACTGCTCAAATTTCTGACACTTTTAAATCCCGCTCTTTTGTCAAGCTTCAGGCGCATCAAATCTCATTCAACCGACAGAGGCAAATCATCAATATCCGATGCTGATTGAGTGAAATATTCATATCAAAGTATATTGGTTTAAGTATTAAACATTTTTCAATCCCCTTGAAAAGAAACAAAGTTTTGACTATTTAGGGCATAGTGATCAAGATAAAGTTTGTGACTACCACAATTTGTTGAAAATGTTACCGACCAGTTTCGGCTGTCAAGCCATCTTCAGGGCTGTCATAAAAAATTCCGGTCGGTAACTTTTAAGTAAATAATGGAAGTCACGAACTTTTTCTTGATCATTATGACATCCTTCCACCAAGTGAAAGCTTCCCTTTTTGATATTATTTAAGGCATTACACTGACTATCAAAGAAGTCATTATAGTGATACACAGAAGTAATGCAATTTACAAAGGACTCAGTAGAGTCAGGTTTTCAAATGATGGATGCTGTAAATAAAGAAATAAGACCCTTCAAACCTCTTCATGCGTCACCACTCGTGTTCTAACGTGAGTTGGAACACGGAGTTAGAGAAAGGCACTTTGACAACAACAACTGCTTTGTGAGCCATCGGCCTTGACGGTATTTTTGCTCTCGTAAACATTTGCCTCTTCGAAAAAGGAGAGATGGTAGTTAATATCGTGGCCTTTTTCCGTCTTTTTTGACGCTGGATATCCCGCTGCAATCGGAAATTCTACATATCCCGGATAACTTAATAGAAATCTCGCCTTTACAGATGAATGGCTTCCGACAATGCCTTGGAGCAAACCTCCTAATTTCAACGATGAAGAGGAGAGAAAAGCTGTTGATTCGTTCATATGCGTCCATATCGAGTCCATTTTTTTCTCGACAGAACTCGATGCTTCTTTCGACTGAGGCGCTTCAACGTTTCCAGAGTAATCTACGAGACTTCTTGGGGTAAGAGTTGATGTGATTTCGCATTTCCACGGTTAGAGATGAGCAGCGTGAATGGCTCGGCGCGCCTTTGTGGTTTCCAACAATGGGTTGCCGGGGGGAAAATAAGTAATTGATCCATTCTCACGCCAGAGCTCGCCGCATTATCTGCCTCAATTGAGGCCAAACTCCCTCGCCTCACACAATGGCGCGAACGCGAACACATTACGATTCGTTAATCCCATTAGGGGATGAATTGAATGTATTAAAAATACTTATTTTTCCCTGTTCAATGAAACTGGATTGCAATTCGTTTGTTCGTGAGAAAATATATATTATTTTTTTGTAATATATATATATATATATATATATATATATATATATATATATATATATACTCACATAAATATTTATACAGAAAGGTAGAAAGAAAGTGGATAGGAACACATAAAATTTAATGAGTGAACGATTATATATATATATATATATATATATATATATATATATATATATATATATATATATATATATATATATATATATATATATATATATATATATATATATATATATATATATATATATGAGAGGCACGTCCAGAAAGTAAGTTCCGTTCTGTAATTATCACAAAACGACTACATATACAATAAAACTGTTTATATAAAAAAACCACAAATCTTAAACTATCTTTCTGCATTGCTCCCACCATTTTTTAGGCACTTATCATGGCGTGGCACAAGTCTTTGTATGCCTTCTTCCTAAAACGTTGCCGTCTGTGTTGTCAACCATGTTGCAACATGTTATTCGAGCTCGTCATCTTTGATAAATTTTTGACCTCCAAGGAACGTTTTCAGGTACAAAGAGAGATGGAGTAAGGGATGGAAGAGTAGGAATCCTTCATTATAAAAAGATGGATACCAAGTTCGTTCATAATAGTGCACTTGGTCTAGTCCCTCATTGACCATTTCGGGTCCATCTCCTTACCACTGAATCACCCATCGCATTTTCTCCGTAAACCTCGCTAATCTGTTGATGAATGTCGATAGGTGGAGTGTTTTTCGCATTCAGGAAATAAATTACAGATCTAATCTCACAAGCGGCGAGATTTTCAATTAACTTCGCCGTTCTAACCAAGCACTATATAGAGAAAGCAACAAGCAACGATCTCAAAGTGACGTTATCTCCTCGACTCAGAGCAACTACTGCGCATGCGCCAAACTGCGATTGGAGCGCTGACGTGGCAAGAAATACAAACTGAAATTACTTTCTGGCCGTATCTCGTATTTCTAGAGTAACTCTCAATCAAGCACGAAGGTATTTGATTCAATGCATGGAAAGATAAATTTAATTTTCTTACAGATGTATTTCACGATAGGAAAAATTTTTAAGCTTCGTATTTTTTGTCATTCTTTGACAACAATATTTAAGTATCATCAAAACATATAAAGTTCCACGTAGTAGAAATCGTTATTAGTATATTATAATCTCCCAGCATTCAGAATTAAAAAAAAACTTTATAAGTTTTCTGTAGAACATTTATTGGACGACTGATGAACCTGTTGTCATGATGTCGACTATCCGATAATGTTTAATCCAAAAAAAATCGAAGTACATATCCGTTAAGGAGCGTGCTTTATTCCGGACCCCTTCCTCAAGCATGGCGTATTTCGATGTAACATAGGAAAAGACACTTATGATTTTGTTACAGGCATATTTTATAATCTACAAAAGTCGTAAGCTTCCTAATTTGCTGTTCTTGGAAATATTTATGACCATTAGAAACGGGTCGTCCATTCATATTCTACGTCAAACTTACAAAGTTTTTATTGACTCCTGAACATTATGGAAAATTTTTACAAAGTTTATACTAAAACTATTGAATTTTATAATCTCCTGTTGGGGCATAATCCTATAAATCGTATTTGCTACGATGCGTACGAATGTTGAAAACCTAATGACCGTTATTTCCTATGATGTAGTCTGGATTCCTATTACGGACACTAAAATTTAAAAAAATATTTCCGTCCATCTACTTGTTCGATAATGTTTAATCCAAAAAAATTCGAAGTATCCGTTAAGGAGCGTGCTTTATTCCGGACCCCTTCCTCAAGCATGGCGTATTTCGATGTAGCTTACGAAAAGACACTTTTGATTTTGTTACAGGCATATTTTATAATCTACAAAAATCGTAAGCTTCCTAATTTGCTGTTCTTGGAAATATTTTTGATCATTAAGAACGGTAGTCCAGTTCCATAAAAGTGCCAAGTTGTCGACGTATTGCATGTGAAAGTTAATGAATGAGAACTTTTTAAACCTTAAGTTTTTTTATTTAGCCACCACGTCAAAGTCCGTATGAGTGACTATCATGCATTTTATTTTAATTGATTGTTTATTTATGATGAAGTTTTCATATTAAGCCTCTATGCCCTTGATATTTGGGAAAGCTATGCTAAAAGCAGATCGTTATGCAGAGAATGAGAAAAGTAGATCCAATCAATGCAAAAACGCACTAGATTTTTTGCACTATTTACTTATACAGGGTGTCCCATAAATGTCACGCCACAGTGACACTGGAGCTAGGGCAGCATATGAGGAACCTAACCAGCCTAATATGACCTAAGTAAAAGTTGCACGGTTTTTGAGATATTGCCAAATTAAAGCTTTTTCAAAAATTTCACTTTTTTTTACATTTATAGTCCCAGAATTCACGTGAATAGCTCTCAAATTAAGTTTTTTTTATTGTACGGTATCATCAATCGGTTATTAAGCTGACAAAAAGGTTATTTTATTGATAACTAATGTAAAATGAGGAAAAATACTGCATTAATCTTGACTTAACTTAGCAGCAAAAAAAACAACTTCGACTTTAACCGCCTGCCGTGAAAAAAATACTAGAAAGTAAATGAGATAGTAACTTCAAAAACTTGCGTATGTTATGCCAATTTTAAAATGGTATGGTACATGTATCTTACTAAATAAAATCACGCTATTTTTCCTACTCATACCATTTTAAAATTGGCATAACATACGCAAGTTTTTGAAGTTACTATCTCATTTACTTTCTAGTATTTTTTTCACGGCAGGCGGTTAAAGTCGAAGTTGTTTTTTTTGCTACTAAGTTAAGTCAAGATTAATGCAGTATTTTTCCTCATTTTACATTAGTTATCAATAAAATAACCCTTTTGTCAGCTTAATAACCGATTGATGATATCGTACAATAAAAAAAACTTAATTTGAGAGCTATTCAAGTGAATTCTGGGACTAGAAATGTAAAAAAAGTGAAATTTTTGAAAAAGCTTTAATTTGGCAATATCTCGAAAACCGTGCAACTTTTACTAAGGTCATATTAGGCTGGTTCGGTTCCTCTTAGGCTGCCCTAGCTCCAGTGTCACTGTGGCGTGACATTTATGGGACACCCTGTATAGCACTTTCCCGTCTCTCAGCCAACATTCTTGATCAATTCCCTCATTTCCTCATCCTTCTTCAAATAACATACTTGAAAAATGGAGTAAAGGAGACAGGCTGCTGGGAGACGGGAGAGAGGCTAGTGCACTTTTATTATATGATAGGGCTAATGATTTTTTGAAATCATTAAGGTGGATTGAGAGGGGCGGGCGATTGCTCTTATGGCCGATGCTAAAAGTTGTAACTTGTGCGTGGCCTGTCCGCCATCTTTGTTAACCCCTAGTTTCCTTTAACGCTCACGGGCTGTCGCATTAATTTTGCAACTTGAGGATATTTTCCTTTGTTAACTTAATAGAAAACAGCATGCACATACTTTTTTAATCCTTTGAGTGCGACATGACGTGTTATCACGTCATGGTTGTCTTTACGCTGGTGCTGAAGACGTCATATCACGTCATGGGTACTGCGAGTGTTCCAGCTTTCATTATGGGGCCTATTGAAAGTTTCTTAGTGATAGCTGAAACACACACGGTACCCTTGACGTGATATAACGTCATCAGCACCAGCCCAAAGAAAACCATGACGTGATATCACGTCATGCCGCACTCAAAGGATTAATATGCATTCTCCTTAAATAATTCGTTTATTTATCTAAAATTAATTATTATCCGCATTTCCGCTGAAAACTTTTGTAAAAATGAGTAGAATATACAGCACTACGTAGTCAGCTAATGCTTCACGAGTTACTTGCGTTGAATTTCAAACAGGTGGTGGGTATTCCTGCATTACGAGGGCTAACTCGCACATTCCGTCGTGCTATCGAAAGGAAAGTAAGGAGAGAGCAGGATTAAATGATATGGTTGTTATTTTGGATGTCAGGCTACAGTTTGATGGAGTAATTCCCACTCCATCTACCTCAATGCCTCAAACCATCTACATCTATTTAATACCCTGCGAGCCGCCGCATGGGCTTGGGGCTGGGGTGTTGGGACACCTGCCATGTGAAGATGTAAGGTTTTTGGAGGTAAAATGGTGACGTGTATTGTGGAAGTGTATTTAGCGGAGCTCAATTTTATTGTGATCGTTTATTTTGCGTAAAAAGAACGACTTTTTGCACCAATCTGTTCGGCAGTGTATCTCTCTTATTTTATCGCATCTGTCAGACCTAGAGATGTTGTGAGGCGTCATGTTAATATTCTCTATGTCGCTCTGAAACACACCAATTCTGAATTTCTCAAGCAACCTAAGCCTAGCGTGTAGCCTCCTAGTCTCTAGGGGCTCCCACCTAGCCTCCGAGTCTTTAGGGGCTCCTAACCAGTGGAGCCTTCACAACAACATAATTGACTTAACTTGGCGCGACTTAAGGAGTTGAGTCCGTGAGAAAGCAACACAGTGGCTCACAATAACTTAAAGTGGCTTAACTCGACTTGGCGTAGTCTTGGAGTTGAGCATTTCTCAACTTTCTCTTAATTCTAGCCAATAGCAAGGCCTGGTTTACTATCGAAAAGGCTAGGGAAAAGGGGATTACGATATCGATAAGGCCCATCAATCGATTATGATATCGACTTTGACTGTGGCGTTCTGTGATTGGTTGGAAATTTCAGGCCCCGATTGGCACTCGGGAACAGCTTAAGCAAAGTTAAGTTGCTGTGAGCGGGGCTTTATACCTCCAAGTCGGTAAGGGGAAAGTCAGGAGGAGTGACTACCGTTGAAGTGGCTCGGGCTACTAGGTGGGAATCCTTTCAAGCTTCCACTGTTTGATCGCGTGTAAATCAAAAGAATGATCCCACAGCCATCCCTTACGAGTGACTAATTGTATGAGATGGTGTGAATTTCGTCGAGTGGAAGAATGCGTGCTGATGTAATGGAGAAGGATGCCACCCAAGCGGACTAATTTGGGAGCGAGGAATGAAAAAGAGCTGCGGGCGGGAGGGGAGGCGTTGTGAGGAGAAAAAAAGAAACGGCCGGAAGATGTGCGCCTCCCGATGATTGTTTCTCGTTCCGCCGCCCAGGGTGAGCTAGCGGCGGTCGCAATCGGGAGAGGGGGAGAGTTAAGGGGGAAATGTTAGGAGTAAGGGGGAATCAAAGACGGAAGCAAAGCAGACGCGGATCAATTCGAATTAAGGTGGCTCTGGCGATACTGTGTGAATCAAGACAAATACTAAGTCACACGTTTTTGTTTATTGAGATTTAAAAAACCCTACTATTGTCTTTGTTGTGACACTAGGGCGTCAAGTACAGGTCATATACACGGTACCAGTGAGCTTCTTGAACAAAAACTTAATAGAGATATGCTAATTTTTGCTTGCCGCCATCACGTGTATGAATTGGTGTTAAAAAGCGTGTTCGAAGTAAAAATCAGTCAAGTGACAGCAAATGCTGATATTCCACTCTTCAAAAAGTTACGAAATAACTGGAAAAGTGTCAATCCAGATAAAGTACAGTACTAGAAATGTGTGAAATACGCTCTGTGGTTTGTTTTTTGTGTGCAAAAAACACTGCACGGGTGGAATATCATTCCCAACTGTGTAAAGTCTACGGAGAGAAGTGTATGAGCATACAACACACTCGCAAATTGTGCAGAGAATTCAAGGACGGACGTACAGATGTCCATGACGAACAGCGTTCCGCACAGCCATCGGCCAAGCCGCGGAAGTTCAAGCAATCACTGTCTGCCGGCAAAGTGATGGCGAGCGTGTTTTGGGACAGGTAGGGGTTCTTGTTGTGCGAATTCATGCCTGCTGGTACAACAATCAATGCTGACCGCTACTGTGCGACGTTGAAGAACCTGCGCCGCGCAATTCAAAGCAAGAGGAGAGGCATGCTCAAGAGGGGACTGCGTTTCCATCACAACGTTCGTCCGCACACCTCCCGTGTAACAACCGATCTTCTCAACCAATTTGGATGGGATATTGTCACACACCCGCCCTACAACCTGGACATAGCCCCAAGAGTTGACGCGAGCTCTAACGACCGGAGAGTGTATAACAGTAGTTCTCATTGCACGGTAAATGAAAAATAAATGAATAAAGATAGTAAAAATATCGCAACGGAAGCATTTTGAAGTTGTTTATGTGCTGGGAAAGGAGCAATCGTGCGAAATGGAGCGATTACCATCTCTTCCCTGAATGGAAGAAACACCTGGGTGGGACTCAATTCAGAACCGGGGAGAAGCTGAAAGAAGAGGTTTTAAGCTACCTTCGCGGTGTGGCGGGAGAGTTCTATGACTCGGGCATAAAGAAGATGGTACGCCGCATACAAAAATGCATCGACCTCAACGGCGATTATGTTGAAAAAGTCTAAGCTTTCCAAAAATGTACAATTCAACGCAAATAAACTTGTTTTTCCTTGTGAAAAATCATTGGGAACCTTATTTTACGGACAACCCCCGTATATAGAAAAGCTCGCATTGCATCTGACTGTTTCCAAAATTAACAATCTGCTTGAGTTGTACGGAACTGAAATGACCAAAGAGATAGTCAGAGATGGCTATCTAGAGTTGATAGAGCTTTCTGTGATAATTTTAGGCGGAAATAGGCAGAGAAAATTTAAAATTCGACCTCCAGGTGCCATGATGGCGAGAGCAATTTATTCCCTAAAAATATCATTACTTAGTGACCAATTCAAAATTACGAGCAAAAAAGGCAGCGCCGTCAGACGCTTGCATGCTCATCGTGACATCCTACTTCAAACCGTGGCTTCAATGTATTTTGGCAGTAAAAGCACCTTACCAAGATTAGTGCTTTTTGAATTCAATGGAGGCTTGCCAAAAAATCGATAATAGTATCGCAAAAGCAGCTTTATGGAGAATAAGCCAGCATTTATGGCATTTGACTGATGAATCGATCATATCGATCTGAGTTCAATTGGTAAACGTAGTGATAGTTGCGGATGTTGCAACGTTGCGAAGGGAAACGTCTGCTGTTTACATTGTTTACGAAATTTGTAAGTTAACTACTTCAAATTAGTCACTTTATATACATTACTAAATGTTTTAGCCCTTATGATAATTATACCCTTTCCTCAGTTTGTTTAAAAATTATGATATCAATTCCTGTTGAAATAGCGATGGAGGTTTGGAGTCAGTATAATTGCTGGCCTTTGTAACGAGGTAAAAGGTTCGGTTTAACAATTTGTCGTAAAATATTTTACCCAAAGGAGTATTTTCATGAAATTAAAAAAATATACAATGCAACACTAAGCCTAAATTTACTCATTATAGCAAATTTTATTAATCTTAAGAAAATAGTAATTCGCAGTGCAGGTTTATCCTCAAATCCTCTTTTTCTGAGTCTTAAGTACTCGCAACTTATCACATATGAGGCATATCAGAAATTAATACAATTTCTCCATTTCGGTTTTGGGAGATGAAATAGTGACGTGTATTATAAGAGTGTATTTAGTGGAGCTCAGTTTTTACTGTGGTCGCTTATTGTGAGCGGAAAGAACGAGTTTTTGTAACTATCTATTCGGCAATGTCTCTCTCTTATATTATCGCTTCTGTCAGGCGATGACGAGTCAGAATTCTTCCATCCATTTAACTACTCCGTCTCTTAGCTGGAAGCAAGAATCTTGACCTTTTGGGACTTGAAAAAGGGAAACGGAAAGAAAGAAAGACTTTTTGTCCGAGTCTCGCTTCCTCTTCGCTAATTCCACCGTATGTTTTATGTGACGGTTGATGCATAAATGAAAAACTTTGCAATTTTCCACAATATACATTTTACTACGACCCAGGTTTCTATGTTTTTACATCATCATCAGGTGCGATGTAAAAGGTGTGATGTAAAATCATCAGGTGTGATGTAAAGACATCGAGACCTGGGACGTAGTAAAATTTATATTTCGGAAAATTGCAAAGTTTTTCATTTATGCACCATGCATGAGTTCCACACAATTTCGCAAGAATCTTCGGGTTTTATATTTTTTATGTAAAGCCTTTCTCCCATCCAGGGTCATTTTGGCAGTAACGAGTAAAAACATTAATCGTAGGAAGTGAAACAATAACGGGATATTTGCGTATTCTTCTCGCGTTGCTCCCGTTTCTTTTTCCTTCTTCGTCCTGTCACTCTTGAGCACTCACTTCTGATTCCACTGTCATGGAATCCCATCGCCATCCGTGGGAGAACATTGAAATCACAAATCTGGTCGCGGAGGTATTCACTGGATATGAGAAGATAAGGGAGACCCTTTATCCTTAATCCGTTTGCCCAGCTCGAAGGCAAACAGCGAGATTTCCTCGTGGTTGGAAACCAAGGCCCATGAGTGATGTATTCGAAACTAACCTGTCCTCTTTGATTGTATTAGTGTATTATACTAACCTTGTGAATGATTTCCGTCACATTTGAACGCCTTCCTTTCTGTTCATGTTCTCTACGGTAGATCTACATTCTACTCTTCGGAGCCTTTTTAAGGACTTTATGGCACAAGGTGCGGCATTATAACTTCCTTTATTCAAAACGCAATAAAATCTTGAAGAAATTGCCATGAGAAAAATTCGACCTGGACCGGGAATCGAACCACGGACCTTTGGTTTGCCGGACCAATGCGCAGACCACTACGCTATCCAGGCTTCCTAATTCTATTGCCATGGGAATTGCCATTCAAAAATTGCCGTGGTTCGATTCCCGGTCCAGGCCGAAATTTTCTCTTGGCAATTTCTTCAAAAAATTCTCCCGCCATGTTTGAATTTGCAATAAAATCCATTTAATGAATGAGACATTTATTATGATGTTGTAGGTTCATATCTTAAGTTTTTCGCTACACAGTTTTGAAAATCATATCAGGTAGGTGGCGCCTTATACTGCCCAGACACTGAATAAGCTTATTTCTGGCGTTTGCCATGAACAAGCATAGCAGCGGGTATGTTGGTAATTCCTGCCCGGATGTTGGCCTTCAGTTTTTGTAGGGTCCTCGTACGGTTGAAATAAACACGGGATTTAAAAAAAACCACAAATGGGTTTTTTGGGGGGTTGACACAAATGGGGCAGAAATTGCCAAAATACCCGCTGCTATGCTGGGAAGGTTCATGAAGAACGCCAGAAATCGGCTTATTCAGTGTATGGACGATGGGGGGCGTTACCTACCTAATATGATTTTCAAAACTGAGTAACGCAAAACTTTAGATATGTACCTACGACATCATTAAAAAAATAAAAACATTCTCATTCATAAAATGGGTTTTATTGCGTTTTGGAAAAAAGGAATTTATAATGCCGCACCCTGTATAACATCGGACAGTGAATTCTTTTCTGTCTCTACAAGTACAAAAACTTTGGCTTAGAAGGAATGCCCTAGATCCAAACCCTAAAAATGTGACAGCCCTCAATTTTTAAAATACACGTCATGTAGGCTGCCCTAGAACCCTTGCAATGAGCGATAAAATATCAACTTCTTTAGTAGGAGGATGTGTGTGTTTGTGTCCCTTCTTAGGCCCCGTTTGAAGGTCATACATTTTTATTTATTTAGGAGAAGTGATCTTCGAATATTAAGATTTTCCAGAATTTACCCTGTAAATGAGGGTCATGGAAAATAATAGACTGAATATGTCATGTAAAAATTGTAGAAACTTTTCGAAATGAGTGATACCTGCAGAAAAGCGAAGGTAGACAGAGAAATATGTATTAAAAAGGCATAGAGGAGTGAGAATATTCAGTATTCCCTTCATAACCTTTTAACTTTCGCGGTCCAAGTTCGTTAAGGAAAGTTCTTTTGTTGTTACTATCCGCATCAGGATTCAAAAAACGTTTTCCCTCCTTCGCCAGATACCTTCTCTGGGCAAAAGAGGTGGTCCAATTAGCCTAGAAGAGGTCTTCGGTAAAGAAGAAAAACTTTGTCCTAAATCCAGTACCTCAGCCCTTCACAGTATTCCGATGTTTATTACTCTCTTTGGTTTGCGGTAATTTATCTCTTATTAAGAAGAAGCCGGTGTAATGTTACAATGTTCAATATTTTAATCAACAAAGCTTCTAGATGGGTGCTGAGCATATTGTTAGTAAAGCCTTCAAACTTATTTTATGCTTATTTTACTCAAGTGATGAAAACAATCATAGAAAGTTGTGGCGAAGGGATTTCTTCGGTGACATTTTTATTGAAGCTGTTGAAAAAGCGCTTTTATTACTGCTGATAAAGAGTTTGAGTCTTGGAAAGAACTTTCAAAAGTTTGGGAAATTAGTAGTCTAATACACCAGGGTTGAAATTCGTTATGAAAAAATCATTTGACTTGACCGGGATTCGAGGTGTGTTAGCCAGTTACACCACCAAGCCATCTTCCTTCAAGGCGAATTTTCGAGGGGGGTTTATGAGAACTAGATGTTCAGGCCTCAAGTCTACATTGTAGCACATGAGACGAAGTCGTGCTTACAAAGCCACTGTCGCGGTGGATAAACCCAACATTGTCGTTATTAAAACGACGAAATTGACAAATTTCCTAACATTGCATTTAACAAATGATGTGGTGCGATGTCACTCGCACGGGTGCATACACACCAGGGTTGAAATTCGCTATGAAAAATGAACGACTTCGTCTCATGTGCTACAATGTAGACTTGAGGCCTGAACATCTAGTTCGCATAAACCCCCCTCGAAATTCGCCTTGAAGGAAGATGGCTTGTTGGTGTAACTGGCTAACACACCTGACCGGCATTCGGGGGATCCGGGTTCGAATTCATTCAAGTCAAGTGATTTTTTCATAGCGAATTTCAACCCTGGTGTATATGCACCCGTGCGAGTGACTTCGTACCACATCATTTGTTAAATGCAATGTTTGGAAATTAGTTGTCTAATCCCTGTCACCTTAAGAAAAATAGTGTAATAGTTGGTGAAAATCCTATAGAAGAATGAATATAGAAAAGCAAGAATTGGTTTTTCTCATCAATGTCACATTATGTTTCCTCAGCTGATCAGCCATTCATGTAATGGACTGAACTTTATTCTTCTCCTTTTGTTTTTGATAGATCTTATATCTGTTTCTTCATGGTATGTCCTTCTCCAACAACATGCCAATTACATCTTTAAGCAATACTTTATTGGACACTTTTATCAGATCGATAGAACAGGAATAATCTTGTCTTTTAAATTCTAATGCCTTTTCTTTTATCTGTCTCACAGTGTCTCACAATATTGCATCAGTTGTACATCTATCCCTCTAAATTCCGTGTTGCTCTTTCCTGTTTGTTATTTTCTGTTCATATTTTATCTTCAGGATTCCTCTTAATAGTTTTAGGGCAAGTTCTGAGTAAGGAAATCCCTTAATACAGAGGTTCGTGCATGTTGGTAACAATTTTCACCCCCCCCCCTCCTAACATCTCAATGGCGCAAGTTGCGCTATGCACTCTGGCTTTTATGGTGGGAAGGTGTGAAAATTTTGAAATACATATTACTTTAATAGCAAAGGCGGAAAAAGAAATCAAATAAAATTTAGAAATCCGGACAATGAGAGTGACAAACCTAATCTGAGGCATTCTAAATATAATTTTTTGAGCAGGGAGGGGGGAGGGTAAGAATAAGAAAACATTTTTCATGAAAGAAGGAAATAAAAAAATATTATGCATAAAACAGATATTAAATAGGATTTATAGGTAATGAAGATTTTTGTACTAACTCAAAATCCTTCTCTTTTTTAAATATTAACTTTTAAATATACTATTAATTTAATTTATTTATTATTAAAATTTCATGCAAGGAATATCGGAATTTTAGGGGGGGAAATAGGAGTTTTGGGGAGAGGTTTTGCACTATGGCTTTAAAGGGGGATTGGCCCTGCCTCTATAACTTTCGGGATTAATTTTATGCCCTTCCTTAAATATATGTATGGTTACACATGTGTGCCAATCTTCTGGGATTCTTCCTGTTTCGAGGATTTTGGAGAAGAGTTTCAGAATTTCCGATGCTAAATTAGCGGATTCCGAAACGAACTTTCGTGTAGAGGAATAATGTTTGTTCTCCAATCATAGTCCTTATCTAAGCTGCCATCTCTTTTAATTCTTTCCCATGATTACTAACCCTTGGCTAACTTCAGCTTAGTGTCAAGTCAAGCCAATGGCCATGGTCACCCATTATAACGGCCATCAATTACCTGCCTCGTCACTAGCAGGAGGAAATGGATGGAAGAAATTGGACGATGTCTTGCTTCCTCATCCAATTAATTTCGACTTCCTGTATTTCTCTCCCTCGGGGGGAAAGGGCTCCATCTAAGATCCAATACCAATCATCCCGTTAATTTCAAATCCCATCAGAGTGAAAAGACCAGCATCTTGTGTGGTTCTCTATCAAAAGATGGTACCAAAGTAATATTTTTCACGTGAAAAAGGTACGTTGCTAAGACATGTTAAAAGTTTAAAAAATAATCTAAAATCTACCCCACCCACTTGGTATACAGTGGACCCTGTTAAGGTAGTTTATGCTAGATACTTCCCTGGTCATAATGGAGACCATATTCCAGTTTAACGTTTTAATTTCGGAAGGTGTGGGAATAATGAAGTAAATATTGTAATATTTATTGTGCAATTATATACAATAGGAGTCGTTACATGGAATTAAAAATATGAAAGATAGCACTAAGCATAAATTTATTTATTACAGCAATTTTTGAAATCTTCAGAAAACTGTACGTCGAAGCCGATGCTCGCCTTTAGGCTGTAAATTCTTTGGCTATCACCAATGCCATTTTCATTTCGATAATTGTATTTTGACAGTCACTTCTGTTAAGGTTGCTTTACCCATGGAAGTAGCGAGTGTATCGATATCTCGAATCGTATTCCCACTTGCTGAGCATCATTCGCGCATTTACGCATTACTTCCGACTTTTCCCAAACAGTTGGATGACGGAAGTAAACAATGAATATTGTTATCATGAATACACATAATGGATTCAAATGCTTGGATTCGTTGCCTAGGCAACGTGCTGCCTAAATTTCCACTTTTAGTTCACCCAGTCCTTGGCGCTACTTAGAAAAAAGTCTTCTCAGTCGACTCGTTAATGGCCGTTGTTGATTGTTGTTAATGTGAGACTGGTGGATATTCAATAACGATTGAGGAGATATGAACTACTTCATGCTTTGAATAATAGATGGCCATTTTTGAGACCTCACAGTTACTTTGTAAATGCTAGAGAGGAGATATCTTCTACTGGAAGCGTGTAATAGGAATATGAAACTTCCATTGTGAGTAGACGCCGACGGTTGCCAGACTCTGATGTATTCACGAAGTGCAGAGAAGTTAATTGTGCATTTGAGTAATTAAATTTGGAGAGGAATGAAGTATGTCTGTAGACATATACGGATATACGGATACGAACATGTCGGACGATATTCAAAACGTGTGTAATTACATCCCGCGTATGGTACTACAATTTTATCCTCTGCATTATGAACGCTGGTAAGTAAAACCGGTAAGACGTGTTTATTTACGATCTGTTGATTGTGTTTACATTTGAATTGCCGTCTTTCATAACTAGGCGGCGCCACAATCCACAAAGTTGTTTATTTACGGAATTCTAGACTACAGTTTTTGGCGACGAGTCAACAATTCATATGTATATTCATGATTGTTATTACGAACATTACCAATATTTGGCAATAATGGTACTTGTATATAGCTGTTTGAGTCCAATAGGCACTCGTGAATTTAATGGATTTGTACAAAATAACATTAATTGTGTATTATTACATTGTATCAAGTACGTTAATTGTGGTGGCAATTATAATTATCAAATTAGAGATGTGTCATAAAGCTTACCTTAAGGGTTCTTTAGTATTTTAAATATTTTCAAGTACAAATTCATATTTACAAGTGCTACAATGAGTCCTCTTTCTACTAATTGATTCGTTGTTTACATTTTTATCTCCATTTGCTGTTATGAGATCACCGGATGCGATGCGATTTTATCGCATAATGGATATGATACTTACAGGCAGAAGAGATCTAGTCTGTTTTCCTTGCGAGTGCGAACCCCTGTCGATTACTGCCACTATCGATCCCTACTGCAATAGAAGTTCTTGCATACTCATCGAAGTATCTATTGTTAACTTGCAAGGCTGCTGACTTGGGAGTGACTCCCATGTGTTAACCCGCCTTCAGTTGATTTGAACTCGGAAACAGCTAAAAAGGTTTTACTCGTTAATTACGTGGATAAATTATGCTAATACTCAATGCATAATGATATTGTTATTCACTGGGTTTATTGCGTGCGCTCATGAACTTACGACCCTAGTTTCTTCACGTCATGGAATCATGCACCTCGGATGGAAAAGTAACAGATATGTGCTACTTTGCTCTAGTTAGGCCACTCCAAGAATACGCTGCGAGCATTTTAGGACCATGACCATAATGATTTAAGCAAAAATTGTTAACATACCAAGAAAAGCCGCACACTTCGTTAAAAACTGCTACGAGCGAACATAAAGTGTTTCACAACTTTTAGAGGGTTTAAGTCGGAGCCCCTTGAGTCTCGGAAGCTACACGCTAGGCTTAGGTTGCTTGAGAAATTCAGAACTGGTGTGTTTCAGAGGGTCACTGAGAAAATTATCATGTCGCCTCACTACATCTCTAGGTCTGGCAGAAGCGATAAATAAGAGAGATACATTGCCGAACAGATACGTACAAAAACTCGTTCTTCCAGCGCACAATAAGCGACCACAATAAAAACTTACATTACGACAAACATGGCTTTTACAGTGACAATAAAGAGGAAAGAGTCTCCTTCAGATAAGGGGGTTGTGGACGTGACGGATGTTATATCATGCATGGTAGGGGGGTGGGCGGGTGAGTTGCCCAAGCCTGTGCTAGGTTAGCTGCTTTGCAATCTGCTGGTGACGACTAAATTTAATAATCTTGGAAATACATAAAATATTATACAAGTGTTGAAAACTAAATAAATTAGAATTTCGAAATGAAGCACTTCCACAAAGTCAAAGCCGAAACCATCCATCTCTTCGCATGGGTTTGGAGCATGTATTCTCGCCCTCCAAAGAACCAGATTTTTTGCCGTTGCTTCAAGGATCTCGCATCTCAACTGGAAATCGCTCTGCTTCTCGAGGGTGGTGTCCATACTCCATTTTTTCCTTTATCGTTCCTCTCCGAGAATCGCCCACAGATCTTATCCGCATTCTTGAATCCCGGGGCGTCACTCGGCGAATCCAATCCGGGGCGGTCTGTCACAGCCGGGCGCTTCGGGAACCGGTCAGCGATGAAGGAGGGGGCGGTACCACGACACCTATTCTCTCAGCAGTTTCCGATTTTCCTACCGCGTCTGTCACGCAGAGCGAATACGAGAACCCCGCTGTATTATTCTACGTTATCGAACGATAAAAAAGAAAGGGAGTGAGTTGTAGCAAGACCTTGGTTTTTCATCGAACAAAATAGGCTTCAATCTAACTTCAGGTTCCAATATTAAATAGACGGTATGGAACTATCGGTACTCAAATTGATACACTAGCCTCAATCCTGAGAAAAAAGTAATTCATGACATTATACGTACAATCTCTATATGGAAGATTTTGAAAAATCAAACATTTAGCTAGTTGTCACTTGAGAGGCTTATGCTATTTATAAATGGGCTTAAAATGATCAATTTATGTAACTATTTCTAACCGAGGGTAAAACTGAACTTAACTTCCTATTTGCGGGATAAACTGAAACATTTCTTGTATTATTGGTTCTATGAACTTTTCAGCCATTTTTATGAGCAACTGTACTGAAAAAATAACTTCGGTGTCTTAAAGATTTATTTTTTAAAAGTTGAAATCATTATATCATTATATAACATGTAATATGTTAATATAAGTTGTAATATATATTAACAAATTACATGTTATTATATATATTGTTGCAACTGATTATATATTACTGAAATTTGTAATAATTGCATATAATCGGTGATAAAATCAGCTAATATGTATATATTTTACGACCATCTCCGTTCATAATAATGTATTAACCCTATATGCACGATTTATACGAAATGTATATTGATTTATTACAACAAACTTTTTCAAAGAAAAATATTGTGTACAAACTTCATGGATTTTTCAATTTTCTTGGATTTATATTCAAAAAGTAGAAAATTGAAGTTTTTGACAGCTTTTTAAAAATAAACTCAACACATGTAAAAACTCTGTGGATGAAAACGGGTAGTCCCTTGGGAACGTGGGTATGGGAAGTAAGAATAAAAGTGGACGAAACGCACGGGTAGTTAGAGCGAAACATTATTTCACTTAGAAATCAATAAATTTGATCTCATTTTAAAGACAAATATCTCACCCTTCTAATGACACCAAAAATTCATCCCCTTATCTCATTAATTTCGGAGATATTTGCCAAATAAAAACCAGCCCTTTTACATGGGAAGTGGTACGTGTATGCACTTCAGAGAGACATAATTTACTAAATGACGTATTTCTAACACTTAGATGCCGAAAAAAAACTAACGGCGTGTAGTTTGTATGTTTTCTCAACTATATTTGAAAATAAATCATATTGTCACTGCTCTAGTATCTTGGGTATCACGAAAAACCTTCCGTTTTGAAGGAATTTCAAACGCACCGCACGAAAAAAAATCACTCAAGTCAAAGACTTATTTTGTTTTAACTACTTACAATGTCTGTCATATAAAACTATATTATTGCACCTTTAATAATGCAATATTTTATTCATGTGTCTTACAGCTGGTGAAATTAAAACGTATACATCGAATATGGTGTCGATTATGAATTGGGAACTTCCCCCTCGGACTACCTTAAGGTAGTTTGAGCGAAATATCATTTTACCTAGGAATCAATGAATTCGGTCTCATTTTGAAGGTAAATATATTACCCTTCCATTGACATCAAAACTTTAACACCTTACCACATTAATTTCCGAGATATTTGCCAGAAAATACCATCCGTTTTATATGGGAAATGGTCCGTGTATGAACTCCAGAGAGACCTTATGTTAAAAATGAGGCATTTCCTACACTTAGATCTTGTCAAAAATCAACAGTGTGTAATTTGTATGTTTTCTCAACTATTTTTGAAAATGAATCATATTGTCACCGCAGTAAATTCTTCGGGATCACAATAAACCTTCCGTTTTGATAGAGTTTCAAACGAACCGCGTGAAAAAAATGAGTCAAGTTAAAGACTTATTTAGATATTTTCATTTGATTACTTACAACTTCTGCCATGTAAAACTATATTATTGCATCATTAATAATGCAATATTTTATTCATGCGTCCTAGAGCTGGAGAAATTAAAACGTATATATCGAATATGGTCTCTATTATGATTAGGGAACTATCTCGCTCACACTACCGCGTCTTGGTGGGAAAAGGCCGGGGTGTGACGCGGGGCGTGGAATGGTAGTGCGTCGGATGGACCATATGGGAAAGGGGTGTTTCTTTTGCGGCTCTCTTCTCATGGGATCAGTTTCCCTCTTTTATTTCCTCTCCTTTCTTCCCTGAGGAGTTTGGCGGCGTAGGCGAGGATAAAAAAAAACGTGAGAACACGATGGCCTATCGATGAAAAGAATGATCGAGAGGGTGAAGGTGGGAAGTCGGGGATGGGGAAGGTAAGAAAACGGATACAGGGAGGGAACGAGATGAGGTTTGGGCGGTGGGAGGCTGAGATGTGCTATGGGGAAGAGTTAGAATCGGTGGTTCGCGTGGGAATTCGACTAGGGGGGGGGGAGGAGAAATGTTGCTCGCTTGGGAGACTTGAGGTTGGAGATGCTTTCGTGGTCCAGAGAGTGGAGGGGGTGTGTGGGGTCAGAGAGATGGAGTAGGAAAGAAGAAAGAAATCAGAGGAGATGGAGAGGAAGAGAAAGGTTGAATTCTCCTTGGAAGGTGAGAGGAGAGGAAGGGTTAAAGATTGAAGAGTTTGAGTTGTTCGTAGTCTCGTAATTGCGCAAGTGGAAGAAATTTGCAATCTTGGAAGTTAGATTTGAGATGTTCAGATAATATTGACATGGAACCAGTATTGTGGCTATTGATGCGACACCTAGTTGCTCCGTATCTATTATAATATATCATATGTATATTTGTATTCCATATCTATTGAATTTTGGCATACATAAGTTTTATAATAAATTTAAATCCATACCAATTCTCTGTTGATAGTATCGGCTCTCAGTAAAGGAAATATGTTCTCAAACTGTGTTATCTCGGGGTATTTTCTGTGTGTGACATGTGTGCTAAAGTTTACTTATTGCATGTTAAAGAAATGTTAAATTCTCCTTTGAAAGTGAGACGAGAGGAAGGGTTAAAAATTGAAGATTTTGAGTTTTTCGTAATTGCTTTTTGAAAAAGTTTGTAATCTGGGAAGTAGGATTTGAGATGTTCAGATTATACTGACACGGTACTAGTTTCGAGGCTTTTGATTCGATACCAAGTTGTTCGGAGTCAATTATAATATTTTTATACGGTGTTAATTCTATATTTATTAAATTTTATCATACATATTTTTTATAATATATTTTAATCCATACCAATACTCTGATGAAAGTATCGGCTCTCAGCTAAGATAGGACATCTCGAACCATGTTATCACGGGGTTTATAGGTTTATAGGTGCAGTCTATGGGCTGAATTTCCCTCGTTTCCTGTGTATTGAAAAGTGAAATTCTCCTTGGGAAGAGAAAAGAGAGTAAGGGTTGAAGATTGAAGATTTTGAGTCGTTTGTGGTCTCACAATCGCTCAAGTGGGAGAAATTTGTAATCTGGGAAGTAGGATTTGAGATGTTCAGATTATACTGACACGGTACCAGTTTCGAGGCTTTTGATTCGATACCAAGTTGTTCGGAGTCAATTATAATATTTTTATACGGTGTTAATTCTATATTTATTAAATTTTATCATACATATTTTTTATAATATATTTTAATCCATACCAATACTCTGATGAAAGTATCGGCTCTCAGCTAAGAAAAGAGATCTCGAACCGTGTTGTCAGGGGGTTTATAGGTTTATAGGTGCAGTCTGTGTGCTGAAGTTCCCTCGTTTCCTGGGTATTGAAAAGTGAAATTCTCCTTGGGAAGAGAAAAGAGAGTAAGGGTTGAAGATTGAAGATTTTGAGTCGTTTGTGATCTCGCAATCGCTCAAGTGGGAGAAATATGTAATCTGGGAAGTAGGACTTGACATGATCAGATTATATTGGCACGGTACCAGTTTCGAGGCTTTTGATTCGATACCAAGTTTTTCGGTGCCAATTAATAATTTTTTTACAATTTTTATTCTATGTTTATTAAATTTTATCATACATAATTTTTATAATATATTTTAATCCATACCAATACTCTGATGAAAGTATCGGCTCTCAGCTAAGAAAAGAGATCTCGAACCGTGTTGTCAGGGGGTTTATAGGTTTATAGGTGCAGTCTGTGTGCTGAAGTTCCCTCGTTTCCTGGGTATTGAAAAGTGAAATTCTCCTTGGGAAGAGAAAAGAGAGTAAGGGTTGAAGATTGAAGATTTTGAGTCGTTTGTGATCTCGCAATCGCTCAAGTGGGAGAAATATGTAATCTGGGAAGTAGGACTTGACATGATCAGATTATATTGGCACGGTACCAGTATCGAGGCTTTTGATTCGATACCAAGTTTTTCGGTGCCAATTAATAATTTTTTTACAATTTTTATTCTATGTTTATTAAATTTTATCATACATAATTTTTATAATATATTTTAATCCATACCAATACTCTGTTGAAAGTATCGGCTCTCAGCTAAGAAAAGAGATCTCGAACCGTGTTATTAAGGGGTATACAGATGATTATGTCTCAGTTATCAAATAACGCATGCTTATGCAAATTCGGTCTATTTTATTAGAATTAAGGTAGTTTGAGCGAAATATCATTTAACTATAAATAAATTATCATTTTAAAGGAAAGTATATCACCCTTCCATTGGCACCAAAAATTCAACCCCTTGCCATATTACTTCCGGAGATATTGGCCAAAATATACCAGCCCTTTTGTATGGGAAATGGTACGTGTATGCACTCCAGAGAGAGCTTATATTAATAGTGAGGCTTTCTCTACGCTTAGATTTTGTCAAAAAATCAACAGTGTGTAGTTTGTGTGTTTGCTTAAATAGTTTTGAAAATAAATCATATGGCTGCCGCAGTAAATTCTTCCGGATCACAATAAAATTTCTGATTTGATCGAGTTTCAGACGTACCGCGTGAAAAAAATGAGTCAAGTTTAAGACTTCTTTAGATATTTTCATTTGATTACTTACAATGTCTGTCATGTAAAACTATTTTATTGCACCAATAATCATACAATGTTTAGTTCATGTGTCTCACAGCTGGTGAAATTAAAATGTATAATTCGAATATGGTCTCTATTATGACTAGGGAACTATCTCGCCCGTACTACCTTAACAATTAGACGCCAAAGGCGGACGAACAGTCCAGTAAACGATTGGTTGGTTACCCTCCCACTCGTTATGACGCATGGCACTTCATTTAACTATAAGATCTCCTAATAGCACGTTAAAGCGCAGTAGCTATGTACTACAGCGCGACGGTCCCTGGGAACAAATAGTTCATGCCTCTCTGATGTGGTGTAAACTCCTCGGCCAGCGTCCACGGAGAACACGAAGACAGCTCACGGCAGCCGGGAATTGAGTTGCCCTCCCGTTTAATTCGTGTTTCTCGAAGCTGGTGAAATTAAAAGGTATAATTTGAATATGGTCTCTATTATGATTAGGGAACTATCTCGCTCGCACCACCTTAAAAAAGGGAAAAATTTTCCAACGAACCTTGTCAGCATGGACGTAACATCGAGTCAGACGTAAATCGAAACGACGCATACAGAGGACTTACTGTATTTATATAATTTCTATTCTATATTTATTGCGTTTTATTATATATCATTATTATAATATTCTTTAAGCCATACAAATACTCTTTTGATAGTATCGGCTCTCAGTATTGGAAAGAGATCTCGAAATGTGTTGTCACGGGTAAGTTTCTAGGTGTGTCCTTTGTTCTGGAGTTCCCTTGTTGCTTAAGAGAGGAAGTGTAAAGTTAAATGCCCCTTAAAAAGGGAAATGAAGGGTTGGATATTGAAGATCGTTACTGGTTTTTAATGCCTTCATTGACCAATTGGAAGAACTCTGCTGTCTAGGAAGCAAGATTAGGGAGGCTCAGATGATATTACTATCTACATCTACATTTACATGCCACCCTGTGAGGCGCCGCGTAGTGGCATGGCTTGGGGAGGACATCAGCCGCGTAAATATTTTGGGAGATGAAATGGGGTGTTATGGGAGTGGTTTAGGTGTAGGCCGTTTTTTACTATGATCACTTATTGTGCGTGGAAAGCTCGAATTTTAATAAAAAAAGCTGCTTCTATGGGGGTCGAGGATGTATCCTCAAAACTCATCTACATCTATATATTACCCTCCGTGTGGGCTTGCGGCAGGGGGTGTTAGGACACCAGCCGTGTAAAGATGTAAGGAATAAGGTTTTGGGATTTGAAATGGTGACGTGTATTATAGGAGTGAATTGAGCGGAGCTGACTTTTGATTTTGGTCACTTATTTTGCGCGTGAAGAATAAGTTTTTGTACCCATCTGTTCGGCAATATGTTTCTCTTATTTTATCGCTTCTGTCAGACCTAGAAATGTAGTATGGATTCAAAATGATCTTCTCTGAGTTACATTACACCAATATTGTGGCTTTTGACATGATACTGAATACTCTGGTGTCGATAGGTATTTTTCGTACATTTTTTTTAAAGCCAGAACTTAGTTCTTAGTATCAGCTCTCGATATAGAAAAGATATGCCGTTGTGTTTTTGCGTGCGTTTGTAGGCTATGGTAAACGCCATAATATCACCTAAGCTCTTTGGATCCTTAATCGTATTGTCCAAACTATTAGGGGATATGCGATATGTAATAGAATTCAAGGTGAATCTTGGCTTCAACTTCATCCGCAGGATGACGAAGCTTGTGATTGGCATTGGAGCGGAACCTTAGTAGCACGAAAAATTTTTTTTTTCCTTTCTTAAAGGCGGCGAAAAATTGGTCATGGGAATGTGACAAGGTGGAAGACTGGAATTGATGAGGGTTGCCTGGGCGGGGTTGAAGAGTTTGACGAAGAGGTGGGTAAGGAGTGCGTCAGGGCTGAGGGATTTTGAAGATGCGCTTTCAGGGCTGTCGGTGGGGGAAGGCGAGGCGGGGGTGGCGTGTCCGTTGCGAGCTTGGAGCTGTGAGACACCCAAGGACTTCCAATGCGGCGAACGAGTATTCCACTTCTACATACTACACTGCGCGCTGCAGTATGGGCGTGTAGCAGGGGATGTTAGGACACCAGCCATGTAAAGATGTAAGGGACATAAGTTTCGGGAGGTGAAATGGTGACGTGTGTAATGGGAGTGTATTGAGTGGAGCTCAGTTTTTATTGTGGTCGCCTATTGTGCGCAAAAAGAACGAGTCTTCGAACATATCTGTACGGTAATGTATCTCTCTTATTTATAAACCAAAAAATAAATACATTTGGGAAATGAATTCATTGTTACATAATAGTTTTTTTACAACTCATGGAAATAATAATGTATTTTTGATTAGAATTTCTCAATTTAATTTTAACTCTTAGCATTTTTCAATGAAAATGTGTTTCACGAGTTACGAGAGGCGACTACAAATGAATTACTGAAAGAGGTTGTGCGATTACGTTTTTCTTGTGTTTTTGGAGAGTTGAAATTCTTATTGTAATTTCAAAATCTCGCTTAAAGGGAATGTTGATATTAAAAAAGAGTCATGTCCTGTGGAGAAGACTTTGTGGAGAAGGCATCTACGTCTACATTCTACACAGCGAGCCGCCGCATGGGCGTGTAGCAGGGGACACCAACCGTGAAAAGATGTTAGGGTTAAGCTTTTGGAAAGAAAAATGGTGACGTGTATAATGGAAGTTTATTAAATGGAGCTCAGTTTTTATTGTGGTCGCTTATTGTGCGCGGAAAGAACGAGTTTTTGTACCTATCTGTTCGGCAGTGTATCTCTCTTATTTATCGCTTCTGTCAAACCTCGAGATGCAGTGATTCGTGATGATAACATTCTCTGTGTCGCTCTGAAACGCACGAGTTTTGAATTTCTCAAACAAAATAAGCCTAGTTTGTAGCCTCCGAGTCTCTAGGAGCTCCCAACTTAATCCCTCTAAAAGTTGAGAAGTATTATATGTTCGCTCGAAGCAGTTTCTTTTAAGAAACATGCAGCTTTTGTTTGTACTTTATTAATTTTTTGGTTAAATCTGTATTAAATTATTAAAACAACTATCAGAGGATGATGCAATCGGTAAGTCCCAGTATAGAAACGGTTGCTACGTACGTTGCTGGTGAGAGAGGTTTTCGGGCTTCGAAATGTTTTCTTTCTCTTAAAAGGAAGACAAATTATATTTGGTGTTTAAACTTCCAAGGTGTTTTGAAACTTTTCTTCGTTTTTTGTTTTTTTGTTAACTTTATTAGTTTTGGTGACTATCAAGGCACAGAAATCATGAAAGTTAAAATACTTTTTTTTTCACGTGTGTCCATATTAAAAAATCATTTAGTATCGTTTTTTGATTGTTTTTTCTGCAATTTTGGTAGTAAAAATGATGAGATATTCAATTTTAACGTTCATTTATATACATTTCACTTTATTCATTAATTTATTATTCAACATAATATATCGTTTGGTAGACCTATCGTGGAAAAGGACATTTTAATATTATTGTTCCTTTATTTTCAAAAATATTGTTGAGATGTGTATTTTGATACAGTTATTACCTAGGGATAATGTAGGGTTTCCGCGGGAAGCGGTGAAAACAAATAAGCTTATTGAGATGAGTAGGGTAATATTGGAAGATGTGGAGAGAGGCGGAGTTATGCAGACTACATTGCGGTCATGAAGACTACATGAAATTGCTTTTAGTGGTTACTTAGGGAGAATATCAAAGAGAAATACTCCAAGGTTTTGCGGGAAGAAAGGGGTAATACGTGGACGCACTGGTACGATCAGCTACTCTCCTCAAGCTATATCTATTATTTTATTTAATAAGTCATTGTTCACCCAACATGATAAACATAATAATAGGGTAAAATTATTCACAGTTAAATTTAATATACATAAAGCTACAAAAATGACTGACTCAGTCATCCAAATTCCTGGGCATTTCTAAACGAGCTAGGAGGGTGAAATTTTCAGGGTAGGCTTAGAATTATGCGCCGAGTTCATCAAGCCGAAGACATCGGAAAAGTTAAAAAAGTCGATTAGGCTTCGAGTTTTTGCAATCGATAGCTTTACATGCGAAAAATGAAAAAATTTGGTCTAGACCTTCTTTCGTACATTAAATTATAAAAGAATTGAGCTAAAAGATTGATTCTTTCACAAATATGAGGCTGAATGTTTGAAAAATGTTATTCTTGCAATCGATTTTTCCATACCTACCGTTAAACTGAATTTATAAACTGTTATCGGGGGTTTTAGAAATTTCTTCATTTTTATTGCTATAGATCGATTTTTCCATTGTCGCCAGGCGGATTATCGATTTGAGGTTTGGAACTCAGCGAGGCCAAATATGAATATTACATAAAGTTTTACATAATAACGTATAGGTCGTGGAGAATGATACTGAAGAAAATAGAACTCAGATCACGGTTCGTGGAGAACAAACGAACGCTTCAACTGCCGCTCAGGAAATGTTTTCGCTTGTAATGACGGCGCATCACCTATCCAATTCTTATCGATGTTTCTAACATCTACGCAGTTAAGACGATAGCTGTCTCGACCGTACTTCCAATTGCCCTTTCTTTATCGCTCAATAATAGGTAAAAAGATCAAAGAACTCAGTCCATTTAAAAAATCCTTCTCAGGTAATTATTTTTGGTTTCTTCTCTATCGCCTGCAGGATATACGAACTTGGGAAAAAATGTTATTTCGTTCCAAGCCAAACGGTTCCACCGCTCATTGAAGTTCGAATGAGATATTTTATCTCATGGCCAAGTTCATTTTCACTTTGATGATTCGTGCTTATAGTTCTATTCTGCAAAACATTAATCCAGTAAATAAATTAAGCGATTATTTTTTATCCTTCTATGCATAATCTCTTCGCGTCGTGGATGTTATGGTGAAGG
This sequence comes from Ceriagrion tenellum, assembly GCA_963169105.1. NCBI lineage: Eukaryota > Metazoa > Arthropoda > Insecta > Odonata > Coenagrionidae > Ceriagrion > Ceriagrion tenellum. The sequence goes on along the minus strand of OY720643.1, from coordinate 45,283,862 downwards.
CCTTTTATCCAATGGCGTTCTTGCATGCAAACTTCGGAAAGCTAAAAAATAGATTGATATGATATATTATATTATATGTTTATCTGCAACCTCGTATTAAAAAAGTCATTACCGAATCATTCCACGATTTTCGGAACTTTTTATTCACAAAAAAGTGAAAGAGAAACTTCATCCTAACTGGGGATCGCGGAGATGTTCCAGATCTAGCCTTCTCCATTTCATTATTTAGTTATTTACTTTCTCCTCTGCGACTTACGCCTTTTGTCTGCGCTGTGGAGCATAATACACATAATCGAAATAAGATTAACTATTTGAAGCGTAACTTAGTGAAATTAACTCAATGGGAACTTAGGAAGAGGTAGGGGTAACGGAAAAAATCTGCCGCACCTGAGGCTGAAAATTTCTTTCTATGGTAAAATCTTGATAACGACAGTAAGTTTCTCGCAGAGTAGTATTTCCGTTCTTAGACCCTTCTAAACTTCGGGTGATTTTGAAATAGAGCGCATCGGGATCCAATTCATGCCCAAGTTGTGTCATATCCGCGTATTAAAATGCATAGGACTCAAAGTTACTTACGCCATCACAATGAAATCTGATTCAATTTTCCATTTATCTCGTGGAAATCAGGGATAGCAGTGATTATAGATCAAATTGAATGTATCAAGGCCTGGTTACTCAATAAATTCATGTAGTAATTCATGGATAAAAGTTTGTTCCAGTAAAACTTAATGGTGTTACCCCAACAAAATCTTGGAATTTAGTTAAAGAGAAGGCTTCAATGGTGATTTAATTTTAAAGATTTCAATTTTCTGATTTACTCAAGTCATAAACTATACTTCATAGGACGATTTTTCGTGGACAACGGCTTCTTTAGGTTGGAATGTCTTAGCAGTTTATCACAGGTCTTATACATTATAATGTTACATTGTTGAGTCACTCCCCCGATATGGTCATCTGTTCAAAATTTGAAATAATCCGTTTGGAGTGCAAAATTATATCAATCGCTGGGACGGTTTCACCCTCGCAAATTCTTGGAAATTTTTTTTCTAGTTTCATGAAATATGGACGATGGTGGGAGTAAATGCGGGTTCATTCATAGGGGAGACATGAATTTTAGGGTTAGTGACCGCGACAGGTATCCCAGTCCTATTTCTGATCATTTAATGGCATTATTTTTCTGTTCGAGCGCTCAATAAATTAAAATAGCTGCTATAGCACATGGAAGTGAGTTGGCACGTGGCGCCACACATGTGTTATAACCGAAAGAGAATTGTTTACGTAATAGAAGTGCAGTTAACAGTTAAAACAATAATACAACAAGGGAAAATTTGCCCCAAGCAACCATTTTCCCCATGACTCGAGATCTAAGTTATCCACGACTAAAAGTTGATAATAACTGTGTGACTCAAGCACTTGTGAGAGATGAATGCACTAAAATTCACGAATTTAACACAATTGATAGATAATATTGGGCAACACTGATTTGTTAGGTATCTACGTCGGCAAATAGAGGGCTTTTCTGACGTGATTTCCCCCAAGGTTCGTAAAAAGGTACTCAGTTTCTGTGTGGGGATTGGGTCCGTGGTTCGTTATTTCGAAAAATTCGTATTTTCGAATTGCGCCATGTATTAAGCATAGGCTTTTCGTCTGGACCGATTTTTGCTTCGTAAAATCGAACTATCGCATTTTCGTGATTCGTATTATCGAGTTTATACTGTAATGGGAATATGGTCTACAATATGACTGGGGAACTATCTCGCTCAAACTGCCTTAACGAAATGAGCGTGTACGAGAAAATGGCGCGTATGATACGAAATCGTTAATCGCTGTTAGATAAATTTATCCTTCAGGGGGAAATATTTTATGACCACGAACGGAGTCAGAGCACTCTAAATAGGTTCTCTCTGACGTCAGGTGTTATATAATAACAGCGTAATACTTCATTATCATATTTATCCACTAACATACCATCCATTACAGAAGCCCTAAGGCTTCTCTCTAACTTTTATCCCTTCGAGTGATTCCTTCTTGAGTTCTGTGCCATCTTCTTAGGTAGGCGTCGATGTTGAGTCGGAAGAGTGAGCTGGTTTGGCCACTGGAAAGACTCTCCCTCTTAGGTTTCTGACGTCGGCCCGATAAATCACCTCCAAGCTATGCGATGCGGCTCAAAGAAAAAAAAGCACTTGCCGGTCCAGTCATTGAGGCCTTTTGCCTCAAGGTCGAATAACACGTCCCAACTGTTTTTTTTCTTTTACTCTTCCTCGCTCCGATGGGACCTATCGTTTCTCCATGATATCAACCCCGCCTCTCCTCATATTTATAGTGATTGGGCGCTCATAATCGCCTTCAGTACGTATAGGAGGGAATTCATGGGAATATGACAACTTCTGTGCTCAAAGAATATAGAAATACAAACCAGGAAACAGTATGTGAAAACATTCGTGTTGGGCGTGGCACTCTACGGATCGGAAGCATAGACCTTAGGAAAAACTGACCTAAAGAGAGTAGAAGCCTTCGATACCTAGGGCTGGAGTAGGATTTTTAAGATCAAATGGACGGAAAATATGAGAAATTATGGCGTTTTCAGATGAGTAGAGTTCGAGCTCTATTGCTTCCGAAGAATGCTTCGAGTATCATGGACGGAACGAAGAACAAGAGTGTCCATTCTCGCCCAGCTGAAAACTGTGGACAGAGACCGACTGCTGCCAATAATATATCGTAACTCCCTCAAATTCTTCGGCCACGTTGTAAGGCGTAATGGCCTAGAGAATATAGTGCTCCAAGGCAAGGTCCAGGGCAAAAGACAGCGACGTCGGCCACCGTTAAGACTGAAAGAATCTATAAAGAATCTCTGTCAATGAGTCACTGACGCAGCAGAACCGAAAACTATATGCCCTTGCTAGAGAGCTTTAAAAGGCTGCAAAATTCAAGTATCTTTGGAAAAGAGGAGGCAGGATATATGTCAGAGTATGCGATGGTCGAGATAGGTGCTTAATAAACTGTAAGGAGGACCTCGATAAATTTGTACGACTGCTAATTCAATGAAATTGTTAAACATATGTCATGTTAATGCGCAGTCTCTACCCAGGCACTTTGACGAATTTAAAGACTGCTTCTCCTGCCTCGCATGCCATGTCATTGCCGTTTCTGAAAGCAGGTTGAATGTAAATATCTCCCCTGAGTCCATCAAGTTAAGTATCTATCAAATAATACGACATGATAGAAGGGGCCGAGTTGGCGGTGGTGTCTGTTTGTACTTACATGACAGTTTATCGTACAAGATACTGAAGCAATCTGATGGTACCCCTTTTAGGCCTGAATATATATTTTTATAAATTGTGGGCAGTGAAGGGGGAGCCTTATTTTGTGTTATTTACAGGCCTCCAAAAACGGGTTACATGTCAGAATGCTTCGAACCGACGCTCTACAGTCTCCTTTCTACCTACAAAAGTGTGATTTTGTGCGGGGATATTAACATTGACATTTTGAAGAAATCACCAGAAAGTGCCTACCTTAAGGGCCTGATGTTTAGTTGTAACCTGTCAATTATCCCTTATAAACCTACCCACAATCTCCAGCACAGCAGCACCCTCTTGGATCTCTTCACTGTCGACGATATCACGAAGGTCGAAGACTAAGGACAGTTTCCTGTCCCCTTCTTATCAGAACACGATTTAATATATATCAAATATCGCTTCCAACATGAAATTCATCTTCTTAAGAATGTAAACTTTCGTAAGTTTAAGACTTTTGATCTTGCTAAATTTGAATCTGACTTATTAAATGTTAACTCTTAACTTTTCCAGGTCTCATGTGGTGGATGAGAAAGTAGAAATCTTTAATTCTGTGGTTATGGGGTTGCTTAATACTCATGCCCCTTGTCAAGTCATTGAGACAAGATATCAACCGTCCCCTTGGCTAACCCCTGCACTAAAAAACTTAATGTCGCGTAGAGACCGCCTTCGACGGAATTATCGACGTACCCTCCTTCCTCACCTGCATAAGAAATACAAAGAGATTCGAAATCAGGTGCAGCAGCTTATTCGAACCGCAAAACAGAAGTATTACAATGAATGCTTTTCGGATAAATGGGACGTTAAATCTACCTGGCATGAGTTTAGGCGTCTTGGTATTGGAAAACCTAGGAGACCCCTACCTAATACAACATTCTCCCCGAACGACTTAAACGGTTACTTTCTCTAGTGTACATTTCTCGGGCTCGCCACCGGGTAAGATAGTCATAGGCAGCCGACGTTTCGGGTTCCGACTCGTTACCCATTCTCAAGGCTACTCAAGGCAAGGTTACTTTATCACTCCTGTTTTCAAGGAAGATAACCAGAATGAAAGACTCGATGACTCTACTCTAACTGGTGTTAGCCTTAAGTTTTACGATTCTTCACTAATCTCCCTGTTTGACAGCGAAAGGCTGTACTTACCGCATTACACTCCTGAAATTCTCTTGCGCTCGGTTAAATCATTGACATCGAACTCCACAGGTGTAGATGGAATCAATGCGAAAATAAATAAAACTCATACTTCCCGCAGTAATGCCTCTAATCCTAGATATTTATATTTGTTCCATATTTTACTCTTCATTTCCAACTCTCTGGAAATCTGCAATAATCCGTTCTATTAATAAAATATTCCCATATTTTGATTATTTTTCAATCATTTTCTCAGATGTTAACTCTGAACTGTGCATTAAGCTGCAGCGTCTTCAAAACTCCTGTCTGCGTTTTGTTTTCAACATCCGCTATGATGAACACGTCACGCCTTATTACGAAAAAATGAAATGGCTGAAATTGGATAAACGCCGAAAACTGCAAAAGGCTTTATACGTGTTCAAGTTCCTGAAATCCAATAACCTCGCCTATTTGTATGAAAATTTTCTATGTAATGTAGATACAGGAAAATGATCAACTCGTGTCACTGAGTTGTTCTTAGTCCCTAAATTCCATACCTTATTATTTGAGCACTTTCCTAATTTCCTCCTGCAAGTTATGGAATTGTTTACCCGTAAATGTTAGAACCTCCATCACAATTTCGATGTTCAAGAGAAAATTGACTGATCACCTATGGAAAATTGCTTAGTTTTTTGTAATATTTTACGTTATGGCATGTATCTAATTTTTTCTATGTTCCAGGGGACTTATGGTCCCAGAACAATAAAGACTATTTTCAATTTCAATTTCAAAGACCAAATAAAGACACTCACAAATCTAAATCTGAGTGAAGCAGCCCACGCGGCTCAAGATAGATGATAGTGGCGCCAGTTAGTCCGAAAAATATAGACTTAGTCCATATGGGTCACAACGTTCGATATCGAGCCAATGACTGAGAGAGAGAGTAGGAAAGGACCATATGGAACATTATACAGAAAAGAAGAACAGGATGGACTGTACATACCCTGAGATACAACGGGTTTGTGAAGAGCATAATTGAAGGTAAAATAGAGAGAAAAATCCCGAGAATAAGATCCAGGAATAAGTTCATTGACCAAATTAAGAGGAAAGTACATAGGAAAAGATAAGGTAGATAGATAAAGAAAAGAAAGATAAGGAGGTAAGGGAAGTTGCAATGGATAATGAAGTGTGAACGGTGGCAGTCAACCAATCTTATGATTGAACAACCAATGATGATGATGTATGATGATGGAATGATGATGATGGATCGAAAGAGAGTATCGCCTCATAGCTAGAGTGGAGCACCTATAGTGCCACGTTAGACTGTCCCCGCGAATCCCCGAGAGTCATATTTCTCTCAGGTGACTTTCAATAAATTCCACTACACCAGGGTTGAAATTTGCTATGAAAAAATCATCTGACTTGACCGGGATTCGCACCCGGATCTCCCAATTGCCGGTGAGGTGTGTTAGCCAGTTACACCACCAAGCCATCTTACTTCAAGGAGAATTTCGAGGAGAAGGAGATTTATGCGAACTAGATGTTCAGGCCTCAAGTCTACATTGTAGCACATGAGACGAAGTCGTGCTTACAAAGCCACTGTCGCGGTGGATAAACCCAACATTTTCGTTATTAAAACGACGAAATTGAAAAATTTCCAAACATTGCATTTAACAAATGATGTGGTACAAAGTCACTCGCACGGGTGCATATACACAAGGGTTGAAATTCGCTATGAAAAAATCATTTGACTTTACCGGGATTCAAACCCGGATCTCCCAATCGCCGGTCAGGTGTGTTAGCCAGTTACACCACCAAGCCATCTTTCTTCAATGATTTTTTCATGGCGAATTTCAACCCTGGTGTATATGCACCCGTGCGAGTGACTTCGTACCACATAATTTGTTACATGCGATGTTTGGAAATTCCACTACCTTCGAGCAAAGCGCATTCTCTCCTTCCGGGCGTCTTAGCGCACTCCATGTACTTTATCTACGTCCAATTTAGAAGGGTATTGATTAATCTAGTCGTCTAAGATAGCGTGTTATAAGTATGTACGTCTAAGATAGAGGGAACTTCTATCTTAAACATAGTTTCTGAGAAGAATCAAAAGTGAACTTGCTGTTGTATTTCAAACAGCATTGCAATAGGGAGAACTGAAATCTGACAGTCTGAATATATATGTTTCTTGTACATTTATGATTTGCCAGTACAATGTCGTAAAAAGGAGAAAAAGGAGTAGTTAATTGCGCAGAAGCGACGGCGCTAGAGGCGGAGAAAAAAAATACCTCTTTTTTTGGCCCCCAAGAAGATTGTGCTTGGCGATATACCCTCAAATTTTCTCTGCTTCAGTACTACCCGTTTGATTCTCTGGCAGAGGGAGACAAAATAACAAAACTTTGAACATAAGAATTTCATTATAAATTACTCTTATATGTGTAAAAATGCAAACTTTGTTGCTTCCACAATTTAATGCAGAAGGTACTGCCAGTTTAGGCTGTTATACCAATATCAGCCACACTGAGGTATGTCGATTTCGAGCAAATATAGATAAGTCTGAGGTGAAATGGTGTAAGTGAATAGGTGGGATGGGATAAGATGGGCGTGGGGAGGTATGAGGTTAGGGTGTACTAATAAGAGGAAAGTTGGTGTGTCATTATTAGCGGGAGGTAAACGCTGGCCCAGCAATGGGAAAGTGGGAGAAAGAGAATATGTTTCATGAAAGAGAATGAGTTGTCTTATATCATAATCTTGAGCAATCCATTTCTCCTGATTGCATCATCCAGCCACCTACACCCACCTACCCCGGATTTCATTCTGCAGTTTCATCTTCTCGCCCGTCATACTAAGCAATTCCTCGTTAAAATTTTAACTGAAAATGACACGAAGTGTCGAAACCCGGGTCGAGTTATTGAACCTATAGTGGAGTATACAAAGTTTTATTTAAGTTACTATGAATTACTTCCACAAGGTGAAGCCTGGAACCATTTCTTTTGTGAAAAGTGTGGATTTTTGACGCCGTGAAAGAGATTAGGAAGTGTTAGTATTTTTCATGCTGGGAAAAAGGAAGGACTCATCTACATTTACTCAACGCGGCTAGCCGCTGCGGCTCTTTTCTCTTATGTAGTACTTCTTCCTTGCCTTAAAAGCATATTTTTTAATTACAAATATTTACTCCAATGATTTAATGGACTCCAACGGATAATCCATCCGATCATTTTTTTATTATTCTGCACAGGCTCAGTGAAGACTGTATCATAATGTATCCACAATACTATCAGTCTAGATGTTTCTTTTTCGTGGCCTATTTTTTTATAATATAAAGTTATTTTCCTGGAGCTTTTAGGTCATTAATTCATGTTTAGTCTGTTCCTCTTTTGCCAACGTTTTGCATATTTATTATGCTTCATCAGGGCTACAATGAAAATCAATATTTGTTTTGTACATAAAATGATTACAGTTTACAATTTAGGTATTAAGATTTAAAAAAAATGTTTGCAGTTGATTTTTGTTATTACCTCAGATAGAGTTCCTTTTGAATGACTTTTTGTTGATACCTTCGTAGCTGTTTATTATTTTTTGGTCTGCTATCAGTGCAATTTCTACCTCAACGGCTCAGCGAAACTTCTCCTTTACAAACTCATCATCACTGGTCGTTAACTCCTAAGATTGGTTGACTGCAGCCCTCCACCCTTCCCTATCTAATTCTAGTTCCCTTACCTCCTGGTATCTCTTCCTGTATACTTTCCTCTTTATTTGGTCCACGAACTTATTCCTGGGTCTTTCTGTGGGGGTTTTTCTCACTATTGTATCTTCCATTATGTTCTTCACAAACCCATTGTGTCTCAGGATGTGTCTAATCAATCTAGTTCTCCTTTTCTGTCAAGTGTATCATATGGACCTTTCCTCCTCTAACCTTCAGAATAATTTCTTATTATGACCGTCCATTTTGTCTTCAGCATCCTCCTCCAGCACCAGATTTCGAAGACTTCTAGTCTTTTCTAATCAGCTTCTCCAATGGTCCATGCTTTCAATCCATAGAATGTCACGCTCCACACGAGTGTTTTCACATTCTGTTTCCTGGTCGGTAGTCCTATCTTCTTAGAGAATAGCTGTTGTCATTTTCCCATGAACGTCTTCTTAGCTTGAGCTATTCTACGCTTCATGTCCGTTGTACTTCTTCCATCCTACGTGATGGTACTTCCGAGATAGGTGAAGGAATTCGCTTGCTCTAATTTTTCTCCTCTGAGAGTGACTCCTGCATTCAGCTTCTCTCTTCCGCATTTTAGGATTTTTGTCTTCGTTTTATTAATTTTCATTGCGTATTCTTAGAGATAATGGTTCATTACGTTTAATAGTCTTTGAAGATTAGAGGATAAAATATTATCTCAATATCACGTCATATTCAGGTCCTGAAGCCGAAGTGAATGGTCGAAACCATGGTCGTAAGATATTAAAGTTATTGCGGGAAAACAAAGTATGACCCTTTAATTCAAAATGTTCAGAAAATTAGCAAAACGCCATAGCTTTTTATTTTCTCCGTCCATTTTATCTTCAACATCCTAATCCAGCACTAGGTTTCGAAGGTTTCGAGTCTGTTTTGATCTTTGTCTAGTCTATTTTGCTGAATATACGGGGATTATCATTTGATGATCAACAATTTTCGAAAAGGGAAACAAAAGTCAACAGAACTCTTATCGATGGCTGATTGTGAAAATGAAATGGTTGAATAAAATGGAGCTTTTTAAAAAATACAATGATAACTGCGCCTCACCTCGGACCTCCGTAACTATAATTTCCCTCTCCTTCTCAGGCCTTCGCCGTATTCCTGTTCTCCATCTCCACGCTGTATCGTCTGTTTCTTATCGGTCCATCTTTGGTAATTGGCCTTCGAAGATTGTGCAAACAGATGGTCCTTTCATTTTCGAGACCGAATGAACGCTTCGGCCAATTTTAGTTGAGTAAATTGGGATGGATGCGTGAGATTGTCGAAATTTCGGGTTTTCTGCCCAGACCTTGTTTTCTTTTCCAGCGAAAACGCTCGGAACTTGCTGACCTTGGACGAGTACGAGCGTAATGTCGGAGTGTTATTGGAGTTAAATGAGAGGCAATTATAATCACTCCCCCTCTTCGTCTTTGGAACCTATCCTTCGCTCTCTTAGCCCATTTAAACTACCACGCTGGCATGCATACCGAGGTTGGAGGAAAATGTAACTCACTGTGTTGTCGTATCATCTTGAGGCGGCTATGGCCTCGGGTTCACTTATTTCAGACCATGGATATATATTATGGATTGTTATCTGGCCGCCAAAAACTGTTCTCTAGAATTCCCTAAACAAACAAAATTTTGGAATGTGGTGCCGCCTAGTGATAAAACACGGAAGTTCAAATGTAAATACAGTCGATAGTTTGTAAATAAACACGTCTTACTGGTTTTAATTACAAGCAATCGTAATGCAATGGATGAAAAATGTAGTACTACACGCGAGGCGTAATTGTACACTTTTTTAATATCGTTTTAATGAGGTATCTTGATGAGTATTCCCAATGGCCATCATTGCGATGTAGGTAAAAAGGAATGCACTTACCGCCGCCTTCAACAGATTCTCATGTTTCAATCGAGGTCTCCTATTTTGGGCCCTTGTAGACGCATACCCTGTTTTTCAGCCTGGAACAGAGCAAGTTCTGCTTGAACAAGGCATTCCAAATTCTTTATTTAAGCCTTATTTAAGATATTATTCAAAGCATCAAGTAATTCATATCTCCTCGATCTTTATTGAATATTCACCACAGTCTCACGTTAACAACAATTAACTACGTCTATTTACGATTCATCCGAAAAGACTTTTTTCGAAGAGGCGCCAAGGATTGGGTGAACTAAAAGTGGAAATTTAGACAGCACGTAGTCTAGGCAACAATTCCAAACATTTAAATCCATAATATATATTCATGTTTCAGACTATCTGAAAACTTGAAATTAGCTTCTTTGAAGTGCATTTCATAAACTGAGATGAAAATAAATTAAGTTTTCCTGGCTAGTTTTAGTGCAATGTAGCCTTGAAAGAAGGGAGGAGATTTAAAAACGGGCTCTTATGGTCTAACTGTAAGACTATCTGTTAGACAACTGCTTCCTACTCTAAGACAAAAGAACACCGTCGCGACGGTGGTTCCTACATGTGAACTGTAAGACAAGTGCCTCCAACTGTTAGAAATTTGACAGGCTTGTCACTTGCTCTTAATACTGATTTTTTCTTTATTTTCCGCCAATTAAAGACTACTAAGTTCTTTCTTTTAATGTACTTATTTCGACTCGCTCAAATATCCATGCCACTCACGCGTTTTCTGACTTCCGAAAAAGTGTAGCTCCACAAAATCCGAATTTTACGGATTTTTGTTTTTGAGCGTGACAACTATAATATTTCACATGCCACCCAAGCTACCCATCCCACTTATGGGATATAGCAGTTTAAGCAGAAGGCACTAGTGGTATAGTTGGATAAGATCTGTTTGCAGAAAATCTATCGATCGATTGATCAACTGCCTTCGGGCGAGAGTGAAGCTATCGAAATCGGCAGTAGTATAGTGATGTGGAAGGTAATGGGAAACCACCGCATATCATGACTAAAATTTGCACTGTTTCAGACGGACATAGAGGACATAGACGGACATAATTACTATGACGCCTCACTACATCTCAAGGTCTGACAGAAGTGATCAAATGAGAGAGGTACGTTGCTGAAGAGTCTAGTAAAAAACTCCTTCTTTCCTCGCACAATAAGCGACCACAATAAAAACTGAGCTCCACTCATTACATTCCCTTAATACACCTCACCATTTCACCTGCCAATACCCCATAACCTTAATCTTTACACGGCTTGTGTCCTAACATCCCCTATCACACGCCCATGCGGCGGATTGCAGGGTAGTATGTAGATGTTGATGTAAAAGTTGCAGCCTTACACCGTCAGAATTTGACTTGGTGGAATTCCTACTGATAAAATATTCCGCAGGTAAAATAGTCATCCTACTCGGATCTCTAATTGTGGACTACTGGGAGTGGAACTGGGGCTAGAGGGGACAACTTATGGATGGAAACTAACATTAGATAAGGATGGAAAACTGCGGTTAGGAATCAGGGTTCTTTAAAATTAAGCTATAAACGAGTGTTACTTCGTTGAAATGAGGCGAAATAAGGTAATACAAGCGTGAGATAGGTGCTCTTAACAATGCCCCGACCCACTTTCGTATCTTCGTTTCCTTTCCTTATGGACAAATATCGACCCTCGAACCCAAGAAACCAAGCAGCTCTTCAGTAAACTCACTTCAGCAAACGTCAACAGCAAGTTCATATTCATTCTCTCTGAAAATAAAGTTTTGGCAGATACGAGAGTTCAAGGTTCGAATCCCACTCAATTGGGATTAATTTCAATCAATTACTTTTCACTTGTAGACCATTAATTTTTTTACAACTGTCAGCGACGTATAAATGTGAAAAATACTTCAACCATTGCTTTCAGTATAACATATACCAGTCAACTGGACTCGTGCATGAAAGGAAAGGTTTCTTGCGGGTGCATGTTTTAACTCGTTTAACATGAAATTTTTGAACACAAATACTCTTGCTCACAGATACATAGCCAACTTACATTCACAAATATGTATGTAAATTTTAGACAATTCCTTCAAACGTTTTATGCTAACTTCTGTCCATTAGCTTAAGCCCAGTATATTCTTTCAGAAAGCTCTTACTGGGGACATTGGTGGTCTAAGTTTGTATCTGAAGACTTTTATGCGTCAAAAGAATGAATTTCACTCCGTTGATTTGAGTTTATAACAAAATTTTCACTAACAATAATGAATTCGCTTAATTTTTAAACAATAATTTTGAATAATTTAACAGTTTCAGGCTTTAATTCGTTTAGATAAATATAATAAAATTCTTATTTCTTTTCTAGAATTATTTTCTCCATTTCAGCGATACCATTTTCAGTAACTTTTTTCATTACATAATTATGTTCAGTAATAACACGTAGCTATGACGAATAACTTCAGAATTGCTCAATAATGCCAAGGAAAGCAGGCTATTGATGTCAACAGCGCTTATGTAAAGACATTCTCCCGTACAGCTCTATATTTCACTTCTCTATTGCAATAATAGAATACTTAAACAAACTTTGTGAATCCATTTTTACTATGCTTTACTTCAAACATTGCAAATCGTTGTGATTTAACTGAGGTTAGTCATGTAGAAACTTTTCATGGTTATCCCACGCATGTTGAAGTCTTCATGTAGGCTCAAGTTTCTACGTCCAACTCAGACATAGTCTTCAAGGCAGTTGAGTGAACCATTTTAATGCGATCGCGTCAGTTCTTACCATACTTGTCATCATTTCAAGCGTAACGCATGAGAATCGGATTATGCATTAGAAAATTGCCTGGTCCAGCTTGAAAAAAAATGAATACAAGAAAAGAAATTTACTCAATGTTCGTTGGAGACTAAATTATAGCATGAGGAAGAGAGTAGCAGAATGTAGAAGTTACCCTGAGAAGAGAGAAATTTGAACAAGTGGATTCATTTACCTATCTCAGAAGTACCATCACGTGGGAGGGAAGAAGTACAACAGATATCAGGCTGAGAATAGCGAAAGCTAATAAGGCGTTCGCGGTAAAAAGATAACGGCTTCGCTCAAAGAAGATAGGACTACAAAACAGACCACTGTATGTGAAAGCATTCGTATGGAGAGTGGCACTCTATGGATCAGAATCGTGGACCATTGGAAAAGCTGACCAGGACAGACTAGAAGCTGTCGAAACCTGGTGCTAGAGGAGGATGCTTAAGATAAAATGGACGAACAAAATAAGAAATTTTTCAGAAGATTTGAAGAGGAAAGTTTCATGTGAAACACCAGACAGAAAAGGAGAAAGAGATGGATTGGACTAATTTTAAATGGACAAAATAGACGTCCTGATAAAATGGACGGACAGTACTAGAAATGATAAAGTGTACAGAAGTCTAGAAGAGAATGGGCCATATGGAACAACACACAGAAAACAAGAACTAAATGGATTGGACACACCCTTAGACGCAATGGGCTAGTAAAGATCGTAATTGAGTAAACTCCACTTTCTCCGGCGAGATGTTGTAGAACAGCATATTGAACAATGATACTCAAACGATATCGTACTGTCTACCAAATTTATTTCAAACTCTTACAACACGTGTTTCAACTGCCTAGCAGTCATCATCAAGTGAGACTAAATAGGTAAGAATATCATCAGGTAAGAATAAATTTGGTAGACATACGATAAATACGAATAAATAGACAGTACGATATCGTTTGAGTATCAACGTAATTGAGGGTAAAATAGAGGGAAAAGTCCCCAGAGAAAGACCCAGGAATACTAAGGGACCCCACATTAGATAGAGAAGGGTGAAGGGCTGCTGTCAACCAATCTTAAGATTTAACGACCAATGATGATCTGGAGATTTTTTGGAGATCTAAAATGCTAGTAAATGAAGTAAAACACTTAGAATGCGCTAAAATTATTAGGTCAACAACTATGGAAGTCAAACAAATCTCAGTTCCAATAACATTAGAAGTTCTTAACCGGTGGTATCGGTATGGAAATGAAAAATTGGTGGAAGATTGTTGATGACAGTCATTTTTTAAGAAAAATTAGTTATTGTGGTAATCGTGGTAATAACATTGGAGCAGAAAATTATAACTCAAAGATGAAAGTGACAGAAAGTATGAAACGTTTTGTATTTGCCCATAGTGTATCAATATTCATATCTTCCGAACTTATATTGCTCTTTGAGCTCTTTGTGCTCGCAGAAGGTTTTGTTAGACCTTCTGGGCAGCTCTCTTTCTAGATTTTGAGAATAAAATGCCCGCTAGTGCATTTGGAGTATTAAATGTTTACTAAATTTTTTCTCTCTTGAGTCTACTGTTGGTTTTCTCTGTTCTCTTTGTCATAGCAGTGAACTGTAGTCGATATCACGGCTTGTGGAATTCCTGATAATGTAACCGCTGCAGAAGAATGAAAGAGAAAACTTCCAAACCCGCCATGCTCGAAATTATACCGCTGTTTCATGCATAAAATGCCAATGATGAAATCTGTGTAGCGTCTTTTGAATCGTGGTAGACGCATATCTATTGTCAAGGACGTTCAATATCGATTGTGTTCTTCCTTCGATACAGGTCTTTGCAGCGCAAACAAGTCCGTCATTAATGTGCTTATTTTAGTGTATTCTCTTTAACATAGCATCGGATGTTCAACGTTTTTGACGATTTTTCGGTGCATTTGTGTTCAAAATGATGGTTTGCGCCGATTATCCGCAGATTTTCTAGGGTTTTCAATGGTGGTGAATGTTTAGTAAGTAAATTAACGGCGGGCGTGTGGTGGAAATGGCTGCGAAGATCCATATCGATAGAGCTACGGATATATCGAATCGAACGACCCTGATCTATTGTTAACTCCGAATACTTTTAGCTACGTAGCAGAAGTCTTCATTTCTTTGTGCCCTCTTCCGAACACCGGTTCAGCCGAATCCAAGCTCCTCCCGTTAACATCCGCTCATTAACAACCCTCATTCCTTTCCGATCGCTTTCCAGGAAGGGGGCGTGGCTCTCGATTGGACGCGCCGAATTACAGACCGCCTCACCCCCACCCCCTATCTCCGCCGGTATTTATTCGATAAGAGGTCCACCCGCATCCGGACACCTTTGTTATTCCTAGCATCGTCCTTATCACACGAAATATCAATGTAGACCCTTAAGGTACAATCTAGCGGCGAATTGCCCTGTTCCTTTACAGATATTGCTTCTGTGATAGAGAGCCTATTATCCGTAGTTTGAGCGTGGCCTTCTTTCCGTCCCTGAAGACGTAGGGAACTCCGAAATGGAGACAATCAGAGCGCAAAGTGTGTCTTTTAATCAAACGGCACATCAAAGATAACACCTAGAGATTGGAAACTTTTCGATGGGGAACAGCGAAAATGATCACTCGATCGATCATGTGATAGTTTGAGTTTTTGCTATCACAGTCCTAGAATAGCAAAAGCGTAAAAGATACTCCAGCCGCGTAGATAGCTCCTTCTTAGCATGGGTTTGTAAATATTTCATATATTTCGCGCCGCGAATGGCGCTGTAGCTTAGATGGGGAAACTTAAGCCGCGCACCTCGTGGCTCATAATAAGTTGTTCAAAGGACAACACCCAAGAGGTAATTAAACCGTTTTTTCTTGTATATTTCCGCGCGGAAATATTTATGCCAACAGCCTCTCACGTCTCCTCACTGAGTCCATGCATTCGCGAGTTTATTCCCGTAAATCATTTCTACATTAGCAATTCTTTCACTAACAAAGCATGGTTGCTGTTTTGGTAGCTAGAAATCGAGGGAAGTTTCAAAGCTATACAAATTAACTTTAATTGTATTTACCTATAATAAAACGCCTTTTATAACTGCATTGAAGACGGGAGGAGACTTCGAGAGCAGTCTCGGACGACTGAGTTAACTGTGGTACTTATTGCCTAGTGGAAACTTTGTCGTAGGTCACGGCAAACTTGATGGAATCATGCAGACTAGAGGAACTTCTTCTGCCGCTGTAACTCAGGCCAAGCCTGGCGCATGAGTACAGCTAATGTGCCTGAGAGCCTGCCATTACGACTCGCAAACTTTTCTTGAAGTTATGAACGACAGTTCGACGGCCATACGGTGGTGTCGCTAGTTGAGCGGCTTCCGTGTTGTGTGCCTTAGTATTCATCATTCACTTACGCTCGATATATTAATCTAAATGAAAAATTTATCGATTGAAAATCAAAATAATTTCTTGGAAAATATTCACTGTCCATAATTTTCACTACAGACGTGAGATTTGAAAATTTAAAAAAAATTAATGATTAGTTTTATACCTCGGTGAATTTTTTATATCCGAGATAGTTTAAACTCGATATATTTTGGGCTATTTTTACCGCATGCTTGAACACATTATTAAAACAATTTAACGTCAGGGAACATCATCAATCACATTTTTTGTTTGTTCGTGAGTTATTTTATTTTTCTTTCTCTTCAAAACTTGCGTCTTATGTTGTGGGGTTAAGTTCTATTTTATTGCTGAGTGTATGTAAGCGGTGTCACTAAGCGGTTTCACAGAGAGGTAAGCGGTAAGAGGTAAGCATCACTCAGGTATCCTTCTCTGGTACCTAGAAAAGCTCCTTATAGGTAAATTTCATGTATAAAATGCTGTCTATAGTTAGTAATACTCTATTTTTTGTACTAAGTAATATTTTGGAGCAATACATTTAAAATTTCTAATCAATAAGAAAAATCCGAGATATTCCAATGAGAGCACTAGTTCACTGTAACATATTGAGCAAAATAAACCCTATACAGATCGGAATGATTGCCTTACATAAACTCAGAAAATTTTCCATTCATTTACTTGTATTTCCATATTTAAAAATTAACACTCGTACAATTTCAACACTTTTATTTTCATCACCGAACATGGTTTCAGCACACTATGCCAAAATCAGGGTGTGTTCGTTCCATCATCAGCATAATGTGGTGAAACCATAATACAATTCCATAGATTCCACAAAGTTTGTGCTAATGCACTCACAAGTACTTGTTGTTTGGATTTTTTTGTATCTACAGTGATTCTTCATGATTATATAATTGTCAGAAACGACTGTACTCTTTTCGCTCGTTTACGTGGACCAATGTTTACCTCAGAAAGGTGCGGGATGATATTAAATATTTTAAGCTACTTATTTGTATCAGTATGAATCAGAGCAGTTGTTCTCATCTGCTCTGATTAATATCTCAGAGCCGAATGAAATAGGAGACTACCTCGTTTTTGGGGAAGTTTTTGCTCTGGTTGTAGAGCTAATTTCAAGAGAAAAGGCCAACACAGTGGTGTTTGTGGGACCTGGTAAGATACTGTGACACGCTATCTCCAACAGAGAGTTTCAATTTCACTCGCAGATGTTGGAAAAATCACTTCCAAGTTATACACTCCCATTTAATACATGTCACCTTTTCACCTCCCAAAACCTTATCCCTCACATCTTCACAAGGCTGGTGTCATAACACCCCCTTCCACACGCCGATGCGGCGGCTCGCAGGGTAGTATGTGCATGTAGATGTAGACTGCCATTTTATTTTGCAGAAAAACTGACAGTTCAACCAGACGCATCTATTTTCTGACCAAATATTGTTTCTCGTTAGATGGCGTTCGGCTTACTATTCAGCAAAGTGGTCTAAGAGAGCTTTTATAGGACGATTTATTTTATGTGCGTCGGAAGGGAATTACTTGTCATAGCTAACTAATATTGTATACTATTTACCATTCATAACAAAGAATATTCCAAAATTTTGATTGCATCAAGGATGTAGTTCCACATTATGTGGTCCTTATACGTTTTGTCAAAACGTTGCTTAAATCATAGTAGAGCTTCGAGTAGATATATATTGTTCATTTCATATCTTTTACCCCATTGTCCATTTCCGTTTCCAACTACCTAGCGATACACTCGACTCAGCCGAATCGAAATCCAATAATCCTCACCCCTCTGGTTATTACCACGCGTTCGGGAAAGAATTCTCCCATTCGGATAACACGACGCACGGATAATGAGAAATCTTCAGTACACACACGAGGTACTGACCACAAGAGAGCATTCCGTGGCTTATCTTTGATCGCTGTTGGCTTCGGGACCTCACCCTTCTGACCCCTGAGATTATGTCCGAGAAACAGCAAACCGATTTTGTCTGCAAAACCCCTCTGTTATTTCATGCCTAACCTCACACAACCCCTTAATATATTGAGTTCAATTGGTCTTCATTGGTCGTTCAATCCTTAAGGCCTGTACACACGGCGCCTTAGATTGTGTGGTCTGTGGCGCATATTCTGGCGCCAGATCCGGTATGATTGGACGGCGACATTTATGGTAGCAATACTTTTCGCTTCTGTGTTCACACGGTGCCACGAGACGGTGTTGAAACAATTGAACGTAAATATACGTTCGAAAATGAAATGAAATCACACATGACTCACTGAGAGTATATTTAAATAATTCATCAAAAGCAGAAAATCATATCCAAAATCTACTACTCTGCTCCTTTCTAAATATACTTCACCAATGTCATAAACCCAATACGGTAGCTAAAAGTTTTTTAAACAAAATCACACACTTCTAGTTCTAGAGATCCGACACGACTGCTCGCTGTTTATAGTTGCACTTTCACAACCGGTTTCGATATTGGTTACTCTTTCAAGAGAACCCGCCAAATTATAAGTATATTTAGACATATACTCACTCTCTGCCTCTCACTCTGTAAATAATTTGTTCAGGTGGATGAAAATCGCTGGTATTTTGCTTTCTCTCGCGGCTGTTTACTTTTTCAAGTGGTGGTTGCTATGGATGTATGTAGCGATATGGCAGGGAAAATGGTACACGCTCTATCGCTGGCAACTTGCTTGCGATTGCCTTGCATGCCACCAGATGTCTTGCGATATGGGCGTACACACGGCGACATCTGTCGCCGACAGTATCGTAAGCAATGCCCGGCAACAGAAATCTCTTCGTGTGTACAGGCCTTAAGATTGGTTGACTGCAGCCCTCCACCCTTCTTTATCTAATGCTGGGTCCCTTACCTCCTGGTATCTCTTCCTACGCTTTGTCTTCTTTATTTGGTCCGTCAACTAATTCTTGTGTCTCCTTATGAGGACTTTCCCCTCTATTTTGCCTTCATATATGTTCTTCACAAACCCATTGTGTCTCAGGGTGCGTCCTATCCATTTGGTTCGTCTTTCCTCTATGATGTTCCATATGGTCCTATCCTCTTCTACTCTTCTGTACGCTTCATCATTTCTTATTTTTTCCATCCATTATGTCTTCAATATCCTATCACCAGGTTTTGAAGGCTTCTAGTCTTTTCTGGTCAGCTTTTCCTATCGTCCTTGTTTCTGATCCATTGAGTGCCTCGCTCCACGCGATGGTTTTCAAATAATGTTTCGTGGTTTGTAGTCCTATCTTCTTTGAGCACAGCAGTTGTCTTTTTCCCATGAATGCCTCCTTAGCTTGGGCTTTTCTCGGCTTGATGTTCTTTGTACTTCTTCCCTCCAACATGATGGTACTTCCGAGATAGGGTGAAGGAATGCACTTCTCTAGTTTCTCTCCTTTCGGGGTGACTTCTACATTCAGTTTTTCTCTTCCGCATGCTAGTATTTTTGTCTTCGCCTTATTTATTTTCATTTTTTTATTCTTGCAGAACTTGGTCCATTACGTTTAGTGACTTTTGAAGATCATCGCAATTTCCATCTATGACAGCGATATCATCTGCGAAGTGGAGTATGTATATTTCTTCTCCGTTTATCTTTATCCCGCTCAGTCCAGTTTCTTGTGCTTTGCTCCTCTTGCAAGTACATGTTGAACAGTGCTGGTGAGAGGTTGCATCCTTTTCCTACTCCTTTGTCGGTATAAGATTGGAAACTCAATTTGGGGCATGACTTTCATTCAATCTTTCCATTCGACTCCCTCCTCCACGATTTATTTTCTGCAAATCTTTTTTTTGTACTACTCCACTGCGATCCTCCATTCCAAAGAAATTAAATAGTGAATGCGATAATTCTTCATGTTTAACATTGAGGACACGATCCACAAAGGGGATTTCACAGCTTCACTTGTAGCCCACTGGCCCACGGCTCGCATCACATTTCTAAACTTTCTGCAGTTTTAGATAATTGGCCTTAGTCCATTACTCGCGTGTTATTTGCTAGGGATGTTATAATTCGTGTTGAAAATTTGATCGCAGAATATTGTGATAACATTTTATGTTCTTATCTTCAAAGGTCATTCAACGTAATGGACCAAGTTCTCCAAGATTACAACTGGAAAAAATAAATAAGGTGAAGACTGACCACGTAAGCCGAAGGTCCGGGGATCGATTCCCGGTCCTGGCAGATTTTTTTCTCATGGAAATTTCATTGTGTTTCACCGCCGCATTCGCGACAGGCTTGAATATTTTGAACACCCCGTATTTAGTTAGTGCCTGATATGTTCCTAACTACACAGCGATCAACCCAAACGAAGCGCAACGACCTGCCGTCCATTATTAGCACCATGCCAACTGTGCAGATAAAGTACTAAATGAAGTTTGGCCGAGATTCAGTCTGGTAAAATAAGTCTCTTCTATATTATTGTTACTCTATGTTAATTCTAGAAAACCAACCATTCAATAAATTTTAAATGTTAAAGGATACTAAATAGTCTCTTACACTGTAAAAAACTTGAAAATTAATATCATGGTGGCAAAA
This sequence comes from Ceriagrion tenellum, assembly GCA_963169105.1. Lineage (NCBI taxonomy): Eukaryota > Metazoa > Arthropoda > Insecta > Odonata > Coenagrionidae > Ceriagrion > Ceriagrion tenellum. The sequence goes on along the minus strand of OY720643.1, from coordinate 45,263,136 downwards.
TGACTGAACTTCGTTATATTTCCACATAATTTTTAGTGCCACACTGCAACTAAGATTTCGACAATACGTACTATGTCATATTCATGATGACATTATATGGTCGAAATGATAGTATTGTCGGAATTGACATGGTATTGTCTAAACCAGTGTAATCCATACTTTTTTGAGCCACTGCCCCCTTCTTTCCACAAACCATTGCCCAGCGCCCCCAACCATAAGCTATCCATAAGCAAAGTCATGTACTACATGAATAAAGCAAGCTGTGTTTAAAAAATAAAGCTGAAACAATTGAGTTCTAACTTATATTTATTTCAAATCCAACAGAGAGATAGGTTACTCATCCCCGGACATGTATATTCGGTAAGGGCCCAGCTTCCAACGCTTTCTCGTGCTAGGCGCGGTCACGACATGCGTGGCCCAACTGACCCCGATGACTTGCCGGGAGCCGAATGTATTCCCGCTCCTGGGAGTGACCCTTGTCCTCTGACGGGCGCAGCCAGGAGTCATACTCAGGGGAGCAAGGATTTCCCTGCCTACGTCACCGGCCATCGGTACCGATTTCGGAACTAGTCATGCCCTTGCGGAGTCATGCCCGGTATCTAATTTCTACGAATTAGACGGTGCGTAAGGCGCTCATCGTTCGGGCGGATGCTCGGCACGAGAGCATGGCGAATGCATGCCCTCGACAACACGCCCTTGCAGCCCCCGATGATGAAGGCACCGCCCTCCAGGGGGCACCGCCCACTTTGGGAACCACTGGTCTAAACCAAGGTCAGTGTGTGGTTATTAAAATTTTTTGTGAATTAAATAATGCTGTCATTTTGAGATTGTAATATGTGTAACCATATCCCACTAAATATCGTCTGATTCGTCAACCATTACACATTAATGTCTTCAAAATAATTTACCCAAGTTATTAAGTAGCGAGACATTTCTCTTTTGATGTACCTAATGCAAATAAAATGGTCTGTCCACCGCTTTGCGAATCTCGGTCTAGCTAATGTAACCTCTTATTCGATCAACGTCATCGACAGTGGTCAACAACGTATGCATTGAAGCGACCTCTACGCTGTGATGGGGAAGTTTAGTAAGATAAATCCACTCAGCCCAGCGTCCGCCGCCGTTGTGGCTTTGAAGGAAAGGGTGTGATCCGTTCCGCGGTCGATCTCGCCAGCCAACGCGGAAGCCAATTAATTGCATGCCGGGAATAACTTGCTTTTGAGGGGAAGATTCAATCGATGATGGCGCCAGACGGTATGCCGTGGGATACACGTTTATTAACGCCTATACTGCGGAGCACTTTCCACCTTCCTGAGCAATGGCTAGCTCCCTTCCTATCATCCATAAATTCGCATCTAGCGTTTGGGGATCCCTACCTGCATTAGAAACGAGGTAATCGCTTCGTCCGCTTTCTAATTACGAAATTGACGCACGAGTAGGAAAGACGAGGGAAATAAATTGAGTACATTGGGGGTGTGGCAAGCACCTTACGAATTTGTTCGTGGAATGTTGCATTATGGAGGACCTGCGCATTTAAGTTCTGTTTCTTAAGTTATACAATATTCGCTAGGATGGGTAAATTTATGCTCAGTGATAGCCTTAATGTTTTTTGAACTTCATATAAATATTCCTTTGGTTAAAATCTTACTGGACAAAAACTTCAATCCAAGCTTTTACTGCGTCACGAAAACCATTGATTATACTGACTCCATTCATCTGTTGCTATTTCGGCAGGATTTGATATCTCGATTTTATAGTGAACTAATGGAAGGGTATAATTATCCTCTAACAAAAAACATAAAAATGTATTGTAAATACCTATTATGACATACATTGAAATGTATATTTGGTAAATCAGGTAAAAAACAGGAGCTTCCCTTGGTAACTTTGCCACGCTCATCACAATATTGCTCAATTTTTTAAGGTACACAAAATTGAATTTTAAAAAACAATGGGCCTTAGGTAGCTTCAAGGACTTCCTGTGGGGAGCAACCATCATGAAAAGAGTGTACAATACACACAAAAATACACACTATAAAGACAATACACATTAAAAGTATGAATGATTATAAAACACAACTAATCATCAAATTTAGATGAAATATGCCAGATTAAAAAAACTAAAATATGAATAACTTACAAAATTTAAAAATAAGATACAAGATTTTTTACAGATTTGAACAAAAGAAAACAATTTTTTAAATTTATTTTTCTTTTATCCTATATCAAAGTCTAAACTTTCATGATTAAGCAGCCATTCCTTGAGTTTTTTTATAAGAATAGAAGCTCATTTTTATGACCTTTTAAGGTAGGTGGTAACATATCATATTATTTAGGTCCAATGTGAACATAACATCTTTTATATATAGATAGGCGGATCTTTTGTAGAGAAAATAGCATACGTCTACGGCCACCTCCAATATGTGGTTTATCAAACCAGGTAGAATTGTTGCCACTTCTCAAGAAGAACGTTCCTAGTACCCTATTAATGTGTTAAATATCTAAGGGGGAGCAAAGCAAAGGAGCTTTAGGCTGCAAAATAAGGGAAAACTGGGGTGACGTGTGCTTTTTTATGAAGATAATCCTGATGATGCTCTTTTGAGTAAGATAGGCTGGCTGTATTGAATTGTAATAAGCACCACCCCAGATAGTAATTCCGTAGCTGAGCTTGGAGTTTACTAATGCATTATAAAATATCGTTAAAAGGTCTAAGTTACACTTATTGCGGTTACAATAAAATTTTGCCGTACAATGCTGTAAATATTTCCCTACAGATCATAGATGAATCCTGTGATTGTAGATATATCGGCTATGTGCTTCGACGGAAACCGGAAGTCTGAAATGTAAAACCTAAATAGTCGCGTTATATTATCGATGACCTAAGCTGAAAAAATATATTCGGTGTTTCAATATGTAATGCATGTTATAGAATTTCTGAAAAAATATTGTTCGGCTGGAAATTGAGATAAAACGGTAATGTGAAGGGATGCCATGTTACAGCTGTCATAAGGACTATGCATTTAAAATTCATAATTTTTTAACCAATTTATCTTCATTAAATGACAAATACCTTGTGATATTTTTACACCTTTCGATATTATAAGTCTCACGTTATAATAAGTGTTAAGATGAGCGTAGGTTATCGGGCATGCCTTAAATGAAGGTTCCTCCTCAATACAAGGGACAGTGGAACGAACATCGCGAGTCCTACAAATGCATTGTCACCTTACATTTTGACCCGCTCTGGCAGGAGGAAACTCAAGAAAATATTTTCTCCTTCGAAAGATGTACAACGGCCCTTGATGATTTAAGAAGTGTGTCCGGGGTGCCGTCCAGTTGCTACAGCTGTAACGTGGGACAAACTGGCCCTCCAATGAAAACATGGGTTCAAGAACTCAGTACATAGGTAAAATACAGGCAATGGCAAAAATAAGCCATTGCTGAAGATTTGATGTCGGTTTTCGGGCATAAAATTAGAAAGAGCATTGGTGTTGGCAAAAAATATAGAATATTGTCTGCTCCGCCGTATTCGCGATTGAATAGAAAGCGAAACGAGTAAATTTTCAGAACGGTGACCATGGTTTTCAACTCTTCTACTTCTGAGTGTGTCATATGACTAGACATCATGACGCGGCGGATTCTGCTGGAACCATAAGTGACGAAGATAATGCAAGCATTTTTTTAACAAGACTTTATTGTTTCGACTGCTAGAATTTTTTTTCATTTCAAATTTTTTTTTGAGAATCTTCCAAAGAGGTGCCGGCAATTTTAGTAATCGCGTAATCAATTTTCTCTCGCAAAAATGGGAATCCACATAAACCAGTTATGATGTATCGATATCATGAATTATTCAGAAATGGAAAATCGCCTTCCCCTGCGAGCCATTATTCCGTAGTTTTCGATCAGAAATCATTTTTCGTAATTGGAAGACACTTATCTCCACAGATCGACGGAGGTTGTTGTCTTTTTTTCTTTTTTGATATCTGAGATGGTTTTTTTCTCGTCTTCTCTCTCGCCCCCTGAAAATGGCCACATTCAGTGGGAGATATGCCTTACAACTCCCTTTACTCGCGAATACGATTACCAAGTGAAATTCGCGATGGCACAAGTATCTTACTCAAACCAGAAAATGAGTGAGATGATCTCGGTACAAGTAAGCACATCATCTTACGTATCATTTAGTGCTTAAATTTGAAATTATCAGGTGGAAAAAATTCGTCAGTGCGACTGGTATGCGGAAAGGAACTAGATTTTTTTAAGCGTATACTAGGAAGGTCCTCGGATGAAAAAGTCAAAGAGAGAAGCTACTTTACTCAGAGCCACGCCACGAAAACGCCGCGAACATTTGAGACCCTGGTCAAAAAGATTTCGCCAAAAAATTAATGATATACAAAGGAAAGCTGCACGCTTCGTTAAAAACTGCCACGATCGAACATAGAGTGTTTCACAACTTTTAGAGCGATTAAGGTGGGAGTCTCTAGAGACTTGGAGGTACACACTAGGCTTAGGGTGCTTGGGAAATTCAGAACTGATGTGTTTCAGAGCGATAGAGAATTTATAATCATGGCGTCTCACTACATATCTAGGTCTGACAGAAGCGATAAAAGAAGTGATTGATTGCCGAACAGATAGCTACAAAAAGACGTTCTTTCCGCGGGCAATAAGTGACCACAATAAGAACTGAGCTCCATTAAATATACTCCTATAATACACGTTACCATTCCAACTCCCAAAATCTTATCCCTTACATCTTTACACGGCTGATGCCGTAACACTTCCTGCCAATCGCCCAGGTGGCGTCTCGCAGGGCAGTATACAGATGTATATATGAGGTGTCAAAGATTTAAAAAAGTGCAGCCATGAGTCACCTGTTTTCTTCGCTTTACAGTTATTTTCCCTACAGATATTGAGGATAGACGCTAGTCTTCCTCGACTTACGAGAAAGAATTTATTATCCCCCAGAAAAATTGGAAGGGATTGAATCTTTATGCGCGTTCCCCATTATCGCATCTTCGACCGCTAAGCTGATATTGGTTTCGCGTGAATGCGCTAGCTAATGAGACGAGGAACGGTGATTCTTAATAAAATTGCCTCGGAGGAGTTGACGACATAAACATTATTCTCACTCTGCTTTAGTGGTCGGTATTTCAGCTCCAATTGAATTTTTTGCTGTTTTTCGTATTCATCTTTAAGAAATTGACGAGTGGCGAACGTATTTCATCCATCTAAAGTATGCCTTCCAATTATGGTTGTTCTTGAAGGTTTACAGCATGAGCACCTGGAAACCTTCTCGATAGCGAAAGTTAGAGAATACAGATTATTTTCAGCGCTGACATTTCAAACAAGCAAGACTAAGTTTGGCAGCAAATTAATTCTGTAGTTTAAAAACTAATTTGAATCCTCATGGCTCACGCAGGGAAAATTTCAGCTCCGAAAATTGCACAGGAATAAGTTCAAACTAGAGGTTTGTTCCTTTGGGATTACTGGCGTTAGAATTTTTAAAAATGTGTTTTCTCCTTAGAGGTTCTCCTTGTCAAGGCTAACGAATGTTACCTTTTTGCGCATTAAAATATATGTATCTTCTCAAGGAGGAGAGAGAGTTGTCAGTATATCTGAAATGGTTGAATGATGTGTTTTTCTTGATACGCAGGCTGTCAAATCTCTATGAGTTGATGGCGCAGTTCCTCCCCAAAAAGGCTTTTTATCAAACTATTAAAACTGTCGCTGTCCATGTGCGATAAGTTCTGTTCTTTTGGGATATCCCGCGTGAGGATAAAAAAATAATTGTTTCTTATCCTCTGCCTCAGAGCCCGTCAAAGCTAACGACTGTTGCCTTTTTGCACATAAAAATATATATACTCGAGGAGGTGAGAGTGGGGATGGCGTATTTGAACTTTTTTCACTTTTACAACTGTCTTTCAAGGCCTGGCAACTAGTAATGTTCATTGGTGATGTATACAAAGTAAGCAGGCCTGTCACAAGCATGGCGATGAAATAAAATGAGAAAAAGTTGGCCTGGACCGGGATACGAACCACGGAACTTTGGCTTTCCGGGCCAATGCGCAGAACACTACGCCATACAGGTTTCCTTATCCTCCTGGCAATTTAGAAGGATACGTATGAAATAGATCAGTTGTCAGCAACCTATAACCCACGGGTCTCGTAGTGATCCACTGGGAAAATTTTAGTGACCCATTTTGGATTAGCTCATCTGTATAATGTTTTTATTTTCTGTATTCTAAAATAATGCGTAATCTAAAATAGAAGTGATGTGACCATCCAGCAAAAAGTTTTGTGAAAAAAATTGAAAAATAACCCACTTGAATAAAACGTTGCCGAACAATGAACTAGATAAAGATAGACACATTTCATCGCTAATTCCCAAGCAAATCTAATTTAAACTTGCATGTGGCGCTTGGAGCAACTCGGGGAAAAAAAGGTATTTTTCAATATAATATACAGACCACTGACAAGGAAAACTGGCAATGAGAAGTGAAAACTCCCAGGAAAATGATTTAAAATAAAATAAATGTATCTCACCATCTAATCTTTGAGTTATTAGCCCATTACTTAGATAATTAAAGTCAAAATGATTAGAAAAACGTAGACTTTATTTTGCAAAATATCAAGGGTCTAACGAGTTAAAAGGCCAATATTTAAGGCGGTATCGAATAAAATGATTATGACGCAGCTGCCGCTTTTTATCTAATTTCAACAGCTTTATTGACAGATATTGACTCATTATCAATGTAGAAATGTTAGTGATTATTTATGTGTAGGATTGTTATCGTATTGATGGTGCTGCAGTCAGCATCTATCACTACGCTTACCAGTCAAACTCAGATCAATTTGGCCGGTTTAGCTCGGTATGGTAAACGCAACGGACTTGTGGGATCGATATGAAAAGCGGGCTAACTCGGCCCGCTTTCTCTGCCAGTCTGAAATATCAAATCGAAACGAACCGATTCCAATCGATATTTCAATCGATTTCGCATTAGTAGACCAGGTGATCCGAGTCGGTTGGCCTAGAATGTTCAGATTGGTCCGAGTTTACATCGATCTGAGTTCGATTGGTAAACGTAGTGTATGCCTAACAAAGAAAGACTTCTTTATAAATATGCTCGCTCAATCTTTAAATATTACGCACATTAATTAAGGAGGAGCCTGCACTTCGAAGTACCGTTTTCTTTAAATGTGCTAAATTTGCTGAAATGAGTAAATTCAGGATTAGTACTGTCTTTTATTTTGTAAAAATTTCATATTAAGAATTAATTTTTCGAGTAAAATGTAATGGGGCAAAACGTTAACTCAAAACTTGTACTTCTTCACGAAGAGCGGTAATTATACTGTCTCCAGCCTCCATTTTTATTTCGGTAGGATTTGATATCATGGTTTTTTAACGATCTGAGGGAAGAGTATAAATATCTTCAGACTTAAAACTATAAGACATAACAATCACGCTGTTCCCTTCCGGGGTAGGCAGAGCCACAAATTTTCACTCATTAATACATAATTATACGCCTAACTCTGCTTCAATGATTTCCTCCATACTGACCTATCCTTGCAAACCTCTTTTGCTTCATTTACCCCCATACACTGCTTCATACACGCCCTCCTGTTTTTAAGACTCCTAATATTCCTCCTCCTAAGAATTTCCTCAACCACATTCAACTACAACTTTCTCGGCCTACTTCTACCTCTCGCACCATTCATTTCACTCTTATATATTTGTTTCGTTATTCAACTCTCATCTATTCTCTCAGCAAACCAGCGAAGCACACTACTTTCATATATGTCCAATACTGGAGCATCTAACCCACATTCATTTATTACCCATTCATTCCTGACCCTATCCATCCTACTTAGAATGTATATTAAATGCCAAATTAAAAAAATGCCTAATTCTGATATACATTGAAAAATAGATTTGATAAACAAGGTTAACAGCAGAGGTTTCTCTTAGTAACGTTGTCATATCCATCACAATGTGTCGATTGTTTGATCTGATGAAAACCGGAAGTGTGTTTATTATTTCTATTTGGGCGGTCCACTGGGTGAGAGACTCCATGAGTGCCCACGTTTCGATGTCCATTGTCTTCAGGGCAGAATGCCGTGAATTATTAGGTGTCATAATATATAGGGCCGGCAGCCAGGTCAGGAGGCTCCTGTTTATTCAGTCTTCCCGCCTTTTTCTGACCCCTTGGATCCTTCTGAGCACCGGTTTCCAAGCGGTACTTAAATGATCCGCGTCTATGTTGAAATTCTCCTCCTCCAGCCTAATTTCAACTGCTTCTTTCGTTAGTCTTTCCCAAAGTTTGTTGGAGCGGCAAAGAACGTTTGCCTTGCCCCTCTGGATTGCATGGTCATTATTAATGTTGTGTTCAGCCACAGCTGATTTCTCAGGTTGTCCGAGCCTGAAATGCCTATTGTGCTCCTTAATTCTGATCGCGATGGTCCTCCCAGTCTCTCCCGCGTAAGACAAACCACATTTGCAAGGAATGCGATATACATCTGGAGTATGGAGGCCACAGGAGTCTTTCGCCTACACAAATAGCGTGGAGCAAGGCCGGAAGTGACTCTCAATGCGGTGTCTGTTAAAAATCCTCGAAATTTTGCCGTAAATGGTAGAAACGTAAGGAACGTAAGGCTCTGAACTTCTACTTCTACTACTTCCGGCCCGGGAGTGTGTCGTGTAAACCTAAATACTCGTGTTATATTTATCAATGACCTGAGCTGAGAAAAAAGTTGGCCCTGGTGGCGGCGGGGTTAAGTCGCTTGCCATTCCGAGGGTCTCGGGTTCGAGTCCCGCCGGGGTGGTTTTTCACCACTCAGGACCTGGGTGTTGTTGTCATATTTAATGGTTACCAAGTTAAGAAATAAACTGTTTTATTTATGGGTGTTGTTGTTCGTGTGTTGTTAACGTTAATCACCCGATGTTGAAGGCCTTTGTTGTGCTGTTTTCGGGATTGTGAGAATAATTTTTTTAAGTTAATAAATATATTAGACATCTCAATATCTAGGGTATGGTACAAAAGTTTTTGAAGAATGTTATTATGGCCGAAATTCAGACAAAAAAGGTTTGTAAAGAGATGCCTTAGCACTGCCATTAAGACAATGTATTTTTATGTTAAAGTTCGTCATTTATAAACCAAAATATATTTCTTAGCTGACCGATGACCTGTTAATATTTTTTACACCATGCGAAGGTAGAAGCCTTATTGTATAGTACTGTAAGTCCTCGGTATTCGTCGTTTCGATTTACGTCTGATTCGATGCTACGTCAATGCTGACAAGGGTCGTCGGAAAATTTTTTCCCTGTTTAACGCTAATAAAATATACCGTATGTGCATATGCTTGCGTTTTTTGATAACTGAGACGTAATCATCCTGTCTAAAATAGCTATTTTTTCCTGGATAAAGGCAAAAAAAAAACAATTTTGAAATTAACGCCTTGATTTATCGCGGGATTGAAGTGGTCACGAATTTCTAGATCCCTTTTTACGTTGTGTCGACTTACGTCCCTCTTCTTCAACTCTCATCTCCGACATAAAACGGAGGATTTACTGTATATATTAAAATGAAGAAGAATTTTTTTTCGGGCATGACTACCTTGGAGGTCCCTAATGAAATTAATGGTTGAAGGCGTAACTTTGTGGAAGGTACCGCAGACATGACGAAAATGAAAAATCTCTTAGTAAATTCCACACTTAAAAATTTTATTACCGACCTAGGTTTCGATTGTCTTGCAATCATTTTCGAAGGTGCATATGAATAGCATGCGAGTCAATGCATAGAGACCTGGGGAGGGGGAGGGATAGAATAGAATATAATTTATTTCAAGGACCTAGTCCTTCGGACTCTATTTTTTCAAATTAACACACTCTCCTAGTTAATATTGCATAAATTAAAGAAAAAAACAACAGAATGGCAAAAAAGAAAGAAAAAAATTGTTTCACTCTCTCAGGTGCTACATTACAGAGAAACAAATAAATATAGTAATATCGGGAAAAAATATATATATATATATATATATATATATATATATATATATATATATACAAATACGTTGATGGATTGGAGTCAGCCATGCGGCGATGAACACACGATGTGGATAGGATGGAGGAGATAGACACACAAAAAAAGAGACGATCACACTTACATAGCTAGCTTTCGGAACTAGTCCGTCTTCAAGGCGTATCACGGAACAAATGTCGTGTGCGCTGGTGAGGATAGGGGTAGGAGGGGCGGTAGGTTAGGGGAGTGGGGATGGGGGAAGGGGAAGGGGTTTTTCCCAGCGGTTGACGAACGGTTCTTGAAAAGGGGAAATTTTTACCAGCTCGTGTCTTGGCCGGAGAGAGCGGAAGGGGTCGCAGTGAGGGTGGGGGGGGGGAAGAAGGAAGGGAAGGGGGTAAATGGAAAACAACGGGGAGCGTGCGATTAATGTATTTTATTTAATCCGGGCGCGGCGTACGATTTTAGCAACCAGATTATGGCCAGCTCCTTCTGGCGCACTTCAATTAACGGGGCGTCCGGGGGAAGGGAGATCAATATTGCCACCTCAAAGCACTTGTCAAAGGACAAGCCATGCTTCCGCACATGAGTAGGGACGGGGAAAGTGGAAGATGGGTCTTTACAGGTGCACCGATGGTTATTCATTCTAATATTAAGGGGTGTAATACATTCGCCCACATAAAAACCGGGACATAGTTTACATTGTAACACATAAACTAAGTTGTGGGAGTCGCAAGAGCCGGAGGCTTTGATGTCGAACGGCGTCTCTGTGTTAGGACTCTGAAATGAGGATAGGGGGCGAAACATGTTGCACGTTTTGCACCGTGGTTTGTTGCATCTCTGTGTGGTGGGACGGGGAGTGTCATTCGATGTACCCTCTCGCGAAGAATTGGAGCGAAGAAGATTGGCTAAGTTAGGTGGACGTCTGAAACATACTGTGGGGCATTTGGGTAGGAGATTGGCTGTCGATCTGTTAGTATCTAAAATTGGGAATAAGTCTTTGAGGATGGTCTTGAGTTTTTGGACGCCAGGAAAATATGTGATGTGAAGATTTAGGGCGTCCAGGGGGGTGTCTTTTTTACGTGGGGTGAAATTAGCAGAGGAGGGTAAAATACGTTTTTTTAGAAGTGGCTCGGGATAATTTCTATTGGATAAAGAATTGTGAAGCTTATCAAGGTATTCGTGAAGTTTTTCTTTGGAGTTGCAAATCCGGTGGCCACGGATCGACAGCGAATAAGGAATTGAGTGCTTAGTGTGTTTGGGATGGCAGCTGTTGTAATGCAAATACAGTTGTTTGTTGGAGGGCTTGATATGGACCGAAGTCTCAAAGGTGTTATTATTTGTGATGGAAATGTCTACGTCGAGAAAGGTGATTTGAGAAGGAGAAGTGGCCGATGTGAAGCGAATGGATGAGAACTGATTTAGAGATTTGAGGAAGTTCGCTAGGGTATCCTCGCCGTGGGTCCATATGATGAAAATATCATCAATGAATCTAACCCAGAGCTCCGGTTGTAATTCCTGGGTGGCGAGGAAATCACTTTCGAGCTTTCCCATGAAGAGATTGGCATATGAAGGGGCCATTCTTGTGCCCATAGCCGTTCCCTTGGCTTGAAGAAAGAAACGCCCATTGAAAGTGAAGGCGTTGCGTTTCAGAATGAATTCAACTAGCTTGATAAGGAAGTTGGTGGAGGGAATTCTAGGGTGATTTCTTCTCGAAAGGAAATGGGATATGGACTCTAGACCTTCATGGTGAGGAATCGAGGTGTACAATGAAGTAACATCCACCGTAGCCATGATGACGCTTTTGTTGGAGGGAATATTTACTGCTTTCAGGATGTCTAGGAAGTGATAGGAATCACGAAGGAAGGAAGGGAGTTTAGCAACTATAGGCTGCAGGTGATAGTCCACGAAGGCCGATATGCGCTCCGTTGGGGAATTGCAGTTGGAGATGATAGGGCGTCCGGGGACGCCTTCTTTGTGTATTTTGGGAAGGAGATAGAAATACGGGGTTTTGAAGGACGGACTGGTTCCGAAAGCTAGCTATGTAAGTGTGATCGTCTCTTTTTTTGTGTGTCTATCTCCTCCATCCTATCCACATCGTGTATATATATATATATATATATATATATATATATATCCACTTGGCGAAAAACACTTGTAGTGCACAGATATAAAAAAAGGTCACAGGCGTGACAAGCAGTTACATATAGAGCACAAAAAAAAGTAAAACTCACAGAAATTTTGATATATTTCGGCGGACACAACCGCCTTCGTCAGAATGCCTACCTTCTAACATTCTGACGAAGGCGGTTGTGTCCGCCGAAATATATCAAAATTTCTGTGAGTTTTACATTTTTTTGTGCTCTATATGTAACTGCTTGTCACGCCTGTGACCTTTATATATATATATATATATATATATATATATATATATATATATATATATATATAAAAGTTTGCCAGAGGAAGGCAGACGACAAACACAGAAAACAAAAAATGATGAACACACTTACAAAGTTTCTTGATATTTCGGTGCCACTAGCACCTTGGTCGCAAGAGCGAAGCCTGAGAAGGAAGGGAGGACTGAGGCCTATATATATATATAACCATGGATGGGAGAAGAAGTGGTTCGTTGACGTCAGAGACGTGCGTCACGGTCAGTGGGAGGTGATGGGGGAAAGGTATGGATAATAGGGGAGAGAGGGGGGGGAAACACATTCATTAAGGAGTTTCACACTTTTGTTGTTGGCAGCACTCAAAATTTCAAATTGTTCTATGCATATGTGCCTTTGAAAATGATTGCAAGGCAATCGAAACCTAGGTCGATAATAAAAATTTTAAGTGTGGAATTTTCTAAGAGATTTTTCATTTTCGTCACGTTTGGAGATCCCTCCTTAAAGTGTTCATCAGCAAACGCATCTCATGAGCGAGAGCGGGAATTATTTTGAAAACAAATTTAACCAAACGTAGAAAAAAAAGTATTTATTTTAACTAGCGTAGTCGCGGTGCAATCTCCTTAATTCCCTTTTTCTTTGAAATGCACTAACGCGGACGGCCTCACGAAATGGCGGAAGAGGAGGTACGTTTATAGCGACGGCGTGGGGCGAATATTAAAATCGGGACGAGATCTTTGAGAGGCACTTGGAACGAGAACTTTCCCCTTCCGTCCGCCGATTCTTAAGCAGTGAATGGTACGCGGTGCGCGTATAAAACCGCTTGCGTGAGCAAAGAAGGGTGCTCGTGGTACCGTGTCCCCTTTATTTCAATACCTACAGCGAAACCCCTTAAGGACCGTGACCCATTACATCGCCATCCGGCACGACCGACCATTCGATGAGAGAGCACGTTTCATAATATAATAATAATAATAATATTTATTGTTCAAGGACTACATATCCTTTGGAACAAAGTACAGTTTAACTGAAAAACTCTGTGGCAAAAATAGTATTTTTTCAGGACACTATAGTTTAATTTAGCATTAATACAATAATATTTACAATTACTATAGTGCAAGCTAATAAAATATATAAACAATTAGTAAGGGTGAGAGAGAGTTTTTTTAATGGAAATTAACAAAAAATGAAGTGTACAATGAAATTCACACTGCGCTACAATAATATTTTTTATACAAGAAAGATAACATTTCCGATTTAAATTTATATACGTTGTTTGATTGTATAATATAGTCAGGAATACCATTCCATATTCTTAGGCCATAATTTATTGTGGATAACTGATATATATATTAGTTCTACACCTTGAAATTTTAAATCGTCTTCTTCCTCTTACTTGTCTCCCTCGATCACTTTGGTTTCTACTAATATAATTATACAGATAATCAGGGGTTTTAGTTGATAATATTTTGTAGATGAACACAGATAACTTAAATATTTTTCTATGTTCCAATTTCATCCACTTCAATTTAACATAATAAGGAGTTACATGTTCGTAAATATTCGTATTACATATATATCTTACTCCCGCATTAAACAAGATTTGTAATTTATTTTGTAATTCCTTAGTTAAATCAACAAATACAATAATATAGGACCTTAAGTACTACGTTCCACCAGTGAGGTAGATGGAGAGGGCACTTGCTATGGTGGCCAATGATAGAAGCTGTAACGTGGGCGAGGTCAGTCCGCCGTATTTGTAAACCCATATGTTCCTTAAGCGCTCTCGGACTGAATCACTGATTTTGGAATTTTACGATCTTTTCGATGATGATACTTTCACATGTAACTCCTATTTTACGGATTAGCGTGAACAGAAAAATGCGATGCGTAGGGTTTCTAAGAGGCTGTCTCAGTACAGTAGAGTTTCTACAGTCTCCATACTGACCGTCCAAATGCTTTTTATTGCATTCAGTCTCGATATCTTCCCATTCACAATACTCTCTCTTGGCAGCCGACCACCACCAATTCCGTCTGTCCTTTCCACCGGTCTCCTTGAATGTGCACATCGTCCATGCCCAACTGCGAGGATGAACAAAATACTCAGAGAGGCAATATCAGCCTCTATATGCGAAAGGAAAGAACACAAGTCCTTGCCAACTTCCTGGGTCCATCGAGAGGAATTTTATCGCTCTGTTTTCCGAGCCACGTCTCTTCCACAGCTAAGAGCAATTTTTTTCCTCAGCTTAATGCCCCTGTGTTTGAAAACTTGAGCCCCTTTTCCCCGGAAAAATTGCGAAATGAAACGGATGATTTATCTGATGATTTTATTATTATTCTGCCCATGTTCAATGAAGACTATACAACAATGTTTCCACAGTACTATCAGTGCAATATATATTACTGTCTCAGCTCCTCAGCGAAAACTTCTCCAATATAGACCCATCACCATTTATCGTTCAATCCTAAGATTGGTCGATTACAGCCCTCCACCCCTCAGTACCTAATACAAGTTTTCTTACCTCCTTTCAGCTCTTCCTGTGTACTCTCTTCTTTATTTGGTTCTTTGAACTTATTCCTGGGTCTTCCTTAAGGGACTTATCCCTCTATTTTGTCTTCAACTATGTTCTTCACCAGCCCATTGTGTCTCAGGGTGTGTCCAGTTCATCTGGTTCTTCTTTCCTCTACGGTGTTCCATATGGTCCTTTCCTCTTCTACCCTTTTGTACACTGAATCACTTCTTATTTTGCCCGTACAATATTAATAAAATGAATTTGTAGCCCCCGATTTAGACTAGACTATGGTATATAAACTGCAGATTGCGAAAGTACGATTAGTCTATTCTCATCCTAATCGTATGCATGCCAGCCGTTTTGCTCGTTTATTTTCTCTACCACTCAATGAATGTTTGTCGTAATATGAGCAGTATGGAGCGTCGACACCTTTGCTGCTAGTGGTATTTAATATGCTATAAAAATACAACTACTATCTTTAATAACAGACAAAATTCTTTGAACTTTTTTCTCTTAGCTTTACACGTGAAAATAAAGTTAGGATCTTTCTTGTGGGAAGTCTATCTGCAAGAATATCAATGGAATTAATATTAAGAATTCAAATACCAATGGTCTGTTCAACAAGGACGTCTTATATTACTTGGCTAGTGATTGAAAGCTACATTGAGCGACCCATTGTCAGTATTGAGCTTCTTAACAGAGGTACGGGGCTCTAATCTGGGGAAGTCCCTGAAACACATGCAGCAGAAATCACCTGATTCATCATTTTCTCGGTACATGATATTTCTGGGATGTCACTGAAACCCTAATAGTTGAACTATATATATATAAATATAAATATATATATAAATAAATAAATAAATAAATATATATATATATACACAATGGAAAACTTCGCCAAATGGCCACAAACACAATTAAAGAGGAAACTTACAGGGGGTAAAAAGACGAAAGTAAAGAGAGAGTCTTACTTAGAGACGTTTCGGGTGTTATCCCTTCTTCAGTCACACAGAGAATCAACTGTTCTTCTGAATTCTGAATCAAATTCTCTGTATGACTGAAGAAGGGATAACACCCGAAACGTCTCTAAATAAGACTCTCTCTTTACTTTCGTCTTTTTACCCCCTGTAAGTTTCCTCTTTAATTGTATATATATATATATATATATATATATATATATATATATATATATATATATATATATATATATATATATATATATATATATATATAATATATATATATTATATATATATATATATATATATATATATATATATATATATATATATATTTATTTATTTATAGTTTAACAACCCTATAGCTTAACTTTTATCAATCATTTCACATGAATTACTCAAAATTTAAGGATAACGATGGTTAATGTAGCAACATTGTTCGTAGGATCATGCCCACCAAGTCATGGAAACTTGAAATCAATTTACGTGTAAGCCTAGATAGTTACTTCGTTGGAGGTTATTGATTTGATGTAACAATTCTCTTAAAAACCCTTTCTACTGTTATCGTAAAAATCACACGTCAATTTCCTAAGACTGGCAGCTTCTTCCAAATGCATACACACATCTAAAGATGGCTCACTAGCAAACTTATTTCGAAAAAGAAAGATATGCCACTTTTGTTACACTAGCAATTCTTTTGAATTTCATTTTTCAAGCCTTAGTGAACCATTTTTATGAAATGAACTACAAACATTGCGTAAAGAATATAAATGGAATCGCAACTCAACTTAAGGTACCCCTTAAATAAATAAATACTTCGATGACTAAAAGGCATTTCCTATCAAGACCAATACTGGCCTTAAACTACGAGCAAAATATTTTTTTATGTCGCTGATTGCAGCTAGAGGCATGATATATTTTCAAATACGTTCATATTCCTCTCAAAGAGTCATATTCGATTTAATGGTTATTGTTTGGATTGGATTGGATTTTTGGGGAGGCGACCGACAGCTAAGGTCATTTGCGCCATAAGGGATAGGTAAGGGAGGAAGGGTGGATGGAAACCCGGCGTCGGCATTAGCCTGACGAAAGGTGCCAAGGGGACCACGGTTTAACGTCTCATCCGACAGATGGAGTGCTGTATTTGAAGTGCCCTCCACAAGAACCTCAACTAGGGGTCGGGTTTCCTCTGAAAAACATCCTCCTCTGCAGGGATACGAACCCCGACCGCCCGTGTGGTTGGTCAGTGCTCAAGCCACCACACAAACCCGATTCCCCTAAATGGTTATGGAAGGATGATAAGAGTCTAGGACACCACAAGATGCCATTAAGCTCTGTGAATGCCAATGAAGCAAGAGCGGCAGCTCTAATCGCAGGAACTGATCCGTGACGCGATGAGTCTCCCTTTAATTATTTATCATTGAATTAAATGTTTAAATAAAAAAACAGGACCTTCCGCCTTCTTAAGCGTTATGGATTTGCGCCATAAAAAACAAGAATAGAACTTCTCCAATTCGTCATAATTGTCTTCCTGCACCCAACCTTTACAGAGAAACCGGTGGCGCCGCAGATGGAATTGGGCGTGTAAAATGTCGAACAAATAACAATATTCGGATCCCAAATACTGGCCGTGAATAAAAAATTACCGCATACAGCAGTAGAGCTGGATAGTTAAATATGTCAGAAAATACGAGGGTAAGTCAATAAATAACTCGCAAAACTAGATAGAGGCAACAATAATCAAAGTAATTTTCTGAAATTTATTTCATTTTTCTACCTATTAACCCTGTACATTCAGACACGTATCCCATTCCTTTACAAGTCCTTGATAGCCGGCAGCAAATAAGTCATTTATTTGCTGTCGCATCCAACGAATAATGTCTTGAACTGTGGCATCATCATTTTCAAAACGTCTGCCACCCAAATAATATTTTTATGGACCCGAATAGGTGAAAATATTCGGGGGCAAAGTCGGGATTATACGGTGGATTTTTCTAGTGTTCCCAATAAAATGTATTCGACTGATGCTGATGTCGCAAATGCTGACATTTTTTTACAATGTCTTCGTCCATAGTGATAGAAACGATCAATAACTATGATCAGAAACCGTGATTATGCTTACAGAACAAACCTTCCAAAACCGCGTGATTTTCCCAAATGATTCCGAATGCATTTTCCCACCCCCATGTTCCCACCTCCTGGGAATCTAGATTAGACTAAGGGAAAGGAGCGATGGAAAAGGAAAACATGGAAGATACTCACCGTTGGGATCCCAGAGCTTGCTCAGCTCAACCCTTATCAAGCTTGTCGCCCGAGACATCCCATGGGACAACAGATACAAGGGATTTAATTGGTCAAACAAACCATGGATTAGGTTTCATTAGATGGTAACAAGATAGATGCGGTGTTAAAATAACAGATACACGCTATTAACCCAATGCATACATAATTTACACTTTCACTAAGGGATCTCACGAGATTCTCACCAGACAGCCGTGAATAACGAATTAATATTAGTACGGGGAAGATGCGAATGTGTATGGACGCTAATAGAGTTTAATCAGTCCAAGAGGCTAATACTATTACATGGATGGAAATTACTTAGTAGTTAATGAAGTTTTCTTGACTTCATACCAGATTACACAGTGTTCAACTGCCAACGTTTCTGTGGCGTCTTCAGGGCACAAACTGACATTTTTAAATACCAGTAAATTAATTTTTTCGTTTCTTTGAAGGCTTCCGCGACTCATATACTTGTTAATATTGCTGTTTTCAGGTATTCTCGTCGCGTGTTTAGTTTTTCTGACCACAGTTTCTCCCCTTTCCTGGGGGCGTCTTCAGGTCCGTTGGACATTTTGTAATTATTGTTATTATTTATTTCCCGTCGTTATGTATTTCGCTGCTAGTTCAGTTGACCATTATGTTCATGTGCTGGACATAGATTTAAAATGTGTCTCCATTGCCCGCTCCTAGCTGTGATCCAACCACTCTCTCCCAGGTTGAGGCAAGTGAGTATCCATCCTCCCGATTGAAATTTGATGGATATTCAACCAGTTCTACTGCTTCTCTGATCAGCCTTGGAAAATAACGATTT
This sequence comes from Ceriagrion tenellum, assembly GCA_963169105.1. Lineage (NCBI taxonomy): Eukaryota > Metazoa > Arthropoda > Insecta > Odonata > Coenagrionidae > Ceriagrion > Ceriagrion tenellum. Next base: position 45,244,167 of record OY720643.1, on the reverse strand, counting down.
TCCCTTGAGAGTACTCTCACTTGGTCAAAGGCAATCTGATGTCCTGGCTCGAACCACGCATGCTCTGCAACTGCGGAGAGGCTGAATCTCTTCTTTTCAGTGGCCCTCTGGTGCTCTTTAATTCTACATTGAATTGCTCTCCCCGTCTGAAGAGGGGAGAAACTGTAGTCAAAAAAACTAAACACGCGACGAGAATACCTGAAAACAGCAGTATTAATTTTTTCGTTGTTTACTAATCGTTGCTGTTTACGCCGATTGTTGTTTTCTTTCTCTTTCCTTAAGTCACGATTTACACGTTCCAGTTTCCTTTCCATTCCTGTCCTATGACGCGTCCTGCGCATGCGCTCTAATCTATTCCGGGTCTCGCCACCCGGAATAGATTAGAGCGCATGCGCAGGACGCGTCATAGGACAGGAATGGAAAGGAAACTGGAACGTGTAAATAGTGACTAATTAAGTTAAGGATAGGCTTCCAGGTGGAACTCAAGGCAAAACCGGTGTCGCGATTGACGTTGTAGCTCTCCAATTTAATCTCCATAGCCTCTTTGGTGAGTATATCCCAATATCTAGATGTTCACTGTGTAACCTGGTGTGAAGCCCGAGAAAACTTCATTAATACGATTCGCCAGGAAAATTTGAAATTTAGTTTATAACTTATGTTAAAATCAGGGCTAGTTCTCGCATATCCCTGAAATAAAGGTCCGTCCTTAAGGCGACGCGTCACACCTGCTCGACCGGTCGAATTTGTGATGATTTCCGACCCCAGATTTTTTGTTAAAGTCTTACGTCATCAACTTGAAATTTTTATAGTATAAAGAATAAACCTTTACCAAGAGAGACTCGTATCTGAAATATGAAAAATTGATCCCGGTTCATAATTAAACCTTCGGGAAAACGGCAAGATGTGGGGTATATTTTTACAAAAACTGTTATTATTATTGACATATCCAAAACTAATGGAGATGTATCAATCCCTCCTCTTTCGGAATGAAAAGTAACAACCGTCACGGTTGTAAGATAGAATCTGTAATTGGTATCTTTCGATAAGCTACCTGAATGGTTTTCTGCCATGATGTGCTCGGACGGTGACGCAATTAGTTCAGTCTTCTCTCCCAGATCTTATATCAGCGCTGCCTGTACTTACGCGCCGGAGCCTTGGCTACAACTTACCGACGATTGTTGCCTTATGCGAGAGTTATCCTGGTGTAAGAGACTCCTGACGCTAAAACGCCTCGATCGGGTGCGAGTGACGCCATCTTGTGATTTTTCGAAAGAATTGTTCCTTACCGAAGGGTATGATGCGTCCTCTTAAGGGCAGAAATGAGAACGGTGGGATCCCACTCATGTTTTTCGGCGCGGACGGAGACAGCGGAGTGCATTTCGGATGCTTGAATGGAAGAGGAGATAAAGGGAAGTGATTTCGTTTGATGCGAAGAGTCGAGTGAGACGAGTGGATATTCTCAATTGGTCCATTCCAGCCCTAGACTTCCGATTGGGAAGACAGCAATTGGCGCGCCCATTGGCCCATCGTATCGCTTCCACAAAAGGCCTTAAAGAGGAGCGCACCTATCCCTCAATTTCCGAGCGTTGGGGATCATTCGCGTACTTTAAGGTAGTCCGAGCGATATAGTTCCCTAGTCATAATAGAGACCATATTCGAATTATACGTTTTGATTTCACCAGCTGTAGAACACATAAATTAAATATTGTATTATAAAAGTGCAATAATATAGTTTTATATGACAGAAATTGTAAGTAATTAAATGAAAATATCTGAATAAGTCTTTAACTTGACTCATTTTTTTCGCGCGGTACGTTTGAAACTCCTTCAAAACGGAAGGTTATTTGTGATACCCAAGAACCTACTGCGGAGGCAATGTGATTTATTTTCAAATATAGTTGAGAAAACACACAAACTACACGTTGTTACTTTTTTACGACATTTAAGTGGTAGAAATTCCTCATTTTGTAAATAATGTCTCTATGGAGTGCATACATGTACCATTTCCCATATAAAAGGGCTGGTATATTTTGGCAAATATCTCGGAAAGTAATGTGGTAAGGGGTTGAATTTTTGGTGTCATTAAAAGGGTGAGACGTTTTTCTTTAAAATGAGACCAAATTCATTAATTTATAAGTAAGATATTTCGCCCAAACTACCTTAATTCTAAGTCATGGTAGCGGGCGTGACTTCGTGGAAATCCTTCATAGTAGGAGCGTATGAAGAAATTACAACTTGGCTGTTTCCACATGAGGTCTCATGTGGATACCTCACGTGGAAACCTCATGTGGAAACAGCCAAGTTGTAATTTCTTCATACGCTCCTACTATGAAGGATTTCCATATGGATACCTCACGTGGAAACCTCATGTGGAAACAGCCAAGTTTTAATTTCTTCATACGCTCCTACTACCTTAATTCTCTAAATTATGAGAAATTCACACTGACTGGACACCCCGTGGACTGTGGTGCTTAGCGCTCGCATGCAGGTACCTCTGGCATTATATGCACGGTAGCTGTGAGCACAACTTGATCCTTAAAGCCCCCATGAGATTCTCAGTGGGAGAGTACGCCTGGGTAGCTTAGCTGTTAGAGCACTCGGCGCGAAATCGAGGGTTCTGGGTTCCATTCCCAGTCCAGGCGAATGATTTCAACAGAGTGAATTGCACACAATTTGTGATCACTAGCGGGTGTCTCCGTTGAAGTAACTGCGCGGCTAGTTCCATTGATCTTTGAAAATTTAATTATCTAATTTTAACCGACAGGCAGGCAAAAATAACGAGACAAATAATTGAAGCCCCATCACAGCTGAGATTTTCATGGGAAAGCGGATCGCCGCTTCATATCAGCGTCGTTTTGTGAAATACTCGATGAAAAACGTTGTTTATTATGTAAGTATTTGAAGAAAAAGAGTTATTCAAGTTTTTTCTGTATCCGCATTTCTATGAAGGTTGAAGAGAAGTGGTGACAATCTACATCTACTCAATTGCCTACGAGCTGCCCTATGGGCGTGTGGCACAGGGCTTTGGGACACCAGACGCGTAAAGATGTAAGGGATAAGGTTTTGGGAGGTTGAATGGTAAAGTGGATTATGGCAGAAGTAGAGTTCCCGTTTCATTATAGTCACTATTGTTCTACGAAAGAATGATCTTATGTATCTGTCTGTTCAGCAATGTATTTAATCTTATTTAATCGCTTCTGTTGGACATAGAGATGTAGTGTGGAGCCAAAATGATATTCTCTGTGATGCCCTGAAACACACCAAGTCTGAAATAAGTCTATTGCGCAGCCTCCGATTTCTCACTGTCGCCAGCCTAATTCCTCTAAAATCTGAGAAACATTGTATTTTCACTCGTAGAAGTTTTTAGCGAAGCGCGCCGCTTTCCTTTGCATCCCATTTATTTCTTTGGTTTAATCTCTTTGTCTAAGGTTCCAAATGCTCAAGGCGTATCTGAGATGTGGCCAAATCAGAGTAAAGTGGCACTTCCCTTTTAATTTTTCATCCGAGAACCTTCCTGTTATACGCTTGAAAAATCCTAGCCTCCTTAATGCGGTGCCGCATGTTTCGTATGTGTGTTCTCCTCGATAATGGATTTGAATTTCACGTGCCGTCTATCTGAAGATGCGAGATGCCTATTCTTTTGATGCCTTGTAAGCCAAATACACAGCTAAAAAATATCTGTCACTGCGACTCTCTTCAAATCTTTTTCACTACTAAATGTTAATGGTCCACTGATTTTTTTTCTCCACACAGAGACGTTTTGACAAACGTTTTAATAGTCTACCGGATGGTGGAAGTATTGTAATTCAAAGCAGGAATATTTTTGATTGATTGCTTTACTCCACAAAATGTTACTTCCTTAAATCGCTCTCTTCTATTGTTGGTTACACAATTATTATTCCTTTTCCGCCATATAGAACGTCCTCTCACTTCTTTTGGAATAATATTCCGTTGGATGGATTCATTTCTTTCAGGCCAGAAGCAAAGACCTACGCTTGATCTGTAAAACATTGTATTACTTATCAATTGTTGGAACAAATATTCTTACTGTGTGTGATCTCTTGAGAGCAACTATTTAGTAACATCTTAGAGGTTTCCTCTTATCATGTGTTCTAATAGCCTCCTAAAGTTGCAGTTTCTTAATTACACATAACAATTCCTCCAACATCGCGGCTTTCCACATGATTTGTGCATGGTATTGTGATTCAAATTATCGGCATATCGTGTACCGCATCATTCTGATTTTCACCTAAAATCTAATTTAAATCTGCAAAATACCGTGTAAGCCACCACAAAGGTGTGTGGCACGGGGTGATTTCATGCCAGGCATGCAACACTCATCCCAGTTCAAATCAGAACCGCGCAATTCTGATCATAGTTATTGATCGTTTCTATCACTACGGACAAAGATATTGTAAATAAAAGAGCATGTAAAAATATCAGCATTTGCGACATCAGCATCAGTCGAATACATTTCATTGGGAACACTAGAAAAATCCACCGTATAATCCCGACTTTGCCCCCGAAGATTTTCACCTATTCGGGCCTATAAAAATATTATTTGGGTGGCAGACGTTTTGAAAATGATGATGCCAGAGTTCAAGACATTAGTCGTTGGCTTCGACAGCAAGAAAATGACTTCTTTGCTGCCGGCTATCAAGGACTTGTATAGGAATGGGATACGTATCTGAATGTACAGGGTTAATAGGTGGAAATCTGAAATAAATTTCTGGAAATTACTTTGATTATTGTTACCTCTATCTAGTTTTGCGAGTTATTTATTGACTTACCCTAGTATTTTCTGACATATTTAACTATCCAGCTCTACTGCTGTGTGCGGTAATTTTTTTAATCACTGCCAGTATTTGGGATCCGAATATTGTTATTAGTTCGACATTTTAAACGCTCAATTCCATCGGCGGCACCACCAGTTTCTCTGTAAAGGTTGGGTGCAGGAAGACAATTATGACGAATTGGATAAGTTCTATTCTTGTTTTTTATGGCGCAAATCCATAACGCTTAAGAAGGCGGAAGGTCCTGTTTTTTTATTTAAAACATTTAATTCAATGATAAATAATCAAAGTGAGACTCATCGCGTCACGGATCAGTTCCTGCGATTAGAGCTGTCGCTCTTGCTTCATTGGCATTCACAGCGCAGCAGGAAGACAATTATGACGAATTGGATAAGTTCTATCCTTGTTTTTTATGGCGCAAATCCATAACGCTTAAGACGGCGGAAGGTCCTGTTTTTTTATTTAAAAAATTTAATTCAATGATAAATAATCAAAGTGAGACTCATCGCGTCACAGATCAGTTCCTGCGATTAGAGCTGTCGCTCTTGCTTCAAAAACAATTGTAATTGTTAGCAATGCTGATAAACTTAGAGCTTGCCTCAGTACAGGTCTTCCTCTTGGGGCCACCCAGCTTTCTTGTACTTGACAATGTAACCAACCAAATTTCTTTATCAATTTTGTTGTTGAAAGCAATAAATATTTTTTCTATTTCGGTTGTCAGGCTACAGGGTGGTGACATTGTGCCCTCTCCATGTACATCATAAATCAGCGAGGGTAGAGATGGTTTCACAAGAGCGGATAGTAAAGGCTTAGGGGCAGTTTTAATGGTTGTTTGGAAATTAAGGGATGTGAGCAACAACGTGCCCCGCCCCCTTCCTTTTTTTTGCGGTTACCCCTCTGGATCCTCCCTGTGCTCCCACTCCCGGTTGTTCATCCGGCTATTTGAATTCATCAATAATTCTCCTCGAAGCAACGATCCGAGCGGCTGTACTTGTGGTCACAGGCAGTTAACTTACTCGCGTTGAGTAGCGTACGCCATCGGAGATTATGTCGCATGTCGTAAAACTCTGTTAGAAGAAACGACACACCTTATTGATTCCGTTCAGGCATGGATATTAAGGTTATTATCAATTACCTCTGAGATTAAGGTCGTATAAAAGCGGAAAATGGGAGCGATGCTACTTTTAGGAGCGGATACACGCATGAAAGTAACTATTTGTCGTTCCAAGGGCACAAGAACGTCATTCGAGAATACAATGTTTAAGGGCGCCATCGCATGGTTTTTATCACTGTCGTTGGCAACAATGTGAAGAGAGTAAAGACCGATTATAAAAAATATGCGGATATCCTTTAATATTACACCGAAAATTCATTTTTTATGCAGTGCTATAAAATGTTGTCATTGGGTATTTTTATTTTAGTTTTTAATGCAATCGTAAGGAATTTGATCATCCTTGTAAAGGAATTATGAGTTATCTGGATTCAATTTCGGAACATTTATTCTTCCATCTATTGATCACGTATGTAACTGTGAGTGAGTGGGTTATAAGCTGCACCCCTAAAAATGTACTTGCACAGCGTATGAGATGTAAAAAAAACAGCGTAATTGGATTAAAAAAATATATTTATTCATTCAACTAAACTAATTTTTTCCCTTCAAAGAAAATCCCTATTAGATATAATTCATTTGCCCCTACGCATCTTTTAGCCTTCAAAACTTCTGGAACAAAACTTTTTAAACTTCTAGAACGCAAGTTTTGACATGACCCTCGAATCCTTAAGCGATTTTGTCATTACTAGGATTGCATTCATGGGAAGACCCACGGATGAGAAAGAGAGGTATTACTTCGCCCTTGTTAAGCCACACCTCGAATATGCCACGCGCATTGGGGACCCTGAAAAGTAAGATTTAACCAAACAAAATCAATAAAATACAAAGGAAAGCTGCACGATTTATTAACAACCGCTTTGACCAAATACTTACTGCGCGCTAAACGTAGGTTGCTTGAGAAATTCAGAACGGGTGTAATTCAGGACGACACAGAGAATATCATGCTGAAGCCAGACTTTATTTCTAGGTCCAACATAAGCGATAAAATAAGGGTTCCATTGCCGAACAGATAGGAACAAAAATTCTATTCACGCAAAACAAGGCTCCATTATAGAACCGGAGTTCCGCTAAAAGCAGGCCTATAATATATACACCACTTTACCTCCCACAATCTAATCCTTAAACCTTTATACGTCTGATGTCTTAACACGCCCTGCCACACGCCCATGCGGAAGCTCGCAGGATTGTATGTATACAAACGTACATACGAGGTGTGGCAATGCATTAAAAAACTAGGTTTTGTTAATCGTATAATAGGAAGGTCCTCGGATGAAAAAGTCAAAGACAGATGCTACTTCGCTCTGGTTAGGCCACTCCTCGAATACGCTGTGAGCATTTGGGACCCTGATCATAAAGATTTAACCCAAAAAATTGATAAAATACGAAGGAAAGCAGCGGGTTTCGTTAAAAACTGCTACAAGCGTACATATAGTGTCTCACAACTTTTAGAGGGATTATGGTGGGAGACCCTAGAGACTCGGAAGCTACACACTAGGCTTAGGTTGCTTGAGAAATTCAAAACTGATATTTTTCAGAGCGACACAGAGAATATTATATTTCAGAGCGCCCCACTACATCTCTAGGTCTGACAGAAACGATGTAATAAGAGAAATACACTGCCGAACATATAGGTACAAAACTTGCACAATAAGTGACCACAATAAAAATTGAGCTCCACTAAATACGCTCCTATAATACATGTCACCATTTCATCTCCCAAAAACTTAAATTTTTACACGGCTGGTGACCCAATACCCCCTGTCATACGCCTTTGCGGTGGCTCGTAGAATATCATGTCGATGTAGATTACTTCCTCAATGCTGGCAATAGATAGTCCATTATTTTGTTATCTTTGGAAGTGAAAGAAATTGCATACCTGGCAAATGTGATGGTTGAGACTTGATAACGTTGTTGTTATTCTCCAAATGTTTACAAAAAATCAGTGAAATTTGGGCGAGTGAACGACGAAATATAAAAATATCGCAAATTTTACAATTTTGGTACTGATTTGGCTGCTATTCGTCTCATGCTCGAATCATCTCGTATAATTGCTTCGAACGAGCCAAATCATTTGCAAGCACCGTTAGCAAAATCTCATGTACGGATCACCTCCAGCAATATTTCACATTTTCCATAAAGTGCTCCTCTTTATTTCGTTCTTTCGGCAAAATTTGATCCCATACTTTGATAGTTTCCCAGAATTTGAATGTATACCTCAAACGTACGTCAACCATTATAGTATCCAAATCTGAAAAGAAAACCAAAACTTTTACCAAGGACTTTATATTATTAACGGCAAGAAGTACTGTTATACTTACGTGCATAGTAAAATAAACTGACACATTAAACATGTATCTTCTTTCTACTTATCATATGAAATGCTGAGATGCAGTGAAGTAAAACATCATCTAGTTTGTAGAATCCAGCGTCTTTAAACTGTCACTAAGTTTGGGAAATTGACCATGAATATTTGATTATATATTTTTCCTCAAAAAATGTTCACCGCCACATAAAAGTATTTAGTTTACAACCGTAAAATACGGATTTCTCAGAATTCAATATAAATTTTCGTTTATTCCAAAGAGAAAACATTATTCACAGGTACAGGAAGGATGATATACACAGCCATGCACCAAAATTCTCCTGTAGCAATGAACATTGAATGTCAAGGATAGCACTGAATAGATACATCAACGCCTCTAAAATCACGAATATTGGAATTTAAATGATTTAGTGTTACTGACTAGAGGAATGTAGGTGGCTGGTGTCATCCTGAAGAGTAGGCGCAAATGTCTATCTTGTCCATTTTTCATCTCTCTGTAATCCACGTTCGAAAGTGAATGCATAAAGAGTTCTCACACCTTTTCATAGATAAGGCATTGCGTAATATCGAGTTCAGTTTATTCGGGTTTTTCCCGCGTTGATTTATATTAACGGACAATAGTTTCGATAACGTTACAGCTAGCGTCGTCAGGTCCTGAACCTGACCTGACGGATCTGAATTTCAGGACCTGACGACGCTAGCTGTAACATTAGCGAAACAGTGGCCCGTTATATATGAATCAACGCGGGAAAAACCCGAATAAACGGAGCTAAACCAAACACCGCGGAAGCCTCCGTACCAATTACGTAATATTATAGCAACGGATGCGTTGGTTAACAAAACACACCACGGAAGTATGCATAGACATTCATCAATGATTAGTCACGAAGACACGCCGTGCGTGAAGATTTTGGACAATGTCATTGTAAACACCATGGTGATCCTCCAAGCATTGCCCCAATGTCGCCTCCCAGCAACCACGGCGCTCGCAGATGACCTGTAGAAGACTGCATTGGTGCTGTTGCTCGGCACGGAGTCATTGCAGTACGACTGGTCGCAGCAGGAAACGCATTGCTGTAACGAGAAATAAAGGAGGATCCTTCATTTCAGGCATGCTCAATAACCTTAATATCATAAATATGCACTTACGATTTTTTTTAAATTAATGTATGTTTTCGTGCGAATTCAAGAGAGTGAGGTAACTTGTATCCAATAAAAGTGACAATCGATTAATTAAGGGTCTCTTTAGTACACAAAAACCCAATTAAATGCTGCAAGTTGAGAAATACTAGTTAGGTTCCGCATATTCTCTCCATGTATTTATTATTACATTTATTTATTACTAGAAAATGTTAGTTGCAAGATGACCACGTGAATAAATGGTAGCATACCTTTATACATTGAGCTATAGTGCAATATTTATGTTTGTGCTCAGCAAAGGCAAACAACAGCCATCCCTCATTTCAGTATTTTTTGAAGAACCTTACAATACTAGGGAGTGAACCGTTAACATTTACGGCCACTCCATTCCATACCATTTCAAAAACTACCGTGAGATAACTTGGACTCCAAGGGAGTAGGAGAAAACTCCACATGAGACATCTTGGCCTTCAGTAATGGATATTGGACTATAAGGGCAATGTGGACCTGTGCGCCGCCGCGCCACGCCGCCGACGCCGTAAAATATGCCACGCCGCCGGCGCCGAGTCTCATCATCGGCGTGACTGCCGCCGCGCCGCCACGCCACCGTCATAAAAGTGACGTTTATTCAGATTTTGTTTGGGTTCGGCAACCTGTGCGCCGCCGCGCCACGCTGCCGACGCCGTATAATATGGCACGCCGCCCTCATAAAAGAGACTTTTATTCAGATTTTGTCTGGGTTCGGCAACCTGTTCCTGCCAGAAGATCGCATGTTCAAATAAGCATGGCTACGTCCGACGCAAGTGCTTGTATCCACGATATATTTTTATAAATAAATAACTAATGTACTCAATTTAGCAGTAGACTCTCAGATTGTACTCTCATTATTTTTAGTGTTAAAATGATTGAAAGCTATTAATTGTGCGAGCTGCATGGAATAGCTTCGGGGACCGCATGCGGCCGACCTCTTGTCGTCAACAGACCTCTCTCGTATTTCTCGTTGAAAGGGCCATTTACATCTGCCAGTAACATTTCTGCTGTAGCCTTCCTTGAATTACTATTACAAGGTCCAATTACATACCGATCTTATTAACGTTCGCGTCAATCCATATAGATGTACAAGATAATCTCTTCCTGCGGCCCAGCTTTCTGATTAGTTATTTTATTAGTTCAAGAGAGACTTATTGATGTCTTGTTAGATTAAAAAAAGAAATAATGGCAAATTGTTACCTACAATTTTTTTTACCATTTACCAAATAAGATATGATCTGAGATTAATACACCATTAAAATCCTTTAATTGGTTGTCAACTGTATGTGAATGGAATAAAGTATTTTCATAAGCAAGAAATTCGAAGATAAAATAGTTTTCATACATGACAATTACTCTACAGTAAAATTGGATGAAAACTAATACATACTAGTAAATTTGGTGCGTTCAATGATGCACATTTTCATCCAAGTAAACTGCTGTTTGTATGTATGATTATGTAAGCCATCTGTTTGTTTAAAAAAAAATTAGGAGTAGTAGATTAGTAGTATTTGAGTTATTAGTCACTCCATATGCAATTAAGACATCTGAATTTTAAGTATTTGGAAAGCGGATTCTTATTTTGTGAAGTGAAATTTATACCTTAAAGTGTGGTACTGACAGTGCTTGTAACGAATAAATGCTTCTATTATTGTAAAAACCACATATGTATATTTTTTAAGTAAACTCTTGCCAAAATAATAATAATTTAGCCCAGCAACGAACGAAGTAATGATTAATTTAACCCTGCCATTTTTTAACCCGCCAGCAATACGCAAATGAGGATAGTTAATAAATGAAAAGCTTTAATTTGCCAATTAAGCTTTTACCAGTAATAAAAGAAGATTCATCTACTATGACGCCGTTCCCGCCGCGCCACCGCCGCCGACTACCTCGGCGGCGTGGACGACGCCGCGCCGCCCCTCCGCCTAGAAAAATACAATCCCAATCTAGGGTAATGAAATAAATACATACCCACGCGCATACTCGAGCCAATTATTTCAGGCAAAGTAGACGTATCTTTTTAATTTATTTACAGACTGAGGTAAGGGCTTAAAGACTTCCTCAGGCAACTCATTCCACTCTTCAATTCCTCGGTTGAGGAAGGAATTTTTTTTTAAATATTCGTTCTTTGTTTCCTGTTCGTTTTAGTTTAAATTGGTGGTCCTTCCGCCCTATGTAATTGGGTTTTTCGATTAAATTGTGAGCTCAATCCTATTTTTATTCTTTAACTATCTCTAGGCAGTTCATTAAATGACGGAACTCTTTATCAACAGTTACCATTTGTCCGCGGGGAGCGGTGGTGCAACCCGTCGCTTCTCCCGAGCAGTCGTCGAGCGATGCACACCGTTTGTTGACCAGCACGCTGCGCTCCCTGTCGTCGGCGTCCATGACGTTCAGTGTCAGGCAGTAGTCTCCACCTTTTGAGATGAGAACAGAGGAAAGAGAAGAGGTAGGAATGAGTTGATTAAAGGATCTCCTGTCTGGATTCCTAAAGCAAATTGGAATGACAGTTAATGGCTTGGCTGCGGTTCTCCATATTCTTTCAGCTATTCTCCGTCGGCAGGCAAAATGTCTTTCTCTCATGGTCGTTTGCAAGAGCATTTAGTCATTGTTTATGAAATATTGTTTAAACATTTTAATATGAGATTTTTGCATGAATTCTTTGAGTATTATTTGCTAGTTGATTACTAGGAACCGCGGAATGCCATTTCCCACGCTCATAAACACACGCTTTCTTTAATGGTTTTTGTTCTCTCTACCGTTTTTCACCGTACCTTCACGATAGTAGTCGACATGGCAGTTTAAGGAATTCGTGTGAAAGTTTAAAGTTTAGGAACTCTTTATTTTAATAGCTTTAATACTTCTTTAAAGATAAAATATGGAGATTCCTGCGAAATCGAGAGGAATTTTTGGGTAATGTAGAAATAAAAGGAGTAATTTTCCACAAAGATAAAATTTACTTCGACCTGGGTTTTAATGTTAATGCATCATCATCTTCAGGTAACCTAATGATGATGTATAATCATCGAAATCCGGGTCGAAGTAAATTTTACCTTTGTGGAAAATTGCTCATTTTATTTCTGCATTGATGCTCCTTTTTTCATTAAATGTATGAGCCCGTGAAAGACATTTAGAAATGAGGTAATTAAATTGGACTGTCTAAGCACCGACCTTATTCCCCCTCGATCTCCCACATCGAGAAACGTCCAGCACGGCTTTCAAAACATCGCGAAATCTGCTGCCTCTGTATGCAGTGTCATATGATAGGATACCTCAGCTTAGTGAAGCGAGTTAATCTGATTTAATTAACGGTTTATCGTTTTTCAATTGGTCTATGGTTTTCCATCTTTATCATATGAAATGAGAGAACCGGGTTTTATTTGGAGAAGTCTTCTCTGTAGATATTTTATGCGTCTGGGTTTAAAGTGAAACCTTAAGAGAAGGAAAATTTTTTCTATCGTTTTTTAAATCTATTGCATGATTATGTACTTTTATCATGCCTGTTTGAGATTTATGGATGGAGTGAATCGCGACACTTGTCTTCAGGGTATTCGGAATTGATGAGTGGTTGCTATGGAGAGACAGAATTGGTGAGAGATTCGGGAGGAGGTCAAGACTCTGTAATGTGTTATGGAGCCACAGAAGAGGACTGTTTTGATGAGTATTTACTCTAGAAGCTGCCTTAATTAAATTTATGCAGCCGATGTTAAGACACCAAACATTGTCATTATCTGCAAACCCGTCGCCAACTAGACCCCGACTCTCGTATTTCATTAAATAAAAATGTGAAAAGTATACCAATTGAAAAACGTTAAACCATTAATTAAATTAGCTAGACCCACTTCACTAAGTTGAGATTTTTACCCTAATAGCCTAACAGTGGCAAGCGGACATCAATACTCTATGTCTGTGGATTGAATGTGCATAATGGATAGAAAATTTCTTCCTGTGGGGTCAATAATGTTTTTATTCATTTAGTGATTTGCTACTGAGGAACCCCTAGTTTTACTTTATAGAATGCTTTCCTTTGATGATTATCATTTATGAAAAGAAAAATAATGCCAGATTTTTCCAAATTACTTATTCTTTAATGCATGATATTTCTATCATATCTTTTCATATTTTATATTTTCGTAGTGGACGATCAAGCCCAAGAGCTGTGACTTGTCCCCTTAAGGTAGTTTGAGCGAAATATCATTTTACCTAGAAATCAGCAAATTTGGTCTCATATCACCCTTCCATGAACACCAACAATTTAACCCCTTACCACATTACTTTTCGATATATTTGCCAGAAAACACCAGACGGGAAATGGTACGTGTACGAGGTGTGTTAAAAAAATACCCGGAATGTTTAAATTTCGCGCGTTTGGAGAGTCCGATTGTCAAAAAATTTTTTTATTATGTTGGTATACATGCACCTGAAGTATGACACAATTTTCAGCTGTATTCATTGTTTACTTTATCTGTGGCAACCGCTAAGGTTAGACGTGTTTTCATGAGCTCGGCGATTTTCGATTGTTAAAAAAAATGGATCAAAGAATTTGTATTAAGTTTTGCGTAAAAAATGAAATAAAGTGTAACAAAGTTTCATCACCTGTTATCACTCTTTTGAGCAAATCTGAGTCGACGTTGACTTCATTTAGTGATTCCTGAGCAACTTCCATTCGCCGCTGTTTTTGTTCAAAATTCAACAATTTTGGGACAAATTTTGCTGCCACGCATTTCATACCCAAAATGTTCGCAAAAATGTCATGGCATGAGCCAATCGATATGCCAACATCATCAGCGACTTCTCTGATTGTGATTCGGCGATCATTCATAACCACTGCTTTCACTTTTTCCACGTTTTCATCGGTTGTTGATGTGCTGGGGCGTCCGGGGCGTTCGTCATCTTCAACGTCTTCACGGCCATCTTGGAAACGCTTATACCACTCGTAAACACTTGTTTTTTTCATAGCAGACTCACCATAGGCCTTTGTTAACATTTCGCACACTTTGTTACACTTTATTTCATTTTTTACGCAAAACTTAATACAAATTCTTTGATCCATTTTTTTTAACAATCGAAAATCGCCGAGCTCATGAAAACACGTCTAACCTTAGCGGTTGCCACAGATAAAGTAAACAATGAATACAGCTGAAAATTGTGTCATACTTCAGGGGGATGTATACCAACACAATAAAATTTTTTTTGACAATCGGACTCTCCAAACGCGCGAAATTTAAACATTCCGGGTATTTTTTGAACACACCTCGTATGCACTCTAGAGAGACCTTATATTAAAAATGAGGCATTCCCTAACCTTAGATCTCGTCAAGAAATCAAGTGTGTAGTTTGTGTGTTTTCTCAACTATTTTTGTAAATTAATCACATTGTCACTGCAGTAAATTCTTCGGGATCACAATAATCCTTTCGTTTTGGTGAAGTTTCAAACGTACCGCGTGAAAAAAAAGAGTCAAGTTAAAGACTTATTTAGATATTTTCATTTGATTACTTACAATTTTTGTCATGTAAAACCATATTATTGCACTATTAATTATGCAATATTTAATTCGTGTGTCTTACAGTTGGTGAAATTAAAACGTATAATTCGAATATGGTCTCTTTTATGATTAGGGAACTATCTCGCTCGCACTACCTTAAGGGGCGTGTTGGTGGAAAAAGGCCGGGGTGTGACGCGGGGCGTGGAATGGCAGTACGTCGGGTGGACCATATGCGGAAGGGTGTTTCTTTTGCGGCTCTCCTCTCATGGGATCAGTTTCCCTCTCTTATTTCCTCTCCTTTCTTCCCGGAGGAGTTTGGCGGCGTAGGCGAGGATACGTAAAACGAGAGAACACGATGGCCTATCGATGAAAAGAATGATGGAGAGGGTGAAGGTGGGAATTCGGGGATGGGGAAGGAAAGAAAACGGATACAGGGAGGGAACGAGATGAGGTTTGGGCGGTGGGAGGCTGAGATGTGCTACCGCGTGAAAAAAATGAGTCAAGTTAAAGGCTTATTTAGATGTTTTTAATTTGATTACTTACAATTTCTGTCATGTAAAACTATATTATTGCACCATTAATAATGCAATATTTAATTCGTGTCTCTCACTGCTGGTGACATTAAAACGTATAATTCGAATATGATCTCTATTATGATTAGGGAACTATCTTGCTTGCAATACCTTAAAAGCAGTCTACCGATAAATCCATGCAAATCGCAGTGGCGACCGTACGCACTCCCAAACAGAAACTGAGTCTTAAATTTTTTACTCTTTCATGTCGACACCACGATTCCCTCTATTGTAAATATTCTATTGGACAAACCTTTATTTTCCCCTCCCTCCCTCCTCTTAGAAGAGATCCCTCTTAAACACAATAAAGGAAAGGAGAGCGATGCTCGTGGGACTTACCCTGGTGGCGGCGGGGTAAAGTCCCCGTCTCCTAACCCGAGGGTCGCGGGTACGAGTCCCGCCTGGGTAGGATATTATCTGTCCAGGACATGGGTGTTTGCGTCTCGTCCGTTGTTACTGTTATCCACCCGAAGTAAATTGGCCCATTGTGCTGTATTCGGGACAATAAAGATTAATAATAATAATAATTAACAATAATACTTATATTGCGGTACAACAGTTTTTTGACCAATATTTTTGAGAGAAAAGTACTTGGGAAAAAACCACGAGGGCGTCCCAGAACTTTTTTACTTTAAGACGACGTTCACGGAATTGGACCTGCAGTCATATGGAAATATGAAGAAAGCAGTAATGAAGAGAGAGACATGGCTACAGCAACAAGGCATCGCCTTTAGGGAATGGTGATGACATTACCACTCCTTGCCATAATCTCCCGTCTCCGTCCGTCCAATCACGCCTTCGCTACGTGGCAGCAGAATTTCACTCTAACATACTTTGACGCATGATGTCATTTCGATTTTACTGTTCCTATGATATAAGATCCTGATTCTCGCTCAACTTTAAGGAACTCTCTCGATTTCAATAAAAAAGGTGGATTAATTTTTATCCACGCCATTATTAACATTTGGTACATCATCGGTCTTGATAAACTGCACACTAAAATTTCTTTCCGACCATGGTTTCAGAAAACTTTTGCCATTTTCAAGTTGCACTTGAGCTTAAAAATGGCAATGATTTGTTAAAAACAATCTTCACCTACCTCTACGAATTACTCTGCGATCCGCCGCATGGGCGTGTGGCAAGGGGTGTTAGGACACCTGCCAGGTATCGGATGAGGTTTTTCGGAGGTAAAATGGTGAAGTGTATTATGGGAGCGTTATAAGTAGAGCTCATATTATATTATGGTCACTTAGTGTGGGTTGAAGAACGAATTTTTGTACCTATCTGTGCGGAAAATTTTCTCTTCTTTATCGCTTCTTTCGTACCTATAAATGTTGTGCGGCGTCACAATTACATCTTCTGTATTACTTTAAAACACACCTCTTCTGGATATCTCAAGGAATCTTAGCCTATTGTGTAGTCTTTGAGTCTCTTGCTGCCTCCAATCTAATCCCTCTGAAAGCTGAGAAACGCTATATGCTTGCTCGTAGCAATTTTTAAACGAAACACACTGCTTTCCTTGGAATTTCGTTAATTTTCTTTATTAAACCTTCCTGTTCAGGTTCCCAAATGATGAGACAATGGTCGGTAATATGGTTGATAAATGATAAACCAATGTTTTTCAAATAAAATACCTCCAATACAGACAATTGTGTGCGAACGCTACGGTAACTTCCTCTCTCTTTCTCTTCTGCTGTCGCGTCAGCTAATCGTCAAGCCCTAATTGGTCCGACTGCTGCAGGCTTGATTCATTAAATTCTCCTGATCCCCCAATCTTCCTTCTCAGCGACAACAACACTGCTTATCCCCCCCCCTCCTCGAACGTCCTATTGGGTAATATTTAGAGGCTTAATAATCCGAGATAAAAACACCTTGAACATTGTGCCAAACCAAGGATGGCTTTTCGAAATTAAGAGTGGGGAAAATTGCGGTGAATTTTTTATTTATCACGCTTCAATCTTGATATATTTTACTTTCCGTTGCGGATAATCCCATGGAATCTACGCGCGTACCCAATAATCGGCCAACGGAAGCGATCGTATTCCCTGGAGATAAAACGGAGGACAAGTTCCGAGGCAATTACGTCAATATTAATGACTTTTTAATGACGGGAGCTTTGGAGTAACTATGGACGTCTCAGGGAGGAGTCAAGGCAGTATTTTGGACCTCAACTCAGAGGGAGGCCACGCAGTTTGTTTAAAAGACCCGAACAATAATCAACCGCTCCCATTATCAACGGGTTCAGCTGTGTACGTCGCAAACCGACTCGTGGGAAGGTTTTTCCCCCACAGAGATCACGGAGCTGTGATAAGAAGAATTACAAGGTTAGGGAAGGCTCTCACCAACTCATTAAAATATAAATATAGGTGGCCAAGAGAAACCATTTCAGGGGAAGAATAATACAATCTGTCGATAAGAGTAAATCAAAGCCTGTTTCCAAGAAAATTCACTTCTGAGATGAGAGCATTATCGTGATTGTTTTTTTTTCTCTCTATGGAATTATCGTGGGATGAAATGATGCCTTTTTTAGAAGTATTCTGTCGGTGAAGGCAGGTTTTGAGGAAAGTCGAAGGATCTTCTCCCGATTTTCTACACTTTCAGGGGTCTAACTGCCTCTAGTATTTCCTTTTTCCCCTAAAATTTTTATTTGAGAACAAATGGTTAGATACAACAAGTTTTCGCAGAGAAAGCATATGGATATATATTTTTCATTTCGGCAATGAAAACTACGGAATATACGGCGTTACACTAAACAATAACCTATAGGTTTTATTTACTTCAATAGTTTATGTGAAAATCAAATATTTTTTCGTGAATAAGAAGTAGGATAAACAGTAAATCGAAAGGAGTTTCCATTTCAGCTATGAAAGATATATATCCCAACGCTTTCTAAATTCTGTATGGGTATGCCTGTTTCGAAAAATGTACCGTGCGTAACACCTTGGTATTTGTTAGTGCAACAATATTAATGACTTTTTATGAGTATTCTACCATTTAAGGTGTGATATGGTGAAAATCGGAAAATCTCCGCTCGGTTTTCCACACTTTCAGGAGCGTATCTTGCTCTAGTATATTCTTTTTCGCCTCAGCTTACGATCTACTCTTCTTCATCCCGTCCATTAAACCTATTCTCTTTCATTCCCTTCCACGCTTGCCCAATATCCTTCCCTCTGCCACATTCTTGAGCAACCCCTCGCCCCTTATTACATCCTTCAGCCACCTATTCTGCAGAGCTCGTATTCCATTAAGAAGTTTCCTATCCCACGCCCTTAACCACACCCAATGATGCCTTAACAGGGCAGCAAAAGAGTTAATGCTCCAGCTCTCTATAGAAGCAAAAACTCCAAAAACCCAAATAAAAAGCTTATTTTTCAGCTGTACACTACAATTATCTGTGTATAATCATTTGTCTTCACAGTAGGTGTGATAATTTTGACATTGGAGGTCAGTTTTGATTACAAAACTGAATTGAGACTAAGGATCATTCGAATGCTAGTACGAACTTGGATGGTCACCACATTTCATATTTTCCCAGTATAATTTTCGAAAACGACCGTTTTTATCGGAAAACGGACGCATTCGTGCTATTTCTATTTCCTGGAAGAAAATATCGCTGCCCCTGGTCTAAATAAGCTTGATATTTCCCGTCAGTGGTGAACTGAGAACTACTTTATCGTTAATTAGATGAATGATCCTGCCTCTACTGACTGACCTGAATTTCTAGTTTCCACCTTGATGAATTCGTAAAAGGTAGGTACTTCGGTGAAATATCTTTGAATACTTAAGAGTTTATTCAGAGGCCACTAAAAAAGTGTCTGATACTGCATCTGAAATATATGCTTGCGACGCACGAGACAGAATTCATAGTCACTGAATTGAACTGGCTAGACTGGGGCAAGACAGAGTCGACGAAAGCTAAAAGGAGGACAAACACAGGCTTTGTTTTATTCCACCAATTTATTTTCAGGAACTACTAGTTTGGCCGCAGCGGCGTCATCTTAAGGTGCCTTCTTCTCAAGGTACGTCATTTTTGACGCTGCGTCAACATTAGTAGTGCCTGAAAATGAATTGGTGGAATAAAACTTAGTTTTCTTTATTCATTACTTACAATGAACCTCCACTAAGTTAAGCCTGAAATCATTGAGATCATAAATACAGCCTTTGAGATGAATAACTTCTGCCTCAATGAAGCATATCGACCGCTCCTAGCCGCAAAGTAGTATCTCAAAAATCATTCCATTCAGGCGTATCTTGAATTCCTAGTCCACAAAATCGTATGTGTAACATTTGAGCCATATAATCGTATCTGAAATTTCGTCCATAAAATCGCATGTCAGAATACCAGTCCACAAAGCCGTATCTCGAAAAATCAGTCCAGATAGCAGTATCTCGGCCAACAATTTAATTTTCGTTTTGGGAACTCGATTTTCATTCATTTTTTTAAATTATAATATATTAAAATATATAATATAAAAAATAAAATTATAATATAATTTTTTTTAACAGTGTTGTTTGGCAGAAATTTAAAAAAATCAGTGGGTGGATGTGCCGAATTTTCTGCACAACAACACTTGAAGATGGGGGAGGAGGTATTTTCACTAACACTTCACTCGGTACACACGAAAGTGAGCCATTATTAACAAAGTATTTGTAATGAAATCAAGAACCCGTACATTATTTAAGAAAATAGTTAACTCAGCAAAAATTGATTATTCACATTATTACAATTTGATTATTCATGTATTATTCGATCATTAACATTATCATCATTTGATTATTAACATTATTATTATTACTTGATTATTAATATTATAATTTTAATAAATAAGGCCAATGATCGCTATCTTATACTCTAGAGTCATTAATATTAAGTAACACGACATTTGATGCTCTCCTTTCTGACAATACAACAAACCAAAAACATCAAGGAAACTCCCTTGCAACCCCTTTTTACAACAGAAAAACTGGCAAGTCACAAGATCACACTACTAAACAATAGAATTCATGGAATGAAGGCGAGGGTGGGCCATAAATGGCATTTTTTTTTCTGATCTTTTAATTTCTTTATTTTTTTTATTATTCAAGTATTCATTTTTTTTTTGATCAGATTATTATTATTTTATTTATCATTTGTATATTTTTTAATTATTTTTTGAGAAATTGCTCTTTTTAAAGAGATCTTTTCTTGGCCCACACCGTACCGCCAAACAATCATCCTTAGTCATAACAAAATCAAAGTCTTCTTGAACAAGCAAAAAACAACGATAGCTTCAGTTCACTAATTTTAGACATTAATGAAGTCGGACAAATGTTAGCACAGCCCATTCAAGTTTTTTTTTTTTTTTTTTTTTTTTTTTTTTAAATAGTGTGTGTGTGTGTACCGAGTGAAGTGTTAGTGAAAATACCTCCTCCCCCATCTTCAAGTGTTGTTTGGCAGAAATTTAAAAAAATCAGTGGGTGGATGTGCCGAATTTTCTGCACAAATTTGGCTATAATTTCGCCGCGGACATTTTCGCTCGCGGACATCGTCGCGAGCCGGACATAACGCGAGATGTTCTAAGTGCGGTAGGGAGATTTCAAAGTGCGCACTGTCGGCGATATTGCGCGTTGTCGGCGATATTGCGCGACAAGATCAAGGTGCCCTACTTTTATAGTGAACTCGCATCTAGCGGCCTCTTTTCGGAACTTTATGGCAAGAGTGATCCTCTACGCCGCCGTCCCAACCAATGGCTGGACGAACAGTTCCCCTACTTCCCCCTTCTCCACTGATCCAGAGCTACCTCCCCTCCTATGACGACGGTCACCGGGCGATTCGTCGCAGCGGCTCTCTCCTCTGCTACCCACCGGTGTGTGAACCTCGACAGCACCCGTTGTTCGTCAAGTTTCGGCAGCTAGCCTGCGGGCGTTGTTGTGTAATCCTAATTGTAATTTACTATGTTAAATATAGTGTGACTGTTGGAAATCATTCCGTATTGGTCATTTTGACTCCTTTCCCACCGTGTCAATTCGGTTTTCCGCGATGTTCGTCGCAAATGGTGCGTTCTTGAGCAAAGTCCATTTAATGAGAGCAGTCGCGAGATCATTTTTGGCTGCCAGGGAAATGGAGGGAGCATTGAAGTGAAGTCGACGCTGGTCAAGGAGCAAGAGGCTTCTTCCTCTCCATGCAGGTCTGAATACGAACGTAGGGGAAGTCCCGCAGAGAGGATAATGGGGAAGAGTATATTTTTTTATATAAAAATATTTTTGCCGGTGTTGGCGAATGGTGGAGATATCCAAGGATACCTAATTCACCAAAGTTAAAGGGGGCTTTACTAGCGTTAAGGGCATAGCAAGGATTCCTCAAAACAACCGCGGTAGGGATGCCACATCGACTGAAATCATCGAGTTTTCGATTTTCGATGTTTTTCGACTCAATCAATTTTCATCGGATTATTTTACTATAGCAGTCGCAAAAGAAACTGGCGCTGCGTCGTAGACGATTTTGGGACATGGACCTCAGAACTTTTAAAAACCTGTATGGTGGGGAAGGAAGGTTGTGAGTTGTGGAGCGTCAGTGAGCGAACCCTTTCTAGTTGCTGCCAACATTAGCGCCTCGGTAAATTCCATGAGTCACAGCTACCTGGCGCTCGGTTTGCTTCATTTTATTCGTACTACCACTCCTTGCACGTGACAAGGAAGTGCACGGGTAAAGCATGGCATTGATGAAGCAAAACCACTTGCCTATTAGCCTTGTGTATGTGTGTGCCTGGCAAAGTAGTTTGACTCCCCTGCCTCGTTCTCAGTCGTCCCCTACTCTACCTTCCCCTCCTTCCGTTCACTTCACTCCCTCCACTTTACCTTTCCCCTCCGCTGCGCAGAAGTGCGCCAGGTTCTTTGGCTTTTGCTTTACTCGATGTTTTCGATGTCTCGCCCAAAATCATCGAGCAGTCCGATACATCGATGTCGATGTGGCATTCCTAAATCGCGGCTAAGCGATTCGCGAGCCAAGCGATGAGAGAGAGAGAGACAGATCATGACCGTTCGTGGCTTCATTGCGTTGAGTGATTTCTAGGTTAAGAGTAACGAGGGGCGATAATGCATTTATTTTGGCTCATGCTAAACTCACCCTCGGGGCACGGCCTGTCGATGGCGAAGCGGTTGCATTCATCGTTGCTCGAGACGTTCACGCAGGTATAGCAAGTGATCCCTGAAGGAAGAGACAAATAATCAGTCAAAGATTAGCAGCAACTGAAAAACCAAAGAATATTATGCTGATGAAATCAGTCGTAACGTTTTAGAAAATGAGTTTTATCTATCTTGAATAATTAATATCAGGATCGTCATTAGTGCAACAAATATTTAGAAAATGGTGAAACCAATATCATTAATAATTTTAGTTAACAGGCATTTGTGTCTTTAAGGATAGAAATAAAACCACCTGGTCAACAGGCATCAAGATTTTTTACAATATTTGATATATTACACAATACCATTTATATATGAAAGAAACATCATAGGTCTGAGAATGAAACTCTGAGGCACCCCATATTTTATATCCCCAGTGTCATTCAGTTTTACTTTAATATTCTTTATTTCCTAGAACTTTTTTGCACCACTTTAAGGTTATGCCTCGTACATCCGAATTTTGCAATTTATCCAATGTTATATTGTGATTTAAAGGGTCAAAAGCTTTTTTTTAAATTTATAATCACACTCCCGAAAACAGCACAACAAAGGCCTTTACATCGGGTTTTTAACAACTAACAATAGTGGCCAATGTTATTACCACCCTATTATTTTTCCCATTAACCTCTATAATTATATTCTACTTAATAAGTATAATTCACGTTGGTCATGTATAAAAAAATAGGGTGGTATATGGTTGTAATGATGGAAGAGACAAATAATAAAAGATCTGCAACTACTAGAGAACCGAAGAATATTGAGATGATGAACCCAGTCGTTACAATGTAGAAAAGTCGAGGAGGCTCAATATTACAGCATATTCCACGTGAAGTAATTATAAGAAAAGTAAAGATGCAAGAGGATATACTAGATGGGATAAGAGGAAGAGGAATGTCTTGTCAAGGATATCTACGAAAGATGAATCTGTATCTACATACTACCCAGCGAGCTACAGCATGGGCGTGTGGCAGGTGTTTGGACACCTGCAATGAAAATGTGTAAAGGATGAGGTTTTGGGAGGAGAAGTGAAGTGTATTATGGATGTGTTTTAAGTGGAGCTACGGGTTTATTGTGGTCAATTTTTGAGCGTGGAAAGAACGAATTTATTTACATGTCTGTTCGGCAATATATCTATCTTATTTCAGCGCATCTGTCGAACCTAAAGATGTAGAATGTCGTCAATAACGAAACAATAATCTTTGTGTCGCCATGAAACACACCTGTTCCGTATTTTTTAGCAACCATTGCCTTGCGTGTAGTATATGAGTCCCTGACGGCTCGCCACGTAATCCCTCTAAAAATTGTGTGTTGCACATATGCTCGCTCATGACAGTTTTTTTTAACGAAAACCATAGCTTTCCATTGTCTTTTATTTACCATTTTAGTTGAAACTATCTGTCCAGAGTCCCAAATGCTCGCGACGTATTCGAGGTGTGGCCTAATCAGAGCAAAGGAACTTCTCTCTTTTACTTTCTCATCCGAGGACCTTCCTATTATATGCTTGATAAATCAAAGTTTCTTTAATTCACTGGTGAGCGTGGGAATGGTGAGCGATTACACTTACAGATACAGAATTAGCGTACTTTCCTATTCCATATTTTGAAATCAGGTGGTGAACGATAACCCGTAACTATAAAGAATTAGCATGCATCCCGATTCCATATTTTTAAGGCAGACAGATGTAGAATGAGCAGGGTAATAAAAACTTGGGCTACGGAATCGCGGAAGCAAATGCTCCGCAAATAAATGAGAAATGCATTCAATACTGAATTGTATGACGCAAAGAGTGGGTTAAACGACAATTGAAAAGCATCAACCGCAGTAAAAAAATTAATGGATGGGAGTGAAAACAGGATAGTAAGTGGAGGGGGATTGAGCTGTGCAACGATGATTGGAGGGAAAGGTGGACGAGTGAATGTAAGGAAAGCGTATACTCTGATGAAGGTGCGGGCGACCCACCGAAGTATTTAAACTCGTGAGTTTTCTTTTTTTATGTGTTTTATATTTAGTGTCACCCTGTGACGAAGTTTTATATTGTATTTGCCACGTTCGTGGAATCTTCGCATATATATGCAATGCATATGCATATATATATATATATATATATATATATATATATATATATATATATATATATATATATATATATATATATATTTTTTTTTTTTTTTGTTCCGTGATACGCCTTGAAGACGGACTAGTTCCGAAAGCTAGCTATGTAAGTGTGATCGTCTCTTTTTTTGTGTGTCTATCTCCTCCATCCTATCCACATCGTGTGTTCATCGCCGCATGGCTGACTCCAATCCATCAACGTATTTATATATATATATATATATATATATATATATATATATATATATTTTTTTTTTGTTCCGTGATACGCCTTGAAGACGGACTAGTTCCGAAAGCTAGCTATGTAAGTGTGATCGTCTCTTTTTTTGTGTGTCTATCTCCTCCATCCTATCCACATCGTGTGTTCATCGCCGCATGGCTGACTCCAATCCATCAACGTATATATATATATATATATATATATATATATATATATATATATATATATATATATATATATATATATATATATATATATATATATATATAAAAGTTTGCCAGAGGAAGGCAGACGACAAACACAGAAAACAAAAAAATGATGAACACACAAAGTTTCTTGATATTTCGGTGCCACTAGCACCTTGGTCGCAAGAGCGAAGACACGCTCAGTCTTCGCTCTTGCGACCAAGGTGCTAGTGGCACCGAAATATCAAGAAACTTTGTAAGTGTGTTCATCATTTTTTTGTTTTCTGTGTTTGTCGTCTGCCTTCCTCTGGCAAACTTTTATATATTCGTCACTTAAGTGATCCTAAGTGCATATATATATATATATATATATATATATATATATATATATATATATATATATATATATATATATATATATATATATATATATATTTATGCATTTCAAATGGAACGGCGAGGTCGAAGTAATAAAACACTCGACGTCAGCGGAAGAATATCGGAAAGTGTGCTGTGGCCTCCTCTACGATCAAGCGATGAATTATGGCGGCAGGTTAGGCGACAATAGGGTCGAACGACAGGGGACAAACCTTTTTCCATTTGCTTATTGTTATTGATCGTATCCGTTGGACACCAGTAGGATTTGCTCACAGAAAGGGAGCTTTTTTTCGCTATTGATATAGATGGGAAATCTCTTTGATTGGTATTTTATTTCGACACGTGCAAACTTTTGTGGGAAGAAGAGCGATTGATCTCGTGCGAGCCTGCCGGTGGTGGTTTATTCTCACTTTTCTGAGCACCATGTTTACAGGACAATGGGAAACTTTAGAGTAGTTTTATGTCGCATTGATATGTGCCATTGAGGTATATGGATGGGGCACTACGTCATTAAATTGACTACCCAAATTACAACCATATTGTTATTCTCTGTTTTTTCCTTTCTTTACAAACAATAGAACAACGGAATTGCCGAATTAGCGGATATAAAGCAAGAATATCAACCGACCGTTTGAAATTTAAAGCAAAAAACTCTTAAAACATGTATTCGCTACTGAATGCTATGGGTTTTCTTCTATTTTACCCTAGTTTTCACCGGGAATGCGGATGATTATCATTTTTTAATAAATAGATATTTATTGCATTCAACTATGGCACAAAAATATTGACAAAAGCATGAATTGGGATGCTTGGGTTACCTTAAAAGATTATCACCTGTTTAAAGATTGCCTTCTTAAACAAACAAAAACACACATTGTTCTCGAAAAGAGTGAAACTAAAAATATACATTGGTCAAAGAAATTAACCTTGAAACCCCGACTTACAAACTAGTGAAGTCAACAATAACCTTGGAAGTATTATATAAGTATATACAAAACAATCAATGCAATAAAAAATTAATACAGGCACGGCAACCTTACATAGATTGTTTTTAAAGAAGTTTTCATTATTGTGCAGAGTGATTATCCATGATTTCACAGAACACAGAAATTTTCGGGAATTACTCTCCATTTTTATATTTTCTGGCAAAGCATTAAATACCCTCGGGCCCATGTAAAGAAATGATCTTTTAAATATGGTTTAATTTGGTTTACATTAATGTGCATTACATTTTCTCTTCATATCATACGAGTATCTATCTGGAGTAGACAATGGTGAACAACAACTTGAAACATAGAAAGATCTTAAAACTTTGTAAACATACAAGTGTCTAACTGGCAAATAAACATACATATTGTTATCGAAGAATTCATATGAAAGAGGTAAATTAATGCTGGTTTCTGATAAGTCATCGATGGAATAAATAGAAAAATTACAAAATTAGAGCGTTAGCTCAAAAGCGCTGTAGAAAACTGAGGGTCAACGCAGTTGGCGGACTAGCTTCAGCTTTTGTCATTGGCCAGCATTTCAAGTGCCCTCTCCAAATACCTCAATGACACACGCCTTCATTTTTCAGCAGTGGCCAATAAGTTTTGATCATGGAAGAGTTATATTTGACATAACACTTGTTCAGATCAAATGTTCATATCCTCATTCTGAAAAAAGGAACGAATGAAAGTTGTTGTTGTTGTTGTTGTTGATTTAGTTGTTGATTTATTGCTATAGTTGATTTATTCATTATCTTTTGAATTCAACACAGACGCAAACTCATGACCCATTTTTCTATTCCGTCATTTACCAATTCAAATCAATTTTCTGCCGGATGTATTTGATTACGCTAATTTGCCGACGGAGTAAACTAAGCGCTGACACGGAACATTTTTATTCTGACCAAAAATCCATTTTGCGCTAACTTTCGTGAGGAAAATCGGTGGAATCGTTTATACATGGCAACTCATAATGTTATTAACGATGCAAAGGAAAATAAGCTATCAAGTAGCTTTTATCGCTGTAAATTTTACTTGGATCAGCGGCGATAAATTTCTTTTAAAAATCTTGATACTGGTTTTCTTTGAACTTGGAATAAATATAAACTTATGCTTTGCCAATGAAACTGTCAGAAATGCCATCCAAAATGGAAGCTATCTAGCATAAATTTATTCATTGACTAACTTAACGCCAAAATCATTTTGATTGACTTTAATACAAATTTTTAGATTGCAATTTATTTGATAAAAAGCCTTGATAGCTTTAAAACATCTTTGTTACAAATATGTAATTATGATGACGCCCATTAATATTTTTTATCTTTTAATGAAACTTTAATAGACTTGACACTTTCTAGTATTATCTCCAACCTATTGATACTTATTTTAACAGTAGAGATATTTAGTGAAGGCAGTAAGACAACATATATATCGACTCATAAAATTGTAATGAAGGAGACGCATTGAACTGATGAATTACATATGATATAAGACTAAAAACCTAGGTGTAATTATTTCGTATTATGAACAACATCAAGCGAATTTATCATGTTCAAAAGCCTCGTATGAATCGACAATATTTGTTCATTTGGCGTCAATGACTAAGTTTTCCGTGATGATATACATATATGTATGGGCATTTGAAATTGAAGCCTTAATCCGCGTCTGGTTATAAATTATTGCGGCGAATACGACGCTCATAATTAATTTTTGTGCGTACGCGGAGATTTGTGTAGATGTGGACGTGACAACGCTTGCAAGAATTTATTCTAAATTCAACATACATTCACTGCGGATGGAGAAGATTATTTTTACTGACGCACAACAATGGATTTACGCCGCATTCCTGTTCCCGATGTGTGGATGCTTCTGACACATGAATATATATGCATTATGGATAGTAAACTCGTCGCTAAAAACTGTTGTCTAGATTTCCGTAAACAAACAACTTTTTGGAAAGTGGTGCCACCTAGTGATGAAAGACGGAAGTTCAAATGTAAATTCAGTCAACAGATTGTAAATAAACACGTCTTACCGGTTTTACCATGAATATACATGGGTTTTACTTACAAGTAATCATAATGCAGTGGATAAAAAATGTAGTAATACACGCGGGACGTAATTATACACATAATTTTTAATATCGTCCGGTCTACAGATATATTTAATTCCTCTCCAAATTTAAATACACAAACGCACAATTAACTTCTGAGCACATCGTGAATATCGTATTATGGAAATTTAACAAAAAGGCGAAGTGACTTCATGAGTATTCCCAATAGCCATCATTGCAGTGCAGGTAAAAATGAATGCACTTACCGCCGCCTTGAACAGATTATTTTTCAATCCAAGTCTCCTATTTTGGGTCCTCGTAGACGCATACCCTGTTTCGCAGCCTGGTACAAAGCAAGCTCTGTTCAAACAAGGCATTCTGAATTCTTTATTTAAGCCGAACGGGCTTAATGTATTCAAATTATAATCAGAGTCTGGCAAACATCGTCGTCGGCATACGATGGACGTTTCATAAACCTCTTACACATTTTCTGTAATAGATATTTCCTCTCTAGCATTCACAAAGTAACTTTTGAATAAAAAAGATAGTAAGATATTATTCAAAGCATCAATTAATTCATATCTCCTCAATCGTTATTGCATATTCACCAGTCTCACGTTAGCAACAATTAACTACGTCTATTTACAACAACAACAGAAAAACTCTAATCGAAGTGGCGCCAAGAACTGGGCGAACTAAAAGTGGAAATTTAGGCAACACGTAACCTAGGCAACAATTCCAAACATTCAAATCCATAATATATATTCATGGTCCTGACACATGAATGCTTGTCTGTCTATCCTGTCTGCTCGACTCGAGCAAAGACGCGCGCAGCACGGTATGTATATTGGGTACTGGAAGAAATTTTCAATTCGCGCGGAAAACGATTGTGATTGACGCGCTCGGCACAATTTTTTAACTTTCGTAGACACGGTTTTACAGGTCAGCCATACTTGGGTGATGCTCAAACCTGAATTTTCGGATAGAAAATACGCTTTCTTGATGCGTTGTATATCATTTCTAGATATCATTTTTTCACGTTACTGTCTCACGCGTAAAGCGACATCCTCGGAAAATCCAATCCTTGAGCTGTCCAAACGCACGTCTTCGAAGAGATGGAATATATCAGGAAATGCATTTCTGCGTTCAGGAAAACTATGTTTCTCCTCGGGAAGGGAAACATGTGTGCAGTCATTCTCCTCTTATACATCTTTGGCAGAAAGGAGAGCAGTTTTGAAACAGGAAGTGTAATATATAAACACGCCGGGAGAAACGTAAAGTATGAATGACGGATAGTGAATAGCAGGGAGAAAATGGTCCAATGGAGGTGGACAGGGGCCAAAAAAAAGAAACATACAATTCGCTCGCACAAGTAGGAAGTGATACAAAAGACACGGATAAAGAATGACGCAAAGAAAAGAAACAGAACAGTTAAAGGGAGCTGGGTGCGTAAAAAGACATACGTTTTGAATGGGAAATAGTTCTAGGGTGAACAGCTCGGGAAGGAGATATATAAAACAATCCTTATAAAAAAGACGAACGTTGGATAGCATGTGGCTTTTTGGAAGAAGTAAATGGGAATATTACGAGAAGAATAATTTCAAGATTTATTTCGAAAGATGTTGTAACTCATGGAGTCGGCAGTCAATGAATTCAAATGCCAAAAAGTGGGACCCCATATTATTGAGGGAGGAGAATATTTATAGAGAAAGTTAAAAAGGTTTTGAATAACGGCGGTCAGCTCTGGTCTTGTGAAGTTGGCTGGATTAATTTTTTGTTTATGTACAGAATTCCGCGAAAATTTGCATGCAAATGTTCTCATTGGAGATATCTCTAGATTAAAGTAACGAGGTTGTATCATACCGATTTGTATTTTTGGACATTAAGTTCTTTTTTAATCAAGTGTCCTAGCAGCCCGTGACATGCATATTTCGTAATGATTCATTTACGCGTTTGTAAATTTTCCTCTCCAGATGAACTAATACATTGAAAATCATTAAAATTGGGAAAAACTTACAGAGATACTCGGGTAAATGGGAATAGATTGGCGGGACAGGAGACTAATTCGAGATCTATATCCAGCGCAAAGGGCTCAGGTGAGGGTGACTGACGATAAATCAGGGTGGGCGAATAAACGTAACGAAGTATAGATGGGGTGCCAATTGTTGCTATTGCTTTTTAACATTCGTGGTGAGGGAATGGTAAGACAGGTGAGGGAATGGCAGACAGGGAAAAGCTAAATACAGGTAATAGGAAGAACTCGATGAGGGAATGAAAGTGGGAGGGCATCTGATGAGGTCGGTAAAATTCGTGGAAAATCTTTGGATGGTAGATCTTCGAAGGGACTTCAGGTCTTTGTAGATGCTTAGAAATGTAGTGCAGGAAATGAAAATGAATCATTTTTTGGAATGAAAATAAATCATAGGAAGATGGAAGTGATGAGGTACTCTAGGAAAAAGAAATCGAGGCTGGTCACTAAAGTTGGAGGGTACAGGTTCGAACAAGTGGAACATTTTAATTACTTATGCAGTACGCTTGGAGAAAATGAACACAGTCACAAGGGCATGCGGAGGAGAATATTGTTAGCTGAGGAGGCGTTTAATGAATGAAGGGAGCTGATGATGGGGACATCGGGTAAGGATGTGAAAAAGAGGCTGGTGAAGAGCTTGGTAGGGAGCGTGGCATTGTGCGGAGCAGAAACGTGGACACTCAGAAAGAAGGACGAGAATAGGCTCCAGGTTCATGAAATGTGGATGTGAGGGATGGAGAAGGTGAGGTGGATAGAAACGAATGCAAACGAAGAAGTGCTTGAAATAGTGGGCGAGGAAAGTAAACTTCGTAATGAAATTCGAGATCGGTAGAGTAGGTGGCTTGAGGATGTAATTATGGGTTGCTCAAGAACATGATAGAGGGAAGTGAACTATACTTTTAATACTCCCAAGATAAAATTCACCATTTGATCTCCGAAAACCTTATTTTTTACGCCTTTAACCGATTGGTGTCTTAGCACCCACCGCCAAACGCCCATCTAACGGCTCTCAGGGCACTTTGTAGATGTAGATAGATGTAATTGGATAGCATGAAGGGTTTTGTGCGTCAAAATTATGTTCACACTTACTCCAATTTTCCTTCTGCTCGGCCGCCGATAACGTTTCCCCGCCACTGCTGCCATCTCCGCTGTGGTAGTTTAAACCATCTGTTGACGTCCACTGCGCCTCCGCGCCTCCCACGGAGCAGGCGACCAGAAGCACCGAGAGAAGACGGAGCAGGTGGCGAGAAGTGGCCGCGGTGGGTGCGGTAATCGAAGAGAGGACATGAACCCGTTGGAGAAAATGGACGTTTCCCGGCAGGCTGCCACCAGAAGAGCGTACATGATGTGTGTAGTTGAGGGGACATGGTGCCTTGTATCTTGAGTGGTAACAGGAAGTTGAGAAGCACGTCTCGGGGATGGGCTCTGCCGCGCCCCTCCTATCGGAAGGAGCACATATCCCCTTCCTGGTTTCATCCTTCCTCCGCAAGAGGCGCCTCATCATTTACTCCATTCAACTACTCCACCTAATGCCCCTGCAGCCCACGTTGACCAACATGCGTCTGTAAATTTGTAGGATGTACCATAAGATTTATGACGATGCAGAACAGGGTGAGAACTACTTGGGCGAGGGACTTCATTATCGTGCATGGCCGGGATGGCGTAGAACTGAAAGTTCAGGAGTAATTCCTTTCGCGTGAACGGTTCACAAACACTCGCATTAGCACACAAACAGATTATCCAAGAATTTTTTCCTCTTCCAGATATTTTCATCAACCTCTGAATTCCTCCTCCGTCTTTCTCCTTTATCCCTCTATTTTTCAGTTCGGACGGACAAGTCTAGAGGAGAGGGAGCTGTGAAAAAAGGATGGGAGAGCAAGTAATTAATATATTGGAGGCAAGAGCATACATGCATATTACCCAACAAGCTACCTCAAGTGTGTTTGGCCGGAGGTGATTTGTCAGCAACACGCAGTTTCGTGTAAAAAATTAACTTTCACCAACATTCTCTACACTCTAGGTTTGCTACCACTGATATAGAAACTGCCGAATTAACCTACAATGCAACTCTGAAATTAGATGCAAGATTAATGCATGGAACATGAGAAGCGTGATGTTGATACTACTTAACAGATTAAAAAACTATCATTTTGGAGAAAAACATATAGCTACTATCTATCGACGAACCTATATCGAAGTCTTATGCCCGTATTCATAGTCGTATTCCTAGGGGTTACCTGAGTATCCCCTAGCCAGGTAACACCTAGGGGTCCCCTACGCTGAGCGATTCATAAACCTTACCTGGGTAACACCCAACCAGGGGACGCTTGGGTAAGAGATTTGGCAACAATCCCACGCAAAAATACATATGAACGCTTTCGCTGTATGGTTCTCGATGTTTTCGATGCTCATTTCTCACCGTAACCAAGCACGCTATAAACAATAATACAGTATGCTGTTACAAAACGTTGATGAAAAATGATTGAAGGAATCTGAGAGAATGATTTCAATATTACTTAAATATTTATGTAATTTGAATGATGAGGAATACGAGGGTGATTCAATACGTACTCGTGTTTGTAAACATAAGACGTTACTATGGAAAGATGTTGATATTATCGTGTACTGCCATTAGTACAGTAGTATCCATTCGTCCCACGCGTGGGCAGCAGTACTGCGTTAGGGGAGCTTTGGGTAAGCTTCATGCCTTACCCAGGAAATCGACGGCCTGGGGGAGGGTTAGGGGACAACAGTCCCCTGGGTAACGACTATGAGTACTATTTCTGAGCCAAGGGGCTCCCCCAAACCTGGGGGACACCCAGGTAACGACTATGAATACGGCCCTTAATGTAGCCATTATGGTATCTTATCGATCGCTGGAGAAAAAACCTTTTAAACCTGTCTGTTCTGCAGTCTATTCCCTTATTTTATTTTCATGATCTCTTCAACTGTATTATGTTGGAGTTCTTAGGATAATATTAACCTCTTCGGAAAATTAACCGGTTTTGCCTTTACATAAAAGATTGAGTCTAATGAGTGCGATCAACGGACTGAAAGTGACTCCCATCCGATTGTTGCAAGAGGTCAATAATACTAGCAAGCCTGTCTTAACAGCCTTTCATGTATTTTCCTGATCATCTATGCACTTCACGCGTTCAAGCACTGTTTATAAGCCTACTTGATGAGGATCTCAGACAACAGCAGCGTATTCCTAGTGAGGTGTAAAAAATACATGACAGATAATAACACTAATAATGTGTCTTTATGGGGGCGAGACTGAGGCGGTCCTTTCTTCCGTCTAACCTCTCGTTAGAAAAATGCATGAAATAAGTATGAAGATAGACATATCCATTTGTGAGAAAAACCTAAGGAAATAAGAAGGTGATATCCTTGACGGAAAAGCCCACTGCAGGAAAACACTCGCACATGAATGGGAGTGTGAAAAACCAGCGAAAACCTACAGTGGGATTAAGCCAATGTAATACCAACAAAAAAAACCATGCATGAAATAACTATAATAATTAAAGGGTAATTTATAAAACGAATGGTTGGAGGCGTAACTTTGTGGAAGGTTACCACAGACATGACGAAAAATAAAAATCTCTTAGTAAATTCCACACTTAAAAATTTTATTACCGACCTAGGTTTCAATTGCCTTGCAATCATTTTCAAAGGTCTATAATTTTGGCCTTTGAAAATGATTGCAAGGCAATCGAAACCTAGGTTGGTATTAAAAATGTTAAGTGGGGAATTTACTACGAGATTTTGCTTTTTCGTCATGTCTGGGTAATTCATACGTAACTTCAAAGATAATCTAGATATATAAAACCAAGTCGGGTTAGTTACACCATTTATAACTCAAAATGGCTGGACCGATTTTTATGATCTTTGATTTGTTGGATTTGTCTTCGCCCCGAATAGCAGAATAACTGTTAAAACATCGGAAAAATTCACGAAAAAAAATGTATGAAGAAAATTCATTTGCTCATACATTTTGTATGGAACGGCTTTTTTGATGATATCTCGAGAAATGATCGACTGATTTCGATGATTTTTTTTGTTCGTCTCGGCCTCGAGAAGTTTCCTTGCGCATTGGGAAAGTAAGAAAATCACAAAAAATTTAAATCCGTACACAACGCCTTCTCTGAGACATGACAGAAAGAAAACACGGACAAAAATGAACATGACGTTGTATGCTGGTTCCGGTAATGCCAGTAGATGGCTTTCTGTGCATTATCATTTGACAGCTGATTCAGTTGCGCGGTCCTTTCATTGCATACCATTGAGCTAGCTCTACAGACGTGCGCCGCGATTTATCAGCATTTTTTTCGAGTTTTCACCAATTTTCATTAATATATGATTTCAAATTTTCCTGGCGTATTGTATTAATGAAGTTCTCTCGGGCTTCACATCAGGTTACACAGTGTTTAACTGCCAATTTTTATGTGGCTCTGTCCACCACCGTCTTTAGGGCACAAACTGACATTTTTTTAAAATACCAGTAAATTAATTTTTTCGTTTTTTACTAAACGTTGCTGTTTACGCCGATTGTTGTTTTCTTTCTCTTTCCTTAAGTAAGTTGAGGATAGGCTTTCATGCGGAACTCAAGGCAAAAGCGGTGTCGTGATTGACGTTGTAGCTCTCCAATTTAATCTCCATAGCCTCTTTGGTGAGTCTATCCCAATGTCTAGATGTCTTGTGGAGTATTTTCGTCTTTTCGAAGTGAAAGTGATGGTCATTGGTGAGGTTATGTTCCGCTACCGCCGATTTTTCCGGACGGAAGAGCCTGATACAGCTCCGGTGTTCCTTTACTCTCTTATCAATTATGCTGCCAGTTTCTCCAATGTACAATTAACCGCACTCACACGGGATGCTGGTACTGGGATGCGGTAGACTCGTGATGTTTTTTAAACAAAGTGGGTCTTTTACCCTCACGAGCTGGCTTCGTATTTTCCTCGGTGGTAAGTGGATTGTGCGAATGTTGTGCCTGTTCAGTATCCTAGATATTTTTCCTGATACCGATAGGTTTCTTACGATCACCAACAGTCTGTTCAGGAATCAGGAATGAACTGTGGGCAGGTCTTAGAGTAGACACTCCGTGGCAATCGCAGTTTGTTTTCAGAGCCCGTTGAATTGCTCCCTCACTGTATCCATTTCGGCGGAAAGTCCTCGTGTGTAACCTGGTGTGGAGCCCGAGAGAACTTCATTAACATTAATTTTCATTCAGTTTTCGACCGTTATTGCATTTGAATTTGATTCAATTAATTCTCTTCAAACGTTGCTGGAAGGATGCCGAACGGCTAGTTCAGCGTTGAAATTGCCGTTAAACCTTCAGACGACTGAAAAACCGACATGCAACATTGCGAAACACTCAGCAATGCCCAAAGTTTTGGTAACAAGAAAAATCATCATCTGGGATGAATACACAATGGCGCACAAATGCGCATTGGAAGCATTTAATCGAACTGTGAAAGATCTGCGTAATGACTCAAGATGTTTTGGAGGCGCAATAATTCTACTGTCTGACGATTTCCGCCAAACACTACCAGTCATTCCAAGATCGACCCCTGCCGATGAAACAAACTCTTGCCTCAAATCATTGACTCTGTGGCGCTATGTGAAGAAACTTCAGCTGACGAGAAAAATGCGAGTTGCATTTCTAAACCATCCATCTGCCGACTATTTCTCCAAGCAATTGTTGACTCGGTAATGGCCGTGTTCCTGTTGACGAATCAAACGGATTGATTTCGTTTCCGCCGAATTTTTGCAATTTTGTCTCAACGAAGGACGAGCTCATCAACAAAGTGTTCGCGAACATTGTAGCTAACCACAAAAATCACAATTGGTGGAGTGGCGGCAAAGAACAAAGATGTGGATCGCTTAAACTTCACAATTCAAAATCAAACCGTTGGTCCACTGCATTCCTTCATATCTATCGACTGTGTAACAAACCTAGGGGTTGACGAGAACTACTGAGAGAAGGGATGTACTCACGCTTTGACCTGAATTGGTCCGAATTGACCCTCCATGGGTCCGGTGATCCCCGACTCGAGGACGTACTTCGGCAGACCGCACGGCGTCAACCCGTAAAGTGAGTCAGAGAGACACATAATCCCAAAGATTTGGGCAACGGGCTCTCTTGGTTCACAAAGAGGTGCGGTAGGTTTTTTGCGAAAGCGAAACCGACTGTCACTCGTCTCTGTTGTTTGGGGTAACCAAACTAATACGAGCACTTCGGGGAGACGGAGGCCCAATTGAGGTCCTTTTGACCTCAATCCGCCTCATTGGTGTCGGCCTCGAAGGGGCTGCGGTTCCGCTAACCTTCCCTACCCATCCTTTCCTTCCACCTCTTCCTAGCCTCGGTTATAAGCGAAAGCTTGAGACCAGGGCGGAAGTTGCAATCCTGCGGCGGGAGCCGAATCACTTGTGTAACAAACGAAGACAAAGCAACCAATTATCCAACTGAATTTTTAAAGTCAGTGGATCTGCCTGGCTTGCCACCGCACAATTTACAACTGAAAGTTGGCTCGATAGTCGTCATGCTACGAAAAAACCAAAAATATGTAACGGAACGCGTTTGGCGGTGAGAAAACTCATGTGCAATGTGATTCACGCGACAGTAATCAAAGGAAAGTTCTCATTCCGAGAATTCCGATGATCCCAACCGATATGCCATTCGAGTTTAAACGAATTCAATTTCCGATTCATCTTCCGATCCGAGCCATGACGATTCACAAGGCCAATCCTTGAGTGTTTGTGGCCTGAATCTAGAAAATGAATGTTTCTCTCACGGTCAATTGTGCGTAGCATGTTCACGTGTCGGGAAACCATCCGCATTGTTCGTTCTCGCACCTGACAACAAAACGAAAAATGTCGTACATCACAAGGTGCTTCAATGAAGGGAATCGATCCGAGTGCAACCCATCCAGCAAATAGTTTAACAGAAAGTTGTGCAACAATGCTACGCGAATCATTTTAATTCGCTTCAATAAAGCAAATGCTTGCTGCCACGTGAATTACATTCATTTCAATATAATTAAAATACTTTTCATTTTGATTTTGGTACATTTATTGAACTTAACCAATTTTAAGTATTCATTTTATCTTAATAAAAAACGTAATTTAATTCAGCTAATAAGTTAACACAACACTTACCTATTGATTCTGAGGCGGTACAAAGTTCGCCGGGTCAGCTAGTAGTAAATAAATAAAAGCAAATAAAAATAAAAAAAAGAATAAAAAAGATAAAAATTAAAAAATAAATAAATAAAAAGTGGTTACAGGTGTGATATATATCCTTGCTGAAGTGTTTAATGTTGGAAAATTTCATGTTAATAATTTAGCTTGGAAAAGTTTTCATATCTATTTCGTAACCTCCAAAAATAACCTCGTATATTTTCGAGTGGGATGGTTTCTCGCCCTGCGGGGGACAGAATAAATGGAGGACTAGCGACTCGAAATGGCGGAGAGAAAATATTTCTATGTATCATGTCAGGGAATGCGTGTTTACGTGTGAGAGAAGGTGCTGACATGTATTTGGGCGTCCGAAATTTGTCTTGCGTCTGGGACTGCTTGTGGATAAGGAGAAGGGTAGGTCGAGGAGATGATAAATATGGCCAAAAAACAGGAAAATGTGCCGAAAAAATAGGTACTGTTGTCGGTTGAAGGTTACAGATATATTTGTTATAACAGACTCATGGTGGAAAAAACAGCATTTTTTCCATGTTTACGCGGGGTTATCATTTTTATACTTTGATAATATATTGAATTTTCATCAGTTTGAGCGTCAGCGTCTCATGAAATACTTCGTCTTAATGGGCTTTGACGCCGTAAATCCAGAAATATGGTCTGCTTTAAGGTTTAATATGAGTCTTATTTCATCAATCGACCTGATTTTTAGTAGGAAAGAAGTACTGCCTCTTATTTACCATGATGTAAATAATTGTTGTTAACTATTCTCCTAGCGTACTCCATGACAAGAAAGGATGATGATTACCCGATGGAGAAGTCTCAGAGCATGTTAACTTATGTTCCAGAAGTATTTGTGGAGAATAAGAGAAAGGCGACCCAAATGGGACTGAATGGCTCTAAGTAGCAAACTGGCTATGAGACCTGTGTTAATAAGGGCTACTGTTTATGGGCAACCCAATGAGGTGAATGTAGAGGGCTTTACGTCATCAATAAAGGGCTATTCGTCATCAATTTCAGCTGGCAACCAAAATAATAACCATATTGTTTGACCCTGCTCTTTCCTTACTTTTCTATGGATAGCATGACATAATGGACGAATTAGCGGATATAAAGCAAGAATATCAACCATCTGTTCGAAATTTAAGGGAAGTGACTTTTGAAACATTTTCTCACTTCGTAGTGTTATGTATTCTACTCTATTTTACGCCAGTTTCCATAGGGAATAGGGATGGTATTTAATTTAAATAAATAATAAAAAGCTTGAGGAGAATCCACGTTAAAAAAGAAGCAGACCCCAGTGGCGGCGGGGAAAAGTCCTCGCCAACTAAACTGAGGATCGCGGGTTCTAGTCCCGCATGGGCGGGTTTTTCACCAGCCTGGGGGCGTGTCTGAATTGCTCATGATAATCTCGAACACGTAACTAAGGAGGATTTTTCGCAATACAATCATTTACTTCATTGAATATAAATGATCAGGAAAAATATATTTATGTGTCTATGTATCTATTAATCTATGCATCCATTAATTCCGATAGCACGTATACCATTCATAAATACTAAAAATATCAGCTGCTCAGCTGTCAATTGTATTTGAAACTTTGCGCCCAATTGTTTTCATTCTTTTCCGCCGAAATTTTGTCATTATCCATAAGCATCTCGCGGGTCGAGCAACGTTACCAAACGTAACACTCGAGCTCATGGCGACTCAACTCGTGTTCGAAATGAATTGTTTCAAACACACCAAATTCCGAGCGGGTTGGTAACCACTCCGAATCAACCGCTCGAGTTGTCAAACGAGTGAGATTATCTTTAGCGATTCAAACACACCCCCCAGGGCATGAATGTCTGTCAAGATCTGTTGGTCCGGTCCATGGAAAACCTAATGACATGCTTAGCAGACTATCGGGATTCCAGGGACTTACGGGCCAACAGAATCGTTCGGCAAACAAAAAATAAAAAAAGATGCATGATGATTTCTAGTAAGTTATTGATGGAAAACAGTAAAATTGCAAAGTTAATGCGTTAGCCCACGAGCGCTATTGGAAAATGAGGGTCAGCGAAGATGGCGAACTGACTTTAGCTACTCGTATTGGCAAGAATAGCAAGTGACCTCTCCATATACCTCAATTAGATAACCTGATGATGAGCGTGAAGCGTATAGAGCATAATGGTGTGAGGTAGGAATTTAGAGATAGAGAGAAAGCTGAATAAATCAACTTTTGACTGTTTGTATAATAGTCAAATGCGACGATAGCAAAATTGAAAAGCAGAAATTTTTACGGGGCAAGAGCATCTTCTATCCAGCTGCGGTAAATCATGTAGAAAGTCTTCCAGTCGGGCAGTTGTACATACATTCCGTTGACGGATTCAAACATCCCATGCACCTTCATTCCAATCACTTGCGGAAATTGAGAAACCTATGAACCGCTATAAACCTCAAAATACAAAATATAATGCAGGAGTACATTTTCCGATGAGATAGACTTCCTAGTGCGATTGGGGTTACAATAGGGAGATTAATAACTTCCGCCTCTTTCTTGCCGAATCTCGCGGCATGAATAATTCACATGCGGTAATGGGACGGATTATTGATGACGTGAAGATTGCTGAGGCGAAAGGCAATATACTGAATGAGAAAGGCAATTGTCCAGCTGTGGGGTAGAAATTGATTTCCTCAATTATTCAATCCGCAAGTCACTCATTGAATTATTACTTCTGCGGTGGTCCATCGATTTAAATTAATTTTTTTTAACCAAGGTGTTTACGACTGGGGGCTAGAAACATTTCGAGTTACACTAATGCCCCTTGCCACTCGCAGGAGTTAAATAAAAGGGATCTCTCGTGCATTTGGGTCCGTGTATTGTGTTTTCCTGTAGCCAGTCGCTCATTAACCCTTTGAGTGCGCCATGACGTGATATCACGTCATGATTGTCTTCACGCTAGTGCTGATGACGTGATATCACATCATGGGTACCGCGAGTGTTCCAACTTGCCCTAAGGGGCCTAGTGAAAGTTATCCAGTGAGAGCTGAAACACTCACGGTACCCTTGACGTGACATAACGTCATTAACACCAGCGTAAAGACAAACATGACGTGGTATCACGTCATACCGTACTCAAAGGGCTAACACGCTTTGGCACACTATTATAGATGATGGCGAAGAGAACCTTGCGGTTCCACAAAATTATATGCATAGACTACCATGGTTTCGATGGTGTTCATCATCTTTAGGCAACCAAATACATAAATTTAAGGAACTTCAATATTTTCTAAACCCTTGTCAAGAAAGAATTTCCATTTTTTAATCATGATTCTGTCACTTTACGTTCACTGAATTATTACTTTTCGGTAACCCATCACATTAACTGATTTTTTACCAACTGTTATTGCGACTGGGGCCTAGGATAATTTTGAGTGCCATTAATGTCCCTTGATACTTACAGAAGTTAAATCTCGGGATATTCACGTGCATTCGCCTCATTGGCTTCTAATTTATCTGTTCATTCTAAGTTATTCTATGATTAAAAACCAACTTTGTTTCAATCCACACAATATTTATTATAAATATTAAAATATTTATTTCAGCAGATTCATGCCATCACCGTGCCTGATGATAGCACGAAGTTGCTGAAACCCGGGTCGTTTTTATAATAAATACTGTGTGGATTGAAACAAAGTTGGTTTTTTATATTGGATATTACTCACTTCCACAAAGTTAAGCCGGAGACGATTACTTATGTATGTTATTCCACTTTTTCATGTACGAGGAAACGCTTTCTTACCGGTGAACATTCTCCCCAATCGTCAAGTTTTTATTTATCGTAAACAAGACAGAATTATTCCTAGCGGTTTAATGGCGCTGTTAATATTTGTATAGTCATGGAGGGCATTATGGAAAACACCGATATTTTTTGGAATTATTAGTGAATTGTATTATTGCGTTGCAGAAGGTTTTTTTCGCCAAAGATATTTCACCATTATAAAAAACGTCTGAAAATGCGGTGACACTCGTGGATTATCTGTGTATTACGATAAATGTAGTGCACCTGCGAGTTGAATAATTATGAGTAAAGGAGATTATAATAGTAATCACGCTACTTTTACTCCCTTAGCAGTATGGGAACAATTGAGAGCGTTGTACAAGGTCAAAATTTGATATAATAGTTATATTGATTGATATGTTAGCTCTTCCAGTGAATATAATTACGATGCTGGCAGATAAACACGTATGGGTGGATATTTCCAAAACATCTTCGCACCATTATAACTTTATACAAAAGCAAATAAAAAGTATAACTTAGTTTTTCCACATAGATTTATTAACAGGACGACCTAGGTTTCGACGAAGCTCGTCATCATCAGGTGATGACGAGCTTCGTCGAAAAGTTAATGAATCTATGTGAAATAACTAAGTTATACTTTTCACTTATTATGTTAAGCAAATTCCAGAAAGGCACTCCCGAGACAACGGAATTTATGCAAAAGAATAGAGTCGCATACCTTACAATTTGAGCGCCAGCATATGTATAAGAAGAACGGGCAGCTGATTCCAATTTCATGTAATTTCATCATGGTCAGCGACGATTGCGGCATCAGATTTTTATTCCTTTTTCCCACCGAAGGTGAAAACTTCCATTTTTCTTAGCAGTGAAACTTTTATTTCAGGTGTGCTCGGCATTTTCTCACGGGGGATTTGTCGTCGATTTGTATACGTTGAGAACAAACGGGGGGGAGATATAACTTCAACCGACTTTATCTTGTAGCCCGGGGGCGTTTTTGTCAAAACAGTTTCCCGAGTTCAACATTAAAAGTTTTTTTTTGTGGTTTTTTAGAGTGATTTTAAAGACACCTCTCTCAGTGGAATCACATTTGCGAATATCGTCCCAAGGTAAATCATCCCCTCGTCCAGTCACGTTTCAGAGAACCCGAAGAGAGGGTTCTAAGGGAGCCTCAGGCCCTGCGAAACGAGAAATTCGATTGTTTCTCGAAGGAGAAATCTGTGCTTCAATTACTGTTTTCTTAATATGTACAGAATTTGCAATAATGAGTAAACTTATCCTTAGTACTGCCTGTTACAATTTTGAAATTTCATGTAAATACTCCTTGGGGAAAGTAGTCATTGGACAAAGCGCTAAGCCTAAGTTTTACAGTCAAACCTCCCGATAGCGGAAACGTTTGAGCCCGGAAACAGTACACTCACAAGGTTTTACCCATAAATACATTTTGGACACCTAACTCTGCTTCCATAGTTTCCTCCATACTGACCTATCCTTGGAAACCTCTTTTGCCTCGTTTACCCCAATACACCGCTTCATACACGCCCTCCTGTTTTTAAGACTCCTAATATTCCTCCTCCTAAGAATTCCCTCAGCCACATTCAACCAAAACTTTCTCGGCCTACCTCTACCTCTCGCATCGTTCATTTCACTCTTATATATCTGTTTCTTTATTCGACTCTCATCCATTTGCTCAACATTGCCAAATCAACGAAGCTTACTCCTTTCGTATATGTCCATTACTGGAGTATATAACCCACATTCACATATTACCTACTCATTCCGGACCCTATCCATCCCACTTTTGCCGCAGAAATTCCTCAGATAACTCATACCCACGGCGCTTAGTCTACTCTTATGTCTATCCTGACATACCAATGTGTCGCTACCATACAACAATGTGGGGAGAAGTATACTTTTGTACACGGCGATTTTCGCTTCCTTAAACAGGCACTCATTCCTTGACATGCTCCACATGCTACCTACCACTTTCCTTCCTGCATTCGTACGTCTCTTCGTCTCCTCATCTATCCGTCCATCTTTCTCAAACATCTGACCTAAGTACACAAAATCATCCACTTGTTCAATTTCTTCACCATTCACCCTCATCGTACAGTTATTCTACTCATTCTCCTTACCAAAAACTACTACTTTAGTCATGCACGCATTTACCCTCAATTCCATTCTCTCTGTTGATTCACAAAACTTATATAGGAGCTTCTGTAATTCCTGTTGATTGTCTGAGATCAAAACAGCATCATCCGCATATAGAAGAACTCGCACGTTTACATATCCAATCAGAACGCCGTCGTTTCCACTACGTGCATCTCTGACACATTTATCCATAAATACTTTAAATAGCCATGGTGACATTACGCATCCTTGCTTTACGCACTGTTTTATTACAAACCAATCAGAACCCCGTTAACTCTCTACCCACTCCCCACTACTCTCCCCACTATCATCATACATTGCAATCATGACATTCAATAACTGCCCATTCTCTCCATAGTCCTTCAAAACCTCTCACAATTTCTTTCTATTTACTCTGTCATATGCCTTCTCAAAATAAAAAAACGCACATTACTCTTTCTTTCGGAGGTTCATACATTTTTCTATCACTTGCTGAAACGCGAAAAGGTGATCACTGCATCCTCTCCCAGGCATAAACCCACACTGCAGACCCCGTATTCTGTTAGAAGTAATATTCCCCACTCTTTCGATTTTGATTTTGCTGAACACTTTTCCCGG
Organism: Ceriagrion tenellum; assembly: GCA_963169105.1. Classification (NCBI taxonomy): domain Eukaryota; kingdom Metazoa; phylum Arthropoda; class Insecta; order Odonata; family Coenagrionidae; genus Ceriagrion; species Ceriagrion tenellum. The sequence continues at coordinate 45,199,864 of OY720643.1, read as the reverse complement.
AATTCTCAATGAACTAATGGCCCGATAATTATTATATTAAAATATTAATGCTATCGACATATTTCATTCATCTTTTATGTCTTAATATTGAAAAATTACACATTTAATAAAATATGGAATTGAAAAGAAAATGAAAAAGTAACTTTGTTTCCTTCCACAGATTTACTTTCCTGGTACAACTTGTTTCGACACAGTGATGTCAATATCAGTGGTGTGATCATCATCTTCGGAACATGCTGGACCAGGAAAAAAAATCTGGGGAAGGAAACAAAGTTACTTTTTCACATGTGAAAGTCAACTTCCACATAGTTGAGACTTAAACTATGGAATGGAATTAAATCATTATATATTTTTTCATCCATAGGGCAGGTACTATCATATCACCAAGATTGTACCCGAATTGCTAAGATAAGCTGTGGTCTGGAAAAGTTCCCAAGTTCCTCTAAGAAATGAGGTTAATTGTTCAGGAGAGGAGACATTTTCACAGAATAGCTTGTTGCGAGTGTCCATTAACGGAAGCCATTGAAGGAAAAATGTTTCTTTTTTGTTGTCCGCGTCCTTTATTGAGAGTGCCTGCTATTTTGAGGTATTATTTCCATAACTTTCCCATATTCTACTGCCGGGGTTTGAAAAACTGTCCATTTTAGGAGGTGTCCGTTAAGGGAGGTTTGACTTTACTACGTCACGAAAACCAGTAAATATACCGATACCATCTTCCTGGATATTTCAGTATAATTTGATATCATGATTTTTAACGAAGGGAGTGAAAGGTATAGTTAACAGTTAGTATAGTAACATTTTTAAATGTATATTAAAAGCCTAATTTGGAAGCAGTTTACTATTAACATTGGCAAACAAGCTAAACAGCAGAAGTTTCCCTTGACAACGTTTCAAAATTCGTCGCAGTATGTCAGCTACGTGCTCCGAAGAAAACCGGAAGTCTGCCATTGCAGGAAGTACATGCTACTATACAGTATACATCTAGATCTACATAATATCCTGCGAGCAGCCGCATGGGCGTGTGGCAGGCGGTGTTAGGTCACCAGCCGAGTAACGATGCAAGATTTTGGGAGATGAAATGGTGACATGTATAATAGGAGTGTATTTAGTGGAGCTCAATTTTTATTGTGGACGCTCATTGTGTGCGGGAAGAACGAGTTTTCTTACCTATCTGTTCAGCAGTGTGTCTCTCTTATTTTATCGCATCTGTTAGACCTAGAGATGTAGTGAGGAGTCGTGATAATATTCTCTGTGCCGCTCTGTGAAATATCAGTTCTGAATTTCTCCAGCAATCTAAGCCTAGCGTGAAGCCTCAGAGTCTCTAGGGGATCCCACTTTAATCCCTGTAAAAGTTGCGAGACCCTTCATGTCCGCTCGTAGCAGTTTTTAACGAAGCGCGCTGCTTTCCTTTGTATTTTATTATTCTTTTGGTTAACTTTATATGACCAGGGTCCCAAATGCTCGCGGCGTATTCGAGGTGTGGCCTAACCAGGGCGAAATAGCACCTCTCTTTTACTTTTTTATCTGAGAACCTTCCTATTATACGTTTAATAAAACCTAGTTTCTTTAATGCTGTGCTTTATATGTATAATCCTCACGATCATATCAGAAGTTAAGGTAATTCCAAGACATTTTGCTGCATTTTCTCTCACGGTGGATTTGATATTAAGATATTTTTAACGAACTGAGGGAAGGATATAATTATCTACTTTTTTAGTACATTTAAATATCCACAATAAATATCTAGTTATGATATACATCGAAAAGTAGATGTGGTAAATAAGGTAAACAGCAAATGTTTCCCTTGGTAACGTTGCCACATTCATAAAAATGTGCCGCCTATGTGATCCTGTGAAATCCGGAAGTTATTATTTAAACCTAAATATTCGTTTTATATTATCGATGACCTAAGCGGGAAAAAATGTATTATGTGTCTCAATACGTTCTGCATGTTATACAAAGATTTTGAACAATATTATCCGACTAAAATTGAGATAAAAGATGTATATGAAGATACACCATCGCACTGCCATTTAAGCGATGTATTTCAACGTTAATATGTATAATTTTAAAGCTATGTATATTTATTAAATTACCGATGACTTAATAATATTTTTACAACATTCGAGATTAGAAGTAATTTTTTTGTCATTGGTTTTCAATCCTAAGATTAGCTGACTGCAGCCCTCCAACCTTCCCTATCTATCATAAGTTCCCTTACCTCCTGGTATCTCTTTCTAAGTACAGGTATTTGTAAATTTATGGGGGCAACCTCGGTCGCGTAATTTTGTGGCCATGTGGAGAGCTAATTATTTATGTTGGTACTACATGGATGCTAAGCGATATGGGCAGGTTTCATAAATTGCGTAAGGTTTATGGAGTCGAGAAAAATGTGGGGATGTCCGAGTGCCGGGGTTGAATGGAGGTGTCGCCCCAATCGAAGGGTCTATGAAATAAACGCTTGAGGACAGGTTTGCGTTTCTTCGCTTTTGCTGCCGATATTTTCCTTTCGGCCGAAATCCACGGGAATTTTCCGCTGCTTAAATGACTCGTGCGAATAAAGAGCATTATTTCTACTCGTTCTTCGCCGAGTTTCCGTGAAGACTGTCAGTTATTTAGAGACCTCAGAGAATGGTGGAATTTAGGATACGCGTGCACTGAATATTCAATCTGAAAACTTCAAGTGGCTTCACTTTCATTTGGTATCTGTGTAGTGTACAACCCATCTCATCGATGGAAGCTTCGAATAGAATAATGAATATCCCAAAATATTAAGTAAATGGCACGATTATACCCTCTAATTTCTTAACTGCATGTTTTGTTTTCTTTGAAATACTTTACTTGATATATTTCACTTACTTATTAACCCTCCACAGTTTCTAAAGTTTCTTTGAAATGAATCACTTTTTAATCCAAAATATGTTAAACCATACTGTGGACATTTGGACGAAATAACTTCGTGAGTATGAATCCAAAGTGCCTCCATCTGGTTCTTCTTTTCTCTATAGTATTCCATATGGTCCTTTCCTCTTCTACTCTTCTCTATACTTCGTCATTTCTTCATGAGATTCACAATGGAAGAGGACGCCTGGGTAACTTGACTGGTTAGAGCACTCGGCGCGAAATCCAGGGATCTGGGTTCCATTCCCAGTCCAGGCGAATAATTTTTCCACACGTGAATATCACTTAATTGTGTACACTAGCGGATGACTCCGTTGAAGTAACTGCGCTGCTAGTTCCATGGTTCTTTGAAATAAATCATAATTTCTTATTTTACCCGTCCATTTTATCTTCAGCTTCCTCCTACACAACCAGGTTTTGAAGGCAGTATTTCGGCCACAAGGTGGCCCTCTTCAGCCCCTTGACTTACAACCTCGTGTTGCAAGTGCTTTTCCCTTCAGCTCGCTGAAGAGGGCCACCTTGTGGCCGAAATACGCGTATCCGACGCTCACCCTCGTTTGTCTTTGTGTTTATATTTTGACCACGCTCTTTTTGAGCGTTTTCTCCCAGAAGTTGGGCCCGGCTGTGTGTGTGAGTGAGTGATTTGAGTGCTTGTAAGTGTGATTGTGGTAATGACCAGGCATCCTTAGTAGGGTCCCATTATCCCTATGAAGGATCTCAGGTTATAACCCAGGCATTCTTATCAGGGTCCCATTAGCCCTCGAAAAGGATCCCAACTGGGTTGAGTGTGTGTTTGTCTGTGGTGGTCACTGGCGAGGAAGTAACATTCCCGTAAACCATCACAGGAGGGTATTCTGGTAGAGAGGCTGTGGTTGGTCCCTGCTGTGGAATTCCCTTTTCCCGCAAACCAACACAGTAAGTGTTGAGTGGTTCCATGTTTGACGAGTGGTGCCATTTTTTACGGCCATTGGAGACTCATTTATTTTGCTATCTTGAGCTCAATTTCCCTTGATTTAAGGGCACTCCTAAAATAAAAGTTCTTCTTTAAGATGTTACGAGCAAGTAGTTCTCGTATACATGATCGTATTTGGTATAAGTGCGTGCCTGCTTATTTCTATAACCATATTGTCAGTGTACTCACACTATTATCTTATGAAATCCATTGAAACCCGATAAAACGGGGAATATGACGGCATGCATGCCCCCGCACGGCATTTTATTAGGTGCCGACTCCTTGTTGTCAGCCCTTTCCATCCTTCTCAATGATTATGGACCTCAACTACTCATGCCCAACACATCTAGGCTTCAAGAATACGGTCGGTCGTACAGTCTGGCGGTCAAGGTTGTTACATCCAAAATAATTTAGCTTTTAGTATTTTTTAAAGTGCTAGAGTAGAAGGGCAATTGGAATACTGAATCCCTTATTATGGAGCAGCAACATACTCAATAGAACAAAAACAAATATATATATAAAGCAATAGTAGAAAGTATAATGCTCTATGGAGCCGAAATATGGACTACAGATGAAAGAGAAAAAAGTAATCTACGAGCCACTGAAATGGACTTTAGGCGGAGGTTGGCTAGGAAATCAAGAATAGAAATAGTTAGAAATGAGCAGATAAGAGAAATCATGAAGGTAGAGAAGTATAAAGTGGAGACTATTGAAAAAAGAAGATTACGATGGTATGGACACGTCCAAAGAATGGGGGGTGAAAGAATACCGAAAGCTGCTCTAAAATGGGTTACGGAAGGCAGAAGGAGAAGAGGAAGACCCAAGAAGTCACGGTGGGATGGAGTGAGGGAGGAAATGGATAGGAGGGGGTTGGATATAGAATATACTTTTGATAGAGACTGGTGGAGAGTGGGGATTGGGTGATGGACCTGATGAGTGGACCATACTTATGGAAAGATAAATGTGTTGGGTTTGGGGAGGGAAACTGCTGTAAAGTGGAATATCCCTAATTAACAAAAGTATTTTTTAAATATTATATTCAAGAAATGAAATTAACTTAATACTCATGGGAAGGGAATTTGCGGTCAGAGAATCTTCGCTTTTGATATAAATTAATCTATTTTATAATTATACTAGTTGACGGTAAAGATTTTGACTGTTCGCTTACTGTATCCTCGGAAGCCGGAAAAGAGATTACAGCAAAGAGTTTTTAATTAGCTTATAAGATTAGTGGAACTACTTAAGAAAGTATCTCGGAGCTAAAGGTTGAAGAAGAAGCTAGGACATGAAGGACAAGGAGAGGAACGAGAAGGAATTGGTAGTTATGTAAGGAACATTCTTGTTGTAACCCTCCGACCCATAGTGGACGTGATTTGAATTCTGAGCTGATATCCCTCCCGCACCCAAAGCTCCCCAAAGGTTAGACAAGGCCTGGAGAAAACTTATCAGCCCTGCATTTTAAGTGATTTTTCTTTTCTTATGTACATTTCGTTCTTAATAAAAATTTATTTCCTCATTGTTCTTCTTTGCCGGAGGATGATAGTAATAATTTGATGAAGAATTTGGTTCCTCCATTCATACTCCATTTCTCTATACCTCCACGGATTCTTTCAAAAGCAAGGATGGCGGAGCAAAAACCTCTCCTGTTTCATCTTTACTCCAGTCAACGTTTTTATAGAGGTTGATTCCTTCTTTCGGGTTTTCCTCCGCGTTGGTTCATGTTGAGGACAATATTTCGACGGCTGTCCTGCTGACTTTTTCAGGTCCATGTAAGTTACATGGACCTGAGGAAGTCAGCAGGACAGCCGGCGAAATATTGTCCTCAACATGAACCAACGCGGCGGAAAACCCGAAAGAAGGAATCAACCTCTATCAAAGCCCAGCGGAAGCCTTCATCAGAACGTTTTTATAGATTACTTGACCGCTGCGCCTCGAAATCTTTCTTTATATAGTATTCAGAAATGCAGTATTGTGGTAAAGTAGTATCGTAAATGTTAAAAAGAAAAGGACAGCTGATTCCTCTACTTTCTACAATACTTCCGCTTTATTCCAACATCTATAAACCTACTTTTGGTACCACCTTTTTCGTCTGCCTCTTGATATTTTTTTTCTCAAATATTGATTTATTAATCGGAAATTTTTCTGGGAACAGCTCATAGGAGAGAAAGGAAGCCAGATACGAAGAAATGACTGAAAATGTAATAAACTTTTTCGTGGAATCAGGATTATACCTGTGTCACGCACCCAACTGATGGCTTGCATGGCACTTCATAGATATACGAGGGTAATTCAATAAATAACTAGGAAAACTGCATAGAGGCAATAATAATCAAAGTAACTTCTTGAAATTTATTTCACTTTTCTTCATACACCCTGTACATTAAGCAGGATCGTTGTAAAAAATCCCAGGTGGGTTTAAAAAAAAACCCACTCAAAAAAACCCAACAAAACCCAGAAAATGCTGGGTTTTTTTAAACATTGTTAATTTTGGACAATTAAACCATCAGTTAATTTAATTGGTTTGGATTTGCCTATTTTGAAGTGGTTTAAGAAAGGGTATATATGAATTCCAACTGATTTTAGCTGATATTATCTGCAGCAGTCATACTTTCACTGTTGCCTCAAAGCTTGCCCCGCAATTGTTGCAGTGCTCTTCGCATTTTGCTTTTCCTCATCTCATTTCGTGTTAATGTGGCTGCTAGGATAATTACAAAATAAACACTATGTACATGCATTCACAACAATATTGGATATTGGCATTGGTCATAAATTTCAATTATGCGTTGCAATTTACTATGCCTTATGCAGGTATAGTTCAAGTATAGAAAGTCACTTTTCAACACAAATGAATTAGTTTCTCCTCCCTCTCCCATCTCTCCCTTTCCAACTTTGCAGATGAAGTAGGTGTAAAGAATCAGGTTTCATTCCACATGCATTTGAAAGTAACACTAATGGAACAACATTCCCTAATCCTATCTAAGATCGTTTTTCCAGAATTACCTAAGTTTTTGAACAGAATTAATGAGAACATTTTTTTTCTTGAAAAGAAATTAATTTACCTGCGTCGTTGGCACTTATGCCATAATACCAGGGAGATCAAAAAGAGTAAGATAAATAAGATAAGGACTCAAAATCCTATACAAGTCGATTCAACTGTCTCTTTTGAGTGGCGTGTATTGAACAGCAGTATGCAAGTGAAATTCTGATCAATTATAGCCAATTTAAAGATTAAATAAATTTCTAACAGTAAAAATCCAAATATATAACAGAGTAGACCAGGTTTAAAAATCAGATAGCAATTAATTTATGGTTATTTTGGGATACGTGCTCGGGAAAATATAAATTGAAAGAGTTACCAATTTTTTATTGTAAAATTGATTGGATGTAGTTACTTTTTGCTGAGAAAAATTTGATTTTCTATTGGTTTTAGCACATTTTTTTGCTACAACGATTTCCATCTCAGAAACAAAAAATGAACAGAGTTTTGAGAATGTATGAAAATAATATTATTATACTTATTAATAAAAAATGTTTACTCTTTATTTTTTCTAATAATAACATAATAGAAATCACATATTTGAGAATTTGCAAAAAGATGAGTAAATATATATTTAGTGTTGCCAGAGTCAACTACTCATTGTAATTTGAATGAAGATATTTGTATATCTTAACAAGTTTCTCAGCTTTATCCTTCCCTAGCTGATTCCTAAGTTTTGACTAAACAAAGCCAAAGCTAGAGGAAATCCTTTCTATAGATGCGCCGCTGGCTGGGCAACTGCTGATGTTAATCATGAATGAAACGAATCCTTGAGGTATATTCCCTCTTTTTGCAGTTTCCATTTTCATTATCTTCAACCATTTTACTAAAGGAAATTGCTTGAAGACATCATCTAAATACATGAATGAAGGAAAATACTCTGGATCTGCTACTCTAAAAGCCAGTACAGTAGTAATCCAGTCAGGGTAGTTTTCTGCCTGTCTGGGTAGTAGCCAACTGTCAACTTCCTCTTCCTGCTCCGCGGAAAGCCTCGCACATCTGAATCTCGGATCCATAATACTTGCAAAGTAATGAAATGGCTATAAATATTGATCCATCCTCCTCTTGATTGGATTCTTGTATAGCTTCAAGTCTGGATTTACTAAAATATCCAGCCACAATTCCACAGCTTGTGCAATATTGGTGGTGTCTGCCTGGAGAATATTCAGCACTGCTAATTTCTGTGAGTTGCTTCTGGAAATGAATTGCTTCCCTGTACATTACAGTATTATGCAGTGGTTTGGAAATATTTTTCGGAATTGCCGGGTGCTCCTTTACTATCTGTACATACTTGGAGAAATTTTTTATAAAAGTATTTACACTATCCTTTTGAGAAATCCATCTTGTTGAGTTTGGTATTTGAGGCATTAGTCCTCCCTTTTCCCTTAACCACCCATGATGTTGACGATGGTTGCGAAAAAATGTATGAACCTCTGTTATATGTTTCATCACTGCTTTTGGTGTTACCTCTTCCTTCAAGAGATTTATGTATTGCGCTGAACAGCCATATGTTTGCAAGTGGGGCTGGTCTTTACCTAAAATTTGTCTCATTTTCAACATTTTATTTTCATAGTCTGTGCAAACAGCAAAAATATTATTCTGAAACTTCTCCATGCTCATTTTTATGGATTTTATGGCTGATTACGCACAATACACAGCTGTTTTTTGGGTAGCCTCACAGTCAGTTGCATTAAGCACAAATGCTCTCCTTCCTGTATGAATACAGCTAGCTATGATGGGATCATTCCTTGGATTGTACCAACTATCCTGCAGGAATGTAATACTGTTTTCTTCCTCAGTCAGCATAATATTAATTTCTGCATCACCTTTATCTGAAACCTTATCTAGTACCTCTCCAGTCAATTTATAACGATCTGGACTAGTGTACCAAGGCCTCAGCGTTTCGATCATTTCTCAGTACTTCTTGGTGGAAGCCACATGGAAGGGGATGTTATTGCAATAGAATAATTTTGCGATAGAGTTGTCTGTTGTTTTTTACTGTCAGTAGTTTTTACCACAAAATATTCCAAGGTGGACTGCCTGTTTTTGGCTGGAGTAAGTAAGTGAAATACATAAGTGTAACTACCTCAGTGGCATAGTCTCTTAAGTCAAAATAACTGGGAAGGAGAGGAAAGTAGGATAAATATGACGAGAGTTCAAAACCCTATAACAGTTGATTCAATTCCCTCACCTGAATTGGGTTTTTTGTACAGCAGTATGCAAGGGAAATTCTGCCAAATCGTAACAGTTTTTTTATATGACTGAAATACATTTCAGAAAGTGCATATCAAAAGAAAAAAAAATGCCGAGTTTATTATTATACCTTATATTATTTATAAAAAATGTAATTACATCATAAACAATCAAATCCGAGAACATTCAGCAAATTCATCAATTTTAAGAGTGACCTATATGCCTTCATAAATACAAAAGCAACAAAATATGTATAAGTACGTCTAGGTCTACGTTTACGTAATACCCTGCGAGCCACCACGAGGGTGTATGGCAGGGGGTGAAGATCACCAAACATGCACTATTGACATGCAACTAGGATATTTAATGGAGACATGCTAGATAATAGGGTCACATGCAGCTAGATGGTTAGTATCCACATAATAATAAAGTGATTATTGGTTGCTATTACATGCATCGTGCACTACAGACTACTCTAACTATATTTCACCTACCTATCCCTTTGCTATGCTGCCTATTGTTCTCTCTTATAGTACGCGGGAAAAATGACATTTTAAACCTATCGGTACGACAGTCTATCTCTCTAATCTTGTTAATATAGTAAAACCTAGCGTAATACGAAGGGGTTCTCAATATATATCTAACGTCATCTGTGAACAAATCGGTTTCGAATTTACTTAAAAGGTTTAACCTAAATTTTAACCGGCGTTTTGATAGTAATACCCATCCTAGTTCTTCTATTAAACTCGTAACACTTACACAATTATCATAACGGCCTTTAACAAACCTAGCGGATCTCCTTTGCACACGCTCTAATTATTTTATCATACCTTCCTCGTACGGATCCCATATACTAGCGGCATATTCTAAATGAGGCCTTTAAATTATATGCATGCAACAAAATAAAATGGAATATAACTTTCAAGAATCAATTAATTCCAGATAATAAAACAATTGAATGGCATAGATACATAAAAGCCCATTTCAAATATATAAATGATAATTTAACTGAATACTATATCCCAATAACCCCATAAAACCCAATAAAACAAAAAAAACAATTAAACAAAAAAAACCAGGTGGGCTGGGTTTTATTTAAAAAAAAACCCGGGTTTTTTAACAACCCTGACATTAAGGTACTTATCCCATCTCTTTATAAGTCCTTGATAGCCGGAAGCAAAGACATCTTTTGTTTGCTGTCGCAGCCAATGAGTAACCTCTTGGACTACGGCGTCATCATTTTCCAAACCTTTATCACCCAAATGATTTCTTTAGAGGCCTGAACGGACCAAAATCACTGTGGGCTGAGTCGGGACTATGCGGTGGATGTTCTAAGCGTTCCCAATGAAATGTTTACGACTGATACTGATGATGAAATGCTGACGTTTGCGACTTATTTATTGACTTACCCTCGTTGATAGAGATTATCAAGGGTAAATCATTAAAATATGTACATATTTATTGAAGGATGTATATTTTGCTTCTTTCTGGTTCATTTTAATTGTGTCATGCTTGCGCAGAGTGATTTTCATTTTTCACTTGTTTATATCAATGATTTATTCCTTTGAAAATAGTTCTCAGAAGACAGCATATCAACAAGTCATCATATTCTGGATTAAGTTAATTTTAGGAACTAACGCTGAAATAATTTAAACTCATTTTCTTAGAGCACTTTTCTTTGATTATACCATTTAACGTCACATTTCAAAACCACAGTGAAATCATTGATATAAGGAAAGATATCGATAATTATGGTCGTAGTGATTGATGATTTAATTTTTTATCGTCACGAGCAGGTTTTCCGCCATGCAGCCATACTCGTCCAACAGGATGGCGATATTGGAAGCTAATTGATGTCACGCTGGACTCAGCTGGTTCCGCATGGTGAGTTTCATGTTTGGATGATAATCGCGTCTTAGATTTCACAAGTTAATTTATTATGTTCGTGAGAAAATATACATTTTCCGTCAAATCTCATGTCCTAATGCTATTCTCATGGGTGGCTGCTATTTTCCTTGAAGTGACCGAATGATTTTGGAATAGAGAAAATTTGTAGTTCTTTGATGGCTTATTCCCACTTAGAAATCTTGGAAGATATGATTCGACAAAATCAGTGAATGCGAGCCGTCTTGTTTCGTATCTACAATAATATGCAACTGAAAACAGCAATAATCTCTCAATTGATACTTGTACATCAGGATTTATAAATGCGTTGGTATCCGAGGGTATAGAAGAATATATGTTACGTCTTCTGCTGCGGAAACATTTCACTGTTTGTTTTCCAGCCAGGATGTTGATTGAAAGCAGCACTTCATTTCTGTCAATACTACCTTTTATCTGAAATTCAAACATGGCGGGTGAATTGTTTTGAAGAAATTGCCATGAGAAAAAATCGGCCTGGACCGGGAATCGAACCACGGACCTTTGGTTTGCCGGACCAATGCGCAGACCACTACGCTATCCAGGCTTCCTAATTCCCATGGCAATTTTGGGTGGATACAAGGCAACTAGATCTTAGGCCCTTGCGGTCCATCAAAGATGGCAACGCAAGGGCCTAAGATCTAGTTACCTTGTATCCACCAAAAATTGCCATGGGAATTAGGAAGTCTGGATAGCGTAGTGGCTTGCGCATTGGTCCGGCAAACCAAAGGTCCGTGGTTCGATTCCCGGTCCAGGCCGATTTTTTCTCATGGCAATTTCTACCTTTTATTTGTTTAACTTAATAGCGCACAAATAAACTTGGAGACATCAGGCGTCAAGCATGGAAACCGTTCAATAATCGATTAAAGCGTACGTATATAAGAAGTTATTTAACTTGAATTCTTTAAAGGTATCGATAGCTGGCCGGAGATTCTAATAGGCTTGTGGATGGCTGCTGTTTTTTCTTACTCGTGTTAAGCTGATTTTTTCCCTCCCTCATTCTTCGCGTGAATTCATCATCATCACTCCCAAGAAAAAGAAAATAAACGCCTTTCATAATCTGGAATCTATGCCTAATTCCTTGTGGACATATGGGAACAAACTATTTACTAATACCTTTTTTCAAAGGCTGTTGGCAAAGCGATATGATATGCCTTCCCCATCCAGTCTAAGAAAGCCTTTCTGCTACTTATGTATTCCTTTTTCTTTTATTGGTGGTGGTAATTTTAAATGGGTGGCCTGATTATTCCACTCTTGCAAATTTAAAAAAAATGATATGTGGGGCGATATGAGACGGAAGAAACCTGATGTAGAAAGTCTAATTTCCGCAGAAAGCAGTAGAGGAAAAAACGTATTGGGGGATATAAGAGAATACCCTCTGGTGTACCCGAGGGTATTTTCTGTATGGGTTAGGATTCCCCACACTGGCCGACTTTTAGATGACTCATGCATCATCTTCCGTGCCAACCTGTCTCAAGTTCCCTGAAAACGGTGCAGAAGGTGTGCGTTGAAACGTCAGCCAGCATGGAGAACCTGGAATATTATTCAGTAAAGACTTAAGGCGGTGTAGCCTCGAACTGTCCGTGGATATGATGACATACGTTGAACGTCCGGCAAAAATAGTCTGCATCAAACTTTCGTAAGAGTTTTAATCTATATTTTCCCCTTCGATCAGGTTGAGGTTTCTACTCTAATTTCTTCAAGTATCACAGCTACTATTATCGCAAGAATTCATAACAAATATAGCTGCTCTCCGCTGTATTCGATCTATGTCTGAAACTAGTCCTACTTCGTAAGGGTCCCGTATGCTGGCGGCGTACTCCAAGTGAGGTCTCGCGAGAAAAAAATAACATCGCTCATTTACTTTCTCGTCACATTTTCGAAGTATTCTTTCAATCAATCCCAATTTAAGATTTGCCTGTCTACAAATTTCCCATTTTTGCTTCCAAGTCCATGGTAAGGTTCATAACTAAGTATGTACTTAACTGACTCTTTATTTGATAGCTCGATTCGATTCATTGCGTACATTTCGTTCGGCGAGTCATTCTTTTTCCAAAAATTCATAACAACGCACTTTAAAAAAAATTTATTCTAACTGCCAAGTATTGGACCATTCGTTTATAGCATCTATCTATTTTTCAACGTAATCCAGTCAGAATAGTTGTGAACATCCCGGTACAATACTGTGTCGTCCGCAAAAATTTTAAATTTTACTCGTAGCAACGGTGGTGATATCATTAATATAAAAAAGGAATAATGGGGGACCAATGACATATCCCTGAGGTACACCTGATGTCACTTTATCCATATTAACGCCATCTAGAACTGCCTTCTGTTTTTGGTTGTCTTTTAAAGGAGAAATCGTCAATCCTACTTATTATATTGTGGTGTATCCATTAGGGACGTGGGATTCCATTCGGTAGACGCGAATGTGGCACGAGCTCTTCCAACTGTAAGGCTCAAATTGTAAATGAAGTAACTTTGTTATTCCACATAAATTTTTATTAATACGGGTTTCGACGTGACACATCATCATCAGGTGGGATAACAAAGTTACTTCATTTGCATTGTGTAGTGAATTCCATGAAGTCACGCCTGAGACAACTAAATACAGAGGATGGAACTTTTAAGCTACAAGAAACGAGTTCGGAAATGCAATGTCACTGGTTTCCCGGCCCCGCTTGGAACAACAACAAGGCAATCACTGGTGATGAGTTTAGAATGACTATCTCTTGCGCAGACGGAATCCGCCTGGGGAGGGAGGGATGGTTATTATGAAGGGGGAATGGTGGGAAAAGGGGAAAAATGGCTGGAAGTCCATTTAAAGAGACTTTCGGCGCTAACCGGCCATTGGGACGGAGGAAGAGGGACCGCGAATTGAGTTGCCCCGCCGCGCCGTGTGAATGTTGACGCTTCCAGTTAATGGCCGTCTGTCATCATGATTTGCCCTTTTTGTCCTCTTTCTCGGCCGAGTCATTCACTCCACTCTTTGGCTGGGACGAGGCTGTTGCTCCCATGTCCTTCGAGCCGACCCCGCTCAAGAATCACTCCTGTGGGATTTTTGAGTCGATTGAAAATAAATCACACGGCTCGTCTCGCATGAAGGCGCGATTGCATTTTCTCTCAACCTCAAAGCCACCTGCTCACATCTGCCTCTTTTAACTCCCATTCAATCACAAAGGAAGCCGCCAACGTCAACGTTTAGGTAGGAGACATTTTCCTACACTTCATTTGCCATCTAGTATATTCCCAGAGTTCTAAGGTTCGTTCAGTGACTAAATTATTATTATTTTTTCTCTCCTTTTTGTTCCTCAGTTGTGCTGGGTTAGTCAGAGGTACGGGTTATATACTGGTAATGAGTTTTTCGCAAATTCCTGGAAAACAAAGTTACATAAGATATGTTTGCGATAGGCGGCTCAGTATTACAAAGTGAATTTAATGAAATTACGACAAATTAAATAACTTTACTTCCAAAACAAGTTAATTCAGTTGTTTTACCAAACTTTAAGAATTTCCTTACTATATGGCATGCTGCTGTAATCACAGCCTTCTGAATTTGGATGTATGTGTTGTAATGTAATTTTAGTTATTTCCGACTTTTTCGAAGTTGTGTTGGTGTTGTTCCGGTGGCTGATACTACTATGGGTGCAATCTCAACCTTGTTCATTTTCCATATTCTTAATATCTTAGCTGCTAAGTCCTGATACTTGCTGTTTTTCTCCAGTATAGTCCTTTCCATATTATCTGTCAAAGGAACTGCAATATCTGCAAAGTACACAGTTTTATTTAATTTGTCAACTAATGTCATATCAGGTCTATTGTGTTTTATTCTTTTGTTGGAAATGATCTCTAGGGAACTGTATGGACCTTTTGTTCTCTTCTCGTCACCTCATTTATTCATCATATTTTTTAAGTTCTTTCATTATTTTGTCATCAATTCATTTATTCAGTTCCCGTTTGTTATGGCCCGGGCATAGCCAGAGGAGGAGTGGCAGGCATCTGGAGGGTCGATCCAAAGGGACTGGTTACCGCAATCTCAATCAGCCAATAAGTGAGGTAAATTAGGTAAATTTCTGCGGTAAGATATCTCATGAAATTTTGAGCATGCAACAACAATTCTTCGAAATAACCAATGCCAAATTTTAGTTGGAGGTTGGATTTTTGAATTGGATTGGATATTTGGGGAGGCGACCGACAGCTAAGGTCATTGGCGCCATAGGGGATAGGTAAGGGAGGAAGGTTGGGTAGGAACCCGGCGTCGGCATTAGCCTGCTCTTAACGATAGGCGCCAAGGACAGATTGACGTCTCGTCCGACAGACGAAGTACTGTACTTGAAGTGCCTTCCACAAGACACTCAAGTAGGGATCGGGTTTCCTCTTAAAAACATCCTCCTCTGCAGGATTTTAAACCCTGGTCGCCCGTATGGTTAGCCAGTACTCTAGCCACCACACCAACCCGATCCCCTAGTGATTTTTAATTTATCTTTATTTATTAAGCGTTTTAAGGAGGATCTTGTATTTAAGTCATGCCCAATAACTTATCTTGTTTTTTACATAAATTATAAAGTAAGATTTATAAATCGCATGGTATAAAAATAATACTTGAACATGGTCGTTAAGCGAAGACGTGTTGGTATTAAAATAATGAATTTTAACGCTGAAATACATCGCCTCAATGGTAGTGCAATGGTATCCCTTCTCATGAATGTTTAAAACCTCACTTTATGTCCAAGAAGAATTGTTTAAAAACTCGTATTACGTGCACTACGCATTGAGGCACCTAATACATTTTTTTAGCTTAGCCCATCGATAATCTGGAATGAATATTAAGGTTTAAATAACAGATTTCTGGTTTTCGCCTTAGCATATAGCCGACATGCTGTGATGAATGTTTCAACGTTGTTAAGGGAAACTCGAGCTGTATATTTTAAACGAATACGGTAAACTTTGTTTTTCCACCCTATACCCTAGTTTATTTCCATCCTATACCCTAGTTTTTCATCACTCTACCCTACTTTACCCTATTCATTCAAAATGTTTAGCAAATTCCACAAAGTATCGCCGGAAACCGCAAACATCCTTCAGCTGTATACCTTGTTTGCCTAAGTTCATTATAAATTATTTCAAAATTAGACACTTAATTTGCACTGTTTGATGTTTTAAGTCAGAAGATAATTTTTCTCTTCCCAGAGTTAAGAAATCATTACATCAAATCCGGCGGAAATAACTATGAAGGCCAAAGTCGGTATAGTTACTGGTTTTCGATACGAGGTAAAGTCTTTGGTTTAACGCCTTGTCCGATAAGATATAACCCAAAGGAGTATTTATATGAAATTTGTAAAAAATATACAAGGAAGACTAAACATAAGTATACTCATTACAGGAAATTCTAAAGACCTTAAGAAAACAGAACATGGAAACGCAGGTTCCACCTGAATAGCAATGTGATTGCATCTCTTCCCATTAATTTTTAATTTCGATTTCCGCCATACTAATATTCATCATAAACTTGTATAACGTACACTACACATAATACATTTTTTCAGATTAGGCCATCGATAATATAGCACGACAATAGGGTAAAAATTATAGATTTCCGGATTTCATCGACATATGGCCGACATATTGTGAAGAGTGTGGCAACGTTGCCATGGGAAAATTCTGCTGTTACGTTGTTTAATAAATTTAGTTTGCAGTTTTTTTTAGAAAAACTCGGCGTTTCATATACATTGTTAAATTTTTTAAGCCTGAAGATTATTATAATTAATTAATTTTATAATTAATATATTAATTAATTTATAATTAATTAATAAAGAGAATGATACACTCAGCTTTTTAAAATAATCATGATATCCAATCCTGTCCAAATAGCAATGAAGGCTGAAGTCTGTATAACAACTGGTTTTCGTTACGTCTACATACTACCCCGCGGGTCGCCGCATGGGCGTGTGGCATGGGGTGGTAGGTTACCAGCCGTGTAAAGATGTAAATTTTTGGACGTGAAATGGTGACACGTATTATTGAAGTGTATTTAGAGGAGATCAGTTTGTCTTATGGTCGCTTATTGTGAGCGGAAAGAACGATTTTTTGTACCTCTCAGTTTGGCAAAGTATCTCTCTTATTTTGTCGCATCTGTAAGACCTAGAAATGCAGTGAGGCGTTATGACAATATTCTCTGTGTCGCTCTGAAACACACCAGTGCTGAATATCTCAAGCAGCCTAAGCCCTGCGTGTAGCCTTCGAGTCTCTAGGGGCTCCCACCTCAATGCCGCTAACAGTTGTGTAACACTCTATGTTCGTTCGTAGCTGTTTTTAACGAAGAGTGCTGCTTTTCTTTGTATTTTTTAAAAATGTATTTGGTAAAATCTTTAGGATAAGGGTCCCAAATGCTCGCGGAGTATTAGAGGTGTGGCCTAGCCAGAGTGAAACAGCATCTCTCTTTTACTTTTTCATCCGAGGACCTTCCTATTATATGCCGAACAAAACCTAGTTTCTGTAATGCTGTGCCGCATATGTTTTGCTTGTGTGATCCCCATCATCTGTTACGCGGTAAAAACTTTTTTTACTACTTATTTAACTTACTCATTGGACGACCCTCGTATATTTAGTGACGCACATTGTTTTTTCACCTATTGATGGGATAGATCCCCGATAAAAATGTGAAAGTGTAATGCGACTTTGATATATTAGGTTAGATCACATTTTGAGTGCATATCGAGCATTTGGAACCGTGTAAAGAAGAATGTTGTTGGTGAAATAATTATAATGCCGAGGAAAGTTCTTTGCTTGTTTTTTTTCAAAGAACCACGGAAATAGCCGCGCAAATACTTCAACGGAGTCACCCGCTAATGATCACGCAATTGGGTGAAATTCACAGCGGAGCAGTCATCCGCCTGGACTGGGACTCGAACCCTGATCCCTCGATTTATTTGCTTGGTTAAAAACAGTTGCGAGCGAACAGAAAGTCCCTCACAGGTGATGTAAGGTCTACCTATATTGAGAGCCGCTGGATATTTTATTTATTTATTTATCTTCATTACTCCGAATACAGCACAATGGGCCAATTTACGTCGGGTGAATAACAGTAACAACGGACGAGATACAAACATCCATGTCCTGGATAGATAATATTCTACCCAGGCGGGACTCAAATCCGCGACCCTAGGGTTAGCTGGCGAAGACTTTACCCCTCCGCCACCGGGGCCGACGAGGCTATACGCCAAGATTTGATAGTTTTAAAATTTAGATCTGACAATTTTCAGAACGATGCGGAGACAATTAATTTTCCCCGTGAATCATCATAGTTACATACGGCTGTGTGCGGACTAATTGTGGTGTATACTAGCGTTTTTTTCTCTTGATATGACTGGATTCGTCCTGATTTTTTATTCCCTTTCTCATTTTATAACGCCCCTAAGGATGGCACTCTTTTGTTAACTTCATTGTAAAAAAAAGTATTAATGCACAAAAGACGCAAACATGCACAATAACTGCTGGAAATAAATATAACTTTTTAGATGTTTCTACAATGTACTGAAGGATTCGCAATTCAATCTCAGCATATATTTTTATGAAGTCAATTTTAGTATTTTAATGGGGAGAAATGGGGAGAGAAGGCTGAGAGAATGATATTACATACCCAGGACTTAAAAGTGCTCGTATTTGTAAAAATATCACGCTAAGCATGACTAAAACCGTTTGCTAAAATAACCTGTTAGATAGTTCCTTTCTCTTTTACTTTATTACAAGTACTTCTAAACACTTGAGAGACGCCGACTGCATCTGGACAGAGGGTTGGCAATCTCGATACATAGCTTTACGGATATACAGCATTGCTTTAACTTAACCAGCGCGCCCGCTCGAGGGTTAATCATGGGGATCGGGTTGGTGTGGTGGCTAGAGTACTGGCTAACCATACGGACGGCCAGGGTTCAAATCTCTGCAGAGGAGGATGTTTTTCTGAGGAAACCCGATCCCTGCTAGAGTGTCTTGTGAAGTACACTTCAAGTACAGTACTTCGTCTGTCGGATGAGACGTTAAACCGTGGTCACCTTGACGCCTTTCGTTAAGAGCAGGGTAATGCCGACGCCGGGTTTCTATCTAACCTTCTTCCCTTACCTATCCCCTATGGCGCAAATGACATTAGCCGTCTGGCGCCTCCCCAAATGTCCAATCCAATATCTTTTCATCATTGCTAACAATTCAACTCACCCCGCTTAAATATCCGGCATGATTTACCATTCTGCAGACTTTATTACCTTGTAGTAATATTTATCGATAACATTAGCACCTTGCGTGCTGGGCTTCAAATTGATGTTCCTCTCAGAAAAACTGAGGATTTCACACACTTTCCTCACCCCTATGGCACTAATGATATTAGTACTCGGTCGCCTCCCCAAAAATCCACTCCAAATCCCTTAATCAATCCTTGCCAATGATTTTAATTTTGCTAAAGCTATTAGTTTACGATATAACTACATTCGGAGCGGCCGTTTTCCCGATAGTTACAAAAATGACTTTTGTCCCGCCATAGCGATTGAAACCACCTGCGCACTAGTAGCGTTTCAAAACAAATCGACCGGTTATATCCCAACATATGGCCATGTTTACGCTTCTTCCTTTGATTCCGCCCACCCTGCTTGCTTTTCTCAATTACGGCAGCGAAAACCTCCTCGGCGATTCTGATGGGGATACGTGGGCGACAACCGGAGACTCACGGCCATTCGAGGTCATTTGCATCCACGGATTATGCCTGGTCTCATTCCTGGCGAGGTTTTATGATGTTCTTTCGCTTGAATTCCCGTTTCAGTCTTGGAAAACAGGAACACTGTGCCGACTTTCGTTAATGCCTTCTTATTTTATCTCTACATGGACGTCAAGTTCTTCTTATCAACAGACCTTTACAGCGTAATATAATCGCTAGCTTTTATTATTATTTATATTATTATATAATTATAATTTTGTAATATATAATTTATTATATTAGCTATCGCTAGCTTTTAGTGTTCTCAGTATTCGCTTTACAGGGTAACACAATTGCTAGAGTGGAACAAAAGTTATTTCAGTAACTATTGGAAAAACGGCCGCTCCACATATAGTTATATCGTAAATTAATTGCTTTATCAATACTTACATCTATCTACATACACTTTTTCAAAGCGACACAGAGAATATTAGGTATCATTATTGAATTTATCAAATTAAACATGTCTCCCGGAGAACATTTGTTTACAAGGCATCAGCAGAGTATTGTTATATATTTAGGGTTAATACAGCTTTCATTATAAAATTAACGGTTATAGGCGTAAATTTGTGGAATATTATCACAGACATGAAAAAATTATCATAGTATATTCCACACGTTAAATATTTATTGCCGGCCCAAGTGTTGAATGAACAGCACCTTGACAATTATCGCTGTGCAGTTGAAACCTGGGTCGGCAATAAACATTTAAAGTGTGGAATATACTATGATATTTTTTCTTCATGACAGTTTTCATTACTATCGCCGACACCTCATTAAAATCTGTCGTGTTTCCTAATGGTGTGGTTGCCTGATAAAGCTACGTTCTGAACTGAAACTCATTTCTGCTCCAACAGTACACGTATTTTCTCAGTGCACGAAGCCGTGTGTGACTTACGTTGCGCGAAGAAGGGAGGTCTTTCCATTTTCACAGTTGATTAGGCCGGCATATTTAGCTTGCCAGGATGTTCGTTTCGAGAGTAATATTCTGCTTGGTTCGTATCGCCGCATAGAAGGAAGCAAAGTTATGCTTTAAAGTTTTTTATGGCATATTATCCGAAACGCACCGAGGGGATAAACCTGGAGTCTTCGAGGAGAGTAACCTTCCAAGACATCCAATTATCTCTCGCTACCGCAGGAGCTATTCCCGTAAAAATGAATACATATTGAACATTTTCTTTGCTGTTTTAGTAAGGATCTATCATTAAAGACTAGACATTGATGCCACCTGCTGATTAAATGAAGCAATCGAGCATCACTGTGGGATGACTGCGTCGCGAGTAGAAAATCCATGCATGAGTGAGGGAATGTTCAATAATTTTTTTTCCGATTACCTCGTATAAACCATCGATATGTCTACATGGTGATCATTCGGATTCATTCAGATCGCTGTTGATATGTCTACATGGTGAACATTCAGATCAAGTTTAACTGACAATGCAAATAACAGTCGCAGCGTACTATATCCGACTACAGGCGCAAAAGTATCATGGAAGTCTATCCCATACTTCTGTGTACACCCAACAGCCACAAGCCTTGCTTTAAACTTAACAACATCTCCATTCCAGTCTCTCTTTATCTTAAAAACCCATTTACATTTAACAACATTTTTCCCTTCTGGTAATACGACAAGATCCCACACATCATTAGTGAAATAAGATTTGAGTTCTTCCTCCATGGCTTTTAACCAATGCACTCTATCTTTGCCACTCAAAGCCTCACTTACACAAGTAGGTTCTAAATGATCATAAAAAACAGCAGTATCATATAGGTATGCAGCGTACATTACATAATCATCGAAATTGTTTTTCACTCTCTCTCTCATAAGATAGGCACCGCTTGGATCCCTCAACTTGCTCCGATATTTCATCTTCTTTTTTGTTCTTTATAATTCCAGAGAGAGCTTCTTGATTTAATAACAAGTTCTTCGCTCAAAATACATATGAAGCAACTAAATTCAAGTAGCACAATGTGCTTTCAGTAGTCCTTCATCATGGTACCCACTATCACACATTTTATATCACCTTGCGGTGTTAAAATTTGTTATTTGGATTACAAAACTTGAAATTTAACTTAAATGGTATTGTTCACTTGGTCAGCTCCTCATGGAAGTCTACGACACATGGGTTGGCCAAGTTGAATAAAATCACCCAAGTTCGCACTGCTAGTCTCAACTGATTTTTTTAACCTTCACCTTAAATGCTACAACTGTAAGTGTCCACTTAGATGCATCGTCTAAGTTGCTGAGGAAATAGCTGTAACTATCAGAATCCATATAAAAAAGATTCTTCGTAATTTTTCACAATTATTAATTGAGCACCACGCGTTTCGTAGCAAGCTGCGTCTTCAGGTACAATTGTGTACATAAAATTTGTTTATGTTGTGATTGAAAACAATCAACAATAAAAAATACACAACGATCAATAAATAAAGCCTATGGATACAAGTGTACCTGACGATGCAGAAAGCTGAGAAACGCGTTGTACTCAATGAATAACTGTGGAAAACTACAAGGTATCTTATAATATCGATTCTAATATCAGATTCTTTAATACATAAATAGGTACATAAGACGAATACAAAATTCCTAGTACGCGGAAGAGACAAGCCGAGTGCAGAAGTCACCCTGAGAGAAGATAAATTAGAGGAAGTGCATTCACCTATCTCGGAAGTATCATTATGTAGGACGGACGAAGTACAACGGACATCAAGCGGAGAATAGCCCAGGCTAAGATGGCGTTCATGGGAAAAACTGCTGTGCTCAAAGAAGATAGGACAACGAGCTAGGAAACAATACGTGAAAACATTCATGTGGAACGTAGAACTCTATGGAACGGAAGCATGGACCATTGGATAAGCTGATCAGAAAAGGCTAGAGCCTTCGAAACCTGGTCCTGGAGGAGGATACTGAAGATAAAATGGACGAAAAAATAAGAAATGACGAAGTTTACAGTAGAGTTGAAGAGGATAGGACCACAAGGGAACAATATAAAGAAATGAAGAACAAGATGGAATGGACACATACTGAGACACAATGGGTTTGTGAAGAACATAAATGAAGGTAAATTGGAGGGAAAATCCCCAGGACTATGATTATGGACCAAATAAATAGAATAGTACATAGGAGGAGATATCAGGAGGTGAAGGAACTAGCATTAGATATGGAGGGGTGGATAAACTCAGTCCCTCAATCATAGGATTGAACAACCAATGATTTAATCAAATTCTTCCGCTAAAGTGACTGACTCCTGAAGTGCTAAAGATATTAATATCGCTGAAATGAGAGAAAATATGATGTTTTCGTATGTGCGATGGATGTCTACTCTTGGACTCACTGGAGAAGAAATATTTGTCCTCCTGGACCAGCCGTAAAAGATACTTCCGCTCATCTAATGATATTGTGTCCACTGTACAAATCATAAGTGATGAGCATTATATTTCTCTTTAGGGAATAGTTCACTGAAATATGGTTCGCCTGTTTGAGTTTCAGCGAGTTTTATTTCCTAAATTCTCAGTTTGAGGAACTAAGTGTGGCGTGTGCCAGCGTTGTTTTTTCTTGATATTCCTGTTTTTTTCCTGGTTTGTAATACCCTTTGTCGCTTTCTAATATGTACCCGTAAGGGTGATGCTCTTTTGATATTTTCATCCATCAAAAAGGAAATTATTCGCAATAGGTACAAACATGCACAAGAGATGCTGGGAATATATGTAACTCTACAAACTTTTATATATCATGCAGAAGGTTTCAAAATTCAATCTCAGCATATATTTTTTTAAAGTCAGTTTAAAGTTTTGCATTGGGAGAAAAGAGGAAGTTGAGGTATGTGCGATGGATGTCCATTCATGCACTCACCGGGGGAAGAGACATTTGTCGTCCTGGACCAGCCGTAAGAATCACGAGATGAAGTTTCCGACCGCTCTCGTAACCATGATGGGTGATGTGTTTCCCACATTGGCTCTGCGAGACAGCTTGTACGGGAGATCACCTCAAATATATTCCCCTGAATTGGACCGTTTGAATATTCCCGCTCATCCGATAACACGACCTTTCCTCGCTCGGGTGAACACTCGGGGGAGTCCAGACGCCGACAACTCGGGAGGGAGCCGGCATTGGATGGGGTGAACACACGTCGACGACGCGGACTCCTCCCGGGAGATGCGATCGCGGCGCCCGCCAGCGACCGACTAACTGCTTCCCCACTCCCCACCGACCGCCGCTTCTCAAACTCCCCCACACTACCATTCCCTCCCTCCACACCCTTCGTTCTCCGTGTGCACTTTGGCTCGGAACTTAACTTCGCGGCTGGAAGAGCCCCTCGCATGCCGAACAAACGAGGGTGGTGGGAGCGTACTTGTTTCATCTCCGCGAGTATAATTTTGGCGTGCATTATAGAAATCATAGGACTACAAACCAGGTTACGGAATGTGAAAACAATGATGTGGAGTGTGGCACTCTATGGATCGTAAGGATGGACCATTAAATAAGCTCACCCTAAAAAGACTGGAAGCCTTAGAAACCTGTTGCTGGAGGATGATGCTGAAGATCAAATGGACGGATAAAATAAGAAATTAAGAAGATTACCTAAAAATATAAGAGTAAAGGACGTCGACAATTAGTGGTAAAGAGATTACATTTTTCTGAATCGGATTTTAGCGACTCTTACGCCCCTGCAATTCAGAATTCGTTGCTCTTCTTGCCGCTCCATGTGTGCCAGGTCGCGCAGTGGAGCGATTATTGCGAACGCAGGAATTCATTTTCGAATTAACGTCTGGGCGCTTCTGCCCTTCACCTTCACAATCCGTTGCCCCTTTATGGCCACGCCAGACGCTATCCATGGTGCCAGGAGTGGGGGTTAGAATTAAATCATGGTAAATGTACCACAGTTCACTTCCTGCGAAGGTCTTCACACAAATCCTATACCTATACTGAGGGTGGAATATAAATTAAATCCTCAGATACGGTTAAATATCTTGGAATTGCCTTAACTTCTGATATATGCATAGAAAACACATTCAACACAGCATTAAAGAAACTTGGTTTTGTTAAGCGTATAATAGGAAGGCCTCGAATGAAAAAAATAGAAGAGAGATGGTACTTCGCTCTGGTTGGGCCACTCCGCGAATACGCCGCGAGCATTTTGGACCCTGGTCTTAAGGATTTAGCGAAAAAGTTGATGTTAAAATACATAGAAAAACCGTACACTCCGTTTCAAACTGATACGAGTGAATAATAGTCTCACAACTATTAGAGGGATTAAGGTGGGAGCCCCTAGGGATTCGAAGGCTAAACGCTAGGAATAGTTTGCTTGAGAAATTCAGAACCGGTGTGTTTTAGAGCGACGAAGAGAATATTTTCATGACGCCTCACTACATCGCTAGGTCTGACAGAAGCGATAAATTAAGAGAGATATGTAACCGGAGAGATAGGTACAAAAACTCGTTCTTTCCGCGCACAATAAGCGACCACAGCAAAAACTGAGCTCCACTGAATACACTCCCATAATACATGTAACCATTTCACCTCCCAAAACCTTGCGTCTTTACACGGCTGGTGACCTAACACCTCGTTCCACATGCCCATGCGGTGACTTGCAGGGTAGTATATAGATATAGATGTATTCTTTCGTGAAACTCACACATAGTTATTTTTTACCTTCGTGTGTTTAATAGAGGTCCTATTGTTGAAGTCTGGGTATCTCCCACACCTCGGCGAACAGAAATGAAAAAATGCAACGATTCAGTAATGGGGGAGGGTTGTATTTTGTGTAGGAAGGGGATCCGTTTTGATTCTATTCGAGAAAATGAAGCATCCCAAGGCGATTGACACGACTGCCACCCATGCGGTCTGATTTTGGTGTGAAAAAATGAAAGATACGCAGAAAATATAGGCAGGTGTTGATTCGAAGGGCAGGGAGGTCTGTTCCCCTCACTGATTTCTCTTTGTTCCGTTGCCCAGACTGATATCCATCCGCAATGGCGGCGGACGAGAGTGAATGGGGGGTAATGAAGGAAAGAGCGGGATGGATAAATGCCTGCTGATTGAAAGACCTCGGAAAGGCGGTGAAAATTATAATTCCCTTGGAATAAAAAGTTTAGGCCTCCCAATATTATTCGTTTGGATTAGGATTAACAGTAGGAGTCTCACATTTTGACCCCTTTTTATTTGTTGACAATTTGTTGCTTCTGTCTGAATCGTCTCATCATTTACGTATATTTTGAATTTTCTGTATTTTTAGCTGGAGAATATAGCTTGAAAATAAGAACCTCATATCAGTTATAGTTTTTAATGTCTACTTATCATTGCCAGAGGGGTAATTTTGATCCCCGGATATCTTTCTCCTGTTCTATTTGAGTTTTGTCATTAGAAAATGGAGTTTTATCGTCTTTTGATGAAATATAAGAGACAGTTCGGCCGCCGAACGTTGATACCCAAAGGTGAATCGCCAAACCAAGTCTCACCAGCTAATTATTCTGACAGACAGGCAGTAATTACTGATTTTTTGGCCTTCGCATATTTCTGAATCCGGTTTTAGCTTCGCATGTTTCTTGGACCCGAGTCAGGCGTCCTGGGTTCAAGTCCTCGTGTGGTGCTTTATATATATTCTAAAAGCTAATAATAGTATGTCGATATAAGCTTTTATTCTTTCAAATAATGTAAAATATTAATAATGGTATTTGAGAATCAATTAGCATATAATTTCAATTGAAAACGTCAAATTTACTACTGAAAACAAATTATTTCTAAGAGGTTCAATTGACTCTGTCTGTCGTTACTAATAGGTATGCCGCATAGTCTGGTTCAAGTAATGTGTTGAACAAGGCTTAAACTGTGATGTTAGCGGGGGGAAATATGTGCTGGTCCAACAGTTGAACGAGACTATTCGGAGCGGCGGAAACGATGCCTCGAGCAAGCGCTAGTTGACGGGTTCATGAGACGACGTTTTGTCAACTCGTCCGGGCCTGTGGCGTGATTATCGAATTTCATACCGTGTGAGAGCTCGATTTAGCGTATTTTTTTACAGATGTGACAAGAACATTTACCTCGTCGTGAAGGCTTCCGTAGCATCTCGTATCATCTCTATTGCAAGCTTTTGGGTAGTGCTGCGTATTCATTGAACAATACCTACACTCATCCTTTTGGTGCCTATACTAGGAGCGTCTACAGGAATATGAGATTATTTACCAGCTGCCGTTTATATTATATGAATTCCACGACGGTCAAGGCATTTGTGGGAAGAATTTTCAATACTTAAAAAACTTATTTTTTTGCAAGGCCTATTTTTCAAATCGCCCTGAGCCTTCAAACGCCTCCTCTCCTGAAGTACTCATGGCATTTTGCGATACCAACGGCTTCGCGCACTAATCGTTGATGGTATTCTTCACTCTTCCCCAAATTCATGTTTATTTTTTAATGATATTGGCCTGGACTGGAGATTGAAAATGCATCAATGGATGGTATATTCTCATGATGTGTTTCTATTGCCCTCTAATATTTTTCAACCTTTGAGAGACGGCAAACTTAAATTGTCCTCATCACGTCTACTCTCAGCTTCACGAAATAACGTACAAACAGTATGATTGAATAGGAGTATGTATCTCCTTAGGGGTTGGTAGTATATCTTTTATCTTCGTCATCGGGCCGAAACGAGTTGAAATATTGTACTAAATTAGAGCGCGGGCTGTTCGAAAAATGGCATTTTTCCTTATAAACTCTGTTTAACAACGCTAAAATACCAAAACTGTCGTTTAAGCTCATATATATAAAAGTAGACGGACGCCCATAGTTACGGAGCGAAGCGTTGCGTTTATTTTGATGAATACGCAGCAGTACTCGACTCGACAACTTCCCATGCAGTTTAAAGAGCATTATTCAAAACTAAACCTGCTCCTTAAAATCAGTGATTTTGAAGTGCAGGTGATAAGAGGGAGTAGCTTGAATTGTCAGCGCGAGTAGTTTGCAACAATGGTTATTATCATTTTGAATATCTATAGCGAGAACACAGGAAAGAGGGAACTTGCCAGTATCCTTGCTCCTGAGTCTGTTGCCGTGTGGATTATTTCTTTAATCCCCCATCATTTAGTCTCAGCATGCGTTTCCCTTTAAAGTAGCGATCTACTCTTACTTAAAATGACTTGATTTAATCCGGCAGCCATTTTAATTTCTCCAAATTTGACATCATTCTTTCCTCTGTTGTTTCTCGGGATGCAATAATTCGTGGAGAGCTTCAGGAACTTAGAATCGTTTCCGGTTGGAATGTAAGGGAAATAATTAGGAAAATTGATGAAGGATCGGTAGAATCGGAAGGGCTAGTGGGAAGGCGGTGATAATGGCAAGTAAAGAGAAGGCGTATGCACGTTATTCGAGAAAAGAAGGGAGCTGTAATTTTCTCTCTATCCGTTCCATGGAGGTCAAGTGATCTCACCATAATAGGTTTACTTCCAGGAGCACTGCAGACACGTGAAGTACACAGGAAAAAAAGTGAAGCCTCGGGCCGTGCTCATCGTACCATGATGTATTTCTCAAAAATTTTTTATTATTGCTTTGACATTGTGAAAAATAGGAATGGCATTAAAAATCGATGATATTTCCTACCTTGATGACATGGAAATTCCGTATACTGATCAGGATGTCTATTCCCTTATGGTACCTGTATATCGATACTCGTGCTTCTTGTTGGAATTCCTCAATTTCATTATCGTCAATCTCTCTCTATTGACGAGGACGTCTTGGTGATATATTTGGCGATTGGCCTGATGCCACAACGTCAACCATTACCTCTCGTTTATAGTACTTCTGATTTGATATTATAGTTCACGACGTCGATAGATCGATATGGGGAGGAGCGAGTGTCGTGAGATAGGGAAGAATTGTGAAGGAAAACTGTTCGAGGAGAGAGTTCTTTGGGAGAGAAAGGAATGGAACTCGGGGAGACAATAGGAAAGAAAATGCGATCAAATGGGATCCTATTAAAAGTTCACGACGACGAGCTCAGTCCAAAAGCCATGAATGCATCCATTTCCGATTAATGTCCGTCTGGATCCCTTGGCGCCGGCATCCAGGGAAATATAATACTACAGCTTTTTCGTCGTCGTGGAGACAACGAATTCGATACCGGCTTTGTAAATACGTCTTATCTTTTAGGTCTTGGTCTGTCATAATTTCCGCACGTGAGTCATGTTACTTTTTCAGTCTCTTTCTCCGACTCATAAGATGGACTCGCTTTCACTGGATACTGGGGTACGCTGGAATGCACCACAAAATCCTGGAACAAATGGAAAAAGAAAATGGGAATACTTACCGGTCTGTCTCTCATATTTTCGTCTCAGTCGACTGGTACAATTTCTCTTCCCATTACTCATGGGAGCACAACTGACCTGATGACTGTTAAATGATAGATAGATAATGATAGAGAATTATAAAGATAGATGACTGTTAAATGATAGATACGGAAGCCTTCACGACGAGGTGAATGTTCTTGTCACATCTGTAAAAAAATACGCTAAATCGAGCTCTCACACGGTATGAAATTCGATAATCACGCCACAGGTTTTGTGTAATCTATTGAGGTAGATGAAGAGGGCGTTTGCTAGGAAGTACGTCTGCAAAAGAAAATATTCAACATTTCACTATTTCCTCCTTTTACATCACCTACTCGCGTGAAAGAAAGAAAAACTTAGGTTTCAGGATGAAAAAAATCCCTTCACATTAAGCGTTTTACTCATTATTTCCACTCCTCACTGGCGCTGAGATAATATCTTTGATGCCCATGTTAAATATGATAGCATGTGTGTCACAAATTGTTATGAATTTTTAGCATTGTTGATGCCAACTTTCACGCTTCACGTAGCACTTCGAAGTTATGTTAGAAATCGTCATGTGTTTTGCTATGACTCTACTAAAATGATTTTTCCTCAGTCATTCTTTACACATGGAATATAATGAGAAACAACAATCGCACTTATCCACATATTTTAATTATGAATATTGAGCTATGTGGAGAGGGGCACTTGCTATGCTGGTCAATGTTGGAAGCTAGTCCGTCATCTTCGTAAATCCTCATTTTACCATGGCGTTTGCGAGATAACGCACTAATTTAGCAATTTTACTATGCTTTCCATGGATAACTAGAAATCAACATTCAGTTATTTATTTAAAGTTGATTCTCCTTCCGTATATTGTTTATTTATTTAAATAAAAACAATCCTTTTCCCGGGTGAAAAATGTTGTAAAATCGAGTAGAATCCATAGTACTAATCACCCAATAAATGTTTCAAAAGCTACTTGCCTCAAATTTCTAACAGATGAATTTCCAACCATTGCATTTACAAATCCGTATCTTGATGGGCCAACCTTATTCAGCCTCCGCCGCCCATCGTGGCTTCGGCTGTCTGAGGCAACATTTTGACGTTTAGCAGTAAGTTGTAAAAGAGTATGCAAGGTTACCAGCCTTCGCAGTACCCGCACCACGTGCATCTTTCCCTGCTAACGCTTACGGTGCTCTACCGGTCAGTTTTGACACATTTTCGCCAGTATGCCACAAGAGAAACCAAAGCATAGCAATACCCTAGGCCCGCTTTCTCTATTCTGCACAAGCTAGGATCCCTTCTGAAAGGACTACTTTGAGAGCCAGCATACTGTTGCCCGCGACCCACCACTAGGAGGTATATGCGGTGTACTGACACACCGGGTCACCGGGTTTAGGTGTACAATTATGAATTAATGAGTGAAACATTTTGACTGTGCCTACCCCGGAAGGGAACGGCGTGATGGGTATGTATGTATGTACGCATTTACAAATGAAATGGTGCGAAGTCACTCGCAGTGGTGTAATAACACCAAGGGTTTGAATTCGCCATAAAATTATTTGACTTTTCCTGAATGAACCACAGAAATGACATTAATTTTCCACCAGATAAGGTTTTATGCGACCATGGTTTCGATGCACTGCATCATCATCAGGTATATACACAAAAACAGATCGGGTATATACACAAAATTTTGCAGAGGATGCGGTGAGTTTTTGGGGGTGTGTACCTGATGATAATGCAGAGCATCTAAACCATGGTCGTATTGAACCATATTTAGTGGAAAATTAATGCCATTTAGGTATGTGATTCATTATGTTGAACTTCCGCCATATCACGCCGGATACTTCTCTTTTTCACTCGTCCTGGATTCGAACCCGGAATCTCCCAATTGCCGGTCAGGTGTGGTCATGGTTGTGTAACTGGATAACACACCTGACCGGCAATTGGGTGATCCGGGTTCTAATCCCGGTCAAGTCAAATGATTTTTTCATTGTGAATGTCAACACTTGGCGTTCTAAAGGATGATGGATGTTCTTGCTTTATATCCGCTAATTCGTCAATTCCGTCGTGATATACATAGGAAAGTGAGGAGAAAGCAGGGTTGAACAATATGGCTGTTATTTCGGTTGTTATTTCGGTTGGCAGGCTTAAGTTTGATGACGTAATGCACTCCCCATATATCTCATAGGTCAAGATATACCTCATTGTTTTCCTAAATAATAGCTGGCAAGGTTGTCTGCGGTATTCAAATGCACGACGTGCAACAGAATTTTTAATCTCACTGCATGTTACGGATGACTACTTGTGCATTCAAACTCGAAGCTACGTGACTCCCCTTCGTGCTTTCTCCTTTTTTCGAATGATTCTCATTTGAGATGGGAAAACCCGTTCATTTTTGGGAACTCGTTCTCCCTGGAACGCTCCTTTGAAGGACCCGTTCCTTTTCACTCGTTCACCGTTCTTTTTTATTAGTAGTCATGTGTGTTTATTCTTAGCATGCTCTTAGTGTTTTAGTAATGTGAAATAACTTATAAATGCTTATTATACCGTAATGACAACGTCTAAGAATGTTGGTTGAAATAAAAGATGGAAGGTGATAATGCCAACTTTTTACATAGTTTCGTAAATAGGTTTGATTTAAGTAAAGAAAGAAAGTACTGCAAAATACACCGCTAGCATCGGCAGATGAATTTTTTGGGGATTATAAAGAACAACCTATCTCTTGAAGATAGAAGCGAAAGCAATGACGAACCAATACGAACGATGTACCGAAAGGAACGACTGACCGGAAGGAACGACGGACCGAAGGAACGACTGACCGAATGGAACAAAGGACTGAATGGAACAAAGGACCGAAAGGAACGACTAACCGAAAGAAACGACTAACCGAAAGGAATGTCTTATCGAAAGGTACGAAGGACAGAAAGGAACGATGGACCGAAAGGAACGGTCTTTCCATAGAAGTCGGTCCTCCCGTTCCTCCTAAGACTCCTTCCTTCGGAACCGTTCGTTCACGAACGACCCACCTCTAGTTCTTATTGGGCGAAGCAAGAGAGGTAAATACCGACTTAAGGCTGGGACACAATGAACGTGTACGTATGACGCGAGACGTTAACGGGACAACGGGAGACGGGGAACGCAAGTCAGCGGTCACAATCGACGTTAACGCGGCCCGGAGTAACAAGTAAATAACGCAGGCGCAGCTAAGACATCACGGTGTAAACAAGTGTGGAAATAAATAAGTTGTCTTCGCCAAGAGCAATCTTCAATAGTTGGATGTATCTGCCGACAGATGGCTCCCATTCCCGGATTCTCAGGGCTATTCTGATTGGTTTTCCGTGTACGGGACACGGGAAGAGATGAAAGTTGCCCATCTCTCGCGTACATGTTGATTGTGTCCGTTTGCTATACTTTCCCGTCAGCCATCTTTTCGCGTATTCCCGTTAACGGCTCACATTACACGTACCCGTTGATTGTGTCCCAGCCTTGAACCTCACTTGTCCGTATTGACTCCGCAACTCTGCCTTTGGGATAAGTAATTAGGCGGAGTTGAAGCGTAACGCAAACTCATTCCATTGAATTTTTTCCACCCCCCTTTTAGGCAGTGATACAGAGATATCAAGAATTCAAGAGATCGTTTACCAATGCTTTTTTCATCCACTGACATAGGTTAATACTATGCCCTTTGCTCAGAATCCACATCCGTCGTATCCGGATATGCGTCTCCTCTTTCGTATTCCCTGAGATCTGGATGGTATCGATTTAGACACGAGACTCGCGAACCGATGAGATAAGCGGACAAGTCCCCTCCAGACGGCTGCACGTTAGGGTACTGAGGTCGGGCAAGCTAGAATTTGACCGGATAAACCGTTTGCAAATGCAAGTATTAAAGTTCCTCGACGCAATCTCTCAACGCCTGAGCAAATCTACATCTGCATACTACCCTGCGAGCCGCCACATGGGCGTGTGGCAGGGGGGAGTCAGGACTCCAGCCGTGTAAAGATGTAAGAAATAAGGTTCTGGGAGGTGAAAAGGTGACGTGTATTATGGAAGCGTATTTACTGAAGCTCATTGTCTATTTCGGTCGCTTATTGTGCGCGGAAGGAACGAGTTTTTGTATCTGTTTGGCAATGAATCTCACTTTTATCGCTTCTGTCAGACCTGAAGGTGTAGTGAGGCGTCATGACAATATTCCCTATATCGCTCTGAAACACATCAGTTCTGAATTTCTCAAGCAGCCTAGGCGTTTAACCTGCGAGTCTCTAGAGGTTCCCATCATAATCCCTCTAAAAGTGGTGAAACACTAAATGCCATTGTAACGCAGTGCGGAAAATTCTACTCAGTAAATGCTGGTGTTAGCCATGCTAACCAACTTTATTCCTCCTTATTGAGTTTTACCAAATGGATTTTGGTAAATCTTGCAGCCTACGATCAGTAAACATCTTTTATCTCTTTTATTGAAGAAGACTGACTGATATACATTCATATGATGTCTATATAGCGTAACGTCTCTTGTAGTCCTATCTTCAGTGACTTGTATATTAATTATAGGATAAGAGCGTTGAAGTAGAAATAGAAAAAAATAGAAAACAATTTTATTGTCCTGGGACAAAGTCCCTTAGGACATTGAATTAGTTTACATGCCTTCATGAGGAGTGGAATACAAAGGCAAAATACAAAGCCTTAGAAAAAAGGGAAAACAAACAAACACCTTTCAAGTCAGCAGAGAGATATAAAATGAGCGAGGTAAATGAAAATGAAAAAACAGTCTCAATATCAATAATCGAAATTGTATGTTAAAACAAAAATGTACAATCTGTAATACCTATTAAAAAGAAAAAATGAAAAGCAAACAAACGAATATTTTATAAGACAGAAAAACAGCAAATGATTATAGTGAACAAGTAACATGTAACAATATCATCTCATATCATTTTGTCTTCTCATATAGAGGCGAGAGAACATTTGGGAGACAGAAAGTCAGCCATACTCCTAAAACTTCTAAAGTATTGCTAGAAGAAGACAATTTGAAGTTCCACATTGGGTTGAAAGAGTCTATTTAATGTCTCTAACTCTTTGTGATCTATCAGATAAGTAGGACTCGATACAGTTATTCGGAATGCCACAAATGCCTAGCACTGGTCCAGCCTCTTTAGCAGTAACTGATGATTGACGTTATTGAAGGCCTGAAAGAAGTCAACAAATAAGCCCACTGTATCTAATGATGCTATCCAGTGATGATAAAATATTATCCACGGCTGCATACGTAGCTGTTGCAGTTGATCTATTTTTTCTAAGGCTATGCTGGCACGGGGAAAACAGTTTTTGGGACACAAGTAATGAGGCTAGTCGCATATTGAAAACTTTCTCAAATATTTTGGCAAACTGTGAATGGAGGGGAATTGGGCGATAATTATGCAAATCATTGGAATTGCCCTTTCTTTTGTAGATTGGGATAACTTTAGATTCTTTTTGTGCATTTGAAAATATGCCTAATCAAAGGGAATTGTTTATTAGGTACAACGTGGGGTCAAGAATATGAGGACAAGATGTTGCTATGTATCCTCCTGGATTATCATCTACACTAGCGCTGTGTTTTGTGCCCAAACCCAGTATTATAGCTCTAAGTTCAGTGGCTGTACATGGGGTGGGAAATAATGAGCTAGAGTTGGGTTGAAAGGTCAGGAGAGCATCAAAAGATGCAGACAATGAAAATTTATGATAAGATCATATAAGATGCAGATAAATGGGTGGGTGGGGGGAGAATGGTTAAACAAATGAGTTAGCAAGATGAGAAAAATCAGAGGTACTAGTTTCCGTGACGTGGTAAATGCTCCGGTTTAATTTCCTTTGAGATTGTACCCGAAAGAGTACTTACATGAGATTTAAAAATTTGTAAGGCAGCATTAAATTTAATTATACACATAATAGAAAATGTTTAATCTCTAGAAAACAGTACTTCAAAACGCAGGATCCTCCTTGAATGGCTGACGAAGATAAGTTTCCAAATCAGTCAATCATTTTTCTGGATTATGCTTTCTCTTTTCATTTTTCACTCGAATCAACTGCTAAGAACTTGCGTGCATAATTTTTTGCGTCTTTATCACCATAAAATTCAATGTAAATAAACAACATCACATTTGTGCAGATTATAATGAGCTAAGTCATAAAATTAATTGTAGATTTCGTTGGGTGGTATCTTAGCCTCATTTTTTAACCGTGAGCTAACTTTTAATATGCAGGGTCTCAAACTAAGTGATCGCGATCAATCAATCTTGTCAGAAAACGAAGCGCAATGGCCCGCTGCCTATCAAGTGTTTGTTCTGGAATAGTATACCCCGGGGAGTTTTTGCGTGAAATTATAAAAAAATAATAGGCCAACTTAGGCCTAAATTTCACTATACAGAAAATTTTATACATCTTAAGAAAACAGTACTTTGAAGAGCAGGTTTCTCTTTAAATATCTCCTATAATTGATCATCCCATCTTTCTAAGGACGATAAATATTTTGCTATTTCTGTTTCGGGCGCTGAATGACATCCCGTGTATTCTTCACCTTGGTCCATCAGTCTCCCTCCTTCCGCATCGCATGCATGAGCTCGGTGGTTTTCGGCCGTAAATCTTCATGTAAATGAATGCAAATGTGTATCCTGGAAATGCAAATGTTAACCATGGGATTGGAAAAGAGGATCTCGAAGATTGAGAAAATTTCCGATTCAAGATCTCTCTCGGGAGAGGGGAAGAATAAGAGGAGAAGATAAGAGGGGAAGATTAGCATTTCAAATTTACCACGGACACTGGAATCCATCTCCTAAGTGGAGGAGAATCCGTGACTCGGAAATCGAAGAGGCGGTGATTTTTCACTCTGCACCGAAACTGTGATACAAGGAGAGTGAGAGGATTTTTGGCTTCAATAAATAAAAAAAATAAAAATAATTAAAAGAGGTATTTTCACGCATTATTGGATTCTTAGCCATTTTTTGTAAGGGTTAAATTCCCGCGGCATGCGCCTATGCCTGTATTTATTTTTGATCATTAACAAATTCAATAGGTTCAGCCATAACTTTATAAAACTTTTCCATAATGCTCAGGAATTATGATAATAAAATATTTATTCTTCCATACATGCATCATTACAGTTCTTATTTCTGTATCAGGAAGTAAATTAGCCTATAAGGAATTAAGCCTGCGTTTAGGCCAATTTCAGAATCATAATGCGTGGAAAAGGACTTATTGTACCAAAATTTGCAAAATATGAAAATATGCAAACAAAAATTAAGTGCGTAATGAAATTACCACTGTATTGGCTTGAAAATTAAAAAAAAATAAAGCAGTTTTACTACAAATGTGACTCAAATTATAACACTAAAATCAATTTTCAAATTTCCAGTGAAAATATGCAAAAACATTAGAACTGTGCTGGCTTGAAAACATGCAAAGAATAAGCAGTTTTACAACAAATGTAATTAAAATTATAATTATAACATATGAATTCAGAGATCATTTACAATTTTTAAATATTATCAAATGTCATTAGCCATTCATGAATCATTCTGTGATTTACAAAACTTTATATGTTTTACGTATAGTATTTATTGTACGACCGGTTTCGTCGAATAGTCGACATCATCAGGTACATTACATAGAGTTCTCAGTAATTATACATACTCGTAGGTGGTGGGTGGGAATGAGGGGGAAAGGCTTGGAAGAGCTTTAAAACGGTAAAGGGGAGTTTAGGGTTCGGATGGGTTAAAGTGTGTGACACAGGGGAGGTGGAAGGGTCCTCCCTGCTTCTCCCTCCCCCGTGTCACCCACTGAAACTAATGAAGTAACATATTTAAGACATTAGTGAACGGTTTCAGTTATCTTACTAGCTTTTCTTCAGAATTCGAACACAATTCAAGTTTTCTTTGGTTAAATTTTAGGGTCTCGAATGATTTTTTGATGCAAAGAGCCATTTCCGACGTAATTTACATACATACATACGCACCGTTCCCTTCCGGGGTAGGCACAGTCAAAAAGTTTCACTAATAAATACATTTTGTACACCTAACTCTGCTTCAATAATTTCCTCCATACTGACCTATCCTTGCAAACCTCTTTTGCCTCATTTACCCCCATACACTGCTTCATACACGCCCTCCTGTTTTTAAGACTCCTAATATTCCTCCTCCTAAGATTCCTCAACCACATTCAACCACGACTTTCTCGGCCTACCCCTACCTCTCGCACCATTCATTTCACTCTTATATATCTGTTTCGTCATTCGACTCTCATCCATTCTCTCCACATGGCCAAACCAACGAAGCACACTCCTTTCATATATGTCCATTACTCGAGCATCTAACTCACATTCATTTCTTACCCATTCGATGCGCTGAATCCGAATTTACTCATGAAAATTGGTTATCACTTCAGGATTTTGATATATTCTAACCGTAAAGCGTCCAAATGCCAACTTTCAGATCTTTTTGAGCTTGAATATCTTAGAAACTAAAGGTGATGGTGTAATTATGAAAACGGATTCGAATTCTGCGTTAAATAATATATAGAATACATTTATAAAACCTAGAAAAACTACTATTACCAAAACCTGTATTAACTTGGCAGCTATCAACAAATTTTTTGTAAAATCTTTTCGGGTTTGGCACTGGGTAACGCTTTTTAAGGCCGACGTTTCGACGAGTAACTCTCTCATCGTCATCAGCGCTGAGCAAGGCGACAAACGAAACGGTGTGTTTCCTCCCCGCAGAGGTGAATAATAAAATATTTAAGGTTTTCCCGGCGAATAATACTTGTAAAATCTTCTCGGGTTTGGCAACGGGTAACGCTTTTACAGGCCGACGTTTCGACGAGTAACTCCCTCATCATCATGAGGGCTGAGCAAAGCGACGAACGG
The DNA here is from genome assembly GCA_963169105.1 of Ceriagrion tenellum. Taxonomy (NCBI): domain Eukaryota; kingdom Metazoa; phylum Arthropoda; class Insecta; order Odonata; family Coenagrionidae; genus Ceriagrion; species Ceriagrion tenellum. The sequence goes on along the minus strand of OY720643.1, from coordinate 45,161,910 downwards.
AACGGTGCGTTTCTTTCCCGTAGAGGTGAATAATAAAATATTTAAGGTTTTCCCTACGAATAATATTTGTAAAATCTTCTTCATATTTATTTATAATATTTTTATTTATATTCAACAATACTATAATTTGAGTGAACCAATTTGTATTTTAAGAACCAGATTATGGTTACAATAGTTTTCTAGGTTTCATAAAATTTTTCGACACATATTTAACGCTGACTTCGAATCCATTTTCAGAATTACACTATCGCCTTTAGTTTATAAGATATTCAAGCTCAAAAAGACCTAAAAACTGTACTTTTTACCTTTTAAGGGTAGAATATCTCGAACTTTTTGACGTGATAACCAATTTTTTTAGTATATTCAGATTTAGCGCACAAAAGTGCGTCATAAATGGCTCTTTGCATCAAAAAAACATGCCCATGTTGGCCTGTGTTACCTATAAGAAGTTGTGCCGATGGTCTCAACTATACTTAAACATTAAGTAATTCATAATTTATTTAGGTTCATGTATACAAGGATTTCGTTCGTAGCTATTTTCATATTCATAAAAAATATACATTCTTTCGAGTCCGTCTCGTTTTACTAATGTGGTATAAATTAAGAATGTTATAAAGTGGGAATGAAATCACCATGGCGAAGAGAGTCCAACATTCAATTCCTAGAGGGTGTATTGTTGCTTGAGAGGCTAGTTATGCTGCCGAATAAAACTCGAAGATGCATTCCTAGGTTATTGGAGGCTGCTCATGGTGCAATAATAACTATTCGCACTCCAATGAACCTTAACCCTCTATGGACGAGCGAGTCAAATTTGTAACGTTTCAAAAGCATTGAAATATCTGCTTCCTGAGAGGCCTTCTCCATTAAGTTTCTGCGTTATACGGAATTGTAATGCTTCGGATTAAGTGCGTGGAAAGCTTCGTCTCTTTCGGCGGTTTGTCAAACAATTTCATCAGATGAATGTGTGACGCTATTCACTGACGATGGCGTGCCTGGTGGAGCTCGGAAATAAATAGTTTCTACTGTCATATGAAGAAAAAATTGGGAAAGTTTAAAAAAAATAGTGTTATGAAGTAATTTTGTGGTATACTATGTGCAAGTATTATTATGTCAACTATTATTTTAAATTAATATATACAATTCAAATACATCAAATTTAAAAATAAATGTTATTATCAAATCAATTTCATTTTTTTAAAGGCTTAAATTGCATAAATAATACAAGTTCTTTGTTAACTTTTTGGCATTCCATTTTATCTTTCAGATGATTTAATGGCAACATTTACGAAACCACAACTTAACTTTGATCACTACAATCTTAAATTTGATGTATTTGAATTGTATATATTAATTTAAAATAGACCTGAAGATGACGCTCAAGCGTTGAAACCCGGATCGTGTGTTTTTTAAGTTGTGGTTTTGTAAATGTTACCATTAAATCATCTGAAAGCTTAAATAGCACTTTAAAAAAAACTAATTCAACAGCAGTATTTTTTTAATGCTGATGTTTCAGAATTCTGTCCATAGAGGGTTAATTCAGACGCAAATAATTAACTGACGCACTGACCCCCGGATTTCTCAACGCGACAGAAGAGAGAATGGCGCTCTTTCAGTTAATCTTTCTGGAAAGAAGGGCAGAGGCGGGTGTGACCGTCACGTTATGAATCCGCAGCCGTGGAAACTGAACGGATGGTTAAGGCCGCTCAAATCGCTTCGTTGCCTTTTGGCAGAGGGCAGTCACCCGGCTGTGCAGTCGTCTCTTCCGGAGGCTGCGCTGGACCGCTACTGACTCACTCTCCCCTCCATCACTAAACCCAAACCCTCTTTACTTCCGTCTCCCCCTTACCCAGCACCACCTCAAATACGTCGGGAGCATTTGGGACCATGGTCATAAAGGTTTAACCAACATAGTTGATGAAATACAAAGAAAACTTGTACGCATCGTTAAAAACTGCTTCGAGCGAACATATAATGTTTCTCAACTTTTAGAGGGATTGAACTGGGATCCCCTAGAGACTTAGAAGCTACACGCTAGGCTTAGTTTGCTTGAGAAATTAAGAACTGGTGTATTTCAGAGCTACACAGAGAATATTATCACGACGCCTCACTATATCTCTAGGTCTCATAAAAGTGATAAAATAAGAGAGATAAATTGTCAAACAGATCGGTAGGATAACTCGTTCTTTCCGCGTACAATAAACAAACACAATATAAACTGAGCTTCACTGAATACAAATTTATAATACACGTCACCATTTCATGTCACGAAAACTAATCCCTTAAGGCCTGTTCACACGGCGCCTTAGATTGTGTGGTCTGTGGCGCATATTATGGCGCCAGATCCGGTATGATTGGACGGCGACATTTATGGTAGCAATATCTTTCGCTTCTGTGTTCACACGGTGCCACGAGACGGTGTTGAAACAATTGAACGTAAGTATACGTTCGAAAATGGAATAAAATCACGCATGACTCACTGAGAGTATATTTAAATAATTCATCAAAACCAGAATATCATATCCAAAATCTACTACTCTGCTCCTTTCTAAATATACTTCACCAATGTCATAAACCCAATACGGTAGCTAAAAGTTTTCTAAACAAAATCACGCACTTCTAGTTCTAGAGATCCGACACGACTGCTCGCTGTTTATAGTTGCACTTTCACGACCGGTTTCGATATTGGTTACTCTTTCAAGAGAACCCGCCAAATTATAGGTATATTTAGACATATACTCACTCTCTGGCTGTCAATAATTTGTTCAGGTGGATGAAAATCGCTAGTATTTTGCTTTCTCTCGCGGCTGTTTACTTTTTCAAGTGGTGGTTGCTATGGATGTAGGTAGCGATATAGCAGGGAAAATGGTACACGCTCTATCGCTGGCAACTTGCTTGCGATTGCCTTGCATGCCACCTGATGTCTTGCGATATGGGCGTACACACGGCGACATCTGTCGCCGACAGTATCGTAAGCAATGCCCGGCAACAGAAATCTCTTCGTGTGTACAGGACTTTACATCTTTATCCAGCTGGAGTCCTAACACTCCACAAGCCCATGAATACGGCTGGTGTCCTAACATCACACATGCCTTGCCACATGCCCATGTGGCAGCTCGTAGGTTAGTAGGTATATGTAGATGTAGAATATAGCGTAAGGCCGTTTTCGAACTTGGCAAATCAAGCAATCATGCCTTGAAACCTAGTACGCATCGAAAGCTATGACGTCATGGACGCGTCATCACCATTCGCTTGTTCACTAGCTATCGAGGAAAGATACCAAGTCTACGAAAAAGGAGACTTGTTATGCTTGCTAGGTTTTACGTTAGAACTCGGGGTGTGATAATATGGGCTTGTATGGAAAATAGAAGCGAAGAAACTTTCAAATGGATACTATTTTATCATTACTACGTATATTTGTGTGATATTTATTATTTTTTTGCGGAAAAATTGATGAAATCGCTATATTATAAGGCTTTTCAAATGTGAATATACGGATAAAAGATTTGGTACCTAATAGTTGTGTGAATAACTCCAAACATTGTAGATGTACCGTCCTTGTTTCTTCATTGAACCTACAAAATCTATCTTCCGTACTCTGGAAGGAAAAGAAATGAGACAATGATGAAAGAAATTAAATGAAAGAATTATGGTCCGATGCAAAGTACTCTATGGTAGCCATAATTTCATGGGCAGCATTGTTTTTAGCTAACGAACATCATAATTGTTAATAGCGTTGACATTGGAGAGGTTTTCACTGCATTCATCAAAGAAAGGGGACAATAAACCATTAGGGTAAATGTAATTTGTTTTCAACTTAATTACCTATGTTAGTTACAACGCGCGTATTTATCAGTTATCAGTCGAAGATCATAGGTAGTTTGTTTGGAGTGTAATATATTAAAATACTGTTACCTGTGTTTTCATGTAGACAAGAAATGTTATAATGCCTTTTTGTGCATAAAGACGTTGTCTGTGGTGAAATACAGTGAGTGATATGTCGTCCAATTCAGCAGACCCTTGCTATCGAAGCATAATAGTTATTCACCACATAATGGTTTATGAGAATTATTTTATTCATAAGCAATGAGATTTTAAAAATTATATTCCCTTTTAATTTGTCGCATACGGATGGGAAGCATTTTAAAGAAGCAATCGACTTCCATCAACCACAAGAATTATGGACACGGATGGCGCTTTTCGTATGTTTTACGAGATGAAGGCCGCATGATGTCTCTTCCACCGTATAAGGGCTACGAAAGTGTCAAGTAAGCATTTCACTTTGCTTGCCTAGGTATCAAGTTATCTTGATATCAAGTTAACTAGGCGTTTGCCAAGTTCGAAAACGGCCTAAGTATTGCATTCCATTTCGGCTTAAATGTATTTAATTGGACCCTCATATTAATTAAAACTGTAAGATATTTAATGATTATTTTCTGCAATCGTAACATTTTTTTTCAAATTCATATGCTTGTTAGTCCACGATCGGTAAGCTGGACAACATATTTTGACGGGAACCAAAGATTCGTGTGTTTCAGAGCAACACACAGAATATTATCGTGACGCCTCGCTACATCACTAGGCCTGGCAGAAGCGGTAAATTAAGAGAGATACATTACCGAAGAAATAGGTACAAAAACTCGTTCTTTTTGCACACAATTAGCGACCACAATAAAAGCTGAGCTCCACTAAATACACTCCCATAATACACCATTACATCATACAATATATGTCACCATTTCAACTTCCAAAACCTTATGTTACATCTTCAAAAGGCTGGTGTCCTAACACCTCCTGCCAAATGCCCATGTAGCGGCTTACTGGGGAGTATATACATGTAGGTATCTCTACTATATCTGTTATTCTGCCCTCGGCATTTACTTCTTCCTCGACTTCTTTCTTAAAGCTGAGGGCGTTCCACATTAAAGTAGTCGAAGCGATTTCCGTTTATGCACGGATTTGCATGAAAATTATCCTATACGCACTCATTAGATATATATATATATATATATATATATATATATATATATATATATATATATATATATATATATATATATATAATTTTAGCGAAATATGGCATTTTATCGATTTAGTTTCTTTAGATCTAAACACTTAGCCGTTTGGCTTTTGACGATATAATGCCACTTTATATTTCATTCTAGTCAACTGAGACTCGACTTATCATATCGATATTTAATAATAATAATAATTATGATTCTTAATTCCATTCATATGTATGTACATTTGGTTATTTATACAAAGTATAGGAACATAAGTACCCCAGAGGAACTACCTGATTTGGGGTTACCATCATCTGAAAGTTTTTGTGGCAGAGCTGGTGCTGATCAGTTATCAAACACATTATCTCAAAATTTTCTAGTGCTTCTATACCTTATTGTGCATTCATATAAAAAAATGAAAAAAATCAAGTTATTACGCGTTCACTATAACTTGAGTTTTTACAATAACTTGAGCAATAACAATCATTTACACAGTTCAACAAAAACTTATATTTAGGAAACAAAAAATGCATACACCACATATAATAGATGAATTAATTTGACAGTAAACAATCTCAAATCAAACACAACCCCATTTTAGTTATAAACATTCCAAATACATTTTTATACAGTCTTTTGAAACAAAGACTCAACTTTCTCGTGACACATTAGCCATTTTTGAACAGCTGAAGCAAATCCCGATTCTGTGTGTTTCTTTGCTACATCCTTTGGCAGAGTACGAAATAGTTTTGGCCCCAGGTATAGATACGCATGACGGAAAATTTCGTCTTTGGCCTAGGTATTTTAAAGCCTGTCTAAAGTCTAATGGTTTATATTTGCTCTGGTTATGCTTGAACATTGCTGAATTTAATGACCTGAAGGTGCAAAAGGCGAATAAAAAATTTGGTGAAACGTCGGTAATGAAAAATATAACAAGTTGACCGAAACTCAAGAAGCTTTATTTATATTTTTATATAACAATAATAATGAATCATCAGCATTCCATCAATATGCATTGTATTTGTTCGCCAATTCCAGTGGTCTCTAAGTAGACTTGGAAGCTTAGTGGTCTGAGCATCTGACGCGACATCAGAGGGTCCGTGGATCGATTCCCGGTCCATTCAAATTTTTTCAATTTTGAATCGGCCATCTTTCCATCTTCACACCACCATTGTGATGGTCCTTTTATGTGCTCTTATCCACTTTCTTTCACTCTCTCTCTGATTGAATTTAACTTCGAGAAGGATCACTCGAGTGACGAAATATAAATACAAATATGCCAAAAGGTGGCAGACAAAAACAAAGCGACCCAGGAAATAAAATACTTACAATTAGGCTCCTAATTCCTCTATTATATTAGGAGGAATGAAATTTATGGTCGAGAAAAGTCTGAATCGTATAATGAACTATTTAGAATGAATTAACTAGATTTTAATGGATTCATATGGAAGTGATCGCCTCAATTTTGGTCGGTTTCGAATTTCGTAGATTATTTTCGGGCGAATTATCGACGAAAACTGAGGTAACTAACTCAGTGTTTACTTTTGCTCTTAGAATATCCTTTACAAAAATTCAACAACGCGTGAGAATTTTGGAATACCGTGTTCTTTTCATAGAAATCTCCTTGGAAGCCTTCGTCGTCGGAGTATGACGTTCTTTATGTACGAAAAAAATTATAGAGCCGTCACCTTTCTTGCTATGAGATTCTCATTCCTTACAGAACCTTCGCCACAAAGCGCGATGCTTACCTGCACCATATTTACCTGCTGCCAAGATGGATCTCTTCGCGGTTCGCAAGGAGGAGCCGAATAATCTGCGAGATATTCCTGTCACGTTCTCTCGGAAATACTCCTCTTCCGCCGTTTCCTTTTCCACACGTGCTCCACAGTCGCATCTCTCCATGCGCTTCACACGTTCGCCTACACGGCCCTTAGCTCAGCTATTCCTCCACTACACCACCCGCTCACCCCTCTTCGCGAATTCCCGGCTATAATATTTCAAGGGCCCGCTCGACCTCTACCATATAATAATGTGAAAAACACGGAATTTATTTTTTGCCCCTATGAGAGCTACTTTGAGAATAGATATTGAATTGTATACTTGTAAATATGCATTGAATTTATCAATTAACCCCGGAAGCAATCTATCATGTGGCCCTTGGAACTCTGGGTTCTTCTTTTACAGATTTTATTTCTACGCGCTATCATGGACCTGCCGGAAAACGTAATATTTAAGGCGACGCATCACACTCGCTCGACAGGTCGGATTTGTGACGATTTCCGACCCCAGATTTTTTGTAAAAGTCTTACGTCATCAACTTGAAATTTTTATAGTATAAAAAATAGACCTTTTCCAAGGGAGGCTCGTATCTGAAATATGATAACTTTATCCCGGAGCATAATTAAACCATCGGGAAAACGACAAGATGTAGGGTACATTTTTATAAAAACTATTATTATTATTGACATACCTAAAACTAATGGAGATGTATCAATCCCTCTTCTATCAGAATGCCAAGTAACAGCAGTCACGGATGTAAGATAGAATCTGTAATTGGTATATTTCTACAAGCTACCTAAATGGTTTTCGGCCATGATGTGCTCGGACGGTGATGATATTAGTTCAGTCTTCTTTCACAAATCTTATATCAGCGCTGCCTGTACTTACGCGTCGGAGACTTGGCTACAACTTACCGACGACTGTTGCCTTGTGCGAGAGTTATCCTGGAGTAGGAGACTCCTGACGCTAAAACACCTCGATCGGGTACGAGTGACGCCATCTTGTGGATTTTCGATAGAACTTTTCCTTACCGAAGGGTATGATGCGTCCTCTTAAGTACTAGAGGCGTGAATGTCCTTTGAAAATCGAATCTCTGGTTGTCATTGAAATATGCTATTAATGAGTCGAGAGAAAAATTGAGATTTTTCAGCTAAAAACGTGATTTTCAGACAGATACGAAGCGTAAAAGAAAATTAATTGAAGGAATTAGAAACTTCATTTATTCAGGCATCCGATAAAAAAAGTCCAGCCCTCTATCTTGAGTAAAAGTTCTTCTAAAAAGCAAAAAATAAAACCAAAGCACCGATGCTTAACGTGGATTACCAGGGGGGACCTTCGGGAGCCTTGAGAGATTTTTTAATATGGCGTATGTTACTACCAGATATATTTTCTATCTAGATTGCAAAACTTGAGCTCAATCAGTTCAGCAGTTTTAGCGTGATGGAGCCACAGACAGGCAGACATATACCATTGCATTTTTATATATAAGTAAGGATATTTATCTCTATCTCTATCACGTATCAAGGTCACATTTTGTACTGATTACGGCTTTGACATTTCGAGTAATTTACCGCCAAGACGTATTAATCCGAGCTGCAGTGTTATAAAATCGTTATCCAGAGTACCCAGCAGAAATGATTAACCCATATTTTTCGTCCCAAGTCCCATATTTTTCGATTTTCATCGGGGAAGAAAATCAAGCTAACATCATTATCTCAGACACTAGAGGTGGGAATTTCGGTTCATTTTGTGGATTCGGTTCATGAGATTTGATTCGCGGCAATGATTTGGTTCTTCAAATCGTTCATAATGAACCGAATGAACCAAATCCATGAGAGAATCTTGAATCCATGTGAATCTCGAATCCATGTGAACCTCGAATTCAAGTGAATCTCGAATCCATGTGAATCTGTGGGCTTACTGCATTTCAAATATTGGTGTGCAAAATAACAGACAAAAAGTGAAGTGTGATGCTCCGATTCGGAAACACAAGACCTTTGACAAGGTGTTTCAAGGGTATTTACAGGGTTCTTATTGAACGATTTGGATTTGGCGGATTCGGAGAATTTCCAGCAGAATCTTCCACACAAATTGTTCATATTGAACGATTTGGATTCGGCGGATTTGAATCTTCCATCAAATCGTTCATTATGAACGATTCGAGTGGAAAACGTAGATTCAATTCATTCGGTTCATGCGATTGAATCGTTCATTCTGAACGATTCATTCATGAACGACACAGCTCTATCAGACACATTTCCTTCAGCTTTGCTCCGAAGCCAAGCTCGGTTCTGCCGCTAACGAGTGATCCTTAGCACTGCTTATTTCTCAGTTGTCTTAAATATCCCTTTTACTTTTCCTACAATTTACCACGTTTTTCTTTGGCAGTAGCGATAAAAACGGAAAAATAACGACGGATTGTTCTTAGTATAACTGAGAAATCAATAATTTACAAGAGGTTTTGAGCTATTCTACAAATATTAATCACAAATGGCTTTTAACGTTATTCGTATACTTTAAAAATTGTCCTTGGTCATTATAATGCTCTAAATTTAGGAACAAAAAACAAAAGCGTCCAATTTATTCATGTATTTACCGCACAAGTTCCTTCATTTCCCCTCTTTTACCAATCAATATACTCTATCTTCAGAAGGCACTATGTCCCGCTATCATTTCTGCCATCGCTTAAGGTGGTTAGAGAGGAAATTTCAGGTGTTTGAGAGCACATTTCAAAAAAATATTCAAGTGAGTCGGAAATCATTCTTGGGGCTCATTTCAGTTAAATGCATTAATTATTACGTATCCCAATTACTTTAATGAAGTGGGCTAGTTCCCGAAACCGTGGGATAGCGAGAATGTCCGAGGGACTTTTTACCCATCGCTGACGGCGGCAGTTTGGAGAGTTATAGAAAGAGAAAGATACGAGCTGATGAGACTCTTTGAGTAGAGTTTTGTCTTCTATAAGAAACTCGATGATTTATGACGAGGAATGATGTGATTAAGATACATGCCCCTTTTTTAACCATTTAAAAGCCGTATTCCCATAAATTCTCTTCCCAGGTGCCCATTTAAATGGCGCGGATGGGAGAAATTGATTTCTTTTCTGCCCAAAAACCATTTCTCATCCCGCAGCGGTCTATGATTAAAGGAAATTGTTAATTAGTAGTTAGGGGAGCCATTTTGGGGATGGCCCTTCCACAGAGGCTATTTTTGACGACGAGAATCGGTCAGTTGGTGGGTAAGTATTACATCGGAAATTAAGGAAGCAAAGTAAAGGAAAGAAACATTTATTGTTCTTGGATATTCATCGTCCACTGAGAACATATAAAAATACAATATTGTAATGAAGCTCATACATAACACATTAAATAATTTTGAAAAAGTGGGAACATATTGAATTGGGAAACAATAAATTATCACACAATAATTCGTGATTCAATAATTCATTCATTTCAATTCATTCATAATAATTCATTCAATTCATACTTCTTATTGTTCCATTTCTAGGGCATAAATATGGCGATATAGTGGGTGATTATTTTGCAATTCCACCTCTTTTTGGAAAGGTGGAAGATCCTTTTAGCTCACTGAATGGTTCAATGAATGGCTCACATTGAGTTCAATGAATGGATCACATTGAACGGCTCGTGAATTTTTCGACATTTTCACGGGAGCACCATGTATTTTATGCTATTATTCAATCATAAAATGACAGTTTAATTTATTAATTAAACTTTTAAAGAGAAAATTACCGCAGTCCTTAAGATTATCAAAAAAGTACGTAATCTGTAAGATGTATTACAGTCTATATAAACGATAAATAATTTCTAGTGATGGAAGGAAAGCAAATGTACTTTAGGATAATTTTTTTTGCGTATGTTAGCGTACTTTTATGATATCTTCATTTATATAAATTCTTGCTATGGTGCTGAATACTTAGGAGGGGTCAATTGTTGACACATAGAGAATTTGATGAACAAATTTCAGTCGCAAACTCTCCATGCGAGAAAGGGACACCGTCCGAGTATTTATGATAATTTACAATTTATATACAAGTTTCCTTCCAAATATAAATCATGAGTCGACATATGACTATAATAACTGTGATTGAGTCACAAGATACGGATCAAGAGCCGAAGGAGCTAGCGGGTCAGGGGAAAGAAATTTTTGGAGCTGAACTACAAAAAAGGGGAGTATATTCCACGATTATGATGTCAATCTCACGCAGGTGGAATTACAAAATAACCCTCCGGGTGGGGAAATCTGGCAAAAACAGCACGAAGCGGCACTTTCAAATACAAATTATGCACCATTCTATCATCACTAAAAATCCAATACATGGTCAGTTTTTATATGCTTGTTAAGTTGCACTGCATTTTATATTTATTTATTTTGCATATAATTGAAAATAATCTATCAGGAAGTCTTCTGAACCTTTTTTGGTATAATTTCTACCCATTAGGGACACAAATCTAAGCACCTATAAGTTTGGCAGGTGTGGACTTTGCAGTGGAGCTGTGGACTCCCACCGTACTGAGCTCCTTATAATAATAATTATTCTGTATAAATACTTGAGATTGCTGTAAAAGCACACTTTTTATCTAAATGACAATGACCTGTACCTACCATAAACTATGTGAGGTACTCGCATTAAGATATCCAAATGATTATAAGGATATATTTTCAAGTTATTTAGATTTCATTATGGTGGTAAGGCTCCCTTGTGTCTAAAAAAGAGCTTACAATGAGCCCTGAAATTATAAAATTATTAAACGAGTTAGGATGCTGTTCCTTCAGTTATTTTAGATCAATATGTTAGTTGCACCCAACCTATTTTCATTGGTGAGTTAATTTTACTTATTTGGAAGAAGGTAGTTTTAGTAAAAAAAAACAGTACAATGTTACTACATTACTATGAAAAAACTATATTTTAAGGTAAACTATATTTGTTAACCGTTGGTAAATAGATTCCATGACCTCACAATAAAAGATATTGTTCACTTACCAAGGAGTTTCATTCACACCGACCAAGGTTTGGGCGTAAGCTACGTCATTTTTACAAGAATTGAAAGGTTATATATATATTTTGGAACGGCGGCTAAAGGGGGGGGGGGGGAATGGTGGAGGGTAGGGATGGAATGACTTAAGGTATAGAGAAATGACGTAATCTGAGGGAAGGAGGGGTTAAGGTTTGTTTGGAACTGGCTGTCACACAATGGATGAGTCATGTACCATTGATTAAATCGGGAATGAGTGGTCAGGGCGCAAGGAGTCGTTAAAAATGGGCACATCTTTGTTTTTACAGGTTGAAGAAGTTTCATGCTGCTCCATGAAGTCAAGTTTTCTCCCCATACATCTACATCTACTTATTACCCAACAAACCATCGCAAAGGTTTTTGGCAGGAGGTGACTTATCACCAACATGAACTTCATTGGACGAATTTACTTTCACCAACAAGCACCACACTACTTTTACTACAAATGATACAGAAACTACTAAAATTAATATAGCTATGAAAACGTGGCACAAAAGCCATGCAAGAAACATGCAAAATATGATGATAGCACTTCTCGTCAGATTTATAAACATACATTAGGAAGCATGTGAATGAATCAGCTACCTACTCTACCTGTCAACTAACCGACTTCTTAATACTAAGTCTTAAAACAACCTTTATGGTCTCTTATTGATCGCGGGGAAAACGGCATTTTAAACCTTTCTGTTCTACTCTCTACTTCCCCTGTTTTATTCTCATGATCTGATCTACCGTGGAATGTTGGAGTTTGTAAGATATTGATGACTTCGCCGGAAAATAAATTGGTTTTACATTTACATAAAAGATTGAGTCTAATTTTCAATCGACAGTCTGAAAGCGATTCCAATTCAAGTTGCTGCTAGTGGTCAGTACGCTAATGAGACTATCATAATGGCCTTTCACGTATCTTGCTGATCTTCTCTGCACGCGTTCTAACTCTGTTTTTAAGGCTACCTCATGTGTATCCCAAACACTGGCAGAGTATTCTAAGTGGGGTCTAATAAGGGAGAAGTGGCTGTTTTCTCTAACTTATTCGTTGCACTTTCTAAGTACTCTTTTTTCATGTCCCAATTTACGATTAGCCTAACCTGTTATTTCCCGAATATGTTTGCTCCACGAGAGACCATTAGTTAGTTTAACTCCGACGTATATTACAGATTCTACGGGTTGTTCTACAGGTGCTTTACAGATTCTGCGGGACAGGGTCCTTACGTTGATTGCACAGGTCTGCAAAAAATAATTCTTCAAGAGCTGTTTTAATTACTCCGCGTGATCTTTATGCTTTTGGGTGCGCTGAATTCGAAAATGATCTCCGTTTTGTCCTAGAACATCACGTTTTTGACAATTTAGGTAACTATGTTAAAAATTGTAATAACTAAAAATAATTGAAAATAGTCTTATAAAATTAACTTTTTATTACAAATTTTTCATGAATATAATTTTTATAAACTGAATTGAGCTTATTAGCACACGCTAAAATCGATTCCTCTTCCCTGTGAGGCCCCTCTTCATAAATTTACGCTTGTGAGTAGCTTCTGATATGTTTCTCTGAAGTGTCCAACAGTAGTCTGCCATCATTGTAATGCTCCATCTTCCCTGATATCTTCTTTCCATCTCTTAAATATCCTGGTGAAATCATTTACCTTGCTTGTCACTAACAGCTCCCAAAATTTCAGGAAAGTTTTCAAGGGAAGAATGGAGGAAATGCACTTTTAAACTCATCAGACGACCTAAAGCTTGAAAAGGTTTTAGCATTCGTCCGACGATCATTTTGTAGTCAGGATCTTTGTTATATTGCCTAAACATTTTTCTATGACCTCTTTAAATGCAATCCATCTTTCTTTTTGAAAATCCGTCATAATATTGATAAATTCTTGATCAGCCATAAGCCTTCTAATGTCTGGTCCGACGAACACACCTTCCTTCAATTTTGCCTCCGAGAGGCCTGGAAATTTAGTGACCAAGTATTTGAAACATTCTCCATCTCTAGGAAGTGATTAAGCAAATTGCTTCATCAATCCCAATTTTATGTGGAGAGGTGGTAAAAGAACTTAATGGGGAGGTACCAAAGTTTCACGGAGGACATTTTTTCTCCAACTGTGAGCACCCTCGGCTGCCAGCTCTTCTTGGTCCAGTGATTTTGTCGATCTCGACTGTCCCATAGGCATAGGAAAAAAGGATATTTAGTATACCCAGCTTGTTGCCCAAGGAACATGCACAAGACTTTCAAATCCCCGCATACTTGCCAACCGTGGTCTTATTATTTAAGTTTAAGAAGAACCAATTCCAAATTCTCGTACGTTTCCTTGAGGTGTACAGAATGACCTGCAGGGATGGAAGAGAAAAAACCGCCGTTATGGAGTAAAACAGCTTTGAGACTTCTTTTTGAAGAATCTATAAAAAGACGCCATTGCGCTGCGTCATATTAGATTTTGAAATGACCCATAAAACCGTCGATATCAATGCAATAAACCAACATGTCTTCCTGGGCAAAGTAAGAAACGAACTCCTTTTCACGATGCCTGAACCGTGAAAAAGATACTCCTGGCAACAATAAATTCCTGCTTTTGAGCCTTGATCCGAGTAACTCAGCGGCATCATTAGGAAGATTTAAGGCGACGCATTACGCTCGCTCGACAGGTCGGATTTGTGACGATTTCCGACCCCAGATTTTGTAAAAGTCTTACGTCATCAACTTGAAATTTTTATAGTATAAAGAATAGACCTTTGCCAAGGGAGGCTCGTATCTGAATATGATAACTTTATCCCGGAGCATAATTAAACCATCGAGAAAACGACAAGATGTAGGGTATATTTTTATAAAAACTATTATTATTATTATTGATATATCTAAAACTAATGGAGATGTATCAACCCCTCTTCTATCGGAATGCTAAGTAACAGCCGTCACGGTTGTAAGATAGAATCTGTAATTTGTATATTTCTACAAGCTACCTAAATGGTTTTCGGCCATGATGTGCTCGGACGGTGATGCAATTAGTTCAGTCTTCTTTCACAAATCTTATATCAGCGCTGCCTGTACTTCCGTGCCGGAGACTTGGCTACAACTTAACGACAACTGTTGCGTTGTGTGAGAGTTATCCTGGAGTAGGAGACTCCTGACGCTAAAACGCCTCGATCGGGTGCGAGTGACGCCATCTTGTGGATTTTTGATAGAACTTTTCCTTACCGAAGGGTATGATGCGTCCTCTTAAGTCTCTCACCAAATCATTCATCTCCTCCTGGGAAAATAATTTTGGTCTGGTATCATCTTCAAAGTCAGCACTTGATTCATCATTTCGTTCAGGAATGACTCTACCTTCATCGGAGCTAGTTATCTCTCCCAAGGTAGCAGGATCCTTGGGTACTGGTATATATGTACCATGAGGGATGAGACGAATTGCTGAGGGAAGGTTGGGGTATGAAATGGAATGCTTCCATTTTTAATTATAACCTCTCACTTCGCATGAACAAAAGTAACAATCGTCATTATGGTTCTTCTGCTCTCGTCATGCCATAGGAATTCCATAACGGAATGATTTTTTCTACCCCTTGAACCAATGTCGAAGGTCCTCAACACACCGTTTGCACACTTTAACACCCAAGAACTGGCTGCTGATGGCCATGGAGACCCTCCGCTTCACTCAACCCGGGAAGCGCGACTGCCTGTGTAGTCCCAAGCGGAATGGTTGCGCCGGAGGCGCGACAGCTTTACCGTCCCGGTGAGAGGAACTCACCACAACCGGTTTGGTAACAAATAGGTGCATGGCGGGGGATTTTTATTTGGAGTTTGATGCGTGGTTTGTGTGAAATTTGAAAGTAAACATTATTATTGGTATATAGAATAAACAAAACTAACCTAAGGGGGGATTTACAAAAGGGGGCATAGATACATTTTTAAGCACAAAGCATTTATGTATATATATATTTTTTATTATTTTTTAATTATTTTTTCCAATTTTTTAATTTTTTGTTCATTTTTGTATGGAGTATATATTTTTTGTTTTTTTTTCTCCATTTATATTATTTTTTTGTTTTATATATTTTCTCTTTTTTTGGCTATTTTACTTTTTATGTTATTATTCTCTTTTTTTATAATAAAATGTATTGTATATATACATTTTATTATTTTTTTCCAGTAAATGATATATTTTTGTATTACAGATTGGCACACTTAACCTACAAGAAACGTAAGGCATAGGAAAGACTCATAGGAGAGTGATATGTTGAGGCAGTGTACATGTGGTGGGGTTAATTGGGTAATTCCAAATATTACAGAGAAGGGGATTGTTGGTTTTCTTAAGACGGAATTTAAATTTAGTGACTATTGCTTGAATAAATGATTTGATGCAGGGGGTAGTAGCGACGTACCTCTTTCAGATTAACCAATTTGCTTATTTTCAGTAGTCCGCGGACGCTGTTGTTTAGAAAGATTTCTAGTTTTTCAATTATGGTTCTGCGGCAGGCAAAGATCTCACAGCCGTACAGCAGTATTGGTCTCACTATGGTGGAGTATAGTCTCAAGCGCGCTTTGTGGGAGAGCGGAGAATTCTGTTGACAAAGTGATGCTAAAGCTACTCGAGCGGAAAGAGCCTTCCGTTTGCACTCGGTAAGATGGTGGGCGTAAGTTAATTTGGCGTCTAAGTGGATGCCGAGGAATCGATGGACAGAGGATCTTGGGATCGGTTTTTTTTAACACTGGGCGGATTTGTGGTTCGTTTTTGCGTTTGCGTGTAAAGTGAATGTGTGTGCTTTTGTCTGCGTTGATTGATATTTTCCATGTTTGCGTCCATTTGTGTAATTGGTGTAGGTGAGTGTTTAATTTGCGGACATTTGCGTCTCCCGTTTTGGATGTGGCAGAAATGGCCGTGTCGTCCGCGTACATGTGAATTTGTGTGTTGGGTGTGGTGGGCATTTCGTTCACGTAGATGTTGAATAGCAGAGGGCTTAGGCCGTTTTCGAACTTGGCAAACGCCTAGTTAACTTGATATCAAGTTAACTTGATCCCAAGACCGACCGGGTAGAATCTTGACTTGACACTTTCGTAGGCCTTTTACGGCGGAAGAGACACCATGCGGCCTTCATTTCGTAAAACATACGAAAAGCGCTATCCGTGTCCATAATTATTGTGGGTGATGGAAGTGGATTAAAATGCTTCCCAACCTAATACGGCAAAGTAACAGAGAATATTATTTTAAAAATCTTATTGCTTATGAATAAAATAATTCTCATTTACATAATATGGTGATTAACTAATATGCTTCGATTACTTGGGGCTGCAAAAGTGGACGACATATCGCTCACTGTATTTCACCACAATCAACGTCTTTGTGCAAAAAAAGGCATCATAATATTTTTTGCCTGTATGGAAAAACACGTAACAATATATTAATGCATTACACTCAGAACTAACTACCTATGATCTCTGACTGTTGACTGATAAATACGCGCGTTGTAAATAACATAATTAAGCTGAAAACAAATTACATTTACTCTAAAGGTTTATTGTCCCACTTCTTTGATGAATGCTGTGAAAACCTCTCCAATGTTAACGTTATTAACAATTATTATGTTCGTTAGCTAACAATAATGCTGCCAATGAAATTATGGCTACCTTAGAGTACTTTCCATCGGACCATAATTCTTTCATATAATTTCTTTCATCATTATTTCATTTCTTTTCCTTCCACAGTAAGGAAGATAGATTTTGTAGGTTCAATGAAGTAAACAAGGACGGTACATTTACAATGTATGGAATTATTCAGACAACTATTTGGTCTTACTACAACACACATAAACAACTATCTTTTATCAGTATATTCACATTTGAAAAGCCTTTAAATATAACGAATTCATCAATTTTTCCGCAAAAAATAATAAATATCACACAATTATACGTAGTAATGATAAAATAGTATCCATTTGAAAGTTTCTTCGCTTCTATCTTCCGTACAAGCCCATATTATCACACCCCGAGTTCGAACTTGAAACCTAGCAAGCATAGCAAGTCTCCTTTTTCGTTGACTTGGTATCTTTCCTCGATAGCTAGTGAACAAGCGCTTGGTGATGACTTGTCCATGACGTCATAGCTTTCGATGCGTACTAGGTTTCAAGGCAAGATGCTAGATTTGCCAAGTTCGAAAACGGCCTTAGTAGGGAACCTTGGGGGACGCCAGCTTCGGCAGGACGGGTTGAGGAAAGAAACCCCGAGTCAGAGACTCGGAATGTTCGGTTTGTGAGGTAGGGTTTGGTCAGGTTGGTTATAGGGATAGGAAAGTTGAGGGAGGTCAGTTTGTGGACAAGACCACGATGCCAAACTCTGTCAGAGGCGCGAGCCACATCGAGAAAAATGACATCGGTGAATTGCCCACGGTTAAAGCCATGAGAGATCGTTTCTACCAAACGTTTGATGTACGGCAGACATTTTGTTTCGAAATCCAAGCTGCTCGGGGCGAAGAATTTTGTGGTTGTTGACGTGTGATTCTAGATGGGAGAGGATGATGCGTTCAAAATTTTTGGATAAGTTGGACAGGAGGGTGATGGGTCTGGAATTTCCGGGAACATAAGGATCTTTGTTGGGTTTCGGAATAAGGATAATTTTACCGGTTTTCCATGGGGTGGGAAAGTGGGAAAGAGAAAAGGAGTGGAAAAAGAGGTCGCAGAGAAGATCAATGAACATTGGAACACGTGAGGCGTGTTGTAGGAGTTCGTTTGAAATGCCGTCCAAACCGGGGGCACGGCGAAGAGGTAGAGAATTGGTTATTGCTTTGATGGTAGAGGGCAGGATATTGGGAGGAGGGGTTGGTGGTAGGTTCTGAAGGGAGAGGAGAGAGTGGTTGACGTTGTTATCTAGGGAGGATGGGGAAGGGTTGAGAGACATAACGGATTGAAGGAAGTCAGCTTGGATTTGCGCGTGCCCCCGCTTATATGGCAGTCAGGCCAATATGGCCGACCACACACATTACGAAGGCACGGCCCGCGAGGGCTGGTAGGCCGGGTTGAAGGCTGAGGGAATCCAGGACCAGATCACGCTTTGTGACTGAACTTCTTTAATGATTGTATTCATGTACATAGTTATTAATACAGGGTTTACATGATAAATAGTGCCTTGGCCTGTTTTAAGCGCCTGAAGGGCCACTAGAGTCTATATAAATGTTGATTAGCATGTTAAAGAGTTTCAAGGTATTAAGTAAGTCTAGTACTCGTTGCAGGCCTGTTATAGCAGCGAAAGCTTCACATGCGTTAATACTAGAAAGAGGTGGAATGGTGGTGGAATGGTGTGTCGTTCATGAATGAATCGTTCAGAATGAACAATTCAATGGCATGAACCGAATGAATTGAATCTACGCTTTCCACTCGAATCGTTCAAAATGAACGATTTGATGGAAGAATCAAATCCGCCGAATCCAAATCGTTCAATATGAACAATTTGTGTGGAAGATTCTGCTAGCAAATCTCCGAATCCGCCAAATCCAAATCGTTCAATAAGAACCCTGTAAGTACCCTTGTCAAATGTCTTGTGTTTCCGAATTGGAGCATCACATTTCACCTTTTTCTTTGTTATTTCGCACACTAATATTTGAAATGCAGTAAGTTGACAGATTCACATGGATTCGAGATTCAGTTGGATTCGAGATTCAGTTGGATTCGAGATTCAGTTGGATTCGAGATTCAGTTGGATTCGAGGTTCACATGGATTCGAAATTCACTCGTGGATTTGGTTCATTCGGTTCATTATAAACGATTTAAAGAACCGAATCATTTCCACGATTCAAATCCCATGAACCGAATCCACAAAATGAACCGAAATTCCCACCTCTATGGAATGGGGAAGGATTGAGAAATATCCCATTGAGGGACTACAGCAGGGAAACACCCAGACACCAGGAGGCGCCCAAGCTTTATCTTAATCTCCAAGCCGTAGTCCGAAGTAAACTTTTTTCATAAAGTCTATAATATTCAGCTGTTGCTTCAACACTGTATTTTCACCACAAATGAAACAAAAACTGCCAGAGGAATTTATGCACTTCTGCTTAGCCATACAGCTGACTTTGACGAGCTAACATGAACTTATTTGAAAAAGTGTAAACTAAAACAATACTATAATCTACTTATTTTGGTCCTTTATTGATTCGTGGATTCACGTTAGGAACTAACATGTAGAACACAGTTCATATAACAAAAAACTTTAAATTCTTCCTTTTCTTACTTGTATCTTAGTTCAGTACACCACCGCCGGAATCCAAATAATCATAGGAAATAAGTTCGTGGATTATCAGTGCCATCTAGCGTTAGGAAATTCAAGTTTGAACCTGCGATAACCGAGAAATGTGATTGAATCAAGCCTAAGCTCATCAGATCTCGCGCGTTCAGCTTGCAATATGTTGATGCTGGTTTCATTAGAACACCCTGAAAGTTCTTTTCTATGAAGGTTATATTTTTTGGGCATAGTATGTCTTGAATGCACCGATATGAGTTAATTAACAGCAATTTTGACTTAATGTTTGGTTGACAACCCTATGATAAAAAAATTGAGAACAATTATTTACTTTATTTGAAGATAATATTGCATTTTTTGGCGAATTCTGACGTCCAGGATTTTTTTCAATATTTTTTTTCATTTTTAGCTCACCAAAATACATGGGAAATAGCTGAAAATAGTCAAACAGCTTTTTGGTCGTATACCTGTGTTATGTAAGTACAACGGTAGCGTTAAATTTACTGTAGTGGTTCAAATCTATAAGATTATGTTTAGCAAAATTAGACTTGAAGTCGCCTTCGTGCCTGCACTTAATTTGTTCGTTCATCCAGGTATTTATTGCCCTTCCACTTTGCACAATGTACAAAGCATTGCAATCAGGTGTATAACAGCATAATTTGTACTCTCCTCTGTGGTCCTTGTTGTTTTTATTCATAGAGGAGAAGGTCCAAATATGGGCTAGCTTATTTAAATTTATTTCCAGAACATTCAACTTGGTACAAAAATGCTGATTCAATAATTTAAAGCCAATATAACTAATGCTCTAATGTTCCTTTAGTTCATTAAATGGAATAATTATAATTAGTTAAATAAATAGTAGGTACATTGTAAATAGGTAGGTACATCATTTTTAGGGAATTTGAAAATGGTTTGGGTCTGGTCCAAATGTGGGCTAATCCGAAGAGGTAGCTCGTTTTTAGACCTCACTCACTTGCCCATATTTAGACCAAACCCCCTTTTATAAAACCGTCATGGCGGCAATTACTGGTATGAAGTAGAAGGATGAATGAGGCATTTAAACCGTTCACCAACTCAACGTTAACACAGCCCTGCTGCCAAATAACATTTACAGCCAACTGGCTAATGGCGAAAAACAATATTGTACATCCCTGCTGAAAGTTTGACGATGGAAAAACACGAAAATCGACTATTCTTTACGCACAGCTTCTGAACGCTTTGACTGACGGGCACCAACTGCTCGTCGCTCTTCAACGGGACCTAGGGGACTAGTTTCACGCCATTCCTGATAGAGTGCGACACCCTCCGGCTTCACAACAGATACTAGCCCGTTTTTAGACCCTAGCCTGTATTTGGACCTTCTCCTTTATTTTGAGTTGAAGAGTAATTTACCAGTTGTTGCGTGGTTGTTAAAAGATATATTTAGCTTATCTTCCGGGAAAACACTGTATATTCTATACGACAATGGGCCAACAAATGGTATTTTCAACCACAATTTAACTGTTCTATCTAATTTTGAGGATATTGTCGTGTTCGAAGCGTTGTTTCAACTTTCTTTGAATAATCTTATCAATTTCAGCTATTTTATTACCATTCTAAAGAACACTTGATTTAACAAATGATAACTATTTCTCAAAATTAGTTTTAAACATGGGAATAGAGACGAGGTTATGTCGAAACCTTGGTCAGTGTGAATAAAACTCTGTGAAAAGTGAGCAACATCTTTTATTGTGAGATCATGGAATCTGTACTCCGTTTCCAAAAACTATCGCCTGATACGCTAAACTGAAGTTGGTTAATGGAGTATTAAATTTGTTTTCGTAAATTAGGTACAGTTTTCTCCCTGAAAAAGTAATAATTACTCAAATAAATTTTTTAAACACGCACTCATGAAATAGATAATTGATGCATGATGCATACTGCAAATGATACGAACTCTTACGTGAGTTTTCTCTACAACAGTTACTCCCTACATTCCTTACTATTATCAATTGCATGCGCCCCACATTTTTCGTTTTAAACCTTACAAGGTTTAATTACATCTATATACTTATAGCTGTTAAAATTCACAAATTTTCAGGAAAATCCGCATGGAATTAGGAAATTGTATGGGATTATAAATCTGTACGGGGCTACGAGAAATTATTTTATGCATCTCAGTCCGTTTTAAAAATGTGGTTATTTGAAAATAGATTTAAGCAATAACTTATTGCGTTTTAGCCTTGTGTGATCATATCTGTAATGGAAAATCGTTATACCTGTCTACCAATAATGTTGCACCGTTCAATAGATAAAATTAATAAATTCGTCAATAGTATCGCATTCCATGACACAAGCTTTTCCATTTTGTGCTCTCCTTTGTCCCATGGTGCTAACTTTATGTTCTCCCCTTTTTCCCTAGGTATAATCTTTTATCATTATTTATTAATATTATTTAGTATTATATTATACACGTATTATTATTGCATTTTCATCCAGTTCTGAGTAATGTTGATAGTTTCAAGTCTCTAGCTCATCGGGAAGTTAGTTTAAAATCGGTTGAAAAATTTGTGCCGAACAGACAAACAGACAGACAAGAAAGCGAGTTAGTACAAACGTGGTTATAATAAAAATACTTTGTTCACAACTGCGCTGGGAGATAAATACGCTACAAACTGGGGTTACTCTCGAGGACTAAATGGATTATCCCGTTCAATTATTTCCGCAAGCCTTAGTTTTCATTGAGTACTACAGAATGACAGAAACTCTTATCGCTTCTCCTCTCAAATCCGATTCTACGTCTCTTGCTGGACTGAACGACTTCAGATAGCAATATTATTTAAAGACTTAGTACCGAGGGACCGAGCTTTGCTCCATACATTGATCGGCGATCCAATAGAATCAAAAAACTGTTATTATTTACATGTGAGATAGGGGTAATACCTTATAAAAGTGTTATACCTATGTAAATTCTTTTTAGTGTTCTTACTTTATAAATTACTTACGAATCCCAAAGTAATTGGTAATTTGATAGCCAAAAGCGCTTTGACGAAAAAAACATGGCCCTACCGGTTCCTCATACCCAAAAACCCCGTAGTACCAACTTCAATACATTTCGCTCATGTATAAGGTAAGGTGTAAAATGCCCGGGCCGAATTTCCCGTTTATTGCCATCGCTCAGGTTGCCAAGGAACTATGCTAATATTGAAATCGGAGAAAAATTTGCAATGTCGTCATTTAAAACGTAATTTTAGCAAAAGCGAAATGTCTAATCATTTCGATTGCAAGAATTAAATATTTCATTCTTTTTTCCATCCGATAGTGAAAATTTTAACCCTATATCACGATTTCTAGCAATTTACAGAAGCCTCTGCATTCATTCCGAGTGACTTAGGGGCCCATTTTGGGGGCTTTGGGGCCTTTGCCACCCTGAGGTTTGTAGTCTAATAGATTCTTCGTACCTGAAAACCCCTAAATATCGACTTTCAGGAGAATCGATTCTGTATTTTTCGAAAAAAAATATTTACCTACATAAATATATATAAACATTCATAAATATTTAGACAGAAAGGTAGAGGGAAAGTGGATAGGAAACACAAAAATGACAAACACAATGGTGGCCTGAAGGTGTAAAGATGGCCGATTCTAAGTGGAAAAAAGTGGGTTCGCTTCCCGGTCCAGTCGAATTTTTTCGACTTTGAAACGGCCATTTTTGCACCTTCACACCACCATTGTGTTCGTGATTTTTGTGTGTTTCCTATCCACTTTCTCTCTACCTTTCCGTATAAATATATATGTAAATATTTGCCGCTGAGTGGTCTGAGTGAATGAACGATTAAATATATTTAAACAAGTGTACAAGAATTGTTCGTTCAATAGTATGCGATAGGAAATGTTTTAGGCCTGGTTTCTTTCCTCTTTCTCTTCGGCTCGACCGGTGTTTCCCTGTTCTTCGACTATGATTTAGGGATGAGAAACAGTCGTAAACCTTTCCGGTACATTTCCGTCCTGATTAAGACGTTCAATTTTCGGCCTGTCAATAACACAGTCGAGGGCGCCCCAAGATACTGGGGCCTCCCACCTTCCGTCATCCGAGCAAATCTCTCCTATGAAGTGAGACGCTGTGAATGGCTAATTTATTCGCATTGCGTGGGATCTTCCTATCTGGAAGTTAATTTATTCCAATGGCTGCATAATGGCTTCAGTTTGGTGCACAAGACACGCAAGGGGAACGTTTCAGGATCCCTTTCAGAGGAAGGCACCAATTTCGCCGCAGAGAGAACACAAATTTTTCCCCTGAGCAAAATTTTCTTCTTTAGGACGTGTTTATCGCCTTTTTTAATCTCGCGGAAATGGCCAGATAAAATTTTATGACTTGAATCTGATCACAGACATCTTGGAGGTTAACCTTTTGAGCGCCTGCCTCTTCCCCTTTGTGATTTTCCTGTTTCTTTTTAATAATGAGGTGCTCAAAAGGAAAATATTACAATAACTGTTGCCCCAAAATTGTGAAGAATACATGTGCTACCTGTTGTGCTAGACTCAATTGTTTAGAGTGCCTTATGAGCAGAAATATATATGCTAGTTTATGGAGAAAAAGTAAAACCGGAAATAGCGCGACAAAGGTGCACTCTAGGGCACGTCCATCTATTATTAAATGGTTTTTAGGCCTAGATGGATGTTAGTCTTTGTTAATGTGCAAAATTACTGAATGTTTTTTTAATTGGTTGTTCAATACCAAGATTGGTTGACTGCACCCCTCCACCCTTCCCTATCTAATGCTAGTCCTCTTGGCTCTTAGTATATCTTTTTATGCACTCTCCTCCGGAGACTTTTCCTTGTTTTACCTTCAATTATGTTCTTCACAAATTCATTGTGTCTCAGAGTGTGTCCAATCCATCTTGCTCTCCTTTTCTCTATGGTTTTCCATATAGTCCTTTTCTCTTCTACTCTTCTGTACACTTCGTCATTTTTTATTTTATGCGTCCATTTTTTCATCAGAATCCTCTTTCAGCACCAGGTTTCAAAGATTTTTTGTCTCTTCTGGTCAGCTTTTCCAATGGTCCATGCTTCCGATCCATAGAGTGCTACGCTCCACATGAGTGTTTTCATATAGTGTTCCCTTGTTTGTTGTCCTATCTTTTTTGAGCACAGCAGTTGTCTTTTTCCATGAACGCCTTCTTAGCTTGGCCTATTCTCCGCCTGATGTCCGTTGTGCTTCATCCGTCCCACGTGATGATACTTCGGAGGTGGGTGAAGTAATCCCCTTGCTCTAATTTCTCTCCTCTCACACTGATCTCTACGTTTAGCTTCTCTCTTCCGCAGACTAGGATTTCAGCCTTAGATTTTTTTTCATGTTGTACTGAATGGTAACGATTTAGAAATGTCGTTTTCTTCCTGCATGGTTTGACTTCTGACATGTTTATAAATAATTCATCCTGTGACTATACGCGCGATAAATTGAAACCGTGTCTCATTATAATGTAACTCATAGAGAAGACGAATTAAGTTCCGACCGTCATGAATCTTTTTAGAAATATAGCCATCATGATATAGCATTATATTACAACAGCTAATACTGTAGATTAAATTGGTGAGAGTAAACTTGTGCAGCTTGGTAATCTGTCGTGCCCATAATCATGGTAGTATATTCATACTACGCGTATTCGCACTGATATTCCCATTTCATGTACATACTCTATCATTGCTTTTAAGATAAAATACAAGCCTAGCGTCAAGGTTAACCTTTATTTATTTATACCAGTGTCATTTTCCCTGATTGGTCACTAAGCGTCAGTTTTATGGCGCCAACATGTCATGAATTATTCATGCGTAAAATCACCATAGTCAAAATGTAGAAAAAATGCTTTGTTATTAAAATATTTTCGCGGAGCACTAGCTATCTTTCAAACGGAGCACTAGTGCTCTGCGGAACAAATTTAGAGAAACCCTGCTCTTAACCAAGTGTATTCCCTTTCCCGTCTAATCAGGAGTTTCGCCCGAGAATGCGACCTTATCTACTACTACTGTGACTATATCTTGCGAGCAATTTTACGCGGAAGTTAATGCTTTTTTAACGTAGTTTTTCAAAGTTATGTAAATCTTTTGAAATGGCTCATGAAGATGCCTCTTGAAATGGCATAAAAAGTCAAAGAACCTAAATGAAGACGCGGTGGAAATTGGAGGCTCTTACGAAAGCTAATCATGTCATGCAAAAGTTTTATTACCCTAGCAATGCGTCATTTCCACGTTATGAGTTCAAAATTTTGTGCTGTCACGAAGGAAATGGTTTCAGGCTTGACTTTGTGGAAGTAATTCATAGTAACTTAAATAAAACTTTGTATACTCCACTATAGGTTGAATAACACGACCCGGGTTTCGACACTTCGTGTCATCTTCAGGTCCCACATTCTCAGAGAAGAGAGGGAACCAAATGGAAGCATTCGCACCTGAAGATGACGCGAAGTGTCGAAACCCGGGTCGTGTTATTAAACCTATAGTGGAGTATACAAAGTTTTATTTAAGTTACTATTTTGTGCGGTGTTAAATAAATTCCAGAATAAATAAATTTCATCTTCTTGAAATAATGATAACTGCCATCTTAGCATCCAATCCATTTCATTTCACGTTATCGTTCCCATGGAGACATTGTTTAAAAAGCCAGGATATAAAAAAGAACCCCTTCTCCTCCATCCCGTCCTATATCAAGCCAATCCCTTCCGACACCGATCGTTATCCTCACATTAAATTGCTCCAATATTACAGGCAACCTCTTTGCGGAGGTAACCAGTTACCATGGTTCTAACTGGAGCAAATTGAGAATAAAAAACGTTATGGTTACCTATTCTATTCCAAATTACAGCGACCACCAATCCTTGCGTTCTTTCGTAGTTAGTGCCTATAAAGAAACTCTTGTCATTCGATACTCTCATTAGCCCAATATAGGGAAAATAAAATGAAAAAAATAACTCGCCGGACTTCGTTGAATATATTAGTGGCAAAAATGCCTCCGAAAGTTGTTGATGCTCCGAAATGATTCCAAGTTACACTCCCTTTCAAGAAGGTACATATTTATACTATTTTTAAATCCCTCAAAGAGTTACCCACATTCAGGTCCTCACTCTGTCTCGCACTCTTACCTAACTATTCCTCCCATAGCCCACGTGACATAATCAAAGCCAATGTACCATTGCCATATTGCAATGATTTTTTTTCAGGACTGCAATTTTCCAATGTTTGGGAAGTAAACCTAGCCCTATATTTATGAATTAGAACATATGGGGAGGAAAACTAGATAATTCGAATGATGTAATGTGCAATGCATAAGTTCATACATTTTTTTAATCTGCCTGCTTATCCTCGGTTTTCACAAACGCTTGGAGCCCATTATGGCTCTCCACTTTGCCCTTGCATAATGGTTCGCCTCCTTTAAAAAGAATTTTTAATTATGTGTTCTTCATTAAAACCAAAAATTTGAGATCTGTGCACCGTATCGTACGGGTATTGAAGTAGGTATCTTGTCACTAAACAATTGGAGAATATTTGACGTTCCAGAAACCCACATTATGCTCCGACAGACGTTGTTATTGACTCAGTATAAAGAATATGAGGAAAAGTTAGTTTTTAATATAATTTATTTCTATATTGTTGGTATTTTAGTTGTATTTTCAATACGTTAATATTTCGCAACTTCAACTTATTTTCATAGTGTAGTCATACTAATTTATCTCAAAATATAGTGGAAGAATAATGAAGCTCAAATGATTTCGTACTACTGTCTACTAATTTTTACTTCACCTCTTGCTACACGTGTTTCTTGTCAGTCTTGCCTGATGATGACTGCTAGTCAGTCGAAACACGTGTAGCAAGAGGTGAAATAAAAATTAGTAGACAGTACGAAATCATTTGAGCTTCATTACTCATTATGCTGTTCTACGATATCTCGCCTGAGAAAGTGGAGTTTATAGTGGAAGAAGCCATGTTAAATATCTTGAAAACTTTAAGAGATAAAGCTGAATCAGGCTGCGTCGAAATATATTGCGAATGCTTCCATTTGGTTCCTTCTCTTCTCTGAGAATGTGGGACAGAGGCCATGTATTGATTGTCTCAAGGGAGTTTCAATAACTCCAGCGTCTGTCCGAACTCCCAACTAACTCAACCTATCCTCGTTGAAGTACCTAAGGTGTTTGTAATGATGTTGATAGTAAAGAGTTCACTTTGTGGAATGAGCATGTTAATTGAAAAACACTTTGTGCATTCAGCACTTTTTTATTTTACCACGGCTAGCTTCGCCATGCATGAACGTCATTTTCAAGTGGAGCATTCAACGAAACCATTCCTTATTCCGGTCTCGAAATCGAAACGGGGGAAAAACTTTATCTTGCTACGACCAGTTTCGACGTGCCTACGCGCCATTCTCAAGTAGAATATTCTTGAAATTGGTCTATTTTCGGCCTCGAAAACAATACCAGGAAAATAATTTTTGCATTACTACGACTGGCTTCGATAAGCATATTCGTGTTTTTCAAGTAGATTCACAATCACATTGCTCGTGCAACAAGACGGAGCGCTATTACAAGTGTATTTTATCTGACGGAGACTAGTCTGAACGAAAAAATCAACACAAGTGATTGTGAAGAGGTTTTCTAATAAAAAATTTATACATTGTATTTTTTATCGAACACCGTAAAATATGATTCCTTGGTCAAGAGGAGAGAGAGAGCGTTAATGCTTGAAATTTTGCCGGCGATATGTTATGAACATGGATCGTTCATGGTAAAATAGTACGTTGAGTAATTAGTTCAGTGTAGCTACGAATAGCGCACGAGTCGCACACACGATTTTGATTAGGATGTGAAAGTTTTAAGTACATAAATGCCAATTTTGATCATTTTGGGTAGTTGGAGCGAGATAGTTCCCTATAGGGATTGGAAAATCGATTTCGATTTTAATCGAAAATCGATAATCACACTCCGATTTTCGATTTAATCGTAGTCGACTTTTTATTTTGAAAAATCGTTCAAAATCGATTCTAGCCGATCTATTTTCGATTTTTAGCTTGCTACAGCATTTGAATTTTGCCGCCTCGCTTTACTCCGCTCCGCGCTATTTCACTCTGCATCGCTGGTGGGGGAACCTCGGTGGGGAGGAAAAGTGCATCGGACACCGGCAGGTTGGAGTTGCCAACTGTGGGGCTGCGGATTTTTATTACAATACTTCTAGTCTAGGCGGGGACTCACGCTCGGAAGTAATACATTGTAGACCGGGAGACGAAGATTATAAATGATAATACGCGTTGACATTGTGCCTTTTTTGTAAACGTTTTCTCAATAAATCGCTTCAGAGCACTCGTCTTCTTCAAAATAGATTCGCCCAGTCTGAATATCGTCTTCTGCGCATGGGCTACTAAATTATATATAATTTTCTTGTTATATTACCTATATGTATATAAGTATCTGGTATGGATTATTACTTTCCTGCATACCTTATAAATATCTGTAAAATTTTACATTGTATTCATAAAATTCACCGTATTCAGTTCTTATCCCTAGTGCTTCCATTAACCCATAGTTAGCATTTTGTTAGAACAGCACATCCGTATTTCAGCAGACAATTACTTTACTATTGAAAAATTTAGATTTCGATTTTCGATTATTTTGGACAAAAAAAATCGAATTTTTAGACAGTCGATTTTTAAAACCGAAATCGAAAGTCGATTAATCGAAAATTGATTCTGGATTTAAATTTCCAATCCCTAGTTCCCTAGTCATAATGGAGACCATATTCAAATTATGCGTTGAAATTTCAGCCGTTCTGGGAAGCATGAATTAAATAGTGCAATATTAATGGCACAATAATATACTGTTGAATGACTGAAATTCTAAGTAATTAAATAAAAATATCTACATAAGTCTTTAACTTGACTCATTTTCTTCACGCGTTACGTTTAAAGCTCCTTCGCAACGAAAGATTTTTTACGATCCTTCTTAAAAAGCAAAATAGTTTAGCCGTCTGTAGTTGTTTTTCGTGTTTTAAAAACTGTAATCTTGGATCATCGGATAGGTTATGAAATGTGGTTTTCATATAAAAACACTTCCTGTTTTTTTATAAAAACATCCATGATGCAATTAAAAACTTAATTACATGAGTTAAATAAGTTCCCATCCCCACTCTTCTGTTATGCTTCAAGCAATATATCTTCACTGAGAGTTCTGTGACTTACTTCTCCCAGGGGTTTAGTTCTTACATAAGTCATTTTCTCTTGAAAAGATAGGAAACTCAATTTAAATCAGTTAAAATGAATAATGTTGTCAATAAATTGTTTCATTGTATTTCTAATAGGTAGCAATGCAAAGGATTGGATGAGATATATGCCTTGTTGTCAATGCATTTGGAAAAGGTGGAAACGAAGAATGATTTTGGAATGGAAAGATTTTTTTTTTAGCCTCTGCTCGCGTACAATGGTTTTTCTTCCTTGAAATTTTTTTAAATGTTTCTTTTAATTCTTCATATTCTCATTCTAAAATGAATTTCAGTTAAATAAGAAGAATGAAAGGCACCATGAACTTTGTGTGAAGAAATGCTTAAATAATGAATCATCAACCTTTTTTGTATAGGGCATTCATTCTTAACGTATGATTATCTTTTTCTTCATCTGCGACCGCTGATTTCCTTTCCTTGAATCAAGCTCTTAAAATCGATCATCTGGAGCCCAAGAAATACATATCGTTTACACGTCCTGCTTCCCTATTCTCTCTGATATGTGACATGATGAAATAGAACTATAAAAATGTCAGCAATATAGATATGTAACATCGATTAAAATATATGGAGAAGTCGATTTTTCGATGTTTATAAAAGTGCTCACCACTCACTCAGTTTTCACCGGATTATTGTACTACTCGATGTTTTCGATGTATCGGCCAAAAATATCGAATGGTCCGATACATCGATGTCAATGTGGTATCGTTGCTACAACGTGACAAATATTAGCGACCTGACATGAAGTTTCCGTTATTCATTTTGATGAAAATGATCAGTATTTCCATTAACATAGTTTTTACGAGAATATTGCCTGAGATACCGCAGAATAATGTGATGAGCCATAATGACCTTATCCATGAAGCTAAGCCTGTTAGACCCAATCTGGAAAGAGTTTATCCAAATAAAAAAGACAATCGAGCATTGTTTTTATGTTGGTTGATAGAAATTGGAAGAACTTCAACGATGGCCAAGTTTGCTCTTAGTCTCGCTAATTGGGTCGGAGAAGAAAGGGATACCGCTGAATGGTGCGACCCGAATGATGTCAGGCTAATGAGGGACGCTATCATATTATACGAACTTTGTCTTGAGTCAAGGGAAATTGTTGAAAACATCCAGACTGTAGCTTAAAGAGGAAGTTATAAGGCCTATGAAACATGGGCTTATTCTAGCATTCCTCGAGCACATTGTTATTCAGTTGTCTGCCAGACGCGCTTACTTATCAGAAAGTTACAATCACTGATTTGGTTGCTATGCGATAATGTCGCTAGGAATGAGGTATCTTTGTCAGAAGCATGAATATATATTGTGGATTCGGATGTTTGGAACTGTTGCCTAGGCTACGTGTTGCTTAAATTTCCACTTTTAGTTCACCCAGTCGTTGGCGCCACTTCGATTAGAGTCTTTTCTGTTGTTATTGTAAATAGACGTAGTTAATTGTTGCTAACGTGAGACTGTGGTGAGTATTCAATAGCGATCGAGGAGATATGAATTACTTGATGCTTTGAATAATATCTTTCTATTTTTTTGATCAAAAAGTTACTTGGTAAATGCTAGAGAGGAAATGCCTATTACAGAAAATGTGTGAGAGGTTTATGAAACGTCTATCGTGTGCCGACGACGATGTATGCCAGGCTCTGATTCTAATTTGAATGCATTAAGCCCGTTCGGCTTAAATAAAGAATTTAGAATGCCTTGTTTAAACAGAACTTGCTTCGTACCAGGCTGAAAAACAGGGTTTGCGTCTACCCTGAGGACCCAAAATAAGAGACGTGGATTGAAAAATAAAAATCTGTTCAAGGCGGCGGTAAGTGCATTCCTTTTTACCTGCATTGCAATGATGGCCATTGGGAATACTCATGAAGTCACCTCCCATTATTATTAAATTTCTGTATAGCAATTGTCACGGAGTGCTAATAAGTTAATTGTGCGTTTATGTAATTAAATTTGAAGAGGAATTAAATATATCTGCAGACCGGACGATAGTAAGAAAGTGTATAATTACGTCCCGCGTGTAGAACTACAGTTTTTATCCACTGTTCACTGCATTATGATTAATTGTAAGTAAAACTCATGTATATTCATGGTAAAACCAGTACAATGTGTTTATTTACAAACTATCGACTGTATTTACATTTGAACTTCCGTCTTTCACCACTAGGCGACACCACTTTCCATGAAGTTGTTTGTTTACGGAATTTTAGACAACAGTTTTTGGCGACGAGATCGCAATCCATAATATACATTTATGGTCAGAAGTATCGAGTTCCTTCTTATTCATTCATAAAATGCAACAGCGAATGTGAAGAAACGATTTCAATGTTTAGGATTTTTAACAAGTGAACATATGAGACCATTCCTTAACTTCTTAGGTGAATCCGTCTGCAGACAGGTTTCAATCGATCTGCTCCCTCTATACTCGTCTATCCTGTGCTACCTACCTCGGCTCTTCGTAACTCCTTCCATTCATAATATCAGTCAGCATATTATTTCTTCGTCTTCCTCTCTTTCCCTCGATCTTCCCTTCTAATATTCTTTTCAGCAGACCATCTTTCCTCAGGACGTGTCCCATCCAGTTCGTCTTCCTCTTTCTTAAGGCCACTTTACACGGTACATTTTATTGTACAAACGAATGTACAAATTCCTTCATGAAGGAAATTTTACCGGGTAAAGCGGAAAATTGTATGATTGTCTGAATGACTTCACGGGAATTAGAACCTGCTCTAATTCCATACAGTTCTAGTACATTTTATGATACAATCGTTTGTAGAATAAAATGTACTGGGTAAAGCGGTCTTTATTGATATTTAAATATTCCTTTTCTCATTCAATCTTTCAAGCTTTTTCTCATTTCTCTCTTTATCACTCCATTTTTATCTTTCTATTCTTCTCCATATCCACATTTCAAAACTCTCTAGATGTTTCTTCTCTTTCCTCCTGACTGTACATTTTTCCGCTCCATAAAGCACAACACTCCAAATAAAATATTTAGCAAATGTTAAGGCCGTTTTACACGGTACAGTTTATTGTACAAACAAATGTAATAACTCTTGCGTGATGAAAATTGTACCGTGTAAAGCAGCAAATTGTATGAATGTCTGAATGACTTAACGGGAAATAGAACCTGCTCCATTTCCATTCAGTTTCTTATACATTCTATGATACATTCGTTTGTACAATAAAATGTACCGTGTAAAGCGGCCTTTAGTGTCACGTGAGTAAAATAAGTTTCCTTCCCCACTCTTCTGTTATGGTTCAAGCAGCGATATCCACTGAGATTTTAGTCGCTTACCTTCCCCAGGGTGTTCCTGTGTGGGGGTTGACTACAAGAGGAACTCTAACTATTTAGTATCAATACATATTTATGAAGGTCATTTACATTTTAATATTCCCAGTTTTGCATACAGTGATTTATTTTGATCGGTACATCCCTTAATTTCCGTGTGTGCTGAGCCTATATTCTTATCACTTCGTGTTGAGTCATATCCTGTATAAATTTATTTGAGTATTTTTTTCTGTGTTGACAACAGAGCTTTCTTATAACAGTTTGCTGTGTTTCCCCATATAGTTATTCCAGAGCGTAATATTGACCAATGCATAATAAATCATCACCTTGATATCTGTTGGGACTATTGTGTTAATTTAATACATCTGGTAATTAACTTTCCTCAATTTACTATTTATCTTAACTATATGTTTATCAAAAATAAGTGATCAATTTAGTCATAGAATCAATAGTTATGATATCTATGAGGTAGTAGCTCTCATAATAATAGTCGGGCTGCAGGAACACGTCTACTAGTTACATAACTTATTTACCAATAGTTCATAGCTTCGAATATTTTATCTGATCTCCTACCGCCGGATAAAATTTTAGAAATTTTAGCATATGAAAAATACTAATGCACAGAATAATTACTCAATAAGAGTAAACAAACTGACTGTCTGTCTCAAAAAAACTCTATTATCGATTAATTACCCCCCAAAGCGGTTATTTGAGCATCCGCCATCTTGTCTACTTATGGAACACAGAACTCAATGCCATAGGTTATGAAATCAATAAATTTATCGAATGCTTCTGCATCACTTATTGAATGGTTGCCATGGCTTATGGGTCCCATAAGTTTATAGAATACTCAAGTGTCGGTCCTGCACCAGGCCATAATGGATTTACAAAGAAAGACGAAATTCTGGGGACGAACGATGGACATTTTGGCGCAAAAAAGTTATGGCATTAATATCAGGGTTCCCTGAAAACAGGGCGCCTTGGTGCTACCAATAGGTGAGTATAAATGTAATTTGCTGAATTCAAACCTAACATTCACTTTGCTGAGAAGCATCAAGAACAAGGATTCCACTGAGTAAAAAGTTTATATAAATAAATTTTTTCTCCTATTTCTTGTTAAAATGTTTTTGGGCAATTTGGAAAGCAACTGTTTAGAAACCCTTAGAGGGGGATTTCAGATAAACTAAGGGGACTAGGAAACCTTTTTCTAACTAATTAGATTAGACAGTCATAAATGTATGCGTGATACAGAATTGGAAAATATGCAGTTATCCACAGGAATAAATTTTACTGCAACCTAAGTTTCGATGTTTTTGCATCATCGTAAGATGTATGATGATGATGTAAAAATCTGATTATGTTGAAAAACATCAAAACCTAGGTTGCAGTAAAATTTATTTCTGTGGATAATTGCAAATTTCTTATTTCTGCATAGCTTTTTATTTTTCCAAGAGAGGTTGAAAATGACTGCATGTTAACATTAGCCTTCCTCTGGTTTTGAGGTGTGTAAGGCATTGTCTTTACTCAGTTATCGATTACCAACAGATAGTATTACTCACCTGTAAGTAAGATGGTGATGGGATTTTAAAAAGCCTTGCATAATAGCCTGTGCGATTTTCAACTCTGAGAAATGGTTTGAAACGATGATACAGGCAACATAGTTTCTGAGCAGGAAACAATGAATTGGTTATAATGTGACTTGTGGAAGTTAGTGGCCAAGAGGCAAATTTATAAAGAATCTTTAAAGAGATGAATATAAGGAAATGGAAATGAGTTACTCTTGGGAAGGAACTGTTGTACAATTAATGCTGACGCCTGAGGCATTCTGTCATTTCAATTTTCTTCCTTTCCACTTAAATGTCACAACTTGAGTCACATACTCTTTTGCATTCTAAAGGCCTGCTCATCATTTTAATTTTTTGTTGATATGATGCTGGTTCTTCTGCCAATAGTAGAATGGATGTTCTTCAAAGTTTCATTAGAATCCTTTTGTTTTTTTTTATATTTGTTTTTGAAATTTTTTTAGATTTTTTGCCATTTTTATTTGCCTTATCACGTTATATGTATATATTATCCTGGGTACCAAATCTCATGCCTTTCTCACCATTTTGTTAATTTGAGTATCTGTATAATTTTCCTCAGTCAAATATTTGCCCGCCATCGTAAATAGTTTTTTTTATAAATTTAATGCTTTTCTCGAGAGGTAATTCTTCTATCGCCATTTCTGAGTCATTTGTCATCCTCTAATTCCCGTAACTTTTTTATAATATAGCTTTTAAAAACGAATTGCTCGAAAATTTAAAAACGAATTGAAATTACTCGAACGCCTCAAGCAATGGAGCCGTTGCTATTCTGCGAGATTTTTAGATGACAGATCCAAATGTTACCTCCGAAAACTTTTTTTTAAATTAATATTTATGGAAAAATAAGAAAAGGCTCTTCCGTAATTATCTTCATCAGAAAATTTGTTTTCTCTCTTCACCGTTTCGCCTTTTTCTCTTTCTTTCCTCTTTTGTTCTCCTCTTATCATTTTGTATTGAAATCGCTCTGTTCATTTTTAACTTCCGTAAAGAAAATGGAGCCCATTTACTTTTAAGCTCTTCCTCATATAACACAAAAGGCAGCATGTAAATATTTCTAAACGTAACTTAAAATATATCCGTCCTCACAGAATCTATCCCGTCCCTCGAATCTGCGGACGAACGGATTACATGACCATACGTACATAAAATAACAAATGAAGCTATTACAATTGAACATTGTACCAATTTAGAACAAACCAAACAAAATGAGCCACTATGCTTGTATTTCCTGTACCATGACAGAAGCGATCAAACAAGATATATACATTGCCGAGCAGATAGGTACAAAATTCGTTCTTTCCGCGCACAATAAGCAAACATAATAAAACTTAGTTCCACTAAATACACTCCCATAATACACGTCAACATTTAACCTCTCAAAACCTTATCGTGTACATCTTTACACGGCTGCAGCTCTAACACCCCCTGCCACACGCCTATGCGGTGGCTCGCGGGATAGTATGTGGATGTAGATGACAACGTATTAATTATCCCATGCATATCTGAAAGCATTTTAGTGTAAACTTATCCTACTTCGTGCCTAGAAAGGGTCCTCATACTCAAGAGACTCTGCCAACGATAGGATTATACTAAATTAAATTTTCGTCACGGGATGATAACTGGAACTGTCACACATTACGCGTCGCATCATTATCCCTTTTTGCTCTTTAGACAAAGAAATAATTCTGACGCAAGTGGCAAGTGAAGAGAGTAATCCTAGCATTTCATTACCTTTCTGCATCCAGATGGAAAGAAAGTACATAAGAACCGCTCCTTGTCGTTGCCCTCTGGGGTTAATGTGACTTAAAGATGTAAGCTGGTTGTACTGCTGTACTTCTCTATGCGAAGTTCTGCTGTACTTCGCGAAAAGAGCTAAAGATGCATGTACGAAAAACTAACAGGCTGGTGAAATTACCCATAGCTGTAACTTTACTCGGGGCAATCTCTTGAGGTCTCATTCCGTGATGAGTCGAAACGGGACGGGAAGTAGTGGCGAGTCTCACAACCTCTCAAAGCACTTGCGTTGGCAGCAATTACACAGGTTTTTTGACCAACTCACCCCACAAAAAATTATCGTTGCAATAAAATGCACCAGTGAAATGGTTTAACGACGAAGATAAGATTAGGGAATCGGTTTGGTGTACTGGCTAGAGTACTGGCTAATCACACGGACGGCCAGGGTTCCCCTGCAGAGGGGGATTTTTTTTCAGAGAAAGCCCGATCACTACTTGAGTGTCATGTGGAGGGCACAAGTACAGTATTCCGTCCGTAGGATGAGACGTTAAACCGTGGTCCCCTTGGCGCCTTTCGTTAAACGCAGATTATTGCCGACGCTGAGTTCCTATCCTCCCTTCCCAATGGCGCAAATGACCTTAGCTGTTGGTCGCCTCCCAAAAATCCACTCCAATGAGACGAAAGGTCGAGCCAAGCTGCTGAGTAAAGTGCCTGGACTCGCGCTTAGCTGGGACTCAAAGGAGCGATTGCGTACCTGAGTATATTGTCTCCACTGTGGTCGCTTTCCCTCACCCCGTGACTCACAAGTGCGGCATTCGCTCGTTTGCGTCGAAAATCCTCGTCACATGCGTTCGCCATTCGGCGCAAAAGGGTTAAGATATGCGAGGTGGCACTTCTGTCACGCCCCTCGTCAGCTTATACTCCTTTCATCCCAACTTCCGAGGAATTCCTCCTCAGGATAAGGAGATCTGCTGAGAGCACTTTCTCTTTCGTGTCCTTCCCGTCACTCGCGCCTCAGTCTGCACTCTCTCCATGCTGAGTTCAGCCTTCCTTAGCGAGCATTTCTCCATTTCCAAGTCAAAGGGCCACGGACGCAGGTTTCAAAGGACCATGTCTGTGAGCTCAACAAGTGCTCATCTTCCTCCTGCTCTCTCAAACGGTCCCCTTTTGTAGTCCGCTATTCAGTCGCACTCCCACCGAGGTGCGTGCAATGAGGTTCCGCTTACGGCAGTTGGAGCGAGATAGTTCCTAGTCATAGTGAGACCATATTCGAATTATACTTTATAATTTCACCATCTGTAGGACACATGGATTAAATATTTCTGTAATAATGGTACAATAATATAGTTTTAAATGATAAAAATTCTAAGTAGTTAAATGAAAATAACTAAATGAGTCTTTAACTTCACTCGAAGAAACTCGATCACTAGAGTGTCTTGTAGAGGGCACAGGTACAGTACTCCGTCTGTAGGATGAACAGTGGTTCCCTTTGCGCCTTTCGTCAATAGTAATAATGCTGTAATAATGGTACAAAAATCTAGTTTAATATGACAATTATTCTAACTGATTAAATGAAAATATCTGAATTATTCTTTAACGTGGCTCATTTTTTTCGCACGGTACGTTAAACACTCGTTCAAAACGGAGGGTTTTTCTTGTTCCCGAAGACGTTTCTGCGGTGACAGTGTGATTAATTATCCAAAAGAGTTGAGAAAACATACAAACTACTCACTGTTAATTTTTTGACGAGATTTAGGTGTTAGAAATTCCTCATTTTTAAATAGGTATTGTCTTTATGGAGTGCATACTCTTACCATTTTCATGTAAAAGAGCTGGTATTTTTTTGTCAAAAACGTCGGAAAGTAGCAAGGGTAAATGGTGAGGGGCTGATATTTTGGTATTTTTGGAAGGCTAGAATATTTTTCTTAAAAATTAGACAAAAATCATTGATGATATTTTATTAAAACTACTTTAAGGTATTTAATATACAGATTATTCCACAAATATATTTTTTAATTTCCACAGGTTTAATATCCTTAATTAACTTATATATTCTTTGACTGATGTACCCCTCCCAGTAGTCTCCACGCGGAGATCCGATAAGGGGATTATTTTCACCATCGGAGTATTTGACCGGGAGGAATGCCATCATGTTACACAGGGATGCAGGGCTGCATATTCTTAGTGAGATTGATGTGGTGGTTTCCTCGTTGCCTTCCACATCGCAGGAGCCGATTCCGTGAAATTCACTCTCGGCCTGTTGATGCCGGTCCAATCTCCTGGATCATTTCCTTCTGCTGAGACTGATGTCTCTCAGTAGGGAAAGGGGTTGAGTGTGGGGGGTTAGCGTACAATAATTGGTCGGCCGGCAAGCCAAGAAAATTTTTCCGTCGCTTGGTCCCGAAGCTGCAACCTTCGGAACCGGGGTCAAACACGCTACCGCTGGTCCAAATCGGACCCCGAATGTAATTTTAATTACAAAATTTATCCAGCCGTGAGGGGCCGACGACGGAGCCATTAGCATACAACACTTTGACTTCGATCACATCAGCAATCCGCAAATAACTAAAAAAAAATACATGGTAAGATGTCTATATTTCATTTTAATCCAATCTCCCAAAAATTTACCTTCTTAAAAACAGCTTTGATTAAAAGCCCTAATACGATTCCTCGTTCAATTGACGATTTTTGGCTGTAATATGAGTAATCTCCATGATAGCTAATGTAAAATACTCCGTATTTGAGGTTGAATTTCAGTAAACCTATTCTGCAAACCCTATTTTATTTTTATGATGAAAAGATACACCTTGGTTAATTCCACACTAATTTATAAAAACCTTTTTTTTAATAAATTATTGTGGAATTAACCGCGGTGTATCTTTTCATCAAGAATGTCCAAAACTTCCAAAAAGTAACGCCTGAATAAGTTTCGTTTGTTCGCTATTTTATTTTCACCTCAATTTATGTAACGCATTTCAAAAGTGCTCGATTCAAGTATTTTGGTAATCTGGGATAAGTGACCCCTAGGCCAGACCCATCATAAGATGTTACGTCAGTACAGTACCGTGACATTTTCCTCGTTAGCCGTCATTATCTCTGGGCTCAAGGGTTTGCTCAACGACAAGACGAGGGTGGCCGATGGCAAGCGCTCACTTATTCAGGCTCGAGCCATGTACTATGCACAGCAATCTTTACCGAACAAGCAGTGGACTCGCCTTTGCGAGCCGTAATAAGAGAGATACTCTTCCAAACAGATAGGTACAACAACTCGTTCTTTCCGTGCACAATAAGCGACCAAAATAAAAACTGATCTCCTATAAATACACTCCTATAGTACATGTCTCCAGTTCACCTACAAAAATTTTACATCTTTACACGGCTGGTGACCTACCAATCCCTGCCACACGCCCATACGGCGGCTCGCAGGGTAGTATGTAGATGTAGATGTAATGGGGGAACAAAAGTTCTCTTTCCGAGTGTCTCCTGAAGAACGCTATCCGATTTAAATTTGAACGACCGGCGCCGTATGTTCCGCCATTCAATGGATCCTCATTCGTCAATGCAGGTTGAGTGGAAAGAGAAAGCGAGCAATAAATACTTTACGGTCCATTCACTTCCCAACCTCTCCCAAATGGACCTCTTTTTGGAAACGGCGCTCCCTTTCACCCGGTGAGGTGCGTGCAATGTGTTCATCGTATTCATATTTCTCCTGGTACTATAATGATTGCTCTCATATTCAGGGGTCATTTGAAAGGCTGCTGAGGTAATGTGGTCAGAGAATTCTGGTTGAGTTGAAAGGATATGCTATTTGCAATACAAGATCCTTCCTTCTTTCAAGCAGTTCGTTCATCATACTTTCATCATTCATACATACGCTCATCATGCGTTCAACCATAATGACCAGAAAATGAAAGTATACTTGTAACTGTGTAATTTGTAATATTTTTTGTAAGCCATCCAAAGGGAAACTACAGAATGTAAACTATTTGTAAAAAAAAGTTATTATTATTTAAAAAAAAAATTCAGTAGAATATATTTTTGAGTGAATCTTGTATTTAACTTTTACCTTGCGAGCCAACTCGAGGACGTGCGTAATTGGTGATGATCTTTTCTTATACTACAGGTAGTATGCACCAAACTCTAAATGTAATGAAGCTGATATTTTTTACGCATAGTCGAAAACCCAGCGAAGACCTGTAGGAATGTTTTATTTCAGCATTTTGCAGAGCTTTATACGCTAGTACCGATGTTGGAAAAACAATGTATATTATTTTATTGCGGCCAATAAAATGCAAAGAGGTACAATAGTGGGATAGACAGCTGGAAGCATCTCAGCCCAGTTTAATGTGAAAACATATTCTGCGGTAAATAATAGATAATTGGATGCATTGTATCAATGAACCAGATTTATTTTCCCCTCGATATTCATTGAAAAGACTTCATCTATAAGTGTCATGATAGTGTACTCTATCAGATATTTTCGAATCCCTAACCAATTTATGTTAGTGGTGAATAATATTTTGGAAAAATTACAAAATTATAAAGGCTGCTTTGAGTTTACCCTTCAAGAATGTTACGCATCACTCTCCTGGTGACGTATGCATCCAACCTATTGATTGGATGTTGATTCAATCCTTCGGAGGAGATCTAAATACTGTGTCTCAATCGAACGAGAAGCAGTGTCTATTGAGTCGAGAGGTGTGTTTTTTACTGATGTCATACATATATTATATACAATGCAATAGGGGGGACCCAAAAATAACCGAACACCATTTAAAAAAAATAAAAAATTTATTTTTTCGAGTAACAAACTTTAGTCACCTTCGAAGTATTCTCCATTAACTTTAATACATTGATTCAAACGTTTTTTCTACTGCGCAAAACACCTTTTGTACTGGCACTTTCCGATGCCTTGCTGTGCCGCCTTCGATTATATTTTCACCTCCGGAATGTATGCAAGACGTGTTCTTATCAGCTCCCTTTTCATCCGGGAGAACTTAAAGTAATAAGAAGATGCGAGATGTAGGGAAGTGAGGATGCAGTGTAATGCGGTTTTTCGTCACAAAATCATGCACAGAAATGGCATGCGAGCTGCAGCGTTGTCATGGTGAGAGAACCTGTCCCAACTCCGCTACAAATCGGCCAGTTTTGACCTAACAATCTCGCGCAACCGCCTCAAAACACTCAGGTAGAGGACTTGGTTCACCGTTCGATGCTCAGGGGCTTACTTGGAGTGAACAGTGAACAAGTGATGAGCAATGCAATGAGCGTTTTTATCAGTTCTGGATGTAGAAGGGCTTTGGATGTCTTCGATCGACATATTGCCGCGTTTGAATCATAAATACCATTCATAAACTTGAATTATTTTCAAGGCGTATTCTTTATAAGCCTTAGACAACATATCAACCGCGTTTGATACACTTCTACCAGACAGAAGTCATTAATAAAAATCAAAAAAGTCGGAAAACCAGTCTCACAAAAACTGTCTAAGGGGCTCGCTACTGCAGACTCAAGCGACGTTGCTAGGTATACTGACTCAGGAGGGGTTTTTTAACATCCATACATACATACAAATCACGCCGTTCCCATCCGGGGTAGGCACATTCACAAACTTTCACTCGTAAATACATATTTGTACACCTAACTCTGCTTCAATAATTTATTCCATACTGACCTATCCTTACAAAAATTGTTTTCCTCATTTACCCCATGCACTGCTTCCTAGACGCCCTCCTATTTTTAAGAC
This sequence comes from Ceriagrion tenellum, assembly GCA_963169105.1. Lineage (NCBI taxonomy): Eukaryota > Metazoa > Arthropoda > Insecta > Odonata > Coenagrionidae > Ceriagrion > Ceriagrion tenellum. Next base: position 45,119,289 of record OY720643.1, on the reverse strand, counting down.
TCCTAATATTCCTCCTCCTAAGAATTTCCTCAACCACATTCATCCGCAACTTTCTCGGCCTACCTCTATCTCTCGCACCATTCATTTCACTCATAACTGTTTCGTTATTCGACTCTCATCCATTCTCTCAACATGTCCAAACCACGAAGCACACTCCTTTCATATGTGTCCATTACAGGAGTATCTAACCCACATTCATTTATTACCCTCTCATTCCTGACCCTATCCATCCTACTTTTGCCGCAAAGACTCCTCAGATAACTAATACCCACGGCGTTTAGTCTACTCTTATGTTTATCCTGACATACCCATGTTTCACTTCCATAGAACAAATTGGGGAGAAGTACACTTTTGTACATGGCGATTTTCGCTTAGGCACTCGTTCCTTGATATACTCCACATGCTACCTACCACTTTCCTTTCATTTTTTCCTTCCTTTATTCTTCTTCTTTTCTTCCATTCCTTTCCTTCATTCCTTTCCCTCATTCCTTTCCTTTCATTCCTTCCTTTCCTTTCATTCCTTTCCTTCTTTTTTTAGCACCCATCTAGTGGGAAAAGTCCGAACAACAAAACCGACACGCGCAGCGAATTCCGCCAGGTTACTTTTGGGTTCCTATGTGTTCAAGTTTCTACAATTCAATGCAATATTTGTCATAAATTTAATTCTATACAATACGTGTTCTTCCTACAATATGTAACAGATTAAGTCCTGCTAAGCCTATGGCTTGTCAGCAGGTAATCTTTTCTATAGTGTCCACCCGATTGCCAATCAAGTATTTATACAAAAATCAAAGCAGATTTGAAAACAATATAATGTTAAAGATGCCGGTATATTTTATATAGAAAACTGATTTTAATAAAATGTAGAATAAGTGATAATTAACACCTAAAATGTAATAAAAGCACATAAATATACTCAAAACACAATTAGAACATTTCTATCAAAACATAATTACCATAGTATAGGTACCAAAAGCTGTTTTTTAAAAAATGTTTTTTAATATGTTATTCACGCTGATAATTGCAATTAAATCGGGTCGTAGGGTCAGCACTGCACTCGAGGAAAGGATCCCGACCAGATAGCCCTGGACCCCCTCCGTAATGACCAAGGGAAGAATGAGGGCTGGGGGAGGTAAGCCGTTGGATGAGAATGAGGAGGGCGTGGTGGAGGAGCGGAGAACGAGCAGAGGCGAAGGAGGAGAAGATATATATTAAGAGACCCGGGCCGTAAGGAGAGATGCCCAGGGCTAAGATTGGACGTGGGGGGGGGGGCAGTTAACAGGGAGTCGGAATTCACGGCATGGGAGATATAGCTACCCTCGCCTCCTCTTCGGTCACTCCTCCGGTACCCACCACCCGTGTTTCCAACCCCCAGCTTATCCGCTGATTAAATACTATCGATGATTCTCCTCGGGGCAATAATGCTGGCGCCGGCGATGTTCTCACGTTCTTGCGGCGAGTCGCCGTACTCCATTGGCGTTTTCTTCAGGATCACTGGAGAACTTCCGTTGTGAAAACTTTTCAAACGCAACGCGCGAAAAAAATGAGTCAAGTTAAAGACTGATGTGGTTATTTTAATTTAGTTTCCTGGAGTTCCTGTCACATTAGAGTATATTAATGCGCCATTAATAATCAAAAATTTTATCCATGCTTCCTAGAGCTGCAGAAATTAAATCGGACAGTTCGAATATGGTCTCCATTTTGATTAGGGTTCTATCTCGCTCAAACTACCTTAAGGATACCAAAGTACCTCAATGACATGACCCTTATGCTATGAATTACTGCTTAAAAGCGAAAGAGCGTGCCTAAAGAAGTGAATGAATGTGGCAAGTAAATCAGGCTTACGAGGATCAACGTGTACGAAACACCGTGCGAGCCACCGCAAGGTATGTGGCATGGGGTGAATCCACACTAGGCATGCAGCACTCACCCCATCTGAAATCAGAACCACGCGCGTTCCGCTGGACTTAGGCCAAAAAGCGGTCAGGATAACAATGCTCGGTCAGACTAGAAATTAGGAGAGGGCTACGCAGACGATCATGCTAACACACAGTGCACTCGTTAATCAGCCACTGGTAAGTATTATTTATGCGATTAATGAATAGTGCAACAAGATACAAAGTAGAAGAATATATAGAAGATGAATAATTTCACCCAAATAAATATACAAATATCTTAATAAATCATAAATGGGGATGAAATTAGTCACCCCAGAAAAAAATAATTTCTTGTTTAGGGGCTGCCATTCCTCGCATATATTGGCTGCAGTTCAGTAGCTAGCATTCAGAAAAGTAATTATATAATAAATTCTGGCTTTTATATACATATACTTGTTCTATTGTAACAGTTTTGAGTTGGAATCAACATTAAGTACAAGGTTCACGCAACACAATTGCAACGCAAGCCACTGAAACTTGACGTCGCGAGTGAATTGACTGCGATTGGTGGGCGGAAACGAGAGAAAAATGACAACAACCTTAGCCAGTTTGATTGAATTCAAGTAACAGCATTTATATAACCACAAATATTACAATAGATTGCAAACCCGTAGGCTAAATACCGTTAACTTGGTCTGTACAAGACGAACACAAGTCACAACGGGAACCAAGCAGATACGTCCTTCCCCGGTGACAGTCAGATGCCAAGAGGGCGAGCGCCGCGCTGTGTCGATGCGGCCGGCAATTGAGGGGAGTGCATTGCCGACCGATGCAGGAGTTGGGGGTAGTGGGGGAACTGTTCGTCCAGCCATTGGTTGAGACGGCGGCGTAGAGGAGCACTATTGCCACAAGGTTCCGAAAAGAGGACGCCGGATGCGAATTCACTATAAAAGTAGAGGACCTTGTTCTTGTCGCGAAATATCGCCGACAACGCGCAATATCGCCGACAGTGCGCACTTTGAAATCTCCCTACCGCACTTAGAACATCACGCGTTATGTCCGGCTCGCGACGATGTCCGCGAGCGAAAATGTCCGCGGCGAAATTATGGCCAAATTTGTGCCGAAAATTCGGCACACAATAAAGCTAGTATACATGCCATACAGGAATCACTCCATGGGTATTAGCAGATAATCCACATCATTTTTCTGTAGCAACTAAATTTTAAATTTTCTGAGGGATTTAGTTTTATTCCTAATTGATGAGATCTCATTTGGAATTTTTAGATAGCTTGAAGGGGCAATGAAATCATAGAAATATTTGTAGGCTTCAATAATGGGTTTAGGCATAGTATAATAATGAACACTTCTTAATCTAATACCCTAAAGAGAGTTTAGAACTTTGACCTCCTCGGTTATTTAAGATTCCTAACACTTTATGCAAATAGAGTCATATAGAAGGCTAAATAATGCTGGAAATATAAAGCAGGGAGGTTTTTAATTACGAGGGCAATTTTTTTTCAACATCCGATTGGCCATTCACAGAAGATAAGTGATGGTTAAAAAAATTATTTCATTACTAAAAGTTATGTACACTTATGGCTACTTTTTGACATAATCATCTTGACAATTGAGGCATTTGTTGTACCTGCGCATAAGCTTTACAATACCTTTTTCATAAAATGTTGCCGTTAATGAATTTAAATGAGTCTATAAATGAGCGTTGTCAGTCAAACTTTTTGGGAGCCAGCGAGCTTCCGGAAATTCCATAGACAAAGCACTTTTGGTGAACCTACGGTTTTCTCTAAACACTTCGTCTACTCTTGGAACAAGGTCATCTGTAGCGATAGACTTGCGTCATTGACCCTTTACATCATCCACATAAGTTCGGCCATCTTTAAATTGTCGACACCATTCATGCAAAACACCATCAGTGATAAGGTTTTCTCCATACACTCGGCTCATTATTCGATGAATTTCTGCTGCACTATTCCCTTCTGCTTACAGGAAACGAACAAATCTTCGCAATTCGCGATTGGCGGAAGAATCAATTGAGGATGAATTTCTGCTGCACTATTCCCTTCTGCTTACAGGAAACGAATAAATCTTCGCAATTCGCGATTGGCGGGAGAATCAATTGAGGCGGCCATGTTTATGTGACTGATGCTCAGCACAGGCTGACGAAGTGTACTCGGCAGTGACGGAGCGTGCAGTGCGTGAGATGCGAATTTGCCTAATGTGCACACCACCCGCCTGTCGCTTGTATGGTGTTTATGCTGTGCGATCGGAGGTCGAAGAACAACTGTAGAGCTTATGTATGAGCTCGTGCAATGTAAGTAATGAAGCACATTTACGAAGTCTACAAAGTGAGGGTCGAAGTTTCAGCGAACTGATATATCGCATTTATAATGGTCCCTTATTGTACGTGATAAAACGACCTTCTAAATTGTGGAGCATTTTTAAGGAAACCATTAAAATGAAGCCAGTTTTCTTGGTATAGCGCCAAGAACTAAGCTCTTTTGTTTTTGCCTAATCCTAAAGGAATCGGCGTGATGTGGCATGATGTACCATCTTAACTGGTACCTATTTTATGTCTCCGTATCCTTATTATGCACCATTATTATTCACTCTTATTTAATAATTTAGACTATGGGGACACTTTAAGTGCAATCAATAACAAAAATGTCTTTGGGAGGCTTTAAATGGTCCGGTAAAATCGAATAGACAATATAAATGGCCTAAATCTGGTACAATTTATCAGTCTCGTGACTTTGCTCCTCTGTCAATGTTTCAGAGGTATTTTCTTTAAATGAGGGAGAGTCAACGTGAAAATTAATTTTTATTCAGCGTATGCAAATTGATATGTAAAATTATTAGAGTAGAACTGGGGAATAGTTTAAATCGGAAATTAAAATACTCTAGTAATGGTCCATAGAATATTTTAATTTCCGATGTGGAGAGGTTCCACAAAGTCAAGCCTGAATTCATTACTTAATTGTTATAATGATTAATAATCGCATTAACAATATACGTATCGTAGAATTAGGGAATAATACATTTTTGGAGTAATTTTCGTTTTGTCCAGTAGGGAGCACTGTGCTTTTCTTTTCTCGCTACGTCATGAATCTCTTAACTACGCAAGACATCGAAAAAAAGGAAGCTCTTACGATGCTCAGCAACCGTGGGGATGACTACTGTGAAAACTTTCGCTTTCGTTTCCGATATATGTGAAATACTCTGAGCGGAGAAGTTGCAGTCAGGACGGAGAAAGGTTATGCACTCTACTGCCGTGCTTTGTGGAATCTTATCTTTCACTCCTTTGCTCATTGACTAAGACGCACTTCACATTGCATGGAGACTACTTTAAGAGCAAAGTCCGTTGGATATGGTATGAAATAGTTAGACTTACAAGGAAATATTGTGTGATGTATGTTAAGGATCCACGAAGCAATCTTTTTCTGAAACTGGAGACTAAATGCGGAAAAATTATCACGGCTTACCCTCCCTATGACCTGAGTTCGTGAGATCTTGCCATTCAAATCTTTTCCGTATTATTTTGCAGTTTTTTTCATTACCCTATAATGTTCCTTTATATGAATGAAATAGCTTTCTTCCCTAACGACTCGCTTCATTAAATACGTCGCTCCATAATACTGAGAATACAGTATACTATAGAGAAATTTACTGTTTTTTCTATCCAATACTTTTCCTGTTCCCGAATGAAATTTCTCTCTCCCTCAAATCGCTTCATTAAATATTTCGCTCCACATTAAGCTCTACAGAAACCATTTATTCATTTTCATCTCTGTCCTGTCAGTTAACTCTTCGCGATTGAAGGAAACACTGAGTTAAAATATCCTCCTCGAAGCTTAATGTCTAGGAAATTCATGGATATTACATCACTTGATGATAAACATTTACACAAACAATAGAAACAAGGGTTAAGGAGGACCAATGATACCAACGTCTGGCACAAATTTAAAAATCCGCCAATGCTGAACACAGCATAACCATGGACCACACCATCTATTTCCATGAGACTAAAGTGTTCGTCCTCTCCCAAGGTTATTGGGATTGGATTATCAAGGAGGCTATTGAAATCCGACTAGAAAAAAGGAATTTCAACTGAGACCATGGCTTTTCCCTTAGCGGTGCATGGAAGCCGTTATTGAAACGCTTGGGGAATTCAAATTGTAACAGTCGGCCCGTTGTTGACCATTCAAGTCTCTTGACCACGCCCAACGATAGCGACCGATGAAGTCGACGGTTAAAATCATCTTTCGCCTTGAGAATGTAGTACGAGTCTGACTCCGAAACGTCGGTAGTGAAAAGCTTATCCCAGTGGGAGACCCGAGAAGATTTCCTCAATAGTATTTACATATTTTTCATCCGTCAATGGCCTCCACTCACAACAAACTCCTAAACACACTCGACCGATCGAAGCTCTCTGATTCTCAAGTAGAAATCCAAGACATAGCCCCGGTGGCTGTTGAAGAAGTAAGGCGATGCGAAGTATTAGCGCGGGACGGAACTTTTAATGGCAATTTTCTCACAAACTCGGGCCTTAGGGAGAGAAAGACGACACTTTTCCGGCATTTATACTCCAGTTTCAGAAAAAGTTTGCTTCGTGTGCATCCTTAACATCCATCACGCGATGTGTCCTTGTTAGAAGAATAATTGACTTATTTGGCCATTACATCCTTTTGTATTTTTTAACGATTTACTGTTGCATGCTGGAATTCTCAGGCAATCGTTCTAATATCAGGGATATTTAATGGTAGGTATGTTTACACTGTCTCAATGAATGCAAACTTTAAATAAGCGAGTAAAATTATAGGAAAAAAACCCTCGGGGATGTTAAATAATATTTTAATTACCTTTTAAGGGCTTACATAACCCACGCTGAGAGAAAGGCATATATACATAAATACCACAATACACCTACAATATAAATAAATTAAATATCTTGGAATTACCTTAACTTATGATATATCGTGAGGAACACATACACAAAACAAAAAGTTTTATGAAGCGTGTAATAGAAAGGTCCTCGGTTGAAATAGTAAAATAGAGATGCTACTTTTCTCTGGTTAGGCCACACCTCAAATACGCCGCGAGAATTTGGGACCCTGGTCATAAAGGTTTTACCAAAAGAATTAATAAAATACAAAGAAAAGCTGCATGCTTCGTTAAAAACTACTACGATGGAACATCCAATGTTTTGCAACTTTTAGAGGGATTGGGGTGGGAGCCCCTGGGCCGGGCTGGGCTTGGGTTACATGAGAAATTCAGAAGTGGTGTATTTCAGAGCGACACAGATAATATTATCATGATGCCTCACTACATCTCTAGGTCTGACAGAAGCGATAAAATAAGAAGGACGCATTGCCGAACAGATAGGTACAAAAACTCGTTCTATCCGCGCAAAATAAGCGACCACACTAAAAACAGAGAACCACTAAATGCACTCCCGTAATACACGTCACTATTTCGCTTCCCAAAACCTTATTTCTTAAGTCCTTACGTGGTTGGTGTCCTAACACCCCCTGCGACAAGCCCATATGGTGGCTCGCGGGGTAGTGTTTAGATTTAGATGAAGATAAATGGCCTAATTTTGGAACAATTTTATCAGCCTCTCGACTTAGCTCTTCCATTCATCTTTGAGAAGTGTTTTCTGGAAATGAGAATGAATCTGCGTGAAAATTTATGTTTGAATGCCTCAGTAAAGAGCCCAAAAACCACGTCGTAGATATTTTGTGCGCAAAAGGGAAAAGATACCTTTCACAGTCTACACCCAAATGTTTTTGGAAGGCTTTTATTGGTCTCAATACGAATGCTGGCGTTTATTGTGGGGAAAAAAGCCGTGGCGCTATAGGTATGTCTGGGACAAAGCTAATGGGCGTGCTCTTGCCAGCAGAAGCTGGACTGGATCTTGCGTCTTCCTCCTTAATTCCCCGCCTTTAAGGCAATCAAACCATTTTCCTCCGTAGCCTTTTTCTCGAGCGTGGGGGAAATGGGCCGATTAAGAGTGGAAGGAAAGACCCGAATTCTGGGAATGATATCTCTCTTGGCACCCTGCCAATTCATCGTTTGAGCTTTTCTGCGGATTTGGAACGACAGCGAATTTTTCATTGATTTCTTCGCTATCTGTTTAAATATATGGATTAAGTTTTTCTTGGAGTAAAAATTGCTCGCGGGGCGATTACATTTAAAATGCCACTCTAATGGCATGGGTAAGGAGTAGGTAATATACCAGCTTTATTGGTTCAAAACTTAGGGCAAATTGTTTGACTACGTAGAAAGTGTAACTGGAAGATTTTTATACTATCTGCAAGGGAAATTTGCTGTTACAGAAGAATGATAAAAATATTATGGATAGACTGAGTGAGTAACGAGAACGTCCTCAGAAGAGTGGGAAAAATGATAAGTCTCCTGAAAACCCTAAGAAGAAGACGGGACAACGTAATCGGCCACATCATGAGACATGATGGCCTGATGAAGACAATCGTCGAGGGACAGGTCAATGGGAAGAATGTCAGAGGAAGGCCTCGTTTGAGAATTATAGAACAAGTGATGAAAGATATAAAAGAGAAGAAATGCGTAAATATGAAGACATTAACTGCCTGGAGAATTGAGTGCAGGGCTGCGCCAAACCAATCTCGTTGTTTTTGTTAATGTTGTTGGATTGTTGACTGATGATGATGAATGAAAATGGAAGGCAAAGATAATTTCAAACGTATTCAAGATAACATCGCATTTCCTGCGGATATTTTTTATTTCTTCTACTTTTTACTGATGGGTTAATGTATAATTCAGGTAAAGGTTCATTCAGTCCTATTAATTACAAGTTGGTATTTCTTGTTCAGAAAGCTTGATTTACAGTCAATGGAGTAGTTAATTTAGAAATTTTAATGATTCAGTTATAATTTTGAGTAATCGTTAGTCAGTTTAAATCCATTTTTATATAAATTTTATGCAAATTAAAGTAATGGAAAGGAGGCATTCGAGAAAGGAGATATGGCTTAAGGGTTTAGGAACTTGCCATTGAGCAAGAAATAATACCACAGGGAAATCATTCAGCTGTACTGTTTGGAGTAATGTTAACACATTTCCGCTACTACAGGCGCCGCGCCGGGAAAAGTGGAAAACTTGCATGTTATGTAAAATGTGTATTACAGGATTGAACTTTTATGCTCTCCATTGAGCCGGACGTGAAAGTTTTGTTACGATTTATCATTTATATCTGACCACGAATTCTCTTATGGCTGATAGTTCCAACCACATTTAGATAATATAACGGTGATGAAATTGTGCCGAATTTTTGGCACAAATTTGGCCATAACTTCGCCGCGGACATTTTCGCTCGCGGACATCGTCGCGAGTCGGGCATAACGCGAGATGTTCTAAGTGCGGTAGGGAGATTTCAAAATGCGCACTGTCGGCGATATTGCGCGTTGTCGGCGATATTGCGCGACAAGAACAAGGTGCCCTACTTTTATAGTGAACTCGCATCTGGCGGCCCTTTTTTCGGAACTTTGTGGCAATAGTGCTCCTCAACGCCGCCGTCTCAACCGATGGCTGGACGAACAGTTCCCCTACTTCCCCCTTCTCCACTGATCCAGAGCTACCTCCCCTCCTTTGACTGCGCCGGCCGGACGTTTCATCGCAGCGGCTCTCTCCTCTGCCAACCACCGAAGTGTGTACCTCGTCAGCAGGCATCGTTCGTCAAGTTTCGGCAGCTAGCCTGTGGGCCTCAATGTCGTGTAATCATAATTGTAATTTAGTATATTAAATATAGTGTGACTGTTGGAAATCATTCCGTATTGGTCATTTTGACTCCTTTTCCACTGTGTCAATTCGTGTTTCCGCGACGTTCGTCGCAAAATGATAACCAATATCACTGGTTCATTACTAGGAATTATGATCGTACTTTCCTTTACATAATAAAATACTTTTTGTATTGAACGAAAAAGTAACTTGGAATGAAATAGAAATAAGAATATAAATATTGGGCCATCAGAATAAAGGACTTGTAAATTAATTGGTGCTTGGTGAACTGCTGTGCTCAAAGAAGATAGGACTACAAAACAGGGAACAGTATGTGGGAACATTCGTGTGGAGCGTGGCACTCTATGGATCAGAAGCATGGACCATTGGAAAAGCTGACCAGGAGAGACTAGAAGCTTTCGAAATGTGGTGTTGGAGGAGGATGCTGAAGATAAAATGGATGGACAAAATAAGAAATGATGAAGTGTACAGAAGAGTAAAAAGGTATCGAGCACCATACAGGAAAGAAGAACCAAATGGATTGGACGAGCCCTGAGACAATGGGTTTTTGAAGAACATATTTGAAAGCAAAATAGAGGGAAAAGTTCCCAGAGAAGGGAATTAGTCCATGGACCAGATAAAATGGAAAGTAAATAGGAAGAGATAAAAGGATATATGGGAACTAGCATTAGACAGAGAAGTGTGGAGGGCTGCAGTCAACCAATCTTAGAATTAAACAACCAGTGTTATAACTTGGATTACTTGCAGTTTTCACGGAGAGAGAAACTTTTATAGGTAGGTGCTGTTTTCGAATTACCGGATTTCATAATCTTTAGGTCTTTAACAACAAAACCCGGGTCGTTTATTCTTGATTAGAAAGTTACACGTAATCCAAGTTCTTTTCTTTGGAAAAATTCAATTATACCTACTGATTCTACGAATTTTAATTTATTGCTACATGTTTCGCTACATTTGAATAATTTCATTCCCAAATCGCCTCCATGATGTCAGACGGAATCCCGTTACGGATACTTTATAAATGCTGTTACTTTTTTCACTTGATCCCTCCCTTCTTGCTATCCGTGCAGTAGTTTGAATGGAGAGTTTAATTATGATTCCTTCTCCGACTGATGGACGCGTTGAAATGCATTTGTGGACGTCCTAGAATCACCTTCTCCAAACTCTTTTTCTTCCGCTCTGTCCTTTCCATGAACCCAGCGTCCTTTTGCTCGCGATCCTTATCTTACGAAAATGTCCTGGGTTTCAAAGGATTATACTTGGATTATACGTGAAAGATCTCAGATTATACGTGGATTAAAGTAAATAAGACATCGATATAATGCGGATACTCATAACATTTTATGACCAACAGTCGCACATGTACCTAGATTATCTTAAAGCTTACTTCCCGGGTGCCCGGAAATGTGCATACTTCAGGGGAACCAGCTCATACATGTATCTCAGGGGTACCAACCACAGAGTGCCCTACAACAGGTTCATTGATTGATTTCTATAGAAACATTATCATAGTTGCTCTCGTGAGCCTCATGATTTAACGCTTAATTTCATTTTTAAGTTGTTCAGAATACTGGAGATAACGTAGAAAATGGTTTACAAAGGGCACGATATTTCTCTTCGGGGATAAAAATTTCGCGAAATCAGAAAATTCTTAAAGCTGTGTGGGATAAATAAAACCTTTAATACTTTGAGGGAATTGCAAACAAGAGCGCGGTCCCTAACTTTGGATGAGCCTCAAGGCGGATAATCTTTATCCCATTGCCATGTGTTCCGTCGTCGGAGACTTTTAAGAGGAAGTTTCGCGACTAGAAAAAAAAAACGTTTACACTCTGCTCTTGAACAGTCAAGGACGAATATGCAAGGCGCTGAGAGAGGCCTGCAGCTTCAAGTAGGAATGAAGCAACGCAATATCTTCCTCTCTCTCTCTCTCTTTAACAAGATGAAACTTACTCAAACAGTATCCTTTTATCTTCGCTGTGAATTTTTGACATTTAGATGAATATTCATACACTCAGAATACCTTAAAAAGTTTACACAACCACCAATTTAATGCGCATCTTTGCCTAATCCATTTAAAACTCCGTCTTTCTGTGGTAGAGAACATGCTGCTTTGTACAAAAAGAAAACAACATTACAAATTCGCACTTTAAATATTTTCCTTTTTCAAATTCCGAAACTATTTTCCATTTCTACTCTGAGGCGGAGGAGCTGTACGTTTAGTTTAAAGCGGTCAACAGAGTACAACGTGAGGAGGTAGGTTACAGAGCTTTAATTCTATAGCGTAAGGCGACAATTTTTTTACGGCATTGCTTTTGCCGTCTTATTGCCACTAATTGTGTCTTTTCTGACGAATTTTAACTCTGTTCATCATTCTTATATTAATAAGTGTTGCATTGGATTGGATTTTTGGGCAGGTAATCGACTGCTAAGGTCATTTGCGCTGTAGGGGACTGCTAAGGGAGGAAGGGTGGATAGAAACCCGGCGTCGGCATTAGCATGCTCTTAACGAAAGGCGCCCGGGGTACCACGGTTTAACGTTTTATCCGACAGATGGAGCACTGTACTTGAAGTGCCCAAGGTCGTTCGATATCTCGATTCTTCGCCTCTCGAGTCGACTCGAGTCGATATCGATGGTGCAACATATCGAATAAATCGACCCTGGAAGTGCCCTCCACTAGACACTCAAGTAGAGATCTGTTTTCCTCTGAAAAATATCCTCCTCCGCAGGGATTTGAAACTTGACGGCCCGTATGGTTAGCCAGTACTCAAGCCAACACACCAACCCGATTCCCTTATTAAGTGTAATAAACTCCATCAGAATCATTTGTTCTCTTTCTCCTCAAATAAATGAACAAAGTTATAATACAGATTATAGATATATGAGATGAGGTAAAACTTCTTAAACGTGTTCTCTTAAAATTGGCTTCATCATCATCACTGGTCGTTTGATCCCAAGACTGGTTGACTGCAGCCCTCCATCCTTCCCTATCGAATGCTTGGTCTCTTACTTCCTGGTAGCTTTTTCTATACATGCTTTCTTCTTTATTTGGTCCATATACCTATTCCTGGGTCTTCCCCTGGGGACTTTTCCCTTTATTTTACCTTCAATCATGTTCTTCACGACTATGTCTCAGAGTGTGTCCAATCCACCTAGTTCTTATTTTCTCTATGGTGTTTCATATGGTCCTTACCCTTCTACTCATCTGTAAACTTCATCATTTCTTATTTTGTCCGTCCATTTTAACTTCAACATCCTCTTCCAGCACCAGGTTTCGCAGGCTTCTAGTCTCTTTTGGTCAGCTTTTCCAATGGTCAATTCATTCCCTTCCATGACTTGGAGATTGACTGTAGGGTTTTAGAAACATATAAATTGGACTCTCTTCTTCATCATTTCATACTAAATACGTACTTGTAGAGAGCAGTTTTTCCATAATATGATTAATTAACTGGCCCTGTGAAAGATGACACCAAGGAGCTGAGAGATTAAACCAGCAGAGGAATTTCCTAGATTATTCTTTCGGATAAGTCTCATCATTATATATATTTTCCAATCCAAGGAAAATTGGAAGGTAGATGATTAATTCATGTGACGCGAAAAACGACGACATTAAATATGTTCTGAAGCGGGCACTCATGCCCCCAACAGCTGAATCAAGTCACATATTAATTTTCAAATTTGTTACGAAATCCGTTTCTGAGATGCTATTTATCGGCGACCTTACCTCGCCGGAAGAAAAGACCGTTTCATGCATTTTGGACGGATAAAATTCAACAGATTTACAAAGTAGTTTTAAAAATGAGCTGTAAAAGACTTAAAATTAGGCGACGCAATCAGTTTTTCCATGGTTTTTCCAAGGTTGATTAATATCTTATGTTACGTAAAAAATACTACATACATATATTACATAAAAATATCATTACTACATATCAAACATGTCTCTTCTTAGATATATTTATGAAGCGCAAATTTACCTTCCCATTTTAATGATGCCTTTCACTCGCGATTCGATGTTCACCGGAGCTGTACCTTCATATTACAACCAATATTAATTATCCTCCTATGACATCTGGATTTCTCCTTATTCATAAGTTGAAATGATATCTAAATTAGTCCGGATGAATCTTCTGCGTACGGCATAAAATGTGCAAGGAGTCTCCACTTGTGCTTCAATTAAGAAAGTTCGTGAGAATAAAACAAGACCGCGATGACGTTTTCTCTGAAGAAGTGGGATTCAACGCGTCCGCCCCAGATTTCACTCCTCTTTCAACATGTCTCTCCTCCAATTAGGAGCGATAATAAGAGCAATTAAAGGATTCGTTGCTCCAAAGATCCCTATGCGTCTGTAGGCTTATCTGCATGATTAGCTCACGATCTGCATAAATTATTATTTTATAGTTTTCTGGAATGAAATCTCCGAAATCTGAAATCTGAAATGAAATCTGAAAAACATGAAAGTCGCAATTAAAGTTACGATAAAAATATAGTAAAACTTTTAAGTGACGAGAAGCAAATAGTAAATGCTTTAAGTTATGACTTGGCCTAATTAAAAATTAATACTAATCTCGTTCAAATATATGAGCAGAAAATGAAGTGCACACACTACTTTTTACGTCGAACCTTTGTCAACTCAATCGACTCATTATTTTACAATGGTACAATCTTTACCACACAACGTCTTTTGGAGCGATTGCCTTTATACCTCCGATCTGTTTAATTGAACAAGGTAAATTATTAATGATTTTAGGCCCTAAATAAAGAAATGATCTTTTTAATAAAGAAAGATTAGGCTTGGGAATGAAAAAGTTACAATTCCTACGTAACTTATAACCATGCTCGGTTCCAGAAATTGCTGGAAAACTACCACTTCGCAAAAAAAATAACTTGTTAAAGATAAGTCGCAATGGAAGCAAAGTTGCTCAGGCATTGTTGGAATTTGATAACTTCTTATAATTTCATTTAAAATAAGCACCTTCGGTTTAAATCATACGTGAAAGGTATTTCACCACAGTACGATGTAAATTCGTTACCCCACAGCCGAAGGAATTGCGAAAGTGCAACGCCAATGGATAGCATGCCGACGCAAAAAAATTAATTTCTCCCTTAAAAGGAAAATCACCATCGTAACTTTTTATATTGTGTGGACAAGGTGTTTACCTGCAAAATATAAAAAATTGAGCGAAATCTATAGGTTACGTGTTTTGAGAAAAACGCGTTTGAAGTTTTCAAAATGAAAATAAGGCTAATAGTTTGGACCAAATTTCAATTTTATCATCAGTATGTTGTGCACTGTAGGTTTTTCTTTTATATAGTTTTATTTTCCTTATCCTAGGTTTTTATAGCTCTGGAGGTATCGTAGATAGATCAAACACAAATTTTCGATAATCTCGAATTTTCATGCTCCCATACCTAGGCAAAGAATGCGAATTTAACAAAACAAATGTATTTGCTCAAAAATGTAGTAAAACGGAATGTATCCTGAAAATTTGGTCAAAATCGGTGTGGTTGAGGGCATTGTCGATCATTTTTTGGTCGTTTTGACGTAGAATTACCCCTAAAAGATTGATAGAGGGAAATTCTTTTATAATTTTTTTCTTTATGAAAGCTTTTTATTTTACTGCATGAGACGTGTTTTATTTTTATTCCCATAGTTCTAGTGGAATTTAACGTTTGCCTCAATTATATTGGATTCTCTTGACGTCGGAGAGGATTTTAATTGCTTCATCTTAAGTGAAGAAAATGGCTTACTTGGAAATTAGCTATTGTTTGGGGTTCATTTTGTCTAGGTTTATTCGATTTTCCTTCTTAAATTTGCTTTCAGTGTGTTTTTGAGCTTGAGCTAAAAATCGTCCATTATTCTTATTAGCAAGGAAAAATACTTATCTGCATCTAAATACTGCCCTACGAGCCGCCACATAGGCGCGTGGTAGGGGGTGTTAGGATACCTTCCGTGTAAAGATGTAAGGGATAAGTTTTTGGGATGTAAAATGGTGACGTGTATTATGGGAGTGAATTCAGTGGAGCTCCTCTTTCATTGTGGTCACTTATTGTGAGCGGAAAGAACAAACTATCGTACCTATCAGTTCGGCAATGTATCTTGCTAATTTTATCGCTTCTGTCAGGCATAGAGATGTATTGAGGCACCAGGATAATATTGTGTTACTCTGAAACATACCAGTTCTGAATTTCACAAGCAGGCTAAGCCTAGCGTGTAGTCTCTAAGTCTCTGGGGGCTCCCAACTTAAATCTATCTAACTTGTGGGTGAAATAAAATCAAATCTCTGTAAAAATATCCATTATTGTAATCAAGAATTTATTGCCAGTGGTCAAAGCAATGGAAAATAGCGTTGGGAATTTTTAATTTACTTTGTTTCTACCGGCTGTCGATTGCGTAGTGTATTCTTTTATGGCCATTATTAATACTGACATTTTATCCACAACACAAGGATGAAATTGAAAAGGGGGTAGATGGGATGAAGCAAGAATAGACGGAGATTCGTTCGCGAAAATAGTTTGGTTATTATTTTACATGAATCAATTCCGCCCGACCATTTGGCCAGTCGCCATTTTCAAAGCGATGAAAGTGAAATCTTTTCATTCATTTGTTTTTTTTATCTTGTTTCCCACCGGATCGTTTTCCGCTCCGCTTACTGCGACCTGACTTCGTGCCCTCGACCCCACTTGGAACGAGAGCGGCGAGGAATGCTCCAGCTCCTTTTCCCCTTTCTTTTTCTGGCGTTTTGATTCTCGCTCGACTGACGCGGAATTCTTGGCTTTTACTCCCCAGTTATCCCGGTGATGCCTTCCCTTCAGCAGTAGCAGGGTGTATTTTTAAACTAGAAGTACCGGACTTTACGACGTACCTATTAGTACCGAGAGGAGTCAATTTAACCCCGGATAAATAATTTTTTTGATGAGGAAAAATTGAAGTTTTTATTGAATTTATAAAATAATTGTTTCTGAAATGTCTTTTATTAATTATCGTGAATTATTTTCCGATAATGAAGGGTTGTATCTGATGGAACGCGCACTTTAAAGAAGAAAATGCAGCTTTTCTTTCTATCAAAACTTTATTGCCTCTTACTTCTTGATAGGCAACAACAATAGTAATAAACAAACTGTTTACGAGTAACACCCGTTGCAAAAATCTCCAATAATATCTATGTACTTTACGGCACTTTTACAATTTCAACATTGGCATTGTCTTAACATGAGGACTCGGACCCAGGACGTCCTCTACGCATATTTTATAAATTATTTATCATTTATTGATGATTACATCTTTTAAAATTAAAATATTGGATCTGATATATTTTATAAATATCTTTTATTTGTTATTAGTCATAATTTTCCAATAATAAAGGGTTATATCAACGTACTTTAACATGCTTTTGCCATTTCAACGTATTATATGCGGTGCTGTGCATGAGGACCTGGTCGTCATCGTGACCTGATGATGGCACGAAGTTGCTGAAACCCGGGTCGCATTTATAATTGATTGTGTGGATTGAAACAAAGTTGTTTTTTTATCATGAAAATTTGTATCGTTTTCCTAAATTGTGTGGATTGAAACAAAGTTTTTTTATTATCATGAAAATTTGCATCGTTTTCCAAAACATTAGACTACGCTCATTTTTTTCATTTTACAGCTTGTGCGTCAGTAGTGTATCTTCTCCTTCCTACGCATTGCTCGATATGTTTAAGCATGCAATTCCAGTTTCGCCAGTGCCATTTATTCAGTAGGGCGAGATTGGGACAGGAAAGTAATGCATGATGGGGGAGGGGAGTAGTGAGGTTAAGTAATAAGTTAGGCGCGGGGAAGTTATCGACGTTCGGACTGCTCGTTTATGGCGATGGACTAGGTCTATTTGAATTGTAATGACTTCCGTTTTCGTCCACTGTTCCCGCTCATACAAGAGATATCGTTAGGCCCACGATTTTGAGAATGAAAGGGAATAAAGAAGCAGGCAAAGGGCCGAAAATGTCACGTATAAGGTATTAAAAAATCCCTTTCAAGTTGTGCGTTAAAAATAGTTGCTTGGAATCAGTGTCCATGTTTTTAAGAGAAGGGCGGTGCAATGTATCGATCATGAGGGATTGGTGATACCTTTCGGTATCGGCTAACAGTATTTGGAATAGAATGCAAATTTTTCATTCTAGGACAGAATGTCCTATGGAATATACAATTGTTTCAGAAAAAGAAGCTCTGTAGTATAGAAAAAGTCACCTTGCAAAAGTTTTATGAAATAAAAAACCATTCCAGATATTATTTAATATACCAAAATAATCTGAAACAAATATAATGGGAGATTTAACAAAGAAAATTATCAAGTTAAGTTACCATACTAAGTACGAAAATAAATGTTCAATGAAATTAAAATACTCTTGTAATGGTCCACTAAATAGATTTGTTGCTTACGACCCGGGTTTCGTCACATAATGACATCTTCAGGGTGACATATTATGTGACGGAACCCGGGTCTTAAGCAATAAATCTGTTTACTGGACCATTACCAGAGTATTTTGATTTCCTATATGGAGAGGTTCCACATAGTCAAGCCTGAAGTTATTAGTTATATAATGATTGAAATTTTAATGAAATAAATAGCATTTTCAATTAAATTAAAATTACAATATTTGAAGGTACGATGCGGTCTCGAGTATCATCCAAACCCTTGAATCAAATAATTTACTGTGGATGATGAGGAAGGTGGCTTGCTCAGTGGAGGGCATTGTGAATATCCGTGGCTATAAAGAACAAATGCGCATATATTTATGTACAAGCATCAAATAGTCCTTCAGAATTTGACATCAATGGCTGACGAACACCTTAGTAAACAATCGGATAGGTATCTCTCCGCTCGTTATTACTCATGGAACCCCATTTAACTTAAAGACTTCCTTCCAACACACTTACAGCTAAATGCATGTGAGCTGGGGATCTTGGTTGCCAAGTGCTGTGAACGTAAGAATACATCGAATTTTAGAGAACGCAAGTATATAAAAGCCTTTATATACACGTATATTATCAAGTTACTATCTTTTACTGATTTAGAATTTGATATTCAATTTTTCTTCCCCCGGCTTCCCTAGTAAGCCTTTATGGCTTGATTGATTTAGTAAACGTGTAACTCCAAAGGCCATAAAGTTTATATTCAAGCCTGTGTATTCAAGTATATACAAGCCTTTATGCATGGCAGCAAAATACACACTGCCGCCTTGTCTTTTATTTCCCTATCTACTTCAATTTTACCTTATGATAATTTATGGGCTCGGTTATTTGTTCACTCAAAGATTCTTTTATTTTTGGTGAATCTATAATACCTTTTCCATGCAATTCGGTAGCTTAACGGTTAATATAAACCGGACAGAAGAACAAAAAGGAGTTGCAGTGTTATTGTACAGCTCACAAGATACCTACTTTCTACCGATCATAATTCATATCAATGATTTAATTTTGTTAGATTAGTACAATT
Source organism: Ceriagrion tenellum (assembly GCA_963169105.1). Taxonomy (NCBI): domain Eukaryota; kingdom Metazoa; phylum Arthropoda; class Insecta; order Odonata; family Coenagrionidae; genus Ceriagrion; species Ceriagrion tenellum. Next base: position 45,100,156 of record OY720643.1, on the reverse strand, counting down.
ATGCAATTGTGGGGTGAAAACAGTATGTCAATACATTCGTGTGGAGCGTAACACTATATGGATCGGAAGCATGGACCATTCGTAAAGCTGACCAGAACACACTATAGTGCTCACAGAGTTTCTGTGCACTGGAGAGTTCCTCCAAGCCTAGCTGCCTATGGTAGATGAGCAACGATTGGCTGCCGGCGTCCAATCCCGTAAACCGGTTATTATCTCAGTGCTCGCCGCGTACGAATACTGTAAGTGGCGACCCAAAAGAATCGGCGAAAACGAACGCTATGCGTCGCCGACTCGAGGGCCTATAGAATAGAAATACTCTGGACGAGCAACTACAATAGATATCGAGTCAAAACTTTCAGTGATTGCAATAGTCATCGCAGTGAGGTTAGAAAGTAATCCCCATCGGCGCAGGTCACCGTGGTTACGTGATAAATAAACAAAACTTAAATCCTCTTAACCAACATTTTGAAAAATACAAATACGAAAATTGCGACCAATTGTCATAACAACCAATATGTACGACTCAATATCTATAGTAGTTTCTCGTCCAGAGTATTTCTATTCTAAAGGCCCTCTCGTCGGCGAGGCATAGCGTTCGTTTTCGCCGATTCTTTTGGGTCGCCACTTACGGTATTCATACGCGCCGCGCACTGAGCTAAGAACCGGTTTACGGGATTGGACGCCGGTAGCCAATCGCTGCTCATCTACTATGGGCAGCTAGGCTTGGAGGAACTCTCCAGTGCACAGAAATTCTGCGAGCACTATAGAAGCCTTCGAAACCTGGTGCTGGAGGAGGATGCTGAAGATAAAATGGACGGGCAAAATAAGAAACGATGAATTGTTCTGGAAAGCAGAATAGAAAAAGACCGTATGGAACATCATAGATAGAAGAAGAATAAGATGGATCGGCCGAACCCTGAGACACAATGGGGTTGAAGGCAAAATTGAGGGAAACGTCCCCAGAGGAAAACCCAGGAATGAGTTCATGGACGAGATAAAGAGGAAAGTGCGTAGGACGACATACCAGGAGGTAAGGGAACTAGAATTAAATAGGGATGGGTGGAGGGCTAAAGTCAACCAAACTTAGGATTGTACGATCAATGAATGAATGGAGTGTTATTTCTTTGGATGTAGTTCAATATGTCTCACCTTCAAATGTCCTCAGTGTAATGTATTTTTCATACAATTAATCTCTTTTTAGATGTTGATCGTGAAAATGTCTAGAGATTAATTGCTGCAGTATTCTGTTCTAATTGACAAACAGCGCACCAGACTTTTTGGAAGCGATTAGTTTGAATCATCTGTTTGTTTGGGGCACCTTTATTTGCAATTTCTTATATTGAGACTTTTTGTCAAATTCATCGATTTTATAGAGTGGCTTGTATATTTACCTCATGAAAGTTATCATCCCTCCTTATTTGAGAGAGCAGATTAACCTACGGAAGTAACGTAATGGGATTAAAGTTCCTCCATACTTACGTATATAGGAAGCCAATTACGGGTTGAGGGATGAATTCAGTGGCGCAGAATCAGAAATACAAATTTACGTCAAGCGGTGACGAAGCGTTATTGGAGCACGTGAGGAGGATGAAATTCCGATGTTTCGAAACCCAAGGCATAGGCTCTTGTGGAAGGTGAACTTCTAAGCCCTTTACGCTGTGAGGGATTAATTAATCAAGAACGTACCTGCATCGGATCTGACAGCAAAATTGAAATAAGAAGAAATTGCACTTGTTTCGGCTACGGGAGTGTTCGCATTAAATGGATTTGAGGCCGTTGTGTTCCGCATCGGATCGTGTAAGATGAATTATTGTTCTATCTTCCAATTAGTGCTGGATTTAAAGAGAAACAAACGATGTCAGAACTTCAGCGCAGGAACCCGATTAAGGTGGAAAACTCTGCCGCTTCTGTTTCTTCGTAGCCCTTTGGAAATAATACTACTTAATCAGCTTAAGTACTCCAATACTTACTCAAAATAGTGGGACCGTATACGCGGTACGGTTATGCAGTAAGCGTGAAATGTACGAGGAGGAATTTTAGGTTATAAATTAATACAAATACTTCCCAATTTCTTCCTCATATAACAGCTGAAACTATTTATTAGAGCTCCACGAGGCATGCCATCGTCATTAAATAAACACATTCATCTATTCAAATATCTTGGCAAACCGCCGAAAGAGACGCAACTGTCCACACACTTAATCCAAAGCGTTATAATTTTGTCTATGCGGCAACTAAATGGAAAATCCTCTTAGATATTTCAATTATTTTGAAACGTGACGAATGTGACTCGCTCGTCCATAAGTCGGTTAAATAAAAATTTAGTGATACTCTCAGAGTTGGTGGTGTCGGTCATGAACTCGTTGACTCCTCATCGAGTATCGCATCGGGTAGGAAACATGACGATGAGAAAGAAAAAAAACAAGCAAATAAATTAAAAGAATCGGAAAATTCAAGCCTACTTAGGCTATCACCGATTCTAGGTTCTAACGAAACCCGTACGAACTTCCTCCAAGGTGGATACCACGGAGAAGGAAATAGGAGGGCGATCGGAATAGGGAAAGTTTGGGACGGGGAGAGCAGGAAGGAACTGAAGCTCAAAAATTCCGCAACGCGGCGCCACCTGAGCTCGGGCTTCCAACAAACCCACTGGTCTTACTGTTCCTGTAGTAAATATTACACCGATATACTAATAATTTTTACTAAAATTAGTGATTATTTCGATATACTAGACCCGCAGAAACGAGAGTTTCGTATGGAAAAATCACCAGAAATCTTTGAAAAATAAACTACAAAGATGTCTACAATTGTAAATGCAGAAAAAGGCAGTTATCACTGGCATTAATTTCCCAAATAAATGTGCCTCGCTCCCCCGAAAGACACCGGCACGTTTCACTTTACCTGGAACGAAACAGGCGTCAAAGAATCTAGCAATTCAGCCAAAGAATGCGAAGAATATGAAATAAGAGTGTGGGATTGTATGATGTAAAATACGGGGACCAACAAACATTGACATCCCTCAAAAGACTTGGAAAGAAAAGCAAACGGTGATACCCTAAAAGAAGAAATATTTATTTACTCTAATTGAGGTTGTTGATTGTTTATTTCAAAACCAAAGGCAGAACCAAATATGCAAGAGCTTCCCACGTGGAACTCCCAAGTGCGATGCAAAGCAGTTGAAAATGATTTGTGTCCACTAATAACCTCAGGGGGAGCCTTCAAAAAGGACTGCATCACCCGTCATAATTTATTACTTGGGTCTGAAAGGTACGAGTACTGGAATTACATGGTCGTTACATGGCATTAAAAATCCCAAAAACATAAGATTATTAATAGATATCGTACGCATTGATTATAATAACTCTCACCCACTGGTAAACAGCGAACTCAAACGACTGATGGTAACTTATGTGAGAAATGGACGATAAATGGGGTTAGATGGTAATCATTTGGCAGAAAAAATGCAAAAGTCTGCGAAACAGTTTCTTTAATATTTCACAATTTGTTAATAATCACCATCGTCCATTAACAAACAGAATATTCAAAGCAGAATAGAATAAAATAAGATTTTTTATGCTCTGGGTTTCCCTATAAGAACAAAAGAGAAAATATGTATCAAATTCTACTTTTAACGAAAAAAATATATACCCGGCCAACATCTCACAGTGATGAAAAAAAATAACTTTCACAGCCGCATATAGTAAAGACTAAATACAAAATGGAAAATATAATGTCAATCTGAATGAGATAACAAACAAACAGTTATTTCTCAGAACATTTTGGAAACATTCAACAATCAATTTTTTTATGGGTAACAAATTTTAATTATAGATATATATGCTCATTATAGTAATAATTTAATAATTTTTCCTTAAAATCGTACAGAGAGGAAGAATTATTTTTATTGAAAATGAAGGAATCCCTGAGATTAGAACCAGAGATGAGAAACGATTTAAGGTAAGTATTTGTCCGAGGTATAGGGCGTAAGAGATATGAGGAGTCAATTCTAGTGGTTCTAAGAGCAGAGATTGATTTGGATTTGAACATGGAAAAAAGATAGACTGGATTTTTATTGCAGAAGAGAGTGATGAGAAATGAACCAAGTAAATATTTCATCCGAGAAGAGGTTTTAAGGCATAAAAAGTTATGTAGATGAATGGGTGAGAGGTACATAGGAGTGAAAATATTGCATAAAAAAACGAGAAATAATCATCTACATCTACATCTACGTCATACCTTGCAAGCCACCCAAAGGGTGTGTGGCAGGGGGTGCTTCCACACCAGGCATGCATGAATGATACGGTAGAACACCGAAATTACATTGAAACCCGCGTACCGCACATGCAAAGCGCCAATTAAAAATCTAATACCCAAGAAACATTCTATCTTCAATCGTTCCAACATGCAAGGGATACAAAGACTACTACTACAGATTCAAAATATCATGCAAAAATGAGAACATCAATATTTACATCATGCATAAATAAGAGAGTAGAGAATATAAAGAGAAAGATTTACTGTCTGCCTATTGTCCAAATTCGAATTATTCCTGACGACGATCACAGCTGTTATGGTCCCGAATGGTACGCGGAAAAAATGACATTTTATACCTATCGGTTCTACAGTCTAGCTCTCTAATTTTTTTGGCGCGATCTAATCTGCCGTAGTGCGAGGGGGTTAATAGTATGTTTTTTACGTCGTCAGTGAAATGATTTTCCTGAAATTTATTTAGGAGGTTATGCCTATAATTTAATCTACGCTGTGATAGTGATTCCCATCCAAAGTCTTCTAACAGTCCAGATTCATCCTAATTCTTCTAATAATCCAGGGTCATGAAGCTCTTGTGCTTCCATTGACAGGGACCCATGTTTCATTTAATTGTGGTCCGGTATCCACTACTGTCTGCAATCCTACTCCGTGGTGGGTAGAGGAGAAATTCCCTTCAAATACCTTGGGCTTCTTCCCCTCTCCATCAACAGCGGTCTCCGCGGCTGTTTACGCCAACAAAAAAATACAAAAGCAGCAGTGGGCGCACCCAAGCGCCAGCATTTAAACGTTACACTGCGGGTTGTCATCGCATAGACCGATTATCCGAGTTTCGAAAGTATCCCGACCTTTTTGAATAAGATCCCAGGGACGATAAGGTGGATGAGGGGGAGAAGTGGATGGAGGGTGCGTTTGGAATACAAAGGGAGAAAAGTTGCCGAGAAAAGGACTCTCACAACTCGGAAATGGACGTGACCTAAATGCAAAACGTCACCTCCTCCTCTTCCCTACCGTCCAAGTTTTTCCAAGAGAACCGACAAGAATTAGCGAAAACACTTAAGCATCCTGAATAATATTCATGTAGCTCCTTTTCTACTTCCTTTCCAATTTCCTCTTTGTTTGTTTTTCGACTGGGGAAGGAAAAGAAAAGAAAGGCAAAGGCTCTCATACGTGCTAATTCCTCTTCTTTTTCCACCCCTCAACTGTCTCAGGACCTATTACACAACTTGAGCGAGTTAATGAAAGTCTAGTTTCCTCTAGTTCTCCGCCCAATGATCAATCATTGACTTAGTCATTTGTCTCCATCTCGTCTTTCCATTATTTTTATTCTAATTTTGGGAGAAAAAAATTCGGAAACTTCCACAAGAGTAATGAATACCTCAGTCTTCTACGAGACTGTCGAGGTTCTCATTTTCCAAGCCTATTCGTCAATAATGAGTACGTTGACGGTATAGGTTGCACGCGAGTATTAATTAATGTCGTGCACTTGTTCGTAGCTCTTAGGTGTACAGCAATATTGTTATATGAAAACGTAGGGTCTCTTCGTTTGTTCACTCAAATTTCCTATGAATTACCTAAAATACATGGTTAAATGTTGTGGAAATTTTGGAATTTTCTGGACGAAAATACCCGAACTTTATTTCATCGCGTTCCGGAAATACAAACCAGCATATTTTGGAATGTAGCGCTGTATATCTTCATCTACGAAATACCGTGCAAGCCACCTTTAAGGTGTGTGGCACGGGTGTATCCATACCAGGCATGCAGCACTCATCCCAATTCAAATCAGAACCGCGCACGTTCCTTCGAATGCCAGGCGAAGGCCAAAAGCAGTCATGGCAACAATACGCAGTCAGGGCAACGGTACGCAGTCAGACCATAAACCAGGAGAGTGATACGTAGAAGAACATGCTACCATGCAGTACACTACTGAAGATATAACTACTGGTTAATATTATAAATGCGATAAATAAATAGCAATACAAGGTACTAAGACATGCAGGAGTATATCATGCCGGAGACTGCAGGCGAGGTTAGTATCTACAGTTCATGTTAAGATATTAAGGACTGCTGAAAAAATCTACTTAACCTAGTCAGTATCCTAGAACTAATATATCACAACTATCATGGTCATTTATTGTTCATGGAAAAAATGACATCTTAAATCTATCGGTTCTGCAGTCTATTTCCTTAATCTTATTCCTTTGAGCGTTCTTGTGTCTTGTGATGGTAGCATAATAGTTTGGCTCTTGCAAAATATTTTGAACATCCGGCAAAAATAGTCTACATCAAACTTTCGTAAAAGATTAAACCTACATTTCTCCTTTCGATTAGATAGAGCATTATTTTACGTTCAAATTCATTCCTGCCACCGCAGTATTGTAGGCGATAAAACTAGCTGACGAAGGGCCAGATAGATAAGTCTGCGATGCGGTGCCAGGGGGGTTGTGCTTGAAACGTTCGAGATTGAATCCGGCACGGAATAATCCCGATCTCTCATTCCGTATCGAAATCTTTTCACTCGGGAAACTCAGGAATGAATTTGAACGTAAGAAATGCTCTTGAAAAGTCTCCCACTAAATGCAGACATCCTTAAAAGAGAATTTATTTATCAATTTAACTTTGCGAGTGACGGGTACAACTTTGTAGCCTTATACAAAAGTGTAGCATAAGTGCTTCGTAGTGAATTTTGTTTCGCTTACATTTTGAATGGAAAAAAATATGAATGCAAACGTGAAGTTCAAAATAAGTCATTGCCTTCTAACGCGTATGCATAGAGCTTGCGAATAAGGAAACTAGCTTCGCTGCGGATTGCTAGAATAAGCGCCGTGGTGTGGGGGCTGGGTAAACTATTTTACTCCTCGATATTCTAGGAGTCCTTTCCGGAGGCCAAGTTAAAAGAATTCTACTTGACAAACTTCGAACAATATTAAGGAAGAGGAAAAGGAAGTTACATCGCTTTGTCTGCTTAAAGTGGCGGAAAATACACTGCCACTGCGTTCATTTCTGTTCTTTGAGTTTCAAGAGCAGAGATGAAATATTTGTTTTACTTATGGAATTTCCTTGATAAATCTGCCGTGACGGAATTCTAGAAAAAGAGGGAAACACGAATTGTAGAAGAAATGAAGTCGGAAAGGATTTGGCCCACTGTAATCTTAAAATTCCTTGTAAACATGAATAATTTCATTCACGAAGCTCTGCTTTGAGGCATGATTGTACAAGGCATTTCTAGTCAAAGAAAACTATATCAAATTCCTTTTCTACAAATTTGTAGTTATGAGTCCGAGATTTGAGATAATGATGGTATTTTATGTCATTTCAGCATTGTTTTATTGAATGGAAGTCACCTAAATTCCGCAATTATGTAGTACAAAGCATTTCCAGTTGAAGAAAACTATCTCAAATTTGTTTGCAGCAATATTGTAGTTATGAAACCGATATCTGAGATAATGATGATGCATAATATCATTCCAGCATTATTTTATCGAATAGAAGTCACCTCAGTTCTACAATTATGCGACCCTTGCATCAGAATAAACTATCAGAATAAAGTATAAAAAAATAACGGGAAGGACAACAGAAAAGCTTATCATACCATGATTTAACTTTGCGTTGTATAATGATAAATTTTTGATGAATAAAATGATTTTTCTCCTTTAAATTTTCGTTTTCTATCGATAAATTAGATTTGGTTAAACGCATTTCTGACATTTTAACCGTGGATGTAACGTGAAAAGTACCGGTTTCTGACGGTGTGTAAGCAAAGCGCCGACTTCGATAATTCGTAACTCAAACATAAGAGCTTTCAAACCAGCAATATTTCAATAAATGGTAGATAAAAATGTTTGCTATACATGTTACCAGTTTCAACATTTTATCTTTAACAGGAAAATGGTAGTTTAAAATTTTGTAATGTGCTCGCATTTCAAAACTGGGGCATCATACAATTTCCTTCTTGATTGCGTTGTAATCCGCATGTTTTGTACTGTAGGTGTATGTAATTGTTCAATATTTCAATAAATGTGTTAAATTTATTGCAAGACGTATTTGTATTGATCAAAAAGAGTGGCCCCGTTGAGTAGTAAGAGTTAGACTCGCTTTATTCTCTCTCATGTCTGCGTCTGCGTGTGAGATCTGATTACTTTCTTTCGTTGCCTCATTTTATTTTGTTGTTAGTTGATGAATTGGACAAGAACTTGCCGAAAGAATTCAACTGAAATCGATTGAGTTCTAGTATTTGGGGATTTTTCGGTCCACATGGGATCAAGAGGCTTACAACTTATTTCACTTATAAATCGGTACTGACCTCCTTGGGTGATTTTCTGTGTTAGAAAAGACAACACAGTACCTTGAATATAAATTTCATCAAACATTAAACTTTCTGCTCGGATTTGTTTGTTTCTTGAGCATCATGTAAGCAAGTTGAAATTATCCAATATAGGAAAATCACAAGCTGGAGTTTTCATTATTATATGCAGATTCCTTATATTATTATCTTTATACCCTTTTGTTCCTTGGCTTTAATGACGTGGGAAGGTGTTGAGTACCTACTCAGTATGTCAATTTTAACTGTGACTGAGGAACTTATTTCTAAAAGCGATTTCCCGCCTCATTAATCAACCTATCTTAATTACCTATTATAAGAGCTTCCATTGTTGGACAGAACTGGTCCGTATTCTAAGGGCAGATTATTTCTTACGAATTACTTGAGAGCCATCGTAATCCCCGTCTGGCTTGCTTAAGAAGGTAATACCTTTATGAATACGTAAAAATTCAAATATTTACTGTGGATGTACTGCATTTATTTCATAAAAGTGATATGTTTAAAGAACAACCAAATAAAAATATATTTATGTGATAGGCATTCAGAGAGTGTACCCACACAGAGAGTCTACCACTTAATGGAGGGGCTTGCGTGCTCTCTCATATTCTCACAAATACCCTTGCTAAATTTCAAGAACAAAAAGGATGTGCCGAGTCTGACGTACGCAGTCAAGGTGCAAAAACCGGAACTAATAAGATCGATCACTGACTCCCTTTGTTTTGGACCATCATCTATACTGACCATTACAATATACTGTATTTCAATCGAAGCCGACAAAATAACTATTAGTACTTCCGGCTTAAAACGTATCAAAGCTACTTTAAAGTTGCCATTGCATTCTGTTCTCTATGTAAAAGTCCACATATGAATGCAATCTGTCCATCCTTTTAGGATGACTTCCCCGTTTACTTAACTCACACTTTCATCGGGTAAAGTTATAATGCTATTGCATAATAAGATAATAGTGCATTTTTTTCAAGGCTCTTGCATTGGAATAATTTTTGATTGCCTGGTTGGATTTTGGGTTGCATCGATTTAACCCTTTCGCGCCGAAGCTTCTCGAAGGGAAATGGTTCCACTGCTACGAGTATCATGAGAATTTTCTGTACTCCCCTCTTCGGAGTTCTCATGTTGCGACTAATCACTCAGGTGTTTCCCCCGTGTTGGAACCTCGCTCATCGGGACACCGTGCCCTTCACCCGGGCACTCGGCTCGATAACCCAACCCTCAGCAGCCCCTCTCGCAGCAGGAGGCCGCTGTAAATTTGTTGCATTAGCGGTGGTTTTTAAAAATAATCCTTTGCTGTATACTCCTAAAATTTATATTTATGTTTTTTAACGAAATCCTAACGTTATTCTGAGCGTTTTACCTTTGTTACGAAATTCTAGCGTTAATATTAACCAATTAAATTGATATCTACATCTACATCTACATACCACTCCGCAAGCCGCCTCAAACTGCGTGTGGCGGGGGGTGTCAGGGCACCAGCCGTCAACAAAAAAAAACAAAGTTCCGCCTAGCATTTATTAAAGTCCTTAATTGTTCGGGGGAAAACGAATTCCCATACCTATCCGTTCGGCAAAATATCTCTCTTAATTTATCGATTCTGTCGGACCTGTAAATATAATGTGGTTCTAATATGATGTTCTCTGTGTCGCGCTGAAAGATATTCATTCTCAATTGCTCAAGCAATCTAAGCCTAGCGCGTAGCCTCCAAGTCTCTAGCGGCTCCCACCCTAAATCGTTCAAAATCTGTGTAACGCTTTCTGTTCGGCCGTAGCAGTTTCTGACGAATCGCGCAGCTTTCCTTTGTATTTTATTAAGTTCATGGACTAGGTCTTTCTCCGCCGGATCCCATATATGTATTAGCAAACTATTTAGAGTTCCGCACAAGAACTCCGTTAGGTTCAGCGCTAGAATTTCCTTTGAAATATTATCTAAGACCCGGTAAAAAAACAAATAGTTCATTTATAAGTTCAAAATTTTGCAGTGTGCAAAAAATAATTGCCTCAAAAAAACTATTGCAAATTCAATAAATTAACCGCGGATTCATGCAGCGAGGAGTGCTACTAATGAGGCGGAAGGGTCGAGCTCACTTGCTAAGGAAAGGTTCTGAGCTGTGGTTAAGCTGGGTCGGAGGGTCTTACTGCATACCTGGGATTATTGCTCCCGCGTCGGTCACTTCCCTTCCCTCGCGTCGGCTTTACGCGAAATCAGGTCTTTTTCGTTGGTTTTTCTCCGTTACCTGTAACCGAAATTCGTTCGTATGCGTAGGAAAATTTACATTGGCATAGCCGTCGCTAGGCGCGAAAGGGTTTAGGATGAAAACCAATACTGCGAGACTACGCAACAGGAATCTAAAACAAAGAAAAAATACTGGTTTTGTATGAAAATTTGACCCTATTATTTCATCTACATCTACGTCATACCCTGCAAGCCACCTAAAGGGTGTGTGGCAGGGGGTGCTTCCACACCAGGCATGCATGAATGATACGGTAGAACACCGAAATTACATTGAAAGCAGCATACCACACAAGCAAAGCGCCAATTACAAATCTAATACCCAAGAAACATTCTATCGTCAATCGTTCCAACATGCAAGGCATACAAAGGCTACTACTACATATTCAAAATATCATGCATAAATAAGAACATCAATATTTACATCATGCATAAATAAGAACGTAGAGAATATAAAGAGAAAGATCGACAGTCTAGCTATTGTCACTATTCGCACTATTCATGACGACGATCACAGCTGTTATGGTCCCGAATGGTACGCGGAAAAAATGACATTTTATACCTATCGGTTCTACAATCTAGCTCTCTAATTTTATTGGCGCGATCTAATCTGCCGTAGTACGAGGGGGTTAATAGTATGTTTTTTACGTCGTCAGAGAAATGATTTTACTGAAATTTAGTTAGGAGGTGAAGACTACAATTTAATCTACGCTGTGATAGCGATTCCCATCCTAATTCTTCTAACAGTCCAGACACACTAGCCAACTTATCGTAGCATCGTTTCACAAACCTAGCTCCTCTTCGCTGCACGTGATCTAACTCTGATATCAACCCCACTTCGTATGGATCCCATACACTAACAGCATATTCCAGATGAGGCTAAGGCTGTTTACATGCGTATGTGTCATAATCATCAGTCAACAGTTCTGAGATTGGTTTTTACGCAGCCCTCCACTCAATTCTCTCATCAGCTAATCCCTTCATATTTATGTATTACTTCTCTTTCATCACTTGTTCAATACATCTCAAAAGACCTTCCTCTAATATTCTTCCCATTGACCTGTCCCTTGACGATTGTCTTCGTCAGGCTATCATGTCTCATGATATAGCCGATTAAGTTGTCCCGTCGGATTGGAAGAATGCTATCATCGTTCCGTTGTACAAAGGGAAGGGAGGAAAGACCGAATGTAATAACTATCGGGCCATTAGTTTATTAAGTATCCCGGGAAAAGTGTTCAGTAAAATATTAATCGAAAGAGTGAGGAATATTACCTTCGACAGAATATGGGGTGTGCAGTGTGGGTTTATGCCTGGGAGAGGATGTAGTGACCAGCTTTTTGCACTTCAACTAGTGATAGAAAAATGTATGAGTGTCCGAAAAAAGTGTACTGTGCCTTTGTCGATTTAGAGAAGGCATATGACAGAGTAAATAGAAAGAAGTTGTGGAAGGTTTTTAGAGACGATGGAGTGAATGGGCAGTTATTAAATGTTATGATGGCGATGTATGACAATAGTAAGGCAAGTGTAAGAGTTAACGGAGCTCTGAGTGATTTGTTTGCAATAAATCGGGGTGTAAAGCAAGGATGCGTAATGTCTCCATGGCTGTTCAATGTATTTATGGATAGATGTGTTAGAGACGCATGTAGTGAAAACGACGGAGTTTTGATTGGAAATGTAAACGTGCGAGTTCTTCTATATGTGGATGATGCTGTTTTGATCTCAGACAGTCAACAGGGATTGCAGAAGCTCCTAGATAAGTTTTGTGAATCAACGGAGAGAATGGAATTGAAGGTAAATGCCTGCAAGACTAAAGTAGTAGTTTTTGATAAGGAGAATGGGGAGAATAACTATGATGTATGATTAGGGCGAATGTTGAAGTCATTGAACAAGTGGATGATTTCGTGTACTTAGGTAAGATGTATGCGAAAGATGGAAAAATAGATGAGGAGATAAAGAGACGTTCGAATGCTGGAAGGAAGGTGGTAGGTAGCATGTGGAGCATATCAAGGAATGAGTGCCTGTATAAGGAATCGAACATTGTCGCGTACAAAAGTGTGCTTCTCCCCACTTCATTGTATTGTTGTGAAACATGGGTATATAAGGATAAATAGACATAAGAGTAGATTAAACGCCGTGGGTATGAGTTATCTGAGGAGTGTTTGTGGCGAAAGTAGGATGAATAGGGTCAGGAATCAGTGGGTAATAAATGAATGTGGGTTAGATGCTCCAGTAATGGACATATATGAAAGGAGTGTGCTTCGTTGGTTTGGGCATGTTGAGAGAATGGATGTGAGTCGAATAACGAAACAGACATATTTGAGTAGAATGAATGGTGCGAGAGGTAGAGGTAGGCCGAGAAAAGTTGTGGTTGAATGTGGTTGAGGAAATTCTTAGAAGGAGGAATATTAGGAGTTTTATAAACAGGAGGGCGTGTATGAATCAGTGTATGGGGTAAATGAGGCAAAAGAGGTTTGAAAGAATAGGTCAGAATGGAGGAAATTATTGAAGCAGAGTTAGGTGTACAATTATGTATTAACGAGGGAAACATTTTGACTGTTCCTACCCCGGAAGGGAACGGCGTGATGGGTATGTGTATGTGTGTAAGTTGTCCCGTCTTCTTCTTAGGATTTTCAGAAGGCTTATCTTTTCTCCCTCTCTTCTGAGGACTTCCTCGTTACTCGCTTGGTGTATCCATTTAATTTTCACCATTCTTCTGTATCACCACATTTCTAATGCTTCCATCCTTTTCTTCTCTGCACCAGTCATCGTCCATGTCTCACTGCCATCAAGAGACATGCATCAGATATAAGTTATGGTAAATTGTTTCCATACTTCCACGCTTGTGTTTCCAGCTGTGAGTCAACTCTTCTTTTGATAGAATTGCCTCTTAGCCTGGGCTATTCCACTCCCTATTTCTTTCTTGCTTCGTCCGTCGCTGGCTACTCGGATTCCCAGGTATCAGTACTTTTTCACCTCCTCAAGTCTTTCTTGTATATGTGTATTGTGTGAAGTGACAAATCCTGTTAAATCAGTGTAATCCACCTCCGTCAGGGTATATCGCGCTGTGAAATTCGTCATCGCCTGGCTGAGCATTGGTCGTGGTCCCATAAGGTACTCGTATCTGTTTAACCCTTTCAGTGCGGCATGACGTGATTTCACTTCATGGTTGTGTTTACGCTGGTGCTGATGACGTGATATCACGTCAAGGGTCAAACTTTCGCAAGGCCCCCTTGTGAAATCTGGAACACTCACGGTACCCATGAATTTGCAATGGTTTTTTTGAGGCAATTATGTTTTTGCACACTACAAAATTTTTAACTTATAAATGAATTATTTTTTTTGCTGAGTCTTAGATAATTTCAAAGTAAATTCTGGCGTTGACACTAACGGAGTTCTTGTGCGGAACTCTAAATAGTTTGCTTGTACACATATCAATTTAATTGGTTAATATTAACGCTAGAATTTCGTAAGAAATGTAATACGCTCAGTATAACGTTAGGATTTCATTTAAAAACATAAATATAAATTTTAGGAGTATATAGCAAAGGATTATTTTTAAAAAACCACCATTAATGCAACAAATTTACAGCGGCCTCCTGCTGAGAGAGGGGGCTGCTGAGGGTTGGGTTGTCGAGCCGAGTGCCCGGGTGAAGGGCACGGTGTCCCAATGAGCGAGGTTCCAACACGGGGGAAACACCTGAGTGATTCGTCGCAACATGAGAACTCCGTAGAGGGGAGTACAGAAAATTGTTATCACATCATGCCGCACTCAAAGAGTTCAAGAGAACAAAATACAACCTAAAAGAAATTAATATGACTATAATCCCCGGAGTGAAACATATTCTGGCGCAATATTGTTCATTCCGTGTAGTAGGCGAAAAGGCTGTTCATACAGGAAAAAAAGGGTAGGTTTTGGGTGGCACCTGAGAAAATATTAATAAAATGTATGGTAACATTCCTACGTTTGACACATCTTCGTAAAAAGCAGCATTAGAGATACAATTTTAGTCGCGCGGTTGCTTTAAATATTCTCGTTTCTCGGAAGTGGAATGACCTGTTTCCGCTTTGGAAGCAGACGTTTGCAACTTCTACTTCGAAGTTTATTCGGAAGCACGTTTCTTGTTTTAGTCGTTGATATTTTCGCTCCTCAAAAGTCTCGGGAGCAAAATTAAATGGGTCTCGGAGTAGAAACACGAGTAACTGAGCCTTTGAAAAGTGTCTGTTAAATGTTTGGAGGAACACGTTTATCCACTTTGGTGCGAGGAGCCTGAGAAATTGCCGTTTCAGGGCATTAAAGTTACGCGTTACGTTATTTTCACATCCGATTAAATGCCTCCCGAGGGTTTTTAAAAGTACTTCGGGAAAATAGTCGATATTATTTAAATAAAAATTTAAAAAAATATTTTGTCGATACGTAATCAGGAAAATATCAACATGCTTACACATTATTTGCACTGATAAATTAATACAGTTTTTATCAAGCGCGAAACAGATAAAATTAAGTATATAACTCGAATGAGAAAATATGGAAAATTTACCTGAAAGTGAGCTGCAACACGCCACGCCAATGAACGCTAAATTTCTGTCGGGCCAAGCAGTTTACACTCTAGGATAGAGAGAAAATTAATTATTATGAAGTTATATTACTGAAAATCTAAATATAAATTAATTTTTATGGGAAAAACAGAAAATTTAGCAATGAAACTTCATCAAAGACCTCTCTTTGAGAGAGATTAAATACATAGAATACTGAATATTTAACAATAGGATTTTTAAGGCAATACACATGCGCATAGGAGGACATTTTTCGTAAAATGATATCTGAAAATAAATAAAAAGGCTCTACTGCCCAATGAGTTTGATAAATACTGCATTAAACATTAAAATTGCCTGATCGTTTAATATTATTGACGTTATTCAACGTGTTTTTGATGTTATTCACGTATTATTGACGTTAGTCAAGTAATATTGAGAATAGTTGATATTATACACGTTAATCAACCATGTAATGAAGCTATTTACTTCCCGGTTTGGCCAGAAAATGTGAAGGCATATTCAAAATAAATTAAGATACTCTCGTAATAGTTGGAACTTGTGTTAATATTAGCTAAATTTCAAATTTTTCTGCCTGTATAATTTCTGGAGTGGTGATTTCCGGAGACTGTCTAGAGGATAATGAATAATTAAAGCGTTCACGGTGAAAATACAACTGCTGGGCTGAAAAAAGATGGGACTTTAACCTAGAAATCAGTATGTGAAAACATTCGTGCGAGACGTGGCATTCTATGGATCGGTAAGCATGGGCTATTGAAAAAGCTGACCAGAAGAGACCGGAAGCCATCGAAACCTGGTGCTGGAGAAGGATGCTGAAGATGAAATGGACGGATGAAATAAGAAACGATGACGTGTACAGAAGAGTATAAGAGGAAAGGACCATATAAAACACCAAATAGGAAAGAAGGACAAGATGGATTGGATACACCCTGAGATACAATGGGCTTGTGAAGAACATAGTTGAAGGCAGAATGGAGAAAAAGCCCCTAGAGAGAGGCCCAGGAATAGTTAATGGACCAAATTGATAGGAAAAATATATTGGAAGAGATATTAAGAGGTAAGGGAACTAGCATTAGATAGGGAAGGGTGGAAGGCTGCAGTTAACCAATCTTTGAACAACTAATGATAATGAATGATGAATATTACTGAGCAAAAGAGATTTGTTTCTCTATACGGGTCATTAGTAAGTATAGGTATTAGCGGTTCGTAGAATTTCGAACACCTTTGCGTTTCATTAAGGTATGAAATTTCTCGGGCATTTATGTTAGAGATGTTTTTCAAGAATAATATTTTCCGTGTCCGCAAGTCGAGATCAGTTGCCCTAGAGTACAATTTAGGACAAATACTTAATCAATGCTAATAACTAATTTGTGTGCCCGAGACAATGAAATTTCTGTCAAAATGTTCACTATGTTCTCTCTACTCACTGAATGGCTATTAAGCAAACGGGTGTAATAAATCAAAAATGTTTCATTTTAAAGGAAAATAATTATTCTTTCCAATGATGATTAAAATGTCCTGCCTCTCATGCTCAGTGTTTTTGTGAAACACGTCAAAGTCCATGTCTACACTATTTTGATGGCGACAATGGGTTTCATTTGCATTAAAGGCATTTGTAAAGTGCGTTGTCGTGTGTTTCGCTCGCGATATTTCATACAAACTAGGGGCCAATTGAACCCGGGGAACATTGTGCTGGTTCCATTTTTAGCGACGTGTTCTTACTCCTTTCAACTACGAGTGCTGACTTTAACTTCTTTCCGTGCTGAATCAAGTGAGGCTGGCGCAATCTTGTGTACTTTTTTCTTCGTGTTTTCCCTGAAACTCTAGATCGTAGAGACTCGCTCTGAGCGCAGAAAAGCCACCGTCTGCGGAAAAGAAAATAACTCGCCGAAATAATTGGGCGAACCGAGAGTTACATTCAAGAGTTAGCTGAGGCGGTAGTGTTACTCGTTATGGTGACTTTGTGGGATGCGTGACTTCCTCCCTTGGTGAGAAAAGTTGGAGGTGAAGGATGTGTAAACGTGGTGAAATGATAATTTTTTTTATTTCCGTCAGTTATACTTTCTATTGGCTGGTTAATATTCCAGTCTGCTGTATAGTTCACCTTTTATCTTAGCTCAAAAGACACAAAGTAACTAAGTTTGCACATGGCTAACTACCGCAAAAACTGAAAGTAACAGTTTTTTATGCTCAAATTATTTAATTCATCATAAACTGTAACTGTCATTATTTTATTTGTCATAAACTGTCATGATATTCTCTTTTCGCGTAAACGAAGTACTCATTTACGCTCTTATGACCATTGTTTTTAGCAAAGAATAGTGAGGAAACGAATTCTACGAGTATACTAGAGGGAGGTACACTCCTGAAAGTGTGGAAAACCGGGAGGAGATGCTCTGACTTTCATCAAAACCTACCTTCTCCGGTAGAGTAAAATTTTCTTGCATCGGTTCAATTGGAGAATGGAGGGTTATATCCAACATATAAATTGATGTCCTTAATTGAAGTGTGGCACGGGAATTTTTTTTCGACTTACTTGAAAAATTATTTATGCGCACTCAGCAACTCACGTTTCCAGCTCCAACTACGTTAATGCCATAATAATTTTTGCAGTGTATGGAAGCCTAGCATAATTTTCTATGTTGTCATTTACTTACCTTCATATTGCGGTCTTGCAAATAGAATTGGGTGAGCTAGTTTCTTACTTGTTGTTCATTCACGGCCTGAGAAAACTAATAGAGACAGAAAACTATTATAGGAATATATTAATCATTATGATGTTACTTACATTTAAGTCAGTATTTTAGGTGATTTTCAATAGATAATACTTTTACATGTCCTAAGCCCTGGAAGGCTTTCCATTGTTGAAATATTTTATTAAGTCTTAGCTTGAAGATGAAACTAGACAATTGGATAATTTTTTTCATTTTATGTCTTTGACCAAGCTGGTGTCGTATTGGCTCAGTGATATCGGCTGCTCACCTACAACGGCTGATATATTTCTCCACCGTATCAGGAAGTCACTGCAAAAATGGCGAAATATTAAGTAAGCAATAACCCCTAAGAAATCCACGCGTAATACGAAAATACTACCGAAAAATGTGAGGCATAAAACTGCCGAAGATGTTAGCGTCTAACTAGCCTCAGTAAATTTTTTGACAACCAAACTTAGGATTTCAATGACTGCTCAGATTTTTGCCAATTTTTTTATCTGATAAGTTTGTAAATCTGTGTAGTTGCTTAATGTCTCCTCAACTAGGAAAATAATAAATTTAATAAGCCAAAATTCAATCAACGATTTTATTCAATTTTGGCTTTTACAAGCTGTTGAATATATTCACTCTGGAGTGATAGTGCACTCTAATCTAGTAGTATCGAAATCAATTTCTAGTTAAAATTCTTTCACCCGCATGCATTTTTTTCTCTAATAGAACTTGTAGGGCAATCTCTTCGGGAACATTTTGATTCCAGCTAAACCGCAAGCAACCGCAGTCCTGGAACCAAATGCCGCGTTTCATGAGAAGTAATTTTAGGCCTGCGTATTCCTTTTACCCCCAAGCTGTGGTTTTTCAGTTGTGACGCTCTTGACATCTCTCAGTGAAATACCACAGAAAAACGGAAGATCTTACGACTCTATGTTTCCTCGAGGTGTTATGCACTGCTGTTACATCAACTTCTCTCCATTTCTAAATCACCTCGGCTCGGAAATGTAAAGGCTCTCTCTTATGTCTCACCGCTATCATTTCCAACGTCGGATATCCAACCGCGATCAGGAGATCAACTCTTTCGAAAAGACGTTACGGTAATTTCGTGGTCGCGGGTGAATGCTGAATGAGATTAGCTCAGCGCGCCCCTGCGGTTTTCAACAGTGAAGCTTGGGTGATTCATTTCCACGCCAGACCGCATTGTCTCTGCCTCTCCCATTATGAACAGGGGCCGAAGTTGTCTTCTTCTCACTCAATTCTCTCCGTGTATCATGGAAGTGTATTTACTGAAGCTCAGTTTTTATTGTAGTTGCCTAATTTTTGCGGAAAAAACGTGTTTTGTACCTATCTGTTCGGCAGTGTATCTCTCTAATTTCATCGTTTCTGTCAGACTAAGAAATGTAGTGAGGCGCCATGATAATATTCTCTGTGTCGCATTGAAACACACAACTTCTGCATTTCTCAAGCAACATAAACCTAGCTTGTAGCATCCGAGTCTCTAGGGGCACCCACCTTAATCCCTATAAAAGTTGTAACACACTATGTGGCAGTTTTTAACGAAGCATGCTGCTTTTCTTTGTATTTTATTAACATTTTTGTTCAATCTTTATGACCAGGGTCCCAAATTCTCACGACATATTCCAGATGTGGCCTAACCTGAGCGAATTAGCATCTCTATTTCACTTTATCATACGGGGACCTTCCAATAATACGCTTAACAAATCCTAGTTTCATTAATGTTGTGCCGCATGTCTTTCGTACATGTGTTCACCACGATACATCAAAAGTTAAAATATTTAACTGGAACTCATGATTTTATGCTTACACCACCCACTAAAGTGTAAGATTTATGTAAATGTTATACATCTACGGATATTATTCATATCTAATATACCGGGTATTGTTTCTTTAATAGTATTGCGTTGAAGAAATCAATAAAGGGTCTCCTGATGCTGAAAGAAATATTTTCCAACAAGAAGAGCGGAATTCCTAATAAATGATTATTTTTAGTTCTTGCTTGCATTTTGTTCAAATATTAATTTACGTTAATGTGTCCTATACCATATTTATTCATCTTTCTTCCATTTCATAAATTATGCATGTACGTTTACGGGATACTTCTCGTAAATTGTCGGGTCGCTTAATTGGGGCAAAACGCACCGGTCCCGATGTGTCTCAATTAACCGGAATCTACTTCGCAAAAAATCCTCGGGACTTCACTGAACTACTAATACAAGAGGTCACAGGTCCTGCGATAGCGGCTTTGAGTAAAGTTTTGAGGGTATATCATCACGGCATTGTATTTAAGTTAGTACGAGAGAGATAGTTCCCTAGTCATAATAGAGACCATATTCAAAATATACGTTTTAATTTCACCAGCTGTAGGACACTTCAATTAAATATTGCATTATTTATGGTGCAATTATATAGTTTTTTTGACAGAAATTGAAAGTAATTAAATGAAAATATCTAAATAAGTCTTTAACTTGACTCATTTTTTTCGCGCGGTGCGTTTGAAACTCCTTCAAAACGGAAGGTTTTTTGTGATACCAAGGAACCTACCTCGGTAACAATATGATTTATTTTCAAATATAGTTGAGAAAATGTACAAACTACATGCCGTTAGTTTTTTGACGACATCTAAGTGTTAGAAATTCCTCATGCAGTAAATAATGTCTCTCTGGAGATCATATTAGTACCATTACCCATGCAAAAGGGCTGGCATTTTTTGGAAAATATCTCCGAAAGTAATGAGGTAAGGGGTTGAATTTTTGGTGTCAATGGAAGGGTGATATAATTTTCTTTAAAGTGAGACCAAATTCATTGATTTTTAAGTGAAATGATATTTCGCTCAAACTACCTTAAGTTGCATATTTTCTTAACCTTCGCGCTGTTGATGATTCTTCGGACGTAATACGCTATACACAGGATCGCTCTCGAAGAAAATTAAGACAGAATTTCCACTTAAGGAGAAGTAGTTCAGAGGCTTTTGGAGAACTTATTTTTGCCTGTGGGCTGATACAACTTAAACCGACATCAACTTGCAAGATAAGATGAAATCCTTGTGGAATGTTGTAATGACACCCAGAATTGTGGATTTTATGTTACTTTATTTGTATCAATGTTTTTTTCAACCTTTTAAAATTCATGGATACAGGTAACGGCCTTTTCACCAGTCAGAGGAAATATTATCGATTTTCAAATGACGTTTATTAATCATTCGTAGCGAAAAAAGTTTTTGTGCAGTCTAAATACTTGTATTAAATGTCACAAAAATCGGATACCTTAATGTAAAAGCAAAAGTAACATTTCATAACTATTCGCGTGTGATAATAGTTGTCCACTTCTACTTGAAATTTTAAAAATATATTTCAAACATAAGTTTTCTCTGCTGAGGAAAACGGTGGTCTAACAAGTTTCAGGAATTTG
Source organism: Ceriagrion tenellum (assembly GCA_963169105.1). NCBI lineage: Eukaryota > Metazoa > Arthropoda > Insecta > Odonata > Coenagrionidae > Ceriagrion > Ceriagrion tenellum. The sequence continues at coordinate 45,078,637 of OY720643.1, read as the reverse complement.
CGCTTGTTTTAATAAATATTTGTGTATGAATAAAATTGGCTTATTATCAAAATCTCAATAGATACTTTTCAATTAAATACATCCATGAAAGTAAAATGAAAAATTTCTCGAGCTCACCACCGGGTAAGAAATTTATAGGCAGCCGACGTTTCGGGTTCCGACTCGTTACCCATTCTCCAGGCTGCTCGGTAAAATTTGTGTAACCCGGTGGTGAGCCCGAGAAATTCACACAAATGTCATTCGCCGGGAAGGTGTAAAATCATACATAAAATGACAAATTTTATATATGCCTGTATTCTCTTACATTATAAGGTTCATTTATTATTAATTCAATCTTTAATCCTTGACTTGGTTTAAGCTCTTTGACCATAATACAAAATGTCACACTTACGATATAGTTCTACATAACTTAAATAAATGAAAGTAAATTGTGCAAGTGATGAAGGTCTAAGATAAATCTGGAACGCAGAGTACTACTTGTGACTAATCAAAGTAGGAGTGCGCTCATTTCCCTGTAATCAGGGTCGGGGAAAACATGTATTTGAAATCGAAAACCAAAGTGCTGTTACTATTTCAACCTTGTGTTGCTAGTGTGTTTTTCCCTTCAGGTCGCTGAAGAGGGCCACCTTGTGGCCGAAATACGCGTATCCGACGCTCACCCTCGTCCGTGTTTGTGTGTATATTTTAACCACGCTCTTTTTGAGCGAGATTCTCCCAGAATTATGGCCCATTTGTGAGTGTGAGTGAGTGATTTTGAGTGTTTGTGAGAGTGAATGTGTGAATAACCTGGCATTCTTAGTGGGGTCTCATTAGCCCTTCGAAGGATCCCAGGTTATAACCCCAAGCATCCTTAGCGGGGTCCAATTAGCCCTTCGAAGGATCATTTTTTGGTGGTGTGTGTGTATGTCTGTGTTGGTCACTGGCGAGGAATGTCACTTTCCCGTAAACCATCACAGGAGGGTATTCTGGTTGAGAGGCTGGGGTTGGCCACTGACGTTTATGTTAAACCAACCCAGTAAACTTTTATTTCTTTCTTTTGACGAGTGGTGCCAATTATTACGGCCGTTGAAGATATATTCTTTATTTGTATTTTTTTAACCAAAGTGCTAAAAAAACACGTTTTTTATTTATTTTTTTTACTATCTAGAATAAAACACAATGGGCCAATTCACGTCGGGTGGATAACAGTAACAACAGACGAGACACAAACACCTATGTCCTGGGCAGATAATATTCTACCCAGGCGGGACTCGAACCAGCGACCCTCGGATTAGCATGCGAGGACTTCACCTTGCCACCGCCGGGGCCGACTGTTTAAATAAGAATTTCAATAAGACAGACAATTTCAATAAGAATCACGAAATCCTTTCACAGGATGTATTTGAAATATAAAATTATAAATTCATTTTATTTTAAATACAATTAAAAGTTGTGTATCAATCAGAATTACATTCCTAAAAATACTACCAATAAGGGAATAAAAATAAGATCAATATAATATATTTTTATAGATACGGACACGTAAGTTAAATAATCAGTTTTTAATTTAATTCTTGTGATTACATGTGGCACTAGAATGGTACTTCTACTAATAGGGTAGAGCGCCCTGTAGTGTCTCTATAGGAACAGGTAAATACATAAAAGACTATCTTTTGATACCATTTTCGCAAAGAGTATAAAACCAGACTTTTAAAAAATGACAATGAAGTTGAAGAAGGAAGGAAAAAGTTTGTAATAGCTGTATAAATTCGCGTAGTGCATTAAAGCTAATACCAAAAACTTACATTTGAAAAAACTAACCCTAAAAAATGTCAGCAGGTACACAAAAATAGAAATACAGCCATATTCTCTCTTAAAACACAATGTCAGATTGACATTAGGTTCAAAGTCACACACATCCATGAGCACCCTTCTAATCCTATCTCAGACCAAGAATTTGAGGCCCTCGACTCCTCCTCTGTCCTTATCGGAAGAGCAACAAAAACTTATCCGTAGGCTGCTGGTAGGTAACATCATTTACGCTGTTTTTTTCAAATTACGCCAATTACCTTCCTTAATTAATCCCTGGCTCTTTTCAGGCACGATTAATAAAAATGGTCACTTGGTCAATGCCTAATCTAAAGCATCTTTACATTATGCATCCGGTATTTTCGAAGGTAAACCAGTCGTTTTTATGTTCCTAGTTAAAAGAAAAACATTTTAAGATCAATAGGGCATATATTTTATTACTTTTTCTTTTGATATGCGTAAAGATAAGGTACTAGTAAAGCACCATGGGCATAATAACTCATCCCCATCCCCATGGAGAATGTTATTTAAAATTTCTCCTTCCCCACTCCATCCCCCGGTTTTATACCTTGCCGGAAATTAATTTCACGGTATACTGCGTGGTTTGACTCTTCACAGCTTCATGGGAATCATTAGGTGTGGTAATTTAATATACTAATGAATGTGTTTTATCAATTTAAAACTGCGAAAAAGTTTGAGCGATGAAAACTATACCCGTAGAATACGCTCAAATCACAATCTGGCACCAATATAACTAAGAACTCCACGTTTGTAAACTTCCTCATGTCAACCCTCAAAGTTAGGAAGGGTAAGACCGTTTTTGCCCTTCGGCGATACTCTTTTAACTAACATTGAATGGGCCAAAACTTTTTCAGTTATAGGTTCCCAAATCCATCGCGATCCCCGGCAATGTGCGGACCAGCAGATGGGAGAGGAAGCGGAGGACGTGTTGGCGCGCTGTCGAAATTTTCGCAGGCTGGAGAAAAAGAAGGGGGACTCCAAAATTACGACAATGATGACCTGGACGAGCGACTAGACAGGCATTTGCTTCGGCAGAAATCCCCAGGCTGAACTCGGCTGAGCAAAATGGGCCTCTTGAGGGCTCTGCAGAAAATACGACGCAGTTAAATTGCCCAAGCCCATGCGGAATCTTTAGCGAGGGTGTCCTCGGAGAGTAAACGCCGTCTCGCAAGCAGAGGAAAAACGAGTGTGAGTGTTCGGCCGGCAGTTCCAGTAGCGAGAGAGGAACACGTGCCGACGTGTAAACGCCTCTTTCGAACGGTCTAGGAAGAGTAGCAGTGCCGAACAGTTGGTCGGAATATAACAGTGGAAGACTCCGCTGGAATGTGTGTGTGTACCACCCATTGTTTCCGTGTCAACAAATTAGCATGGAGATTGATTCAACGTCGTCATCCGTTACGGCTTCTCTTCTTGAAGTAAAACTGCGCCAGTTGTCCTCCCGGCGGCTCCTGTTCTGGCCTCCGCTGATCCTGTGGTAAGTGGAAGACCTTTGCAAATCGAGCTCACTTTCCTTTTTCTGTATCTTTTTAGCGTTGCTAAAGCCCGTGTTCCACGTGGCACGTAATTGCACAGTCTGATGTGTGTTCGAACGTGCATTTCAAATTGCGTCGTGTAAAGTGTTGTATTGCAAGATCACATGCGCGTATGCATCTATGCGTGGTGGAAAAATTGCCCCTTCTTTCATTTGATAATTATTGCACGCTTCATTCCATTCATTGGATGTTCAATCCCAAGATTGGTTGATTTCAGCCCTCCACCCTTCCCCATCTAATGCTAGTTCCCATACCTCCTGGTATCTCTTCCTGTGTACTTTCCTCTTTATTTGGTCCATGAACTTATTCGTGGGCCTTCCTCTAGAGACTTTTCCCTCTATTTTACCTTCAATCACGTTTTTCACCTGTGTTCAGTTACGTTTTTCACCAGCAAATATGAGTTTTTATGCGTCTAAGCTTGAGCCTGAAATTGTATATATCCAGGTTAGTTTGTGTCAGATAATGCCTGAAAATATGTCTGGCAGTAACTAAGTCCGTCTTTTTCTGACTTTTTGTGCGTATAAGTCTGTTTGTGATCGGTTCTGCCTGTGTCTGTAGATCAATAGAATGAAAAAAAATTATTTATAAGAAGAGTAAGCTCCTTCATTGTAGTACACTTGCATGTTATTTGTATTTACATATTGTGTTGCTTGGCAACCATCAACAACGTCATTATAATTCCAGTTTACTATTGTGTTGAGTGAAAAATGTCAAAACTAAGGTACAGGTAATGGGAACAATAGCTCTTCTAGGTTTTATATTTGTATTCTATATATTTTTTAACGTAGAATTGGAGTCCGTTTGCAGAATTTCGTGATCACCTTTAGTTTCTGAGATATTTAAGCTCAAAATGACCTAAATATTGCAATTTTGACCATTTAAATTTGGAATATCTCAAAAACCTCACGTGATAGGTATTTTTTGTGATGAGATTAGGATTTAGCGCACAAAGTTACGTCAGAAATGTCTCTCTGCAACAAAAATACATTCGAGACCCTAAAATTTGCAGGCCTGTGTTATCTATCAGTCCTTAATGAAGTTTTCTTCATTCAGTTTTTTGTAAAGACACTTTGAAATCGTGTGACCCAACAATTGTATTAGCAATAATTTCGCCAAGCATTCCAAAAAATGATTTCGTAATGTTTTATACTGAAACAATAAGCGTCAAATCCACGAATTTTTCCAGTAAATACTACATATTTAGATTTGTTATAATTAGCAAGTACAGAATGATGGCTGTTTTGATTGCTTGAAATTAAGGTTAGATTTAATTCTCGACAAATCAGCTCTTCTTGTCGTTGACCCATATCCGGGCAGCATCATTTATTGGCTGCTAGTCGGAAGGATTCGCGCAGAAACGCCTGAGCTGAACGTAATGATGTTTTATTAGGGACCGTGTGGCCTCGTGAAAACTTTGTCGAAAGGCACAGAACACTCGGGGGCAATGTGTTGGCTCGAGGAGCTTTATGAGTCGCTAAAACACAAAGCAAGTACGGCACATCATTACAGATAAAGTGCCAAAGAGCCTGTATACTAGGCGTGCTAGCTTTGTGTAAAGTTGTGAGCAGTAGTTAAGGAGCAGTATAGAAGTGTCTACGGTTGAGCCCCCTCCTTGTCGGTATAAGACTTGACAGTAATTTGATTTCCTTCGAAGCGCTGGGAACTGTAATGAGAGAATAATTGCAGAAAATCAACATTATCGCTTGGCACAGCCAAATATGACTGATTATTGCCATATTATTATCACTTCATTCACATGCAATAAAAATTCTGGAGGGTAAAATTTATACCATGAACTTTTTATACAGATGATGCTAAGCAAGAGATTCTCCAAGGTAATATTAAAAAATGGGTCCATCGATCTGCGGCTTCTATGGCATCTTCCTTGTTGACATAAATTGCCTTCCATTTGTAGGTTTTAGTATTTTTCAATAATAATAACTGTAATTTTTATTACTCCTATACAATTTACATTCACAATAAAAAGGTGAGAGTAACTTATGGTAGTCTTGAAGGAGAACCTGTTTAAGGCCACCATCAAATGATCATATGTTGTCTTGAACTTTCTTAAACACTCTTTCAGCTTGGGCTATTCTCCATTTTATGTCCGTTGTACTTCTTCCGTCCCACGTGATTGTACTTCCGAGGTAGGTGAAGGAATCCAAATCCTCTAATTTCTATCTTCTTAGTGTGACTTCTGCATTCAGCTTTTCTCTTTCAGATTGAATGATTTTATTCTTGGTTTTATTTCTTTTTCATATTGTATTCTTTGAGGACTTGGTCCATTACGTTAAGTAGTCTTTGAAAAATCGCTGCAAATTCCAGCTATGGCTGCGATATTTTCTGCGAAGAGGAGCATATTTATTTATTCTCCGTTCATCATTATTCCTCTTAGTCCAATTTTTTGTAATTTTATTATGGCCTCCTCCAAGTACATGGTGAGCGTCATATGAATTAGAAATCCGAGCGAGCAACCTTCGAGGTGACCCGCAATTAGTTGTCTTTTTAGATTTTAACGTTATACCCTTCAATTTCATATTTATACTTTTCACGGAAAGAGACTAATTACGTAACCTGTCAATTGTGAACCACAGACAAATGAATGGATAACTCCATCAGTTACAGCATCGTTTGGCTCGCGAGGCAATATGCCGGAAATCGTTCACATGAGTGGAATCAAAATGCGATTTGCTTTGAGTTGTATGGAGGTTTGGTGAAGAATAGGGTGCATCCGGGCGCTTGTAATCTAATAGGCGCTGCTGGATTCTAAATCCGCGATTACTTTCCCATGATGTGCCTGATTGAAAAAAACTGGTCGATCCTGCTCGCCGATTGGGATGAGGGACGTGACTGGCCAAGCAATACTCAGGTAATTTATCTCCATGTAATCTTCGTCGGTGCTCGTTATGGGAGGCAGCTCAATCATTTGCTCATGACTGAACGTTCAGGGCGTTCGAGTCATGGAACTAATGTGATCCGTCATTTAATTTGCCGGGATATTTGCTCGTCATTTGTTACCTTTCATTACGCGTTTCGGATAAATGAAGTGTCGAGTGGAAAATTTCAGCACGCGATATATTAAAAATGGATTGCTCATTTCGTTCCATGCTTATCATACTCTTTCCCTTCTCCAAATTATTGTAAAATCCTCAAAGAGACACGAAATACAATTCCGACTGTAGCATGGTTTAGTTACAAAGGGACCTTAATTTATGATAACCACTTAAACACATACTTTACGGTTGATGATTTGAAGATGGGGTAGTACATCATCTACGTCATCTACATCTACATCATACCCTGCAAGCCACCCAAAGGGTGTGTGGCAGGGGGTGCTTTCGCACCAGGCATGCATGAATGATATGGTAGAACACCGACATTACATTAAAACCCGCGTACCACACATGCAAAGCGCCAATTACAAATCTAATACCCAAAGACTACTACTACAGATTCAAAATATCATGCATAAATAAGAACATCATTATTTACATCATGCATAAATAAGAAAGAGGAGAATATTATGAGAAAGATTAACTGCCTGCCTATTGTCAATAATCGAACTATTCATGACGACGATCACAGCTGTTATGGTCCCGAATGGTACGCGGAAAAAATGACATTTTATACCTATCGGTTCTACAATCTAGCTCTCTAATTTTATTGGCGCGATCTAATCTGCCGTAGTACGAAGGGGTTAATAGTATGTTTTTTACGTCGTCAGTAAAATGATTTTCCTGAAATTTATTTAGGAGGTTAAGCCTATAATTTAATCTACGCTGTGATAGCGATTCCCATCCTAATTCTTCTAACAGTCCAGACACACTAGCCAACTTATCGTAGCATCGTTTCATAAACCTAGCTCCTCTTCGCTGGACGCGATCTAACTCTGATATCAACCCCGTTTCGTATGGATCCCATACACTAACAGCATATTCCAGATGAGATCAAAACCTTAGTCCCATTAAAATTTTATATTCAGTGAAAAATTGCCTAATCTGCTCTATATTGACATAGCATAAATCTAAACTTTTTACGTAACTTATCTTGACACTTATAGGCCCGGTCACTCTCTACTTTTCCTACTTATCAGGATCAAATTTTGGGACTGAGAAAGGTAAAATATCCTCATATATCTCCCAATGATTCGTTTAATAACCCGATGGGCATTAATAAATATATCCTCGAAGATTATCAAAGAATGCATATTTTCTTCCATCGAGGGTGACATAATGAGGTCATTTCGTAAGCAATTTAGGGCCGCGATTCATTCTTCCTTTCCACAGTTCATTTTTGAAGCACTTGGTTTGCGGTTTAATAAAGATAATAATCAGTTTAATCCCCATAAAAATGCATTTTACAAATGCATTACAAAATTTGTACAAAATGTATTGTCATCGTATATACGCTTGGTGACCGCTCTCCGTGGTCACACGTCTCGCTACACATATCCCGTTACACCCTGCCCATGCCCATCCTGCCGGCCTACAGGATGCAAGCGTGCGGTCACGAGGTGACGCTTGGGGGGCGGGGGTAGGGCAGTGGCAAAGGGCGCCCTCCTCCCGTGGTTGTTGTGCAGTTGCGCCCGCATATGTATTTGTAAGTGGAAATTAACGCTAGGAAACTGAGATTGTTCACGAGAACGATTGTTCCCTTACAACTTTATTCCCGGAACCCGGCGAAGAGATTACAATAGTGTCATTTCAATACATAAGATAAGGAAAAAAATGTGTTTCCTGTGATTGTGATTCCTATTTAGTGTTGCGGATTGGATTGGATATTTGGGGAGGCGACCGATAGCTAAGGTCATTTGCGCCATAGGGAACAGGTAAGGGAGGAAGGGTGGAGAGAAACCCGGCGTCGGCATTAGCCTGCTCTTAACGATAGGCGCCAAGGGAATACGGATTAACGTCTCATCTAACAGACGGAGTACTGTACTTGAAGTGCCCTCTACAAGACACTCAAGTAGGGATCGGGTTACCTCTGAAAAACATCCTGCTCAGCAGGGATATGAACCTTGACCGCCCGTGTGGTTAGCCAGTACTCTAGCCACCACACCAACCCGATCCCCCTTTGGTTTGCGGAATATTTCAATGCATATAAGTGCAGTGAAACAATAAAGAAAAAAATCATGATGCACTAGAGAAAATTCCACTCAGAGAACGCGTTTCAAAACAAAATGTTAAACACTTTTAAAAAGCTGGAGCATTAAGAATGAAAAATACCTGAATATAAGCTGGGAATAGTGATTGTTTACATTAATTGAGCAAAAACATTTTGGTTTAGGATACATATGATTTTTTGATGTGTGAGATTTATCTGTGGGATGTAAAAATTTCAGACATTTTTCGAGAAAGTTTTTGAGTCAGCTTAACCCTTTCGGTACGGTTGGGTCTCCTGAATAAATCTTGGCTCCTTTGAAGAGAAATTAAATGGTAGCTTTGTGAACTCCCTCCATTACAATTCGTAAATGAATTTATATTAAGCGCACCTTCAGTGCTCATCAATGCATAGAGTAGGAGATTTCATTTAAAATTATAATGAAAAGCTGCTAATTGGAATGTTTCGGCGATGTATAATGCTCGCTCTAAAGCAAAATGCAGTTCATTGAGCGGGTTGTGGAAGTATAAAGGATAATTGAATTGCGTCTATGGAGTTTATCTCCCAGCAGAACTGTTGAGTGAAAGCATTATTTTATTTCTAAAGGAATTTAACTGTAACGGCTTCAGTCCTTCCTGTCACAAATCCATGTGTCGCCATGTCGTCGACAGAGTTACTCGAGAGAAAAGTTCTGCAGGCCAACTAGAGATCAAAGTGCCCGTAGTTTGCTGCATTCAAATGCACTTAAGAAGAATACCTTGCTGTCGCTGAAAATATTCTCTTAGGAATGCATTGTTTTCCTCTCTGCATAAAATATAGTTTGAAAAATGTGAAGAAGCATCCTTGCCAAAGTGTCCAAAGTCTTCTAAGCTGGATGCTGAGGCATGACATTTTAGAGAACACAGACGTGCCTTCTTGCAAAACGTCATTACGTTCCCCTAGCACCAAACTACTTCCAAGAATTTCATGCAAGACATAATTTCTCTTCTTTTGGAGATACTACAGGGCTGTAGGTCGTCTAAATGAATCTTAAGATGTCGCAATGGGTTATCTGGAAGTCTTGGCAGTAAGAGGAAAATTAGCCAGTTAGTTAGTTAGAGGGAAAAGAGCCAGGCACGAGGTTAACCCACTCACCGAGTAAAATTAACGCAGGAAACAGCGTAAATCTTACTTATGGGCATAACGACAAAGAATAGGGTCGAAATCATATTATGAGGTATTGTAGAGTATTAGGAGTTGGGCTAGAAAATCAGGAGAAAAAAATGAAAGGCGATAGCTAAAATTTCCTCATATTTTCTTTCTCTGTTGTACAACCGATTTCGCTACATAGTGTACTTACTGGTGCAGCTGTATTTGCACTAAAAGGTATCGCAGAATCCGGTATTTAAGTTGTATTTAATCCACTAGTTTTTTCACGGTCTGCCAGAGGGCACGAGTGAAAAGTAATGAATCAGCCGAATAAATTGTTTTCATTTACTCATTATTTTAAACTTAAGCATCACCATTTTTAAAAAGTTGCAATATAAATATTTAAAATATGCTTAATTGAATGAAAATAACCTGAAAGAAACTGGTGTCTTGCATAAATCATTAAAGGACACGTATGTATATATGTATAGCCTCTTTTACCTTTCTACTTAAAAATTTCATTGTTAATACAAGTGAAAAACGATTCCTCTTTAATAATTAATTACTAACCTGAAACTTTGTTCATTACCTCGATACCTTTTTCTTCCTTAAAATTTTGCTTATCCCCCACATGCATGACGCAATGGGAGTTCGCGTTTATCTTTTTAACTTTTTGGGAAGGTCTTACTTCTACATGGGACGTAGCATGTCACTGTTGCAGGAACTTATACCATCGATGGCTAATTTTTATTTGCCATCAGCTGATATTCGTGTGTGGAATACATTGTTTTTTAGAGTAATTAACATGACTGCAATCTTAGTATTAGAGTTTGGTGTGGGAGTTCAGTCTAGTCCAGTTAGTCCATTGATCCAGCGCCTTCCTGGATGTAAAGATTAACGCGTCAAGCTGCGTTTCCTCTTCACCTAATCTGAGGATATTATTACGAAAAAGATGGATTTCGAAAGAGCTTAAGACAAGGCATATTTATCCGGAAGCTGTGGTGACTGCTTTAAAAAAAGTTTCTATCACTTAGGAATGCCATTGCATCATTATCATGTGCTCGAGAGCCTGGTATGAGAACGGTGATAACAAAATGAATTTATGTCAATTTTAAAGATTACTATTTTGAATATGAGGAAGACACTGGCCTGTTTTTTATAGTTAAAGTACTTTACCTTCGGATAATGAATCCGCTATTTGGATTCTAGAAATGCTGCAATGTGTGAAACGAACTCCTAGAGCACGCTTCCTGTTATCTTCCTTGAACTTGGAATAATTGCTATTCATCGAGCGTAAATGTTTAACTCTCTCTCCCTCTGAAATGCATTATGTGTGTTCGTACGTATTCAGTGGCTTAATGTTGTGTCTATGCTGCTACTGTAATTTACTGGTATGCCATTTTTTATCTGTCAATCACTATTTGATTGAAAATTAACCCTAAAGTTCCCTCGCACATTCCGTTTCCAGAATGATGAATATTATCCTGATATATAAAGCTCGTGTTATCGCCAGGATGCAGATCAGATCGTGGAGTGAGTTTTGGGAGTAAAAAGGGTATTTTGAAGTTGAAACGCATCTATGGAGTATGTCTCCGAGCAGAACTGTCGGAAGAAGACATTCTTTTAGCCCAAAAAGAAAGAAATGTGACGGCTTCTGTCCTTCCTGTCACAAGTCCATTTGTCGCCATGTCGTCGAAAGACGTGCGGGAGAGAAATTCTGCGATCCAAAGAAAGATCAAAGTGCACGTAGTTTGCAGCATTCAAATGCACTTTAAAAGACTAGATTGCTGTTAGTGAAAATGCTCTCTTAGGGATGCATCGTTTTCCTCTCTATTTGTGATATAGTTTTAAAAATGTGAATAAGCATCCTTGCCAAAGTCGCCGAAGTCCCTGAACTGGATGTTGAGGCATGACAGAAGAGCAGTGATGAATATAACCCTGAAAATTTGTTTCTGTTGTCAATGTAGTCACGCAATAGCTGAAACTGTCAAGCAGCAAAGTTAAGTAAAAAAATTATTTTGCATTTATATGAATACAAAAATTGGTATCTCTCAGTGATAAGAAAGGCGCTATAATATAATTAATTTCCACTCCTATTATTTTACCGAAAAGAAAATTGCCATTTTTGAAGGTTTATTAAGAAAAGAAGCAATATAACGATTATCAACTTTGATGAACAAGAAACGCAATGGTAGATGACTTAGATAAATATGAATGCTGTAATTAAAAAAAAATAAAATGGTTCTTGCAGGGATGAAATGCAGCGTTCTCAACCTAATTCGCAAGGACTTCATCAATCAATCCTGCGCCTGGCATGGATGTGATCATTTTTCTCCTTCTTACCAGCAATACTGCCGACAAAATTGCACTGTTTCTTGTGCATCCCGTTCGTCTGATGGAACGCAGACTGAAAGTGGGACAACGACACAATGGAAGCCATAAATCACGTTGCAGAATTTATCTGAAGCGCAAGCTTTTTAGAGCGAAAAGGTTTCCCGGAGGTAACTTCATAATTTTTTTCTCTTCCGGTTCACCAACGGCATGCCTAGGCATTGAAATTGATTGCTTTAGGAGTAATTTGTTAAAGCTAATCAAATTACATCTTCAATCTTTCACATCATAATTCTAGTGTTGGTTTCAATTGTAGTTAAGGAAAAAAATGGATTTTTCGATTATAACTAGGGTAAAAGCCTACAAAAATTATTTGCAACTTACGTTTAGGAGCTAAAATAGTAAAGAAGAAAAAGCAGCATTTAAGCGCTCTTAAATAATTTATATTCATAAAGTTTTTCGTTTTTTCATCAAATTTTTGTGCTATGCCAACCAACGGAATGCCTTGTATATAAAAGTGATTGCTGTGGTAGCTTCTTGTTACAGCAAGGCAAATTACGCGTATTATCTCCAAAGATCATGATTCTATATTATAAATTACAAATGAATAACGGGAAAAATTAGGTTTCTCAATCTTACATAGGACAAAATAATGCAATATTTAATTCATGTGTCCTAAAGCTGGTGAATTAAAACGTATAGTTCTAATATGTTCTCTATTATGACTATCTTAATTGGAGAATAATAAGCGCAAATTTTAAGGTGAGAATCACAAATGAAATAGTTATTAGAAGGATTATGAAAGGGAAGAGTAGGGAGGAATGAAGAGGGTGAGAAACGCAAAGTAGGAAACAAAAACTCGTGGATCTTCTTTCTTTCTTTTCACGAACTTTCGCGGTCCATGTTCGGCAAGCAGTGATGTTTTTTTTTGGGTTAACCCGCGCCAAGATTTTAAAAAGCCAACGTTTCTTCTCCTTTGCCGGAGACCTCATCAGGGCTGAATGACCTAATTGCCTTTATTTTGCATCAATTTATATCGTCGTGGTGGTGCAAGAGGGGGAGGGGGTGGGTGTTGGTGGAGAGTCTTCTGGGCGTCGCTCTTCTGTCTAGAAATTACTGGAAGCCATGATTCACTTATTTTTTGTCCCTGGTCTCTGTTGAAATTCTTGTTATGCTTTTTCATTTCTAATGCCTCCCGGAAGATTCTCGTCTTGAAATTGTCATTCAGACATGATGAGGTCTCCGGCAAAGGAGAGGAAAAATTAGGTTTTTCAATCTTACCTAGAACAAAAGCCAGCAAAATTCATAAAAGATGTACAAGTAAGAGCGCAAATAAGTAGTCAATTTGAAACAAAGGAAAGTCGCAATGAAATGCCGGGACGTATTACTTCTCTAAGCACGAATAAACTTTGTGCTGATCCTCATAAATTAGTTTCGTCGCTCGAGCTCAACTGTTAAAATGCTTTTTTAAAGGTGAGAATTCCTGAACTATCAGGTCGAATCTATAACCTTGAAAATGATAATTGAATCGCTGAACTTGATCGTTTTAAGAAATTTGATTTGAACCGTCCAAAGTTTATCATTTCGCCATTATGGTTTAGATAAGTTACCTACCCGAAATGACATCTGATTTTATCATGTGAAAGGATGACGCTCTATTACATTACATTAATTAAATGACACAAATTATATGTATTCAAAAGATATATCTTCCGACAGACAAGAGTCACATTTTAAAGACCTTAATTATCTCTACGTTTAAGCGAAATGATCTCCTGTATGCAATGGAGATAAGATGTAACTAAGTAAATTAACAGCAAATTCCAATAAATAAATCCAGTGAAATATTTTATATGTATGAATTTTAATGTATTGCACTGTATTTTTCATTTATAACGAGTTTTCTCACGTTAGGCGGTTGCCTGCACTTTGCATTGCTTCTCATGAAATGTCTTTTATTTCATTTTCTTTAACCAAAATATATATGCTGTATAGTAGTTTTGCGTATTTGAAAATGAATCTTAAAGCTCATCAATATCCAAAACAAATGACTAAATATTATTATAAATATTTTTTCTTCTTTTCACATTTTTAAATTTTATCTCCAGCCCAATAAGCTCTTTTCGGGAGAAGGAAAAATTTTGAGGCCGTATAGCGACATACTCAGTTATAAAGGCGCCATTAGTTTGCATTTTGACATTTTTCAGGGTCTATAGTTAATTACTGTCCATTAAAAAAGTCGAATCCGTTGAGTTTAGGACGCTGTATCTTCAAGTAGGGTCAACCGATTTTAGCGAAATAAAATTCATAAAATAGAATAATCATTTTTACGTTTACTAATGTGTGTAAAATAATTTTCCTATCCTTATCTACACTTTTACGATATTTTTTTTTAAAAAAAGGCCCTGTTTTCGGCGCTCAAAACCCAGTGGTCCGACTTTACGCTCTCACCATTCTCTTAATATTTATTCTAGAGATGAGATATTTTTATATAAGTTAGCCACACATGTTTTTAACATATCAAAGGAGTAAATATTTTCTATGTTGAGTTTTACACGAGCTGTTGTAAAAGTTGTAAACCTCGGCTAATGCCGAAACTAAAGATGCGATAGAGGTTTGAGTTATACCGTTGTAACCACAATGACGCTAGCTTTATAAATATGTACATAATCATGAGTCAAATGTCCTGGAATTTCCAAAAACGATTTTTTATTATATGTATTTAACGTGCAGAAAAAGCAAGGCTTTCTGCAGAAGGAATGTCAAGGCATCGGGTGGGCAGAAAAGGAAAATAAATGTAGTGTGAAGCGTAATAGGGGGATGGGTTGGAGAAGGTGATGTCATTGAGAAGCCATTTAGATTCACTTGCAAGGACAGTTGACCGCTGTTCGTTCGCGTCCATCTTCCATCCCTTCTCCACACATAACAATATTTCAGGTTTAAAGTCAATTCCCAACTCCAGCATGTGTCGGGCGAAGGTCGATGAGTCGTCTTTTTCGTTTTTAAAACACGCCTGATGTTCCTTGGCTCTTAACTGGAAGCTTCTCCCCGTTTGACCAATATAAAACCCCATACAATCATGAGATACAAGTTTATATACACCACTTTTAAAACCAGGTTCAATTATATCTTTTGAATTCATTAATAATCGTCCCAGGGTATTATTGTTATAAAAACATACATTAAAAACATCCCTTGTGATAGTATTTGAAATAGAATATGACATCAGTCCTATAAACGGAATTTTAAACCATTTTAATTTGCGTCTTGGTTGGACGGGTAGCAAGGAACTGGAAGTTGTAGATGCAAGACTTTTATTATTTAAAATCTTGGAAATTAAAAGGTCGTCACACCCATTATTATGGGCAATCTGTATTTGTACCTGAAGATGGCTTAACAGTCGAAACCGGTCTTTTGTCAATAAAAAAGTCTGTGAAAGTCACTAAGTGTGTCAGTTGTTATTAATCATGGCAGCCTTCTACAAAATAAAAGCTTCTTCTTTCGATTTGAATTTGAGTTAGGTACCCTACCAGGCAACAGACCTGTTTTTCGGGTACCGTCAGTTTTATGTATCATACATTGCTGAGTAAAACATAAAAAAATATGATATATACTATACGATATTATTCATTTTATACACTAAATTTTTTATAATAATACCGAATGTATTCCTTTCTACGTGAGCGTATATGAGTAAAAAAAACATTTCAACAGAAAGACAAGCTCCTTTTTTTTACAGAAAACCAACTTTACAGACAGAAAATGACTGTAAGGTGAATGATTCCGCGTTGGTTGGGGTTTGGGTGAAGCGGTGAAAGAACAGAAAATCGCTCGTAGATAAGATTGGCCCCCTCCGAAGAAAATTTGATCGCCTCCGATCTTATTATACAGAACATCTCCGAAGTAAGTTCCCATCCTTCACCCTCCTTCTCCAACTCCATCTTACTCCCCCATCTATCGTCTTTCCTTCAGGCAGCCGGAATTCGGTTCCTTCGGGAAAAGGACCTTAAAAAATTGCAGAGTGAAGGCAGTCCAATGGGAGTGCTTGTATTCGCGATACAGGATGGGAATGATGACATTTGTGGAAGGTTTTGAAGATGATAGGATGGCTATGACAAAGATGCTGGGTTACCCGGCAAAAAAGCAGTGTGAAGTTTTAGGTCAAATTGAGCATTATGAGAAGTGTATGTGTTTGAGATGAAATTGATTTTTAGGAATTTTACCTTAGTTTGGCATAAATGATTTTTAAAAAGTATTATACTGGTAAAAGATAGGGTTTGTTAAAATTCAGAGAACCTCCTCACGGTTTTCTATTCATACAAGGTCCTATCTATATCTAGTATTAATTCATTCACCTCTAAAGCTTTCAATACTTCCATCTAAAATTATTAGATTCAGGACAATTCTGTTTATAAATGACTTCTATGAAGAATCATTTTAGTTGCAACAATGCATACCTTTGTATAAATTTAAGTATCCAACCGATGAAGGTAGGCCAGAAAATCTCCTCCCGGTTTTCTACACTTTCCGAGACCTATCTACCTCAATCAGTTCCTTCTTCGCTTCAGCTTACGATCTACTCATCTTCATCTCGTCAATAAAACCTATTGTCTTTCTTCCCCTTCCCCTCTTGCCCAACATCTCTCCCTCTTTCACGTTCTTGAGCAACCCATCCCTTATTACTTCCTCAAGTCACCTGCCTTGAACATCCCGAATTTCTTTCTTTCCTCACCCATCATCTCAAATAATTCCTCGTTAGTCTTCCTTTCCGTCCATCTCACCTTCATTCTCCTCCACGCCTTCATCTCAAGTGTTTGCTGCCTATTCACATCCTCCCTTTATCGGGTCCAAGTTTCCGCACCGTGCAACCCCACGCTCCATATTAAGCTCTTCACCAGCCTCTTCTTCACATCTTTAACCATGGTCCCCGTCATCACCTCCCTTCTATTGCTGAACACTTCCTTGGCCAATGCCATTCTTCTCTTTATGTCTTTGCTACTTTGCCCATTTTCCTCTTGCGAACTACCCGAGTAATTAAAATGCTCTACTTTCTCTAGTTTGTATCCCCCCTTTTCCATAACCAGCCTCGCTGTCTTTGTCCTAGAGAATCTCATAAGTTTTGTTTTCGCATGATTTACATTCATTCCGCATTTTCCGCACTGAAATTCTTAAGCACCTACGAAACCTTGTAATCCCTTCGATGATCTACCAATAAGCGCCTGTTCGTAAGCAAACCTTTCCGACTTTTATCAGCTGCCCTGCTACCTTGATTCCCACATCTAGTTCTTCCCATGCCTCTATTACCGATTTCCATTGTTGATTACGCTCCAACAATTGGTTCGTTCGTTCTTTCCTTGCGCTCATTTTTCCGCACACGATAAGCAATCACAATAAAATCTGAGCTGCACTAAATACACTCCCATAATACAAGTAACCATTTCACCTCTCCTAAACCTTGAATCTCTACACGGCTGCTGACCTAACGCCCCCAAAACACGCCCATGCGATGGCTCGCAGGGTAGTATGTAGATGTAGACTTAAATTACATATTTTATTTCTCGGGTTGATGTCCTACAAGTTAGATTAGGCCCCTAGAGACTCGGAGGCTGCACACAAGGCTTGCTTGCTTGCTTGAGAAATTCAGAAGAGATGTGTTTCAGAGCGGCAGAGAGAATATAATCAAGACGCCTCATTACATTTCTAGGTCTGACAAAAGCGATGAAAAAAGAAAGATATATTTCCACAGATTGGTACAAGAACTCACTCTTTCTGTGCGCGATAATCGACCACAATAAAACTGAGCTCCACCAAATACACTCCCATAATACACGTCACCATTTCACCTACAAAAACCTTATCCCTTTCATCTTTACACGACTGGTGTCCCCTTTGCCACGCGCCTACGTGATGGCTCGCAGGGTGGTATGTAGGTGTAGATGTAGACTATTTCGTAGTCAGCATTAATTTATCTGTATCTATAATCCATTTTGTTATCACCAGCATCGACTCTTGTATGTTATGCTTATTTTAACACTATCTTCATGCAGACAAATTGACTCCCTCTTAAGATTTGAGGAGCGAAACATCATTTCACGTAGAAATCGATATATTTGGTCTCGTTTTAATGAAAAATATCTCACCCTTCTAACGATACAGAAAAATATCTATCCCTTAGCGAACTACTTACCGAGATTTTGGACGAATAATATCAGCTTTATTCATGGGAAATGATGCATGTATCCACTCCAGGGATGTCTTATTTAAAAAGTGATGATATTTTTAACACCTAGATCTCGTAAAAAATTAACAGTGTGTAGTTTGTGTTTTTTCTCAACTCTTTTTGCAAATAAATCATAATTTCACCGCAGTAATGTTTTTTAGGATCACAAAAAACCTTCCGTTTTGAGGGAGTTTTAATCGTACATAGCAAAAAAACTGAGTTAAGTTAAAGACTAACATGGATATTATTATTTAATTACTTAGAGTTTCAGCCATATAAAAGTATGTTATCGCACCATTAATTGTACAATATTTAATTCATGTTTCCCGCAGCTGATGAAATTGAAGCGTACAATTCGTATACATGATCTCCGTTATGATTAGAGAGAATTCCCGTTAAAACTACCTCAACTTATGAAGCTAGCATTAAATTAAAATTAATCATTTAATGTTATGATATTTGGTGGAAAAGTTTATAAACTTCGACTGTTCTCTAAGCTTCTTTCGTTTCCGCAAGAATCGCATTTTTTTGTCAACACCTGGAGACATGGGCGTCAAACTTGTTATCATCTTGCTCCTCGGAATGAAATCCATGCGCAGAGGGCTGCGTCATTTTTTCCCCTCAGCTGTTTCTCTCTCACTGAGTCGCTAGGAGACTTTACCTTCAACACTATCCCAAGGCGACTAGCACACCGCATCCAATCTGGCCGTCCGTCAAAACCGGCCGATAAAGGATTGAACGAGGGCACTTCGACGCCTTTGGGACGGCGGAAAGACAGGCGGTTCCTGTGGGGAACGGGGTAAAGGGAAGAAAATAAGTTAGGTAAGGAGTGAAATACACAAAAGAAGAGGCTTTTTAGAAACACCTGATTTAAGTTCGGGCAAGGGAATTGATTGTACGTTATGGGAAAGAGTTTTTTCTCTACTTTTCTCTCGCTCCCTTTGGGATCAGTTTCGCTTTTTTTGCTCCACGTCCCTCTTCTCCTTTGTGTGGGAGCGACTTCAGGGTGGAAGGGAGGATAAGGGTGGAAGAATATGGAACCCACCGATGAAATAAAGATTGTAAGGGTGAGACGAGGGTGAGAATGTAGAGGGCATTGAGCGTGTGAATTTGTGTTCGCGTGGGAACTTCATTGAGAAGGTAGACATTTTACTCGCTAGAGACTTAAAGATAGGAATAAATTCCACTTTCTTAGGCGAGATGTTGTAAAACAGCATTTTAAAAATCATGTGCAATTGATATCGTACTGCCAACTTTATTTTTCCAACTCTTACAACACGTTTCAAATGATTATCACTCATCATCAGGTACAACAACAACAACTTACGAGAGACTTTACTTTCAACCGCACAATAGGGATACTATAAAGCAAGATTTGTACCTGATGATGACTGCTAGTCAGTCGAAACACGTGTTGTAAGAGTTGAAAATAAAAAGAAAGTAGACAGTACGATGTCCTCTGTGAATCATTTTTTTTAAGATAGGAGCCGATCGATGGTGATATTAGCAAATGATATGCAATCACTTCAAAGGTTGATAACGGTTTTGGAAGAAAGGGTTGAAGGAATATGGGATGAAGATAAACCTAGGAAAGACAAAGGTGATGCCAGTAAATTGTGATAATTATACGAGTGTGAAAAAAAATGAAGGTGTAATAGGAAAAGTTAAAAGCTACCGGTACCTAGGAACGATGGTTACAGACGACTGGAGAAGTATTGCAGAAATAAAAGCAAGGATAGCAATGGAAAAAGAGGCCTTCAGCCCGAAGAAAAACTTGCTATGCAGTAAAAGCCTGGATCTGGAGCTGAGAAAGAGACTAGCTAAATGTTATTCATGGAGGGTTTTCATGTATGGATGTGAAGCGTGGACATTAGGTAAGAGGGAAAGGAATAGAATAGAAGCTTATGAAATGTGGGTGTGGAGAAGGATGGAAAAAGTAAGATGGGTAGATAAGATGAGAAATGAAGAGGTTTTGAGCAAAGTAAAAGAAGGAAGATCGCTCCTAAAGGAAATAAGGAAAAGGAAAGGAAACTGGTTGGGCCATGTGATGAGAGGGAAAAGTATAATAACTGTGGCTTTGGAGGGTTCAATTGAAGGAAAGAAAATGAGAGGAAGGAGAAGAATTAAATTGGTGGATCAGGTGAAGAACATCAGCTATGATGAAGCAAAGAAAGAAGCTCGGGACAGAAGCGGATGGAGACAGCAGTGGTGTACGGGACCTGCCAGCAGGCATAACACTAGATGATGATGAGGAGCCGATCACTCAGCATAGATCCTTGGGAGAGGAAATAGGAATAGAGCTGGAAGGGATGAGAAAATGCGCGGAGTACAACATCTATATCTGCGCATTACCCTGCAAGCCATATCAAGGGTGTTTGGCAGGCGGGTGACTATCACCAACATGCTCCACACAATAGGTATGCTACAAATGCTGCACAAACTATCGAATTTATCAAAAATTTTTGTAACATCATGACCGTGATACTAGGCTCATACAGGGAACAGTCCAAACATGGTGGTTGCACTGCGCGGCACATTTAGAAACATGCATTAGGGAGCACATCAATCATGCACACTACCTGTCAACTAACCTGTTCTAAAGCCTAAATGTGGCCATCATGAACTACGTTTACCAACTGATCTCAGATCGATCTGAACTCGGACTAATAAAAAAATTCGTAGCGAGCCGACTCAGATCGCCTCGTTTACCAACACGGGATGAAAATATCGATAGTGAATAATCGAATATATCAGTGGAAGCGCGATCGACCCTTGTAAACAAGTGCACAGTTCGAAAATTTTAGTCGCATTCCAAGTGAACAAAATTGCCCAATTGGTGGTAGAATTGCGATATGCTACAATACCATCAATGTCATATCACTCGCCCTCACTGCACTCTTGTTTTCAACTGGTTGCAACACACGCCTTGAATAATGACGATTATATTTTGTTTCCCAATGACAACCAATGGAATGACGAGGAGCGAAACAGATTCACTGGTTCAGATCGATCTTAATTCTCAGGCCGAATCGGCCCGCTTCTCAGTTTGATCCTACTAGCCCGTTTTGCTCACCATACCGAGCTGATTCGGTCAGATCGGTCAGAGATCGATTGGTAAACGTAGTGAATGTCTCATATCTATCGCGGGGATAACGACATTTTTACACATGCCAGTTCTGCTGTCTATTTCTCTATTGTGAACGGAGGAAGGATTGTTGAGTTCCATTAGGATAGAGAGGAGAAATATGGGAGATTTATGAATAAGAAGTGTTCATTACCTCATGCGTGTAAATATATATAACCCAAGTCCCTATTATCTTGGATACTATTCATTTTGAAGGCGCTCATCAGATAATTCAACCTATTCATTCATTGATCTGGTCGTCATTTGAATATTATACACTTAGAAACGTTTTCAAGTGATCCCGACTATTACACATGAAACAAGCAACTTTACCATTCCAACTGAATAACTTCTATGAAAGCGCTTGGTTGGTGATCCACTTTTCGCGTTAGTGATATGTTTAATAATTTTCTCTCTCATTTTTGAGGATTTTGGTCAATAATTTCTATCAGAAACATTTTTCTTTATTTTTAGACCTTCTTAATGTAGTTTGAGCGAATTATAATTTTACCTATAAATCGATGAATTTGGTCTCATTTTAAAGAACAATATCACTCCCTTCCATTGACAACAAAAATTTAACCCCTCACCACGTTACTTTCCGAGATGTTTGCCAGAATATACAAGCCCTTTTATATGGGAAATGGTACGTGTAGGCACTACAGAGAGATCTTTTATTAAAGTTGAGGCATTCCCTACACAGATATCGTCAAAAAATGGACAGATTGTAGTTTGTATGTTTTATTAACTATTTTTGAAAATTTAACGTATTGTAACCGCAGTAAATTTTTCGGGATCACAATCAACCTTCCGTTTGGTTAAAGACTTATTCATATGTTTTCATTTGATTACTTACAATTTCTGTCGTGTAAAACTACATTATTTCACCAATGATGACGCAATATTTAGTTTACTTGTCTCACAGCTGGTGAAATTAAAAGGTTTAATACGAACATGGTCTCTATTATTATTAGGGAACTATCTCGCTCGCACTACCTTAAGAGCTAACGTTGAGAAATGTCATACCAGCATATGGTACTCCACTTAGACAAAAAGCGAAAGCAAAAAGTCTTATTGTACATACTTTACAAGTTCCATTAACAAAATGGAATTTATTGGTGATTTTTGTTGAACATAAAACAAATTTATGTTTCCTTAAACATCATCGTCTCATGAGTCACAAACCAATCATTGACAAATGTGAACTTCATTAAACATACGCCACAATGAAGGAAAACATATTTACAAATGCTTTGTACTTATAATAATTGATGTTAATAACCTAGTAATTTCGCTATCCGCTTGTTAGAAATGGATTGATGGAATTAAATGGCGCTTGCGTACATAGAGCTCAGGCTAGCAAAGTCCGTTCTTATTTTACAAATACATATATTATGTTTGTTTCTATCTGTTATAAATCTCTTTCAGGGATGTTGTCGAAGAATAAACTTACCAGTACAAATTACTCACTTATTACAAAAATCAAAGACAAACAGACTTATGGTGCATACATAACAAGTTCCATTAACAAAAATACATTTATAAAATTCGCACGTACTGTACATGTTCAGTCAGGCCTTTCAAAACATGAATCATTTCCTTGGTTTGTCTTTTCTGTTGTTCCTCTCTGCTCCTATATTCTTTGCATTTTCAAAGTAAAAAGTAGGCAATTTTAGGCATTTTCTGGGAGAGAACATATTCTATTATGGGTTTTAATATCAGATGTATGTTGAGAAAGTCTTTCTTTCTTTTCTTTTTTCTTCAGGCACTTTGAAAATTCTTGAGGCAGTGTGGTGTTTACCCAATGTAATAAACATTGGAGTTCACGGCACTGAGATAAAAACTATCCAATGAGAACACTATCTCAGAAGTGATAGCGTCGGGCCGCTGACTCCTGTAGACGTGCCGCTAAAGATTCGTCTCGGGTGAAATGAAGGAGGAAAATGCATAAAGTTAATTTCTCATATTCAGTACAATGCATGACTGCAAAATTAATGCTATCTCAAATATACAGGGTGTCCCATAAATGTCACGCCACAGTGACACTGGAGCTAGGGCAGCCTAAGCGGAACCGAACCAGCCTAATATGACCTCAGTAAAAGTTGCACGGTTTTCGAGATATTGCCAAATTAAAGCTTTTTCAAAAATTTCACTTTTTTTACATTTCTAGTCCCAGAATTCAATCGGATAATTTAACGTTCTCATTAGGGCCGCTCTTTTAATCTTCCAACTGTGACTCATGTGCCGACTTCTACCTGGAACAGAGGCCCGAGAGGGAGGGGGATCATGGGGTCCGAACAAACAAAAGAAACG
This sequence comes from Ceriagrion tenellum, assembly GCA_963169105.1. NCBI lineage: Eukaryota > Metazoa > Arthropoda > Insecta > Odonata > Coenagrionidae > Ceriagrion > Ceriagrion tenellum. Next base: position 45,055,080 of record OY720643.1, on the reverse strand, counting down.
CGAAAGCCGCTATACCTGTCTAACTTTATTGGATTTCAAAACATGGGATGGATAGAGTACTTTGTTTGTTAATTTGTGGCAGTAGCCCCATCAGAGAGCCAAATTGAGAGCTATTCAAGTGACTTCTGGGACTAGAAATGTAAAAAAAGTGAAATTTTTGAAAAAGCTTTAATTTGGAAATATCTCGAAAACCGTGCAAATTTTACTGAGGTCATATTAGGCTGGTTCGGTTCCTCTTAGGCTGCCCTAGCTCCAGTGTCACTGTGGCGTGACATTTATGGGACACCCTGTATAATTCATACGTAAATGTGAACTTACGTATATATACATACGTATACATATAGTAATGGATATCCGCCGCAAGGGTTTATCACACTGGTTCCTTGTCTTGCTCTGAGGTAATATACACGATAATTTTCGTCAGATTGAGGTATAAAACTTCACATCAACTGCAGTTATAAATATTGACATTTAAAATGCGGATAAAATGTTTTTACAGCTACGTGACTCAAAAATATTTAAACGAATTATCGTCAGCGCACGGGATCGCTTCCTTATTCTACGAAGATATCCGCCGTAAGGGTCTTTTCATACAGCTTCATTATCTTTCTCTGAGGGAATATGCACGATAATTTTCGTTAGATTGAGGTAAAAAAATCAATGAATTTAAAATAAAAATCAGTTGTATGACTGGAGAACTAAACGTTCTGTTACTTCACCTACCAGATTCTATATGATGTATTGTTTTGGCGTCGCAAATCACGCGTAGTCTTCCACATCTCCATTAATAATAATTCGGACAATATTTCCTGCCAATTTGGTCGATTAAACAAATTTAAATGCCCTAAGTGTTTTTTGTTGATGGGCTGGTATGGAAGAATTATGAGGGATAATGTGATTCGCCGAGTGATTTTTGCGGCATTCGGAAATCTGCCTTCCCTGCCGAACAATTTTGCAAATATCGCTCGTGAATAATGATGAGGAATCAGCAGGACCCATTAACGAGGTGAATAGCGCTAATTTGAATATTTACCACGGCGTAATCGAAACCGGTGTGGCACTTAGGTCGTAAACGTTCATGTATGCATGGCAGTTGCAATTACTGGCTATTATTTAACGCCTAATGGCCTTAATTGGAGCAATTGAGCAAACAGTCCGTCTGGCCAAGAGGAAAGTGATCAAGTTAATGCATTGGCAATGTCCTTTGAGAAGTGAGAAGAAGCGTAAGTGTTTACTAAGTACGATTTATTTATTTTCATTGATGAGTATCATATTTAGCATGGAATATATTGAGTAATTCAATCAGAAACTCATATTACCACATTTAAATAGCTTCCCAATACCCTTACATGCGTATTTTCTATTGTATAAATTATATTGAATAATTTAATAGATAAATGAAAACATTGCGTATTGCGACTTGCCCGTTTGTAGTTAATGTTTGTACCTCAGCTAACTTACAAGCGCCACAGATGTTAATTTTATGTAAAGATACTCGAGTACAATTTAAAGGTACACTTTCCGTTTAGAAGATGACTCTGAAATTTACTCTTTTACCTATTTTATACATATTTTATGCCCGTATTCATAGTCGTATTCCTAGGGGTTACCTGAGTATCCCCTAGCCAGGTAACACATAGGGGTCCCCTACGCTGAGCGATTCATAAACCTTACCTGGGTAACACACAGCCAGGGGACGCCTGGGTAAGAGATTTGGTAACAATCCCACGCAAAAATACATATGAACGGTTTCGCTGAATGATTCTCGATGTTTTCGATGCTCATTTCTCACCGTAACCAAGCACGCTATAAACAATAATACAGTATACTGTTGCAAAATGTTGATGAAAAATGATTGAAGGAATATGAGAGAATGATTTCAATATTACTTAAATATTTGTATAATTTGAATCATGAGGAATACGAGGGCGATTCAATAAGTACTCGTGTTTGTAAACAGAAGACGTTACTATGGAAAGATGTTGATACTATCGTGTACTGCCATTAGTACAGTAGTATCCATTCGTCCCACGCGTGGGCAGCAGTACTGCGTTAGGGGAGCTTAGGGTAAGCTTCATCCTTACCCAGGAAATCGACGGCCTGGGGGAGTGTTAGGGGACGACAGTCCCCTGGGTAACGACTATGAATACTATTTCTGAGCCAAGGGGCTCCCCCACACCTGGGGGACACCCAGGTAACGACTATGAATACAGCCCTTAGTTTGAAATGGCCAAGGTTTATGTATTCATCGTAAATTCTTAACAGTTTTAGCTTCAAAGTCGAACTAAAAGTGTGGATAAAATGATGACGAGCGATGGAAGACCATCTTGCGGTACAGTAAGAGAGGAGATTATTTAAATTAGCGGTGATTTTTGTCAGTAAATAGTGAGAATAAATAGTGTTGAATGGGTTTATGACATTTTTTGCCCATTTTAACTTGGTAACGTTATCACTCCATCGCGGCTATTATATTTTTGTGTTGAAAGTTATTGCAACATAAAATCATTTAATGCTATAGAAATAAAATTTTATTTTTAATAATTTCAATTTCAGTGTACTTAACCCTTAGAGTGCCGGGTAGCGCTATCGCGCTCCTCCTGTCTCTCGCGAAAAGTGCCAGGAGCTCCTCCTGCAATGTCACTCTCAGATGCTGGTATTTCACTGATTGTTTACAGATGGCACCTAAATGCAGATTACAGATGCAGATGCAGATTTTGTAAAAAAAATCGTCAAAAATATATTAAAAAGGTGAAGCCACATATAATAAAGTTTTCCTTGAGTTTTTTAATATTTACCTTCCCTTGTATTTGAGACAATTTTTTTCCTAAACTGCTGCAAAATCAGCAAAAATGCCTCGGCAATTTTAGCATAGTACCTAGAAAATCGGTTGGCACTCAAAGGGTTAAAATTGTGTGAGTGCTTTTATATTAGAGCCTGTCAAAACTTTTGGCATAATTTATCATACGTGTATTTTGAGAGATAAAACCCATTACTGTGAGATCTGGATATGTTACAGGGGATTCAGACATGGAAAGTCACCAATTTCCAAAACAAATTAATCCAATTAAGCCAGAACAATGATCTCTCAAAACTGGTCACTGACTCTATTGGACCATGACCGTCGTTCTAGGGTACGCATACAAAAGTGCTCTTTTTATGCTGCGTACATTTGGCATAAATCTCCGAGTCTTGGAGGTAATGAAACTGTCTGCGGGTTGTTAATGAATTTCCTCTAGCTTTGCTTTTGAGCCTATAACCTAAGTCTCAAATTTACTTAGCTTCTCCATTACCCTCATTTTCAGCTGTTTTAATCCGTAACAACCCGTTTAAATTGAGCGGGGGGAGGGTAGGGGAGGGTCAAAGCCATTAGTAAGAAATGGACCGGCAGTCGAACCACGGATCTTTGGTTTGCTGGACCAATGCGTAGACCACAACGCTATCCAGTCTTCCTAGTTCTCAGAAATTTCGGCGGACTCAAGGGAACTAGATCTTAGGCCCTTGCGGTCCATCCAAGATGGCCCAATACGCAAGGGATAAAAGGGCTTCCAAGAAGGCACACCCAAGCAACTGTATCCTTCACCTGAGTTCTATGCCGGGTTTGGTCATGTGAAAATATAAATTAAGATTATTTTAATCGAATTTTTATCAAAACGAACAATGTGAGGGGTAACTTTGTCAAATTTCTCCGTGATGGGAAAAGAACAAACTTTGCAAATTTCGCTATTAAATTTAATTCACGACCCGGATTTCGACAGTTTATTTCATCTTCAGGTTTTTCATCGAATTTTTATCGCGGCAATTTCAAAGTATTACACTGCAGTTTATTAATATTTTCATGCAATTGGTTCACTATAGAACATACCCGAACATATACAATGTTTTGCAAATTCCCTGTATAACTCTTGTGCCACATTTATACAGTTACTTTATAGATGTTTTTCCCTTTCCGCGGACTACAACCTTGACGTGGTGGAAGGGCTTGCGCGTTCCAATGACCCCTAGAGCTGGAATGGCGGGAGCAATACATATTGCTCCCGGTAGGGCCACCCATGCTAGATAGGTCGAAGGGTAGGAGCCAGACGAAAGGTAGTCCCGTGATAGTGTCACGTGAAACACACTGTTGGGAAGCGGGGGTGGGTGTCCCCTCTCGACTATTATACTACCCAGAAATATGAATGTCGCACAAAGAGAATTGAATCCTGGCAACTACGGGACGCCGCCCAAAAGGGCGGGTGTCGGGCCCGGCATCGGGGGTTGCCAGGCCCCAGAGGTCGTCATCACACGAAATCCTTGCACAGCACAGTCATCACAGGATACAAGGACCAAGGAAGGTAAGAAGAAAAGGAAGGTACCCATAAAAATAGGAACTTGGAACGTTAGGACAATGATGAGGGCTGGGAAGCTGGAAAACATTAAACGGGAAGTGGATAGAGGGAAAATGGATGCCTTGGGGCTGTGCAAGGTGAGATGTAAGGACAGCGGGGACTACGGGAGTGATAGTTACAGGGTAATCTATAGTGGCGGGGTTGAGAGTCAGCGAGGGGTAGCCATCGTGTTGAACGCAAAATTGGGGAGGAGGGTAGTAAATACTGAACAGATGAGCGACAGGATATTAGTGATAGAAATAAAAGCACGCCCTACAAATTTCGTAATAATAATAATATAGATTATTTTAGTAGTCTCTGTAGAATTTGTAGCATACTGATAGTGTGGTGCTTATTGGTGAAAGTAAATTTATTCACTGTAGTTCATGTTGATGATAAGTCACCCCCTGCCAAACACTCTTGTGGTGGCATGCAGAGTAATAAGTCGATGTAGATGTAAGTACTCCTACACAGATAACTCCAAACCCTTACTTTACTTCTTCTACGCATACTTGGATCTCTCCAAACGCACCTTGTTCCTTACTGTTTTTTATAGTAAAATCAACCTTTTTACCTCTTATACCTTTCCTCCCACCTCTTCATAACTCCAGGCTAATCCGAGGATACCATAACGAGCCCCTGAAGGCTTGCGGTCTAACATTTTTACCGCGGGGAGTCATCTCAACTTCTGAGCCATATTTTCTTTTCCTCAACTTCGTTCCTTTCCTTTCTCCCTACCCTCCAAGTTCTCTAGATTTTAGCGTCTGGGAAAAGCTCTTCACACCCCGTTTCGGTCGCCACCGACGTGCGAAGTGAAGTTACCAAACTCATGCAAAATACAATGAGCGAAAAGAAAAGTGTGTTTTTTGCCAGTGCGACGATTCCGAGCTTGCCTTATTTTAGGCCATCAAAAATAGTTGAAAATTAAAAATCTATTTAAGGGGTCGTGCATAAACTACGATACCGTTTTCGGTGATTTTTTTTTTTACCCCCTCTACCCCATCGTTGACAACCGTTGTATTTTCCCCAACTCTCACCCCACCACCCCCCGACATGTAACTTTGTCCCTACAATAGAAACTTTCCATTCAAAAATAATTTCTCAATTATTGAGTGAGTTTATTACTAGGGATAGGTTGAAATAAGACGCGCCCTTCCTCATGCTAAACTTTGTAGTATTGTCGACGCGATATTGACGGGTGAGAAACGTAAACAGGCGTATTGTAATAGATATATTACATTAAGTGAACCCCCCCTCCCGTAACTGTTAACGTTATCGTTTTCGGTGATATTTTTAATATTATTCCCAATCCCCCCCCGACATGCAACGTTGTCTCTAAAAATGAAACTTTCAATTCAAAAATAATAACTCCAATATTGAGTAAGTTTATTATTAGGGGTAGGTTGAAATAAGACAAATAAAGGTTGAAATAAGACGCGTCCTTTCTCATGTTAATCTCTGTAGTATTGTCGACACGATGTTGAAGAGTAAGCAACGGAAAGAGCGACCTCTAATCTCAAACGGTAAACGCTTTAAAAAACTTTTTTTATATTCTAAATTTTTTCCCTTTATGCTCGGCAGGAGACATTTAATATGCACATTTATAAACTTGCAAAATGCTAGAATATAGCATTCACGTAAGGTACATATGAATATTCAAGTAGCAAAAGTTTAAATTATTTGTAAAATCTAAGTTTCTCCTGCAAAAAAAAAATTTCTTGGGCGAAGCTCTGTTTACAAAGGAAATAAAACGTTGATGCTGTGTAAAAACTACTTCAAAGTTTTCGTCTGGCATGTGCTTATAGAACACTTCCTGGAAGCGTTTTTATACAAACTTTTTGAAAGCAGAAATCCTCATAGTCTTCTAAAAACGTTCAATAAAAAACCCTGGAACCTGAACCCTGATGAACCCGATAGAGTCCGGACCTTTCTTATTACTCCAGCCACCACACCACCACCTTTCAGAACTCGTTCCAAATAACCACAGAAAAATTTGGAACTCCCTCCCTATATCCTATTATAATATTAAGGGGATACTATTATTATATCTATTATAATATGTTACTTTCTGACCACTAAATGTTGTTATTATTTTGCATATTGTTGTAATTTTGCATATTGTTGTAATTAATGTAAATCCAGAAATGTATGCAGATGAGTTTGTTATATGATATGATTTCCAAAAACTTTACATTCAGCATTGTAAAATGGTATTAATTCATACTTAATTTTTTCATTATGTTACTGTCCAAATTGTTGATTTTGCCCTTTATGTTGCTCAAAAAATGTAAATTTCTTTTTTTCTTAAGGGGTATATCCCCAGGACAATTAATAAATTATTCATTCATTCATCCTTGCAATAAAGTTCATCTGTTAAATCCTTTAAGACCGATTTATATGAATATCTTATGCCACAACAGAACAATTGCAGTTGAGTATTTAGTTATCACACCTTTGTATTAGTTATTAATTTAAAACAATGTTCAAGGAAAGAGGCGCATTGTACAAGCAACGTTACTTTGAGAGAACCCCCCCCCTCCACCTCGTTACCCGCCGTACTTTTTTAGGCGACCCTCTTCCCCCTCTAAGTTGGTAACGTAGTTAATGAGCGACCCCTAATCTCAAACGGTAAACGCTTTACAAATATATTTTGATATTATAAATTTTTATCTTTTTTTATAAATATATTCTAAATATATATATATAAATAAAATATAAATATATAGAAATATATTATGAATATAATTTTATATATTTATAATATTTCTACCTTTTTTTAAAAATTAAACATGGTTATCACATCTAAGTATTAGTTATCAATTAAAAAAAAATGTTCAAAACAGGGCACTAAAGTAAATAAACATTAATTTTGTAATCAATAAGTCGAAAATATGTCTGTTGAATAAGAATAATGATTAAAAATTTGTAATTTTCCACACTATTTTATTGTTTATGGAGCCTGACCGGTTTCAATGTAAAAACATCTTCAGAGGCAGAGGTAGAGGCTTCTGCTTCTGATGATAATGTTTTTACATTGAAACCGGTCAGGCTCCTTAAACAATAAAATAGTGTGGAAAATTACAAAGTTTTTTTACTACACTGTGCCTAAATTTCACGAAGTCAAATCTTCGACCATTTTGTATATGCTAAATGACTTTTACAAGTACTGACTTGTAATTTTGTACTTAATTTATGTAGCGACTTATGCAAAAACCGAGCTTATTTTTTATTTAAACTAAATGTGCTAGGTCTTACTGGGCATGTCTTAGAGAAATTAAGTTGTATCAATCTTGACGATTATGAGTACAGAGATTTGTATCAGTCGTAAGGCATCCATCGTCTTTCATCTCAAAGGGATACCAACGTTGAAATATTGGCCACCGACATTTTCTATTTTACTCAATGGTGTGCAAAACACTCTCTTTGAGAGTTTTCCACCTTTTACTGTTCAACGGATTCGATCAATGAAATACGCTAATGGAAAACGATTTGTATCTCGCCGTTAAGGAGCATTGTCGCCCACGCAGTCACCATATTTCGCAGTCAGACGGTGGAGATGACCACCGCGCACTTTAAAAAAATATTATTACACTCTCTTCTTTCAATGAATTTTCGTTCTGTTACAACCTATAACTTGTATGCGGTTCACTTCCTCATTTTCACCGCTACCAATGCGAAGTGGGAGCCCCTAGAGCTTCGGAGGCTACACGCTAGGCTTAGTTTGCTCGAGAAATTCAGAACTGATGTGTTTCAGAGCGACACAGACAATATTTTCATGACGCCTCACTACATTTCTAGGCCTGACAGAAGCGATAAAATAAGAGAGAGATACATCGCCGAACAGATAGGTACAAAAACTCGATCTTTCCGCGCACAATAAGCGACCAGAATAAAAACTGAGCTCCACTAAATACAGTCCCATAATACACGTCACCCTTCCAACTCCCAAAACCTTACATTTTTACTCGGCTAGTGACCTAACAACCCCTGCCACACGCCCATGCGGCGGCTCGCAGGGTAGTATGTAGATTTAGATGGAGAACCTTTATCAGTAACCCTTCGTCTCTTTCCATTCCTTCTTCCGGGATTTGCCTGCGTCGTCGTTTTTCTGACAACGTTTCTCCTCCTCTCATGGCGGCGTCTCACGATTAATCAGGGAAGCTATCGATATAATAAATATACCTATTAACATCACCAGAGAAAATGACAACAATCTAGCGACTACGTGGAAAAGAGTTGTGTCGAAATTCAAAGAGAGAAAACTGAAAAATTGCGCCAAAAGTGACAATCCAATCAAAAGCGACCGACTCCACTGTATAAACCCGGATATAAGGAGTGCTCGCATTTTCGACCTGAAAAACGCCTCAAGAAGAGGAGGGGAAACATCAGAAAAACAACGGCGTGGCCAAATCCCGGAAGAAGAAATGGAAGGAATACCTATTCTCCGCGGAAACCTTAAACAGAACACTTCATCTCCTTTAAGTAGCGTTCCATTCCTAATATCTTGTGCTTTTTTGGCGTACTTGATGAAATAACTCTTTACTGTGCCAGGTTCTTCATGTTGGATACAATCAGCATCAGATTCAATTCGTCCTACAGAAGGCCTTTCACCCAAGAGATTGCAATGCTAACGAAATTCGCGAAAAGCCTATTTTCCGAGCATGTTTTCCTTGCATTGCCTCAGTATTGGGTAAGCTTTTGTGAGATGATCTCATAAAACGTATAAATATATCGCAGATTATAACAAACCCCTGTATATAATAAATTCTCAGGCTTCACTTGGTGGAACAACATAGTGATGGTTTGTAAATCAATTCACTTTGTAATACTTCACAATGGTTTTTATTATGCCGACCTAGGTTTCGATTCAAGTCATTATCAAGGTAATGACTTTGTAATATTTGACAATAATTTTTTTTATTCCGACCTAGATTTCAACTCAAGTCATTATCAAGGTAATGACTTAACTTGAGTCGAAACCTAGGACGGAATAATAAAAACCATTGTGGAATATTACAAATTTAATTTATTTACGAAACCCCTATATGCTACAAACGGCTCGCGAGAGAAGAGCCACTATTTCATTCACCTCTAAACCGTTCTGAATTGTGATATATGTTTTAACGCTTACGCTGCGGGTCACTCTCATTACTTACCCTGTGAGTAAGGAATTGATTGACGTGGACCCTTTTAATCTGATTCTTTCCCGCGTACTGAGGAAAGCTGTCATTTTAGAGCGCGAAGGGAGATGCAGTGCCGTAAAATTCATTACGGCTTTATGAAATTTCGTTTAATATGCGATCCACAGTTAAAAATTTGCTGTTTCTTTCATAATTTGATATGAAAAAACAACGAAATGGCCTTAATTTGGTGATAGTCTTGTCCAAAATTACATTTCTAGAAATGGAGAATCCTATACTAAAATATCAAGCATGTATGGGAATTCAAATCTTAATTGGAAAAGAATAAAAGTTAAAACTGAAACATTGAAGTTTCCGCTCTGTACTTTGTTTCCGATTACCAAGCTTTCTTTGTGAGGTAACTTAATTAGGGGCACGATGGTCGTTCTCCACAGCATGTTCGTTTGTGTAATAATTTTTTTATTCTTTCACTCATGACAGTGGAAACGTGGTTTTCATTCTTCAAATTCTGTCAGATGCCTGAAATCGATATTTTTAATTTGCACAGTATTTTCTCAAAAGAAGGAAGGATGGTCGAAAGAACATGTATATGATTCGCTCAGTTGACCAACAAAACATAGTATGTAGTACATACTCTTTCGGTAACGGCATTCGTGTTTTCATTTTAGCCGTAATTTTGTATACTTATCAACAAAAATATTGTATGCTTCTCATTCAATTTTTGCCTTGATCATCCCTCATATTGATAAACGGATTCCTTTCCTGTAGCTCTAGTTTTCCCCACTTTATTCTTATCTTGGTTGGATTGGATTTTTGGGGGAGGCGACCGACGTGTGAAGTCATTTGCGCCATTTGCGGGACAGGTAAGGGAGGAAGGGTGGATAGAAACCCAGCGTCGGCATTAGCCTGGTCTTAACTAAAGACGCCAAGGGGACCACGGTTCAACGTCTCATCCGACAGACATAGTACTGTACTTGAAGTGCCCTCCACAAGGAACTCAAGTAGGGACCGGGTTTCCTCTGAGAAATATACTCCTCTGCAGGGATTTGAATCCTGGCCACCCGTATGGCTAGCCAGTACTCTAACCACAACACCAACCCATTTCCCTATTCTTATCTTCGTCGTTAAACCATTTCACTGGTGAATTTTGTTGCAACGATAGGTGAATGATTTCAGATGAAGGGAGAAAAACATTGGTGTACCATCTCCATCCCTTGCATTTACAGGCACCATTTTCTCGCGAGAAATTATGCAAATTTTCCAGTTGTCAGAAGAGAAATTCCACTGAGTTTACGTGAGTGATAATGTAATTCAAGGAAATGAGAACTATTTTTTTTGACAGAAAACAGGGGGAAAAATTCGGAAGAATGAGATATTTTATTCTTTTGTTCTTGATGGGTGATGGAAGAACAATGCTGGAGCAAATTTGTCCCTGCTGATGAAATGAGGGACATTTAAGTAGGGGTCAGAAGGAATTGAGCGAGGATGGAAGAGAACCCATGGCCACTTAATTAAGAGAACGAATTTGTTGACTATTAATTTGGCGGACACTGATATTTGATTGTGACTGCATCTGGAAGGGGAACCGGAGGGGAATAGGAAATCGCAGGAGTTACCACTGGAATTTTCGATATAGGAGGAAATAAATCTCATCTTCCCTGGTATTTTTGCCAAAATAAATTTGGACGTGTAGTCTTTCCTTTAAAAAGGATATTTATCCTAGGGAATGGTTGATTTCAAACCTGTTGAGCCACGATTTATTTTTTCTTTACTGCCAGAGAGGCATTGTGGGTATAGGAATAAATGAAAAAAGAGGTGAAACTAAGAAATGAGCCTGTTATATGCAACTATACTTGCTATTTTTTCTGTACTTCTTCAGTACTTTTAACAGTCATCATTTTTATTCTGTCATCGGACAGGTTTCAACGGTACTGCCTCCACAGCACTCTGTCCTGAGCCTCTCTCTTCATCTCTTCATAGCTCCTTCCTTTTTTGATGTCTGTCAGCATCCGTTCCGTGCCTCCTTCTTCCTCTTCCTCTCTTCCCTTCTATTTTGCCTTCTATAATTAATTTTTGAACACTATTCCTTCTTAAAGTATGCCCAATCCAATTAGTCTTCCTCTTTTCAATTTCTCTCCAAATACTCCTTTCTTCTTCAATCCTCCTCAGTGCCTAATCGTTCTCAACTCTATCTTTCCACCCAGTTCTCTCCATTCGTCGTCGCGGCCACATCTCAAAGCTTTCCAAGTACTTTTCTTCTCTCTTCTTCAAGGTCCATGTTTCGCATCCATACAGTACAATACTCCATCTTTTATTATTATTATTAAGTATTTTGCAAATCTTTTTCTTATCTATGTCCTGACATTCCTCGATGTCACCAGTTCCTTAATCTCGCTAAATGCTAAATAAATAACTTTTCCTCGCGCAATTCTACTTGTAATTTCCTCTGTACAGTTGCCATTCTGAGTAACTATACTTCCCAGGTACTGGAAGGAACTAAATTGTTTTAATTTTTCTTTTTCCAGAGATATATTTAATGGTCCTGTCTTCGCTATTCTCGCGACCATAATTTTCCTATTAATCCTCATTACATACTCTTCACTTTTCTTCCAAATTCTTTCCATCATCTCCTGGAGTTCTTCTTGATTCTCTGCTTATTAGCCTGGTCATCCGCATATTTTATGGTTTTTATTCTCTCATCTCCCCCTGTTATGCCCTCAATGTCTCCTATTTTAACAGTTCCAATGTTAAATATTACCTAGTAGAGAATCGTATACAAATTTTGTGCGGCTATAAAGCGTGCTGTACTTAAGCTGTGTGATTTCTTGTGTAAGATTATGCTAAAAATACTTATATAATTGTATTTTTAACGAAATCCTACGCAACCTCATATGTACATAACTTCAAATATCGGCACCAGAAACACATTAATTTGAGTGAAACCGACTAATGGGAATGCTACCTTGATTTCAGCATACATTGCATCATTACATGAATACAATTAATGCAATCAAATAAATCATTGTAATCATTATTAAATCGCGTTAGTAAACTTTATGTTAATGTGGTTGGAGCACGAATCGTGAGTCATTGAGTGCACATTTAAATAACTTTTCAAGGAAGTAGAAACATTAATCTTGGACCAGACGTCTCTTAAGCGCATCTGTTTATAATTTCCAGCTGTCAGAAAAGAGAATTCAGTGAGATTACTAGTGTGATAATGTAATTCAAGGAAATGAGCGCTATTTTTTGGACGGAAAACGGGAAAAAATTCGGAAGAACGAGATGTTTGGGAATAACCATAATGTAAATAACCATAATATATATGTTGTAAACAAACGACGCATAAATTACATTTTGAAAATTTTCGTCTCAATCCAAGCATTATATGATTATGTTGATTGAAGCATTGATATGAATTGTGTTTACAGCCCGGAATGTGAAATTGGAGTGATAATTGCGTGTTGATGCATGTTTTTCATTCGGTATGATACCTTGATATTTATAAGGGCACCATTATAACAATATAAAACGTATTATATTGCATTAAAGGAGATAATCTGTGCATATATCTTCCAATTCTTTCAAAATACAAGTCAAATGCCATAAGGCTATGCGTCAAAAAAAGCATTAACGTGCCAAGTGACCAAATCGGTACCCAGAAATTTTTCCACTTTTGTCTACGCACATTAATTAAACACAGATTAAAAGCAGCTGACAGATGTTTATGGAGCATGAAAAAACTCCTGAGGAACAAATTGCTAAGCAAACAAACAAGAATAAGGATCTATAAGGCCTTATTACGGCCCATATTAACCAACGGGCCTGAAGTGTGGTCCCTGACAAATTCATCAGAAAGGAAACTAACAATATTCGAAAATAAAACCCTAAGAAAGATCTCTGGACCAATCCATGAAGGAGAAAGTTGGAGGGGAAGAAAAAATCGAGAGCTGAGAGAAAGCTATACTGATTCAGACATAATAGCCATTATAAAAAGCCAGCGTCTAATATGGGTGGGCCATGTGCTAAGGAGAGGCAATGACAGTATAGTAAAACAAGTTTGGAAAGGTTAACCTGACGGGAGAAGACCTTTGGGAAGACCCAGACTCCGATGGGAAGGTCAGGTGGGAAAGGATCTGAGAAGACTAGGGGAAAGGATGGAGGCTGCTGAAGATAGAAACGAGTGGAGGCGAATCGTTGGCGAGGCCAAAAACCGTCTAGGGTTTGTGTGGCCATGGTAGTAAGTACACATTACCTACTGATAAGTTCTCGCATGCAAATTTTCTCGCAAATCTGTACATGAGCGAAAAGCGCTCCAACCGCCTTAATTATTGTCATTACAGTAGCCTATATCACATTAGTCTATAAGCTAATTGATGGACGCTGGAAAACAGATGCACGACAGGTGCTCGTACAGTCGAAGTACTTAATTTTCTCATTCTATTGGATCTCACCAAATGAGCCACAGAAATTTCATCGGACAATGGGGAACTAGGTCTCAAAATATTTGTAAATAATCAACTTTAAAATATTTTATCGTATATTTTCCAAAAATGTATGTTGTTTTGCAATTTTTATATTTCTTAAGAAATGTATAGAGTGAGAACTAGAAAATTTAATCCTATCAGATGGAATAAATTGGAAACAATGAATGACACTCATGAAGTAATTGAGTTTTAACGCTCCGACAGAAGGATTATTAATTATGAATAAATGTTAAAATTTGACTGAGGGCATTCAATAATATTTAATAGTCTTGTGTGCCTCCTGATAATTAGTGAAAATAATGTTTGTAATAATAATGCTTATAATCCTCGCTATGTTCATCGTGGTTGTCATAAACATTTAGACCAAGCTCACCCCAATATCTGTTTGACATCTTAAAATATCGCCGAAGCATTTATAATTATATTTTTTTCCGCGCTATAGTTTTGCGCTTAATCTAATCTGGTAAAAAATATTGTGACCCCACCTCACTGACGTAAAGGTCCGGGGAAGAACACACGGAGAAAACGAGAAACACTGGTGTTAATTGGGACTACCGCCGGCTGAGCAAGAAGTTGAAGGACATAGTCAAAAAAAATAGCTCACAATAACTCGGGGAAGTTTATTTCAAACGGAAAATATATTTTTAAAAACATGACAAAAAATACAGTACTTGTCCACCTTCGTAGGAATTCTTGCTACACAGAATAAAGTCGAACAAAATTAATTTTTCACACACTTCCTTGATGTCAGCTTTCAAAGTAATAGAAGGAAAAAAAAGCCCTCTTTTCGATGCAACGTCCTTTAATATCCTGTCGATCCGTCAGCGCCGCCAGTGTTCAGCTAAGCAGACGAAACGAACGAGGGGAGCAGAAGCAGTCGAAAACGAACAAGCGACGTGCGGACTCCGCTGCGACGACGCCACAATATCTATACCAATTTTTGTAAAATCGAACTCATAACTTAAGTGATGTGGAAGATCTAAGAGAATCCACTCGCTCCCAGAAATTATTTTCATCTTGGGCGAGGAGATATTAAAAGAATCTCACAGTACATTTCATATTCAGAATTGCTTCAGCAAAGATGAAGGAGAAGACCAATGCGTGGCTATAATATGTGCGCGTAGAACAAATTATGAAAGGAAATGATAAATATTAAAAAAAAAGAGGAGAGAAATCGTTCTGTTAGAAATCGGGCCAAAAAAACTGGAAAAAAAGGTCCCAAGAAGTCAGAGATGAAAAGACACCGAAAAAGATCGAGAGGCAGAGAAGACATATTGTGCCGTAAAGAGGAAAAGGATATATAAAAAAACGAGGATCCCCTTTTGGGAAATTAATAAAAAAATGGGGTCGGTATGAGTCCGGCTGGAAAAACAAAAGAAACAGAAGAGCATCAAGAAGCACATGGCATTCCGGAGAGTGAGAAAGAATGGAAGATGATTTTCGGATGAATGGATTACACAGGGAGACATAAGACTTGGGGTTGAAGTTGGATGCGAACAGCAACACAAAAGGGATTGAGGAAAAGAAAGAAGAGATAAGGATAAATGAAAAAGAGCCAGGGTCACGTCAGACAGTTGGGAACATCGAGGAGAAGCGTGGAGACAGGGATTGAAACCATGAGATATTCCCACTGGAAGGCAATCGGGAAAGGGTTGGCGATAGCGTTGCGTCGGATTGCGGCCATATCCGTGCGGTTGGCTGGATTGATGAGAAGAGGGAGCTGACGTGAGTGCCGAGGGACAAGAGTTGACAAGGACATGGTCGCGTACCCTAAGGGTTCTGGTCGCAGGTGCCCACTGTCTGACAAGAAAATTTATTTCAGCAAAATGCCTGTTAGAAATAGAATAAAATCCTTTTGCCTGGCTTCTCCTTCTGTCTGTTCCTTCTCTACCCTTATATTTTCATTCTTTCTACTCTAATCTACGATGAAATACGCTTCTGTACTGAACTTTTGCATATTTATTCGCAGTCATACATAACTACTGTGAGGGGAGTACCGTATAAAATGATAAATGTCATAGCTGCTCAAACGAAAATACAATAAAATGGAATATTCATAAGTATTCTTGTCGGAATTCCTCTTGCCTCACTGTAGATATGTTATGACAATAGTCATTGCGTCTCTACAGTACTATTGACACAGCATCTCTCCAGTAAAAAAGATAATGGAATCTTCATAATTACTCGTGTGAGAATTTTGCAGGCATCTGGGAAATATTTAAGTTCTATTTTTTTCCTTATTCAATCTGATGATCTGAGTTCTTAAGGATATGGTCGTGTAGCCAAGGGTTCCAGCTGCAGGTGTCCACTGTCTGACGAGAAAATTATTTCAGAAAAATGCCTGTTAGGAATTGGAATAAATCCTTTTGCCAGGTTTCTCCTTCTGTCTAATCCTTCTCGGCCTCTTTCGGCCCCGGTGGCGGCGGGGTAAAGTCCCCGCCTGCTAACCCGAGGTTCGTGGGTTTGAGTCCCGCCTGGGTAGAAAATTATATGCCCAGGACATGGGTGTTTGTGTAATGAGTTATATTTAAGAGAGGGCTTGATAGCCCTAATATCGCTCAGAAATAAAGACGACATCATTATTATTATTCTCTGCCCTGATATTTAATTTCCTCTACACTCTAGCCTACCATGAAATACGCTTAAGTTGACAAATTTTTGTTATTTTTGCATCCATATATCTCTACAGTGAGGCAAGTACCATAAAGAATGACAATTGTCATAGCTGCTCAAACGAAAAAACAGTATAATGGATTCTTCATAATTACTCGTGTCAGAAAGTTGCAGGCAACTGGAAAATATTTAAGCTATATTTTTCTCCTTTTTAAATCTAAAAATCTTTGTTGACAAGGATATTGTCGCGCAGCCAAACGATTCCGGTCGCAGGTGTCCACTCTCTGGCAAGAGAAATTATTTCAGAAAAATGCCTGTTTGGAATAGGAAAAAAATCCTTTTGCCAAGCTTTCCCTTCTGTCTATTTCATCTCTGCCCTAATGTTTATATTCCTCCTACTCCATAGCCTGCCTTAAAATGCGCTAATGTACTCAGCGTTTTATTTTAATTATTCGCAGTCATGTATCTCTACTGTAAGGGGAGCCCCAAAACTACGATAATTGTCATCCCTGCTCAATGAAAAAAACCATAAAATGGAATATCCATAAGTATTCGTGTCAGTAATTTGCGGACTTCTGGAGAATACGTAGGGTATATTTTTCTCCGTTTATAAAGTGAAGATCTGAATTGACAAGGATATGGTTGCGTAGCCAAGGATCCTGTTGCAGGTGTCCACTGTCTGACAAGAAAACTTATTTCAGGAAAATGCCTTTTAGGAATTGAAACAAATCCTTTTGTCTGGCTTCTCCTTCTGTCTATTCGTTCCTTGTACTAATATTCAAATTCCTTCTACTCTCCAGCCTGCCATGTAACTCACTTATGTACCCAACTTTTGCTAATGTATTCGCAGTCATGTACCTCTACAGTGGGGGGAGTACCAAAAAAAAAAGATAAAGGTCGAGGCTCTGAGTGGCTTCTTGTAAAAAACCTCCAAAACCAGAAGTATTTCAGGACCTGAAGATGACATCAAACATCGAAACCATGGTCGCAAAATTTATAAATTATTCTATAAAATCAAATTACGACCCATTCATTCAAAATGTTGAGCTAATTCTATAAAGTCACGCCGGAAACCACGAACTCAACCTTTAAAGTGTTAATTACGTCTAAAATGTGCTCATTACGTATCACGTCATTACAGTTAAAAGGTGAAAACTTTGATGGGAAATCGACTACCATAAAGTTGCAAAAGAGTACGTGTAATGGAACACATGTGATTGGCTAGATCGACAAAATATGGAGGGATATCTTTCCCCCCAAAATGATCCACGCCTGTGTGTGCTGCCGGGTCTGCCCTTTAACACGGGCTAATCTTCTTGAAAATCGTTTTGCTGGCGTGACAACTGACCGAAACGCGGACAGGGATACTTCCACGCAGGCCGTTCCAGATGCGCTTTGAGTGTGTTTTGTGGCCGGGTGGCTGGTACGGTGAAGGGCGAGCCGGCGAAAGACGGTGGCGCGTGGGAGTGCGGCTTTAAACGACGCGGAAGATTAATGGAGAGCGGTCGGAACAAGGACAGAGTATGAGAGGGCAGGAAAGGCTGGGAGATGTGGGCTTCCATATGGATAGGTGACAAATGATTCGGGAAAGGAATCAGAAATAAAAGATAGCAAAAATGTAGCAACGGCTGATGGAGGATAAGGGAGAATGAAATAAATGACTCTCCTATTCCACGGGCCGATTAAAATCATCTGTCATCAGTTAAATACTATAAGGCATCCGATTCAAATATTGAGCCTGCATCGATATTTTCAATGATCTTACCTGAGCTGGTGACTTCTTGATACAACACTGGGATCCCACATGGAGTTCATAAATTTTGAACGTCTCCAGGGAATTGGTCAAAGTTTTTTGTTTTTGAGCTTTAATAAACATAAATTTATCAGATACAGTTAAATATCTTGGAATTATCTTAACTTCTGCTAGATCATGGGGAACACACATACAAATTATATGGAGCACAATATTAAAGAATCTATTTTTCGTGAAGCGTATAATATGATGGTCCTCGTATGGAGAAGTCAAAGAGAGAGATGCTACTTCGTTCTGTTTAGGCCACACCTCGAAGACGCCGCGAGCAATTGGGACCCTGGTCAAGTAGATTTAACCAAAATAATTAATTTCAATACAATGAAAAGCTGCACGCTAGGTTCAAAACTGCTGCGAGCGTACATATAGTGTCTCACAACTTAATTGAGGGATTAAGGTGGGAGCCCCTAGAGAATCGGAGGCAACACGCTAGGCTTAGGTACATACATACATATCCATCACGCCGTTCCCTTCCGGGGTAGGCGCAGTCAAAATGTTTCACTCGTCGATACATAATTGTACACCTAACTCTGCTTCAATAATTTCCTCCATTCTGACCTATCCTTGCAAACCTCTTTTGCCTCATTCACCCCCATACATACACGCCCTCCTGTTTTTAAGACTCCTAATATTCCTCCTCCTAAGAATTTCCTCAATCACATTCAATCACAACTTTCTCGGCCTACCTCTACCTCTCACACCATTCATTCTACTCTCATATATCTGTTTCGTTATTCTACTCTCATCCATTCTCTCAATATGGCCAAACCAACGAAGCACACTCCTTTCATACACGTCCATTACTGGAGCATTTAATCCACATTCATTCATCACCCACTCATTCCTGACCCTATCCATCCTACTTTTGCCACAAATACTCCTCAGATAACTCATACCCACGGCGTTTAGTCTACTCTTATGTCTATCCTGACATACCCATGTTTCACTACCATATAGCGGAGTGGGAAGAAGTACACTTTTGTACACGGCAATTTTCGCTTCCTTAGACAAGCACTAATTCCTTGATATGCTCCACATGCTACTTACCACTTTCCTTCCAGCATTCGCACGTCTCTTTATCTCCTCATCAATTCTTCCATCTTTTGCATACATCTTACCTAAGTAAACGAAATCATCCACTTGATCAATTACTTCACCATTCGCCCTCATCATACAGTTATCCTCCCCATTCTCTTTATCAAATACTACTACTTTAGTCTTGCACGCATTTACATTTGCATTTTTTTTTAGGCTTAGGTTGCTTGAGAAATTCAGAAATTATGTTTTTCTGAGCGACTTAGAGAATATTATCATGACGCCTTACCACATCTCTACGTCTGACAGATGCAATAAAACCAGAGATGTACACTACCGAACAGATAGGTACAAAAACTCGTTCTTTCCGCGAACAATAAGCGATCACAATAAAAATTGAGATCCACTAAATAAACTCCTATAATACATTTGACCACTTCATCTCCCAAAAACTTACACCTTTACACGGCTGGTGACCTAACACCCCCTTCCACACGCCCATGCGGCGGCTCGGAGGGTATTATGTAGATGTAGATGAAAATAACGAGTCAAACTGCGGTGGGGAAGAGTATTTCGTGTTCTTTTGCATTCCCAGCAGCGTATCGCTAGTCACCACCAAATCCAGGTTGGTCATCTGAGGCTCACGACGAAGGATAGAGGGGAAGGGACTGATAAAGGGCTATCACTCCAACTCCCACTCTACCCTTCCCTCACAGCTCTCATCCCCCTCCGCAAGAGCGAGCCGGACGCGGGGACAAATTTTCCGCGGATGATTTATGAGAAGGGATATTTTTCATTTTATTTTTTTTATTTTAAAGCTTTATTTCGTTTTTCTGAATTTATTCATAGCAGGACTTTTTTCGTCATTTTGTGGAGTGATTCGGATCATCCCAGTAGAATAAAATAATACTCTAATTAATATAAAAACTTAAAAAAACCATTTTTAATTTCATATAAACAATGGAATACTTCTAAGGTATGCCCGAAAACAAAAGATATAACCCAGGATAATGTAATTTAAAAAAAGTTTTTCTTAACTTTTACATCTCTATCCCTTCCTAGCTAAGGCTTAAAGAAAAGGATGGAGAACACTATAATATGGAGCGTGGCGCTGTATAGGTCGGAAACTTGATCGCTTCGAAGGGAGAATGTAAATGGAGCTGAGGCGTTTTAGTCGTGGGTGTGGAGAAGGATGGAGAAGGTGAGCTGGGTGGTGAGAAGGACGAACCAGGAGAAATTGGACATGGTTGACGAAGAGAGGAAGCTGATGGCGGAAGTTAGGGGTGGGCTGAAGAAATGGATGGGGGACGTTTTGAAAAGAGATGGAATGCTGAAGAGAGTAATCGAGAGAAGAACACTGAGGAAACGAGGCAGAAGAAGGAAGAGGATAGGAATTCTGGACAGAATAAGATTAGGAAGACGATATGAGGATTTTAAGAGGGATCTAATGGCGGATCTTGGCAGGGATCAAATGGCGGATTCTGTAGAAGGGAAAACGGAACAATATGCATTCACTTGTAAGGACCATATGGAATGTGATAGAGATAAGAACCAGATGGGTTGGACACACCCTGAGGTACAATGGGTCGGTGAGGAACATAATTTTAGGCAAAATATAGGGGAAAGTTTCCATAGGAAGACCCAGGAATAATTTCATAGACCAAATAAAGAGAGAAGCACATAGTAAGAGATACCAGGAGGAAAGACAGCTAGGAATGGATATTGGGAACGGGAAACGAAGGGAAGACTAAATAAGAAATATAGACAGATAAGCTCACCTCTATATTAAAGCAAGTGGCTTCCTGCACCTATCTCGGAAGTACCATCGCGTGGGACGGAAGAAGTACAACAAACATCAAACGGAGAATAGCCCAAGGAAAGAAGATATTCATTGGAAAAAGACAACTGATGTGCTCAAAGGAGATGGGACTACAAACCAGAAAACAGCATGTGAAAACATTCGTGAGGAGCGTGGAACTCTATGGATCGGAAACATGGACCATTGGAAAAGCTGACCAGAAACCTTCGAAACCTGGTGATGAAGGAGGATGCTTATTATAAAATGGACGGGCAAAATAAGAAATGACGGAGTGTACAGAAGAGTAGAAGAGGAAAAGACCATATGGAACACCATAGAGAAAAGAAGAACAAGGTGGATTGGACACACTCTGAGACAGAGAGGGAAGAGTCCTCAAAGGAAGACCAAGGAATAAGTTAATGGACCAAATAAAGAGGAAAGTACATAGGAAGATCTATCAGGAAGTTAGGGAACTAGCATTATAAAGGGGAGGGTGAAGGACTGCAGTCAATCAATCTTAGGATTGAACAACCAATGCCTAGTCTTAGGCCTCTAGGATAAGTACTGTCCAAAAACCTACCAATCGGCTGGCGGAATACTACAATGGATGTGTGAATATATTAGATGTATGGTCAGAAGGAATTTCTTCCTGCAAAAAGAGATTTTTATACTTTCTTTCGGAATCTCATCTCCATACTACCTTCTTGGAATGATGAAGCATATTATAAACCATAGGCTGATTGTGAGGTAGGTGGAAACCCCTAGCGCTCCCTTCAGCAAAAATATGATTGTTTTATTGTGACCCTTAAGTACTGTAGGTATGCATTCATTTTGCGGGAAATAAGCTTTATTAAACTCATTAAGGGGCAATTATTAGAAGGGAATTAAATTTCAATGAAATATTGGCCCGAATCTACCACTGATTTTCAGTAAATGACAATCAACCACAGGAACTGAAGCCAAAATGTGTTTGCTTAATAGAATTGACGTTGCAGTCAGCTTACATGACAGGAAAAAAAGTTAATTTAAAACGTAATCGAGGAATATGCATATTTTTTATCATAAAACTGAATGCTAGTAGCTGATGATTATAATGAATGAAATCAATATTTTAAAAGTATTCAACGTAAGGAAAAGGTAGAATTCAGTGTTTCCTCTGATTCACATAGTCATGGTCAAACGAGAGATGTTAAGGTGTAATAGTATATTCGTCGCTGGATTCGAATAGCTTTCTGGATTCGCGCGTTAATAATTTCCCTAGAAAAAGTTTCTCTTTCCATTCAACTTTCAAAATATTTTTCTAATTTATGTCCTAGTTGAAACGTTTCTCATCCTGCGGGGTACATAACGAATGGAGATCCGAGTCAGTGGAGAGAAAATATACGCGCCATGACAGTGAATTAGTATTTAGGAGAGAGAGAGAAGGTTCTGGCATATTTTAAGGCATCCAGAACCTGTCGGGTGTGTTTGCGTGCGACGGCGAAGGAAAAATTTGGGTAGAAGACCGGAAAGGATGGCGTGTGGCCCTCTTCCGTCAGGAATACCCGTAGGGAAGAAGTCGCAGTCACACGCCTGAGGATAGGGCACTTTGTCCTGACCCACTCATACCTCTTCACAGAAGAGAAGATACAACCTTGGTGCGATGAGTGCGACTCCCCTCTGAGTGTGCGACACATCCTAACGGAGTGTGATAAACACCGGTCTTCTCGAGATAAACACAAGGTCAACGTTACCTTAGGACACTACCTAGGTGACTCTCCCGATTCCCTCACCCGAGTAATTGCGTTTTTAAAAGAAATCAACGTTTTGAATAAATTATAATTTTTTATATGTATATTCATATTATACAACGTCATTCAAATTTTATCTCACATTAGTGCTAAAGAAATTTAGCTTCAATTGCGTAAACTTGGTATTACCTATGGATGAGAGTGGTGCGAAATGACCGCAGTAGTCGACGCACCCTTAAACAATAATTCTACTACTACTACGGAAAGGATGGCCGGAGAACAGTGGAATAAACTGAAAATAGAATTCGTTTGAAATGAAGAAAACATTCTAAAGACCTGATTGCAATTTTTCATTTCAGTTTGCCAAATCCATGATAATTTCATTACAAGCCGGAAACTTGATTAACTTGGTTTTTGATTTGTTCAGTTGTTTTTTAGACTTCTCAAAGTTTGTTTCAATTTCATATAAACAATGGAGTACCGCAAAGATGTACCCGAAATCAAAGTATACTTGTAAATAGATTGATTATTGTCGGCCAATAATGAGGCGTAGATTGGAGATTAAAAGTAGCCTAAATCCATCATACGACTAGAATTTTTTAAGGTAGTTCGAGCGAAATTTCAGTTCCCCTGGAAATAAATGAATTTCGTCTCATTTTAAAGAACAATACCTCACGCTCCCAAAGAAATCAAAATATCAGCCCTTCACTACTCGACTTTCCGAGATTTTTGACAAATAACTAATACCACAGAGTAAGTATGTTACTCTATGCTAATACCAGCCCTTTTATATGGATAACTGTTAATATATGCACTCTAGACAGACCTTATTTAAAAATAAAAGAAATTTCTTATGCCTAGATTTCGTCTAAAAATTAACAGATTGTAGTTCGTATGTTAACCCTTTATGTTAACCGTATGTATGCAATTTTTGGTTCCATTGGAAGGGTGAGATATTTTTCTATAAATTGAGACCAAATGAAGTGATTTTTAGGTGAAATAATATTTCTCTCAAACTAAACAAGTAACAGTGGGTCATTGAGGTTGTCGTTATTTTCGTCGACTGCATTTTGGGTTAGCGGATGATGAGTTTAGTGCTTATTCTAAGACTTGAAGTTATATGAAGGGAAAAAATGATGAAGAAACAGGATTGGTAGAGTACATGTATTTCTCTCATTCACACATACATCCAATTCGATGGCTTTGCGATTGAACGTAAGATATTACAGCCGACTCCGTTTTCAGAGGTCTCACGTGACAAGAACAGATTTAATCCATTGATTTCAATATGTATAACGAGAGCTTTTCAGATGGGTGAAATTAATTCCATTCCATCGAGATGTTCAAACATCTCATCCATCTTTTTTCTCTATCCAATAAGAAAAGAAAACATCATAGACCCACTTTGAACCTTCAACAATAAATCACGCGATGCCGGAGTGCATTTTCCATTGAGATTGACTTCCTAGAAACGATCGCGGATATTGCAGGGAGACAAATAGCTTCCCGTCCCTTCGATGTTGAATCGAGCGGCATGAATAATTCATGATAGGTCGATGTTTCCAGTGGGACATTATATTGATTGATGATACGGAGAAGAGGAGCCATGACCATATCCCTCGCGAAAAGATTACTGAGGCAAGAGAGAAATAAATGGAAAATGGACCACTTGGGGGAAAAAGTTAATTCGTTCCATTGTTCTTCTGCCGATCGTTCATTGAATTTGGTCTATTGAGCTGAGATTAAAGTGTTGACTCATTTCACCAAAACCTTCTCCTCCCGTAAAACAAATAGGATGGAGCAAATTCCGGAAAGATCTAATGAAAAGATTCAATATATACCTAATTGATAAAGGTTTTTATTGATAAAGGTACTTGATAGGTTGATAAAGGTTTTGGAAGAACGGATGAAGGAATATGGGATGAAGATAAACCTAGGAAAGACAAAGGTGATGCCAGTAAACTGTGAAAATTATACGAGTGTGAAAATAAATGAAGGTGTAATAGGAAAAGTTAAAAGCTACCGGTACCTAAGAACGATGGTGACAGACGACTGGAGAAGTATTGCAGAAATAAAAGCAAGGATAGCAATGGCAAAAGAGGCCTTCAGCCAGAAGAAAAACTTGCTATGCAATAAAAAGCCTGGATCTGGAGCTGAGAAAGAGACTAGCTAAGTGTCATTCATGGAGCGTTTTCATGTATGGATGTGAAGCGTGGACATTAGGTAAGAGGGAAAGGAATAGAATAGAAGCTTATGAAATGTGGGTGTGGAGAAGGATGGAAAAAGTAAGATGGGTAGATAAGATGAGAAATGAAGAGGTTTTGAGCAAAGTAAAAGAAGGAAGGTCGCTCCTAAAGGAAATAAGGAAAAGGAAAGGAAACTGGTTGGGCCATGTGATGAGAGGGAAAAGTATAATAACTGTGGCACTTGAAGGTTCAATTGAAGGAAAGAAAAAGAGAGGAAGGATAAGAATTAAATTGGTGGATAAGGTGAAGAACATCAGCTATGATGAAACAAAGAAGGAAGCTCGGGACAGAAGCGGATGGAGACGACAGTGGTGTACGGGACCTGTCAGCAGACAGAACACCAGATGATGATGATGATACCTTCTTAAAGGATAATTGGAGTCCATCAGCACATTTTTACATATGAAAACTACTGGAACTCGCAGCCTCGTCTCTTGACGAATTTTCACTCTTCTAATTTTCTTATTGGTCGTTCAATCCTAAGATTGGTGGACTGCAGTCCTCCATCCTACCGTACCCAATGCTAGTTCTCTTACCTCCTGGTATCTTTTCCCATGTACTTCCACGTTTATTTAGTCCGTGAACTGATTTCTGGGTCTTCCTATGCGGACCTATCTCTCTTTTATGCCCTCAATTTCGTTCTCACAAACTCATTGTGCCTCTGGGTGTGTCCAATCCATCTTGTTCTTCCTCTCTGTACGGTGTTCCAAATAGTCCTTTCCTCTTCGACTCTTCTGTTCACATTATACTTTTTTATTTTTTCCGTCCATTTTATCTTCAGCATCCTCCTCTAGTACCAGGTTTCGAAGGCTTTTAGTCTTTCCTGTTCAGCTTTTCCAATGGTCCATGCTTCTCATCCATAGAATGCCAGGCTCCACACCCTTTTTTTTTACCTTCAGTTATGTTCTTCGAAAACCTATTGTCTCTCAGGGTGTGATTCTTATCATGGACTAAAACGGTTCATGTTTCACTGCGTTTAGAGTGAAAATATTAATCCATTGCCTTTAAAAATTAAATATAAGTTAATCTACTCCTTTCACTCATGTTCGATGTCGTGGAGCTTGATAATATTAACATTTCGTTTGTCCGTATAAAATAATTATTGCAATTACAGC
Source organism: Ceriagrion tenellum (assembly GCA_963169105.1). Lineage (NCBI taxonomy): Eukaryota > Metazoa > Arthropoda > Insecta > Odonata > Coenagrionidae > Ceriagrion > Ceriagrion tenellum. Next base: position 45,028,741 of record OY720643.1, on the reverse strand, counting down.
ATATTCATAGCGTCTTTAATTCATAGTATCATTGATTAAGCAGTAACCTTACTCCATAATAATATACTTTCTTTATAAAATATGTTTTAATCCATACCTAAATGAATCTTCGTCCCCAGAGGAAATAAATGCGAAAATTCATCAGCCAATACGATAATTCCGCTGCCAGGAATGATGCACAAGTTTGACATGAGGTCTTTGGCCCAGCAATAGAATTCCCATGACATAGAACCTATGGAGAAAAACGAGCCTTCAAAAAAATAAAAACAACAGTTTGGTCTTATATCAATAAAATAATTTTCAAAATTTAATCTCTCTCCACTTAAGGCATAAAGGTCATGTGCTTAGGATACAAAGAGCTGAGTAAGAGGTCGGATGAAAATTTTTTCCTTTTGAGGTCAATCTTGGAAAAAAAAGAGAGTGCCCCAGACCAGCCTGAGCCCGAGGTCATACAAGAAGGGACCCTCTTCCGGTTTTAACTGAACGAAGCCCTTTCGTGTCCCTCGCGAATATGAGTCAAGAGCCCTCATGGGTGAAGGCGTACCGCGGTTACCTTAACCCTAAATTCGTATATTGGCGAAACTCCGATTTTACTCCAGAGGATAGGATATATTTTCATAAAATATCTGCAAATAGCTGAGTAGCTAAGTGACATCAGAAGTGGCTACCAGGGAGTAGCATTGAACCGGGACGCGCGGTGTAAATTCTTGGCATAAACTCAAAAAAACGAATTTACCGGACAATTATAATGACCAAAGGAAATTCGTGCTAATTATCGGTGGGCAATCAATATGCTGTGGCCAGAACAGACTAGAAGCCTTCGAAACCTCGTTCTGGAGGAGGATGCTGAATATAAAATGAACAGAAAAAAATAAGAAATGAGGAAGTTTACAGAAGAGTAGAAGAGGAAAGAACCATATGGAGCACGATGTATAAAAGAAGAACAAGATGGACAAGACTCTGAGGCATAGTGAGTTTGTGAGAACAAAATTGAAGGCATATTAGAGAGGAAAGTCCCCAGAGGAAGACTCAGGAATAAGTCCATGGACTAAATAATTATGAAAGTACATAGGATGAGATACCAGGAGGTAAGGGAACTAGCTTTAGATAGGGAAGGGTGGAGGGCCGCAGTCAATCAATCATTTGAATTGAACGACCAAAGAATAAATATGCCATGGATACATAGAAAGGAGCGCGACATTATTGACAGGACATGTCAACAACGTCCCCCAAAAACCGCCCTTCTCCCCTCCCACATACCCATCCCATAATTCCGAAAACCCACTTTTGCATGAATCGCCATAATTAAAAACATGAACAATCGCACCGGAAACTACTGAACCTGAAAACAGCCGAAGACAGCTCAACAAAGCTGGGAGCGGCAACAAAGAAAGTCAAAGTGATAATCGTGGATCCGATAGAACCTGTCAACAATTGACAGTTTAGGCGCGACCTCTCGAATCCGGTAGGGAAAAGTATGGCTTCCACCAATCAGTTTGCCGGACTAGTGCCCTTTCAGTTCTCAGGAATATTTTGCTAGCCTTCAATACGATGTCCATAGAAAGCGATTAGAGAATGGTTTATCCATATATTTGGTCTACAATACCACCTTATTCTTTGATGGTGCTAGAGCTCAAGTTGGGCCTTGGCCTCCTCCATTCTCTGCCACTATTCTCCAATTCATCACCCCCAAACAATTCATGTGCATCCTTGCTGTCTTTGTCTTCCCACCGAACTCTGGGTTTTCCCACCTGTCTCTTCCCTTCCATCTGTCCAGTGAAGACTTTCTTAGCTGCCCTCTCCTCCGGCATCCGGAAGATGCCCTGCCCATTGGAGTCTCGTTAGCTTTCAGCAGGTAGAAATGCTGGGTTCTTAATATAGGCTATATATTTCACTGTTATCATGTATTATTCGTGCGTATTCCATGTTCACAGGCTCGTATGTTCTCCGCAGTAATTTTTCTCAAATTTATCCAACAATTCAGCAGATTTGACTGTCATTGAACAATGGTACTCAAACGATATCGTACTGTCTACCAAATTTATTTCAAACTCTTACAACACGTGTTTCAACTGTCTAGCAGTCATCATCAGGTAAGACTCAAGCAGTCATCATCAGTCCTACCTGATGATGACTGCTAGACAGTTGAAACACGTGTTTTTAGAGTTTGAAATAAATTTGGTAGACAGTACGATATCGTTTTAGTATCATTGTTCAATATGCTGTTCTACAACATTTCGCCGGAGAAAGTGGAGTTGACTGTCATTGTCCAAGATTCACAGCCGTACGAATGTCTACAATACCACCTGTCTGTTTTATTGTGGGTTATGAGGTGTTCCATCCTACATTATATTTTAGAAATGCTTAATTTATTTGAAAATTTGTGTCCAAATAATTTTATGAAGGATCTGTGCAAGCTTGTGGCGAATTACTACGCGTGGCAAAAAATAAAGTTTATAACAAGCATGTATTCCCGATTTTTCTATACAATAAAAATCAATTTTTATAGAAGATTTGTCGAAATTATGATGGAAATACTAAAAAAATGGGGGAATTAGAGTACTTAACGATAGCGCCATCGTAGCAATATTGATGAATAGCATACGAAACCACGTACAATGAAGCCAGTGGCAGCGTTGCCAAGCGTTGCTTCACTGTTTTTAGGGCAGTCGCTACCTATAATTATGTACTCCGCTACGATAGTAGCAATAGTAGCATACTAAGTTAGTAGTTCCTAGTAGCTCACTGGAGAAGATCTATGAATACTATTTTTTAGTATCCGACTAAGTGCTCTTGGTAGCTGACTAAGTTAGTTGCCTCACTAGCGCCTTTTAGCTGAAATCTATGAATACGGCCGATTTTCAGGGTGTGTCCAATCCACCTGGTTTCTCTTTTCTGTATGATGTTTTATATTATCCTTTTCTACTCATCTGTGCACTTCATCATTTCTTATTTTGTCCGTTCATTTTATCTTCAGCATCATCCTCCAGCACCAGGTTTCGAAGACATCTAGTCTTATCTGGTCAGCTTTTCAAATTCTACATGCTTCCGATCCATGGAGTGCCACGATCCACTCGAATGTTTTCTCATACTGTTTCCTGGTTTGTAGTCCTATCTACTTTGAGTACTGCACTTGTCTTTTTCCCGTGAACGCCTTCTTAGCTTGGGCGATTCTCCGCTTGATGCCCGCTGTACTTCTTCCGTCCCGCATGTTGGTACCTCCGAGATAGGTGAAGGATTTCACTTCCTCCAATTTCTCTCCTTTTAGGGTGACTTCTGCTTCCAGCTACTCCCTTCCGCATACTAGGAAAGGCATGTAAGAAAGAAAACAACAAATTTTCCCTGATTACCTCAATGTTTTTACCGAGTTGATTCCCACAACTAGAAATAACAAAGTGGAGGCGAGAAAAAGGAGGCGGAAGATGGGAAGTGAGGGAAATTATTTAGGATTGGGAGAGGAGAAGGAAGCAGGGAGATAAGGAAGAGAATCGGCGAAGGGATGCACGGAGCTCTGGTGGGGAGGGCGTTGGTGTGAGACGAACGCCGCCACAGATCTCAATGTCGGGGCGGAATTGGCCTCGTAAGAAGTCGTTTAGATGGTAGAGATTGACTCGTAATAGGTGTCGCCGACTGGTTTACGTCATGACGTTTGCTTTTCTTCTCAACTTACGAGTATTTTTTGCGGACACAAAATTAGAGAAAATGTGCCGTTTAACGCAATAATGGAGCGTGAAAAATAGTCGCTGTTCGAAGAATGAAGACAAAATGTATAAAAAAGTGAAATAAAAAATAAACCTAATGACTATTTGACGTGCTGATTTCTTATTGATCAACAGTGAAGGTTTATTCTCACCACCCGTTCACAATGGAGAATGCAGGAGGATGATGGAGGAGGATCGGCCTCCCCTTAATTGTAATATGACTTAAAAGCTGTCTTATATTACTTTGCTCCAAACAGCTAATTACATCTGGTAATCACTTAGGCTCTGAAAGGACTGCACTGCATTAGGACCTTACATATCAAGAGCGTTCAATGTCGATTGTGTTCCTCCTTCGATATAAGTCTTCGCAACGTACTTAAATCCGCCATTAATGTGCTTATTTTTCTGAATTCTCCATTAGCATAGTGCGGGTCGTTCGACGTTTTTGTTGATTTGACAGTGCAATCGTATTTTAAATGACTAGTTGTGCCGCATATTCGCAGATTTCCTTGGGTGTTTTATGGCAGCAAATGCTCAAATAGAACATTGATGGCGGACATGTGGTGGAAATGGTTGCAAAGTCCTATATCGAAGGAAGCATAAAATTGATATCGCACGACTTTGCGTACATATCTAACTGTAACGCCGTGCCATGCCCTAATAAAGAAGTGATCCCATTGATTTCGATTAATATGCGAGGCTTTGCTATTTTTAGTTGTTACATACTGCGCTGATGGTTTTTTTTTCGTTTCGTTTAGCTATTTATTATAATGTTCTTGTTGTATTCAAAGAAATACTGTTTTGATTATTGTTGAATCTTTGTTTTTGGAAGAGACTGTTAAGATGTTACTGATTAAAGAAAGACAATTTAAAATAATGTGTAAAAGTTATGTTATAAATCAATTTAAAATATTTAATTATAATTTTATTTTTGTTTTAAAGAAATGCTGTTTTGTTAATATTTGAATGTTTGTTTTAGGACGAGATTGTTCAGATGTTACCAATCAAAGAAACAAAATTTATTATCATTTAAATATTTATATTATAGATTTATTAAAAATAATCAATTTTAATTTTCTTAACGGTTTAAAAGAAATGCGGTTTTGTTGGTTGCTGAATTTTTGTTTTTGGAGGAGTTTGTTAAGATGTTACTGATTATAGAAAGAAAATTTATATTAATTTATAATAGTTATATTATAAATTAATAAAAAATTTAATTATGATTTTATTTTTGCTTTAAAAGAAATGCTGTTTTGTCAATGGTTGAATATTTGTTTATGGAAGGGGTTGTTGAGTAGTTGTTGATTAAAGGAAGAAAAGGGGATTGTTGTGAGAGAGGCTGCAGGGAGATAGCAGCAGATATTTCGTGGTCTCAAATAATAAAGTGTCTAAAACTTTTAAAGTGTCTGGAACTTTTGGAACAAAAAAATTAGTTGAAAAAATGTCACGGCATCACACAAATCAGCCAGCTTTGATGAAATCCTCTGAATGAAGGTTACCATCAGCTTGAGTTGAAATTAGCGAGAGAGTAGCAATGAACCCGTGTCCATTGGTACGATGACGTTGTGAAAACGAGAGGAAGAGAGTTGACATGATCTCTCGGTGTGAGAAACGTTAAAGCAGTTTGAGCTAGATAGTTCCCTAGTCATAATAGAGACCATATTCGAATAGGAGTAAAACATAACAATAACTACATACACATTTAACTTGACTCATTGTTTTCGCAAGGCTCGTTTGTAAGTCCTTCAAAACAGTAGGATTTTTTTGTGATCACGAAGAATTTACTGCGGTGACAATATCATTAATTTTCAAAAATAGCCGAGATAACATACTGACTGCACACTGTTTATTTTTTGACGTTATCTAAAAGTTTAAAATTCCTAATTATTAATATCAATTCTCTCTAAGAGTACATTCACGCACCATTTCCCATGTGAAAGGGCTTGTATTTCTGGCAAATATCTCGGAAAGTAGTTTGGTAAGGAGTTAAATTTTTGATGTCAATGGAAGGGTGAGATATTTTTCTTTAAAATGAGAACAAATTCGTTGATTTTTAGGTGAAATAATATTTCGCTCAAACTACCTTAAGTAACAGTGGGTCATTGAGGTAGTCGGTATTTTAAGTGACTGAATTTTGGGCAAGCGGATTATGAGTTTAGTGCTTCTTCTAAGCTTGAATCCATATTAAAACAATCGTTGTACTTTTCCACTCATATTACTGGAAAAGTACAAGGATTATTTTAATATGGACTCAAGTATAACATACTTCAACGAAGTGACGCCAGAGGGTGTTTAGCTTATTCTAAGACTTGAAGTTATATGTATTTATCTCATTCGCATATATGTCCAATTCGATGAGGTTGTGATTGAACGAAAGATACTATCACTGAGTCCTTTTTCAGAGATCTCACGTGACAAGAACAGAGTTCATCCAATGATTTTAATATGTACTAGCTGACCCGTGCGAATATTTCGCACAGTATGCAGCTTTTTCCTGTTTCTTTCTTCTTTCTTCCTGCTACCTGTCGAATATTTCGCACAGTATGCAGCTTCCTGTTTCTTTCTTCTTTCTTCCTGTTCTTCCACCTGTCGAATATTTCGCACAGAATGCAGCTTTTTCCTGTTTCTTTCTTCTTTCTTCCTGTTCTTCCACCTGTCGAATATTTCGCACAGAATGCAGCTTCTTCCTGTTTCTTCCTTCTTTCTTCCTGTTCTTCTACCTGTTTCTTCCCTTGGACCATCATATATTATTTATGTTTGTGTTATAAATACATAACGTAAACGGTCACACTGATTGCATGTAGAATGTAAACAATCCAACTAAACGATGTGTTAATAGATGGCGCCTCCAACAGTCATTTAAGCATGTAACCAAAGCCAACATATTAGTTGAGAATATTGTCAACAATAACTTTAATTTTGAAATTTTCAACAAAAAACTTTAATTTTAACCCATTTGTCTAATTTTCGTGAGTAGCGGGGAATATAAACTTTAAAACGATGCTTGAATTATTAATTTTGATGAAGAATTATGGGAGTTATGGCGTTGCGACAAAAAATACACCTTTGAGAAATAATACATATGATAACGAGAGCTATATTTAACACGTTTATATGTGAAATGATATTTCAATTAAACTACATCAAGAGGCATTTTTTTCAATGACATACTCCTCTCCCCTGCATTCTTCTTTTTCTCTCTGGTTTAGTCTTTTTCTTTCCCCCGCAAATAACCGTAGACCATCTAAATCGCCTCGTAAAGAGTCTTTTTAGGAGAGAAAATATTTCATACCCTCTGCGCCACTGTATATACACCTTATCCCCTTAACCCTCACTTGTTTTGCGGGGAAAATCCTTTCCAGGGCGAAAATAAATCGAGAGAGAGAGAGTGGAACGGGAAAGGAGGTTAGGTAGAAGAGTGAGGAGGTCAGGGACGAGGAGGGTGGGGGCGTCAAACATCCCGTACCCTTATTCCGCTGAGAAATGGTACCAATTTACGTCGGAGAAAGAATTCAGAGGAAGCATGACGGGTGAATACTAATATTTTTAAATGTTATGCTAAAACGTCTGGGAAAAAAACGAAAATTTCGCTCACCTCTGCTGATTTTAAGCATTCAAATATGCTGTAATCCATTACTTACTCTTGCGAGAATTTCGATTGTCTTGGAAACACTAGACGTGAAAGTAATCTGGATGGAATTGCATTGGTGGCACCTTCTTTTTTCTTCCTGTTAGATTATAGAAATTAAATTCTTCCTGTTCTTCTCCCTGTTTCTTCCCATGGACATTTATATGTTGTTTATGTTTGTGTTATAGATACATAACGTAAACGTGAAGAGTAAATGGTCACACTGATTGCAATGTAATTCTTTCCCCCGTAAATAACCGTAGACCATGTAAATCGCCTCGTAAATAGTCTTTTTAGGAAAGAAAATATCTCATACCCTCTGCGCCAGTGTATTTACACCTTATCCCCTTAACCCTTACTTGTTTTTAAATTTTTGTCAAAAAGTAGAGAGAAAATTTTTGAACATCAATAGTTCATAAATAAATAAACTTAAGTTCCGCTGCAGATATGGTATTATGAGGGTTCCTGTATTTTCTCCCATTCAAGTTCCAAACCATCACCTTTCGTCTCCATCAAGCTTATAGTTTAACTTTAATTTCTACATCTATATACTACCTAGCGAGCCGCCGCACGGGCATGTGGCAGGGGGCGTTATGTCACTAGCAGAGTAAAGATGTAAGGTTTATGAGAGATGAAATGGTGACGTGTATTATGGGAGTGTGCTTAGTGGAGCTCATTTTTTACTGTGGTCGCTTATTGTGCGCGGAAAGAACGAGATTTTGTACCTATCTGTTTGGTAATGTATCTTTCTTATTTTACCGCTTCTGCCAGACCTAGATATGTAGTGAGGTGCCATGATTATATTCTCTGTGTCGCTCTAAAATACACCTGGGAATGCAGTGGAAGCATGACGGGTGACGGTACAAATAGTTTTAAAACGCATGCTATAAAGTATGAAAAGCGAAAATTTTCGCTCACTTCTGCTGAGAATAAGCATTCAAATAAGTTTTAATTCAAATATGATATAATTTTTCTTGCAAGAGTCTCAATTGACTTGGAAATATTAGGAATGATAGTAGTTTGGAGAGCATTGCATTGATAATATCTGAATAGTTTAAAAATTAGTAAGCTTAAGTTCCACGGAAGATGTACTACGAGGGTTCAAGTAATTACTCGCTCCATAGTTCCAATCCATTTCCTTCCGTCTATTACTAACAAATCGTTCTCTTTTTTATTGAACTCAAAAATGCTTATCAAATTCATATAAGTATATGATTCGCTATTCCAATGCATCATTACCTATGAAGGTATTTACGAAATTGTTTTTCTTTTAGTATCCATACTGAAAAGAAAACTTTGTACTTTTCGACAATTATCTAATTTGTGCGACGCGTTTCACAGCCCTACTGCATCGTCTGGTACAATAGTTTGTATAATATTTGTTTATTAGTTGTTTTGATCATTGAGGCAGTTGGAGTGTGCGCTTACAATTGTGGCCAATGCTAAAAGAACCTGTAACGTGGGGATGGCCAGTCTGCCATCTTTGTAAACCCCGTTTTTCCTTTAGCGTTCACGGGCTGAAGCTAATTTTACTTTTTTGTAATCTTTTCCGACGACAGCTTATTAGAAATCTGCATTCATGACTTATTTAATGTGAATTTTCCTTTCATATATTTTTCTATATATTTTAATTAATAATAATCTGTATTCCCGGTGAAAACTATTGTAAATTCGAGTATAATCCAATGAACTAATTAAATAAATACAATAAATGAAATAAATAAAGTCAATAAAATTAATGAAATAAATAAAATAAATAAAATAAATAAAATAAATAGAATAAATAAAATAAATAAAATAAATAAAATAAATAAAATAAATAAAATAAATAAAATAAATAAAATAAATAAAATAAATAAAATAAATAAAATAAATAAAATAAATAAAATAAATAAAATAAATAAAATAATTAAAATAATTAAAATAAATAAAATAAATAAAATAAATAAAATAAATTAAATAAATAAAATAAATAAAATAAATAAAATAAATAAAATAAATAAAATAAATAAAATAAATAAAATAAATAAAATAAATAAAATAAATAAAATACATAAAATACATAAAATACATAAAATACATAAAATACATAAAATACATAAAATACATAAAATAAATAAAATATATAATATACATAAAACATAAAATATATAAAATATATTAAATATATAAAATATGTAAAATAAATTAAATAAATTAAATCAACGAAAAAATTAAATAAATCAAATAAAATAAATAGATTAAATAAAGTAAATAAATTACATAAATTAAATAATTAAATGAAATTAATCGTAAAAAAATAAAATGAAGCAATATGTTTCTAGATTTTTATTGCCTTACATTTCAAACTAATGGTTGATACTGTGGCTTTACATCCGCTAATTCGTCCATTCCTTCGTGCTATCCATAGGATAGAAAGTAAAGAGCAGGGATTAGTTATGCGGTTTGTTTTTCCGATTGCCAGGCAACAGTTTGATGACGCAGTGCCCTATCCATCTACCTCAATGGTTGCGATAGCAACGTGTTTTGGAGGGGGAGAGGGGATGAGCATGACTAACTTTTGGGAGTGAAGGCAGGGGAACATGGATTAAGGGCTTGTGAGGAAGGAATGGTTATCATTCCGAAAAGGAATTATGGCGGAATGTCATAATAATCAACAAATGAATATTATACAAACAAACACAGTAAATCTGTGAAACGCGTCGTAAAAGTGAAATAATTGTAGGGAAATATAAATTATTATTTCAATATGGACACAAGTGAAGTGAAACCGGGATGTCGTCAAGTTTATTTATTTTATTTGTTTTAATTGATTTATTTATTTTATTTTTTTATTGTATTTTATTCAAAATACAATAAAAAATAAATCAATAAATAAAGGAAAGTAAATAAAATACAACGTACATACATGTATGATGTATTTTATTTACTTTCCATTATTTATTGTATTTATTTTATTTATTTTTCTCTTTTTATAATAGATAAAATAAACGCAATAAATACAGTAAAATAAATACAATAAATAAAGGAAGTTAAATAAAATACATCATACATACATGTATGATGTATTTTATTTACTTATTTATTTATTTGCAATAAATACAGTAAAATAAATAAAATAAATATAATAAATAAAGGAAGTTAAATAAAATACATCATACATGTATGTATATAAATAAATAAAATAAATACAATAAATAAAGGAAGTTAAATAAAATACATCATACATGTATGTATATAAATAAATAAAATAAATACAATAAATAAAGGAAGTTAAATAAAATACATCATACATGTATGTATGATGTATTTTATTTAACTTCTTTTATTTATTGTATTTATTTTATTTATTTTACTGTATTTATTGAATTTATGTTATCTATTTTATTTATTTTATATATTTTGTTTATTTTTTTAAAAGTTTATTTACTTGAAAAGTCCCAAAAATTCCAAAAAGGCTCAGTTCTTTGGAAGATCAACAAGAAAATTAATTAGAAGCGTTAACAAAATATGAAAATATCAACAGAAAATGCAAAAGAACAGAGGGACGTGGACGGGGACTTGGCGATAAGTTAACAGGGTAGATGGGGCTAATTTGTTCACATGGTAAGTTAGGAAGGATTTGAAAGCTGAGGGTGGGAAGAAGAGGTCAAGGGAGGGTGAATAAGAGGGGTCAGTGAGCTATTTTCCTTACGTTCCCGAGCGCTGTCGGTCCATCCTTTTGGGTACGCTTTTTTTCAAAATCACCACGTAAAAGAAATCTCGTTCCGTCCAGCTGAATTCTCGTGGCGAGTTTTCTGGAACCGGTGTCTTCTGAGTGGTCAAACCGGTGCGTGTGGTCCGGACTTCACTTATCCCATTAATTGACTCGATGAACTCGACAGGACGTAAACGGGTGGAAGGGCATGACGGTCGTGGCAGCCGATGAAAACTCGGGAAAATGTCGTCTTGTTGTCAGTCTTTAGAATTCGGACCGAAGAGGCGGAATAACTAAAAGACACAGGACTGGACAAATCTATTGGGCAGTTTGGATGGCTCTCTGAAAAATCGATCATTGTCACTCGATCTTCTTTTCTAACAACAGGATTCTTGAATTGTTGCCATGATGAAATCAATAATTTTGGAATCCCATTTAGTATGAACCGTGTTTTCAAAAAAGACTTTTCTAAGAAATGGTACAAGTTCTAAAAAAACACCAATGCCTGTGATAGAAGAGCAGAGATTGATAAGCTCATTTTAATTTATAAGGGTTTAATTATATTAACCCTCATCGAATGGTGTCTATTTTTGTTTTTGTAAGAAATCAAATTTTATCGATACAAATCTTAGCGTGGTTTTTATATTCGTTTTATATGATTTCAATGTGATTTCTATATATTTTTTGCAAAATTCGTAAATAGCAAAGCCTGTAATGGGAGAGCAGACATAATAAACTCATTTGAATATATATTGGCATAATCATATGAACCCTCATCGAATTATATTATTTTTCTGTTTTTTATTTATTTTTTATTTTTAAAGAAAGCAAACATAATCAATACAGATGTTACTTGGTGTATAATTGTCTTCTATGTGCAAAATTATGACTTCTTAATTTTGCAAACGTATTTTTTTGAAAAAAATGTTCATTTATGTTAATTAAACCATTGTCAAGCAGAACTGTTTACATATAACTTTACTTCTTGAGATGTCGTTTACTTTGTTGATATTCCAGCATGGATAATATCAATGGTAGGTAAATTTGTTATTTGCAAATGTTATGTGTAAACAGTGAAGACATAAAATCGCATAATATTTATAAACAGTTATTACGTTATAAACTCTGTATTTATGTGATGATGGTCCACAATATCACATAAATAGGGACATAAAACACAACAGTAACTTTTGTGTTGGTATCTCTGTAAATACCTGACTGTGTATCTCCATTTTCTTATCGCAAAGCCTTGATGATGCCAAAAAAGTTTGGCGAAACTTTGGCTATGTGGAAAATACATGAGTGACCACAACTCAAGAATATTGTTGTTATATACATATGTATTATAAATGGTCGATACATTTTTTATTGATTCTATTCCATCCACAGTTTGTGGTGCAGAGAAAGAAAGGGAAAGATGAATTGAACGCAAAGAGTGACTTGAAATGTTGAAGTGTTTCCAACGGTGATTAAGATAATTTAGTTTTGTAATGGAAAGTGGCATATGTTTTCATTTAACGGGCATACAAAAGTAAAATCTTAGTTAATATAAACGGTGTATTAACGTTAGATTTTTTCCATGTCAATTTTCATAAGATTTCTTACGAGTTATGTGTCAATATCGAATGCTTATGCAGGTGCAATCTACAACCTATTTTCTTGAAATTTTCGTGAAGATATTACTTGAAGATAACACAAGGACCCTCTGTTGGGGGAAGAATTTTTTCGGTTGAGTCAATAGAAGTCTTAAATAGTCAAGGGTGAACGAACGTGAGTTAATTCCTGGGAAATTTATTTCCGTGAACATTTCCGATTTTAACATCTCATTAAAAGGCTATGCAATGAAGATGCTGCGGATGAAAAACAAATAAAGGATTTCTGTGAAAAACCAAAATTTTAAGAGTAAAGTACAATCTCGATTACTCTATTTTCTAACGTTCCATATAGTTTGATGTGCATATTTCAATGCTGTACCTGCACATATCCTGAGCAGTTCAAGCAAACGAACGAACGCATTGTGCGTATTAGTTACTAGTGATGGGTCGCTGATGATCGATTCGTTCAAAATGATTGAATCACCAAGTGAGTCAAATGACTCATGATTCATTTCGGGAAAATGATTCGATCATTCAATCATTTTATGTTTCCGTCTGCCGTGTGATTGAATGTGATATTAAGTGGAAAAACATATTCACATGTACGTTATCCGTTATGTCTAGTCATGAAATTTCAGAGAGATATCTTCATGGGCATAAATCCATTAATATTTGGTCAGTGAATTTATGTTTGTATAGCATAGATAGAGACAAGGCGCTCATTTTAAAAACGATGAAATTTAATCCTTGTTACAATATCAGCGCATCATTACAGTTGGTCAACTTGATAAGAATTTTAATTACCTGCTCAGTTGAAAGCTCCCGATTGAATGGAATTCAATACGGCAGATCAGAAAACAATCATGCACATTAATTTGTGTAGTCTGAGCTTGTGATTTAATTTTCTTGTAAATAGTTTGACGTTATTCCTCTTGAATTCTGAGTCTGTGACAGTTTTGCCTCTCTCAATATTCTCGTGACTATAGTACTTGGAAATCTCCAACTTAATTCGGATCCAAAATTTGTGGAATATGGAAATCAATCTGCCTTCCTAAATTTCTAAGCACGATAGTAATTGTTCGAAATCAATTATTAAAATAGATTTATGGCATCAATTAGCATCATTTGGGTGTTTAGTCTCTTCAATCTTGATTCATTCGAGTCTTTCGATTCACGTGAGTCTCCTGATTTTTCTAATCAATCTGACTTGCGAGTCATAATGAATCGAATGATTGAATCAGTTGATTGAATCTTTTAAGTGACTCGAAACAAAATGATTGAGTCACTAAAATGATCGACTTAGCCCATCTCTATCAGTTACTGAGTGAGCATTTCAAAGTTGCTCTCAATTATCTTCACAATGATGTTCCTCGATACCTCGCCGGATAACTTTGTGGTTCCCCAATGATCTTTTTATAAGCGCGACCCGGGTTTCGCCGTACTACAACATCTTCATCAGGAGAACATTAGACCTGGGGCCAGTTTTTCAAACGTGTAAGTCCATTAATTACAAGTCTGTAAGTTGCAAGTCGGAATCTTAAAAGTGTTTCTCAAGCGAGGACAGAGGACTTGTGAATATAATTGTTAACTGTGGTAGCGTGCACGTATGTACTGCTTCGTACATGCGAAATCATGCGACCGCGATTCATCTCAATCTGCTCTCGGCCCCTCGTTGTGCACGCAATTCCCGCGAGCGAGGAAATTAGACCCTGCTCTAATTCCGTGATCGGGTTTACACAGTCTCCGAAGCACCTCGTATTTTATGCTGTTTTGAAAATGAAAAAAAAACATTAACTTTGTGGTTCCACAATGATCTTTTTATTAGCACAACCCGGGTTTCGGCGGACTACAACGTCTTCATCGGGTGAACATCAGACCTGGGGCCCGTTTTTCAAAGGTATAAGTCCATTAATTACAAGTCTGCAAGGTAAAAGTTGGAATCTTAGAAGTGTTTTTCAAACGAGAACGGAGGACTTGTGAATATACGCTGAAAAAAGTGCATAAGCTCTACTGCTAAAACGGATTGCTGATTTAGTTTTGTTGAATCAGCAGATTTTTTGGCTGTGGAGCTAAGTAAGAAACTGTACAGTCAGTCGCATTTAGCTGGGTACCTGTAGATTTACAGCAGGTGGTGTTTTGCTGCACATCTATATGATATGGTTGGTAGGATCATCCGGTGAGCTGTACAGACTTGTTTCCAATGTGAGTCACGGGACATAGGTCATGTGACTCGGCTCCGTCGCTTCTTAGCGGACCTATGGTTGTCTCATTCCGCCATTGTTTATTTTTTGTGCAGAATGAACCACGAGGTCAACGTGGTACTCCGTAGTGCTTCATGAGTGTTATATTCAACGAAAAAGGAAGAGTTAGTGAGATGATTACTGAGGTTTCCAGCATCGTAAAGTGGTTATCTCCTCTTCATCTCGTTTCATCAGTGCTACGCCTCACATCATTATAAAGTGTGCAAATCATTGTGTGTGTATTGACTGGTTTGAGGGTTACAATTGCATTTTTTAATTCATCGGACCTTAGTGCTATTCATTTGTGGTTTTAGATTATTACTCCACGAGAATACAGCTCATTTTAAAGAACGTGTCGAGGAGGAAGCCTCGTAAACAATTTACAAGTGCATGTTAGTTTTCGTGACTACTGCATCAAGTGAGGTGCTTCAGAGTAATTAACTCGAGTATATTACTGTTGTGTTGTCTTAGAAATGTCTTACATCGATATAAAGGCGTACAATTGTTATCTTATTGACTTGTAATGATTTGGCATAGGTAATAATTGTAATTGCGAGTCTGTTTACATCATAGCGCTGATCTGTTTACATTCTACCGTAATTATATTTCGTTTCGTTTTTGTTTTGGTAGTAGAACGTTGTTATGGTTCACACAGTGAAAAAAATTTTTTCCAGTGCTTCAGCAGTTTATCGCATCATATTTTATGTTTTATCTTATAAGCGAATCAGTTCAATCAATTTCTAACTGTGGTAGCGTGCAGGTATGTACTGCTTCGTATATGCGAAATCATGCAATCCCGATGCATCTCAATCTGCTCTCGGCCCCTCGTTGTGCACGCACTTCTCGCCCTCATCACTCACCCCCTCAGTCCCTCCGACGCCCTGGATATCCACTCAACTTTCCCCGATCTCCATGAAAGAATGTCTCTCCCTGTCTGCACCTCCTCATCTCTGTGTCTGTCTATTCCCCAGGATCTCCTCTAAATGCCCTCTCTAGATACCTGCACGGCAAAGTTGTAAAAAATGTATGCGCCTCTATCATTTTTTCAGGAGGAAAATCTATCCACGGCGATCTTTCTGCCTCCTACTGTATCTCATTTCCCCGGGCGGCTAGGGTTCAAATCCCTGCAGAGGAAGATGTTTTTCAGAGGAAATCCTGTCCGTACTTGAGTGTCTTGTCGAGGGCACTTCAAGTGCAGTACTTCGTCTGTCGGATGAGACGTTAAAGCTTGGTCCCCTTGGTGCCTATCATTAACAGTAAGCTAATGCCGACGCCGGGTTTATATCCATCCTTCCTCTCTTACCTATCCTTAATGGCGAAAATGACCTTAGCTGTCGGTTGCATCCCCAAAACCCAATCCTATAAACAAGACGGAAATATTTTTGCAGTTTTCTGCGTTCGTGTTATGAATAGCGTATGCAGTTGCCTCCACAAATTATATCTTGAATATACATTTAAATCACTCAATGGAACTATGGCATTTACAATACATTAAACGACTGCCAATTTCCCGTGTCAATTTTGAATAAAATACCTTTAACTTAGTAGAGGAACTCCATTAAATTACTGAATTGACAGAACTATACCATTAAATGACGAAGTTAACTTATTCTCTATCAAGTATTGCTATTTGAAATCTACCGGAAGAACAAATATATGAAAATCCTCACTGGCGCTATAATGCTACTAATAATGAAATAAGAACGAAATATTACCACTGTTAACCGAACTCACCACACGAAATGTTAACTAAGAAGGCAAAACTATTCAAAGGGAAGATTAATGCAAATTATTACACCTAATAATAAAACTATTCTAAGTACAAACTTGACTTCTAATAGATTAAATTAAGTATTAACCCTTTATCTCCAAAAACTGAACTAGCAAAAAACACCGTTAATGAACTACATATCCTGAGATCAACACTACTATTACTCTGCTGCATACACAGATATTTACCTACGTAAGAATTAACCAAAACTATAGAGTGAAATATATTCCCATCGCCAAACTACGATATAATATTACTCCTATAAATAGCTCTAGCGAAGAATTTACTCGTAAAAAGCCGCAGGGCACCTTCGTAAATCGCCACAATGAACAAGCTGAAGAGACAATGGCTGCACGAGGAGCTTAATCCTTACGTTAAACCGTGATTCCGTTGGTTTAACTTCCCCCGGACAAAATTTACCGGGACTTAGGTCGGTCAGCGCTAAAATGACACTGTGAGTAAGGATTCAACCGATTCGTTGGTCAAACTTCTTTAAGCCACTATTAGACTCAAACTAGCGCTGCTATGAATACGGCCTTTTAAGTTTTTGGCCAGTTAAAGGAATGGGGGCGTAGTTTAGAGGGCTCTTGAGCAATAAGACGAGGAAGAAATAGGGGGGCGGATGTATTAGGGGAAGGTTAGGTGGAAATTGCCGGCGATGTCGAGGGGGTTGCCCGGGAGAATTACTGAGAGAGGGGGTGCATAGTCGCCCTCACGACACCGCAGCGGACGTGAGAGAAATCTTGAAAGAGACCGTTCCTTTCTCTCGGTTTCACGATCCCCGAACGAGGCCGTTTTAGAATTTGCGTGGACTCCTCAGCCCTGCATCTTAAGTGACGTTCCCTCTCTCTTCTTATTCCTGATGTATCCTCACTCTTATTATTATCTATTTCCTCATTGTGTTTTTCAACTTGGGAGAAAAATAAACGCTAGAAAAAGACTCATTTCCATTTCCTTCCATTTTCCTCCTTCAACCGCTTGAGTTGACAACTTGGGCGAGAGAGCGAATTTCTCCCTCTATCTCTCGACTCCTTTCAGTATTACAAGGACGGATGGATCCGTTGTCCTTCTTCTTTTTATATTCTCATTCCCCTCTTGTTACAGGATGGGAAAGAAATAACTTGAGTAACAATCTGCATGTTTATCTACGAAATTCCGTGCAAGCCAACACTAGGGAAATACAACGCCGAACAGGTAGGTGCCAGAACTCGTTCTTTCCGCGCGCAATAAGCAACCGCCATAAAAACTGAGCTCCACTAAGTACACTTCCATAATACACAACACCATTTCACCTCCCAAAACATTATCCCTTACATCTTTACACAGCTGGTGTTCTAACTCCCCCTACCACATGCCCATGCGGCGGCTCGCAGGGTAGTATGTAGATGTAGATGTAGGGTGTGTGGCACCGGGTGATTCAAAACCAAGCATGCAACACTCAACCCAGCTGAAATCAGAACCGCGCACGCTCGCCCGGATGCCAGGTGCAGGCCAAAAACAGTCAGGAAGACAATGCGCGGTCATACCATAAACTAGGATACATCTACATCTACTTAATACCCTGCGAGCCACCACGAGGGTGTGTGGCAGGGGGTGAAGATCACCAGACATGCACTATTGACATTCAACTAGGATATTTAATGAAGGCATGCTAGATAATAGGGTCACATGGTTAGTATCTACATAATAATAAAGGGATTAATGGTTGTTATTACATTCATCATGCACTACAGACTACTCTAACTATATTTCACCTACCTATCCCTTTGCTACGCTGCCTGTTGTTCTCTCTTATAGTACGAGGGAAAAATGACATTTAAATCTATCGGTACGACAATCTATCTCTCTAATCTTGTTAATATGATCAAACCTAGCATAATACGCAGGGGTTCTCAATGTATATCTAACGTCATCTGTGAACAAATCGGTTTCGAATTTACTTAAAAGGTTTAACCTAAACTTTAACCTGCGTTCTGATAGTAATTCCCATCCAAGTTCTTCTATTAAGCTCGCAACGCTTATACAATTATCATAACGGCCTTTAACAAACCTAGTGGATCTCCTTTGCACGCGCTCTAATTCTCTTATCAAACCTTCCTCGTACGGATCCCATATACTAGCGGCATATTCTAAATGAGGCCTGACAAGTGTAAAATAGCTTCTTTCTCGTACTCTCTCATCTCATTTGCCTAGAACCCTTTTTACGAATCCTAATCTACGGTTTGCTACACTAGTTATTTCCCTGATGTGTTTCCCTCATTCCCTTCAGTGATGGTGACGCCTAAGTATTTAATATTATTATTTAAATATTAGTATTTAATATCATTATAAATAAGTAATCCTAAGTATTTAATATTATTATATAATTAATTTTAATAAGTAAGGATAGTGCTGCGTAAACGAACATGCCTCCGCAGTATACTACCTATTTACAACTACTGGTGAGTATTATTTATGCGACTGACGAATAGTAATACAAGGTGCAGGAGCTATATCTTTCCGGATATTTCAAGCGGGGTTAGTAGCTAATAACCATACTTCAAAGGAATTCCTCCGTTTACTTTGAGACAGCCTCGTTATTCCGTTTCTTAACACTCATATTTGCTGTAAAATTCTTTGTTTACTTCTGCATTTATCTCAGACTTTCATTAATTACAGTGAATGACAGGAATTTTTTTATAAGGAAGGAGGACGTCTTGAAAAGCAATATACGAGATAACGCATATTTCTCTCCGTGTTTTGGTGGCATATTTAAAACCTGTAAACTAATTTAAATACCTAGTTGGGGGTATTTTTCTCTTATATGAACATTACTCCATGAATTTATATTGTACCGTTTACTTTGAATATTTTTCTTAGTTGTTGCTGACAAAATTTCGAGACTGGTTTCCCTGTAATACTTTCAGTACAGTGGAAGGCACTCCACGGACTACAGTCTATGTTAATGATTTGAGGGGCAAGTTTTTATTCTTGTAGTTATTTCTGAAACCTCGGATATATTCCTCATATATAATTAACACTTGCCAATTTGTTTATGAATGAATAAGAACACCATTTCACCTCCCAACCTCTGGTGACCAATACTTGAGTGTTTGCTTTGCCATATGAAATGATAGATAATTAGTAACGCCGCGTCAGTGTTGTATACTAGGCAGATAATCCCTTTCTTACGCCATACTCGATTTAAATCGGAATGTTAAAAAAATGGAGAATGGTTAGTCTTGTACTGAGGTGGGCAAATAGTGGCTAAAAACGTAAATATTTTCTCCTGTGACTCCCTAAAAAGCATAATCTTGCCTGAAAAATGTTTCTATCAACTTTCTAACAACGAGGAACATTGGAGTCATGTTAGATATTGTAACAATTTTGGCTAAGACTCCAATACAATCGTTTTTCCTCAGTAATTCTTCACACCTATAATATAATAAGAAACAAGAATCGCATTTTTGAAAATTTAAGCTATAAACATTGACGTATGTGGAGATGGCATTTCACATGCTGGCCAATGCTAGAAGCTGAAGCCAGTCGCCATCTTGGTTGACCTTGATTATTTATTGTATTTGCAAAATGACGCACTAATTTTGCAATTTCACTATCTTTTCCATCGATAACTTACTAGAAATCAGCATGCGCTTACTTCTTTAATGTTAATTCTCCTTACGTATTTTGTTTATTTTTCTATATACATAAAAAATGAAATGCTGTTCGTTAATAAGCGCATCACTTGAGAATGACTGGACCGATTTGGCTAATTTTTATAAATGTTTGTAATAGTACCAATGAGGTTTTTAAGGAAAGAAAAAGTGGAAAAGTTGCTCGAAAAATTGGAAAATTCGGGGAAAACTGAAAGTAATTTTTTTCTAAGGGATTTTTGTATGAGCTCAAGACTTAAACTCACGATTCGAACTATGGATATGCGTAATTCTTTTTTTGTTTTGTGCATTATGGTCCTGGAAAAGTTCTGAGAAAAAAAAGCTACTGTGTGCGCTAATGTCGTTTGACAGCTGAGTGTCAATTTGTGAATCAAGCCAATCGGTTACATAGTGACGTAAAATTGATTCAGTCGTTTATTATCAGTTGAACTGTGATTCTGTTGTAAGTTCATCGCAATCGTTTCATGAAATGAATTAAAATTTGTCGTTTAATCTCAAACAAATCTTCAGATTTACCTATGAAATACGGTGAGTTTTGAAATGACAAATGATTATAGAGTAACAAAAAAGTGAATCAATTGTCCATTTTGTGAATCAAGCCAATCGGTAACATCGTGAAAACAATTTTACAAGACGAGCACAAACAAATTTATTGAAATTTGGACAGGACGTCTGTCGGGTCACCAAGTAAATATTTAAAATCATCCACATTCCCGATGAAAACTATTGTAAATTGAGCGGAATCTACAGCACTAAGTAACCAATGTATTTTTTTATGATTTATTTGCCTTAAATTTAAAACAATTTGTTGATATTCTTGATTTTCATCCGCTAACTTGTCCACTCCGCCGTGCTATCCATAGGAAAGTAAGAGACATGAATATGCATATGGGTTGTTGACTCGTCACCCAACACTGTTGTCTAGAATTCCGTAGACAAACAACTTTGTCGATTGTGGCGCCGTATAATGATGGAAGACGGCAGTTTAATTGAAAATACTGTCTACATATTGTAAATAATCACGTCTTACCGGTTTTACTTACATATAATCAGAATGCAGGGGATAAAAAATGTAGTACCTACTACACGCGGAGCGTAAGTACATACACATACACAAGTAAGTAAGCACTCTTTTTTATATTGTTCGGTCTACAGATATATTTTTATTCCTCTCCAAATTTAATTAAACAAATGCACAATAAACTTTTGAGCACTTATTGAATATCGTTCAACGGCGATTTAATAATAATACAAGGTGAAAAAGTGGAATGAAATAGAAGATGGATACAATTACTATATGGATTTCAAAACCAAGATCCGACATTATCAACTATGGATGAAAAATTGCGCCAATAACTATCATTTTAACCTTGTTTGTAAGTCACTACCTACTCTTAAGAGTGGAAGAATCAAAAAGTTATAGCAAATAAAGGAGAGATTGTTGAACCTACTCCGAGGCCACACATGAATAGTAGGTTACACATTGACATACACATCAATGTATCTAGATCATACCTTCAGATTCCTAAGGCTCTCAACAAGTAATAAACCAACAAAATGTAGCTGTAAATTAACAGAAAAAGATCCACACGGCAGAGAAAAGGCTCACGATGGAAGTTTCATATGCCTCTTACACACTTCCTGTAGTAGATATTTCCTCTCTAGCATTTACAAAGTAACTGTTAACTCTAAAAAATAGCCAGCTATTATTAACAACATCAAGTAGTTCATATTTTTTCAATCTTTATTGAATATTCACCATAGTCTCACGTTAATAACAATCAATAACAGCCATTTCGGTCGACTGAGAAGACTTTTTTCTAAGTAGCGCCAAGGACTAGGTAAACTAAAAGTGGAAATTTAGGCAACACGTAGCCTAGGCAACGATTCCAAACATTTGAATCCATTATGTATATCCATGGTTAGAGAAGAGCTGGAATTAACATTAAGGTTGTTATTTTGGTTGTTATGCTCAGTTTGATGATACAGTGCCCTCTCCATCTACTTCAATGGCTATAACGTTCGGTGTAATTTGAAGTAATGCCTAGAATTTGACGACGGAAAAAACGGCGACGTACACTTCGCCGGGACATGCTGAACTCCTTCGAACTTGTGAGTCTCCCTTCGCGCACGTTTCCGATGGTCTCCCCCTGAGCACCTCATCATCCTCCGGGCAATCTCCTCTCTTCTCGCCCCGCCCACCATTTCCCGACCTTGAGTTCTTCATCCTCCCGACTTGTCCGGTCATCACCACGCCATTGCCAGACACGGAAGGGAGGAGTGGACGGGTGGAAGGGGGAATGGAGCGATGGGTAGGAAGAGGGGGAAGGTGGGAGATGGAAAGGGGGGAGGGCAACTTACCCCCCCCCTCCCTCACCCATTCCATTTCAAAGACTACCCACGTGATTAACCGGAACGAGGGACTCGCATCGCCTCCGAACCCGTCAAATTCACGACTCCTGATATAAACGTGAATCTCTTATTCCCTTTAAGGAGGAACTTGTGCTTATGTTCTTTTAAGTTTTCTTTAAGTACTATTTTCTTTAAGTACTGTTTCTTAAGGTGTACAAAATTAGCTGTAGTGAGTGAATATAGGCATAGTTCTGCCATTTATATTCTTTAATGGCCGTATTCATAGTCGTTATCTGGGTGTCCCCCAGGAGTAGGGGAACCCCTAGGCTAAGAAATGGTATCTATAGTCGTTACCCAGGGGACTTCCGTCTCCCAACACTCCTTCAGGCCGCATATTTCCTGGGTTTGGCCTGAAGCTAACCCAAAGCTCCCCTAACGCAGCCCACGCGGTGGTTGAATTGATGCTACTGTTCTAACGGCAGTACACGATAATATCAACAACTTTCCATAGTAACATCTTGTTTTCAAACATGGGTAACCCTCATATTCCTCACCATTCATATTACATGAATATTTAAGTAATATTGTAAACATTCACCCATTTTCCTTCATTCATTTTTAATCAACATCGTGAAACAGTATAGTATATTATTGTTCATAGCGCGCTTGGTTGCGGTGAAAAATAAGCACCGAAAACATCGAGAACCGATCAGTGGAACCGTTCATGTATATATTTCCGTGGGTTTGTTGCCAAATCTCTTACGCAAGCGTCCTCTGGCTGGGTGTTACCCAGGCAAGGTTTATGGATCGCTCAGCGTAGGGGACCCCAAGGTTTTACCTGGCTAGGGGATACCCAGGTAACCCCTAGGAATAAGACTATGAATACGGGCATCAGTGTTTCAGCTTCGTTTAGAATTATGAAACATTGCAGTGTGATGCCTTAGAATTATGTGCCTGTGTTCAAACGTGAGCATGAGTGTTTTCATCATGTACGACCATTAGTTTCAAAAATTCCATTTATATTCTCTGCAAACTAATGAGTTTCTAAATAAGAAAACATGGAAGGATATTGAACTAAGGCCAATATCGGAGGTAAGACTAGTGAAGCCTTTGAGACAAACTCTAAGAGTGAGACAATAAATTTCATGTGAATAATCTTTTGGATAAAATCTCATGGAACAAAGTGAAAAACCAAAGCTTTTACTACGTCACGAAAACCAGCGAATGTACTGATTCCAGCCTCCATTTCTATATCACCGAGATTTGATATCAATATTTTTAACGACCCGAGGGAAGGGTATGATTATTTTCAGGCATAAATCATTAAACGGTGAATATTAATGGATATTATAATATGGTGTATATTATGGGTATTTCATATATTTCAGGTCAGTTATAAGATTAGACTAAACGCCGTTGGTATGAGTAATCTGAGGAGTTTTTGCGGCAAAAGTAGGATGGATAGGGTCAGGAATGAGTGAGTAATAAATGAATGTGGGTTAGATACTCCAGCAATGGACATATATGAAAAGAGTGTGCTTCGTTGGTTCGGCCATGTTGAGAGAATGGAGTCGAATAACGAAACAGACGAATATATAAGAGTGAAATGAATGGTGCGAGAGATAGTGGTAGGCCGAGAAAGTCGTGGTTGAATGTGGTTGAGGAAATTCTTAGGAGGAGGAATATGAGGAGTCTTAAAAACAGGAGGGCGTGTATGAAGCAGTGTATGGGAATAAATGAGGCAAAAGAGTTTTGCAAGGATAGGTCAGCATGGAGGATATTATTGAAGTAGAGTTAGGTGTACAAATGTGTATTTATGAGTGAAACTTTGTGACTGTGCCTACCCCGGAAGGGAACGGCGTGATTGGTATGTATGTATATATACTATATAATAATAGAATAAGCCAATAGAATCAATAAACCGATGACCTGGAAATATTTTTACACCACACTAGTCTTATTTTATATTTTCAACGAAACACGGAACTAGCCGCGCAGTAATTTCAACGGAGTCACCCGCTAGTGATCACACAATTGTGTGAAATTCACAGTGGAAAAATCATTCGCCTAGATCGGGAATCGAACCCAGATATCTCAATTTCGCGCCGAGGGCTCTAACCAATTTAGTTACCCGTCCTCCTACGCTGCGAATACTCATGAGGGCGTTAAGTACCAAGTTTTCCTCACAGGTACCGTGCATATAATGCCAGAGGTACCCTAAAGCGAGCGCTAAGCGCTACAGTCCACGGGATAAACCCAACTTTAAACACAAAGGTGTTTACTTTGGACATTTTCAAAGAACCACGGAATTAGCCGAGCAGTAACTTCAATTGTGTCATCCGCTAGTGTTCACACCATTGTGTGAAATTCACAGTGGAAAAATCATTCGCCTGGACTGGGAATCGAACCCAGATCCCTCGATTTCGCCCCGAGGGCTCTAACCAATTTAGTTACCCGTCCTCCTACGCTGCGAATACTCATGAGGGCGTTAAGTACCAAGTTTTCCTCACAGGTACCGTGCATATAATGCCAGAGGTACCCTAAAGCGAGCGCTAAGCGCTACAGTCCACGGGATAAACCCAACTTTAAACACAAAGGTGTTTACTTTGGACATTTTCAAAGAACCACGGAACTAGCCGCGCAGTAATTTCAATTGAGTCATCCGCTAGTGATCACACAATTGTGTGAAATTCACAGTGGAAAAATCATTCGCCTAGATCGGGAATCGAACCCAGATATCTCAATTTCGCGCCGTTTCTTAAACTCGCGTATGTTCCTTAAATTCCTCTTTGCTCCTTTCCTGCCCCCATCCGCTTCCTTGCCCTAATTTTCACCATCCTATTCAGTTCTCTGGGAACCGATTAACCTTTGCCCAACGAATGAGGTGGTCCATGATTACCTAACAGGTTAAGGCGTCCGCTGAACTAAAAGAAATAAGTATAGGATGGGAGTGGCGTTGGGGTTCTCGGTCGGCTGAAAAGAGGTTTAAGACGAGCTGAATGAGGACGAAAATGTGCTCTGGCAGGTTGATCTTCATTCAGCTCGACAGACTGTGATGACAAGGTGAGATGCTGGGACATCTCGGTCCATCGGAGTCACTCATGTGCACTAATATTGAGAAAATCTTTGAGGACCGAAATAATGCTCGTAAAATGGCGGAATCCAGCTTTCCATTATATAATAGTTTAAAATCTACTGTGAGCAGTATTCTTATTCGTGCAAATCTACTTTTAAGGAGGAACTATCATTTTAGGAATGCCTAATAACCTACCTTGATTTTAACATGTATTATAAAGTAATATTTCTAGCATTGAATGGTGGATATTTATCACTAGGTCATTGATCATTTAACGTAGAAATATTGATTTAAAATTTTAGGCATTATTATTTTAGGATTATCATTTTAGGCATGGCTAATAACCTACCTATATTTTAACATGTATTATAAAGTAATATTTATAGCATTGAATGGTGGATATTTATCACTAGGTCATTGATCATTTAACGTAGAAATATTGATTTAAAATTCATTAATTTTTAACGCTAAATTACATCGTATTATGACAACGCAGTGTCATCTCTTCAATTTTTTTTTTTTGCTTGCCGGACGATTCTGCTGCCCCGAATGTCCCCGGAATCCCTATAGGCTGCTGAGCCTGTCATCAGGTTTTCCAGGGATCTGACCAACAGAACTTGACATACATCCATGCTCTGGGTGGTGAAAAACCCACCCAGGCGGGACTCGAACCCGCGACCCTCGGTTTAGCAGGCAAGGACTTTACCCCGCCGCCACCGGGGCCGGCTGGTTTTTATTTTAATTACATTTTGCATGAAAATTGCATTATAATCTCATTTTCCGCCCAAAGAATATTATTCAAAAACATGTGTAACATGCACTAAATATTGAGACGACACACATTTTTTTCAGCTCAGGTCATCGATAATATAACACGTGTATTCAGGGTCAAATGACATACTTCCGGTGTTCATCGGAGCATATACATTGTTAGCAATGTTATAACATACACGACACGTTTTCAATATCTTACGAACTCCAACATACTACGATAGATCAGATCATGAAAATCCAATAAGGGAAATCGATTGTAGAACAGATAGTTTTAAAATCGCCTTTTTCCCACGATCGATGAGAAACCATAATGGCTGCGTTGACACTTAGAAGTAGGTTAGTTGACTGGTAGTGTAGCTGATTAATTCGTATACCCCCTAATGCATGTTTCTAAATCTGCCGAGTAGTGCTAGCACCATGTTTTGTATGTTCCCTGCATGACTCTTTGTTTCACGTTTACGTAGTTACATTATAGGATAATTTTGTGGTTTCTGTAGCATTTGTAGCATACCTTTTATGTGGTGCATGTTGGTGAAAGTAAATTTATTTACTGTAGTTTATGTTGGTGACAAGTCAACCCCTGTCAAACACCCCTGTGGTGGCTAGCAGGGTGATAAGTAGAAGTAGAAGACATTCCTGGATAATCGTAACTTCTTACACAGCAGTCAGCATGGCTTCCGTACGGGCAAATCCTACGAAATACAGCTTGCGCTCCTCCTTCCTGATATCCTAAAATCAGATGAATCGAAGAAGTTGGTTGCGTCCTAACACCTTCTGCCACCGCCCATGTGGCGGCCCGCAGGGTAGTATGTAGATGTATAGGTAGATACTGTGATGAATGTTGCTACGTTGCCAAGGGAAACTTATGCTGCTTACCTTGTTTACTAAAATTCTTAGTAAACGACTTCAAAATGAGGCATTTTATTGCTATAGAATTTGAACCTTGAAGTTGGCCTTCCCTCGGTTTGTACAACAATTATGATATCAAGTAACGAAGTTCAGGTAAAAGTAACGGAGGCTGGAGGCAAAATACTCACTGGTATTCGTTGCGTGGCAATGATTTTGCCCAATGAGTACAAGCATGAGTTCTAAAAATATAATAGGCCGTACTAATGCAAGCATAACTTTACTCATTACAATTTTTTATGTATCTTAAGAAAACTGTAATTTGAATCGCAGTTTCCTCTTCAGTACAAGTACTAATCTTCCAGGAAAGCGATAACGAAGTAATTATGCCTTCCCTAACTACGCACGTTTGTCCTATTATTCTTACAGTTAATCAGCTCAGAATTTTCTTAGTCAGTGCATAAATTTCAATGTGAAGTCTCGAGTTTTGGTCAACTTGTTTTATGGTTCAATCTCCACGTTTCGCCAAATATTATGGCGTCTTCCGGGCTTTGAATTCAGCAGAGTTCAAACATATCTGGCCAATGTCGATATGAGTAGTGCACATTAATGAGTTTTTACGATGTAGTCAATTGGAACTCGACTACGTTATCAAAATTGGCTCTAGTTATGTTTGAAATTCGCTGATTTCAAACCCCTGAATCCATCGAAATATATGGTGAAACGGCGACATTGAACCATAAAACAAGTTGACTAAAACTAGAGAAGCGTTATTGACTCATAGTTAATGCTACGAGCTTTAACAATCGAACCATCCAGATATGCCTTCGCTACTCAATCGATATTTAATTAAAATACGTTTTTCCTGTTTGGAAATGAAAAACGGCTCTTATCAGGTATAACTTTGGCTAATTACCTACGAGCGTAGTCATTTGGAATTCATAAATATTTACCTATTACACTGCATAAATGTATCCCTATATTAGTAAATGTATTATGGTATTTCAAAGCTTGTACATAAGCCTACTAGTTTATTATTCTCTCGCAAATTTATTATCTGCATGGAGCGCGGGATTAGTCTTTCGTTTTTTCTAATTCATTCATCAGTTTCAATTCATTCAGTTTTTTATTGAAACAAAAACAACTATGGAATTGAATCTGATGTCACCAGGAGCCGTCATGAGAATCGCAGCGTACTGTTTCCCTGGCTCCGCGTGCAATCGTGTCAGAAACAGGGTTATGTCTCGACTCATTGAGTATAATGAAGACAGAGGCTGAGACTCAGCCATTTAGGGAAGCTTATTTATTAAACAGAATGAAGCGAAAGCGCGTGATCATACGTGTCGTGCCCGTGTCAATGCGGACCAACGTCTGCTGTGGTGATGTCTCAAGTAGAGGTGTGTGTGTGTGTGTGTGTGTGTGTGTATATATATATTCCTACCGCCTCAGTCCTCCCTTCCTTCTCAGTCTTCGCTCTTGCGACCAAGGTGCTAGTGGCACCGAAATATCAAGGAACTTTGTAAGTGTGTTCATCATTTTTTTGTTTTCTGTGTTTGTCGTCTGCCTTCCTCTGGCAAACTTATATATATATATATATATATATATATATATATATATATATATATATATATATATATATATATATACACATGAACAGGCATCAAGTAGTCCTTAAGATAGTTTGAGCGAAATATTATTTTACATAGGAATCGATAAATTTTGTTTCATTTTAAAGAACAATATAACACTCTTCCATTGACATCAAAAATTTAACCCCTTACCACATTACTTTCCGAGATATTTGCCAAAAAATACCAGCCTTTTTACAAGGGAAATGGTACGAGTATGCACTCCAGAGAGATCTTATATTTAAAATGAGGCATTCCCTACACTTATATCTCATCAAAAAATCAACAGTGTTTAGTTTGTGTGATTTCTCAAATACTTTTGAAAATTAATCATATTGTCACCGCAGTAAATTCTTCGGGATCACAGTAAACCTTCCGTTGTGATGGAGTTTTAAACTTACCGCATGAACAAAATGAGTCAAGTTAAACTTATTTAGATATTTTCAATAAATTATTTACGATTTGAGTCATGTTACAGTATATTATTGCACCATTAATAATACAATGTTTAATTCGTGTGTCTCACAGCTGGTGAAATTAAAACGTATAATACGAATATGGTTTCTATTATGACTATGGAACTATCTCGCTCGCACTGCCTTAACAATTAGACGCCAAAGGCGGACGAACAGTTCAGTAAACGATTCGATGGTTACCCTCCCACTCGTTATGATGAATGGCACTTCATTTAGCTCTAAGAACTCCTTATAGCACGTTAAAGCGCAGTAGCTATGTACTACAGCGCGAAAGTCCCTGGGAACAAATAGTCCATGCCTCTCTGATGAGGTGTAAACTCCTCGGCCAGCGTCCACGAAGGAGAACACGAAGAAAGCTCACGGCAGCCGGGAATTGAGTTGCCCTCCCGTTTAATGACCTTCCATCGTAATGTACGTCTTTGTTCGAATGTGGTCGAGTCATTCCACGCTGAGCTCGAGGGCGTCGCTCCCGCTTCCTTCGAGCCGTCTCAGAATAATATTTACGGGATCATTTGAAGTCGAGAGTAAATATGTCTCATGTCTACTCTCGCATAAAGGCATGATTTTATTCTTTTAGCTCTTCAAATATTGTATGTACAACCTGTATCAAACGACCACCGCCGGATCTATGAGATAATGGCCGCCTCGACAGGAAATGCTGAAGGGAGAGAAAATTTTCATGGTTTATTTACTTTTTTTTAGTTTCTACCGATGAAGGTAGGTTTTCATGAAAGTCAGAGATTCTCCTCCCGGCTTTCTATATTTTCAGGGGTTTAACTACCTCTTTTATCTCTCTTAGATGTCTGGAAATTTTATTCTTTCCGCGAAAAAATCGGATGCTTAGAGAGGCGACCGCTTAAGGAAGGTGGCCGCGGGGACAGGTTTTGCTGTCCTTTAATGCTGGCCTCAAAACCGTTTCGTATTTCAAAAGATTAGAAGTGACAGCCGGCGTCCTGGACTTCTTAGCATTTCCTACCGTGATCCGCCCTTTTTGCCGCATTTTCAAGTAGAGGAACTTCGGGTATTATGGAATAGTCGGGCAATATGGAACACAGTGATTTCTCATTCGTCAATTGGCTCAAACAAGCGAGAGACGCATGAACTACTTCAACATGTTCCCATGATGCTCTGTAGCGAGTCCAGTTCGTCTCCAGGCACCGTGTGAGTTACGGCGCAGAAAAATTGCTTTCGTAGTTTCACAACATCTTTGCCGATAAGTTTTCGAAAATATATAATAATTATTGAAAATGTACACTAGTGATTAAAACTAAGCGATTTATTAAGTTAAAGAGTTGTAGATTGTTATTTTTTCTCGGTTTTTGGCTATGGCTACAATTGGTTCTGTTGTGCTGTTTTGAAATCCAAGATGGTATTTCGGGAATTTTGGAATACTAGGTATTCCATATTGCCCGACACAAAAACGGTAAGCATCAGCACATTAATAAAAAAGGAAAGAAGAAAAGCAACAACAGTGGTCATGGTAACTCAGATAAAAGGCAAAAACAAGAGAGCTTCAAGTCACGGAAAAAAAACTTTGCCAGAAATAAGAGTTTATTTCTAAGGACGCTTCCAGTGGCAGTGACGAACCTTTTCACTCAAAGGTTTCATCACCATTGGGCTTAGTACAACCATCTTCATTACCAAGAGATGATGATGCAGAATGTTTGTTCTGTGAAGGAAAGTTTTCAGACGATAGAAGAGGAGAAGTTTGGGTATGATGCGTTGTTTTTAAAATGTGGGCCCACCTTGACTGTGCAGGTGCTGAGAAGGAGGATTATATTTGTGACTTGTGCAAATAGATAAATGTATTACTCTATTACTAAAAAGTAATTCTTTTGAGAATTCAAGTTGAAAGAAATCCTATAAATGCGTTTTGTATGCAATAAGTTTTTTTTCAAACTTACATGATTATCTACATTTTTACAACATTTTTACGTGCTGCGTCGAAACAATTAAGGTGGATGGAGAGGGCGCTAGCTTTGATTTGCAATGTTAGAAGTTGTGACGCGGGGCTGGCATGTCCGCCATCTTTGTTAACCCCGAATTTCCTGTATTGTTTTCGACTGGCGCGCTAATTTTGCAATTTCCCTATATTATCCGCCTACTTCCCACTAAAAATCGGCATGCATTAACTTCAATTTGCATTCTCCTAGTATACATCATTTATTTGTTTAAATGTATATTAATCCGCATTAGCAGTGAGAGCTATGGCGGAATTGAGTGCAATCCATAACTCTAAGCAACCAATGTATGTTCCCGGCTGCGGTAATCTGTGTAAATACTTACAGTTTGAAAACTACGAATTCGAATTCGTGGATTTTTGCTTCACACAGCTTCAACAATCCAACGGAGTCGGTAAAACCAGGCCCCGGGCCGCGATGCGCGATTGAAAAATCTTGTTTAAGGCAGGGACACAATCAACGTGTACGTGTGACGCGAGACGTTAACGGAACAACGGGAGACGGGGAACGCAAGTCAGCGGAAACAATCGAAGTTAACGCGGCCCGGAGTAACAATTGACTGACGCTGGCGCAGCTAAGAGATCAGGGGTGCGTTCCGAATCACGCATGATGCGCATCAAAGCGCTTCGGGTCGTTCCGAATTGCGCTTTGAAGCGCTCTAAAGTGGCCCTGCAACGAGCATTTCCGGCAAACTGATGCGCGCATCAAGGCATCAAAAATTTCTGATGCAGTTCATGCGGAGACAGCGAATAGCGCGGGAAGAAGCTAATTCAAAATAACAGACGATGACATGGGAGTAGTTATAGTGAGAGAGGATGGGCGCGAGGCACCCTTTGAATTTATTTTAAATAGTGAGGAAGCGGAAAAGGCGAAAGCAGGTTATTTAATAGTTATTACATTAATAATTGATGTTAAATATTGTAAGTATTTTTTAATGAAGTGGTAAATAGTTGAGCAGTGCTAAGAATTTACTGAATCTTACAAAGTCAAAGCAATAATGTACATATAACTTTTCTTCTGACATAATTACAGAGAATTTCAATAACCCTTATCTCAAAAATATCTCCAAGGACATATTTTTAACCGGACACAGAACCAAATATGTGGGATTTCTATGCGATGCATGTGTTTGCACAATGCATGTACCCGAGTACATAAATAAACACATTCACTATTGAAGTTGCACTGTGTAAACACCCAAATTTGCACAAATGAGTGAACATATGACCATAAAATAGCTCTAGATCTAACTTGGAGCATTTGCCCATGTATCTATTCAGCCACGTACATGCATGGGTATTTCCATCATGCAAACATGTCTTTACATGTTGTAATTCATCAGACTAGAAAATTGATATTTCAACCTTTGTAGAATAATATATCAACAACATGCTCACTGCACTACCGGCAATAATAGATTTAAAAATGAAAATACAATAACAAACCTAGAAATCAACTGCATAGAGTAGGTAATCAAAAGACTTATCTGAAGTCTATTATCTATGACAATCGAAATAATAAATTCTGAAAATCAAACTAACCTTCAAAACATCCTTTAAATTCACATCAACCATATTTCACAGCACATAAAGTACCCAATATCAGAAAAAGTTACGGCGAAAAGTTTAACATTTTAGTATTTGTAAATATAATTGATAATACTTGATAACTTAAATAAGAAAACAAATGGGATGGTATCGGACAGCGGTATTCCTGTTCACGTCAATCATACAACGTTCTTGTTTGTGAAACATATTATTTGTATATGTACACACGCTCTTTTACTTATATACTAATCTTTTCCATTTTATCGTGATGTTAATATGTATCTACGTTTTTAAAAATTCACCAGAGAGACATTAAAATTAAAGGCACGGATAATCGCGAGCTATACCGCAGATCAGTCAGTTCTCCACCCGCTTACTCCTCACGCAGTCTTTTGAACATGATTATTCTGGCGCCATCTTCGCATCAAATCCGTTCCGATTTGCACACACGCTTCAAGAGCTTCAAAGCGTGTCAGCAATTCGGAACGATAGCTCCAACGCTCCAGCTTGATGCGCATCATGCGTGATTCGGAACGCACCCCAGGTGTAAACAAGTGTGAAAGTAAATAAGTTGTCTTCGCCAAGAGCTATCTTCAGCAGTTGGATGAATCTGCCGACAGATGGCTCCCATTCCAGTACGGAATTATGTCCAAATATGTTTACTCCATACTCTGATGAAATATCTCGGAGCACGCATTCATTAAATCAAAATTAATGACTGCTTTATGAAAAATTTTACCGGAAAAAAAGCGTCCGCCATTTTGTGACGTAATAGCACGTAAATATCGACAAAAATCTTTGAAAGTAATGCATGGTGCATGACAATCATTATGTTGATAGATGGTACTGTTTTTTATGTCATAAAAATCCCTCCATTACATCACCTTTTGCGTAACGTTTAAGATTTTCTAAGGCAAATAAAAACGGGAGTTTCCTCGGAAATTAGGTCATGTTTGAGCCTTCTTACCTAAGTAACGGCTGACGCCTAAGAAAATTGGCTTACCATTCCATAATCATGAATCACTTGTGAGTATATCTGCTAAGTTTTATGTCTTTACCTCAATAAAATACCGTTGGACTTTTGTGCGGCATTTTTCGATTTCCGACCATTGTGCGATGGAGGATATTTTTGCTTTATATCCACTAATTCTTCCATTCCCTCAAGCTATATAAAGTATAGTATGGAAAGATCGGGGATAAATAATGTGGTTGTTATTTCGGTTGCCAGACATCAGGTTGATAACATAATGCCCTCCTTGACTACCTCAATGGTCGAAACATATGCCGTGTATAAATTAATAAATGTGGATTCACCAAGTGGATATTATTATTTACAGTGAGTGGAAAATTCCAAAACGAAAGCGAAGTCACGCTGTAGACGATCACCTTTATCATTTGATAAGTGCTTCATTCTAATTTTATAATGGTGCGTTCGACTCAGAGAGATAGGGTTACCCTATCAAATTGGGCCCCATTTAAATATTTAGGAGACCTTCTCAGAAGTGTCGAAAATTTTATCGATTTAGAGTTGACCTTGATTTGTGGGAGTAGCTATGTCAATTGAAAGAGGAAATCTTTGCCTTTCAAGGCTTTTTCAAAAATGAATTTGTACAGTGGGACGCAGATAGGCCTTATTTATTTACGAATCCATTTTGGACTTCTGCCTTCTTTCAGTGCACATGGAATGGATCGAGTTTAGAACGCGTCGAAAGAAATCTGATACACCTTAGCATGCGATAGTATTGATAAGAGACAGATGATTTGATATCTGTCTGAAAATGGTCAAAAATTATTATGTCTGAAATGGCTCTGGTACATGTATTAGGTTCTCCCATAAGCCTCTTGATTGTTATCCTTCGTTTTCCATTTTGGCGCCAGATTATTGGCCAGTGCGGCGTGCGAATGAATGAAAAGGTCATCCTACTTGCCCTGTAGACATTGACGTGTACAACTTGCATATAATCCTCATTCTACTAAGGTAGAAACACCGCCAAAATTATCAAAATAGGGTAAATACCGACTTCCTACACACCAGCAAAAAAGTTTTTAGCCCACTTATAATTGTACTATCGCCACAAAATTTACGACTCATAATAAGAAAGCCTTGCGCATTTGTGAAATAGTTTAATTTTGATAACATCTTAATTCTACGAGAACTAAAAAAGGATTCAGCAATGAGAAGTAGGTCAAATTAGTTAGTATCCCTTTACTGGAGCTTAGGTGACACTCGAAAAATGGCGTCGAAATTCTTCGAAAAAATCGCACATTGGACATTTTTGAACTCAAACATCTCTTAAACTACAAATGTGAGAGATGAATTTTTTACATTTTCTAAATACTCGTTTATAACACTACATGGTACTGTCACTGTCATTTCCTTGAAATGCTGGAGTTTTTCACAAAATATTTTTTCGCTGGTGTGCACAAGGCCAAAATTTACCTCAAAATAGTATTGAATTGAGGTAAGTCAATGCGTTACAGCAACCTACCATGCATTACCACCTCAAGAGCCAGCCGTATTTCTATTTTAGGCCAAAAGAGGCTAATTAGTGAGAATAGTGCATTTTACATCTTATTACATAATGGTGTGGCTTTGACTCTCAGAGGTTAGGGGAAATTCTTGCTACTGTTATGTGTATACCAAGACCCTACCTGATTGGGATACATTTCTCTCAGGAAAACTCCCATATTCCCCAATCCCATTAGTACCTGGGATCTGAAAGGTCTAAACCCACCCAAAGGTACCGTCGGCCTTTCAGGTGATGAGTGAGTTATCAGAATGCAAAAAGGGGAGGAAGCAAGGGAAGGGGGGAATGTAGAAGGCTGCTTGCCGGGTTCAATGAAGCGACTCAGTGATTGGGAGTTCAAAGAGACTGAAGTCGATAGGAGTGTGTGCTGCGTATGTCAGGTAAACTCCCTTTTCCTCTGATTCCCAAAGGAGTTGATCGCACTGATGTGGAGAAATTAAGTATGGGATCTCCTCTCCCTTTCATCGAGTGGTGAAATTGAGCTTCAGCCAATTGCCTGAGTTGTCAGGTAGGGTTATCTTGGATAATTGTTTCGTTTGTACCAGAGACCAAATTATCCATGAGCAATTGCCGCTCTGTTACATATTAGATGAAAATTGATTTAACCATCATTGATCGTTCAATTCTAAGATTGGTTGACTAAAGCCCTCCACCCTTCCTTTTATAGTGCTAGGTCCCTTACTTCCCGGTAGCTCTTCCAGTGTATTTTCCCTTTTATTGGGGCCATGAATGTATTCGTGGGTCATCCTCTTCGGACTTTTCCCTCTGTTGTACCTTCATTTCAGTTCTCCACAAGCCCATTGTGCGTCAGTGTGTGACCAATCCATCTGGTTCTTCTTTTCTGTATAATGTTCCATATGGTATTTCCCTCTTGTATTCTTCTGTTCACTTCACCATTCTTATTTTGTCCGTCCATTTGGTCTTCAGCATCCTCCTCCTACTCCAAGTTTCGAGGGCTTCTTGTCAATTTTGATCAGATTTTCCAATGGTCCATGCTTCCGATTCATAGAATATCACGCTCCAGACAAAGGTTTTCACATACTGTTTCCTGGTTTATATTCATTTCTTCTTTGAGCGAAGCAGTTGTCTTTTTACCTCGAATGTTTGATTAGCTCTAGGCTATTCTCCGCTTGATGTCTGTTGTACTTCTTCCGTCCCACGTGACGTTACTTTAGAGACCGGTGATGGTTTCCACTTGCTCTAATTTCTCTCCCCCTCCTCATGGAATTTTACATAGATTTCATTTTCAACAGTTTGCTTGAATGTTCTTTTAAAAAGCATTGCCAGTGTATACCCTATTCATGAATTATTCGCAGCCATCTCTGCCGTAGTGACCTGCACCTGGTCTGTAATTTCCCACACTAAGACTCTTCATCTCTTCAATTTTCTATCACGCTTCCCCGGTCTCTGTTCTCCCTTATGCCATCTCTCTAACCCAGCTTCTTTTTCCTTCACGGCTGTCTGTAATCTCGTGCCTCTAATTTTTCTGTTCCTCACACCACGTCGGTTGCCATAAATTAGTTCTTACATAATGTCCATCTGGACTTCTTATTCCACAAGAAATTCCACTCTCGCTGGTTAGAAAACCATAGTGATCCAACCCTCTCGTGATCACGTTTTTCTTTCCAAATACTTTTCTTATAATTACATTTTAAACCTTGATAGTGTCTATTAATAATGAAACCATAGCCTCCTAAGCATTAAAATAATTTTACTTCTATTAAGACACGTCCTCATCATCATTGGTCGTTCAATCCCGTTCAGTCCCGTTGAGACGCAGCTTAACTGAGGCAGCGCACCGACTGGGAAGTACTTGAAGGATTTCAAAACCAAGTTCCGACAGTATCATCTATGGATAAGAAAATGTGCCAATAACTATCATCTTAAAAACAAATAAAGGACAGCTTAATGAACCTACTCCTAGGCCACACATGAATAGTAGGTTACACATTGACATCCACATCAATCTATCTAGATGAAACCTTCTGATTCCTAAGGCTCTCAACAGGTAATAAACCAACAAAATGTAGCTGTAAATTAACAGTAAAAGATCCACACAGCAGAGAAAAGGCTCTCGATGGAAGTTTCATATGCCTCTTGCACACTTCCTGTCGTAGATATTTCCTCTCTCGCATTTAAAAAGTAACTGTTAGGTCTAAAAAATACCCAGCTATTATTCACAGCATCAAGTAGTTCATATCTCTTCAATCTTTATTGAATATTCACCACAGTCTCACGTTAATAGCAATCAGCAACGGCCATTTCGGTCGACTGAGAAGACTACTTTCTAAGTAGCGCCAAGGACTGGGTGAACTAAAAGTGGAAATTTAGGCAACACGTAGCCTAGGCAACGACTCCAAACATTTGAATCCATTATGTATATTCATGCACTTGACGAGAAAGACCTTACAGGCGGGCGAAAACTCAGTGTTTTTTCAACAATAGGCAAATCTGTGAAAACGTTTCACAAAATCTCTCGATCAATGTCTATCAACAGCTCCGAACATAAGGCAATATGGCCGTCCAAAGCCTTGCACACGAATGGACACTGATAAAAACTTCTAATGCATATAAATGAATATTTTGCTTGTCTTCTATGCGTAACAATACCATTCATCAGATGACAATGAAACTCTGGCGAGTTATTGAGCGCGCGCCCGCGAAGATTTCTGAATTAGTAAATCCATTGTACAATGCAAGGACACTGTAAATAGGACGTTCCTCAAGATGGCTGAAAACGCAGATTTCTTCTGTCATCTCGCGCGCTTTTTAATGGTTTCCAAGACTTCCCGAACCGTGGCGCTAGTGAGCTGAGCGATCCGAATCATTCTCGTCGAGTGCATTGCCGTGTACGGAAGAATTGGAGTGCGTCTCGCTTTTAAACAGCATTATTAATTAGTGATGGTTGTCCTGCCGTTATTTTCTACTTTTTCGGCTTGAGAAATGAGGCCTAATTGTCGTTGCTGAGTGCATGGGTGCAACGGAGGCTACGACAAGTCGAAAAAGGAAAATAAAGAGTTGGGGCTAAGGAACCCAAGCCTCTTCAAAGGTAAATAGTGTAGTAAATTTGTTTAAATGTGGTATTATTCGATAAAGTGCAGAGATATAAACATAGATAAGGTAGTGTAGTTGGTTCGAGTTGTCTTATAGGTGAGATAAGCAGTTTTACGTCTAAAGATGGAATTAGTAGTGCGTTGTGTAGATTGAATCGGAAGGGAGGCACTTTATTTTCAGTATCTATTTTCCGCAGTTGATCCTGCTCTTTTTCTTTTGCAGTTTTTTACCTGTTATTCATCCCTTTATATGGATTAGCATGTGTGATCGGTACAAAGTCTTTATTACAACCTGTTGTATATTTTTTAACTCTTTAAATATAGAAACTATGTGAGCCAAATTTCATTTTTCCCCTTCCTGTCTCTCGTTTTCACTGTCATTCATGTTCTTTGTTACGAAATGTCTTCCTGGGTACTTCCATGTAATGCTACCGTTAGCTCTCCACCAGTCATTGTAGAATTTTTCCTGGGAATTCCTCTCCTGTAACATTTAATGGCCCTAGTTAACTTCCCTTCTATAAGCACATTATTGCCGCTCTGTGACTATACTATTTAGATTTGTCACATTTACATCTTCTGGTTAATATACCTAATTAGTGAGGAATCGTTAGCCTTTTCCGATGCGGAATTTTGAACAAAGTGAGAATTATACTGTAGTTACTGGGTGGCAAACATTATTTGACTTCAAGTCTTGTCCAAACAATTTTTGGTTAATTTTATATCCCTGTCAAGGCGAGCCATTTTTCTTCGGTGGCTCCTGGCATTTTGCGTACTTGGCATTGAGGTTTTTTCTTCAGATGTCACGTAGATGACAAATATAACATGGTGCCACTATCGAGTGTAATTTTCAGTTAGCAGAGTGTAGTGTATATAGCCATATTTTATAAAATTCTCAAACGATGTGCCCTATCTTTGGTATTTACAACTATTCTGAACCACTATCAGATTTAAGTTTTCTTTGTTCTACCCGAATTCAATGTACAAGTGTAAATGGTGTACGCTTAGCTATTCGACCACGAATCGAAAGATGGCTGTCATTTTGAGGTGTCTAATGTGAGGGAGCGGGCGGGTAAGACACCAATATCTGTCGTAGGGTTTGCGAAGTCGCAATAATTACTATAATAATATAAGTAGAAGGTCGACCTTCGGTGCCCTCGGTTAATGACACGAATTGCGCATTTATATTCGTCTGAAGTGAATAGCTAGAGAGTGAATATGAAGGTGATGCCTTCGAGTGCAGATCTGATTTAAAATCGAATTTTTGTTTAATTTGAATTACGCACGTCTTTAGACAGTCATATGGTTTCTTAAAGTGCATTTACATGCTTAGTAATCGTAGAAAATTCCCAGCTTGGTCCGTTAAGCAGATAATTTTACAACTTTTATGAACTGCTGGCATTCAGTTCCGTAAGATTCTCGGATCGCTCAGGGAATCAGTGCCGCGAGTGGCGACTTGGTGAAACTAATAAAATGCACGGGCCCTGGCAGCACTTTCATTGGCCGAGTCGGTAATCCTCTCTGTAGAATCCTTGGTACAATGAGTGGAGCGCGAGTCGTTTAAACAAATGAGTGTTGGCATGCGAGCTTCTCAAACAGGCGAGGAATGACAAGAAAGCAACGAAGCAGATCGTTTACAAGTTGCTCAATCACGGGCATCAGAATCGTGTCAGTGGGACATAAAATTGCGTCAATCAGAATCATATCTGTGAGACGCAATATGTATTAATAGGTATGCAACTTATTTTTACGTAGAATGAGATTTGGTGTTATGGTCTCTTTGTTTGCTCTTTTTTGAATCATTGATTTCGATTTTTGCTTTCGCTTCACTTTTTCCCAAAATTGCAATTTTTTAGCTCGAAAACCTTAAATTTTTGCACTAATTCAACAATAAAATATTTTAATTATTTGGAAACCGCAGCATACACAAGGAATGGAAACTCATGCCATCATAGTTTTCTAAATTCGTGTGTAGGTACAAGGATTTCATTGGAGGAATTGTAACGAATGCCGGGCATGGCTATTAATAAATATAAACAGTCCAGTTTGCATGAAAAACGTTATCAATCGACTTAAAATTAATATATTTGTGAAAGTATGCGTTATATACCGTATCATTCGCAGTTGTAAATGCAAACAAATATATAGAGAAATAGACTACAGCATACCATTTGTGTTTCTGAGGGAAGACCATGACTATTATGGATAGGGTGTTCAACAGGAGATTTTTATTTATTTATTTACTTATTTTCACTGTCCCGAATACAGTACAATGGGCCATTTTACGTTGGGTGAACAACAGTAACAACAGACAAGCCAAAGACAATGACACCCATGTCCTGGGCAGATAATATACTACCCAAGCGCGACTCGAACCCGCGACCCTCGGGTTAGCAGGCGAAGACTTTACCCCGCCGCCACCGGGGCCGATGTCGCACATTGTCGCCCGCCTGCTCCTTGTTTTCGAGGAATGAGCTCCCAGCTAGTAATCGGTCGGGCAAACTGCGAAGTGGCCCTCGGTGGGCAGTTTCAGTGGCGAAAAAGCAACAGGTGTGACGACGTATATTCGGCTCTCTCGAGCGTGTAAGTTCTATAAGAGTTGAACTCATAACTGTGTCAGACTCCGAGTAAATTAGGACAACTATTGCAAATTTTTGTGTCTTTGGGTGGGCAGCTGTGTATTAAAGTCTACTGGCTGCTCATCGTTACCAGCTTCTCGCCTAAGGAAATGGTGAAATTTTCATTCCAACAGTTTCCCATTCCAGTCTTGGTTGCTAGAGTTAATTTGCTCTGATACATGCAGATTTTATGTTTACTCCACCAACAGAATAGGCAAGGAATTTTTGTGATGACTTTTGCAGGAAGTGAACTGTGAAGCTTTTGCTGATATTTAATTTCTAACTCCCACTCCTGGCACCACGAATGAACGTATTTAATGCACTTTTGAATTCTCGTTATTTGATTTTTTTATTTCTCATTTTGCTCAATTATTAGCTGGATGTAAGATAACATTTTTAATTGAATGGTAACAAATGGTTATTTGACCTACCACAATCTTAGTCTAGACATGCTTATTGGTCTTCGCAATTTTGGTTCCTGCGGAAAAGCTTGGCACTACTATTTGCTGGCCTATTATTGTGATCCTATGTCATGATTAATGGGTTGCAATGCGGTGTTGGCTCGCATTCAGCGTGTGTCCCATAAAAAAATCGTTTTCACGCGAAAAAAAGCACAAGTCTGTGCCCCCATTACAGGGAAGACGAGGGAAAAAAACGAACAATTCCAAGGCATCACCAAGATAGATCAATCAAGTGACTGCCCGAGAGGTCAAAAATGTCAAAAACTTCAATTATCATATTTTTCTGTGACTATATTGTTCCAAAACGATGAATTTTGTAATTGTTGTCCTATAAATTAGAAAATCCTGTCATGTGGTTTCATATTGATCTTTCTAGTGAGAATAATTAAAGAGGAAAAACTTGGGTTTGATGATTCAGCAAATAGTAAAAATGTTATGATTTTGAATCGTGCCATGTTTTAACCATATTTTTAATTGATTATTTATTATACCAAGTGGCAAATAAAATTTTCTCCAGATCTTGCTCCAGATTTTTTCCGTCTTAAGTGCTTAATAAAGCTTACTTGGGTATTCCACCGGGTATGGAGCTGCTAACTCAGTAGAATACCCATATAATCCGCCAGCTTAGCCAATGCAAAGGGTTTCTGCTATAATTTCTTTTTGTTCTCAAAGTTAATACAAGCGCTGTTATGAAATTGAAGCTATCGAGGGGAGAGTCGAAGATGTCTCTCTCCGAGAAAACCCTAAAAACAGATTCTTCCCAAAATACGAGTGAGAGAAACAGGAGGAGTCGGGAACAATCAAGTATATAAAATTACCACCAAATGAAAGATAATATATTTCAGCAACATAACACGTACAAACAAAGTAAGGGTCAGCCAACCTGCATTTTGACGTCTAAGTTTCAAAATCAATCACCAACTATACAATCAGCAAGAGTAGAACCTCTCAAGACCACGATCAATATCAAAAGAGACCGATTAGAGGTTTTCGTCGTAGGAGGGAAGTTCAGATGGTGGGAAAGTGGAAAGGGTGAGCAGAGGAAAAGAGGCGATTTGTTACCTCGGAGGGGAAGATTTCGGCAAGGTAAAAAGTGAAAGTTGCGAGGGGGTGTAAGGGGGAACAGGTGATTGGAAGCCTTGGTGGGGAGGTAACTTTGTGGAATGGGAACACATGCGGTGTAGGATTGCAGTTGGAGATTAGGAACTGCTTTTCATCTCCGATTGCAGATTTCTGGTTTTTTGCCTTTGTGCCCAGCACTTCTACCTTATTACATCCTCGCAGTCTTCCGTCTCCAACTGCTATATAAACGAGAAAGGAGCTGGTGAGGGGACGTGGCGGACAAGACGTGGCAAGTAGGACTTGCTGGCAGGAGATGCTGAGTCGCGGAGATGGCTGGAGTTCGCGATCGTCGTTGGCGCGACAGATGTCGTTAGCGCGTCAGTGGCGGGGCGCACCTGGGCGCGACTCGGGCAAGTCCTTCGGCTAAGCCCGGAGAATAAATAGTCCGCAGAGGATAAATTCTTCAAAGAGGAAATAAATGGGGAGGTATGCTCAAAAAATGCTACAATATTAATGCAAACATTGTTTTACAAATGGATAAAATTATGATCCTTTTATAGAGAGAGTTTTATGGTAGATTCCAACAATATTTAAAATTATGACTTTTTCGAATGAAATATCTATACTTCATAACGTTTAAATGAGCTCAGAAAGCCATGCTCACCCAATTTTCTCCTAT
Source organism: Ceriagrion tenellum (assembly GCA_963169105.1). Classification (NCBI taxonomy): domain Eukaryota; kingdom Metazoa; phylum Arthropoda; class Insecta; order Odonata; family Coenagrionidae; genus Ceriagrion; species Ceriagrion tenellum. Next base: position 44,985,398 of record OY720643.1, on the reverse strand, counting down.
TTTATTAACTCCCCTTCAGCGTTCCATTCATTTTGATGCGTATGCTATTCACTATCGCTTTCTTTACCAACACTATAATTCCAACCTTAATTTTTCATTCTTACTGGCCATATCTTATATTCTTCGTCTTTCGTCCACACCAGTTACTGAGCATATTCTCTTTATCCTCTTCTATACTACCATTTCAAGAACCTCAGGTTGCGGAAATCCATATTTCCGTATCGTACAAACCTCCAAGCCATACAATATAAAGCTAGTTATTTTAAATTGAAAAATATTTCTTGAGTCAATTTCTTTTTCTTCTTAAAAGATGCATAATCATTATTAGCAGTCATTAATGCCAATATTAATTAACGTCAGCTCTCCTCTCCACTCTCCTATTCGCAAATCTTATATACATAGATCAACACTGTGGCTGGAGTAAACGTAAAATCTTCAGATTAAGTTAAATGTCTTTTAATTACCTCAACTCCATATATATTGTAGGGAACACGAATACAGAATATTTGCAACAAAGCATTAAATAAACTAGGATTTGTTAAGCGTGTAATAGGAATGTCTCGGGTGAAGAAGGAAGAGAGATGCTACTTCGCTCTGGTCACACGTCGTATACGCCGCGAACATTTGGGACCCTGGCCATAAACAATTAACCAATAAATTTATAAAATACAAAGAAAAGCTGCGTGCTTCAATAATAACTGCTACGACCGAAAATAGTGTGTTTCACAACTTTTAGATGGATTAGGGTGGAAGCCCCAAGAGACTCGGAGGCTACACGCTAGGTATAGCGTGCTTGAGAAGTTCAGAATTGGTGTGTTTCAGAGCGACACAGAGAAAATTATCATGACACCTCACTACATCTTTAGGTCTGCCAGAAGCGATAAAATAAGAGAGATACACTGCCGAACAAATAGGTACTAATACTCGTTATTTCCTCGCCCAATAAACGAACACAATAAAAACTGAGCTCCACTAAATACACTCCCGTAATACAAGTCTCCATTTCAACTCGTAAAACCTTGTCCCTCACAAATTTACGGGTTTGGTGTCCTGACGCACCCTGCCACATGTCCATGCGGTGGCTCGAAGGGTAGTATGTAGATGATGATGTAGAACCACTACGTTCACACACACGTTTATTCATTGACGGCCTTCATAATTTATCTTATAAATTCCAATCTTGGCCTTCCTCTGAAATTTTTTGCGATTTTTTTCTCTTCATATTCGTTCCCAAACCTGTTACATCAAAAGATAACGCTAATTTGTTCCAAGAAGTTAAGTACAGAAAGGACACCATGTATAGAAATACTTTATCACCCATTTGGTGTCATCATCCGTTTTTGATAGCGCACATTAATATAGTCATATTTTTAATTCTATAAAAACCAAACGTTTATGGCTTACTCTTTATGGGCCAAAATATTAATAAAGATTAGTCAATAAGAAATAATTATTTATGTCTGTGTTCTCGTGGGAGAATCTTGTTTTTCTATCCTCAATCGGTATGCGAACCTTTTATCACGATAATTATATGGCTTTCTGAAGTTGTCGTTATTAATTTTTTTCGCTTCAGTGGGATAATATCATCGAATTTAATAATGTATTCAGGAGAAATCTTTCAAAATGAAATTCTTCGGGCCGTTAAAATTCCTTTCAGCGGTTTAGGTGTCATTTACGTGCTGATGATGGGGAAACGATTTTTTGATCGCTCCTAGAGAGTCAAATGGACGTCCGGAGACATGAAGTCATCTGCCGACTGAGTTCTTTTTGATAATAAACGATTTAAGATTTATTATTTATTCACCGCATTCTGCACCGTTTTAACATCAAAACGATCCGTCTGCCACCATCAAAATTAAAGGACCAGTTGGTTAAGGCAGAAGATCCCACCGGTTTGAAGACGCCAGGGGTATATCAGATTCCGTGTGAATGTGGCAAAATATATGTGGGGGAGACTGGTCGAACAATTGAAACCAGGCTTAAAGAACATCGGAGGCACTTTTGATTGGCGCAACCAGAGAAGTCGGCAGTGATGGAACACGGCATCAACGAAGTCCATGCTATTAAATGGACCGATGCAAAAATCCTTTGCCGCGCACACCGTTACTGGGACCGCATTATCAAAGAGGCAATCGAGAAACGATTGCATCCGCATAATTTTAATAAAGACATCGGATTCCAACTGAGTAATACCTGGTGGCCAGTGATAAAATGTATTAAAAAGACGAGAAAATGATACAACGGCCAGCGGAACACGTCAGCCAATCATTGGGATCGCAACCTTCCTTGTTGGGGCATCAATAGCTTGTTTAATTTTAGTGTTATGGTGGTCACGGCGGAAATAACTCGTGCCTTGAAAATGGAAAACAAGTCGTTTTTCGAAACATCGGCGGATTATGAAAACATTGCCCGGTGCGGATCCCGAGAAAGATATTTAAATTTTCTTTTTGATAAGTCATAAGTCTACTTTCCAATGAGAAGAAATTTTTCAATCTTAATTCATGTATGTACTACCAAGAAAGCAGGTTATATGTCTCCAACAGGATTATTTCATGGCCTCAATATACTCGACTATTGTGTTACGAACAACTTCGTGGATACATGGCAAACCCTTGCCAAATGTTACTCTTGTGTGAATATATTCCAGTCAAATACACTAAATTCACTATAATTTTGCATACGAATGTTAATATATATTGTGAAACTTACAGATCGTGACACTATTATTGCTAGTTCAGCACTTACACCCCATTTCAAATCCCTAGTACCCGGATTACCGATGGTGATAATATAACGTTAATTCTTACAATTCGATAAATACTTATAAAATAGAGTTGTAAATTATGAATGGTCATATTGTCGTTCTATGTGCACGTAAATGCAGCGCAATTTCAAATAATTTATAAATGAAATGTTAGTTTGTTTCTTTAAGCTGGAATATAATCTTATTACGGCGCAAATTAAAAAATAACTATGTTGATTCCACTTTATGGTGCAACTACGCGGGTTTAGAAACTGTATCATACTTAGGTGAAGTTAAATATAAAAATATGCCTCAAAAATGTTATTTTTCATTGCCGCCATGATGGATCACTACAACAAATTCAAGCCGAAATCTTTTCCTCTCATATTTGAATTTGGTTTTTTTGCTAAGCAAAAGGTTGGCTCCAAATTTCCATTCTAAAGACTGACGTATCTTTTAAAATTTGATCCTACGCTGTCGCCCATATATAATAATACATTAAAGATCATTCCAATTGATGATAAGTGGTGTTTCTTGATCGGAAGCTTTGATTCCGTCAATACCTAATATTAGGTATACCTATTTACGTGACGCTGTAATAACACCTAACTTCAATGAAGTAAATCATACATAATATACGCTTGCGATCAAAACAGAAACTGTCATCTCTTACTAGATTTCGGTCAAAATTATTTCAATATCTCCTCATCTCCATGTGCTCAAATCGATAATATCTGGTCGTATTGCAGGTTGTACCATAATATGTAAACCGGCACGTATTATCTCAAGCTCTTGTATTGTCACTTGTGCTATATTTTATCGTATAATTGTATATAATTTAATGTCCCAAATTACCTTAAAAGATCCCAAGTGAATGCAATTATTCGAGGATTAGTAATAAACAACCACTCATCAATTCGTTTCTGTCGAGTGGTATAATCATTAATGACTGGAATTATGAACTGTAAGTTACAATAAATATTATTAACGTCTACAACCGGTATGTTACCATGAAGTTTCGTTATAATATTGCGTTGTAATGCCCTTAATAGTTGTTCAGTAAAGATTAAACCAAATAAACATATCATGAAATGTAAGGCTTATTAGTAACTACCATTTAGAGTTCATCCTTCAAGAAATATGGCAAAATGAACGATTATATCTTGTCATGTTTGGCTTACCCGAATACTCGCATTCGCTTGGGATCGTTTTATGTCATTTGGGACATCAAATTACTTTCCAGCACACATTCAATCATTTTTATTCCCCCAAAAACATGGCTCAAACTTTTGAATTGGAAATATTGCAAGGTGCACGCCCAACATGTATCGTAATCATCAAAATGCGAGCTATGCATGGTCTTGATTAGGCCCGCCATTTTTTTTGGACTAGTACAAATATTCGGTAAGGAATATCTGAGTAACCCATCCACCTTGTGAAAACAGTCACGTGACCCGTAACTTGCAGACTTTTAGCTCTGAGAAACAGCCGCCCCTGGTTAGAAAGCTAGTAATGTAAACAGGGCATTATTTATTTATTTAAAAATTTATTTATTTTCACCATCCCGAAAACAGCACATTAAAGCCTTTTACCTCTACAACTACGTTATACCCTACGAAACACCACGAGGGTGTGTGGCAGGGGGTGAAGATCACCAAACATGCACTATTGACATGCGACTAGGATATTTAATGGAGACATGCTAGATAATAGGGTCACATGCAGCTAGATGGTTAGTATCTACTTAATAAGAAAGGAACTATTGGTTGTTAATACATGCATCATGCACTACAGACTACTTTAACTATATTTCACCTACCTATCCCTTTGCTACGGTACCTATTGATCTCTCTTATGGAACGCGGGAAAAATGACATTTCGAATCTATCGGCACGACAATCTATCTCTCAGGGTTACATTGGGTGATCAACATTATAACGTGGGATGAAACACCGACAACATGTCCTGAGTGGTGAAAAGTCACTCAGGCGGGACTCGAACCCGCGACCCTGGGATTGGCAAGCGAGGACTTTACCCTGTCGCCACCTGGGCCGACCTGGGCCGCATTACCCCGTCAAACACTTTTTCTCCAAAGAACTCTGTACAACACCAAAACCTACGCAAATATCCGTGCGTAATATGCATGGTGGCACTTTTTCTCAGTTAAAGTAACTTTTTGATTAGTCATTTCAGTTACATCCCGCAGTATCAACTTTCATGACTCCGTCGCACACCGCAGATCGTATTAGGATGGAATCGCGGAGAGAATGCTTTACGTGGCGGGGGCCTTTTAAAGCCTCCTGCGGACTTTGGAGTTCGAATGCCAGGAGAAAATATTCAATCGGCTCAAAGTCAAGTCCTCACAAAGTGTCTGGCGGCATATCGGTGACAGAGGGACTGATGAATAAACTTTTCGCGACCCAAGCGTGAGCACCCGACGTTATTTAAAATTCCTTCAGAGCTGAAAGAATATTATTATTCCATCTAGTTCTTGAGAGCCGTTTCTGTGATGCCCTCCAATTTCAGGGCCAACATTTTTTCTTCATAATCCCACCTACGATTCGCAGTTACCTCTAGGATGAGAATTGCTAATGGCAAAAATGTATAATTGAGGTGGTTTCCTTTTAAATTCAAATGGATGAATCCTAATTTCAATGACCAAGGTGTTTCGGGGCTCTGTAACCTCAGAGCCTAACTCCAAGTTTTAATGTAAATTAGGTCAATTTTTCTCTTGAAACTCCGTCAAAAGGATAGTGACTAGGTTTGCATATTCAAAATTAGATCACCAAAGATATATTGAGCTCAAATAAATGAGAAGCAATTGGTACAAGTTACCATTTTTACTTTGTGGTATTCCATATATCAAAATATTTTATGCTAACATTTACAACACTACAGATCTAAAAGACATACGACCCGGGTATCAACGCTTTAGGTAGTTTGAGCGAAATATCATTTTACCTAGAAATTAATGAATTTGGTCTCATTTTAAAGAAAAATATCTCACCCTTTAATGACACCATAAATTCAACCCCTTACAGTATTACTCTCGGAGATATTTGCCCAAAAATACATCCATTTTACATGGGAAATGGTACGTGTATGCACTCCAGAGAGAAATCATTTTCAAAATGAACAGTTTCTAACACTTAGATGTCGTAAAAAAAAACTAACAGCGTCTAGTTTGTATATTTTCTCAACTATTTTTGAAATTAATCATATTGTCACCGCAGTAGGTTCTTGGGTTTCACTAAAACCTTCCATTTTGAAAGGATTTAAAACGCACCGCGTCAAAGAAAATGAGTCAAATTAAAGACTTATTTAGATATTTTCATTTTATTACTTACCATTTCTGTCATATAAAACTATGTTATTGCACCATTAATAATACAATTATAAATTCATGTGTCCAACAGTTGGTGAAATAAAAAGTTATAATATAATAAAAAAAGTAATAATAAATAAAATATGGTCTCCATAACGACTAGGGAACTATCTCGCTCGGACTACCTTAAGCGCCATCTTCATGTGTTTTATGTCAACGTCATCTTCTGGTGTTATTGTAAACCTGATTAAAATATCTGAAGATGAAGCTTAAGCGTTGAAACCCGGGTGGTGTGTTTTTTGAATTTTTAGTGTTGTAAATGTTGTCCTTACATATTTCAATTTAGAAGTAATATGATATTTGAGGTAGTGTGGCCCAATCACTTGTGATTTGACTCATTGTTGAGCCCTTTTAAAGAAAAATGCGTTTTAAAGACCTTACACCGGATGCATTGTTTTGCATATTTATATTAATATCAACAAGAGTTCAAAAACGAAGTATACCGTATAAACTCGTGGAAGAGGTGCACCTTTTTTTCCCTGAAATCGCAGCCGAAAATGATGGTGCGCCTTTTACACGAATTCCCGCTCGTCATCGCTTACAGCAAAATATAATATGTAAAAGTTAAATACAGTTTTAAAGACCCATACTCACAGCGACTACGACTTGTGCATTAGGAAAATGGTGGGGGAAAACGGCATTAAAAATCAGAGTTCGGTGTGACTGTCCGGAAGGCTTTGATAATGGCCGAAAGTTCGAAGTTAGGTCCGCAAAACCTCGCGAGAAGAGGAAAAAAAAGGCCCCAAAATTTTTTCTTCAATCTCGACGCTTAAGAAGAGGGGTGCGCCTCTTACACGCGTTTATACGGTAATCAATATATATTTTCCTCATAAATTTTTAATTCACATTTTTTGTTTCAAAACAAAATCGGCTTCATGAATAGGAGAATTATCTGTGGAAAGTGATCGAAGTGTGATGGGCAATCTCACATCAGGTGAAATCGCTGTCTGCGTATTCGTAGCAGTCTTCGCTATTGCACGTGATACCTTGTCAAGAAGATGGTGGAAATTCTCGGTGCACATCCGAAGATTGTTTTTACACGTCTGTCTATCTTTTGTAGCTCACTTGCAATTCAAGGTTTCGTAGGTACCGATGTCACTTTTATTTAATAGCCCCTCACTGGTGGATATTCGTTTATTTTTTAGCTGTTCCTCTTTCTTTTAAGTGAGAAAATTGAAGCCACTACAGCAGTCGTCAAACGAGAGGGCGCATATATGTGAAGTCTCTTTTTCCTAAAGAGCACGTAATCATAGATTTTCTTGTGGATTTTTAAATATTTAACCATATTTCTACGATTTGCGAGGTAGAAGCGAATCTGTAGACGTGCTCTTCGAACCTAGCGCCCCTGAAACACCGCCAGCTGCCGCGACACTCCGACACAGATTTCGGACTGCCTGAAATTCGTAGAGCAGTGTCGGAGTGTCGGTCGGATCGGAACTGGACCACACTGTGTATGTTTATTGCTTTGGCTGAAAGTAGTTTGTTGACTTTACAGAAGGTTTCCTTTCCCTGTGATATTCTTCTTCTTATTGTTGAATTATGGTATGGAATAAATGACATTGCTTGTTTATCTTTGCTGCACTTGTCTTTAAATCTCTGCGCGGGAAACGTTGAAGCAATGAACTTGCTGTGATTAATTAAGTAGCATAACTGTTAAGAGGACGTATGAAAACAATAACACCCATTCACCGTTAATTTGCATATAAACCATGATTAAGCCGCTCCAATTAACGAGCGCGTACCGCGTTTGTGTGGAGATAAATGACCAAATCGAGGCACAAAGCGCCGTGTTCTTCATTTCAACCAGAGGGCGAATTTGACAATCAGTTTATCAAGCGGCGGAATTTACAGAGAGCTTTGTTGCGGGATGAACCTAGCGACGTCAATTCCATTTCGTTCTGTACGTTCGAAACGCTAATTTAAACGCCGCCCAACACAAAGAAAATCGGATTTTATTGCGCTAAGGTTAGTGTGTTGGCCCACATGCGGATAATTGTGATATTTTTTTTGGAATTTTCGTTCATAAATACCTGTGGTTCACTGCCAGCTGCGACTGAATTGAGAATTTTTGAAAAAGTTTTGTCTTTATTACCTGGGAAACATTTTTCATCTTTTTAATTAGGCAATGAGTTCTCTAAACATTTAGGAATGAACAGAGTTTAAACCTGTATTTACTAGGTACAGCTATTTCTTTGTCATTGATAACTCCTCAGTGAAACACATTTTTGCACAAGGTCGTTGGATTATTATTAGAATTCTTATACCATTATCCGTTACATTAATAATTATTTCTTTTTCATAATCTTGCTTGTTTTATTGTTTAGTGCACAGCTCATGGGAAACAAGATCTAAATATATCCGCTGTTTTCGTATATTTTTACAGTATTTTATCCCCTAGTTAACTCTGAAAATCCAATTTACAGAGAACGCTCTCTTTCCCAATGCACTTTTGGCCTTCCCTTGATGGCGTGGGCTAGCTTATTACACCGCTGGATGACGAAGAAGTTGGAGGAACGTTTTCTTCCCACTTGACCGGCTGTGGTTTGCAGAGTAGAAGAAAGAGATAGAAAACACCGCTAATGAGAAACTTTAAGTAGAGCCTCGTGTAACATTAGAAGAGTATCGGTGAAGGAAGAGACATTATTGATTTGGAGGTGCCTTTTCATGCCCTTAATAGACCATCTTCCAATTAATACTCTCCTAAGGTACTCATTCAACCGTCACAACCTAAGAAAATTGATTTAATTACACCTAGAAAATGCTTTTCTTTCCGCGTAGTCTATGATTGAATTCTCCTGTTAATTAGTAGGCGGGAGAGCTATTCTGACGTGACCACCTCAACTGTAGTAATTTTCGCCGTGAAGGATGAAAGGGAGGGTTGTTGAGGTAGAAGAAATACACGAGAAGAGATATAGCAAGTTTGATATAAGCGAAAAACAAAAAAAAAGTTTGATATAAGCGAAACCTTGGAACTTGAGAGCTTTAATATCATGTCTCAAGAGGCTCTCGTTTGAAAACAGCAAGAAGTTAGCTATGACGTTATCCTACTGTTGCATTCGCTGATGGAGCAAAGGAACATGCATAACATTATTTAATTAGAGCATGTTTTCTGGTAATTTTGTGAATTTCTCGAAGCAAGTTAACCGGAATATGTTGACTGAAATGTAGGGAAAAGTTTATCATTGAAGGAGGTAATTGAGAATTCGCACAAATTTTCAGATGAATGATATTTTGAGGCATTAAATTGTTTATTGAAGATGGAGTCTTCGTAAACTGAGGCAATCGATTCATCTGCTCTGTGAATGACGATAATATTTGAGATAAAAATAAGAAAACGGCAAATATTTCATGGGAATTATTCTCAACCGGTATTTTGTTAGCGATTATCATTCAATAGGACGGATGAACTTACTCTAAACAAGTAGACCAAGAATTGGTGTCAGGTTTGGTGACCCAAAATCTAAGGCACTTCCGGGATTCGACTCGGAAACATATTCCTGTCTCCACGCCAACCAGATCCGTTGGCATTAGCTCAACTACAACGAATTAATGATTAGCATGAGAGTGAATCGCTTACAAATAATCCCCCAAACAATAGATTTCCTGAACCTGTCCAAGGCATACGAAGTTATATGTATCGATTGCTGCAAGGATCTTGCGTTTAAATTTGTAATGTGCATTGTTTGATAGTTATCTTTTAATCAGTAGGAATTCAAATCCGATCTAGTTGATTGAATGTCATATTTGAATCTACTAAATAGGTTTTCATACTGAATTGAATACTTAGTACTTTTATTTAAGTATTTAATTTGTGCGACACGCTTCACAGCTTTACTGCATCGTCAGGTACAACCATTTGTCCAATAATTATTTATTGATGTGATCATGAATATATATTATGGATTTAAATGTTTGGAATCGTTGCCTAGGTAATGTGTTGCCTCAATTTCCACATTTAGTTCACTGAGTCCTTGGCGCCACTTAGGAAAAAGTCTTCTCAGTCGAATAGTAAATGGCCGTTGTTAATTGTTTTTAACGTGAGACTGTGGTGAATATTCAATAACTATTGAAGAGATATGAACTACTTGATGCTGTGAATAATAGCTGACTATTTTTGAGGCCTGACAGCTACTTTTTAAATGCTAAAGAGGATATATATACTACAGGAAGTGTAGAGGCATATAAAACTTCCATCGTGAGCCTTTTTTCTGCTGTGTGGATATTTTACTGTTAATTTACAGCTACATTTTATTGGTTTATTACCTGTTGAGAGCCTTAGGAATCTGAAGGTGTGATCTAGATAGATTGATGTGGATGTTAATGTGTAACCTACTATTCATGTGTGGCCTCGGAGAAGGTTCAGCAATCTCTCCTTGATTTGTTATTAAAATGATAGTTAGTGGCGCAATTTCTCATCCATAGATGATATTGGCGGATCTTGGTTTTTAAATCCTTATATAACTTGTATCCGTCTTCTAATTCATTACACTTTTTCACCTCGTATTATTATGGCCGAAGGTCATATTTCGGCCGAACGGCCGAAGAACGATATTCACGAAGTGCTGAGAAGTTAATTGTGCATTTGTGTAATTAAATTTGGAGAGGAATTTAACATATCTGTAGACCGGACAATATTAAAAAAGAGCGTAATTACGTCCCGCGTGTGGTACTACATTTTTTATCCACTGCATTATGATTACTGGTAAGTAAAAGCGGTAAGCCGTGATTATTTACGACCTGTAGACTGAAGTTTACCATTTAACTGCCGTCTTTCATCACTAGACGGCGACTCAATCGAAAAAGTTGTTTGTCTACGGAATTTTAGGCAACAGTTTTTGGTGACGAGTCGAGAATCCATAATGTATATTCATGGTAATGATAGTAACGTGAAGAAGGGGGGGAGGAGGTTGTGATAGTAAACAAACCTTTGGGAGGAACGGCAGGGGAACCCAGATTAAGGACTTGTGACATGGGAAAGTTTGTTATTCAACTAAGATATATAATCAGAAAGGAGTGGGTGTGTGTGTGGAAAAGTTAGCTCATTACATCTACATCTACGATACACCCTGCAAGCCACCCAGAGGGTGTGTGGCAGGGGGTGCTTCCACACCAGGCATGCCTGAATGATACGGTAGAACACCGAAATTACATTGAAAGCAGCGTACCACACATGCAAAGCGCCAATTAAAAATCTAATAACCAACAAACATTCTATCATCAATCGTTCCAACATGCAAGGGATACAAAGACTGCTACACCACTATTTACATCGTGCATAAATAAGAACGTAGAGAATATAAAGAAAAAGATTTACTGTCTGCCTATTGTCACAATTCGAACTATTCATGACGACGATCACAGCTGTTATGGTCCCGAATGGTACGCGGAAAAAAATGACATTTTATACCTATCGGTTCTACAATCTAGCTCTCTAATTTTATTGGCGCGATCTAATCTGCCGTAGTGCGAGGGGGTTAATAGTATGTTTTTTACGTCGTCAGAGAGATGATTTTCCTGAAATTTAGTTAGGAGGTTAAGCCTATAATTTAATCTACGCTGTGATAGCGATTCCCATCCTAATTCTTCTAACAGTCCAGACACACTAGCCAACTTATCGTAGCATCGTTTCACAAACCTAGCTTCTCTTCCTTGTACGCGATTTAACTCTGATATCAACCCCGTTTCGTATGGATCCCATACACTAACTGCATATTCCAGATGAGGCCTAACGATTGAAAAATAATAATGCTCTATCACTTTCTCATCACATTTTCTGAGTACTCTCTTGATAAAGCCTAGCTTCCTGTATGCTTGACCGCATATTTCCCGAATATGTTTTCCCCTAGATATGTCATTAAAAAGGTTGTGTGACTCTAATGATTTCAATTTTGCACAATGCATCCATCTTTAAACATTTAGGGAGAATATGCAAAATTTCTGGGTTAACATAACGTGCACGATTATTTTCAATCAGATTCTTGGCAAATTGAGAGGAGGAAACCAAATTCATAAAACTTCTGGTGTGTTCTTTGATGCGTGGCGTGAAATGTCTACTTGTTTGGCCTATGCAAGATATTGTAATTGTTACTCTCGGTCACGCGGCTTAAGGCCGAGAGAATCGTGTACACGAATGAAATCCCCATGACTACCGCGTACCGCTTACGTCTTTTAACGAGCTGCACCGAAGGACTTCTAAAAAAATATTCATTTTCGGGGGATTCCCGATTGCAGCCAATCTCTCCTGAATTTTACCTGGCAAAAAAGGGGGGAGGGTGAATGACGGCGCAGCGGTCACTGGGGTAGGGATTGGTTTAGAGGGAGGTGTTTCGTTCGGCGATAGCACAAGAAAGAAAAAAACCTTTCATACCATAATAATTCATCATGAGTTCATTTTTCCGGTGGCATATTACAAAGCAAAATCAAGTGACAAAATTCTATTAACCCTGATGAATTTTTATGAGATGATCAATCAGTAATGATTAAGGTGAAATCAAAAATGTAAATTAAAAAAATAATGGCAAAAATTTATTTAAATAACAGCGTGGCCTTTCTTAGCTCACTTGGTGAGAATTTCACCGAAAATGACAGATTTGACTATTTTACTCATGATCCATGCCTCATTTATCGAAGCGGGAGGTAGTAAAGTCCGTCCCGGAATATGATGTCGGCTTCCTCTTGTAAAAGGGAAACGGGGAAAGGTGGTGACAAATCACTGACGGCGCAGTGGTCGGACCACCGAGACCTAGGCGTGATGAGACTCACGGGGCGGAATAAGCACGAAGAATATGGGGATCACACTGGGGTCAGGGCCGTGTCAATACAACGTTACCGGGTGACCACCGGAAGGTTCCGTCCCTGGTGCTGAGGCCCTGGCAGGGTTCAGGCTTGTGTCGATGATGCGGTCCTTCCATCTTTCAGGAGGACGACGATAAACTCTGGCCTGGTCTTCCCCCGGAGCCACTGTGTTGCACGACTGCGGGATCTCAGAACTCGTGCTATCAGCTACGCCCGTCTCCTCTTTCTTCGCCTCGTCAGGATTGCCCTGCGCTGAATGTCGAGATAGACAATTAAAACAAGAAAGGAAAAGCTCATCGGACACTTACTTAAGCACGACAACCTCATACAAAATATTTTGGAAAGAAAAATTCTAGGCAAAAGCCAGAGAGGACGACCGAGAACTTCGTACCTAAAAGTATTGGCGATGGAAATGGGATGCACCTCGTACAATGAAATGAAGAGGAAGGCTGAAAAAGGAGATTGTTGGAAGTCGTGGCTGCAACAACAAGGATAACCTTTAGAAGAGAAGAAGAATGTCGATTGTCTTCCGCCCACTTTCCACGGTTTCGATGTCTGCCTTGGTTCTCTCTATTCTCTCATTATTCTCCTTTGTGACTCCTTGCATCTCCTTATATACTGATTTTTGAGGAGGTGGGGGGAGGGGGAACACCGATGGAAAATAACTGGGGGGTGGGGCACACGACACAGTAATGGGGCTCACTCTAGTCAAAATCACTCTTTATCGTTTCCACAGGCACTCTTAACTTGTTCATTCACTCGCTCACTCACGCAAACGGGCTGCCGCCACCTAAACCTTGGGGAGGGGGGACGGAGGTAAGGTTTGGGGGGAGATAAGATTCCAGGCCAAGAGTAGCTGGGGTTGGGACGGGCCACGACCCTCTCAATATATTACAGCCATTGTATTTTATTTTGCACCAAACTTGAGTAATTTATCCGATCTGTCTTTTCCGTTTAATATAAATTTGGAGGAGGTAATGGGACATGAAAAATATTTTTTTAAGGGGATCAAGAAGATGGCTTGAAATCCTGTGAGAAATTTTTCCTAGAAATTGAATAGAGCACCACTTGAAATGTTAGGCTCTTTCTGTTTGTGTGAGGGAAATCTGTTTATAGCCAAGGGTTTTTGTTTTTTATCAACAGTTTTGTCAAATGCTTCATCAAAATTCAATAATCGTATGAGATAACAAAATATTCTTTTCAATAGGGATCTTCATTGGTCGTTCAATCGTAAGATTGGTAGATTGCAGCCCTCCACCCATCCCTATCTAAAGCTAGTTCCCTTACCTCCTGGTATTTCTTCCTATGTGCGGTCGGATTCAAATATATTGCAAAGAATCGAGCTCTTACGTTTCTCAAGGAAATTGAGTTTCACTTACGGCGCTGTTATTCTTTGCTACGCAACGCCATCTATTCATCTGTTTATTTGCACGTATTCAAATGGTAATTGTTGACCAATTTCCCATATTGTGCTAATTTGTTATTGCACTTTCGTTTTGGTTTGGATTTACGATTTGAGCATGGATAATTATTATTTATTAATCACTACTGTTACTCTAAATGATACATTACGTATTATTTGCCGTAGGTATGCCAGGAACGATCTGTGTTTCATAATAAAGTTAGGTTTTTCAAATAATCACTACGTCGCAGCATGTCATTGTTATTCGAGCTGATCATATTATGTGATAACAAGTTAGCACAAAACAAGCAATTGCTCAACTGTTACAATTTAAATACGTGCAAATAACCAGCTGAATAGATAGCGTTGCATAGCAAAGATATAACAGCGCCGTAAGTGAAACTCGATTTCCTTGAGAAGCGTAAGTGGCGCCGCTCGATTCTTTGCAATACATTTGAATCCGACTGTACCTTCCTCTTTATTTGGTCCATAAACTTATTTCTGAGTCTTCCTCTGGGGACTTTTCCCTCTATTATGCCTTCAATTACGTTCTTCACTAACCCATTGGACTCAGAGTTTGTTTAATCCATCTGTTCTTCTTTTCTGTATGGTGTTCCATATGGTCCTCTTCTACTCTTCTGTACACTTCATCATTTCTTACTTTGTCCGTCCGTTTTATGTTCAGCACCTTCCTCCTGCACCAGGTTTAGAAGGCTTCAAGTCTTTCTTGGTCAGCTTTTGAAATGCGTTCCGTTCACTATGTAATTCGAAAGGGTTATGGGAGTAAAAAATGATGCTTTAGGTGAATTAAAAAGAGGGATTGAAATCCTGTGAGAAATTTTGCCCAAAATGGAATAGAGCTCCACTTGAAATTCGAGGGTCTTTCTGCTTGTGCGGGGAAAATCTGTTTTATAGCTGAGTGGTTTTGTTTTTTTTTACAAAGAGTTTGGTCGAATGCGTTATCCAAATACAATAATTGTATAAGAGTACGAAGTATTATTTTCAATTTGGAGACTAGTGTTAAGTTCTTTTCCAAGTTATGCCTGATTTTAAGTTTATTTAACAGGTTTTCGTTTACTTTTTTCATACCGAAATCATGGAAAATCAGAGGAGTGATTTGTATTTTAGCTTGCGATAAAGAAAGAATGAAGACCCTATTATTCATATTGAAAAGATAAAACTTGGTTAATTCCACACTAATTTATTAAAACCGATCCGGGTTTCAGCAACTGAGTGGTATTTTCAAGGTACAACTGACGTGAGTGGCTGAGTATATGTACAGTAAGGGTGGAGGGGAGGGAGGGAAAGAGGGGAGAGGAGATGGGGGGAGAGGGTGTGGAGGTATGCTGGTAGAGGGAAGACCATATTATTTGATACTTAGAAATCATCTCAAGTGTCACTCGGCGAAAATTGTCTTTTATATTTGTTGGGTCATGGCAATGAGTCATCCGCGAATCTTCTACAGCCACATCTACATCTATTAATTACCCGGCAAGCCACCAGAGGATGTTTGGCGGAGGGGTGACTTATCACCAACGTGAGCTACAGTGAAGAAATTTACTTTCACCTAAGAGCACCAATCAATCGGTAGACAACAAATGCTACAGAAAATACTTAAATAATCTATAAGGAACTATGAAAACGGTGCTCCAAAGTCATGCAGAAGACATGCAAAACATGGTTTTAGCACTACTCAGAAGATTTATAAATATGAATTAGGGTGTACATGAATAAATCAGCTACACTACCTGTCAACTTAACTATTTCAAAGTCTTAGAATTTTTAGTGATGAGATTTCGATAACGTGAGAGAGGTGTCAGTTACGACCCTGCGGGAGATGGAGGTAAGTTTAGGAATGTAACCTCTTCCGTTTTTCATCCTTCTCATAACGTTGAGTCATTAAAGAGTTTCTCCCTGGATTTAGACGATAAAAACAGGTTAAACTTTTCCTAATTTTCTTCGTCTTGATTAAGATGTTCTTATTTTGACCCTTTTAATAACACTTAATTCCCAGTCTCTACACCTTCCATCTTCAAAGCAGGAGGCTGGACCATCCCTCTTGCATGAAATATGACGACGTGAATGGCTAATTTCTTTGCGCTCTGTGGTAGCTGTTTGGCTGGGAACAGACGGAGAAGCCACAGGTTAATTTATCCCAGTTGCATTATAATCGCAGTAGTTAGATGCACACAACACCGATGGAGTAGTTGATGCGTGATTTCTTGATGGAAATGCGCCAATCGTGTTGCCTCGTAAATAAAGATTCCTCTTCTGAACAGAAATCCTCTTTTATGAGGGCGTGGCGCTTACAGAAAAATGCGACGATAAAATTTTATGACATGAATTTGATTTAACGTACGTTGGAGGGAGAGCTTCAGGCAGTCTTGTCACCGAGGGGATCATTGTAAGCGATTCACTTTCGTAATAATCATGATTTTGTTGTTGGAGAGTTCATGCCAACGGATCTGGTTGGCGTGGTGGCTAGAATATATTTCCCATCTGGAGGTTTCCAAGTCGAATCCCGGCAGATGTTTGAAGAGTTATTTGCCTCAAATTTTAAACTGATGGTTGGTATTCTTGTTATCCATCCACTAATTCGTTCATTTCGTCGTGTAATTCATAGGAAAGTAAGGAGAGAGCAGGATTAAACAATATGGTTGTTGAAAGAACGTCCGAGAGCATCTTCGCAACAAGGAGACTCGTCCCTGAGACTCGTCCCAAATAATTTGGTAGTCGTCCACGTGCCCTATGAAAATAATTATTAAGTTGTGGTTTCCCAGTTCATTTAAAAGTTAGGAACGGGCCCGTAAACAACAATTAAGAAGTTAAGAAAGTCGGGGTGACATCATTAGGGGTTTCATCAAAACATGAAGCTGCATCAACTGGGTGGCCAGAGCGGATGCGGTTTCATAATGCACTGTAACGTCTTGCTGTGTGGTAGCGCTATTTATTAGGAGAGTTGGTACACCACTTTCTTGGTATAATTTATTTTTCCAGGGGAAGAAATTTCAGTACACACATTCGGACTCGTTACGCGTCTCTCTCTCTCTTGCTTAACAATCAATCTTCACCAAAACATACAAAAATCCTTAACAACGTCGAAAAAGGTAAATAAAAACCATAACTCATGAAAATGATTTAAGTAAAGAAACATTTTTGGTTTATGCAACCAGAAAATAAAAAATATAATTAAACACACACAACGCATAAAACATGAGAATAAACAATAATTAACAGGAGATAAATAATTAGGAGCGCGGCGTTACAGCACTCAAAATGCAAGGAGGGAGGGGACTTTGGGCGGGAACAGTCCTGATAAGGGAAAGTAGAACTCTGATCAATTTAGTCGGTTCAGCTCGTTATGGTAAATCACCGAGTTAGTGGGAAGCGGGCTAACTCGGCCCGAACCGATTGAGATCGATATTTAAATCGATTTCGCATTGGAAAAACCAGGCCATCCGATTCGGCTGGGTTCGAACTTTCAGATCGGTCCGAGTTCAAATCGATCTGAGTTCGATTGGTAAGCGTAGTAATAATGTGAAATTGAAATGGGTGTCTGAAGGCGTTTTGGAGTCGTACCCGTGGCCCAGGTGGCCAGGGACCTGACAATATCGTGACTACGAAATCATTCTGCGGAAAGAAATTACTCAGTAGAAGGTGTACGAATGTTTTTGAGCGAAAAAATTCGGGGAATATGAAAAACTACATGTATGGCACAGAAGTGATTCAATTCTGGAGATTACTTATGAGGGGTAGGTGGGAGGATGGTGCTGAAAGAAATCGGAGGAGCAAGCATTGATTTCGTCTCCACCGCCCGGAGTGAGCTACCTGCTGTGAGGAAGTTAAGAGGGAGGGAGAAGGGGGTGAGGGATGAGGCTGTGTACAGACTTCGGTGGGACATTGAGCAGTGATAGAAGAATATCCTGGACTACATCCGTTTCATTTCTTTCCTTACCTTCTCATTCGCACCAGTTTCGTCTGGGAATGCTGAGGTGATGGGGGTAATGGCCTGAGGTGGTGAAGGAAGAAGTATAGTATGTATCAGACCGGTAACCAACGAAAAGAGAGTCGAATGTACTTGATGGCGCATTGGAATGGGACGAACAAGTGGGCCGATTTTATAACTTAACGTTCGAGTATAAAAGAGACCTTCTTCATTAACCCTTTGAGTGCCAACCGATTTTCTAGGTACTATGCTAAAATTTCCGAGGCATTTTTGCTGATTTTGCTGTAGTTTAGGAAAAAAATATGTCTCAAATACAAGTGAAGGTAAATATTCAAAAACTCATCTGCATCTGTAATCCAAGGTCGTTCGATATCTCGATTCTTCGCCTCTCGAGTCGATATCGATGGTGCAACATATCGAATAAATTGACCCTGCTGTAATCTGCATTTAGGTGCCATCTGTGAACAATCAGTGAAATACCAGCATCTAAGAGTGACATCGCAGGAGGAGCGCTATCGCGCTCTTGGCACTTTTCGCGAGAGACAGGCACTCTAAGGGTTAAGAGGAGATACTCTTTTTGGAGTTAATTATTGTATGATACTAGCTGTTCCCGGCATGCGTTTTAATGTCTCTTTTTCTTTCGAAGTAGACGCACATGCACAAAACAGAGGCATTTACATGCACAAAATAAACGAAAGGCAATGATTTTGTGTATTAAATTAACTTTGAAAATATTTATTCGAGAGCTTAGGGATAAACAATATTTTTGGTCTTTCCGCCCTCTGCAAAAACAAATAGATTTAGCGCAATGAATTCCTCGTACCTACACATGAATTGGTAACGTACGAATGATGGCACGAGTTTCCATCCTACGTCTACGCTGCGGTTTCTAAGTTAATACAATATTATATTGTTGAATTAGCGCCAAAATTTAAGATTTTTAAGCTTTAATATCAAACTTTAGGAAAATGCGGAGCGTATACTTAACTCAAATGCAAGAATATTAAAAATATAAAGCAAAAAAAGAAACCACTGAACCAATTCATATTGTACGGACAAATAAATTACGTACCATTTAGCACAAATTAAGTCTCACTGATACGATTCTGATGCACGCGATTGAGCGAACGATCTGCTTCGTTGCTTGCTTGTCGTTCTTCGCTTGTTTGAGGAGCTCGCGCGTCAACACTCATTTATTGATACGACTCGCGCTCCATCTAATGTATGGATTTAATAATTCAGACAACTTCGCGGGCGCGCGCACAACAACTCACCAAAGTTTCATCGTAATCTGATGAGCGGTATTGGAACGCATAGAAGACGGGCAAACAGACATTCATTTTTATATACCAGATGAACATAATGAGAACATAATGTCCTTCTAATACATTATCCTCTTTGAATGTTATTGATGAGTACTTCGTGAGTTATGTTCGCCGGTTTGAGCAAGTTAGTGTTATCATTTTCTTTTTAAGTATTTAATGGTACAATAATATCTTGATATAGCACATTTGTTCTGCTTTCAACTTGAGCTAAAACTAAAGAGATATACCTTATAAGAGGAAATTAAAGCTGGAGTTTAAGTATTTATCTGCAAAAGTCTTAAAATGCCAAGATGTTGAGGCATTATTTATGAAATGAAGGCATTGAAGGCAGTCTATGACACTCGTGAGAAAGTATAAATCAACTTTATTTGCATTATAATTTTTAAAATTCTTAATACGTATTAAAAACAAGTGCCACCATTCAAAAATAGGCTCATTGCAAGTGAGGGAATAAGTGAGAAATATCCTGTTTATCTGACAACAGCGTAACATTCCATAGTCTGCAGTACGATCGCACGAAAGACTTCACTCGAACGAAGTGAGCTCGATCGAAGAAGAACGGATCCCTAACACTCGAAGTAAAAAATCTGGCCCCAAGGTTCGCTTATAAGATGCTAAGGGACTTTGACTGAAATACTCTGGCAGGTGGGACTACTCGAAGTTGATGCGAGTAACTTTATTTGAACTATTGCTGGAGCGACTGTTCAAACGTTTTACCAGTCACCACTGGACAACGTCTGCTGTGTCGACATTACTTAAGGCCGCTTTAAACGGTACATTTTATTGCACAAACGAATGTATGAACTGCGTGCGATCGTACTGCAGACTATGGAACGTTACGCTGTTGTCAGATAAACAGGATATTTCTCACTTACTCACTCACTCGCAATGAGCCTATTTTTGAAAGGTGGCACTTTTTTAATACGTATTAAGAATTTTAACTTTATTTGAACTATTGCTGGAGCGACCGTTTAAACGTTTTATCAGTCAACACTGGACAACGTCTGCTGTGTCGACATAACTTAAGTCCGCTTTAAACGGTACATTTTATTGCACAAACGAATGTATGAACTCTTTCATGACGAAAATTGTACGGTGTAAAGCGACAAATTGTATGATTGTCTGAATGACGGAACGAGAAAAAGAAACTGCTCTAATTCCATTCATTTTTTCGTATATTCTGTGAAGGCCACATTACACGGTACATTTCATTGTAAAAACGAATGTATGAACTCTTTCATGAGAAATATTTTTTATCTTTTTATCTTTATCTTTTTTTAAAAATTTTTTATAAAAAACGTTTTGTCAGTCACCACTGGACAACTTCTGCTGTGTCGACATAACTTAAGGCCGCTTTAAACGGTACATTTTATTGCACAAACGAATGTATGAACTCTTTCATGACGAAAATTGTACGGTGTAAAGCGACAAATTGTATGATTGTCTGAATGACGGAACGAGAAAAAGAAACTGCTCTAATTACATTCATTTTTTTCGTATATTCTGTGAAGGCCGCATTACACGGTACATTTCATTGTAAAAACGAATGCATGAACTCTTTCATATGAAAAATTGCGTCGCGTAAATCGGCCAACTGTATGATTGTCTGAATGACTGAACAGGAATTAGAACCTGCTCTATTTCCATTCATTTTCTTTTACAGTCTATGATGCATTCATTTGTGCAGTAAAATTTCCATTTAAAGTAGCCTATAAAAAATGGGATGGTTTATACAAAATAGTTCTTATTGCGACGTCAAAGGTGGAGGAATACAGCAGCAGACAATCGGGTGAATATCCATCTGCCTGGCATCATGCAAGGGAAGGCACCTTTAAATCCAGGAAATCCTCCATTTGACACGGAATTCTACTTCCAACACGATCAGGGAGTGGTGAAATACTACAAATTATTCGATCCAGCGCTAGAGTACGTGGCTTTGGGCGACAAGTCACCTGATGAGAAGCGGAGGAGGTGAGAGAAAAGGGACATGGAGGAAGTTCAATACTCTCGTCCCTCACTCCGTTGTGACAAGCATCGTTTTAGATTAGTTGAAAAGTAATGCCTTACGGATCTTATCGAATGCCAGTCCGTAAAACTACCACGAGCGAAAATAAAGTGTCTCACAGCTTTAAGGTTGTTTGAGCGAAATATTATTTTAGCTAGACATCAATGAGTTTGATTTCATTTTAAAGAAAAATATATCACCCTTCCATTGCCTCTAAAAATTTTACCCCTTACACATCATTTTCCGAGATATTTGCCAGAAAATACCTGCCCTTTTATATGGGAAATGGTACGCGTATGCACTCCAGAGAGAACTTATTTACCAAATGAGTAAGTTCTAACTCCTAGATCTCACTAAAAAATCAACAGTGTGGTGTTTGTGTGTTTTCTCAACTAATTTTTAAAAATAAACGTACTGTCACCGCAGTAAATTTTTTCGGGATCACGGTAATCCTTCTGTTTTGATGGAGTTTAAAACGTACCGCGTGAACAAAGTGAGTCAAGTTAAAGAATTATTTGAATATTTTCATTTTATTACTTACAATTTCTGTCGTGTAAAACTATATTATTGCACCATTAATAATGCAATATTTTATTTGTGTGTCTCACAGCTAATGAAATTAAAAGGTATAATTCGAATATGGCCTCTATTTTGACTAGGGAACTGCCTCGCTCGCACTACCTTAAAAAGGATTAGGTTGGAAGCCGATAAAGACCCGGAGGCTACGCGCTAGGTTTAGTTTGCTTGAGAAATTCAGAACTGGTGTGTTTCGAAGCCTCACAGAGATTATCATTTAGACCCCGCACTACATCTCTATCTAAATTTGACTCTACCTTTTACTCTGGTTAGGCCACACCTCGAATACACCGCGAGCATTTGAGACTCTGGTCATAAAAATTTAACCAAAACAATTGAACCAAATATACGAAAAAAACTGTATGCCTCGTTAAAAACTGTTATGAGCTAACATATAATGTCTCAAAACTTTTAGAGGGGTTAAGATGGGAGTCCCTAGAGACTAGGAGGCTACACGCTAGGATTACCTTGGTTGAGAAATTCAGAACTGATATTTTTCAGAGCGACATAGAGAATATTATCATGACTCCTCACTACATCTCTCGTTCTGACAGATGCGACAAAATGAGAGAGATACACTGCCGAACAGATTGGTACAAAATTCGTTCTTTCCGCGCAATAAGCGACCACAATTAAAACTGAGCTCTACTAAACACACTTCTATAATACATGTCACCATTTCATCTCCGAAAAACTTATATATTTTCACGGCTGGTGACCTACCTCCCCTCTGCCACATGACCTTGTGGTGGCTTGTAGGGTAGTGTGTAGAAGTAGATGTAGATTAAAAGCAGGAGTGAGGAAAAGTGATAATAGCGGGAAGGATCATAGACTTTGAGGTGGAGCCCTCTGAAAATATCCTCCTCTGCAGGGACTTGAACTCTGGTCGCCCGTATGGTTAGCCAGAACTGTTGCCATATCAAAAAAATTAAATGTGGTCAAAATTTAATTGTGGAAGGAGTATTTTTTGCACAAATGGACGCGGGAAAATATTCAATAAAACCAGAAATGAAAACTTAAAATTTAAAAGCCTGACGCCTAAAATTCAAGGTACGCACTTGAAACTTCATTCCGAGAGAAAATAGGGAATAGAAACTATTACTTTCTTTCGTGAAGTTCTGTTATTTTGAATGGTGTGCTTGTTTTCAATGCTTATTTGTTTATAAAAAATAGTTAGGATGATCGTTTACATTATATTTCCGAAGATAATCGTTTCCTTTCCTCGATTCCTTACCTTCCACAGATATCAAATTCAGCTAAATAGCAATAGACTCTGCGTTTAATACATTTACGGGTCTTTATTAGATGCTTGAATCTTCATTTTCTTAGATTTTCTAGATGCGAATATGCCCAACCTCTAATGATATTCCTTTAAAATTTTACCCATAATAGCATTTGAGCATATTTCAAAATATAGAAGACTCCCGCATGTCTTCATTGACTAATTATCGTAAGTTTTATTGATATAAAAATCTAAGTACTTCATAGTGCAGGTTCTCCTTCAAATAAGATTCTCGGAAAAAATACTTTGTTCATACCAATGGATTTCGCTCGCCCTTATGTAAGTAGCTTACACTTGAGAAAATGATATGAAGAATGTTTCTCTGTAATCCATATATTTTTTTTATCGCGGGATTTCATATCGTTTATCTAGGCAAAGTGAATCTGAAACAGGCGCAAAAATACAAATAATGTGGTCTTAAAGTATTCAGAATTACGAAAATGCTTGCTATCCTTGTTTGAACCTTGGTGCTCATATATAAGTTCGATCAGTCCAAGTGATTTTATACGTTCCTCTTGATTATTATTAAAAAACTTTATATATATATATATCACTGATGAAGGTGCGGGCGGCCCACCGAAAATTTTAAACTCGTGAGTTTACTTTTTATATGTTTTATGTTTAGTGTCACCCTGTGACGAAGTTTTATATTGTTTGCCACGTTCGTGGAATCTTCGCAAGAACTTTATATGTAT
This sequence comes from Ceriagrion tenellum, assembly GCA_963169105.1. Taxonomy (NCBI): domain Eukaryota; kingdom Metazoa; phylum Arthropoda; class Insecta; order Odonata; family Coenagrionidae; genus Ceriagrion; species Ceriagrion tenellum. The sequence continues at coordinate 44,961,244 of OY720643.1, read as the reverse complement.
ATATATATATATATATATATATATATATACACACACACACACACACACGTGGGTCAGTCAAAAAAAAATGCCTCCCATTTTTTTTCTACTTAAATGAAGTTGGTTGAGTGAAAAATTGAATTTGGAGATTTTCCTGAAACCTTCTTCTAACAATCCACTGCAGTAGCATATTTTGGCGTCATCAGGTGGCAGCACTGCAGTCGCATGGAAAATGGCCGACATCGATGTTCGTGTTAGACAGCGTTCTGTGATTGAATTCTTGAATGCAGAAGGTGATACGCCAATTCGCATTCATGAAAGACTGAAAAATGTGTACGGTGACGCAACAGTGGATGTCAGTACTGTTAGACGATGGGTTCGTCACTTTAACGAAGCTGTAGGGGAAACACCGTTGACTGACGAAAAGCGGAGCGGCAGGCCGGTGACTGCAATGACTCCACGCAACGTACAACGAGTCGATGACATCATTCGTGGTGACCACCGGATGTCTGCAGATGAATTGTGTCGCATTCTCTCCCTCAGTAAAGGCAGTGTGATGACGATTATTCAACAACTAGGGTACTCAAAAGTTTGTTCAAGGTGGGTACCAAGAATGTTGACAGACCACAATAAAGAGACAAGAAAAGCATTAGCCTCCCAACACTTGCAGCGCTTCGGTTTAGAGGGAGAGGAGTTTCTCGAAAAAATTGTGACCGGAGACGAAACATGGGTTCATTCATGGGCCGCTAAAAGAAGCTCATCATGGGATTCACTTCGAAGATGAGAAGGCCGTGAAAATGTCCGTTCGTCAATGGCTTAGGAGGCAGGGCCGTGCTTTTTACCACGCTGGGATACATGCTCTTGTTAAAAGATGGACTAAAACTGTGGAAATGGACGGAGATTATATTGAAAAGTGACAAATTAATCGTCAATGCTGTGGTTTTCATCCTATGTAACTTCATTTGCCAATTTTTGCCAAGTAAAAGGAGTAAAAAAAATGGGAGGCATTACTTTTTGACTGACCCACGTTATGTGAACTTTGTGACTGTGCCAACCCCGAATAGGAACGGTGTGATTGGCATGTATGTATGTACTTATTCAATGTTAGGTTATATGTACTATTTAGAAATAACATACAAGTGAAATATTAGAATACCGAAAAAAACATCGCCCTCCTACGAAAATCATAAAGCAATCCTAAAGTTTTTGTTAGTTTCCATATATTCTCTGCCTTTTAGCGCCTGACTCTGCCTCACAATACTCCATCAGGACAGTGGAGGAGGCCTTGTTATGAGTCTAGGACACGAGTAGAGATGGAGATGAGACAGATTGCGATGAATATATTCCAATTAATTTCTCTTAGTCCCTCTACTGACTGCGGATGTGGGACATGGCAGCGTATTGATTGCCGTATGAAAGTGTCATAAAAAAACTGCCCTACCTCCGTCCGAATACCGAGCTACTCGGCTGCAACTCGCCTGTCCTAGTTACAATTCCTTCGTTACGCAGCAATAATTATAATAATTGAACCTGATTACGAGCCCTGCAACCATCGAAAGTAGCTGTAATATGTTTTATTATACTGTCTTCACGATTTGGCATGGCTGAACTTTTTCAATATTATTAAATTGGCACCCCTGGCACTAGAGGTATCATGCAAAATTCACATCTTATTTATAAATGTGAAAGCGAGACTGTGCGGTCAGTTTACCTAGCAAACCACTACACAGACTGATATAAAACTTTGTAAAATGACTCATCATGTCACTCGATAGGTTTATGGCTATTTTCATTTACCTAATGGTCTCCGGTTCGACTCCAGAAGAGTAAAAGCGTTTCCATAAGAAATACATGTAAATTTCGTTTTTCTGACATGCAGATCTTTTTTGTTTTGGATATTTAAATTAGAATTAATAAATGTACCAAGTTGAAAAAAATCACCATTGAAAAGAAAAAAGATTATTATTACATTATTATTTTTGCAAATAATTTTTGTTTTTTTTTTAAATAACTTTTTTGTGATTCAATTTAAATTTTGGAAAAACAATCATAAAACGGCTGAAAATTCAGCGTTTATGGTGCACTGTCCCCTTAACGACCGATGGCATTGTTGCAGTGGAACCTCATGGGAATGTATGGTGAATATAGGCTCAGAACGTGTTCATTGAAATAGAAGAATCCGTCTAATCCAAAAGAAATAAATTGTGCGCGATTTATATCGATATATTTCGATTGCTATCGATAGTACAAAAGAAGTTCAATGTTTTTCACACCCGTTGAATTTCAATGGGTACTTTCCGCTAGTATTCAATAATTTTCTCCTTAACTTTGAAAAGTTTCACCATAATGCTTAGGAATCAACAAAAACCGGCCGGCTTCGTGGCGATTGACATTTGCCGGCCCCGACGGCGACGGGTCGAATTCCTTGCCTGCTAAGCCGAGGGATTGCGGGTTCGATTCCCGCCTCGGTGAAATGATTATGGAATTATCATTATCAGAGATACAATCAGGACATGGGTGCTTGTTTTCGTCTGTCGTTATTGTCAATCACCTGACATAAATTGGCCAAATGGGCTCTATTCGGGGTAGTGAAGACAATTAAAAAATAAAATAAATAATGAACTTTGTAAATTTTACTCAGAATTATTATTAGTCGACCGGTTTCGTCGATTAGTCGACATCTTCAGGAACATTACACAGTGATCTCCTGCTTATATACTCATAGATGGTTAGTAGTGCGGGGAAAGGCTTCTTGTCTTACTGTTTCAAGCCTTCCTCTCCCCATACCCCCCACCTATGAAAATATGTATGCCTGAAAACTCTGTATTATGTACTGGTTTCATCGACTGTTCGATGAAACCAGTCATCAAGTAAAAATTCTGCGTAAATTTCAAAGTTTTTGCGTATTCCTAAGTAAAATTCACAAGTTTAGAGGCACTTTGTAATTAAGCATTGCTTACGAATAGCAGTGATAACTATTTTTCGTAAAGTGACTTTGATAGGGTTATTGGTATAATACATCCGTACACACTCTAAGCTCATTATTTCACACTTTGGAGCATGTGAAGAGGAAATACAGAAAGATATCAGACTGGGATTATATCTCTCGCAAGAGTTCTTGTGAATGAATTTCAAAATGTAGTCCTTGCTTCTTTCCCTCCTCTAGTTTCGGAAGAGCTTTTACGCCGAAGGCATTCAGCAAACGATGCTGTCCTATTCCACAGCTGTTTAGGCCATCGTAGGAAGTGGGGATGTGATAAAGTGTTGAGAGAAAAGGAGATTAAAAGGACCAGTAGTTCTTTGGGAGGATCTCCTGGCTGCTGCGCCGTGAGTTCTTTGCAAGATTGCGGGGCCATACACAGTGGGAGTTTTCCTTCTTCGTCAAAAATCCACCCGTTGCTTCATCTGCCGTCGGGACGGGTCCGTACTTCCCATTGAAATAGACAATCTGTGAAGGCTGTGAATGGCAGTGATTGCGGCCACTGACTGAAAGCGGTCGGTGAGGTGAGTTTCATCATTGATTGTTCAATCCTAAGATTGGTTGACTGCAGCCCTCCACCCTTACCTATCTAATACTAGTTCCTTTACCTCCTTGTCTTTCCTACGTACTTTCCTCTTTATTTGGTCCATGAACTTATTCCTTGGTCTTCCTTTGGGGACTCTTCCTTCTCTGTCTCAGAGTGTGTCCAATCTACCTTGTTCTTCTTTTCTGTATGGTGTTCCATATGGTCCTTTCCTCTTCTACTCTTCTGTACACTTCGTCATTCCTTGTTTTGTCCGTATATTTTATCATCAGCATCCTCTTTCAGTACCAGGTTTCGAATATTTCTAATCTCTTCAGGTCATCTTTTCCAATGGTCCATGCTTCCGATCCATAAAGTGCCACGCTCCACACGAATGTTTTCACATGCTGTTTTCTGGTTTGTAGTCCAATCTTCTTTGATTACAGCAGCTTTCTCTTTCCCATGCACGGCTACTTAGCATGGGCTATTCTCTGCTTGATGTTCGTTGTAATTCTTCTGTCCCACTTGATGGTACTTCCGAGATAGGTGAAGGAATCCACTTGCTTTAATTCTGAGGTGAGTCTGTCTTTATTTCTTTTTTAGTGTTCTCTACGTTCGCCGTTCATTTTTTATTCATCTTTTCATCTCTTTAGTCCCTCCAGACTTGTAGCTAGATGCGGGAGGCATTATATTTATGGGACGAATTTTGATGAAAGCTTGCGGGAGAAAAGGGTGAATTGCGAATTATTCAATGCTGGAAAGTGAAGGAATGAGACCTGAGAAAGATGAATACCTGGAAGAGATGAAATCCTTGAATGATTCGGCAGGAAAGAGGAGGTGGGTCATTCAGATTCTCGGCCGATTTTTTCAATCTTCCAATGGTCGATAGCTTTATGAAGACGCATAAACTCCTTTGAAACATGTTTAAAAATAAATCAAGATATGCCAATTTTCATTGTGTCATGCTTGATCTTTAGAGCTAAGCAGCTCTGCCCGATCTTCGTTTCAATGCCTCTTTTCCTTTCCAAGCAGTCACGCTGATGAAAAGCAGACACATTTACATGCACAAAACAAGTGAAAGACAGTGATTTGTTTTAGTCCAATGAATCCCTCGTACTTACCCAGGAATTTGTAGCGCACAAACAATGGCATGAGTTTCCATTTCATACCCATGCCGCGGCTTCCAAGTAAATAAAATATTCTATTGTTAAAGCAGTGCAAAAAAATAAGCTTAAAAATCCAATTTTAGGAAAAAGCAAAGCGTGTATGAAAATCGATTGCATGAATTAAATAAAAAGCAAACATAGAGACCTCTGCATCAAATCTCATTCTACTAACAAATAAATTACGTACCTTTTAACATAAATTATGTCTCACTGATGTGATTCTGATGCGCACGATTATTACGTCTTACTGATACGATTCTGAATAACGTAATTTAGCAAATCGTAAACGATCTGCTTCGTTGCTTGCTTGACTTACCTCGCTTGTTCGAGAAGCTCGCGTGCCATCACTCATTTGTTGAAACGACTCGCGCTCCACCTATTGTACAATGGATTTAATATTTCAGAAACCTTTGAGGGCGCGCGCACAACAACTCACCAAAGTTTCATCGCAATCTGATGAATGGTATTGGAACGCATAGAAGGCGAACAAATAAACATTGTTTTTTATATATTAGATGAAATGAGGAGAAAACGTAGGACGATCGAAAGTTCTTCATTGGCCTGTTATGAAGTTTATCTAATCGAATGTCTTATAATTATACTTAATGATACGTGTAGCGCTACTAACACATAAACAAATAAACTATTCAATAGAAATTGAGATGGACACATAAAAAAACCATAGATTTAATTTTTAAGTTAGACTTTTGAAACAAGTAATTGAAAACTAAAAAGGTATTAAACGATAAAGTCTTTTTACTGACAAAGTCTGTTTTTACTATGCATTCGTCTAAGTGGTCAACGCACCGGGGGGAATGCAAAACTCTCCTAGTGTTGAAAACCACCGATTGAAGCCTAAAGTGCACTACGTTATGCCTGTTAGACCTGAAATTGATCAGCTTTTTATGAAAAAACACAAACTGTGGACGATTCCGTGTCGGTTACTAGGAATTAGGGTTGCAACTGCACTGTAAACCAAATTATTTCTCCGTGACCCACATACGGCTTCGCTTATTGGCTAAGGGTAGGAAGAAAAACCCTCAGAATTGTCTGGGTTGAATGAAGCAGAGCTAATGAGGGTCGATGTTCCCGCGTTGAGGCTGAGGAAACTTCGTTATAGGCCACAGGAAACTAGCTAGTAGGAGCGTGTAGACCGCAGATATAAGGCGAAGTTCTCAAGTCTGAAACACAGGCAAAGTTTTCTTGGAGCCCGGAGCGTATGATTGCAGCTCATGCGCCGGAAAGCTCGTCTGTCAGATGCACCGACTTCTCTTAAGAAGCCTAGAGCACTATTAAATAAAATTTTATTTGAAATTTATATGCCCTTAATTAATATCGTTATCTGGATGAGCATAAACAATTAGAGCGAGTTAAGCGACGACATTTTAACGAGAACAATATCATTGACCATCTCTTTACATACCTATGCGGTACTTTCATGGTATGCTTTTTTCTATATTCTGATAACTAACTTAATTATTAAAAATTAATTAAACAATGCATAGACATGACGAAAAAATATCTTCGTATATTTCACACTTTGAATGTTTATTTCTGACCCAGGTTTCGACTGAACAGCAATCATTATTACCTTGATGAGATATCAATGTCTTGATAATAATCGCTGTGCAGTCGAAACCTGCGTGGGAAATAAACATTTAAAGTGTGGGATATACCAAGATATTTTTTTCGTCATGTCTGTGACAATGTCCCACAAAGTTACACCGTCAACCATTAATATTAATCGGTGTATGTTAAAAAAATGTTTTATCAAACTTTGTGGTTCGAAAATTTGCTGATTCCTATAGTTCGAGGTAATGTTATTAGAAATCCGTTGTCAATTGTTCGTTTACCAACATGATTCATTCACTCTATTTATATTTTAATCAATGAGAAATAAGCAAATGAAATAAAAAACGCTATCAAGGTGTATTATTTCAAACTTTTAGCGTTTAGTGTTTGATATGTATGCGACAATATATGCATGATGTTTTGCACTGGTCTAAGGTGTTCTCATTATCCCCCTTATTTGGATAAATAACTGCTATACTTGCCTCTGTCTCGCTTTACTAGGTTATTCTAATCCTCAAGTAAGGACTTGGACGCGAATTTCAGTGCTATTACAGAAGTGATAATGAAAAATGGCGGGAATCTAATTTCTGTTTGAATTGGTCGCCCGTGGTTCCCATAGAATCAATAGCTTTAAGGAAATCATTTTATTTGTTTAAAAATCTAATCAATGGGGTCGTGATGGCATGCCTGCAATATTGCAAAACGCACCAAGGAAGACGAAGGGTTTGACATATTTAGTGAAAATTTTGAGACGACTAAAAAACCTAAGAATGACTTAAGAACTCATCATGAGTCATGCATACTAGATCTACATATACATACTACCCTGCGAGTCCCCACATGGGCGTATTGCAGAGGGTGTTTGGGCATCAGCCGTGTAAAGATGAAAAGGAGAAAGTTTTGGGAGGTGAAATGGAGACGTGTATCATAGGAGCGTATTTAGTGGAGCTCAGTTTTTATTGTGGTCGCTTAGTGTTCGCGGAAAGAACGAGTTTTTGTACCTATCTGTTCGGCAGTGTATCTCTCTTATTTGATCGCTTCTGTGTGACCTAAATATGTAGTGAGACATCATGATTATATCCTCTGTGTCGCTCTGAAACACACCAGTTCTGAATTTCTCAAGTAACCTTAGTCCAGCATGTAGCCTTCAAGTCTTTAGGGGCTCTTACCTTAATCCCTCAAAAAGTTGTGTGACCCTATATGTTTGCTCGTAGCAATTTTTAACGGAGCGTGCTGCTTTTACATGGATCTCATTAATTTTTTTGGATAAATCTTCATGACCAGGATCCCAAATGCTCGCGACGTATTCGAGGTGTGCCTAACCAGAGCAAAGTAGCATCTCTCTTTTACTTTTTCATCCGAGGACCTTCCTACTATACATTAAACAAAACCTAGTTTCTTTAATTCATTGCCGAAAGTATTTTGTATGCGGGTTTTCCACGATATATCAGAGTCTGTATTTCATTCATAGTTGTTTTAGGGGCTTCCAGGTAACCTTTGATGTTAAAATTTGGCACGAATACAAGCCTTGACATGAAATTGGCCAGAAAGAGCTCCTGATCACACATTCCATCTGTAATTTTGGGACAACGCATGCTGTAACGATATCGCAAATAGAACTATTTATACATGAACGAGAAATAAAATAATGCCATAATAAAATATTTTCTGGAGATCATAAACACCTTTACTTATTTCCCATCTTCAATACACATTGCAATGCTCATGAATCAGATAGCCTTGATCCAATAATCCAGTCTAACTAGTCTATCATGATGACCCGAGAACGTTTCTCACAATCGGACCAAGTTGAAATAAAAAATGTGCATCACAGACACCTTTAATAGACAGACCACTGAATACATTCCATGGCCTATCTCGACAGGTCAACTGGCGGTAACGGGAAACGGATACGAAATTCCAAGCTCTCACCTGCAAAATAGCAAGGCGATATCGTCCTCGAAATCCTCAATTTATCCCCCCTGGACGAATATCTGCCCTCTTTCCACCTCTCCGCCATCGAATGAAATGCGGATAAAGACCTTATGGGAAGGAGTTTTAGAGGTCAAATTGTGGCAAAAACAACCCACTCTCCACAAGGAAATACTTCGTATTGCTGTAAAAATACTTTTATGTTACGTAATACTCTGTGTTCCAAATAGCTCCGTCCACGCTGCCAAGCGTGTTAGCAACGGGTGAATCCTCCAAGCGTCTAGCATTAATGAACTCACATATCATTGAACTCAGCCATTCAGGGAAACAAATATATTTAACGGAATATAGATAAAGCGCCTGATTACACGTTTCCCATGTCAATGCGAGCCAGTGTCTGCTGTGGCGATATCGCAAGTAGAATACATGAACAGGCATCAAGTAGTCCTCCACAATTAGACGTCCACGGCGGACAAACACTGCGGTAGGCGATCGAATAGGTATACCTCCGCTCGTTGTAACTCAAGGATCGCCATTTAACTTAAAGAACTCCACCTGACTAGCGCACATTATTTTTATGAAGAAGCATTTCAGTAACATAACATTGTATATCCTTAGAAAATGTGTGTTCTCTGAGCAAACGTACTTCCAGTACGAATTAATTTTTTGAATTATGCATTGTTTTTCACATAGACTGCTGGAATTGGGTGATATTTTGCCTTAATTTCTTCTCTTACTTCCTATGGGTTCAATGATTTGAGAAGAAATGTGCAGGGCAGACGTGAGCACTATAGTGACTAGGGTAAAAGGAGGAGTAGTCGAATGCAAAAGGGGAGTTCTTGCTGCGTGTACGAATAATGTAGTGTGTTTGTCAAGGGGGGGGTTTAGCTCTCATCAATAAGAGTCCTATCGGTTGTTTGCACCATCGAGAATGGAGGAGTGCAGATGCAGAGGGGGGGATTATAGGGACTCCAAGCAGAAACGGAAGCACTATCACGTGAGACGGAAGAAGTACAACGGACATCAAGCTACGAATAGCCCAAGCTGAGAAGGCGTTCATGGGGAAAAGACAACTTCTGTACACAAAGAATATAGGACTGCAAACCAGGAAACAGTATGTGGAAACATCCATGTGGAGCGGGGTACTCTATAGATCGGGAGCATGGACCATTGGAAAAGCTGACCAGAGCAGACTAGAAGCCTTCGAAACCGGTACTTGAGGATGCTGAAGATAAAATGGACGGACAAAATGAGAAATGATGAAGTGCACAGATAAGTAAAGTGGTAAGGGTCGTATATAACACCATAGAGAAGAGAAGAACCAGATGGATTGTACACACCCTGAGACACAATGGATTTGCGAAGAACATAATTAAAGGCAAAATAGAGGGAAAAGTCCTCAGAGGAAAACCCAGGAGTACGTTCATGGCCCGAATAAAGAGGAAAATACATAGTAAGAGATACCACGAGGTAAGGGAACTAGCATTTTATAGGAATGATGGAGGGCTGTAGTCAACTAACAGCCGTCAGAGCTAATAGCCACAATTCAAAAATGAGCAACAAAGACAACTGCTGTGCTCAAAGAAGATAATACTACAAACCAGGAAATAGTAAGTGTTAGCTTTCGCTTGGAGTGTGGCACTCTATGGATCGGAAGCATGGACTAGTTGAACTGCTGACCAAAAGAGACTAGAAGCCTTCAAAACTTGGTGCTGGAGGAGGATGCTGAAGATTAAATGGACGGAATAAATAGGAAGTTATGAAGTGTACAGAGTAGAAGAGGTAAGGACCATATGGAACACCATTTCAGAAAAGAAGAACAGATGGATTGGACACTTCCTGAGGCACATTGGGTTTGTGAAGAAATTAATTGAAGGCATAGTAGAAAGAAAAGTCCCCAGATGAAGGCCCAGGAATAAATTCACGGACCAAATAAAGAGGGAAGTACATAGAAAGAGATATCAGGAGGTAAGGGACCGAGCATTAGATAGGGAAGAGTGGAGGACTGCAGTCAACCGATCTCAGGAATGACCGACCAATGAATGGAGCAGAAAAGATATGCGTATTTTTGGTTTGCGGTTGAGGGTGTTAAGAGGAAGGGCAAATAATGATTCTGCTTAGGAGGGAAAAAATTATTCCGTGCTCTGGAATTAATCACCCATACCGCTGAGAGCGTCCTTCAACGTAACCCCACCCCCTATCATCTACGTTCCATTGCTTCATTGGTACTTGTAGCCACGCCAAGTCGAGGGTCGAATTAATTTTTGCACGTTCTTCACATTTCCTTTCCTTTTTTCGACGCCCCGAATTTTTCCCTCAAATTATTGCAATGGATGTCTTAAGGTCGTTTTACGAGGCTAACGATCCTGTGAATGAACAATTATTCGCGCTAATTCTTGAACTTTGAAGCGGTTTATTGCCCGAAGTGCTATTGATTTACGGCGTGAATTCATTCCGTGAATGTATTGATCTGATGAAAGGATGCACAGTCATGCACCGATCGATATCTCACATCGATTCACGTGAGATTTCCGGTTTGTTGATGCTGCTTGAAGAGTCGGGATGATTTGTTTGCTCCGTGCGGTAATGGGTCTTTGCAGGAGCGTGACAATTTGCGAGATCATTCACCCCGTAAAGCTGCTTACTCGATCGATCGATATCTCCTATCGATTCACGAGAAATTTACGACTCTTGTAGCGGTTTTCTGGTTTGAATAGTGCTGTGCGAATCGGGGATTTTCATTTCGAATCGAACCGAAACGAATCTCCCAAAAGATATTTCGAATCGAATGAAAACGAACTTTTTTTAAATTTTGGTAGCTAATCAAATCTCCCTGAAAATTTTACTTGCGAATCAAATTCGAATCTAAATAAAATGAAAAAGCTTATGCGCAGTTAAAGTAGTAAGATTTTCACAATATTTCATGGGCCTATATTAGCTTATATATCTATAGTGGCATAAAGAATAGCACAGAATAACATGTGGTCCTTTAAATTTTCGTCTCGCGTGAGGAAAACATCGTATAAACGGACGGCTCATTCCTGGAATGAGCGCCATTTATGAATGCATGCAACGATTCTAAGATGAATAATGAATGATGAAAAATATTTCAAATCATTCGGTTTCGAAGCATCCCGATTCGCTGGCGAATCGAATCAAATTAAGTTTCGATTCGATTTAAGTATCGATTAGTAAGAAGAATTAATCGTAAGAAGTATTCGATCGAATTAAGTTTCGATTCGATTCGCCTGTTTCCATTTCGATTCGATATCCTGATTCGAGTTGATTCGTATCAATTTCGAAGCATTCGTACAGCTCTAGGTTTGGAATTACTTTTTTGCACTCTGCTTTGATGGGTCTTTGTGGGAATATGACTATTTGCAAGATTATTTAACCTTGAAAAGCAGCTTAATCGATTGATCGATATCTCATATTGATTTATGAGATATTTTTGACAGGCGCTGTTGTTTGGGTCGGAGTGATTAGTTTGTACTTTGCGTTGGTGGGTCTTTGCGGGAGTATGGCCAATTCCATGAGTATTCACCTTGCAGAGCTGCTCAACGTCAGAATTCAGGCTGAAGCGGCCAAAACACTCCACAGCGTTGGCGGACGGAGGGGGAAGGATCTTTTGAGTTACATGAAACTATCGAACCAATGTTCTAATTATATCTGATCATTAAATTCCTTCTGTTGTCAACATTCACTTTCTCAATCTATTCAAGGTACACCTTGCGACGAACGTCGCGGAAAAACGAATTGACACTGTGGGAAAGGAGTCAAGATGACCAATATGGAATGATTTCCAACAGTCACACTATATTTAATATACTAAATTACAATTAAGATTACACAACAACGAGGCCCACAGGCTAGCTGCCGAAACTTGACGAACGACGCCTGCTGACGAGGTACACACTTCGGTGGCCGGCGGGGGGGAGAGCCGCTGCGACGAAGCGTCCGGTCGGCGCAGTCAAAGGAGGGGAGGTAGCTCTGGATCAGTGGAGAAGGGGGAGTAGGGGAACTGTTCGTCCAGCCATTGGTTGAGACGGCGGCGTAGAGGAGCACTCTTGCCACAAAGTTCCGAAAAGAGGCCGCCAGATGCGAGTTCACTATAAAAGTAGAGGACCTTGTTCTTGTAGCGCAATATCACCGACAGCGCGCAATATCGCCGACAGTGCGCACTTTGAAATCTCCCTACCGCACTTAGAACATCTCGCGTTATGTCCGGCTCGCGACGATGTCCGCGAGCGAAAATGTCCGCGGCGAAATTATGGCCAAATTTGAGCTGGAAATTCGGCACAACCTTAATAAATGAGTTATCCCTGGGTAGAGCTTTTACCGGCTAGTCATGCTGCCTGGAGGAAAAAAAATTGTAAAACATTAGTCTAGGGCTGGTACGCTTGCCAATTGTCTTATGCATACTGCGGTACACTTTCGTCTGTGATGTTTGCTTTTACGACACCTATTAGGAGCTCTCTTTTGTCGTAAGAATACCTTCCAGTAAATTACTTAATGACATTAGATATCTCTTTACGAAGTGAAGTCTGTGATGCTCTTTACAAATCAGTGAGGTGACCATTGAATAATATGTCCTTTATGTATTCTCTCATGATCACAGTATATAATATAGTATAGAAGTATGATGTATAAAATAAGGGATATTGACACCAGGTATTATACATATAATTTTAAAGTAAAATATTTTCTTCCATCAGGTATTTAAGTTTTATATTCACATACCTCCGTCCTGAGATGAACTTTGAAATCTATCAAATTAATGATGGAGAAATGAATATCCGCATTTAATAATAGCCTCATAAAAATTGAAAAAATCAACCGGCGAAAAATTTGTTCAGACCCGATGGTACATCTACATCTACGTAATTCCCTGCAAGTCACCACGAGGGTGTGTGGCAGGGGATGAAGATCACTATGGTAAGTCATACTTCGAGATCTGAGCCACAGAGGAGCAAAATTCCTGGACTGTGCTTTTAGTGATTTTTTATTGTTTTTTTGTATTTCGGAAACTTTTAAAAATGTTATCAGCTAGAAACCGAATCCATTGACCATAGCATGTTTACAGCCACTTAAGAAATGAAACTTGGGGAATTTTGGCTAGTATTTATGAGATGCCGTTTGCCTGATAGTGATATTCTATTTCTAAAGTTTGTTCTGATCCTAGTATTAACCTTCGGACCACGTTCACATGAGGCCCTCCTCCTCGCTACATTAAACACCACGTCACATATTTTTCTCTTAATCCCTGTACTGTGACACAGCGATATTTCTGGACCCATAGCTGGCGCGGGAAGTGGCATGCTAGTTATTGACTCCGTGTGAACAACCAAATCTCATGTCATCTGCTGGCTTTCTTTTGAGGTGCTTTTGATTTCCATGATCAAGTAGGAACTTGAGTGCGTTTAATTTTTTTTAGCAATCTGGCAATAAGTTGTGAGCATATATGCCTTCATTTTTCAATGGATAGGAGAAATAAAATTGTACGAGAGGTTGATTGTAAAACGGAAGTATAGAATATTTAAGCCGCTGATGAGAGAGCGTTGACATAATTTGATTTTTATTTCTCATTAGTGCTATTATAAATTGATATTCTGAGAAGAATGCACTTGTGATAAACGATTGCGTGTCCAGTTACAGAGTATGATATTCAATCTCATGTTGATAAATTACCTCGAGCCAAATAAATCATATATATTGTTACAGAAAGGTCTTTTTCTGTCATTCCGTATATGCTCCGTTAATACTGCACCTACAGTGATAAATGAGGTATCATTTTAAACGTTGAATCACCGGCTTCTGACGAAAAATACAATCTCAATCTCAAATTTCACTGTTTACTCATTAATTTGACTTAAAAGTTTCGATTTTTCCATGTCGATTACTCGCTCGAGGTATATCGACTCCACACATCACCGGTGTATATTATTTCTCAAAGGTGTTTTTTTGTCGCAACGCCATAACTCCCATAATTATTCATCAAAATTAATGATTCAAACATATTTTTAAAGCTTATGTTCCCCGATAGTGATGAAAATTAGACAAATTGTTGAAAGTTAAAGTTTTTGTTAAAAAATGATACAACGCCATCTGCTGACAATATAATCAACTAATATTTTGGCAATGGTTACGTGCCTAAAAGGCTGTTGGAGGTGCCATCTATTAACACATCGTTTAATTAGATTGTTTTCATTCTACGTGCAATCAGTGTGACCGTTTACTGTTTACGTGTACGTTATATATCTCTAACACAAACATAAATAACATATAATTGCCCATGGGAAGAAACAGGTAAAAGAACAGGAAGAAACAGGAAGAAGCTGCACACTGATCAAAATATTCGACAGGTAGAAGAACAGGAAGAAAGAAGGAAGAAACAGGAAGAAGCTGCGTACTGTGCGAAATATTCGCTCGGGTCATCTAGTAATAAATAATTTTATTAACGTTCCTAATGCATTCTGATCGTATATATTTCGTGTGCCAAACAGAAACCAGCGCATAATGGTTTCCGCGACTTGGTCACCGTCTGTGGCTTCTAGTATACTCGGTATACCAGAGTATACCGAGTATACTCGGCGGTGAAATGTTTCTCGCCATCGGTCGCTGCCAATACATTTGACATGATTGGGTAAATTTTTTCGCAGTAAATATTCCCGTGAAATTATTGCCTTGACGCAATCCATTCTCTCTGAAACGATTTGAAAGGCTATTTTTGCAATCACATAAATGGAAATGCTGTCACCATACTCGCAATAGTGATTTAAAACTCATTTCTTGACCAGCGATGGCAATTTCGTGAAGTGTGCGAAATGACGTTCATTTTATACGCCTCGGCAATAATGGCGCGGGGCTGGTACCAGAAATAGGAAATTTCAGATTTTCTGACATCCATTAACGAGGAACCTTTTGAAAGAAATCCAATTTTCCCTGGGTAGATGTATGGCCTCTCACATATTCTCGATCCTCTTCATTAACGTTGGTCAACAATGCAATCGTGCAAGCGTCCTTTCTTCTGCGATGGGGAAGTGTAGAAATCAAAACCTATCTCTCTCGCGCCAGACGTAGCTGGACGTTCGAAGAACGGTGCATTCCAATCTACTGCCGATCTCGGCCTGAAAATGAAAGCCAATTAATTGCAAGCCGCGAAGAACGCGGCTAATAGGGGGTTGTTCAATCGATGAGGGCGCCGGACTGCGTTTCGCGGGACAAGAGTTAATAAATGGAAAGAAAAAAACTTTAACAATCGTTCCAGTGTAAAACGAAACTCTCTTCCGACAGTCTATATTGCTATCACGAGAACCCAAAGCGTTTTAACATTCCAGAGGGTGGGAAATAGCCCGGGTAATTGCCTCATCCGTTAGACCATAACGATGTACCACAATAATGAGGAATTGAGAAGAGCACAGAGGTTCGTGTTATTTTTTCGAGTGAGTTCTGAGTTTCTCCTTAAGTTACTGCATAGTCGCATCAATTCATTCAATAAGTAATTGAAACCTTAGGTCAAACTATTTTATGCAACTTGAAGTATCTGATTCAAAATTGGGATCGATATTTCAAAAAATTGGCGTGGTATTGCTCATTTTAACTCAGAAATACCGGAGGGGTCATTTTGACCCGTTTACATATTTGACAATCCATTTCTGACTGAATCGTCCCAGCTCTAGCTCATTTCTTGACTTTTATACAAAGGCATTAAAAACTCTTAAAACTGTTCGACCAAAGCAGTCTTCAAATAACAAAGCTTGGATAAAATTTGTACAGCACCCTTAATAATAACCAATAAATCAACAAATATAATTAGACAGAAGTGATATTGGGGTGTTTTTAACAGAGTAAAATCAATTCAATAAAAGGAAAGCTTAGAATTACGTAGAATTTTTTACATAATAACATAAAAATAATACCCTTAATAATAATCAATTACTCCACAAATATAATTAGGCAGAAGTGATATTGGGGCGTTTGTAACAGAGTAAAATCAATGCAACAAAAGGAAAGCTTAGAATTACGTAGAATTTTTTACATAATAACATAAAAATAGTACCCTTAATAATAATCAATTACTCCACAAATATAATTAGGCAGAAGTGATATTGGGGCGTTTGTAACAGAGTAAAATCAATGCAACAAAAGGAAAGCTTAGAATTACGTAGAATATTTTACATAATAACATAAAAATAATACCCTTAATAATAATCAATTACTCCACAAATATAATTAGGCAGAAGTGATATTGGGGCGTTTGTAACAGAGTAAAATCAATGCAACAAAAGGAAAGCTTAGAATTACGTAGAATTTTTTACATAATAACATAAAAATAATTCCCTTAATAATAATCAATAACTCAACAAATATAATTAGACAGAAGTGGTATTGGGGTGTTTTTAACAGAGTAAAATCAATGCAACAAAAGGAAAGCTTAGAATTACGTAGAATTTTTTACATAATATCATACAAACAAAATTCACCACAATAAAAAAATGTTTGGCAAAAAAACCTAAAGTGCTTGGGGCTTACAACTTTGTAAGAATAAGTAATTTACCACGGTAAATCGATTTAAATCTTGAGAGTTGGTGAATGGATTACTTTATAGATTAAAAAAAATAATGCAAGATGTTTGGGAAAGGTGTTGGCAGTGGGTACATCAACAATATCACTGACCCCAACTTCATCACCCACGCAAAGCAACCGAGGTTATTGGCCGATAGCCTACCCCCTATAAAGGCCGCTTTACTCGGTACATTTTTATGTACAAACGAATGTATTACAGATCGTACAAGAAAATGAATTTAATTATGGCAGGTTTAAGTTCCCGTTCATTCATTCAATCATACTATTTTCCGCTTTACATAGTACAAATTTCCTCACGAAAGAATTCACACATTCGTTTGTACAATAAAATGTTCCGTGTAAAGCGGCCTTAATGGCCCTCATCTACGTCTACATACTACCTATGATGCCGCCGCATAAGCGTGTGGCAGGGGGATGTTAGGACAGCGGCCATGTAAATGTGTAACGGTTTTGGGAGGTGAAATGGTAACGTGTAGTATAGGAGTGTATTTAGTGGAGCTCAGTTTTTACTGTGGTCACTTATTGTACGTGGAAAGAACGAATTCTTGTTCCGATCTGTTCTGGAATGTATCAATTTTATTTTATCGCTTCTATCAGACCTAGAGATGTAGTGAGGCGTCAAAATGATATTTTCTTTGTCACTCTGAAGCACACCTGTTCTGAATTTCTCAAGCAAACAGCCTCCGAGTCTTTAGCGGCTTCCAACCTTATCCCTCTGAAAGCTGTGAACAATTATGAGTTCTGTAACAGTTTTTAACGAAGCGCGCGGTTTTTCTCAGTACATTGTCTATTTTTAAGTTAAACCTTTTTGTCCAGGGTCCTTTATGATCGCTGCGTATTCGAGGTGTGGCCTAACCAAAGCTCCTTTTCACTTTTTTATTTGAGCACCCTCCTATTATACGCTTGATGAGTCCTAGTTTATTTAATGCTTTGCGCATACGTTTTTGTGTGCCTTCCCCACGATATGTCTGAAGTGAAGGTTATTCCAAGGTCTTTGATATTTTCTGAAGATTTTTTGGTTTCTCCATCCACAGTGTATCTATGGCGTTTGTGTGATGACTTCCGCAAGAAGTGTTCTCTGGTGAATTTACTAAGATTTAGTTGTAGCCACCACCCCTTTCACCACGATAGAATGCACCGTCCTCGTTAGTATGAAGGTTTTCGCGGCGTTACAGTATTTCAAGATCAGTTCTCGGGTTTCCTTCCGCGAGTATTCTTTTTGTGACGACTGTTTCTCCAGTCATTCTGCTGGCATCTTCAGGTCGAAGTGGCGATGAATCTCATGGTCCGTCTTTATATACATCTACATCTACGTAATACCCGGCGAGCCACCACCAGGGTGTGTGGCAGGGGGTGAAGATCACCAAACATGCGCTATTGCCATGCAAGTACGATATTTAAGGGAGATATGCCAGAGAACAGGGTCACATGCAGCTAGATGGTTAGTATCTACATAATAAGAAAGGGATTATTGGCTGTTATTACATGCATCATTCACTACAGACTACTCTAACTATATTTCACCTACCTATCCCTTTGCTACGCTGCCTATTGTTCTCTCTTATGGTACGCGGGAAAAATGACATTTTAAATCTATCGGTACGACAATCTATCTCTCTAATCTTGTTAATCTGATCAAACCTAGAAAAATACGCAGGGGTTCTTAATATATATCTAACGTCATGTGTGAACAAATCGGTTTCGAATATACTTAAAAGATTTAACCTAAATTTTAACCTGCGTTCTGATAGTAATACCTATCCAAGTTCTTCTATTAAACTCTTTATATACCTATCGGGCCGATCGGAGTGACCTTGTTTCCGCGCTTTTTGGTGTGAGAACTCGCTTCCACAATATGATATATAGGTATATAGGTATATAAGGTGTATAATATCTAGGTATATAAAGACAGGTATATAAGGACGGACCATGAGATGCATCTCAACTTAGACCTGAAGACGCCAGCAGGATGGCTGGAGAAACTGTCGTCACAAAAATACAACACGCGGAAGTAAACCGGAGAACAGATCTCCAAACACCGTCCTAGTTCTCGATGCAAAAATAGCAATACTTTTATCATTGGTTCAGCTCTTGGGTTCAGTATATTCAAGTAAATGAAGGACTTTCTCACGTATACTGGATTTTTTGGGTTTATTCCGACGTCTCTATCGAACGGGGAATCAGAATCATCATTCAAAAAGACCATTGCAATTTCATTCGATACAGAAGTATTCAATATACATGGACCTGATCGTAAATATCTTTAAAAAACCACATTCACAACTGATGTTTCTTCGGCCACCTTCCTCGGCCATATCCTTTTCACGTTTCATCACTTCACTTACGACCCTATACGAATTAAATTTGAAGAAATGCGCGATAATGAACTTTTGGAAAAAGAATGGCTTTCCCCGGAATAATTATCGTATCAAAGAAAATAAAATATCTAACGTAGAATCTAATAAATACTTAGGCCTCACCATCACTGAACATGTCATGGGGAAACACATCAGGGAAATAACTAGTGTAGCAAACCGTAGATTATGATTCGTAAAAAGGGTTCTAGGCAAATGCGATGAGAGAGTACGAGAAAGAAGCTATTTTACACTTGTCAGGCCTCATTTATAATATGCCGCTAGTGTATGGGATCCGTACGAGGAAGGTATCATAAAAGAATTAGAGCGCGTGCGAAGGAGATCTGCTATGTTTGTTAAAGGCCGTTATGATAATTGTATAAGTGTTACGAGCTTAATAGAAGAACTAGGATGGGAATTACTATCAGAACGTAGGTTAAAATTTAGGTTAAACCTTTTAAGTAAATTCCAAGCCGAATTGTTCACAGATGACGTTAGATATATATTAAGAACCCCTGCGTATTATGCTAGGTTTGATCATATTAACAAGATTAGAGAGATTGATTGTCGTACCGATAGATTTACAATATCATTTTTCCCGTCTATATAACTATAAGAGAGAACAATAGGCAGCGTAGAAAGGGATAGGTAGGTGAAATATCGTTGGAGCAGTCTGTAGTGCATGATGCATGTAATAACAGCCAATGATCCCTTTCTTATTATGTAGATACTAACCATGTGACCCTATTATCTAGCATATCTCTCTTAAATATCCAAGTTGTATGTCAATAGTACATGTTTGGTAATCTTCACCCCCTGCCACACACCCTCATGGTGGCTCGCAGGGTAGTACGTAGATGTAGATGTAGATACGTGTCCGTCAATCTATTTCAGCGCAGTATAAAATCATCCAACAACTGTACCACTTCCGGGAAGGCACCGCTCATTCTCATGCCGATCAAGCTTTTTTCCCATGCCTCAGATGAATCGATTATTGCAGCTGATCAAATTTTCGTTTCTCCCTACTGCTTCTGTACGTTATGTTGTATGATAATTGGCAATTGGGACCCTGGTTATAAAGATTTACCCAAAAGAATTAATAAAATACAAAGAAAAGCAGCACGCTTCGTTAAACACTGCTACTAGTAAACATATAGGTTCTCACAACTTTTTGAGGGATTAAGGTGGGAGCCCCTGGAGACTCGGAGGCAACACGCTAGGCTTAGGTTGCTTGAGAAATTCGGAACTGATATTTTTCAGAGCGACACAGAGAATATAACCATGACGCCTCACTACGAGGCCTGACTCGAGGTCCGACAGATATGATAAAATAAGAGAGATACACTGACGAACAGATAGGTACAAAAACTCGTTTTTTCCGTACACAATAAGCGACCACAGTAAAAACTGAGCTCCACTAAATACACTCCCATAATACGTCACCATTTCATCTCCCAAAAACTTACACCTTTACACGGCTGGTGGCCTAACACCCCCTGCCACAAGCCCATGCGGCGGCTCGTAGGGTATTATGTAGACGTTAATAAGTCAGTCCATCTACCTTAACGAGTTCCTACCGCCGCAGCCTGAGTCAAAACAATTACTAAATTCAACACTTTTTTTTTAATCCAGCAGCAACGGGACGGGCACCGCCTTCTTAGATCAGCCCGGGCTCGGCTCTTCTCCATCTTCTTGTGTCCTATATCGAGACTATTTTGGGCGTCCTTCTTGGTTTGGAGCGCGCATAGAGGGCGTCTTTTCATCTATATCTACGAAATACCGTGCAAGCTACCACTAGGGTGTGTGGCACGGGGTGATTCCACACTAGGCATGTAGCACTCATTCCAGTTCAAATCAGAACCGCGCACGTTCCCCCGAATGCCAGGCGCATGCCAAGAGCAGTCAGGGTAACGGTACTCAGTCAGACCACAAACCAAGGGAGTGATACGTAGAAGAACATGCTGCCATGCAGTATCTACTCAAGATAACTACTGGTTATTATTATTAATGCGACATATAAATAGCTCTACAAGGTACTAAGACATGCAGGAGTATATCATGCCGGAGATTGCATGCGAGGTTAGTAACAAAAATTCATGTTAAGATATTTAACACTACTGAAATAATCTATTTAACCTAGTCGGTATCCTAGAACTGATCTATCTGAACTATTATGGTCCCTTATTGTACGTGTCTTTTCTGCCCGGTCCGTGCGTTTGAGACCGCCGCTATATTTCGATCGCTCTTGAGAAATGAGACGGCTAGGTATCTTTTCCTGAAAGTGATTAATTTCAGTTGCTATAATTTAGAGTATTCGCATCAGCAACCTTTAAATTATTTGTCGTAGGACACATTTAGGGTTCTGTATACCACGGCCAGAAACGCCTCTGCATACATAAATGCGCTTTAATTTTACGGCTCTCATTGGCTACTTAAGATAAGTAAGAGAAATAGACTGTAGAACAGAAAGGTTTAAAAATATCGTTTTTTCGTCGATAGATAGGAGACCAAAATTTCAAAAATGATATCCAATGGTAGAAGGTTATATCAAGTACTCGAAGCTAATTACTACTGGTAAATAAGTTATGTAACTGACAGATGTGATTCTGCAATTTGATAATTTTTATGAGATCTATAACTTCATGGACCTCATAACAATTGATTCCATAACTAAATGCTCTTGCAACCGGCCATAAATCGGCTACGCATAAGAGCAGGTCAATAAAACAGAAACAGGAATACGGGTAACGTAGGGAAAGCCAGGAAAGAAAGAATGATAGATGGAAGGTATACATACATCGGCCTTAAGGTGAATGTGGATGACATTGGTTTGATCAATTTGGTCATATTCTTCGCGAGACAAGCGCCTCTGCTGCGATGCATGCAAAGTAATGTATGATTTGTATCAATAATTCAATAATCAATAAACAAAGTTAAAAGCAATTGATGTAGCTGGTGTACTTCTGAGTACACCGTTCTAGGAACCCATTGAAAAAACGGAATATTTGCTTACAGCTAACCTATAAACAAGTATAAACGGCCTTCCTAGGACGAGCTGACCGAGGTCACAGTCCTCCTTTCCTTAATATTTTATTTTTTTCCCTACGTTAGGCAATAGGACTCTGTATGCAACTTGGAGTTCAACAAATCGCAACTTCTATTCACCAACGTATCAATTAGCATATAGCAAACGGAATATTTGCTTACAGCTAACCTATAAACAAGTATAAACGGCCTTCCTAGGACGAGCTGACCGAGGTCACAGTCCTCCTTTCCTTAATATTTTATTTTTTTCCTTACGTTAGGCAATAGGACTCTGTATTCAACTTGGAGTTCAACAAATCGCAACTTCTATTCACCAACGTATCAATTAGCATATAAAAGTCAAGAAATATTTATTGCCTTTCTCACCCACCTCATTTTTGGAAGTAATCTGGTTTTCAATATAATTTTTTTGGTGATTAGGTAAAATATTTTATCAGGAATAAAATGAAATATTAAAAAAACAATAGTCTCATACCTCTTAGCACTGAAGCAAATCTATTGATCTGCATGGAAGCGATGAGTTGTTAAGGGATACCTACGATGAGAGAACTGCGGTTTATCCCGCTATACATTTCGCAAGTAAAAGATGTTTTTTTGTGAAAAAAATCATTCGCATGGACTGGAATTCGATTAGCTTGCTTCTCAAAGTCAAAAAAGGAATAAGGTGAGATTGCCTGGGTCTCTTAAAGAATTAAGAAATTCCGTCTTTCTGTATCTCAACGATCCATTTTCTACAGACTCTCCTCTTTATTCAATTCCCTTGAAGCAAAAAATCTCTCCTTCGAACTTTCCTATTCGTCTCCCTGCTTCGACTCTCCGTCCTTGTTTAAGTAAACTAGTGTTCTTTAATCACTTTATCTGTTAATGTTTTTACTACTTGCTTTTGTTACTTCTTCCAGTGTTAATGCAATACATCAGCCAACGTAAAAGGCTTTGGTGCTATTTTTGGTATGAAAATATAGAAATAAACAAATTAACATCAAATGCGTAATGAGGGACCTTGAGTTCGATTACCAGTCCAGGAGAAAGAATTTTTACACTGTGAATTCCGCACATTTTACAGTAAGGAGTTCCTATGACCACCACCTAGTCAAATACAGCTTCACTTTTTAATATTAGTTAGTGTGCCCGGGATGTGCAAACAGATAACGAAAGATTTCTAACGTAATGCTGAAGTTACGGCTCATCAAGGTAAACAAGAGCGCGTTTGAAAAAAATGTGTAAAAATGAAAAAAGCGTATAAGTTTGACCTATTATGTATCGATTTTGACGCTTTTAACGTGTTATTATTGCTGTCCATCCGTACTACGGGACTGTGGATGCAATTACTTTGGCCGTCGTCCCAATTCGGTACCGAGGGGCAGAAAGAAAACTCTTTATTATTATTTTTTTGGAAGTGGTGCACGAAAATCTGTTTACTCGGGGAAGAAAAGGGAACATTCTGTACGAGTGGAAGAAAATGAGAAGAAAGAGAGAGAGGGAAAAGACGAGATAGCCTCGTGCGCGCGATTTCCTCCCGGGAGATCATTCATTGTCTCCTCCAGACGTTGTCTTATGACCTCCCAAATTGCATCAGCGGGTTGCATGGCCAACGAAGCATTGGAACCAGCTTTTGGATGGCATCCATTTCCAGCCGGCGAAATAACGAAAATGGGCCGCTGGAGTGAATGCCCTTATCTAACAGTGTCGCAGAAGCATTTGTCACGTTTCCCAGAATGGGGGAGAGGCATGTAGATTTGAGCGCGGATGGTCGAATGCAGGCCTACCAGCCCAAAACACAGTAACTGACAAAATTACGCATTTTGAGATAAGAGTTGATTTTGTTATTTTCAAACAATCTGGTATAAGATGGCGTACAGGCCCGCGTTACGGCTTTCAGCTTTGCCAATCATAGCAAGTGCCCTCTTCATTTATGCCAATTGTCAGGATGAAGAGTCAGTCAACTGTAATGATTAAAATAATCTTAATAGGAGAATACGCAGCCAGAAGCAGTAAGATTAATCAAAGCTGAAAAGTTACTTTGCTGTTTAAGTAAAAGAAGACGTTTTTTACACAAGTTGACGTTTCAGGCTTCACTTTGCGCAACAGCGACACATTGAAGAAAACTAGCTTTTTACTTTCCACGCTATTTAATTCTCTCCGACCATGGTTTCGACAAAGTTTTGTCACAAATTGGAGACGTTTTTTAGCTGAGAAAAATTATGCTATGCCACGGGTGATTTAACAACTATTTCCTATGACCAAACCTCTAATACGCCAGTGAGACTAATCTGCCCTGCCAGGCCAAAAGACAGTATCAGACAAAATACCAAATTTTTGAGATCAGAGTGGATTTTGTTATTTTCAACCTTGAGGATTAAAAAAAAACAACTAAAAACTGTGTATGTAGCGGTATTGGCTGATATATCGTCCAGGTTTCACCGTATCTACACTATAAATGTCAGTTTTCTACTTCGGATAGCGGTAACTAGAAGTATTTGGATGGTATAATGATGACATATATGGTGGGAGAGTATTTAGTGGATCTCAGTTTTTATTGTGGTCATTTATTGTGCGGGAAAAAAAAGAGTTAGCAGTTCATTTTGTGCATCTCCTCAAAAGCTAAGTTTCCGATGAACTCGAGTGAAAATTATTACTTGGTTATTATTATATTGATAAGAGCGGTGCAACAAATATCCTAAATGCACTTTCAAGACGCAGTTTAATACGGTGCATTACTTTGAGCGTTCTAAAAACGTAATAGATTAATGTGCACCACGACTTGCGCTCTGCAGAGAAGAGAAAATATTCTGTAACCGCGCTAATTTATTAGTGAATTGCAATCGGGTGCGTTCATCAGCACGATTCCGAGTCCGTTATCCGTGGCCTAATCTCTTCTACACAATACCCTGCGAGCCGTCGTATGAGTGTGTGGCGGGGGTGTTAGGTCACCAGCCGTGTAAAGGTGAAGCTTTTGGGAGATGAAATGGTGACGTGAATTATAGGAGTGTATTTAGTGGAGCTCAGTTTTCATTGTGGTCGCTTATTGTGCGCGGAAAGAACGAGCTTTTGCACCTATCCGTTCGGCAGAGTATCTCTCTTATTTTACCGCATTGTCAGACCTAGAAATATAGTGGGGCGTCATGATAATATTCTCTTTGTCGCTCTAAAAAATATCAGTTCTGAATATATCAAGCAGCCTAAGCCTAGCGTGCAGCATCCTAGTCTCTAAGGGCTCCCACTTCAATCCCTCAAACAGTTGTGTAACTCTATATGTTCGTTCGTAGCAGTTTTAAACGAAGCGCACTGCTTTTCTTAGTATTTTTTTAATTTTTTTTGGTTAAATCTTTATGATCAGGGTCCCAAATGCTCGCGGCGTATTCGCAGTGCGGCCTAACCAGAGCGAAGTAGCATCTCTGATTCGTTTCGCTTCGTTCTTTTTCCCTTGTATGCCTATCTAAGTAAAAAGTAACTAAACCTTGTTGTTCCATATGGTCCATTCTCTTCTAGATCTCCGTACAATACATGATTTCCAATTTTTTATCTCCATTTTATCTTAAACATCCTCCTCCAGAACCAGGTTTAGAATGCTTCTTGTTTTTTCTGGTCAGCTTTTCCAATGGTCCATGTTTCCGATCCATAGAGTGCCACTCTCCAAACGAATGCTTCCACATACTGTTTTCTGTTTTTTAGTCCTATCATATTTGAGCACAGCACTTGTCTTTTTCCCTTGTATGCCTATGAAAGTAAAAAGTAACTAAATCTTTTCACCACAGGAGGTGATTTGTGATCATGAAAAAATTACTGCGGTGATAATATAATTTACGTTCAATTATAGTTGAGAAAATATAAAAAAAACTACTCACCGTTCACTTTTTGACGAGATATAGGTGTTGAAAGTTCCTCATTTTATGAATAATTTCTCACTTTAGTGTATACACTTACCATTTCTCATGTAAAATGGCTGTACTTTTTTGGTAAATAGCTCAGAAAGCAGTTTAGTAGGGGGCTAATACTTTGGTACCTTTGGAAAGGTGAGATATTTTCTTTAAAATGAGACTAAATTCATTGATTGATTGGGGAAATCATAGTTTGCTCAAACTACCTTAAGTTCATATAATAAGGGTGAAACCCTTATTATATGAACTTAAGGTCCAAAAGCCATGAAAATGGGTCCAAAAGCCATTATCAAAAACACGTTTTCACATACGGCTTTTGGAGGTTCACCCTTATTATTTTACTCAAGCCGTAAGAGCTCAATTCTTTACCTTAAACCTCTATGGACGAGCGAGTCAAATCTGTTACGTTTCAAAATCATTGAAACATCTGCTTTCTAAGAGGCTTTTACATTTGACGCGCTGGACAAAATTGTAACGTTATTATTATTTTGAGTCAAACAACTTGAATGGATTAATGTGTCACGCTATTCACTGACGATGGCATGCCTGGTGGAGCTCTGAAATATATAGTTTTAGCTGTCATATGAAGAAAAATTGGGAAAGTTTAAAAAAGATACGTTATGAAAGCAATGTTGAAGTATAACTTGTGTGAATATTATTGTGAAGTGTTATCAAATATCATAATATATAATAATACATACAAATCAAATATTGTAAGATGCAGACCAGGATTAACCCTATGCAAACGTTATTTTTTATATATGTGTCAAAATTACTTAATACGCTACTCGCTGAAATAAAAAATGTAAATTCATAACCAATACTCTAAAACTGACCAAAGACTGGCTATTTTCTTGGGAAAATGTTGAGTATATTTTTTAATCGTTTTTTTTCATGATTGTGAATTGTAACTGTCACTTATAATACTGTTACTGATTTTTTTTATCAATGGCATACTTTCATTGTATCTTCTGGTGGCTCACTTCTGGTCTTAGGACCTTGGAGACCACCTAAAGCTCCCGTTATATTTTTGTGTTCATAATTGTAAATGTGATGTCGGAGTAAATATAATATATCATATATCATTATTTCAAATTAAATACATTGTACAAATACGTCAAATTTCAAAATAAATGTTATTATCAAATGAATTGCAATTTTTTGAAAAATTCTTAAAGATTACTTAAAAAAATAATATAGTAGCAGCATTTTTTTCATTCTGACGTTACATAATTCCGTCCATAGAAAGTAAAGTTCATTTTTATTCCATAGCTGCATGGGGAGAATCTCTTCCTTCCGTCTCGCCTACAAATCTCCCGCATTCACGACATTTTTCGCCACAAAGCTTCAACCTTCACTTCGCGATGTTTTCAAGTTGTCAAGAAGGAGAGTGATGTCTCTGTAACGGGGATCTCGGGATGTGTTGGCATTTCTGTCACGTCCTTGTCGAACCCTCGCGGCGTTTTCTTCTTTTTATCCGGTCCTCTCCTTCATTTCGATCGCATTCTTCCCCATTTTGATGGTGGACCTTCCCGGAGCTTCTTCCTTTGCGTGTCTTTCAGGCACTCATGCCTCTTGAGCGCCTCAAGCAGCCCAGCCCTCCCCTCTTACGGGCAATTCCTCCTCTCCACCGACCTGTGAATTGCCCACGATGCAAGTTTCAAACGATTGCAGAACTGAACGTGGGCAGGTGTTTCGGGTCTCCCCGCGGGCTCAAAACCTACCTCCCGGTCGGAAGCTCTCGCTTATCACCAGGATGGGTAAGTAGAATCGAATAGAAAACAAATGTATTGTTCTAGGACAGGACCTATGGAACAAGCTCTGTGGTATTAAGAAAAAAAATCTACAAGTCACCTTGCTTTAACAACACGAACAAAACAAACATAATATGAAATCAAATACAATGACAGATTTTACAAAGAAAATCATCAAGTCAAGTCAGTATAATATATACAAATATACAAGAACTTTTCAATGCATTTCACTTACATTCTTTGAAAGAACAAAAATCAATCAATGTGAGAACGATTGAGGTACACACTCAATCACCATAACATTCATCAATCAGGTATGCAAACATTTTTAATTTGAATTGGTTTAAATTTTTAGCGTTCAATATATAGTCAGGACTATCATTCCATACCCTCATACATGAATTAATAGTGGATAATTGGTACGCAGTTGTTCTACAATTAGGAACTTTAAATCGTTTTGTGACTCGAACAGGTCTATTTAATACATCACTAAGGTTTGAAATTACATTTTCATAGAGATAATCCGGTGCTTTACAAGATAAAATTTTAAACATGAAAACAGGTAGTAATTTAACCAGTAGTTTATAGTATTTTAACCAGTTTAACTTAACATAATACGGGGTCACATGGTCATAAATATTAACATTGTATAAATATATCTTATACCAGAATTTAACATAGTTTGTAACTTATTTAGTAATTCACCAGTTAAGTCCGAAAATACAACTGAGCAATAATCAATGTGTGGAATTAACAAAGAATTGACAAGCTTCATTCGTAACTCCAGTGGAATTAAATATTTGAATTGTTTAATCTGCGCTAGTGTTTTGTATATCTTGTTTGAGACAGATGATACAAGGTGGTAGTGGTCGGAAGTATTGCAAAAGTAGTGGGAAGGAAGGGAAAAGGATGAGAAGGGGTAGCGAAGCACAACCACTAGGAGGCCGACACCATGAGACGGATTGCCGTCAAAGACAGGGTGGACGAGGAGTATTGAGATGACGGATGTTCCCACGCTGTGACCAGAATTGGTCCTAATTGACTCTCCTTTGGTCCGGTGGTCCCTGATTCGATGACGTACTCCGGCAGACCGCACGGCGTCTACCCGTAAAAGGAAATCGGGGGATACCTAATCCCAAATTTTTGGGCAACGGGCTCCTCCGGTTCTCATAAGATTTGCGGTAAGTCTTCGCAAAAGCGAGACTGACGGGGACTCGTCTGACGTTGTTGGGGAAACCAAACAGATACGAGTACTGCGGGGAGGCGGTTGGCCCATTGACGTCCTTTCGACGTCAATCCGCCTCATTGTGTCGGCCTCGCAGGGGTTGTGGTTCGCTAACCTTCCCTTCCCATTTCCTTTTTCCACTACTTCCCACTAGGGTAGAAGCGAAGGCTTTCAGACCTGGTGGGGGGTTTTTAGACCTCGCGGAGAGACCCGAATCACCTGCCGTCAAAAGGACGACAACGGGCCCCCGCCACCCCCTAGTCTTCGTTGCTGTTGGGTTCCCCCAACAACGTTAGACGAGTCTCCGCCAGTCTCCCTTGCGCGGAAACTTACCACACATCTGTTGAGAACCGGTAAAGCCCATTGCCCAAATTCTTGGGATAAGGTGTCCGCCGGCTCCCTTTATGGGTAGACGTCTTGTGGTCTGCCGCAGTACGTCATTGAATCGGGGACCCGCCGGACCAATTATCTGAACGCGGGCAGTAAAATTCTTCTCATTTTGAATTGTCTCGCCTTACGGAAGCGGATCTTCCCGTCCTTCCCGCCGAGATGCGCTTGATTAGTCTGCCTGAGGGTCGTTTGCTCCGGAATGTGAATGCGTTTGCTCCAAGTTGCGGTCGCAAGGGCGGCTGCCGATTCTCAGGGTACCGGGCTCAAGAGGGTTTACGATATGCAATAAAGGTAGTTTGAGCGAGAGAGTTCCCTAGTTGTAATGAAGAGACCATAGTCGAGCTATTCTTTTTAATTTTAGCGGCTGGAGGAAGCATGAATCAAACATTCCATTATTTAATGAGCAATGAAATACTTTTATATGGTTGAAATTAAAACAATTAAATAAAAAGTCTCCTGACGACGTTCCCAGCAGGAGGAACGAAACGTTGAGCCGTTTAAGTTCACCACGCAGCAGTATACCCGGAAATGGTTGATACTAGTGCACATAATCGCTGCGAAAATCTAAAAAAAAATTGAATAAAAATATCTAAATTAGTCTTTAACTTGATTCATTTTCTTCACGCGGCACGTTTAAAACTCCTTCCCAACATATGATTTATAGTGATCCTGAAAATATTACTGTTGTGAAAACATGATTTGTTTTCAAAAGTCGTTGAGAAAAAATAAAAACTACTCACTGTTTATTTTATGCCAAGATCTATGAGTCAGATATTCCCCATTGTTTGAATAAAGTCTCTCAAGAGTAGATTCATATACCATTAACCATATTATTGTAAATCTCTGAAAGTAGTGACGTAAGAGGCTTGTATTTTTTTTTACAAATTTGAACGGGTAAGAAGTGTTTCCTTAAATTGAGACCGAATTGATCGATTTCCAGGTGGAATGATATTTCGCCAAAAAATAACCAAAACTAGTAAATAAATTATCTTCGGCCTTGCCGATGCTTAAATACCCTAAACCACTTTCATTTTTGGAATATAAAAACGTGGTTTTGGTCCGATCCAACACGTTTTAGAACTGTGCCGTCTATGGACTACTAGAGGCTTATAACCCAAATTTCAGCTCGATATCTTAGTTTTTATGGCAGTAATTGTGCGAAGAGACAGAACGACAGACGGACACAGCTAGATTAATTCGTAAGGTGATACTGATCATTTCTATATATACTAGGGAGGAGTCGATTCCACTTTTTTTCGATTCCGATTTCGATTATTTCAAATCGATTCCCGATTCTCGATTCCAATTCGATCGATTCTCATTCCTAATAACAGGTGGGATATTGATATACCAGGAGCGTACGAATATTATTTAAATTCAAGTATTGGCTGAAATAAAATAACAAAGACAACTAGTTCTCTCAAAAAGTATATTTATTAACAAATAGGAAGTATATCCTCAGCTTATTGAGGTAGATAAAAAGTACGAATTGATAACCTACACCGAAAAAATACTGAGACAATTTTGTATGTGTTAAATGAAATTTTATGTGAATATTTATGTATCTGGAATCGATGGAATCGGAATCGTCTTTAGGCGATCGATTCTCGATACCGATTCTAATCCTGAGAATCGGTGGAATCGACATTTGGATTCGACTCATCCTTAATACAGTAGAGCATCAAAAATTCGGACGTCAGAAATCCGGACCGTCGATAATCCGGATTCACATGCGGCGAAAAATAAGTTGATGTGAATACCATGTACATATTTGTCAACAGCGTTGATGCGAGACTCGGCGGACTACAATGTTTTTATTTATCTTCTATAATTATTTAACTTCCGCACTAAAGTGAGTTACTGTTTTTAGCTAAGTTTCTTTATGTTTTAGGCATCAAATGGCCTTTCTATGGTTATATTCGAAAATCCGGACTCCTTGATAATCCGGACTGGGTCCGGTAACAATTGATTCGGATCATCGACGCTCTACTGTTATGGTTTTGTTTATCTACTCAATTTATTTAACTACAGTACTAAATTAAATCACTGTTTCTACGGGTTTTACCAGTTTCTTGATGTTTAAGGCATCAAAAAACCTTTTTTTTTTGTTTTATTCGAAAATCCGGACTTATTGATAATCCGGACTGGGTATGGTAACAATTGATTCGGATCATCGACGCTCTACTGTTATGGTTTTGTTTATAAGCTCAATTTATTTAACTATAATACTAATGTAAATCACTGTCTCTACGGGTTTTACAAGTTTCTTGATGTTTTAGGCATAAAAAACTTTTTTTTTGTTGTTCGAAAATCCGGAGTTTTTGATAATCCCAACCGGGGCCGGTAACAGTTGATCCGGATCATCGACGCTCTACTGTATATACTTTTCCATACTTGCCACGCCTCCTTCAATGAGTTACATTTCTGATATGACAAAATCAATATACCCGATCCACGTAGGGTATAATTAATGGTATAAGTGGCACAAGAGCTCTTCTTTGTTCATATTAGGGGCTATATGAGATGCTTATAATTATGGAATTTCCGTTCCCTGTCTCTTATGCTGCGAGCAAGTATTTCCTGAAATATAACTAACTCTACAATGCGGCTTCATTAGTTCCTATCAATAATTACAGTCGCGATGCGCGAATGACCTGGACCGTCTACGCGCCTAAGATGAACAAATCATTTCGGCTCCAAAAATGCTTGTTTTTATTCACATGTACGAAATAACGTGCAAGTACCCTTAGGGTGAGGTGAGGTAAAAGAAAGATGAAAAGTACTTTCGAAATGTGGTTGTGGAGAAAAATGCTTAAGGTGAAGTGGACGGATAGAATGAGAAATGAGGAAGTACTACTGACAATAGGAGAAGAAAGAAAACTGCTGAGGGAAATAAAAAAGATGAAGACAGCTTGGATGGGACATATATTACGCCAAAATTGTCATTTTAGAAGAATTGTTGGAGGAGAAATAGAAGGAAAGCGAGGAAGGGGAAGAAGAAGAATGTGAATACTCGATGACATAAACATTGGCCGAAGTTACGGGCAAACGAAAGAAAATTCCCAGGACCAACGGCGATGGAGGGCATCCAGTTGAAACCTGTCAGAAGACATATTCCACTAAGAAGAAGAAGTCTGTAAGTCAGGAATATGCAGCGATAAACGGATGAAAATTTTGGAAATACTGGAATTCTGAAAATTTTAGTAATGGCAATGTATTGATGTATCAACATTAGGTATTATACTGTTTTGATATTACGTCCAGAATGTACGGTCGGAGTCAAATGTATTGCAAAGAATCGAGCGGCGCCACTTCGCTTCTCAAGAAAATTGAGTTTCACTTACGACGCTGTTATTCTTTGCTACGCAACGCTATCTATTCATCTGTTTATTTGCACGTATTCAAATGGTAATAGTTGACCAATTTCCTGTATTGTGCTAATTTGTTATTACACTTTCGTTTTGGTTTGGATTTACGATTTGAGCATGGATAATTATTATTTATTAATCACAACTGTTACTCTAAATGATACATTACGTATTATTTGCCGTAGGTATATTGTATGCCAGGAACGATCTGTGTTTAATAATAAAGTTTGATATTTCAATTAATCAATACGTCGCAGCATGTCATTGTTATTCGATCTGATCATATTGTGTAATAACAAGTTAGCACAGAACAAGCAATTGCTCAATTGCTACAATTTAAATACGTGCAAATAAACAGCTGAATAGATAGCGTTGCATAGCAAAGAATAACAGCGCCGTAAGTGAAACTCGATTTCCTTGAGAAGCGTAAGTTCGTAAGAAGAAGTAAGTCGATTCTTTGCAATACATTTGAATCCGACTGTACATCCCCAGCAACAGGTACTCGTCCATAAAATGAAACACATATTGTTGGACAATGACTCCCCGTCATATGATTTATAGTGATCCTGAAAAAATTACCGCTGTGAAAATATAATTTATTTTCAAAAATCGCTGAGAAAACATAAAAAATACTCACTGTTGTGACCAGATCTATGAGTCAGATATTCCTTATTTTTTTAAATAATGCCTCTCAAGACTACATTCATATGCCATTACCCATAAACGGATAAAAATTTTGGAAATACTGGGAATGTGAAAATTTTTGTAATGGCTATTTATTGATTTTTTAACATAGGTATTATACTGCTTTAATATTACGCCCACAATATACATCCTAAGCAACAGGTACTCGTCCATAAAATGTATTGATAATATATTGCCCGGCCCTTAATTCTCAACAGACCATTAAGTTTCCCCAAAGCCAATTTCAACCCTACTCCAAAGACTCCGATAAACTCTCATGTACCTACATTGATTTTCCCCTCTTGCACCTACACCATTCGTTTTCTCATTCGTACAACCTTTCCACCCATTTCCTTTAAGATCATTCCACGACCTCTCATTTCCATTCTATTTCCATTCTGTTTCCTTTCTTACCGTCCGTAAAACGTATATGATATTTTTACACCAATCAAATGTAGAAATACTACTTTATGATGTAATTCAAAATCAAGATAGGCTATCATGCATGTCTGAAATAAAGATTCTTTCTTTAAAGTTACTTTTAGATACGATTTTGCGAAAAATAATGAATAAATTTATCTTTCGACTTTCCTTAAAAGTTAAATTTGCTTCCGAACCGGCTTCCTTCAATGTTCCCGGATTCATTCTGAATCGGGTGAATGTCGGAAAAATTGGACTACAGTGATTTTGAAATTGTGATGAATTCTCTGCCCACTCTAGGTAAAGATAACAAAATACTCAAAATCAAACAAGGTATGATGAATAAATAAGAAGTTCCAATTATCCACGGAAATAAATTTTACTGCGACCTAGATTTCGATGTTTTTACATCACCATTAGGTGATGAGTAGAAACGTCATCATCAGGTTGACCTAATGATGATGTAAAACATCAAAACCTAGATCGCAGTAAAATTTATTTCTGTGGATAATTGGAACTTTATTATTTCTGAATCATGCATAAACTCCACTCAATATCGCTAGAATCTTCGGATTTGACGATCATTGTATCCGTATTTTTACTAAACTAACTCATTCTTTTTTCCACTTTATATCGTGGGAACATTGCAATGATTTACAAGGATGGAAATGGTAATTTGCTGACGGCATCGACATTCTTCTTTATCTCCTTATTTTTATCGGCAGTAATGACACGGATCCTTGTGATGAAGCCTTGCATTTTAGTGAGGGGATGATAGCGAAAAATAACCTCGCCAAACCGTTCCAAACCCTGGGCGTATGGAAGAAGGGGAGAAAAGAAGAATTTGCAAGAGGAAGATGAGAATGGAAAAGAGAAGTTGTGGAACGATCTTAAAGGAAATGGGTAAAAAGGTTGGGTGAATGAGAAAACGAGTGGTGTCAGTGGAAGAGGGAAAAATCAATGTAGGTACATGAGAGTCTATCGGAGTCTTTGGAGTAGGGTTGAAATTGGCTTTGGGGAAACTTAATGGTCGGTTGAGAATTAAGGGCCGGGCAATATATTATCTCTCCACCCTGCTTGCGGTCATTCCTCCCCGCAACCTACCCGTACCCTTCTTTGCTCTTTCAATAATGCTCGTGCGGGCAGATTAACTGACTATTCTTGCGGGTACTGGTTGGAATCCATTGGGGACAATTGCCTTTGGAAAAATCGGATTTTAGGGAACGCCAACTTGAAAGGCGAATGTGTTGATTGTTAAAACACTAACTTTGATGAAATGCGTTTTAAAAGTTGACCAGCTCATCTATATGCGATAAAGTGTTTCCACTTCATAGAAATTTCCAAGGGTTATTCATTGGTTCTTAAATCCTAAGATTAGTTGACTGCATCCCTCTACCCTTCCCATCTAACGCTATTTCCCTTACATCCTGGTATCGCTTCCTATGTAATCTCTTCTTTGAGAACTTGGTCCATCGCGTTTAAATACCTTCAAAGATGATCGTGATTTCCAGCTGTGACTGTGATATCATCAGCGAAGCGGAGCAAGTTTTTTTCTTCTCCCTTTATCTTTATCCTTCTCAGTCCTATTACATGTGCTTCCCTTAAGACATATTGAACCAAGTATACATATTGAACCATCCAAGTATACATATTGAACAGTGCTGGTGAGAGGTTGCATCCTCGTCTTACTCCTTTAATAATTTTAGCTACTATCTGACTTAATAATAGATAATGTATGCAAACAAAGAATGCTTCAGTAAATGCTCAAAGAAAGGGAATAAATATGAAACTGTTACTAAATTGTAAAATATATTCCACAACAAGTTTATTCGCGAAGGGGATGAAATTTAATTAAGTAGACCAAAAAAGAAAATGTAATTTATCTTATTCACATTGTGACGGCTTGCTTCCTGTAGAAGGGTAGAAATGCAATAGAATAGTATGCAGGTGGTGAAAGCGCATCCATCCCTTGATTTTATCATTAATAATAATATTATTCATGGTTTTGTCTTTCGATATCGCTAATATTACAACAGAATGGAGCCACTTGTGGAAGGAAAGAAACATTTTTTGCGAAAATAAGCTCCAAATCTTAAAGTGCGGGCGTAAGTGCCCCTATA
This sequence comes from Ceriagrion tenellum, assembly GCA_963169105.1. NCBI lineage: Eukaryota > Metazoa > Arthropoda > Insecta > Odonata > Coenagrionidae > Ceriagrion > Ceriagrion tenellum. The sequence goes on along the minus strand of OY720643.1, from coordinate 44,925,268 downwards.
CGTAAATCAATATTATCACGTTAAAGCTCCCAAGTATGTACAAGTTTTACATTTTCTTTTTTGGTCTACTTAATTAAATTTCATCCCCTTCGCGAATAAACTTGTTGTGGAATATATTTTTTCAATTTAGTAACAGTTTCATATTCATTCCCTTTCTTTGAGCATTTACTGAAGCTTTCTTTGTTTGCAAACATTATCTATTATTATATTAGTGTTGAGGGAAATTTGAACCCATAAAAAATTTTGATTAACATTCCTATGAGAATTCCTGCATCTTATTTTGTAGCTTTGGTACTTTTTAAAAATAAGTGTGTCTACTCCTGACACTGCCCGGTTAAAAGTCCTAGAAACCGTTCCGTTACGCAGTAAATTCTTCGGGATTACAATAAACCATCCGTTTTGATGGAGTTTCAAACGTACCGCGTGAGAAAAACGAGTCAAGTTAAAGATTTATTTGGATCTTTTCATTTGATTACTTACAATTTCTCTCATGTAACACTGTATTATTGCACCATTAATAATGCAATGTTTAATTATTTCGTCTCACGGTTGGTGAAATTAAAATGTATATATCGATTATGGTCTCTATTATGATTAGGGAACTATCTCGCTTGCACTACCTTAAGGTGGTTGAAGCTATTTTTGTTCATGCAGAGATTTGCGTGAAGTTTAGCGTAAGCATATTCATTGGTAACATGTATGGATAAAAGCAAAAAATTCCATATCGTCGGTTTAATTTCTTGGAATGTCAATGCTATTTTCACACGTAGCCTTGTGGCACTTAGCTCTTATTTCGAAATAATTCGATGGAATATGTACAGAGATGATACTTCATCGCATCACACTCGCGACGCATCACACTCGCTCGAAAGGTCGGATTTGTGACGATTTCCGATCCCAGATTTTTTGTAAAAGTCTTGCGTCGTCAACTTGAAATTTTTATAGTATAAAGAATAGACCTTTGCCAAGGGAGGCTCGTATCTGAAACATGAAAATTTTATCCTGGAACATAATTATACTTTCGGGAAAACGGCAAGATGTAGGGTATATTTTTATAAAGACTATTATTATTTTTGACATATCTAAAACTAATAGAGATGTATCAATCCCTCCTCTATCGGAATGCTAAGTAACAGCCGTCACGGTTGTAAGATAGAATCGGTAATTGGTATATTTCGACAAGCTACCTGAATGGTTTTCGGCCATGATGTGCTTGGACGGTGATGCAATTAGTTCAGTCTTCTTTCACAGATCTTATATAAGCGCTGCCTGTACTTGCGCGCCGGAGACTTGGCTAAAATTTACCGACGACTGTTGCATTGTGCGAGAGTTATCCTGGAGTAAGAGACTCCTGACGCTAAAACGCCTCGATCGGGTGCGAGTAACGCCATCTTGTGGATTTTCGACAGAACTTTTCCTTACCGAAGGGTATGATGCGTCCTCTTAACGCAAAAACATACCCATTATATTATTATAATGGCGTCTACTCAATGTAAGGTATCATACCAAATGAAAACGCGCATATTAACCGTCCTTGCTAAAATTTAAAAATCCGCGCCGTACACCCAAGTAATAATAATACATAATCGAGACAAATATTTTAAAATAATATTTTCGGAACATCTATGTTACGACTTTATATAGTTATTTTCAATGTATAAATAGGTGTGGTTAATTGATGTGGTACAAGAATTTTTTCAACTTTCTTCAAGAGTTATTTAAATGCAGTCAACGACTCAGGATTCGCACCAACTCAGGTTCGCTTTTCGGTCTGCGCAGCACTTTACCTCTCGGCTGATACAGAGATACTCGAGAGAGAGAGAGAGAGAGAGAGAGGGAGAGAGAGAGAGAGTGTATTAAAGGTGGACCGCTCCTCAGTATGTGAAAAGTTACAATCCTGTTTGGATGAAGGAAGGAGGGAAATTTGACGTTGAATTTTTTTTCTCTGTGGAAATTCGCACATTTGTGCATTGCGGGTGACTCCGTAAAAGTGGAACTCCGTGGCTAGTCCCGGATAGCTTAAAATTTGTCAAATAAGAGTGAACGCCTCTCTCTGTTCAAAGTTCGATCTTTCCTCGTGGGCAGTGGCGCTAAGCGCTCAGTAGCGACTGATTGTTACATTGTATGTCCGGCAGTCGATAACATCTAGTCTCTTAAAGGTCACAAAAATCCACAGGGGAAGAGGACGCCTCGGTAGCTTAACTGGCCAAAGCACTCGGCGGGAAATCGAGGGATCAGGGTTCGTATCCCGGTCAAGGCGGATGATTTTTCTCTGTGGAAATTCGCACATTGACGTGTTATACGCAAATTGATTGAAAATTGTTCAAGTAAGACGGAGACAGAACTGGATAGTGAATCAGCATTTGATGTTTCCTAGACATCGTACCATCGAAAAAAGATCTATAGGCGATAGCCGGTTGTCAGATTTGGCGAACTTATTGGCAACTTCTGACTTACCGTCGATTATCAGTTTTGGAAGGGCCTCAACTGGAATTCCAGTAGTATCTTCAACGTAAATTGTAACCAATTTCTTGTAAATAATCATATTCCGCGGCAGTTGATCCTTCTGCGTCAGCTGTTTTGGGTTTAACGTGGGTAAGGTAGAATAAACCAGGTTTCTCAATGAGAGAAATGTGCTCTTCTTGACAAGTAAGTGGCGAGGGCGATGACACACGGGCGATGGGAGCTCTAGGGTGATGGAAGATGAGTCCTACCAGTGCAGGATATAAGTAACGCACGTTCTGGAGTTATTAATGAATTTGCGTCTACCCTTTCATGCTGAGTTTTGGTTAGTTGATTAGTCGATAAACTAAAAGCTCCATTTTACTTCCCATCCTATAACCTTATCGTTCTTGGTAAATTTAAGTCGGTGGGGTCGAGTTATTATAGCGGATTATTGCCTGCCTAACATCCGTAACATTTCTGTATATTTGGCGTTTTTGACGATTTTTGACGAACTATTAAACCACTTTGCCTGATTCAAACACACTCTATCGCAAATATTAAGAAACATACAAGCAATATATGTAATTATGTACCGTAAATTCATTCTGGGAACATCTAGAAACTGTCAGAAAAATTTGCACATTTGTGACTTTTTTAATAAAAATTTAAAATTTTGACTAAAAAGCGCAGCCTGAAGATATAATCCGATTGAGTTTGAATTTTTTTATGGTTTATAAGGACCACCAACCACAAACTTTAAGCACTAGCCGCAGACGAATTTCGAAAAAACTTTTTCGATCCACCCTAGTGTGGAGGCCTTCATTCACGTATTCAAGGAAATATAACAACTGAAGAATATACCAGGAAAATAATATTTTTAATCAGATACGTGGTAGCCTCTGTGAACTGCATTTACTATCCTTCAGAATTATAATTGTATTTGAGGTAAGTATTTGAAGAGTTCCCGCGTCACGATTAACGAAGCGTGAACAAGCTTCCTCAGATATTTTACTGTGAGGAGCGATTTGATCAGTAAAGGGTCAGGATCAGTAATAGACTTTTCTGGTACTAAGACTTTATCACTTCCTAGTTGTAGGTTCGAATCCTGCCTCGGATGCACACGGTAGGGCGGAGCATCTCGGCCACTAATCTCAGTGAAACTGCCTTACCTTTTAAACCAACTAAAACCCTATCCAACTGCTGGGTGTGGTTCATATCAGTGTTTAGTGTAATTTATTTATCTCAGAACCCGGGCTACAGACACGACTTAAGTAAACATTAAATATTAATTCTCTTCAGAACATAGGGATGAAGATTTATTGGGCCATGCTTAATGCTTTCGAACGTTATAGCATATTTCAATTTTAAAAGGGATAATTCTCTCGAGCGATGAAGAGATGCGGCGGCATATATGATAATATATATTTAAAATGCCAACGGCTATGAATATTTACTTGAATTGGAATGTATATTCAATTTAAAAACATCTAAAGTCTCACAAACTCCTTTCGCAAAGAAAAGTGAAGTGAACAGATTACTGCAATACAAGAGGAAGGAATTTCGTGGAAACTTAGTTCATGAATAAAATATGAGCAGCGGTTCTTAGCTTCGGAAATGTGGAAGGAATCTTTTAACTTCTTAAAATCCTCTAAAACTTTTGTTCCTCTGAAGACTTCCTCGAAATTCCTGCAAGACTATCGGTGAGAGCATAATAATTAGCTCGTAGGCTTCCGCGGATGCAGTGTTGACTGTTCCTTTTTTCGGGATTCATTCCGCGATGTACGACGTTTTTTTAAACAACAATATTTCGCTGGTCCTCCTGCCAGCTTCATCAGGTTAACTGAACTGCTTTATTTTTCTCGCTCGTCTTGATATATATATATGAGTCTGGACTCCCATTGTTGCCGGAATATGAATTTGAAAAAATTCGTTTTAGACTGCTACTCAACTTGTAACCGTCTTCTCGGTTGACGTTCTCCGGTCTCTTCGCAATTTCTATAGCCTCCCTGATTAATCTTGGGTAATAGCGTATTTCCCTAGATATTAATCTTGTCTCCTCAAAGTTGAAATTATGAGTGGGGCCGCTGAGATGGTGTTCGGCTATTGCAGAAATGCGGTAATTATCATTTTTAATTGCCCTTTGATGCTCTTGGAGGCGTATTTTTAGGGCTCTGCATGTCTGGCCTACATATGATTGTCCACAGCTACACAAAACTTCATATATTCCTCCGTAGAGGTTCCGTGAAAGCGGGGCTTTGGCTTTCAGAAGTACGTCCCCTGTCTTCGTCGTGCATGTGATATGCTCTTATATAGTTTACATTACATTACACTACAAAATACCGTGCAAACCACCACTACGGGATGTGGCACGGGGTGATTGCACACCATGCATGAAGCCCTTATCCCAGCTGAAGTCCGAACCGTGCACGTTCCCCCGGAATGCCAGGCGCAGGCCAAAAGAATGAGAAAATTCAGCGTTTATTTACCGATTTCATGTCGCCATTGTCCTGCTTTTGCCCTCATGATAAATGGTTCTCCATTCCATCCCTCCCAAAAGCCTAGTAGCGCGAAGAAAAATGTGAGATTATTATTCGAGATCCATATGAAAACTTGCGATTTCCCGATTGAATCATCTAGGAATTGAAATCTAGTGACCTTTGCTATGGTGAATATGAGTGAAGGAGATTTTCCGCTTAGATAAAATTTTGATTGGCATGATGGTGATTTAGAACAGCGAAACCTATGTCGAATAAAAATCCATCCAACGTGGAGAAAAAAAATGCGCTTACTCTTATTCATTTTGACAAATTATTTCCACCGCATTAAACCTGACACTTCTCTTTTTGTGCGATTCAGATATTTTCACGTGTTTTTTTTGCTTGATTATTTGTCAGGCCTTGATTTTGGCATCGCTGCCAATTATTCCATACCAAAACAAATCCATTCGACGCCGATTACCGCAGCATGCTGATAACCTTAGTGGTTTGTTCTCTTAGTGCCAGGGAGATTCAACATGAAATATCATTTATCATGCGAAGCATAGTAGACAGGATTTATTCATCAGACGTTATAACCAACAGATTACAATAAAATTTGATTTTGTTTATTTCATTGACTTGACAAGACTCTTCAGGATTCTAGATTCCGTCTTATTAAAAAATAATTAGCTAATAACTGTTTACATTTCCAGGGAAATTTGTTAACTATATCTATATAACGTCGGCTTCTTCACGACTTCAATTTATTTCATATTCACTCCATCATTCATCAATCAATAATTTCCATCGCTTTGGTATTGATCTAAATTTTTTTGACACTTGCTATGCTGAACAGTGCTAGACGCTGAGGCGAGTCCGCCATATTCTTTGACCCTCATTTTCCAATAGCGCTTGCGTGCTAACGCACTAATTTTGCAATTTTTCCTAGTTTTCCATCGATAAACTTCCAGAATTCAATATTCACTTGCTTCTTTAACCCTATCACCACGATAGTCGACAAATGTCAATCTGCAAATATTTTTGCTTCGCCGCGATGATCAACTTTAGCCCACGACCCTGGAAAAACTTTTTCTTTGGCCGCGACAGACGCCTAAAGTCTCTCATGCTAAAGCTGTGTCCCAATTCGCCATTTAGGCAGCTAAATCGGCAGATTTAGGGAGGACACCATCTTGAAGTGTGTCCCAATTCGTTAGGCATCATGGGGTAGCGGCTTTAGGTGCCTTTCTCGGGGGTGAAATTTAGGGTAGATGGAGTTTATCCTAAATCCGCCTCCATATTGAATTTCCCATCATGCAAAGCGCTGCATGCGTCGTACAAGGAAAATCGTACTCAAGGAAGTAGTTGAAAAGTGGCAAACATGGCCGGCAAGTATTTTGTCTGTAAGTGAAAGAATTCTCTGATATTTCGCAACCCAACACCCGACTACAAAAGAAAAATTCTACTTAGTACACTTAAAAAAAAACGAATTTAAATCCCAGAACACCTACACAAACTTAAATACCCCGAAAACTAAAAACTAACGAATCTCCAAACAACGAAATGGATGAAAAAAATGTTATTTCACTTTCCGAATCTCACAACGCATACGAAGGTAACCACAGGCGCCAAAAATGTGTTAATTTCAGGTTTCATTTGTTTCATTCAGTCCTTTATTAATTGCTCATATGTTTTTCATTCGTTTCCAGCTCGGTAGACGGCAACACTAGCGAAGGATGTCCCAAATCAAGCTCCCTTAGCTAAAGGCCTCTAAATATTTAGGTATCTAACCGCATCCTCCCTAATGCCTGACGAATTGGAACACGGCTTAAGTCCCCGAATTTAAACGCGGCAGTTGAGATCTCCGGTACGGTATAATTGAACCAAGTTAAAGCATGGAGAATACGAATTAGAGGATGATAATACGAATATGACTTTCGTTTTTTCAATGTAAAATGACATTTTCTAAGAACGCTCGTTGAAAACCAGATACGCTGCGAAAGAGCTAATGCGCATTCTCCTTGCATGTGTCGTTTATTTATTTAAATATAAAATACTCCGTATTTCCACTAAAAACCGGGTCAAAATCGAGTGAAATCCATAGTACTAAGTAACCAATGTATGTTTCAAAAGTTAGTTTCCTTAAATTTTAAACAGATGTTTGATATTCTTGCTATACATCCGCTATTTCGTCCATTCCGTCCTGCTATCCAAAGGAAAGTAAGAAAAGAGCTGGGATAACCAATATGGTTGTTATTTCGGTTGTCAGGCTACAGTTTGATGACATAATGTCTTTTTCATCTATCTCATTCATATTTGCCAATGCATGTTAAATCAGTTGTTAATTACCCATACTCGTTCACTTTTTTTTAAAAATACATGGCTCTCAATCACTTAGTGAATCCTCTATCCTTCAGTTAGCAATTGAGAATCATTTCACATCGCTTGTACTTTTTATGCACTTGTATGATGAACAAATGAGTGTGCTTGACCACCTTAGTTGCTTAGTGTGGAATACCTCAGTGTTACCATAGTAGCTTTAATCAATATGGCTGTTATTTCGGTTTTCAGACTTCAGTTTGATGACGTAGTGCCCTCTCCATATACCTCAAAATTGCCTTGTATTGCCACGTTTAATGAATGATATTTTTGGTAGGCTAATCTCCATTAGAAGTGGAGACATGGCAATCGTGAGTGTCAATTCGTTCACATTGTCCTCCTTCCGGTGGAGTTAATGCGAATTTTGAAAGGCAAAGACGGAGGCATATGTGATATCTCTCTCTCTCTCTTTCCCATTCCCAATATCGCTATCTCCTCCCTTACCTCCTCCAGGAATTTGTCCCGTTCCACTATCACAAAGCCTTTCTCTCGGTTTGCCATTCTCTTTCGCCTCCCGTTCTCATCCATCCGCGCCTCATTGTCTTCGCTTTTGGTGTCTCTCGCCTTATCCTCAATCTCGGAGATTCCATCTTATCTACTCTTGAGGGAATGAGATCGCTCTTCAAAGAGATCAAAGGATCGAGTTGATAAGAGCTCGCTGTGGAGTTCAATCATAATTCCTACAAGTGCCGACTTCACGTGAAAGATCTTTCCAGAGCTATGCACCCCTTGTGTTCTCTCGTGGGACACCACAATACTATGCAGCACACCCGATGCTTATGTACAGTCACTTCATAAAGTATCGCGACACACTACGTTAGCGGTTCGTATAGGTCGGTTGTCGAAGCTCGAAATAAGTTGGCTATCCTGAACTATCTCTGGTGGCTATGTCCTTCTTGACTTTCAATAAATGTCATACTGTACCTGCAAATGCTCATAGTCAACAGAGATGGCTCAGGATAGCCAAAGTACTTCCAGCTTCGAAAGCCGACCTATACAAACCGCTAGCAAAGTGTGTCGCGTTACTTTATGAAGTGACTGTACCTTTTATTGCTTGAAGTTTGACCTAATTCTGTGCCATGTCATAGCAAATAATACCTCTCTATTTCGTAGCATTTGAATATGGATACTTGCTCGATATTTCCGTTGTCGACTTACATCTTACGAAACTAAGGCTCGTCAAGTTTCTTTTGTTGATATTTTCATATTTCGCGTTCTCCAGACATCCTTCAGCTTCATCAGTAGTCTCTACAATAAGGGCCGTATTCATAGTCGTTACCTGGGTGGCCTCCAGGTGTGGGGGAGCCCCTTGGCTCAGAAATAGTATTCATGGTCGTTACTCAGGGGACTGTTGTCCCCTAACCCTCCCCCAGGCCGTCGATTTCCTGGGTAAGGCATGAAGCTTACCCAAAGCTCCCCTAACGCAGTACTGCTGCCCACGCGTGAGACGAAAGGGTACTACTGTACTAATGGCAATACACGATAATATCAACATCTTTCCATAGTAACGTCTTCTGTTTACAAACACGAGTACTTATTGAATCACCCTGGTATTCCTCATCATTCAAATTACATAAATATTTATGTAATATTGAAATCGAGAACAATTCAGCGAAACCGTACATATGTATTTTTGCGTGGGATTGTTGCCAAATCTCTTACCCAGACGTCCCCTGGTTGGGTGTTACCCAGGTAAGGTTTATGAATCGCTCAGCGTAGGGGACCCCTAGGTGTTACCTGGCTAGGGGATACCCAGGTAACCCCTAGGAATACGACTATGAATACGGGCATGAGTCTTTAGCTCAGGGGCTCTAAAAATAGTCAAGTTAAAATGCAGAAACATCTGTGAACTTCCTGAAGAGAAAAAAACGGGAGTATTTTTGCTTAATTTCAAAATCTAGTTCGAGAGTTAAAGAACAATGATACTTGTATATTATCGACTACCGACGGTTCCGCTGATGAATGGTGACTAAGATGGGTGGTCGTTCGACAGGGGTTCAGTTTTTAGGAGTATTTGCTAAGAAATGGGCTGCTCATTTTGAAAGAAATGGTAAAATTCTAAAAGCGACGGTCTTGTTAAAACCTACACAGGAACCGTTTATTTTCTCATCTAGTTGGTCCTGGGAAATTGCAATCCTCAGATTTAATGTACACATACAATAAATCCTGAATTGAGCGACCACCGTCGGAAAAAATAAGTCTTTGAGAATGATGGTCACTTGATAGAAGTGGTCGTTAAAAAGGGGTTTCGCTGTATCACTCTTTTTTTACCTTGCTTTCGTGAATTTACATGGCCAAAAGATTGTACGAGAGGTTGCAGTTTCCATCGTCCAATGACTTTAAATATGTCAATGGACTCGCTTATAATTCTGGACGCTTGCTTGTCTGATTTCCTCAAAGCAGTCGGTTATGGAACCAAATGCAAGTTCATAATGTATTGCCGTCCACTCTGGAATATTTCCATCGCCCCAGGTTTTCCCACTCCCAAATTTAAACCCACTGGAATCGAGTGGAGTCGGAAAAATTTATCGAGGCGTGTAGGTAACTGGCTCACTGCTTGAAATTCCCTTCCCTAATTAGAATATAATAGAATAGAAAAAAAAAAGGTTTATTGTCCAAGGAGCATTCGCTCCTATGGTGCAAGGTTTTACATCTGAACATTAAATTAACATATGAAAAGAAGAAAAACAATATTGAAACAAAATACATTGACATAAACTGAGGTCTCAGTTGACAATAATATGGTGCCAATCAACAGTTTCAACAATGTTAACATAACAATATATACAAATTATCAGTGACAGCGATCAAAGCATTTTCAATCATCAACAAAAACAGTTAAAATTAACAAAATATACACATTGACAGTATATTCAAATATAATAGTCCACTGACGATTTTTTCAGTAAATTGAATGCGGTACTGTCATTTTCATTCACGTAACCTAACAATAATTTCTTAAAAACATTGATCGATGTTACATTTTTTTATACTATCTGGTAATTTGTTCCAAAAACTGCATGATTTTACCTGAAATGACCTTTCATAAGTTACCTTGCGGTGAGACGGTATGAATAAATTTTCGGTTATACGCGTCGTTTTCTCTTTAATATCTTTGTTATTGAATTATATTTTTGAAAAGGTATGTCGGTTGCCCTGTTTTCATCAGTTTGAACATGAATACGCCCAATTGGTACATTCTGCGAGTTTCGACTTTCAAAATATGTGACCTTTTAAAATATGGCGTCACGTGCTGACGAATTCCAATATTAAAGACGTATCTAATTCCCACATTTTGTATTATGTACAGTTTTAACAGGAGATCTTTATTTATATCTTTAGACGCCAAGGCACAATAATCAATATGAGGAATTAAAAGCCCGGTGGCGGCGGGGTTTTAATTGGGTGGGGGGGGAGGAATCGTAACCCCGGTCGGCCCCGGTGGCGGCGGGGTAAAGTCCTCGCATGCTCCTCGCATGCTAATCCGAGGGTCGCTGGTTCGAGTCCCGCCTGGGTAGACTATTATCTGTCCAGGACATGGGTGTTTGTGTCTCGTCCGTTGTTACTGTTATCCAAGGGGTTGACGAGGACTACTGAGAAGTGGGATGTACTCACACTTTGACCTGAATTGGTCCGATTTGACCCTCCATGATCCCCGTATAAATCACCCCGTAAAGGGGTGATCCCCGACTCGAGGACGTACTTCGGCAGACCGCATGGCGTCAACCCGTAAAGTGAGTCAGAGAGACACCCCATCCCAAATATTTGGGCAACGGGCTCTCTCGGTTCGCAGAGATGTGCGGTAGGTTTTTCGCGAAAGCGAAGCCGACGGTAACTCGTCTCTGTTGTTTGGGGTAACCAAACTAAACGAGCACTTCGGGGAGGCGGAGGCCCAATTGAGGTCCTTTTGACCTCAATCCGCCTCATTGGTGTCGGCCTCGAAGGGGCTGCGGTTCCGCTAACCTTCCCTACCCGTCCCTTCCTTCCACCTCTTCCAAGTCCCTGGGTATAAGCGCAAGCTTGCAGACCGGGGACGGAAGTTGTAATCCTGCGGCGAGAGCCGTAACGCCTGTTACTGTTATCCACCCGACGTTAATTGGCACATTGTGCTCTATTCGGGATAGTAAAGATATAAAAATTAAAAAAGTGAGTATACTAATTTCTGTCTTATTGCAACAGGTATCATAACTCTGAAATACTTCATTTGGTAAAGTTTTTCATACAATTTATTGGAGATAAATTTAATGTGATCATGCAAACTCAATGTATTGTAAATAACTGACCCTAGATTGTTGACTACATCGGGAAATTGTATTACTGTGCCATGAACTTGAATTTTTGGAAGAACAATACAATCCAGACTTCATATAGTACGGACTACCTATAACGATTGATTTTGTTTACGCAGCGTTCAATTTTAGTTTATTACTAAATACCCAGTTACATATTGATGAGATATCTTGATTAATTTTATTATTAATGGTCTCGTCGATGTCTACCGGGTAGCAGTCTAGGTAAATTATTAAATTGTCAGCATTTAAGTGATATTTGCAGCGACGAATCACTTTTGGAAGGTCACTGATGAAGATCGAAAACAACAACAATAACTAGATCACTCGCTACGCCAATCCCCTTGTCTTAACTTTTTTTGCGAGTGAAAAAAAAATCTTTCTTTCCGACGGTTCTTTCTTCTCATCTCTCATAAACTATGAGCTGACCCAAGTATTCCAAATAGAACCCTTAAATCCTTGAATTGTATGCTTCATGTTGATTGCTATTTGTCTAACGTGTAGTATCATTTATTTAAAATGATATAGATGACCTTGAGTACTCTGAGTTTGTGAAGAACATAATTGAAGGTGAAATAGAGGGGAGAGTGCTCAGAGGAAGATCCAGGAAGAAGCTCAAATGGGCCAAATAAAGAGAAAAAACGTATTAAAAGCTACCAGAAAGTCAGGGAACTAGAATTAGATAGGGAGGGGAGGAGGGTTGCAGTCCACCAATCCTCGGTTTGAACGACCAATAATGATGAATGAATGCATGGTTTATTGATGCTCTGAGAAACCCATAAGAGCAAAAAAGAAAAAAAAACATAAGTACAGAAAACATTCTGCTCAAAATACAATAATTATAAAATAAGCATAGCATAAACACAAGGGAAAATGAAAACAAAGGTTCAACAAAAATGAAATTAATCAACACAAAGATTCTTACATTTCAAAACAACAGTGCTACTGTTTTAAATATTCGTACAATTTCCTCTTAAAAGATTCCGGAGTGGAGGAGCATTTAATTGAGGGGGGTAATGAATTCCAAAACTTGGATGCTATAATCGGAAAGGAATTTAGGTATTTGTTGGTACGGGCTTGGGGTATGTGGAGAAGGTTTAGGTCTGCCCGAGTTCTTCTGACGGTAACAGTAGTTCTGAGGGTAAATAGGTTGTAGAGGTATTCAAGCTTATGAGTATGAAAGAGGGAGAACAGAAAACACCCCAGGAAGTAGTTCCTTCGGGAGCCAAGAGGCATCCACTTCAAGGCAGCAAAGTAATCAGAAACATGGTCATCTCTGCGAAGATCGAATACAAATCTAAGGCAGATGTTAATTAATCGCTGGATACGTATTTCTAGAACATTTTTTAAATCGATATACACTAGTATACAATAATCTATAATTGGAAAAATCAGTGAGGTTACAAGTAACGAGGGAACAGGCATACACAACGAATATTCACGCAACTGGAGCCAAATCCATCATTTTTCCTTTACCCTAGTATTATCAATCCAAATGGCAGCTTTTCCGCGCTGTTCATCTTGCATTAATTTTTTTCCCCGGACTTATGAATATGGGATTTACCGTGTTCTTCCATGAAAGCTTCTCTCTACCGTATCCGTGCTTATGTCCCGAGGATAAACTGAGCGTGTGTAAACAGATATTTCGGTAAACTCCTCAGTATAAAGCAATTGGAATGATCCTGGATATTCCGCCACGGATCCAAAAGTCTTTGGCAATTCGGATGAGATTCATAATCGCAATCGAGCCATTTACGGCGAAATTGGGACGAGGCGTGATTCATTTTCTGCTTTTGTGGCTGAAATAACAAGCCAACTGATATGGAAACCGAATTAACCTGCGTCTACGGCAAAAGCATTGTGATTGGATGAATCCTCTTGCCTTCCCATTGCCGGGGTTGAATGAGAGGGATTAATTTCCTCGTAAGGATATCTCCGAAAATCTCGTTAGACAGCTGAGCTGGTTCGAGCGTTATGAATGTTTCACCGAATCATTCGATCGCATTAAGATGTCTTAGCCACAGAGATGAGCGATGGAATGCTTTTACAGGGTGTGTATGTCGCTATAAACGCAACCAGGCGGATATTTTTTTGAATGAATCGTGCTTCAATACCTGTAATATGTTAAGCGCTGACAAATCAAAAAGATACACACTACACCAAGTTACGTAAATAAATACGAAAGATAACCGGATGACCTAGTGGTTATCCGACGTCGATATTAATTTCACTGATACGATTCGGTACACAACAATTATATGCCATATTATATGAGGACCCCAGAAGTCAAGGGGTCTAAGTAACAAAACCATTGTTTAGAGAAAACTTAAGTCAAAGTTGAAAATGTTTGGTACAACCCACTAAGTAGTTAATAGGCATTACCCTATATAGCATCACCTATCAAGAAAATCACTTGTATCCCTATACCACCTAAAAGATTTATATGTTCACATCCCATTCCTGTACCTAACTTATTTTTTTTTAATGTCACTTAGACCCCTTGACTTCTGGGGTCCACAATTCAATGTGGGTAATGTGAGCATTGGGATTGTTATCGACGCATTCAATAGAGCTAGGCTCCAAGCACTAATGGAGAATTGGAAATATTTTTTAGCAAATTTTCGAATTCTGGCATAATCTACACGGAAGCAGAAAGTTGAAGTTATTGTGTTTGGTCATATATCATCTTTGCTTGATTCCCTTATTGGCCTTCCTCATATCTTTACCTTCCTTATTGTGATTTCCAATAATGGCACGTGACTTTCTTCGTGACTTGTCACGAGTATAAGTCACTGAGGGAATTACGAAAAATACATTCTTATCCCTTCTCCTTACCTCACCCATCCGGGTACTGATAGACTTTTCCTTATTTCTTCCTATACTGGCACCCACCTAAGTCCTAATTCTAAGTAGTTAAGAGGCATTACCCTAGATAGCAGCACCTGTCAAGAAAATCACTTGGATCCCTTTACCACCCAAAAGATTTATATTTTCACATCCCATTCCTGTACCTAACTTGTTTTTTTCAAAAATGTCACTTAGACCCCTTGACTTCAGGGGTCCACATATGTTATATTTGGTTGTTACTATGCTATAGTTACTTAGTAGTTGTGTACTTTAGCATAAACAATTCCCGTTACCTACGTATGCCTCCCGCTTTGAGTTTCAAAATGGCTAACATATTAGTCAAACAAGAGTGTGTGTACTTATTTATTCGTACGCATTACAATTAAACTGTATCACTCATTCTTTAAAAAATTAAAAAAAATATACTTCTATAGTAAATATCTCTTTGACCGTCGTTTACTTCAAGTACACACTTATTTTGACTTGTGTTCTTTCAGCCTACTGATTTCCATTTTTCGGTTAGCCGAGAGAGAATATGGTAATTTAAGAATTCAGCTTTATGGGAATCTTTTACAATGAAACAGACATCTGCATTGTAACTTAAATTTAGTGCTTACTCTCTTTCTCATCTATAAATAAGGCCAGCAGTTTGCATTCCAGAGACGTGCGTAACACTTGCTTTCAAGTATGCAAACAAGCTGTAGCACTGGCACAAGTTGTGCATGAAGAAGAGTACTATAGTACAGAGGAAAGCTCGCTGAAGTTTAAGAAAGTGGGTTTTTTCCAAAAATGGACTCAAATTTGTCAAAACGTAGTTTTGATTTTAGTTTGCAGTGAGACATATATCGCCAGCATCGACTATTGTTATATCGACCGCTCGTAGCCACAAAGCAGTACCTCGAAAAACCATTCCATTCAGGCTTATCTTGAATTCCTAGTCCACAAAATCGTATGTGTAAAATTTGAGTCGTATAATCGTATCTGAGGTTTCGTCCATAAAATCGTATGCCAGAATACCAGTCCGCAAAGCCGTATCTCGAAAAATCGGTCCAGACAGCAGCATCTCGGCGAATAATTTAATTTTCGTTTTGGAAACTCGATTTTCATTCATTTTTTTAAAATTATAATATATTAAAATATATAATATAATTTTTAAAAAAATATAATATAATTTTTAAAAAAATTAATGAAAATCGAGTTCCCAAAACGAAAATTAAATTATTGGCCGAGATACAGCTATCTGGACTGATTTTTCGAGATACGGCTTTGTGGACTGGTATTCTGACATACGATTTTATGGACAAAATTTCAGATACGATTATACGGCTCAAATTTTACACATACGATTTTGTGGACTAGGAATTCAAGATACGCCTGAATGGAATGATGTTTTGAGATACTACTTTGCGGCTAGGAGCGGTCGATATGTGTTGAGGAAACGGAGTTTATTCCTTGGAAAATGATCAAATGCTTACACGGATCTTTATTACCATCAGGCCGTTCTTTTAGCCCAATTTTTTTCCCGGGAATGAGTCTCTAAAGATTCTTTCTTTATATTGTCTCTTTATTCTTGACCTTATTACAGTTCTCATTTTCTAAACTCATGTGTGAATATTCTGTACCCCGACGTCTACAAGAAAACATCGAGAAATTCAATAGGCTAAAACAAATTTCAGGAAGCATGTCCCCTTTGCAGTATAAATCGTTTTTACTCACAACACCATGCACAATCAACCTTGATTGAAAATAACGGGTGGTAGCGATTGATTGCAGGGACATGTAATTTATTTAGAAATTATCTCATACTAATGCGATGATTTAAAATTACGCGGAGTTATTTCTGAGGCATTAATATTGCATAACAAGATTTTTATGATTAAGTGCAGAGCTGGGCATTGATGCAGGATGAGTTTCGAGCTGGAAACAGTCTAAATAGTAAGAAAAATTCATCATTAAAACTGGCAGATTTTCTCTCCTGATGTGCGGTCCTGATCTATCCCAATCAGTCTAAATAGTAAGTCAAATTTATCATTAAAACTGGCAGATTTTCTATCCTGATGTGCGGTCCAGACCTATCCCAATATACGGTCCCGTAGCTTAAAGCTGAGAACTAGGTCTTCATTGACCACTATTTACGCGACAGAAGAGACATAAGAGCTTTCTCAAACTATGGTTTACGCAACAAAATTGATGTATAAAACCAAGCATTGGAATATACGCACGATAACATCAAAAAGAATGACATCGACCTGATGATGACGAGCTTCGTCGAAACGTAGGTCGCCTTGTTGTAATAAATCTATGTGGAAAAACTAAGTTATATTTATCATTTACGATGCTAAGCAAAGTCCACGAAGTCGCGCTCGAGATAACGGAATCGAAAAGGATGACTAAGTAAGGAACAATTAAAGAATTGGGGAATTATATAACAAAGGATTGAGTGAGGAGTTGCAGGGATCCTATCATCTGATTTTCGACTGCTCGTGATACTCATTCAGTCTTATGTTAGTACAATGTGAGATAGGTACCTGAAATTATATCATCACTTACTTCTTACATGAGGAACGATATACATTGCCTTTAGACTTCGACTTGCACCCTGTAGACATATGTTTAAAAGGAATTTACGGAATTATCTTTCCCTTGGGCAGGCAGGAGATAGTTTGAAAAAAAAGACCGATGATGAGTGCCGTGCAAGATGGGGTTTTCATGACAGGAGTAATTTATCTCAGCGCCTCGCGTTTTAATTCAGATTTATTTCATGAGATTTCTCATCAAAGAAGTTTAAAGCCCCATCGCTCTCAGCTCGAGGCTTACTCATTACCATGCCATGCTGTTACCATACCACGTTACCAACGTTTATGACTTTTATTTTTCCATTTCATGACCTTTATTCTATGACTTTCATGGGTTTTATTTTCCTGTTTTATGACGTATATTTTTTGAATTCGGTTATTTCATAAAACTTCTGGCTATTGTTTTTGTTCAATGGAATAAGTCTTGGTGCTGTTGGATGTAAGTACACTTCGTATATGTGTATCGCCTATAAAATTCACCAAGAATTCCTATGGGTAACATTTTCGGGAAGTCAATGAAAAAATCACACAACCTAGCACTGTTGGAGTGAAAAAAGTTACGTGCAAAAAACTGATTTTTCAAAATATTATGATGACACGTTTCCATGGCTATTGTAATGTATCCCTTGATTTTCTGATCTTTTTATTTTATCTAGCGAACGTAATGTAACTTCGTAAATTATTACTATTCGCGCAAGAAGGTATTTAGAATCGGGTAGAGGGCTGACACAAAGCATTTTAATAACTTGCACGTAGTCATATAGTAGTCTAGTAAGAGGTTTTGATCTGTACCTAAGGAAACGGATTTGAGGGGGATGAGGTCGGCGGCGAAATGTCAGCGAGTTAAGGGGGGCTTAGTGGGAAAATTCGACACGACAATGAAGAGAGGCGAGTGGTCGGCTTCGCCAGAAATTGGGTGGTACGTCTCAGTATCAACCCTCCGAGGCAAAATGGCGCCCGGCGGGCAGACAAGACTCATTGGATATGACATTGCCTTGCCAAGAAAGTCGTAAACGAAGGCGCGCCTCACTGCTCGAGCGAACAGTCATCGTCCGGGAAAAAGGTTAGTTATCGGCCGGCAACTGCAGCGGCGAGTGAGCAGACAGCGTGCCTTCGTGTTTTCTCGGACTCGCAGTGAAGGAGCGTTGCAAGCGGCATTACAGGAATGTGTAGTGCTGTGTTGTGTAGTGTCGGGGTCATGTAAAATGTGTACTGAACGAATTATACGTTATTTAAAAGTACGAGTTGGATTGGATTGGATATTTGGGGAGGCGACCGACTGCTAAGGTCATTTGCGCCATAGGGGACAGGTAAGGGAGAAAGGGTGGATAGAAACCCGGCGTCGGCATTAGCCTGCTCTTAACGATAGTCGCCATGGGGACCACGGTTTAACGTCTCATCCGACAGATGGAGTACTGTACTTGAAGTGCCCTCCGCAAGACACTCAATTTGGGATCGGATTTCTTCTGAAAAATATCCTCCTGTGCAAGTGCATGTTTGAGGATGGCTGCACCATTGACTGCATTCTGCGTCTTCTTTCTCGAAGCAGTTTTGCGCCAGGCGAGTTCAAACACCTTCCTGACGGACATTCTCCGCTTTCCCGGTAAGTCAATGATTTCACACATTATAATAGAGTTGTGTCGTTGCCGGCGGGGACTGGGGGGAGGAGGGACTTTGGGGGGGTCCGGACCCAAATAAAAATTTCGAATTGTTTTTTAAGACTGGCACTGATGTAGAAAATCATTATTCGGGCCCAATGTAAATTTTTACTTCGCATGGAGAACGAAGCTAAGTCATCAATCTCGCCAAACAACTTAAAACAACTGAGTACTTAATTTTTCAGCCGGAGCAAGTGCTACGTTCACGTAGAAACTTATTCCTATAGCCCCTCAAGTGTTCAACTCGGTAACGCTATGCACAGATCCTCAAACATTCCCGTTCATTTTTCCTTGGAACATTTTCACTTCTAAAGATTGTTTTGCATGATGAATTTCAGTGATAACTTCGAAGCGGCTTCGGTTCAAACAGCCGCAAGCAGTGTGGTACGTGAATGAATGGAAACATATTAACATAATAACCGTGAACAAGTTAACTTTTGTGCATTTAATCAGGAGAATAATTAGAAGGAAACGTTGCCTTCACCTTGTTGTCACTTGTTTTAACAAAGCAAGATACTCGCACGGTAAACACTTAATGTACTAAATCTTCTCACTTAACCACAACGAAATATAAGTTAGAATAAGAGACATAAGAAACTAGGTTTTGTTCAACGTATAATGGGAAGGTCGTCTGATGAAAAAGTCAAAGAGAGATGCTACTTCGCTCTGGTTAGGCCACACCTCGAATACGCCGCGAGCATTTGGGACCATGGTCATAAAGATTTAACCAAAAAAATTAGTTAAATACAAAGGGAAGCAGCGCGCTTCCTTATAAACTGCTTCGAGCGTACATATAGTGTCTCAAAACTTTTAGAGGGAATAAGGAGGGAGCAAGACCGCGACACTCCCCTTCCCTCAACGGAAAGGCGCGGTCAGGCGCTTCCCAACCACGATAACCCCGCCAAATTTAAACCAAAGCACTGAAACCTTGAGCGATAGCTTATAACATGACCTCTGCATTCTTCCGACATTGGTTCAAATGATGAAAATTCACGAGGTCTCCTGATATTTGATATTGTTTCTTAGGTTTGATACATAATTTCCAATGAAAAGAAACCAAATGGAATTCACACAAACTTTATTGTGAATAATGGTACTGAGGGCACAATTTACATTATTACAAAAACTTCAACCTAACATTTGAAACAATGAAGTGGAATTCATTTTCAAACTTGGCATAAAATCACATGAATCCTCGCACAGCCATACTATAGGACCATAGGCCAAATTAATTAACTAGATGTCAATACAAAAGTAACAGCAGGCTTCGGTCATAACTGTAAAACATCTAACCATCTTATTCACACCGTACTTACCTCGCTAAATCACTCGGGAAGTTGAAAAATGCGATTTTTTTGTCTAATCTGCAGCCAGAAAAATTATTGCACCAACTGGCAGAGCAATAATGCCGCCCGGGTCGCTTCTCACATTCACGACTTGCCACCATGTTTGTTATTTTGATACGGACCATGCAGGCCATGTGACTTTTTCCTAACGAAATCATAACATAGTTTTTTGTTAACAAATTCACTGAGTATAAAAAATTAAAATAATTATTAATAAATTAATAACCTATTATCGTCTTATTTAAAGATCTTTTTTAATTTGCGCCTGAAGTAGATGACGCTTAAGTCACTACATACAAGGTGTGATCAAAAAAAGACCGGACTGATTTTATTCCGCGCAAACGGTTCAACGGATCGAAACGAGAGACAGTGCGTCATTTAGCGACACATCTGACGACTAAAACGAGAGGCGTTGTGTTTGTTGACGTCGAGTCGTTACGCAGCAACAGCGGTACGTGTCTTAACCTGTTCGTCGCCCCGTGCAACGGCAGCAATGAAGGAGCTAGAGGAACAGCGTGTGCGCGCGAAATTTTGTTTCAAACTTGGCAAAAGTGCTACGGAGACATTTGGAATGATTCAACAAGCCTTTGGTAATGAAGCTTTGAGTCGAAGCCAGTGTTTTGAGTGGTACAGTCGTTTTAAATCGGGCAGAACCTCGACAGATGAAGATTCGCGAATGGGGCGGCCTTCCACATCGACAGACCCCAACCATGTCAAATTGGTGAACGATTTGATGCGGACAAATCGCCGTTTAACTGTTAGGGAGATAGCGGAGGAAGTGAACATTAGTTTTGGTTCCTGTCAGACAATTTTGACAGACATTTTGGGCATGACGCGCGTCGCATCAAAATTCGTCCCGCGGGTGCTGACTGATGAACAGAGACAAAAACGTGTGGACATTTGTCAGGAACTCCTGGATCGAACCAATGCCGACCCAGAGTTTCTCAAAACCATCGTAACCGGTGACGAAACCTGGGTTTACGGTTATGATGTTGAGACAAAGGACCAGTCTTCTCAGTGGAAGGGTCCTCATTCTCCGCGACCAAAGAAAGCTCGCATGTCCCGGTCCAATGTGAAGGTCATGCTGGTGTGTTTCTTCGATTGGCAAGGGCTGATTCATTACGAATACGTCAAACCGTCCAACCAGGTCAAACCGTCAACAAAGATTTCTACTTAGAGGTTATGAAGAGGCTGAGGGTCGCAGTGAGCCGAAAGAGGCCGGACATGTGGAGAAACAATGCATGGCGTTTCCACCACGATAACGCGTCGGCTCACACGGCGCTGATCGTGACAGAGTTTTCGCCAAAATCAGAACTTCCGTGATCCCGCAGCCACCCTACTCTCCAGACGTGGCTCCATCAGACTTTTTTTGGCTTCCAAAGTTAAAATTAACCTTGAAAGGGAGCCGATTTGACTCTATTGCGGACAGAAAAACTAATTGTACGGCGGACCTGAAGAGGATCCCTAAGGAGGCTTACCAGGCAGGGTTCGAAAGCTGGAAGAAACGTTGGAAAAGGTGTGTCGTCAGCCAATGCATGTAATTTGAGGGTGACAAGTTCGATTAAGCTGTATCCGTCGAAATAAACAAGTTATAAAATCAGTCCGGTCTTTTTTTGATCACACCTTGTACGATATATCGCAGCAAGCGACGTAGCCTTGGGTGGGAGCCCCTAGAAACTCGGAGGCTACACGCAAGGCTTAGGTTGCTTGATAGATTCAGAAATGATATTTTTCAGAGCGACACAGAGAATATTATCATGACTCCTCACTACATCTCTAGGTCTGACAGAAGCGATAAAATAAGAGAGATAAACTGCAGGACAGATAGGTGCAAAAGCTCGTTCTTTCCGCGCACAATAAGCGACCACAATGAAAACTGAGCTCCACTAAATACATTCCTATAATTCACGTCACCATTTCATCTCCCAAAACCTTACATCTTTACACGGCCGGTGACCTAACACCCCCTGCCACACGCTCATACGACGGCTCGCAGGGTATTGTGTAGAAGAGATTAGGCCACGCATAACGGACTCGGAATCGTGCTGATGAACGCACCCGATTGCAATTCACTAATAAATTCGCGCGGTTAGCGAATATTTTCTCTTCTCTGCAGAGCGCAAGTCGTGGTGCACATTAATCTATTACGTTTATAGAACGCTCAAAGTAATGCACCGTATTAAACTGCGTCTTGAAAGTACATTTTGGGTATTTTTTGCACCGCTCTTATACATATAATTATAACCAAATAATAATTTTCACTCGTGTTCATCGGAAACTTAGCCTTTGAGGAGATGTACAAAATGATTCTGCTTCCAGATACTAGCGATATGAAGAGTAAACAATAACTCATGATCTCTTGAATATTCATATCTACATCTACAGCTACGTAATACCCTGCGAGCCACCACGAGGGTGTGTGGCAGGGGGTGAAGATCACCAAACATGCACTATTGACATGCAAGTAGGATATTCAAGGGAGACATGCTAGAGAACAGGGTCACATGCAGCTAGGTGGTTAGTATCTACATAATATGAAAGGGATAATTGCTTGTTATTACATGCATCATGCACTACATACTACTCTAACTATATTTTATCTACCTATCCCTTTGCTACGCTGCCTATTGTTCTCTCTTATAGTACGCGGGAAAAATGACATTTTAAATCTATCTATCTAATAAAAATAATCTAATAAAAAAAAGTACGACAATCTATCTCTCTAATCTTGTTAATCTGATCAAACCTACCATAATACGCAGGGGTTCTTAATATATATCTAACGTCATCTGTGAACAACTCTGTTTCCAATTTACTTAAAAGGTTTAACTTAAATTTTAATCTGCGTTCTGATAGTAATTCCCATCCTAGGTCTTCTATTAAACTCGTAACACTTATACAATTATCATAACGGCCTTTAACAAACCTAGCGGATCTCTTTTGCACGCGCTCCAATTCTTTTATCATACCTTCCTCGTACGGATCCCATATACTAGCGGCATATTCTAAATGAGGCCTGACAAGTGTAAAATAGCTTCTTTCTCGTACTGTTATTAAACTTACCTGCTATTACGCAGTCTATGTTTAAAGTATTGATTTTCACTATCATGTACAGCCAAATGAAATAGCACACCAAACTCTGTCTCCAGGTGTGCAAAGTTTAATCGACCACAGTTATTTTTTGTGAACTTCTTAGCTTCCAAAACTAAATTTCTATTTAATAATGGCAAAAGTGGAATCTTATTGGAACTAGCGATCGGCTATTGGGTGTTGTATTCCAAATACCTATTTAATGATATGCTGCGGATTTAAAGGTATACAGCCTAGCCAAAACCACCTTGTATTCCTGAAGAATATCGAAAGATATTGTAAAGAGAATTGACTAACCAATATAAACATGCTGATTTTTCTCCACCATTCCTATTAGAGCCCTGCAAATCGGCCTTCATACTCGGCTATAATCGATCGTTACGTTGTGAACTCTGCTACCTTTTTAACAAACTAAGCTAATCATGTGAATGTCATTTGTATTAAATACAAATATATAATTATTGTTATATGATTTCCTTCTTGCGGTGAATAGCGAGAGCCACTTGGTGCGTGCTCTTTTTTATCAATGCTGTAGCGAAAAGAAAAGAGCGTTCATCTGCGGTTTATAATGTCTGCGGATCAAATCTTGGCTGAGCCTGTTCAAACTCCTTCACTCTTTGTGCATGCGTTATGACTGTATTGTTGCCAAAAAATTGCAGTATTAAGGCTGGGACACAGTCAACGTGTACGTGTAAGGTGAGCCGTTACCGGGAGTACGCGAAAAGATGGCTGACGGGAAAGTATAGCGAGCGGACACAATCAACGTGTACGGGGAGTACGTGTACGCGAGAGATGTGCAACTTTCATCTCTTCCCGTGTCCCGTACACGGAAAACCAATCAGAATAGCGCTGAAAATCCGGGAATGGGAGCCATCTGTCGGCAGATACATCCAACTGTTGAATATTGCTCTTGGCAAAGACAACTTATTTACTTCACAGTTGTTTACACCTGATCTCTTAGCTGCGCCTGCGTTACTCAATTGTTACTCCGGGCCGCGTTATCGTCGATTGTGACCGCTAACTTGCGTTTCCCGTCTCCCGTTGTCCCGTTAACGTCTCGCGTCATACGTACACGCTGATTGTGTCCCAGCCTTTACGCGGAAGGGCCAGGGAATGGATATCGACTGGAGGCATGCAAAGTCCGATCCATCCCCGCTCGACTGCCGAGCCGCGTTGCCACGGTATCCCGCGCTTTCGAGGCGCATTCGACCACTAAACGAATTGCATTAGCGAGAGCGGTGGAAGGCTCAATGAGTTGCATGGGACGGGCGCGTGAGTCTCGTTACTACCATAATCGCCCTCTTCTCGCCCATTTCTTCCTTCGCCCACCACCTCATCCCAATCCCCAATTCCTATCAATTGCTTGCTCACCGGTATTCCATCAATTATTTCCACCACCTCATCACATACCTCCTTGATTGCTTTGTTGCTTAGTAAACAGCTTAGTAAAAATGGTGGAAAAGATAAGGAGTTGTACGACACTCTTCTTTGTACATTTACTTTAAACTCTTGCCATTAATTAGTAGCAACATCGACGAGAGGAAAGAATGCTCTAGTTCTTTTTGTGACAAACATATTTGAAAGCGTCCTAAATATTGTAACAGTGAAAGGAATTAGTAACCACAAAGCAGTAAGTTCTAAATTTGATATAAATACTAACAAAAGGGTAGCCACGAAGACAGAAGTATACTTATACCACAAAACGGATTTCGAAGATTTAAAACGGGAATTTTTGACTTCTTACTAGAAGTTTAAAGATATTTGCCAAAATACCACTGACGACACAAGGAATACTTTTCACAGTACATCTACATCTACGTCATACTCTGCAAGCCACCCAAAGGGTGTGTGGCAGGGGATGCTTCTACACCAGGCATGCATGAATTATATGGTAGAACACCGAAATTACATTGAAACCCGCGTACCACGCATGCAAAGCGCCAATTGAAAATCTAATAACCTAGAAACATTCTATCGTCAATTGTTCCAACATGCAAGGGATACAAAGACTACTACTACAGATTCAAAATATCATGCACAAATAAGAACATCAATATTTACATCATGCATAAATAAGAACGTAGAGAATATAAAGAGAAAGATTTACTGTCTGCCTATTGTCACAATTCAAAATATTCATGACGACGATCACAGCTGATATGGTCCTGAATGGTACGCGGAAAAAATGACATTTTATACCTATCGGTTCTACAATCTAGCTCTCTAATTTTATTGGCGCGATCTAATCTGCCGTAGTACGAGGGGGTTAATAGTATGTTTTTTACGTCGGCAGAGAAATGATTTTCCTGAAATTTAGTTAGGAGGTTAAGTCTATAATTTAATCTACGCTGTGATAGCGATTCTTATCCCAATTCTTCTAAAAATCCAGACACAAAAGATGACACAATTGATTAGGACCAGTTGATTTCTTGGAGTTAATGGATTTTAAGTTACTTCCTATGCCACACCAAGAAATATTAATACACTTCATTGGATATTATATAGGATTAACAGTGTGGCGGTGTTATCCCGAGTGCATGTTGCTACATATTGCTGTTGCAATTCGGTTTTGAATTTACATTAAATATTGAGGCTAAGTTTCAATCAACGGTCTGAAAGCGATTCCCATCCAAGTTGTTGCAAGAGGTCAGCATAACCAGACATGAGCATATATATTTGGAGATAAATTGGCCAAAACATAGTAGTGGGGGGGTTGGTTGTGGTGGGGAACGGAGGAGGGATAGGAGGGGAAGGTTAACATCATTCATTCTTTTGACTTAACTAATTTGTATACTTCAGTTCCTGTTAGAGAAACTTTAAATTTAGTGGAAAATTTTTTTATTTGATTCGATCATCAACCCAGTGGTTTCGAATGAATTGCTTAGACTCATGGAAATATGTACAAGTCAAAATTACTTTTTATTACTTTAATTAATTTTTATGGATCACTTAGAGAAAAATCTTTTCAATTCAATTTTTTATCTTTTGTCAAACGTGTTTTATTGGTTTATATACGTCGATGATATTTTATGTTGTTGGACAGGTAGCCATAGGCAAGTAACCAAATTTTTAACTGTTTTAAATTCCTTACACCCACGTATCAATTTTACCATGGAATCGGATTCAACGGCATTTTAAACTTTATTGACCTAAGTATCTCAACTTCAAATAATCTTTACCAATTTGCTATATACCGCAATCCAACTTATACAGCCCACGTTATACAGTCCGATTCGTGCCACCCGTGGTCTCATAAAACCGCAGCGTTAAACCATATGATCCAGCGAGCTTTAAATATCCCTCTCTCTTTAGATAATTTCGAAAAAGGATTAAATATAATTAGACAAATTTCTAAATGTAATGGTTATGAAGGCAATCTTGTAAATAAAATATTAAATAAAAGTTAGAGAAGATGGTATTAAAAGAAATTTCACTATTGCAACCAGTCAATCTAAAAAAACTAAAATGGGTAAAGCTGCCTTACTTGGGTAAAATTTCTTACGACGTTTAATCATTCCCTAATGACAAGTACAGAGTGAGTAATTACACACCAAGAACTCTGGGAACATTTTTTAATAATACCAAAGATACTTTTGACCCCATGTTAAAATCTGGTGTTTATGAACTTAAGTGTGACACATGTGATAGTGTGTATGTTCACTTTCTCCGGCGAGATGTTGTAGAACAGCATATTGAACAATGATAGTCAAACGATATCGTACTGTCTACCAAATTTATTTCAAACTGTTACAAGACGCGTTTCAACTGTCTAACAGTCATCATCAGGTAAGACAGGCCGAGTCTTACCTGATGATGACTGTTAGACAGTTGAAACACGAGTTGTAAGAGTTTGAAATAAATTTGGTAGACAGTACGATATCGTTTGAGTATCATTGTGTGTATGTTCGTTAAACTGGGAGAAATTTTGTAATTAGGGTGTCTGAACACAAATGGTGTTTGGCGAACAGCGATACCAAATCTTATTTCGCCAAACATTTAATGGAAGAATCCCACAACTCCACATTTAATCTGAATCCGTTCGTTAGCCGTTTCCTGGATAAAGGACACCGTCTAGATGTGTCGGAGCACTGGAATATAGTCAGAAGGAAACAAAAGAAAATGAGCCTGTTAAATGAGAATGCATTTGTTTGTCATTCTCCTATTTTTGACACCTTTTTAACTTAACCTTACCTCCTCCAACAAACCACCCTTCCTCTCCCCCCATTCCATTTCCTCTCACCTGTCTTTCTTTATCCTTCCTCAGTGTGACGCAGGTCTGGAGTGTTGACGTAATTTGTTTGGACGAATTTACTTAAATTTGTTTGGACGAATTTGAATTTACTTAAAAGGTTTAACCTAAACTTTATCCTGCGTTCTGATAGTAATTCCCATCCTAGTTATTCTATTAAACTCGTAACTAAAGTCATGTAAAAAGCCAAAGTTTCAAAAGTAAAAAGTAAAAGTCCTAAATCATGTAGGAGTTATATCTTGCCGAATATTTCATGTGGGGTTGGTAGCTAATAATTTTGTTCTGACATTTAGCACGAGCATAAAACCTTCTTTACCTTGTTAGCGTCAAAGTTTCCCAGAATTGATCTATTGCAACTAATATGTTCCCTAATTGTGCATGATTTCAAATTCAACTGATCCGATATTTTAATGTCTTTTTACGACGAAGGTAACAAAAGGATTCTCGGCGGTTTGAGCAGCTGAGTGGCATTAATAAAAATCTCTATCAGTCAATAATAACTTTATATGCATATAAAAAGAAAACACTGTGTGTTGGAGCAAATATGATCACAAATTTGGATTTATCGCATGTAATTACAGTGAAATCATTAAAAATATATACTGTGACAATATTAGTTGACTATTATTATCAATCCAGCACATAAAGGCGAACTTTTTTTGGTTTAGAGTTTCCCGTATGGGATTACTGAGAGCATAATAGGAAATTCGGATCATTAAGTTTTCGACATTCGAAATGGTCATTGAAAATAGGATTTATAGCATTTTGTCCAAAGGGGAACATTTAATTGGTGCGAAGGCTTCTGCGGTGCTCTGATGATAAAGGCGGCATTTTTGGGTGTTTCACCACGTTGTTTTTATTTTTTGTTGTCACAAAAACAACAATTTAACAGTGGATGCTTGTATGATTTGCAAACGGACGTTACAAATATTCATCCTTTATATGAAGCCATATAACTTGTGCATCGTATTATTTCATCACCAAACTTGTATTATTCATGAACTAAAAAGTGTTTCATTGCATTAAATCCACTTAGTATGCATGCTGTTGGTAAAAAAAAGGGCATTCAAGATTTTTTTCTGTGTTCAAGTTTTTTATCTGTTTTGCGTACTGAGTCATCTAAATCGTTTATTCCAAATGTGAGGTAGTTTATATAATCGCTGTTAAGTCATAGGCAGTAATTTTTTTTAACTAAGCATTTAGGGTTTCAATATTTATAAACTAGTTTTTAATGAGATTATCATGTTTTTCCTTTTAAAATGAATTCTTCTGTTATACGGGTTGGCTGTATTCTGACTAAATCGCTTTACTGATAACTGGAGCAGAAATTTATTGTTTTAAGCGTATGAACGAAAATAAAGTGTTTCGATTTTAAGGTAATTTTCAGTATTGAGGGTATTAATATAGTTTGGTTTGAAACAATAAAGGCAGTTTTTTTCATTTGAAGGGATTCAAGTTACAATTCAGTAAACACGCTTTATGACTCACAGAGCGTTTACGTACGTCAATTTGTGTATTCATGCATTTTCCTATAATTTGCTGTCATAAAGGTAGCGATGGAGGAGAATGGGAAAGAACCAATAATTTCCAAATGGAGGATCCCATGCTAACAGATGTTTGTGGAGAGAATGTTTTGAAGAAATATGTATGCAAAAAAGAGAAAAAAATCTTCGACATTGGAATATAAAAAAAAGGAAATACAGGTGGAAATTTCAAATACCATTTTAATAGTTACCGAAGCTGCTATCTCTACAGTTGTGTGAAACTCACGGTGGAAAAATCATTCGCCTGGACCGAATATCGAACACAGATCCCTCTGCACTTGCGGGTGATTCCATTAAAGTTACTACGCGGTTAGTTCCGTAGTTCTTTGAAAATTGCTATCTCTAATTTTTTTGTTTTTCCATTTATAGATGTCGCCACTATTGCTAACAATTTTTGCTGTTTCTTTAGATAGACGGTTAACAATGTCAGTCCGTTAGCTAGATGATTTGCGTACAAATCTGTACACTTCGTATGAAAGAGCATATTCACCGTTAAAAAAACAGTATTTTTACAATTCTAATGGATAACAAGGAGAAGAATATATAGAGAGATGACGTAGTCGACAGGGTTAGAGAAAAACTCTGGAGATCACCAGAATCCATGGAAGACGAGGAGACTAGGTTGACTGCTAATGCTGCCAGAGAGAAAGAAATTCAAAGAGAAATGGCTAAACTAATCCAAGGAGAAAATTGAAACAAGGTTGGCTGCTTATGCTGTTAGACACTGGGTGAGAGGGCTAAACGAAGCCACGGAGGAAGTTGCGATGGAACGGCAGTGACGCTTATCGTATATAAACAGTTCTCGTGATTTTTATTCTAGCAGTTCTGCAGAGCGGAGGTAATCTCATATAGCAGCTGTGAATCAAACCTGAGCAACAACTGAGCAAAGGATAAAACAGCATTTGAAGGGGAGAAACTATTAGTGCTCATGATTGTGATGCATTCAATCTGAAGTTCTAATGCTGTGGAGTAAGGCAATTTGTAGAAGAAATTCCTTGAGATGGAGACTTTTCTTCCTGTTGAGAATGAATATCTTTCAGAGCGACACGGAGAACATCATATTAGAACCACATTATATTTCCAGGTCCGACAGAATCGATAAATTAAGAGAGATATTTTGCCGAACGGATAGGTATGGGAATTCGTTTTCTCCCCGAACAATTAAGGACTTTAATGAATGCTAGGCGGAACTTTGATTTTTTTTTGACGGCTGGTGTCCTAGCACCCCCCGCCACACGCCTTTTTAGGCGGCTTGCGGGGTGGTATGTAGATGTAGATGAAGGGACAAAGGAGCTAAGAAAGACAGATGGAAATGGACGTGGTTTTATAAGCATGCAGATTTTTAAGGAATATTCTCACGAGCAAAGATAATCCATTTCATCTCAACTTAGAGTTAATATATTCTCAGCTACAACAGCGAGCTTTCTTTTGCATCAATGACTGCAACTATTGGTGATGTTCTAGGACATGGATGATGCGTCTTTAAGGTGGTTCCAGCTACAACTAGGTCAATAATATCATTTTTTCACATTCTCGATTCTTATAGGAAAATATGTCCTCCTGTATAATAAAGTTGACGAGTTCATTTTGTGGAAATAGATGTGCATATTCATGAAAAACTCTTCTCAATTCGCAAACACTTTGCTATTAACTACCACCGGTTACCACATTATGGTGATTTCAAAGAAGAGCACAGATCTGTATTCTACTTGAGAAAGACTTGAGCGTCGAAACCGAACAGATAACTTTTCTCGATTTTTGGGTTGGCGAATACCGGGATGGAGGTCGCCCCCTGGCTGGTGGGAAGGGAATCAGCAAAACAAAATATTCTCAGAAAACAAGTATATAAACGTTTTTTACAAGAAAGCTTGAGGCACAATATTCGCCGGCTCACGTCGTGTGCTTCGGGTGCTCGCCGGTCAAATATCTCCTCTCGTACTCTCGGGAGCGGCGTTCATATGCTCTCCGCCCATCGCATTCCGGGTTGCATTTGTTTTTTACTTTTGTCCTGCAGGCCTCAGGTGCTGTACATCTCTTACGCCACAGTATTCTCCTTGAGAATGACATAGCGTGGAAACCGAACAGAGCTATTACAAAAGTGTGGAAAGAACAAAGTGTTATTCAATCATCATGCCATTTCCCTGATTTGAACGACAAAATTTTAGAATTCCACAAATTTTTGTTATCTTTTGCACAAAGTGAACTTGAAATTACATGGTTTTCAACGGGAGAAACACGATAAAAAACGGTATTCTTCTATCTTTTATGTGTTCCGATTTAATAGAAACCAGTTGTGATAGTAAATTCATGTGGAATTTGCCAATTTGATTACTTCATTGTGTCATAATGGAACGATTTCATGAAGAAGAGCCAGTTGACAGTATTTATACACAGGTGCATGTTTGGTGATCTTCACACACCTGCCATCTGCCATACACCCTCGTGGTGGCTCGCAGGGTAGTACGTAGATGTAGATGAACACTTTTTTTAAGAAGGGAAAACCCTGGGTTAATTGATTTCTAATAAATTAGAAACATCTTACAGACTTATATTTTGAGTAATGAGTCAATCAACGTACACAATTGATCAAGCCGAACTATCAAATGTGGAGTCAGTTAAGCACTTAGGTGTAATAATCACTCACAATCTCTTTAGTAGGAATCACATACGAGAAATTTGCGAACAGGCATATCACAAAATATTTCTCTTGTTATCCATAGAGTGTTTTTGAGAATTGAAAAACAATTACGATTTTAATGTGGAACCTTAGACATCTTCACAATAGCGTGTTGTTCTTAGATATTTCTTTTCGTCTGAAAATCTGCTGTTCTCTATATTTTTTTATCATACGTCGTTGCAGGTCTTTCCGATTTTGCATCATATCTCACGGTGCGCCGGGAAAGTGCCTTATAAAACCGTTTCAGACTTGCATTCCATGCCTACAAATTTTTTTTAGAGATAAGTTTTAAGTACTGTTAGCGTGAGGCAGCCAATAAACTATATTCCTTACTTCGCTCTCCAGGATTTGGTAATTATTCATATTGTATTTAAGTACATTACTTGTTTAATTTACTGAATGAGGAGCTTCTCTTTTGAAAATATTACTTCGTTTGTTTGGAAGTAAGGGATACCAACGAACGCCGGACGGAGCGCTAAAATTTTTATAGTTAGTTGTCGTAGATGTTCCAGTGGCCTCTTCTCAAATATTCTTAAACAAAATCGTCCTTCAGATTCTTCGGGTATATTATAAGACCAGTCAGCTAGAACAATGGCATCGCTTGACACATAAAATTACGGCTACTGTCTTTTGAGAAACTAACCGTTCCCATGGCGAGGTGTAATTGTTACCCAATTGATATATTAGTTAGAAATTTGGTGGAAGTGGCATTTATTCCAGGGTTCTATTTTGCTTACTTTCCGGTTGCCATCCAAATGTATTCATAATGATTTTGCGTTCTCTCGTAGCAATCCACGCAGACAATCTTCCTCCCAATTTGCATAAGAACGGGAAGCGCGCATGGCAAAGTAGTTTGGATGCGGTCTCCTGCATTTGAATTCAAAATATAAGCTCCCACTCAACGGCTCAAGACGTTTTAGATCCGATTATCTTGGCTTATTCCCCCGTTGCAATTGAAAAAGCCCTTCCTTTCTCCTTTCGAATAACTTTGTGTGTTGTTTTATGATAGCACAAGTGGCGTACAGTAATGATGTGAAATTACAGAAAGTAAAACGACCTCTAATTCCGAAAATTTGGTGCATAAGCTATTTTATGCGGACGAGAATACCTTTCTTAACCCTCCAACAGCCCTTTCTTTGGTGGAAATACCGAAATTTTCTACGTATTAATCGTTGCTATTGAAAAAGCCCTTGCTCTCTCCATTCAAATACCTTTGTGTGGTGTTTTATGATAGCACAAGTGACGTACAGTAATGTTGTGAAATTATATAAAATAAAACGACCTCTAATTGTGAAAATTTGGTACAGAAGCTATTTTTGCGCATTAAAATACCTTTCTTAACCCTCTGTCAGCACTTTCTTTTTTGGAATTTCCGAAATTTTAAACGTATTCATCTCATGCTTGAGATTTTTTTTGCATTCAGTAAACCTTTCAGACATAAACATTAGTATCGTTACTGGGTCTGACCACACCCAGTGAGCGTTTCATTTTGCCACCATTTCCGCAACGCTTGAGGTAAGGTGATGCTGTCTCCTGACTTTTCAAGATTAGTGACTGGGAAAATATCTCCTACAAATTTTCGTCGAGGGGTCAATTCCATATTTTAAAAAATCCAAATTTACATCAAACCGTCAACGGGTTTGTCCTAACCTAGAACAGGATATTCTACTGTTATAGTGAATTATGGGCGGACAGTTAAATATTTCTACCTGAAGAGTTATAACACAGTTCATCGAAACTATTCACCAGAGATGCCTTTCAATCATATCGTCTTCATATCCATCAGCCTAATCCAATCAAAGAAAAATCGCAATACTTTCTTTGTTGAAGATGCCGATATGTTTAACGTATTAATTACATACTTATGAAATATAAAATTCATTGATAAAACGCCTAAAGGCTGGGACACAATCAATGTGTACGTGTAACGTGAGCCGTTAACGGGAATACGCGAAAAGATGGATGACGGGAAAGTATAGCGAACGGACACAATCAACGTGCACGGGGAGTACGTGTACGCGAGAGATGGGCAACATTCATCTCTTCCCGTGTCCCGTACACGGAAAACCAATCATAATAGTCCTGCGAATCCAGGAATGGGAGCCATCTGTCGGCAGATACATCCAACTGTTGAATATTGCTCTTGGCGAAGACAACTTATTTACTTCCACATCTTGTTTACACCTGATCTCTTAGCTGCGCCTGCGTTTGTCAATTGTTACTCCGGGCCGCGTTAACGTCGATTGTGTCCGCTGACTTGCGTTCCTCGTCTCCCGTTGTCCCGTTAACGTCTCGCGTTACACGTACACGTTGATTGTGTCCAAACCTTAAGAATTGTTGCATTTGATTAACCTATCAAACATTAAGTATTTTTGTTTGAAAACTCTCGAAGCTTTTTGCATGAAGCATGATTTTTTCGGGTAATGCTGCATTTTGTTCATTTTTAAAAAGGTCAACGTTTCGCTCCTCGTATTGGAAGCGTCATCAAGAGAGTGAGTATTAACCAGCTTCAGCTTGGTCCTATATATACCGTCCGCGAGAAAGGATACCATTCACGCTTAATACCTTAGGCCATATAAATAGCCAAAAGGCCAAATAACATCAATAGGGAGGATGAATATAACCTGATATGGGTTTGTAATTGGTTCCTGGCTCCTGCAAAAGCCCAACGGCCAAAGTCAACCGCACAAGATCCAAATCGGCCCAACAGTGGTGCAGCGGACATCGATGCTTCTATATAATACCAAGGTGAAGCTGGTAAACACTCATTCGCTGGATGATGCTTTCAGTACGAGGAGCGAAAAGTTGATTTAAAAAAAATGAACGAAACGCAGCATTGCTCGGAACAATCATGCTTCATAAGTATTAAGTATATTTACTTTTCCGCTTTTCTCGTGGCACAGGTCTGTGATACATGTGATGTTTGTGATACAGGTGTTACAAATCTTCAGGCTTAATTTAGATACGAAAAGCATCATGACCCTTTTTCTAACGTCTTTGTTCTAGATTAGATTGGGGCGTTCAATTTTTGGTCCACGTAACTGCAATGAATGGTAGAGATCATGGTTCTCGCATCTTCCATCATCCGACCCAAGTGACGCCAACCCTCTCATAAATTATGTTGACACGAGTGGCAAATTGATTTGATCTACGTGGTAACTGTGTGGCTGGTAATCGAGTGGGGTTGGGTAATTTATTCGAATGGTATCGTTGGAATAATCAAGTTTAAATGTAAAATTGAAATCGTTAATAAAATGGGCTGGCTAAATCTTTACACGCATTGAACTGAAGATTCTAGGGATGGCGATGAAGAATGGAGAAATTTGATATTTTATTAATTAATATATTCAGAAACTCGAGATTTTTAAGCTCCACTGAAAACACACCCAGAATACTCTTCACTATTTCACCTCCCAAAATCTCATCCTTTACACCTTCACACAGCTGGGGTCCTAACACCCTCTGCCACAGGTCCATTCGGCGGCTCACAATAGTATGCAGGTGTAGATAGATGAAATAAGAATTTCCGTTACTTGGAAAATATGTTTTTCTCTAATATGTGCACAATAATATTTTTTATATTAATAATTTGTTGTAGTTTTTTGAAGCAGCTAGTTAACAATCATTGTAAATACAAATCCCGTATTTCTCAAAAACATTACCCAATTTTTTTACATCTCATGTGAAGTGTTTACTGAATAAATAATGATAGATAACAGTCATAATGGAATAATTATTACAGTGAACTTTCCATTCAGATATGGAAAAAAGTCGCATACATTACACATGCAAGAAGTAACCCCTAGCAACCCATGGTTTAGCCACCCTCACCCTCGGCTCGGGCGGCAATAACTCCTGAGTCGTAAAATCCAACCACCCTCACTGGTTACGATGCATACTATTGATTGCAGGGAACCTGCAGGTCTGGCAAAGATAGATACACCCTCCGTTGGTTTTGCTACCCTCTTATCAAACGCCTCTATGGTTATTACAGCCTACTTTATGGATCCAAAACAATGAATTCATACGTTATGCATTTACTGGTTCGTCATCATTGGTTGTTCAATCATAAGATTGGTTGACTGCATCCCTCCATCCTTCCCTATCTAATACTAGGTCTCTTACTTCCTAGTAGCTCTTCTGATGAACCTCCCTCTCAGTTAGGTTCATGAACTTATTCCTGGGTCTTCCTCTGGGGACTTTTCTCTCTATTTTACCTTCAAGTATGTTCTAGAACTCCCAGGTGGATCATTTTGACCCAAACTTGACTTTTAAATTCATTTTTCAATTTCATTTTGATTAAGAGCAAGATTTCCTCCCGTGGCAATTATTTATTTTAACACACGTTTTCGTCCAAAATGCTTCACCTTCCTGGGATTAACCATAAATTACATATTTTAGAATTTACCCTGAACGCCCGTGCGGGTCATTTTGACTCAGAGGTGCATTTGCTTGTCGTATCATCACAAAAAACAGTAAAATATGGGAATTATTATAAACGATACAGTAAATGTTCATGTCAAAAGCATCATGTTTATAAATGTGTTTCATTATGATAATAAAAAACCTTTTAAGTTGCTTTTGATTTTGCTGTAAATCCCAACGTTGGCCCACAAAAATAATTTGAGCTTGTGAATTACGATCGAAATTTTAAAAAATTGAAGACGAATACACAATAATTGAAAAGTTTTGCAGTTTATTGAGCTGTCATTTTATGCTAGAAAAATTAACTAAAATTGAAAACAACGATAAATTGATACAAATGCCGGAAATCCCATGCGGATTCCCAATCCCACCCATAAATCATCGATATTGACAAAATCACGAATGTTATGTGGTGAAAAAATCGATGTATATAAAGAAAAAGAGTGGTGATTTGTAGAAAAAACCGGAAAAGTGTAAACTTATAAGTGCTCGGTGAGGAATTAATTCATTAATTAATTGTGGGTCAAAATGACCCGCTTTGGGCGTCGAATAGTCCGGGCGTCCTAGTGTTAAAAAACCCATTGTGTCTCAGTTTTTGTCAATCCATCTGGTTTTTCTTTTCTCTATAGTGTTCCATATAGTCCTTTTCTATTCTACTCCTCTGTATACATCATCATTTCTCATTTTTCCGTCCGTTTTATCCTCAGCATCCTCCTCCAGTGCCAGGTTTCGAATTTTTCTAGTCTGTTCTGGTCAATTTTTCCGATGGTCCATGCTTCCGATTCACAGAGTGCTCCGCTCCACACGAATATTTTCGCATACTATTTCCTGGTTTGTAGTCATAACTTATTCGAGCACAATAGTTGTCATTTTTCATGAACGCCTTCTTAGCTTGGACTATTCTCCCTTTGATGTCCGTTGTGCTTATTCCATCCTACGTGATGGTACTTCCAAGATAGGTGAATGAATCCACTTATTATGATTTTCCCCCGCTCAGAGTGACCTCTACATTCAGAATATCACTCAATTTAGTCAGTTTCACTTGGTGGTATTCCATCATTAAAAATTTAAGATGACAACTTTTACTAAAACCACTAGATTTATTAAACAACGACCCAGGTTTCGATGTGCATTCATGTTACGATTATGAGAAAACATCCTCTAGACTTTCTTTAGTAAACAACCAAGATCGTATATTTTCATTGTTGTGTTTGAGATTTTTGAATTAAAACATGAAACAGGCAATCAATTATACACTTTAGGTCCTAAGTACAAGAAACATCGTTTGAATAACGTCATATTCGGCTAGGGTAAGGAAATACCTGCCTTACATATGGTGTAGGGAGAAGGATTGTACAATAATAACCCAGTACTACAACTTCTTATGTAAAGACGTTGTAAAAATTAATAAATAAATAGATGTCTTAAGGGGAGAAACTCAAGACAACAAAATAGAGGAAAGAAACTTTCAAAGCAACTCTGTTTTAAGATCACTCTTACAATTCTTTTTTATAATAATAATAATGTTTATTCTTCCTAACATGTTTCATTACAAATATATTTTTTTCTGTATTTAGGAAGTCTCACAGCCTATAAGGCATTGAGCCTGTGTTTACGCTAATTTCAAAATCGTTAATGCGGAAAAGAACACATCAAACCATGATTAACAAAATATTAAAAAAATACAAACAAAATAGGTGCGTAAAAAAAAGAAACATTACCACTGTGCTGGCTTTAGAACTTACATGAATAAGGCAACTGTACTACAAATGCAATTGAAAATACAACATACTTATTATATGCTAAATTTACTGACCCTTTACAGTAAGGTTTCTATATCATCAAATGTCAACTACCATTTTAGAATCAGTCTTTGATACCTATTGAAATGGGTAGATTCTGACATTATTTGGCAGGAGATTATACAATTTGGGCAGCATATACTGAAAAAACCTTTATACATTGTGAGATTAGGTTTGGGTGTAGGGACACAGAAACCTCTTCGAAAATTAAACATGATATCACTCCCTAATAAAGATGGCCTGTAACCACTAAGTCAATAAAAGAGTTTTAGTACTATATAGCAGTACAAGTACCTCAGTGGGGGTATTTTTAATTCATTAAACAGAGGACGGGAGTGTTCATAGCGATGTTTTTGTAATATAAGTCTTGTTATTTTTTTCTGTATGAAATAGGCTGACTTAAAAGTGCTGTAATAAGCTCCGCCCCAACACGTAAGTCCATATTCCAGCTTTGAGTGCACTAAGGAATAGTAAATCATTTTACGAACAGAAAGCGGAAATTTGTTACGTATATAATAAAATTTTGTGAGACTACGCTTTAAGTAAGTACATACATTTGAAATTTGCTTATCCCATTTCAAGCGATAATCTAAGGTTACTCCCAGGTAAGGTTACTGCCATCTCGCCCTCTCGCCCCTCCCCCCCCTCCTCTCCAATCCTTTCCCCCCCTTATGTTTGTGACTATATATGCTGAGTGTTCTGAGATATTTGTACCTGATGACGTGCTACGTCGAAACCCGGGTCGTTTACAATAAATAAATGTGGAATCACAAAGTTACTGCTTCTCATTCAATTTACTCCCAGGTATTTAACTTCTTTTACCGTTTTAATGACCGGGCAATTACAAAGATCACTTGAACAGTCCGAGGGGTGATACAGTAAATTTACATCAAGATTGAAACAGTCACATAAAATATAAAATATATATAGCGTTTTTCTTTAATTCACTTCAAAGCCATTATAATTAAACCAGCGCCGTAGACTGGATAAGTCAAGCTGCATTGCATTAACAACTCCATCCCAAGTAAAATTCACATAATTCAAAGCCATGTCATCTGCAAAAGTATTCACCTTCCCTTTTAACTCATAGCCACATAAATCATTAATATAAATTAAGAACAAATTCGGGCCCAAAACAGAACCCTAAGGTACACCAGTGTTAATGCTGCTAAAAGCACTGTAGAAATTTTTCTATGCTATGTTACTTCCTTAATACAGAAATTTGTGGAAAAGCGGTGGATTTTAGAGAGTTTTGATAATCTCCACCTCAACAGAATACACCGTAGTTTAGTCAAGAGTTAATCGTTAATTCTCATAATAATTCAGAGCATGCTGCTCAGAAAAATTGGAAACCTGCTATTGGTAAGTTATACGATCGGATTTATTTGCCCACCGGATTTTTTTTTGTTACCCACCTTTATTAAAAATTGTCTACATGTCTAGGAAATTTATAAAATGAGAAAAAATTGTTTTAGTAGGTATTCGTAAGTGAAGCCGCCGACTAAAAGTGTGTTCCGAAAAATGACTTGCAAAATATAACCTGTTACAAGTGTCATTCTACCATACTGTGCCTTTTGAGATTTATTTTGCAAGTAACAACGTCTTTCAAAATTTCCGTTGAAATTTCATTAATATACCTCCTTCAAAATGGTATTAATTTTTACGAAGTCACTCGCAAGCTTCCTTTATTTATAATTTAATAGACGAATATCTTCCGGAGGGTACTCCTAACTTAAGATTTAAAATAACTTCTAATTTTTGAAGACCGTTAAAGGTAAACTAGTGAAAGACATTATAGTAACAACATTAATCACTCAGAATAGTGTTTTATGACATCTTACCTAAAGATTCACTGAGCCTTTTTGCACGGAAGTCAATGTGATATTTTCATTAAGTCTCTAGCATTATTTGAAATCTGCATCTACATATTACCCTGCGAGCCGCCGCATGGTCGCGTGGCAGGGCTGTTAGGATACCATCCGTGTGAAGATGTAAGGGATAAAGTTTTGGGAGGTGAAATGGTTACGTGTATTATGCTTGTGTATTTAGTAGAGTTCAATTTTTATTGTGGTCGCTTATAATGCGCGGAAAGAACGAGTTTTTGTACCTATCTGTTCGGCAATATATCTCCCCTATTTTTTCGCTTCTGTAAGACCTAGAGATATAGTGAGGTGTCATGATAATATTGTATTTAAAAGATTCATGTGATTTTGTTGCATTTTCTTGACAATTCTTTTTTTTTTACTGACAAGGGCACTGTTCCGACTCCGATAGCTAATATATCTAGATCAATTATACCAGTTTAGGAGGCTATAGTGTACCTAATATTAATAATATTAAAAAGTGAATTCATTGGTCAAATAATTTCATGCTTAGGTAGTCAAATGGTCAAATAATTTTATTCTTAGCTTATAATTGCACAAATTGTTTCAATTTTACAAAGGAGTAGGTAGGGATATTTGGTTTTTATGATGAATCATCATTTTCTCATTTCTGATAATTACACCCGAGGGGAAGGATATTTCCTTGCTTAGTAGATTACTCAGTGATACTGAGGCTGAATTATAAACAAAGCTAACCAGGAGGGAGCATATAGGGAGCAGTTTTATGGAGTTGAAACATTGAAATTGATTCAGACCAGAAAAAAAGTAGAATTTTCACTAATTAAATGTCGGTTATTCTTCATATCTGTATGGTCTTTGAAATAATTGCATGATAACAAATTTTATTTGGTAATAATGCCGAACAAATGTCAATTATATACGTTGGGGTCATTTCACACACATTTCTGTGAACCCTTTGGAAATTTACAATTGTAGGATAAATTATTTTACCGATCATTGCATTATATCGGGAGTAACTTGGAGAGTAATTTTTTGTGAGATTTTTTTCAAACATTTTCCCTTTTCTGCGGTTTTTCATACATATCTCCTCACAGCATGTCATGGACCGAAAAACATTTAGAAGGAGACACATTGACGACAATAGCTACTCGGGGAGGAAGTGACCTTGGAATTGAATTTCTGCTCCTGCAATTCGCTGCTTATTTTAGAAAGGATCACCGTGGCTACATCAATTTCACTCCCTCTGTTCAAAAGCCAGCGATTTCATTTTATCCCAATGCCTTCTTTTTAGCCTCTCCACGATCGGACGATCAACACATTCTGAAAGAATTTATTGAAATCTCACGGTTACAGGTGAATGCCTGCTGGGTATAGCTCCGCTCATCCCACAGGTTTCCATGTTTTGTGATATGAATGCTGCCTTAAGGGCAGTTTTTGGAGAATATAGCATGTAATAAACCTGGGCTGTGATGCTTGTAGACATTTAGTACCCCGAGTATGTTTTTTATCTTTGAAAAACGATTCTTTGCGCGGAAATGGCTCTCATTAACCGGAGCAAAGAAAACCGAGCCTTCAGGTGAGATTTTAAAACTTAATACTACAAAAATCCACCTCCATTAAGTATAATAATTTATGAGGAAACATGATGAAACAATGTAATTTTTTCCAAATTATTATTGGTCTTTTTTTCTTATTTTTGTAATCCATGATAATAAATTGCGTAGATAGAAAACAGTTTTTCATGTTAACAGTAACTGAATCTGTGGCAAACGACGAAGTTATCTTATAAGTAAATAAGATATGAAGATAGTGAGGACAATTGAAACGATGATTATAAATATATACACGGCGGATGAAAGGAGATGAAAGCCAACTGCATTTGTAATGAACAGGAAACTTGGTAGAAAAGTAGCCCATGCGGAACATGCGACTGATAGGGTAGCAGACGCCAGAGAGCCAAAGGTAGATTCATCGAACCTAGCTCTCATCCAAGTTTATACACCCCCCTCGAATCATAGAGAGGAAGACGTAGATGGGGTATACTATCAGCTGGGGGGAACAATTGATAGAATACGTGGAAGTATGCAGTAGGTAGTACTGGGGAATCGGTGGGTGAAAGGAGAGATGGGTGGGAAGTGGGCAACTAAGAGCTAGGAAGGAGAAATGACCGCGGCAAGAAAGCCTTCAAGAGTTGCCGGAGAAATAATCGAGTATTCACGAATACGTGGTTCCATGGTTCGTTCTTTCCACACCCAATAAGTGCTGTAATAAAACCGAAGCTCCACTAAATGAACTTTCATAATACACGACACCATTTCACCTCCGAAAACAGCTCTTTGTACACCTTCATACGGCTGGTATCCCAACACTAACTGCCACACGCTGATCCTGCGGCTCGCAGGGTAGTATGTGTATGGTGTGTTACCTTGGTATTTATTTGGAATCATCATAATAATATGAAACGTCTGCTTTCGCGTTTAGAAGGAAAATCTGTTCATATGTCCTCGAATTATTTCGAAATATTCTTCCAGTGCTATAAGGCAACGTGTTGAGATTGCATTAAATTACCAAGGCATCAAGCCGGTAACATACAATTTTTTTCGCTTTCATCTATACATGCACAAAGCTACACGCAAAGTTCAAAAATGAAACTCGATCCAACGGTTTACAGAACAATTGCTATACAAGATAGTTGAAGAGTTGAATTGGTGGAATTTCGACATGACATAATAATAGCTTTGTAATATTCCACACTGTTTTATTGCTAGTAAACAAGCCTGACCGGTTTCAATGTACACACATCATCATCAGAGGCAAAATACAGCGTACAGAGGTGGTGGCTTGATATATATACAGGGTACCACACGGGGAAGGAAGTAAGGAGGAGGTTGGGAGTGGTGGAGGATATTGGTGTATAGGCGGGGGTTAACAAAGCGAGGACACGGGAAAAGACCAACAGCGTCAAGGGTTAAAAGAGGAGGACAGAGGCACAGTAAAAAGGGGCGGCAAATTGTCCGGAATAAAATCATTTAAAACCTCTATGACTAGATTTTTTAAAGGCTAAAACAATTTCAAAATCTTCTAAAAAATCCAATTTTGCACCTCTGTCACTAAAATATAAAATACGGGGATAAAAATTAGAAATTTGATTGTGGTCAAACAGATGCTTAGCAAACAGAGAGCTGTCACACAGTGCTAGACCAAATATAGACGTCGGCGACGTCGGCTTTGCGAGGCCCCTTTCATTTCCCAGCCCGAAGGAAAACGATAAATAGAATGCGACTGATGTATGACTATATGATTTTTGTTGCTGATCAAATGTTGACAAAATTACATTAACAATGACAGATTAAAATAAACGAAGTTTTCGGCTTTTGGCCTCATAAATAACTAGTTTTTCTTTCACTTGGTAATAAAAACGGTAAGATAATTAACATTACGTTGTTGTCTGTGAAAGAAAGAAGGAGAGAGTGAGTTTTGTGAACTATGAATGAAACAGAAAGAACTATGGGATTCCCCGAGTCCCGGACGCGGTATCGCTTAGGAAACAGAAAGAATTATGTAACTACTCGGGGATTCCCCGAGTCTCGCGCGTGGTATCGCCTAACTTTCATGGTGCTGCCAGACCACTCTGCGACTCTGGATAAATACTACTCACGCGTACGGAAATATATACGAATAACTAAACTTTAAATAACATTGTTAAACGTTTTTGTGAGGCCCCCTCCGGCGCGAGGCCGTCGGCGGTCGCCGACGCCCAGCGCCGCCACTGGTGGGGATATTCCCACGCAGAATCGCAGGTGCCTCCCTGAAGACATACGGCAACGGTCACACCTGATCCTCTTTTTACGCTGCGGAAGCGATAATTAATGTCCAATCACAATGAATGGGCGGAGTGGGAGCGGCTCATCTTGAGAGGGGAAAAAAAGCTCTAATCCCATCGCGTCGGAGAGATATAAAAATAGTTCAGACGTGATACTCCACCTTGAGGCGCACAGCTACTGGCGGTACCGCCAGCTTCTTTAGGCTTTTTTCCAATGCCGCATTGAAGAGTGCAGGTGATTTATTGGAAACATGTCACGAACAAAAAGGAAGCT
Source organism: Ceriagrion tenellum (assembly GCA_963169105.1). Classification (NCBI taxonomy): domain Eukaryota; kingdom Metazoa; phylum Arthropoda; class Insecta; order Odonata; family Coenagrionidae; genus Ceriagrion; species Ceriagrion tenellum. The sequence goes on along the minus strand of OY720643.1, from coordinate 44,881,526 downwards.
ATCCGGCGGGCAAACGTGCCGAAATTAGCAAAATGAGCCTCAGGGCCTCTTTAATTTGCGCTATTTTTATAAATTAATTAAATGATATAATATTTCACAACTAAAATAAAATATCTGGCATCAATGAGAACTTATTGAGGATGATAAGACTCTGTATCGGTCAAAGAAAGTTCCCACAGGACCTAAGATTAACTCACTGGTGATTAACGATTTTATAACGGTCGATTATTCTATAGGGTGCTTTCAAGGAGATATGAATAATATAAGGAGCAAGTGCTCAAGGCAGAAATGGTACAAACAAATTTCAAATCTCATCAAAGTCAACACTTGCAGAGGTCAAAGAATTATTTTGAATAGTTCTTGAGTCAACAGTCACTAACTGCGCGGGGTCCCTAAAGAGATTACTCTTGATAGTCCGTCTAATTTCAAGATTGCAAACAATTATCCCAGCTGGTATTAAAGCCAACTCCTCTTCTCAGAATTATGAGTGTGTAAGGGAAGGCAGTTGTCATTACTAGATCTCTCCTTTTACGAAAATTTTTCTTTGGGGAATGCCTCTTCGTTATTATCCGATTTACCCATACAAGATCCCATTAGATCGAAGTCGCCTGCATGTCAGCGCCACCAACATCTACATCTACATCTACGTAATACCCTGCGAGCCACCACGAGGGTGTGTGGCAGGGGGTGAAGATCACCAAACGTGCACTATTGACATGCAACTAGGATATTTAAGGGAGACATGCTAGATAATAGGGTCACATGCAGCTAGATGGTTAGTATCTACATAATAAGGAAGGGATTATTGGATGTTATTACATGCATCATGCACTACAGACTACTCTTACTATATTTCACCTACCTATCCCTTTGCTACGCTGCCTATCGTTCTTTTTTATGGTACGCGGGAAAAATGACATTTTAAATATATCGGTACGACAATCTGTCTCTCTAATCTTGTTAATCTGATCAAACCTAGCATAATACGCAGGGGTTCTCAATATATATCTAACGTCATCTGTGAACAAATCGGTTTCGAATTTACTTAAAAGGTTTAACCTAAATTTTAACCTGCGTTCTGATAGTAATTCCCATTCTAGTTCTTCTATTAAATTCGTAACATTAATACAATTATCATAACGGCCTTTAACAAACCTAGCGGACCTCCTTTGTAATTCTTTTATCAAACCTTTCTCGTACGGATCCCATATACTAGCGGCATATTCTAAATGAGGTCTGACAATTGTAAAATAGCTTCTTTCTCGTACTCTTTCATCGCATTTGCCTAGAACCCTTTTTACGAATCCTAATCTACGGTTTGCTACACTAGTTATTTCCCTGATGTGTTTCCCCCATGACATGTCGTCAGTGATGGTGACGCCTAAGTATTTAATAGATTCTACGTTAGATATTTTCTTTTCTTTGATGCATAATTATTCCGGGGAAAGCCATTCTTTTTCCAAAAGTTCATTATCGCGCATTTCTTCAAATTTAATTCTAGCTGCCAACTATCACACCAATCATCAATCGAATCGCATCTACATCCTCAGCTAAAGACTGGATGTCCTCTTCATTTATAATTTCCTTATACACTACTGCATCATCGGCAAAAAGACGGAGCTTGCTATTTTTTACTGGCGGTACGCAAACGGTTACGAGAAAGAAGCTATTTTACAATTGTCAGACCTCAACTCTTTTCTAACGCACTAGTTTTCATCTACATCTACGAAATACAGTGTAATCCACCGCTAGGGTGTGTAGGACGGGGTGATTCCACACCAGGCATGCAGTACCCATCCCAGGTCAAAGCACAACCTCGCAACTTTCCCAGCTCGAAGGGCGCAGGCCAAAAGCAGTCAGGATAACAATGCGCGGTCAGACCAGACTCTACGAGAGTGATACGTAGACAAACATGCTACCATACAGTACGCTACTTAAAATACTACTACTGGTTAGCATTTTTAATGCGTCCGATGAATAGAATTAAACGGCAGTAAATAATACTAGAGCTATATCATGCCGGCTTTTTTAAGCGGAGTGAGAGGCTAAGCGGAGTGAATGTTAAGATATTTAGCACAAGTGCAAAACCTACTTTACCTAGTGAGATTTACAGTATTCTAGAACTGATCTATCGAATTATTATGGCAACTAATTTACGTAAAATAATGACATTCTAAATCAGTCGATTCAAAGCTAGATCGAGTCTATTTCCTTAACCTTATGACTGTGATCTTATATACCTTTGGATCTAGCAAAATATGATGAACGTTGGGCCTAAAGTAGTATACATCAAACTTTCGTAAAAGATTTAATGTATATTTTTATTTCTATCAGATAGAGGTATTGATGAATTATATGAATTGTTAAGTATTTAAATGCATTAATGTATTGTAATGTATGAGGAATTTCGCTATATGTGGGCTTTAACTGTTTGTAAAAACGTTTTTTTTTTCGAACATTAATCTTCCATCCATACAGTTATCCCAAAGAATTTATCCCACCTTATATTAAATTTAATTCATATGGTCAGAATAATGAGTGTGTAAGGGTAGACAGTTATCGTAACTAGTTTTCTTATTTCACAAAACGTTTTCATGGGGGAATTTCTCTTTGTTATTCTCCTAATCACCTATACAACTGCCTCCAATTTACTAGTACATCGTCGATGAAACAGCTGTCTCAAATTCATGGAAAAGTAAGCTCACATGTATGGGTTGGGTACGGAGGTTCTACTTATACAGGATGTATATGACGGCCTTTCAATTTTTTCGACCACTCTTCACTCATTCGCTCGACTTCCTCCACCTCAACCACGCATTCCTCGTCCCCCCTCGCCTATACTTCCTAGCGTCCAGTCTCATCCTGTTCACCTTACTCAGCCCATTCTTCTCTCCCTAACTACGTGAGCCGACTGTGGACCACGAGAGTTAATTACCTGCACTAATTGAAACTCGACGCCGATGTTCAGAAGGAAATACGCGGCGAGTGGTCGTTTCAGCGGGACATGTCGAGTTTTCGTTCAATGCCTTGTTAAAGGAATCTGCTCCAGATATTCACATTTCCCACACCTTTTGCAAGCAAATGGGACACCAAGAAAAAATTATGCCCATCATTGTTAAGGGGTGAAGTCGCGCGAGATATAACTTTCAGTTGAGGAAAACTGGTGTCATTCGAATGTTATTAGCTTTTGTGTCTGCTATGAAATTCAATTTCCTTCTCCACCTAGTTTGGATGTTTAAAACCGAGTTAATTTCATTTTAACAAGATATCTCTGTGGCTTCAAACTACAGGTTCTTAATCTGCGGAAGTCCCTTAAAATTCTTAACTTGATTCTTGCTTACTATATTGGATTAGAAAATAAATCCCACACTTGATAGAATAAAAAGTTAAATAATGACCAATGCTACTTGATTCATGTAGAAAATTGATACATAGTATATGATTCATATTTGCGGTCGATACAATAATACATTGTCTAGCTTCGCTCTATTGAATATTTCTGCTTGATACCTTGAGGTTTTTATTCTCTAATTTATTGCATAAACATAAGAGTATCAATAACCGTACTTCTTAGCATTAGAGAATTGATTCCATGCCAATGGATTTACTATATTTTACCATCCCGTATACATATAAGGTAAAAATATTAAAATTTCAAACAATACAGTAAACTAAAATAAATTGATACATGCTCTTTGGCACATACTCAAAAATATGGGAAAATAACAGCTATTAATCGATTAAATATTAAATGTCATCATCATTGGTAGTTCAATCTTAAGATAGGTTGACTGCAGCCCTCCACCCTTCCCTATCGAATGCTGGTTCCCTCATCTTCTGTTATCTCTTCCTGTGAACTCTCCTCTTTATTTGGTCCATGAACCTATTCCTGGGTCTTTCTCTTTGGACCTTTCCCTCTATTTTACCTTCAATTGTGTTCTTCACAAATCCATTGTGTTTCAGAGGGTGTCCAATCCATCTGGTTCTTCTTTTCTGTATGATGTGCCATATAGTCCTTTTTCCTCATCTACTCTTCTGTACCCTTCAAATTTCTTATTTAGTCCGTCCATTTTAGCATCAGCATCTTCCTCCAGCATTAGTTTCTGAAGGCTTCAAGTCTGTTCTGGTCAGTTTTCCCATTTTTGATCCATTGGACAGTTGACATATGTTTCGTAAACATTCGATCTAGTTCTTCTTTTCTCTATGGTGTTCCATATCATCCTTTCCTTTTCTACTCTTTTGTACATTTCATAATTTCTTATTTTTTCGTTTATTTTATGTTCAGAACCTTCCTTCAGCACCAGGTTTCGAAGGCTTCTAGTCTTTTCTGGTCAGTTTTTCATTGGTCCATGCTTCCGACCCGTAGAGTGCCACGTTCCATGCGAATGTTTCATTGAATATGAAATTTATCAAATGTAATTCCAACTATAACTGGTCAGGTGCACTAAAAGCCTGTGTAAGTCTTAAATCAGCAAAAAATGAGAGCAATGTCATCCATTAATGGAGAGGACTTCTTTTCAAGCATGGAGTGGAAGATGAGGTATTTATTCTACGTCACATTGTGTAGGCCGGATTTGAAAAGGACTACTACTATGACTAAAATAATATAAGATAAGTTAAGTGCGAATGACCTTAGTCGTCGAAGCACCCTAATCACCCAAATACTACCGATAAGTTAAGATTTAATTGCCCTGGGGAGCACCCTTGAAGCTAAAGAAACAAAGGTCACAGGCTACTGCTTCCTTAAGTATCAAATCGATGAGCAGTTTGTTAATAAGAATGAGAAAACTAAATTATAATGGAAAATTATTACAAAAAAGAGTATAATATTCCATTTGAAAACACACATTGCATGTCAAAAAGAAATTCCCCTGTATTGGAAACGTACAGATATTGTAATTTATATGGGAAAAGGTTAGCAAAATACTATGTACCACACACTTTTAATTGCATGCCTAAACACCTTGATGATCTTAAAGAGATGGCAGAAGTAAAGAATAAGGTACATGCATGGTTACTTGATGAAATTAAACATTTTTGATTGGTTATTTTCTGTATATTTGGCATGAATACCTGTGTATTCAAAAATGTGGAATGCCTAAATCTATTAGTTATGTTTAATTTTTTCAAGTTGTAATATTATAAATTGTTGAACTGTTTTTTGCATACATCATTTTGTTATTGGCCGCATTGTATGCATTTCTGTGGATCCTACTGACAAGCCATGTGGCTTAGAGGGACCGTGTTTGTTTACATATAATAAAAATAATAAATGGAAAAAAATTAGATAGGAAAAAATATTACAAGACGTAATTTATATAATATATGACAAGAATTGAATATGCGATCAATATACAATATAAACATTCAATAACGGAAGCTAAATTACATTCAAAATTAGTTTTAAACAGGAATATACCATAGGTGAACATTAAGCAGTGAAGTATCACCGATAAATGTGAAAACTAATGAGGAACTATGATCTAAAAACCTACTAAATTTGAACATTTAGGAGGCATTTGAAATATTTATTTTTGAAAGATAATAACATTTTTCTGTTTTTTTTAGATCATGTGATAAAGCACTCCATAGATTGGAGGCGGATGTAAGAAAATAATTTGCAAAGATTTTAAGTTTGTGGAGTTAGAGGAATTAGGGAATTACCAATAGACATAGAGACTAAAGGATCCCATACCGACGGATTTACTATTATTCACCATCCCGTGTATTTTTTGGAGTAAAAAAATTAAAAATTCGGACAGTACAACACTTAAAAATAGATTGGTCACAAAACTTTGCTCACAAATATGGAATAATGATGACTAATACTCCATTGAACATCATAAATCATACTAGAATTGAAACAAGTGCGGATGTAGTGCAACAACCAACCAAAATGCTACAAAAATTGCGGAGGAAATAGACTAATTAGCATTATTCCAAGTATTTTACATTGATTTGCTGAATTTAAGTACAGTAAGTGAGCTGAAGAAAAGTGGAACGATGGTAACTGAATAAACATTTTGTGTGATTAGGGACTCACATAAAATATCCTGTATTTTGAAAATTTATCCTTTAGTTAAAGTGTTGCAGTAGATATAATCACTCATGTATAGAGACGGCAAAAGACCTATGTAACACCGTGAGATGCTTTTAATTTGTAGTTTGGAACCTTCTGATGAGCCATAAACAGGCTCAGGAGGACTCTATTTATTATTAATTATTTTTCCATGGTTTTTCAAAATGTCCATACTTTTACTGTGCTTTTTTTGTGTAAACTCTTTGAATTGACATCATATTTCTGTTAAACACTTACATGATAACACATATTGTGATTTTATGCAGATTTTGTGATAAAATCGCATACTGCGCATTCTGTTGTGACTTAAGCATGTTTCAAATGCTAAATAAATGATTTTTTCAAAAATGTATCAAAATTAAATCCAACCTTAGGCGCAGACGCACTCGAGGCTTGTGTAAGTCTTAAATCAACGCGAAAATGAGAGCAATGCATTCCACTAATGGGAAGAAATTCCTCTCAAGCATAGATTGGAAAATGAGGTGTATATTCTCCGTCACATGGTGTAGACTTGATTTGTTAAAGTCGACTTGCATCCAACCGTGGCGATGTAAAATCTAAGTGGAGGGATAACTCCTCCTCAGGCTTGCCATCTAAATCCCCTCCTAAAGAAACTGGAGGAAACTTTTCTTCCCTCAATCGAATTCCCACGCGAATCGCCAACTCTTAACTCGAGCTACCCCATTCCAGATCTCACCACCCATCCCTCCTTTCCACCTCCGTCAGGCACCGCCTTTTTTTATCCTCAATTCGCCTACACCTCCTCGATCATTCCTTTCATCGATAGGCCATTGTATTCTCGCGTTTTTTTATTCTCACCTTCGCCGCTAAACTCCTCCGAGGCCTAAAGGGAAGAAATGTGAGGAAATAAAATAGAGAAACTGATCCCATGAGGAGAGAACCGCAAGAAAAACTGGTTTCCCATCTCGTCCAACTGAAGCCCACGGCAACCCCATTCTCCGCCCAGAATCACACCCCTTAGTGCATTTCCCACCAACCCCCAGTCATCCATCCGTGAATTCCAACCCCTTCCTTCATTACTCCCTAATCCATTTTCCCACAAGGCACTTCTCACCTTTCGCTCCATTGAGGACTTCGCATTGGGGACTTAAAAATTAAAAAAAATGAAGCTGGCAAAAACCTCAATTTGAGAATGTGCGAAATTCCACGGAGGAAAAATGGTCCGTGATCATTCTTTCATTTTTAGCCACAAATGAAAAATAGCGTTTTAGAATAATCTTGTAATATCAAAATGAATTTAATATTCATCAGACATGTGCATTAAATTTATATAGATGATGAACACGAACACAAATTCATGAAAAATTGAGAGTATGATTTTTACGAAATATTTCAATCGTGGTAAAACTGAAGATAGTTTTAGGATATTTGCTTATATTTCTTTTCTACAAAGTAGTAATCGGCTAGTATGTTTGGGAAGTAATACTATTATTATACCTTTGAATATATTATTAATCAATTTATTTGTTTGATAAATTATTAGCTTATCCAGTCATGATAGTAACTACCGTCTCTTACCTCTCTTTTAGTCATCATTCATTGGTCGTTCAATCCTACCATTGGGTGTCTACGGCCCTCCACATTTCCCTATCTAATACTAGTTTCCTTACCTCCTGGTATCTCTTCCTAAGTAATCTTCTCTTAATTTTTTCCTTGAACTTATTCCTGGGTCTTCATATGGGTACTTTTCCCTCTGTTTTACCTTCAATTGCGTCTGATCTTCACAAACCCATTGTGTGTTTCAGGGTGCGTCCAATCCATCTGGTTCCTCTTTTCTGCATGGTGTTCCATATGGTCCTTTCCTCTTCTACTCTTCTGTACACGTCATAAATGCTTAATTTGTCCGTCCATTTTATCTTCAGCATCCTCCTCCTGCACCAGGTTTCGAAGGCTTCTAGTCTTTTGTGATCAGCTTTTCCAATGGTCCATGCTTCCTATCCACAGAGTGCCACGCTCCAAGCGAATGTTTTCATACATTTTTCTTGGTTTGTAGTGCTATCTTTTTTGAGTAAAGCAGTAGTCTATTTCCCATGAACTCCTCTTTAGCTTGAGCTATTCTCCAATGGATGTTACAAAGTGATAAAAATTAAATTTTAGTGCCACGCTCCACACGAATGTTTTCACATACTGTTTTCTGGTTTGTAGTCCTATGCTCTTTGAGCACAGCGGTAGTCCTTTCCCTACGAACGCCTTCTGGGCTTGGGCTATTCTCCGTTTGATATCCGTTGTACTTCTTCTGTCCCACGTATTAGTATTTCCGAGATATGTGAAGGAATCTATTGGTCTGATATCTTTCCCCTTCAATGTGAGTTCCACATTTGCTATATCTCTTATTAAACTACACTGAGAAAACACTTTGGATATGATTATCGTAGGTTTGGATGTCACAACCAAACCTGAGGTGAAGGAAAGGACTTGCCCATACATTTGGATGTGCCATCCAAACGGAATTGGTGATGAGGAGTTGGATGCGCCACCTACTCCTTTGGGTGCTGCAGCCAAAGGAAGATGGACGAGTACTTTGGGTGTGAGAACCAAAGTGTTGGGTGGCTCATAAGAAAAACGTTTGGATACCGAATGAAAAATTAAGATGACCAGCCCAAAGGCATGTGCCCCAACCACTCTCTCCCCCCTTAAACCCCACTGTCCTAATATTTTCTTTTTCAACCACTTTGGAAATAGGGCAGTAGGACGGTGCAACTAGAAAAACGATAAAACTGGCCTCTGTGGTTGTTATGATAGGTAACTATTATCACATAATTCGTCAACATATTACAAAAAATGCACAAAATATTTCAAAACATTACAAATTAACACAGTTATCAAAAACTTTGACAACAACATAAAAATATTATTAGAATACAATTATAACATAATACAAAATATGATCTGAGAAAGAACTTTGTTTGTAATAAGCACATAGAGATAACACTGGGAATCTGAAAGGGAACTCATAAGCAATGGCTGGTAGTGCAGGCATGAGAATTAACACGTAATGGCCGCGCAATTTTAGTGCAACTTACAAGCGAACACCTGGATTTAGGCTCCAAGTCCAGCCTTCAACAGGAATTTCTTCGTCCCCTCTTCCATATCTCTTCGAGCAGCAGGAAAACAGTGAAGCAGGCACGGCAGAAGGGTCACAACGAAGTTCGCCTGTTTCGCCCAGGATAAGTCCACACGTGTCGACGGCTTGCACGATGAACACGGAATGGCGGGTGCTAGAGCTTCCTGAGACTGCCACCAGAGCGCGCAACTATAGTTTTGGATTTCGCACCTAAATCGGTAGACTGCACCACCTACAACTTTGTGTCTCCCATCCAAAGGACGTCGACTAGACGTCTTTGGTGTGATACTCTTTGCCTTTAGTTCTCATATCCAAATAATTAGTTCTGATATCGTATCATTCTTGATGGCGCATCCAAACCTCCCCGCCCAAAAGAGTTTAGGGTGTTGCATCCAAACCTGTTCTCTCAGTGTAGGATTTATATTCTGATTGAAGTAGATTGGTATTCTATTGAGTGACTTCTAGAATTTGAGTCTTCGTCTTATTTATTTTCATGTTGTATTCTTGGAAATGAATAATTATGTCGACCAAAAAGAGATTTACTTTAATTAGATGTATATATTTCAATCATACGGATCGTGAATAATGAACCAATATTAATGAATTCTCGAGAGCATGAATTTTTCGAAGTGTTTCAATGTTGGTAAAACTGAAGATGGAATATAGCACAGATATGTAGATATTTTTAGGATATTTGCTTAAAGCTCATTTATAAAAAGTGGTAATAAGCCAAATGTTTGGGTAATAACCCTATAAATTTCTAATTGAATATATAATTTATTAATGAACAATTTTCGTTAAATGATTATCTGACACAGTGATGACAGTACCTACCACCTCTTGCCTTTTTTTGTCATAGTATCTAGTAAAATTATGGGTTTAATCGAAGTTTATTTTGTTTATCGAAAACCCATCATTGTAATCGTCGTCATTGGCGCTGCTGTAGCCTCATTGAAAATAAATTTTTAGTAACACGTCAATTACATAAGTTTACATTGCCTTAATAATTTGAAGATTTTGTTACACCCTTATGTATTAGCTTTCATTTCGGCTGAATTAATTGTCGCGTAAGAATCTTTTTAAACGCGCCGATTTCCACATTTAAAGCACGCGGCAGCAGTGGACGCGGCGTGCATAGCCTCGACGGTGGTGGTGCTGATGTCTCGAAACTTATATGTGTTGTCCTTACGGGAATGTCGCTCGGTTGTTATTACAATGAATATGGTAAGGTCGCCAGGGAAACTTCGGCTATTTCCCTTATTTATTAAATCTATTTTTCAATGTTTATCATAATTAGGCGTTTAATGTACACTGTTTATTGTTTTACCCCGCAAAAAAATTATACCATTCCCTCAGTTCATAAAAATTCACAGTGATATTGAGTGCGCAGAGATGTACTCCTTAAGGAAACAGTACTTCGAAGTACAAGTTCCTCCTTAAATGCATATGTTTCGTTCCTGTAGCTGGCCATTAGCCAATTCAACGATGGAGTAAACGTAGCGAGGAGGAAATGTATTAGTTATCCCTATGTAGTTCTCATTTGGCCCGACTATTCTTCTTTCTTTGCCGTTAGTAGACACGTGCAGACTCCAGCGCGGTAACGAGTCAAGCCTAAGGCTGTGGTCACCCACTACAGAGGTTACGAATTACCCGCCATGTCACTAGCAGGAGAAAATAGACGGAAAGAATGGGGAAGTCTTTCCTCTTCATCCAATTAACTTCAGCTTCCTGTACATCCCGACCCCCCCCTCTCACCCCACTCTTGGCTAATATGACCCCTTCGGGAATTCAATATCTACCCCATAACACGTTCCTTGATCAAAAGAAAGGCTCCAAGCAATAATCCCCTCACAAAAAGGCACGTTTCTGAGATTTCTTCTGAATTTTTTAATCGCATTTTGCTCCTATTTTATTCTGCGAATTCGAACAAGGATGGAAATGGAGCAATTTATGATTAATGTACCACAGGTAAGGTGCCCTTCTCTAGCTAGCTCCAAGGTTTATAGCAATTTAAATAATTTTTTCCAAGGTAATTTTACGGTTTCGTAGCGCATAAAAGAAAAGGAAAAAATATTACTCAGCGCAGAGACGGCAGCGTTAGATGTGGAGATAAACGTATGACTTATATTGCCCGAGGATTTAGTGCTCAGGTATATGAAGCTAAATTTCATCATCTTACGTTTCTTTTTCCAGCTAAAAAGAGAGAAAAATAACCCCAATTAAGGGAGCGGATTGCGGTTCTGATTACTCATGAGTGTGAATCATCACCCACCGAATTCTTTCCTCAATTTCACCTTTCCGTATTTTCTCAGTTCTTACGTTTGATTTGCTATTTACGGGATTCCTCCCATGTTTTTCACAGAGAACGAAGATTTTATTACCCATTGAGGAAAATATGTCAGAAATCGTGATTTTTTCCCCCATTATGACGGTGCTGTATTAAATAATTATTGAATGATACTGTATTTGGCACCTTTCATGTTTCCTCGAAAAGGACGAATCAAATTTTTTCGTAATTCAAATCCTTATTTCTTCTTCCCGGTATTTTTTCTGCTCCCAAATGATTCTACGTTAGTTTTTATACCAATGCTCTATCAAAGATTGCTTTAAAATTGAATGTCATGGCGATGTTATTCAGAGAATAACAGTTCTGATTCATTCGAGGTGAAACTAATTTTTTTTTTGCTCAGAACCAAATATTTGCTGTATTTGCTCCAAAAATTGCTCTTTTCAGTGGTTATCTAAGGTTTCATTATTATGCCACTACTTCTAATTATATTATATTTACTATAATACTTATAAAATATAACAATTATTACTAACAATTGAACTAACCCTACACGGGTGGTGGGTAAGGATGGTGGCAGTAAGAAGTAAAAACTCCGCGTTAGGCAAAATAACAGTTTAGTATCAAACCAACAAGGAAGAACAAATAAGCCACGGCACTCGGACGGTAAACCCGGTGAAGGGTAGGCAGGGAAAGGATTCAGTTAGGAGAGAATTAAAAAGGAAACACGGGAGGGAAAGGAACCCAAGCTTACGTGAGCTGGTAGAGCGGAGCCGAAGCGACGACGTCGAGGAGAATCTCCAACTGGTCAGCCATCCACCGGCATGGCGAGAACCCCAATGCTCCACCAGTTCCTCTCGCCAGGCCAATATATATTTCACCCGACGAATTTTACGGGAGGGACTAACAGCACTCCCCCCGTTTGACAACCAGCCGTTTTGCTATTTCTGCTGGGCCCTCGCTATTATGCGATTCACCCAGTTCAGTAACTGACGACATGAGTCCACCGCTGCTTGGATGTTTAACCGAAGTTTGGGCAGCGCGCTACCTAGGTCGTTGCGCGGCCGATCTAATGCAGTCTGAGCCGCTAAGCACGGCTCACAATAATTATTTAAGTAAATCTGTGTTGTAGTTCTGACAACTATCCTTGTAACCCAGAAGGACACGTTTTGTACAAATGATAAAAAGTGTGCCAATTTTTATTGACTTGTTAAGAAGACGACTAGTTTCATCCAGCGGCACTTTTGGCACAACGATAATGTCACATTTTTGAACTTGGCTCTATCAAATAAATTAACACCTTCTTTCACGTCGGTGATATTTGATACATAACATTTGTAGACAGTTACAGCTACATTGCTCCCTCGAGAATCAGCAGCCCATGAAATGTTAGTAAGCCTACAGTCCTCCTCACAAAAGTGACCTCTGTGAGCAAAGTCTCTTCATCTCTACACATCTCCTACCTCAACCAATCCCATTCAAGAATTCCTGCCTAGATCTTCCTCTTCCTGCACGCCCCTCCACCATTCCTTCCTTCAAGATAGTCACCCAGTTAGAGTGCCGCGACAGATGTCCAATTCATACTTCTTTCCTTCTTGAGATTAAACCTACCAATGTTCGCCCCTCTCCAACTCTTTCCAGAACCTCGATGTTTGTGGATCTCTCTGTCCATGGGATCTCCAGCGTATCTTGAGGTATGATGCCGTATTCCCTGTCCACTTTTTATGCCTTCCTTTTCAACCAGAGCTCTAAATTTTACTTCCTCCGGATTCCCTCGTCAGACATACGCTCAGGATAAATGTGAACACGGAAATTTTTCGGAGACGAAGGAGCACTTTTTTTTACTGTCAGCGCATCGAAGGAAGAATTTCTCGTTCCGAACGTCTCTCGAAGAGGGCACTCCGATTATTGTATGCACGCTGGTGCTTAAAACGCACCGGCCCTACCTTCGGTGAATCCATAGAGCCGACCTTATTAGATCTCCAAATCCATTCAGGTCCCAGGGCATGTGGGTATCCCTGGAAATGAAAGAGCGGACGCTTTGGCGAAGGAGGCACTTGACTTGGAGGAATAACTCTGACGCTGGTACCATACGAAGACCTTAAGGCTATCTTGAGAAGGTAGCCCTAGAAGAGTGGAAAGATATATGGAGGAACGTAGAAAATAATAAACTGCGCGGGGTGAAATCGGTAGTGTCCGCGTCGCCCACATCCGTCAGGAAGAGTCGCCGGGAGGAAGTGATCATCACACGTTTGAGGATTGGGCATTGCCCTTTGACTCACTCCTTTCTCTTCACCGAGGAGAAACGACCACCCCGCTGTGATGACTGCGACTGCCCTCTCAGCATATCCTGACGGACTGTGACAAATACTGTTGCTTGCGTAGCAGACTGCAGTTAGCGGGAGACATAAAGTCGATCCTAAGCGATGACTCAGTTGTTCTCAACCGCGTTTTATCATTTTTAAATGAAACTGGCCTTTTTAACAGTATTTTAAGGATGTAAAATTTATTTTAATTTTAATTTTGACTAAGAGTACATATTAACAATTTTATTTTAATACCAATGTATGTAACATATATATTTCTTTTATAAACATGACGTGTAGTGGTGCAAAATGACCATGTTGTCGACGCACCCTATTAACTAAATACTACTAAATTCCTGCCTAGGTCTATCTCTTCCTGCACGTCCCTCAACCATTCCTTCCATCAAGGCAGTCACCCAGTTAGAGTTCCGCAACAGATGTCCAATCCATCCTTCTCTCCTTCGTGAGATTGAACCTACCAATGTTCGCCCCTCCCCAATTCTTTCCAGAACCCCGATGTTTGTAGCTCTCCCTCTCCATGGAATATTTTTCATTCCTCTTCAGCACCACATTTCAAATGCCTCCTCCAATCTGCTCCTTACTGATTTTAGGACTCAAAGGACTTAACAAGAAGCCGAAATAATTTATTGCATCTTATTTCAGTTAAATTTGTTTTTGCGCTGAATCATCCCTATAGCTTAAAGACTACTCCTAGACTCAAAGTTACGTCTGAATGAAAAGTAATCTAATCTCCTTCATCTTGCTAAGTGATTCACGATTATGACGATTAGCAGTCATCTGCCGGAGAGGAATGTAACAGTGTGTCATTTGTAAAACATGGAATTGGACGCATATCGCCCTCATCGATAGGTAGGATTAATGTGGATAAAACTCGATCTTTGTCAGCGCTGCTGTACTCCATCACAACAAGTCTGGACGTTCCAGTGCTAAGCATCAGAGGAACTTTTATTGCATAAAACTAACGGGTGCAGGGTGACTATTGTGCTTATTACGCACGATTTTCAGTAATCGAAGGCCACTAGGTAAGCACGAAAACAAAATCGCTCTAATATTGACTCGAAAAGAATACATATTTAAGGATAGGCCTCATAACTACATATTTTCCTAAAATGAATACTCGAATTTGTCTGAACTAATAAATACGCTTCATATATAGCATACACAGTAACCAAAAACGACAAAGAAAAAACAAAAGGTGTAGACTTTTTATTAACGCGTGTAACTTTTACAGACCACGGAAAAATTTATCCTTCACCACGACCTGGGTTTCGATGTCTAAGCATCATTATCCGGTGATAAAAAAAGTATCACGCTCCCTTATTATATGCTTTTCTTTATTTCGCATTTCCTGGATCCATGGACCCATGGTTACCACTTCATTTTACCCTAATTAGTTCACACTTTATTCATCTAAAAAGATGAATCGAGTTAGTCTAGCGGAAAAGTGTCTGACTTTCGTCCCGTAGGTCATTCAGAGGCTTCGCATGCATTATGTATCCAAGCGAACTTTTTTCTAGCAAACAGTCGTAGTTTTATTTAGTCCTAGTTAATAAAATGTTTAAATGTTAAAGCATCATTGGAACGTTTATTGCATAAAACTATCGGTTGCAGGGTGACCATTGTGTTAATTACGCACGATTTTCAGTAATCGATGGCCACTAGGTAAGCATGTAAACAAAATCGCTCTTAAAATAATTGTTGCTTTTAAATATTTGATTAAATAGGACTGAAAAGTAATAAAATATATAAATATAATTTTTCAGCATGCGTTTGTAAAAAGATAGAAAGAAATCAGAAACAGAAATATCTTAGCATCGCTCTAAAAAAAGGAAAAAATAGTACTTTCTCGAGTTAATGAAAACTAAGCATAGTACTGGAAATAATTGAATTCAATTCAAAGAAATTAGCCACACATTAATAAGACCACAACGAAAAGCATGGGCCGCCACCGCATTTATGTTTTGCACCTTAACTTAAGTTAATTAATTAAAAGACTTTCTAAAAAATTTATACTGAAGCTCTCCATTCCATTGAATACTAAAATCGTCATATTTTATGAATTAACGTTGATATCGAATATAAACGAGCGCTTTTCGTTGTAGTCCTATCATTGTGTGGCCGATTTCCTTGAACTGTATTTAATTATTTCCAGTGCTAGGCAACATTTTCATTCACTCGAGAAAATATATTTTTTTTCTTTTCAGTGCGAAGTTAAGATATATTTGTTTTTAGATTATTTTAAAAATATCTTTCCAGAAAAGCATGCTTAAAAATTCTACTTTTTATTTTTTATATATTACCATAAAAAGGAAGACGGGGGAGAGTAGAGATCATAGGAAAGAGAGAGCACGAAATCATAGGAAACAGGCAAAGCTGTGCATTTTATTATTCAAATCACACCAGATTGCCTTTGCATAAGAAAAAAAATTACTTTATTTTAGAAAGAATCAAAATGACTCCCCACTGGCGTTGCAGAGGGGTAGAACAAGTCCGGACGTTCCAGTTCTAAGCATCAGAGGAACTTTTATTGCATAAAACTGTCGGGTGCAGGGTGACCATTGTGTTAATGATTTTCTGTAATCGAAGGCCACTAGGTAAGCACGAAAACAAAATCGCTCTAATATTGACTCGAAAAGAATACATTTTTGAGTATAGGCCTAATAACTACAAATTTTCCTAAAATGAATACTCGAATTTGTCTGAACTAATAAATACGCTTCATATATAGCATACACAGTAACCAAAAATGACAAAGAAAAAACAAAAGATGTAGACTTTTTCTCTAATACCGGGGCTTTTTGATTTAAATATCTCGCGGCTGGTGAAATATATATGTGTAGAAAGCGACTTATTTTTGCAAATTTGTTTATCCTCGCCCCTGGTGCATTTGACAATCGCCAAATTTTGCCTATCAGGTTAAGTCAAGGCTTAGTAAAATTACAAACAGTGCTGTTAAACTTAGCAACGCCGGAAATGAGAAAACGTTAGTCCTGCACCAAGTTGAGTAGAATTCGTATAAGTAGTGTTTTAGTTACCTTGGTCCTACTCCATGCCCCAGCTGTGAACGGATTCCTCACTGTAGAAACAGATACGACAGAAACGTCGTTAATTATCGAAATAAAAACGGTAACGCTCAGAAAAGGACGCGAATTCCACATAAAGCTGTCCACTATTATGATTCTAACGACTTAGTAAGTTTTCCAAATAAAATAAACACTAATAAGTTTTTCGGGAATTACGCGAAATGACAGGAATTTAACTTACGTGTTTTGTTGAACCCTCGACTATGTCTACAGTTGCTAGCTCGAGGATGCTCATGAGTTACCTGGATTGTGAGACTTGCCATGCCGGTATATTACAATTCAACTTAGAAATTTGGAAACTATGAAATCCCTTTCCCTCAGGAGTAAAACAATTAAACGAGAAAATTGCTATTAACACTATTATTTACTATATGCGTAACGGAGTAAATATTGCAAAATAAATGATATCAATGCAAATCAAATACGACATGGCAAAAGTGATTGCTATGAAAATTAAAGTGATAAAACATTTTTTTGTTCTAACACTTTACAATCAAAGACGAGAGCAGGAAAACTTTTGTCAGAGATAGAGTCATAACATGATACAAACCAATCTGTGTAGATTAAAGTAGTAAGTAAGTAAGTAAGAGTAGAAAGTGTAGATTAAACCTTGATGCACCGTTGTTCGTCACATCGTACGAGAGAATCAAAATTTTGAGGTAACTAAATATAAATTGGTTTGATGACATATCTGCAATACACACAGGTAAACGGTCATTTTTACTTCACATTTAGAGTGTCATACACCCAATTTTGGCTCACAAATGCCAGAACAGAGATATGGTAAGGTAATGGCGAATGCTGGAAGGAAAGTGGTAGGTAGCATGCGAAGCATATCAAGGAATGAATGCCTGTCTAAGGAAGCGAACATCGCCGCGTACAAAAGTTTACTTCTCCCCACTTTGTTGTATGGTTGTGAACCATGGGTATGTCAGGATAAATAGACATAAGAGCATAAAACTAAACGCCGTGGGTATGAGTTATCTGAGGAGTGTTTGCGGCGAAAGTAGGATGGATAGGGTCAGGAATCAGTGGGTAATAAATGAATGTGGGTTAGATGCTCCAGTAATGGACATATATGAAAGGGGTGTGCTTCGTTGGTTTGGGTATGTTGAGAGAATGGATGAGAGTCGAATAACGAAACAGATATATGAGAGTAGTATGAATGGTGCGAGAGGTAGAGGTAGGCCGAGAAAGTTGTGGTTGAATGTAGTTAAGGAAATTCTTAGGAGGAGGAATATTAGGAGTCTTAAAAACAGGAGGGCGTGTATGAAGCATTGTATGGGGTAAATGAGACGAAAGAGGTTTGCAAGGATAGGTCAGTATGGAGGAAATTATTGAAGGAGAGTTAGGTGCACAAATATGTATTTATGTGTGAAACTTGAGACTGTGCCTACCCCGGAAGGGAACGGCGCGATTGGTATGTATGTAAGTATGACAATACTAAGGGCCGTTTGCACCATCTCCGGTTAATGATTCTGGTTGCCTGGCCACTGGCTACGTCTTAGCCGGCAGTCACTTGCGTCATCCGTTGCACAAGTGAGCAATGACCGGTAGTCACGGAACTAGAGGCTACGTTACCCGAAGAACGATGATTTGCCTGCCAATACTCTCATACCACATTTTTTCTGAAAAATCTTCCACAGGAAGTGTATTCCGTTAGATCTCATTGGTTCTCACGGATGGACTGATTTGGATCACAGAAAGCTTAATGTTTCACTGTGCTTTCGGTATTAACAGGGTTTTTATGATATGACATTATTTCTGTTCACTGTTGTCTAGATTTCAGTAAACAAACAACTTTTTGGAAAGCGGTGCCGCCTAGTGATGAAAGACGGAAGTTCAAATGTAAATACAGTCGATATTTTGTAAATTAACTCATCGTATTCGTTTTACCATGAATATCATTGGTTTTACTTACAATTAATCATAATTCAGTGGATAAAAAACGTAGTACTACACGCAGGACGTAATTAGACACTTTTTTAATATCGTACGGTCTACAGATATATTTAATTCCTCTCCAAATCTAATTACACAATGCACAATTAACTTCTTAGCACTTCGTGAATATCGCTATGCGGAAATTTAATGATAATGCGAGGTGACTTCATGTGTATTCCAAATGGCAATAATTGCAGTGTAGTTAAAAAGGAATGCGCTAACCACCGTCTTTAACAGATTCTTATTTTTCAATCCAAGTCTCCTATTTTGGGTCCGCGTAGACGCATACCCTGTTTTGCAGCCTGGTACGAAGCAAGTTTTGTTTAAACAAGGCATTCTAAAGTCTTTATCTAAGCCGAACGGGCTTAATGCATTCAAATTAGAATCAGAGTCTGGCAAACATCGTCGTCGGCACACGATGGACGTTTTATAAACCTCTTGCACATTTTCTGTAATAGATATTTCCTCTCTATATGCCGTGGATTTATGCACTCCAGCATAATCTCCCGCAGTTATCATCATACATCCAGTTGCGTATAATCGGAGAGCCAGGAGTATTTGGTTTCACGCAGACAAAGACATATTGGTAAATATGGTAAAAAAACTTAGGGGTCACTATGAACAATACGCTAACGTGGAACGAACATGTATCCACTATTTCTAACAAGGTACATAAAATATTGGCACAGATCAAACAATTCAAACGCCTAATCCCAATAGAAGTACGAAAAAAATTGGCAAATACCTTGCTGGTTCCACATATCGTTCCCTTGTTTTTTCCGACCTAACTGGTGAATTATATCAGAAGTTACAAACATTGTTAAATTCTGTGATTAGATATATATATGATATAAATATCCGGGAGCATGTCACTCCTTACTACACAAAGTTGTAGTGGTTGAAACCCCAACAGAAAACTAAATTCCTGCTATCTGTGTTTGTGTATAAAATATTGTCAACCAAAACACCTGATTATCTTTATAAAATGATTATATGTCACCAGAGTGAAACTTGTAGAATAGTAAGAGTTAGAAGACGATTTAAAATTCCAAATTGCCGAACTACGGTGTACCAATTGTCAACCTTAAACTCTGCCATAAGAATATGGAATGAAATACTGGACGAAATTGTTAACTGTAACACTGTAAATCAATTCAAAATGAAAATGTTTGCTTATTTACTTGAAAAATATAATTGTAATTAAAATACTGTAATACTATACATCATTAATACTGTAAAATTGTATTTTCACTTTTTCTTTGTTGTTCACTGCTGAGACTTATTTGTAAAATGTGATATGTTCCATAGGACAAGGTCCTAGAACAATAAATTTATTATTATTATTATTATAATTATTTCTGAGGACAAGCAAAATCATTTGCATTAATTTACAGATTTATCGAAAACTGTGAAATATTACTATTTTTTCTAAAATATAGCACTCACCGATAGGTTGAGTGCTCCAATTTCTGCTCCGTCATGGCTAATAAAACAAAAACCGACTCTTTATGGAGGCGAAATCTCTCGTAAAACTCCTCATTAAAATCAATGGTTGGCGAATTCACTTTGTGGAAATTTCGATTCATGTTAAGAATGAAAATACTTGGTTATTTCCACCAATATATTTAACCATAAATCAACCGGTTTCGGCCTTTTCAGGCCATTATCAAGATTACAGAATAAAAATACCCATAAGACAGCACAGCTCATATACTAAATCTCAAGGAGAGGGGAAGTGGTTGAAATAAGGGGGGGAAGAGGGGGAATGAGAGGTGATTGGGCAAACTGCAAGGGAAGGAAGGACTACGGGGATGGAGGTGAGGGTATTGGCACAGAGAACAAGGGTGAGGCGGTTGAAGGGATTATGTCATTAAGTAGTCCCTCCCCGTGCACTCTGTGATAATATAGAATTTCAAAATCTTCCAGGAAGTCCAACTTCCTCCCCCTTTCACAAACATGCAACAGCCTCGGGGCAAAGTTGGATCTATGACCTTCATGACCATCAAATGTTCTGCAAAACTTGACTTCCTGTCACCATTGACACTGGATTTAAAATGCTCTCCCATTCTTATCTTCAACCTTCGTCCAGTTTGACCTACATCCTCTTTACTCCACATTTCAAAATGCTTGGCTCTTGGTCGCATTTGTTTTGGACTCCGCACGATTCCCATGTAATATATATTCATCTCCTCATCAGAATCTTTTAATTCGGGATCTAAGTGCATATCACCAACGTCCATGTTGCTTATTCACTAATTATTACATTCCTACAATGCATTGTTTCCCAATATGCATTGCGCGTGACCGCCGGCCACTATGATAGCCCTAGGTGGATCTAGAGGTTACGGTTTCCAATTCGTCAGCCGAAGGCTACAAAGTAACCAGAAGTGGTGCAATGGATTACATCGTTTAGCTTTGACCCTAACCCTAACCGAAGGTGTAACCTGATGTGGTGCAACCGGCCTTAAGTAAGGAGCTGCTGGGTAAATAAAGCACCAGATGTGAAACGTCTGGACATATTTTGACTGAGCCTGTTATTTTTCGTTATGACACAAAGCACTATAAATTGGAATGTTCGAGCACATTTAATTATTTCGATAGTGGTATGTTTTAGCCGTTCTCCGGATATGTTTCTCCAGATATCTTTCACAGGCATTATTATCCTTTTTTAACCGTCCTAATGGAGAAGTGATAAAATAAAATTCACCCCTTTATTCCCTTCGCATTTTGTCAGAAACCCCTTTACAATCAATAGCACAACTACGAGCAATTAGTAAAATCAAATAAAAATATAAACACGAATACAGAAATCAAATCATAATAAGAGAGACGAGCATATTTTTCAAATATAAGAATAAAATTTCATCAGTTATCATACTTTGCTGTTAAAAAACATTTGTACCGTTATTACTTCTCCGTCTTTTTTCCTGTCTTTCCACTGGCACCAGGAAAATGATACTTATTCTCGGGTCAGGCTTGACTCCATATTTATTTTAATGGTAATAACTACTTACCTTTTTCCGAGTCACTTAGAAATTTTCACAATTTTTTTCTTACCTAACTTCTACAGCTCAGCTTCATTACTTACTCTTAATATCTTGTGCCCTCCTCAACACTCGGAAATTCTCGAAAATTGCTCCATAAGAAATGTTAACACGGAAGGAAAAAAATTACACCTGAGCATTCCCATCATCTCTCAGGCTGAGGTCATTTTAAATTATTGAGCGCGTTGGCAGTGCAAGGTTTTGTGAAGAGGGGTCAGGTCAATCGTTCTCTGCGAGGTCCCGGAATCAGAACTAGTTTTTCCAAAGGAATCAACTTAATCTTGTCTGTGTGGATTTATTTTGTTCAGGGACAACAGACGCATGGAAGCGAAGAGGCACTCTTCTACACATCCATTGACCTCTCTGTGTGTCCAGGTTTACGTCGCACAGTTCCTCAATCCTTTCCAGGCACTCAACATTCATCTTCCTCTCCCTCAATTATTTTATCTTCCTATTCCTCGATAATATTAACTATTGTAACATTCGGCAGGAGACATTCTCCATCACTCTTCTCTGCATTTCCTCTGATTCAATTTTCCACAAACGCACACTGAAAATATATGAACCAAGAATAAAATTAACAATGATAACGTCAAAGATTCCGAAAATATACCATTATCCAAAATACGCTAAAAATAAGCCTCAAAGCCACGTATTTTTCCTGGTGTATGCCATATCCATTTGCCCTTTTTGCTAACATGGCAGGATTGATTACAGTTTTAATAGTTTGAGATTGAGGGAACAAACAATGCCAGACATATTAGCTTCTACTGCCATTGACCCATATTCGAGAGCCTTAGCTAATTGGATAGGAATCGATGGGTGTCCCGTAGAATCGTCTGTGCCGAACGTTATGAAGCTATCTGGGTCCCGTGTGTGATCGTGAAAACTTTGTCGGAAGCCACAGTAAACTTGGTGGCAATATATAGACCGGAGGAACTTCTAGAGCCTCTAAAACAATGGCCCGGTACGGCGCATCGTTGCAGCAAATGCGTCAAGCAGCCTGCCCGCCAGGCGAGAAATATTTCCCTGAAGTTACGAGTATCAGTTCGGCTACTGTATATTGGTGTCGCTGGTTGAGCAGTCTCCATGTCAGAAGGGCAAGATACGTCTTCATATCCGTAATATGATTGCCGTTCAAGCACCGAGAACTCTAATGAGATAACGGTAGATTCTTTTAAAAATACCTCCCTGGAAAATGCTATGTTTGAATTAGCGTAATTTTTTTATTTTCATTACAATCGTGTCCGTTTAAAATTATCGGAGTTATGATTGAATCATGACCTTTTTTTGCGTAGTCGATGAATTAATCGATGAGTTCTCCAAAAACCAAGAGGCATCCCTCGAACTCGGAGAGGTAGAACATACTGTGGCTTTTGTAGCTTTTCCATTGAAAACATCATCTACATCTACATACTACCCTACGAGCCGCCGCATGGGCAAGTGGCAGAGGGTTCTTAGGTCACCAGACGTGTAAAGATGTAAGGTTTTGAGAGGTAAAATGGTGAAATGTGTTATGGGAGTGTATTTAATGGAGCTCAGTTTTTATTGTGGTCGCTTATTGTGCGCGGAAAGAACGAGTTTTCGCACCTATCTGTTCGGCACTGTATCTCTCTTATTTTATCGCTTCTGTCAGACCTAGAGATGTAGTGAGGAGTCATGAAAATATTCTCTGTGTTGCTCTGAAACACACCAATTCTGAATATCTCAAGCAAACTAAGCCTAGCATGTATACTCCGATTCTCTAGGGTCTCCCACCTTAATCCCTCTGAAAGCTTAGAAACACTTAATATTCGCTCTCAGCAGTTTTTAACGGACCGCGCAGCTTTTCTTTGTATTTTATTAATATTTTTGGTCGTCGTCGAGTTTCGAGGTGTGGCTTAACCAGGGCGAAATAGCATATCTCACTTCATTGTTCAAACTGAGAAGGAGAGTCCGGGCAATTTATTAGTTAAATGAGGTTTGCTGGAGAGTTCAGAAGGAGAAGACAAATTCAGTGTCGCGCACACGTGAGAGTGAGATTTTTATTTTGTTACAGAAGTGATTTGCAGTGGCATTGGGAGATGATATATGTAGTTTTGGAACAAATTCATTTTGTTTACATCGAAGGGCGAACCCCTTTTCTTGATACGAAGGAGAAATCCGTCGAAGGAGTGGAGTCTTTTTATTGGTATCATCATTTCTTTCCGATGCCTTTTCATGGCAGCAAATGGATTCTCTTCGATGAGCGGATAATTTTCAGTAGCACGACCATAGAGAGAAGAATCCAGGAGCGCCCCGCGGACGGAGGGCCGCTGGTCAGCATCCCTATTGCAGACGAGCGGTGGACCATGGAGCTGGTCTTATTGCTATGCTCAAAGTCATTGCAGTTGGGCTGGTCGTCCAAGGACACGCATTCCTATGTGAAGTGAGATAAAAAGATTCATTACTACTTCCGCTCTGTATTAATTTGAGGAATATAATGGAGCTGATGGAACCACGGGCAAGCAAAGGGTACATTTTAGGACAAATGAACTCCAATCTTCAAGCGTGACTATGTACTGTTAGCGACTGAGAATCATGTACTGTTAACGACTGAACTAAATGCACTCTATACGTATCGTTTTTTAATCATGAAGTCGTCGGCCCCGGTGGCGGTGGGGTAAAGTCCTCGCCTCCTAACCCGAGGTTCACGAGTTCCATTCCCGCCTGGGTAGAAAATTATCTGCCCAGGTCATGGGTGTTTGTGTCTCGTCCGTTGTTACTGTTATCCACCCGACGTAAATTGGCACATTGTGCTGTATTCGGGACAGTGAATGTTAAAAAAAAGCCTTCATACGTAAGAAACAACCGGTTGATAATGGAGCGTGCTTTATAAGAGGAGTAAAAATTAACAAGTGGTGGAAAGGTTGATTCATTCCCGCAATGAAATAGTTATTTCGAAACAATATCTGGTAGGAGGTGTCTCACATAGATTAACTTTACCTGAGAATGTTTTTAGGCGCTTATTTAGGTTGAATATTGTCTTATAAATTGATACATTTAACCCTTAGATGAAGAAAAAAAATCATCTGTATAAACACACAACCGCCATCAGTGACTATAGATGCAAGACGTGAATAAGAAGCATAGAATATTTTGATTTTTTTTGCAAACAAGTCAATACTTTTCACGCAAGAAACAAGGCAGCTGGAACATTATCAATACTAGGAAACTTGTATTTTGTCGAAAGAAATTGACACTTCAGTTCGAAAGACATCAAACGTTTTATCTTTGCTCTTGTGGGCGAATGTGTTAAATGTAATTGCTGTTCACTTTCTAATGATTTCGTTGGCTTCGAATAATTTCCACGAGACTTCAAAAATACGCATCATTTACTGTCTGGTCAACCACAGTGGAGGTCACCCAGTGGAGTCACCTTTGCACTCTTCCAGATAAGCACACTCCTTGTCGACCAGCACGCTGCTTTACAACTCCAAGCCATCCATCACGTGCAGAGTCGGGCAATATTTCCTCCCTGGAGGCGACGAAGAAACAAAAAACATATGATAGACCAAATACTCGGCACAACATGAGAACTCTGGGGTAGTCGGGAATTTATTTCTGCTTCCCGATCATCCGCAAAAGGGTGTTATTGCTTTTTGATAGTCTGTGGGGTGTTACTCTAGCAATAAATACGATGTAAGGTAGTCTCGTAAGGATATGGTGCGTAAATTTGAGATACATTGAACATAACTCGTTAGTACAAGGTACAAATGTGACCACTCAGTAGACTTACATACATACATACATATCAATCACGCCGTTCAATTCCGGGGTAGGCACAGTTAAATAGTTTCACTCATAAATACAAATTTGTACACCTAACTCTGCTTCAATAATATCCTCTATACTGACCTATCCTTTCAAACCTCTTTTGCCTCATTTATTTCCATACACTGCTTCATACACGCCCTCCTGTTTTTAAAACTCCTCATATTCCTCCTCCTAAGAATTTCCTCAACCACATTCAACCACAACTTTCTCGGCCTACCTCTACCTCTCACACCATTCATACTACTCTCATATATCTGTTTCGTTATTCGACTCTCATCCGTTCTCTCAACATACCCAAACCAACGAAGCACACTCCTTTCATATATGTCCATTACTGGGGCATTTAACCCACATTCATTCATGACCCACTCATTCCTGAATCTATTCATCCTACTTTTGCCACAAATACTCCTCCGATAACTCATACCCACGGCGTTTAGTCTACTCTTATGTCTATCCTGGCATACCCATGTTTCACAACTATACAACAAAGTGGGGAGAATTACACTTTAGTACACGGCGATTTTCGCATCCTTAGACAGGAACTCATTCCTTGATATGCTCCACATGCTACCTACCACTTTCCTTCCTGCATTCGCACGTCTCTTCATCTCCTCACGTATCCGTCCATCTTCCGTAAACATCTTGCCTTAGTATACAAAATCATCTACTTGTTCAATTACTTCACCATTCGCCTTCATCATACAGTTATTCTCACCATTCTCCTTATCAAAAACTACTGCTTTAGTCTTGCACGCATTTACCCTCAATTCCATTCTCTCTGTTGATTCTAAAAACTTAAGTTGGAGCTCCCTTAATCCCTGTTGGCTCTCTGAGATCAAAACAGCATCAACCGCATAGAGTAGAACTCGCACGTGTACATTTCCAATAAAAACACTCTCGTTTTCACTACATGCATCTCTAACACATTTATCCATAAACACATTAAACAGCCCCGGTGACATTGCGCATCCTTGCTTTACGCTCTGTTTTATTAAAAACCATTCACTCAGAACCTCGTTAACTCTCACAGAAAGGACATCAGACATAAGTGAACAAATCGAATATTTACTGAATTTCTCATAACTCACTCTCCATTTCCCCTTCCATTTATCTCAAAATTCATTTGAATCAGTTAATCAGACTCCAATTATTCATTCACCTTTGGCTATATCTTTTCGCCCGAGATAGGAGCTTTCATTCGGGTGAAGCCCCCAGGAAAATGAGAAACCCCTGAAACACACGGTAGAACACCGCATCGAAATGCATTCCGTGGCTTATCTCACTTGATCAGCTGGCGATTTAGGGGCCGTTCAAACATTCTCCTTTCAACCCCTATTATCACACACCACAAAACAGCAAGCCGATTAGATCCCTGAAGCCCGTTCTCATGTGGTGTATCTGATTTTTCGCATCATTTCGAACTAAACAAGTTGACTACTACATTAAAGTTGAGAAACTTTATTCAGAGCTTGGCACTCATTCTACTCTTAGCTATGGCCATATACTCTACAAGGAATCGTTTCCCCATTCAGTGCAAGAGTCTTCTACTTCTCGAAGGGAATCAATGTTGAATGCAATCTTTGTTAAGTCCTCTTCATCTTAAATCCATTAAACAATTTTTTAAATGGAATCCACAAGAAGAACCTAGCTCACTGCAACCTGTACTAACTTATCCCTTGAATTTCTCTACTTCTCATTTAAAAATTAAATTGTCTAGCTTTTTCTCTATGAGTGCTAATGAAAGTCAATGCGGGGTTTTAATCAGTTGTAAATTGTTAGATAGAGTATAATAATCCTTGATAACACAACCACGTTCTAGTCTAAATATATTTGCTACAGTAATAAAGTATAAGCCTGTAATTTAAAGTAATAAGACGTTCTGAAAACAATAAATATCCGAACTATTTTCTGTAGCCTGTGCTAACAAGAACTCGGGAAAATCGCTGGCCAAAAGCATTCAAACTGCGACTAAATGTATGCCTTACGAATTGTACTTTCACCCAATAAGTTGTAACTAAAAATAAAATGAGCGCAAAATTCAGTTTTATTCCAAATATATACGTCGTAAGCAAAGTCACTCCTTTTGATGGTATTTTATAACACTTCAAAAAATATCGTCGGAAGTGTGATTCATTTCTGTTTGGTGTTTCACGAATTTAGAAGTGAAATTGGGAAGAATCATGGAAAAAAAAGGTATGGAATATGGAAAAATTGCTGCTTATTCTCATCATTATGTTGGATTACTAATTCTCTGTGCTTTAAGACTATCTTACCGAAACAAAATGACTGCTGATATAAAGTATAATCACCAAGGAAGGATATAGCTTTTCGATCAAATAATATCAATGGTTGGCGAATTCATTCTGTGGAAACTATGATCCATGTTAAAAATAAAACCACTTAGTTTTTTCCACCAATTTATTTAAAACACAAATCAACCGGTTTCAGCCTTCTCAGGTGATTATTAAGATTACAGAGCTGATCTTTAATCTTTATAATGGCCTGAAAAGGCCGAAACCGGTTGATTTGTGTTTTAAATATATTTGTGGAAAAACTACTAGTTTCATTTTTAACATGAATCAAATAAAATATTGATGGTTGTCCTTGTATCATTCTGAAAAGAATGCACACTTCTTTATTTTTGAAGCTTATATTTTGGTGGGATAGTTTTATTTAAATCCAATTTCAAAGTCAAAAATTACAAAAGTATTCTGGTGAATGAGATAAATTCACAATTCTTTTGAATACTCCTTACATTCAAACTTTAGTCACTCCCATATTTCATTTTAGTGCACTGTTGCGTTAAAAGCATTCAAATTTCTTGAACTACGGTGTGAGAGTCATATTTCTCCCCATTTCTCGATTCAGAAAGTACGCGCTACACCTGCATGAACGTGTTCAATAACGAGGGATGCAACTGAGTTAAGATTTCTGGGGTTTCCGGAATGCAACGCTCACGTCATTGGCAGACTATATCCTGAGGGTAAGTTTCTCAGTAGGCATTCAGTTGTTCTATTTTTAAGTGTAAGCATAATATTTATATTCTATGCCATTCACCGTGATTGAGATATCCACAATGATGTGAGAAAACTGGAGTCAGGATACGCCCGTGTTCTGAGACAAATGTTAAAATCCACTCCACGAATTAGGTTCTAGAAATTCTTGACTTTGAACTATAACTGTATACATTATGCATCAATTTATGTGTAAAGCAAAAATTTGGTTAAACTTACTCAAAATGGTGCAAAATTAAGTTATTTATTCGGTCAGTGAAGTCTATCAAATCTGGAGTGCGGGACAATATAAGTTACCTAACTTCAGTGACAAAAAAATAACGTAGCTTCAAACGAATTCGTTTTTAGATTAGGGCTATCGGATAAAGTGGTCTCTCTTCAGGGAGAAACAATTTTCAACCGGAATATAGATGGCTTATAACCTCTTCTCGATGCTCTCCGTTAGCGGTGATCAACAATGAATATGTGCCAGCAAACTGGATGCTCAATAGGAAAGCGAAGAAAGAATTCATCTGCCTCGCACCGACCGCTGATGTAAGCTTCTTACCATAACTTCTGATATATCGTGGGGAACACACATACAAAATATATGTGGCACGGCATTAAAGAAACTAGGTTTTATTAAGCGTATGATAGGAAGGTACTTGGATGAAAAATTGAAAGAGAGATGCTACTTCTCTCTGGTTAGGCAACACCTCGAATACTCTGCGAGTATTATGGACCCTGGTCATAAATATTTAACCAAAATAATTAATAAAATTCAAAGGAAAACAGCGCGCTTTGTTAAAAACTGCTACGAACGAACATATAGTGTGTCACAAATTGATTAAGGGATTGAGGTGGGAGCCCCTAGAGATTCAGAGGCTACACGCTAGGCTTAGGTTGCTTGAGAAATTCAAACCTGGTGTGTTTCAGAGCGACACAGAATATTTTCATGACTCCTCACTACATCTCTAGGTCTGACAGATGCGATAAAATAAGAGAGATACACTGCCGAACAGATAGGTACAAAAACTCGTTCTTTCCGCACAAAATAAGCGACATCAATAAAATCTGAGCTCCACAAAATACACTCCTATAATACATGTCACTCCTCCCATTTCTCCTCCCAAAAACATACATATTTACACGGCTGGTGACCTAACTCCCCCGGCCTCACGCCCATGCGGCGGCTCGCAGAATTCCGCCGCCGGGACTGTTCCCCTCTTTTAAGTCATCTGAGATTATAATATTCCTCTCATTGCTTGGGCAAAGGCAATAAGTGTTAAGTCGGCATGCCTAACATGTTATTTTCAGTAGTGTCCGCCATTAAAATTACCAATTTAAATTCAAGGAGATAATTTTGTGAGAATTAAAGTGAGAATTTTGTGCCCGCATAAATCAAAGAGATGATTCCGGCTGAAAAACCCATCAAGATTGAATTTTCTGACGGTAATTTTCGAGCAGTTTTGAAAATAACGGTATAATTAATATGAGGAAGTGAAAATTATTCAATTGTGAGACCTGTTTTGAAGATACGTGAATTTTTTTAAGGTCTACTTGGAGTAACAAGGTTTCCTTGTAATAGAATTTTGCACCACTTCTTAAAAAGCTCAAAGCAACGGTCTTATATTTATGTTTGGAGTATCAATATATCATAAATCCAAATTTAAAACGTGAAAATCATTGATAGGCTTGAAAAAAACCTCATAATTCTCTAACAAATAGCAGCGCCGCTAAAGCGAGTGGCCATGTTGAAAACACACTGTGACGTCACAAGACAGTACGGCATCTCGGAATCTGTTGGTAATAGGCGTTTTCCATTTCTACACATTCTAAAACTTTTCGTTTACCGCATTTTCCGTTTCATCTTTTAGTAAGCTCCATAGCATAATCAAGGAAAACATCTCAGATCATATAAGTGCATTTTTTAGTGTTAATACAATGTTTTTTCAGCAAATCACCACATAAATGATGCAATGCTCCATACGAAAGCTTTTATCAATTTTTTCCTTATGTCTATGCTGAGGTTTCTTGCAGGAAGAAGTTTTTTCTTCTTGTTGAAAGCTCTTTTAGCCATGGCTATTCTATTTTTAATTTATCTTTTGCCATTTGTGTCACTTGTTATTATTCCCCCCGGGTATTTGTATTCCTTGACCATTTGTATGCTTTTGCCTTGTATTCTTATTTAAAAATTTACATATCCCTCTTTATTGCAAACAATTCTCTTTGTTTTTTTATTGTTAATTCTCGTATAATATATGTGTCTTGTGGGGTGAGCTTAAACTAGATGCTCCTTTATTATTGACTTCAGAAAAAAGGTATAACTCACCATAAAAATGCATGGAAGAAAATCTCGATGCTTGCTCTTCATTATCGCATATTTGGCAGCAATTCTGCGATCCGCTTTGAGTGGATGCTCTCGCTAATGAGATGTTGCAAAGAGATTCTTCGCACAACGCCCTGCAGGAATTGAAGAATGACAAAATCAACCATTAATCATCTCATTGCGAGACGGGATTATAGTCATGTCTTGCCGCATCCATTGAATCATTTGCAGACTGACATTTTCACCTACTAAGAAAGTGGTGAGTGGCAGCCACTCTTCATTGTTCAATAGCATTGAATGCAATGCTGGTTGTCCTCCTAGGCCAGAATTCATAGACCGGTCATGAGAAGATCTCTGCTCATTCCCAACTCAAAGCTGAGTAAAGAATCTTCTCAAAGCTTGCTTTCATACTCATTTCACGACTAATAGCCAGTTGCAGGAACGTGACATATGTATTCCATAAAGCTATGGGACCCGTAAGCCATGGCAACCATTCAATAAGTGTTGCACAAACATTCAATAAATTCATTGGTCTCATAACTTATGGCATGGAGTGATGAGTTCCATAAGTAGACAAGATGGCGGATGCGCAACGAACCGCTTGGAGACTTAATTATTTGATTAAAGAGTTTTTCTAAGACAAATTACCAGTTTGTTTACTCTTACTGACTAATTATAATTTGCATTATCAATTATTAATAGACTAAACTTTCGTAACTTTTATCCGGCGGTGGAAGATTAGATCAAATGTTCGAAGCTAGTAACTATTGGTAAATAGTTAAGTAACTAATAGATGTGTTCCTGCAACCCGAATATATTTATTAGTTCTATAACTCTATGGATCTCATAACTATTGATTCCATAACTAAATTTCTTGCAACCGGCCATAAGCCACAGGAATACCCAATGATATGAGCTTGACTTAAGTCATTTAGCCTTTCCAGTGTAAATATTTTGAGTGTCACCTCAATTTCTCATAAAACGGAGTTGGTGCAGACAACGAATTTCATCAAACCGCATTCATGGCCGCTTCTTATATACCTTGAGTTTTCATAGGTTGTTTTTAAAACAGATTAAGTCTGACAGTAAAGGTTCACTTATCAACTTGTGAGTGGAAAAGTGAGTCAAATGGCCTTGAATCCAGCAAAATGTGGTAAAGACTACTTATCAAATTTCTCAAATAAATACGAGGTTTATGTAGTTTTTGAGGGATATTCGACTTAAGCGTTCGCTTAAATGTCTCGTTGATCATCACTCAACAGGAAATTGAAAGAATAAGGCAGATCACTAATAAGAAGCCATTGCTTGCATTAAGCGGGGTGGAAATTAACTTTCATTCCCCCTGAACATTGTTTTCTAATGCCATTTTTTATTTCCTGTTCACTTACCAATATGCTTTACTTTCAACGGTTGTTACGTGGACCAAAAACTGAAGCAAATGTAGTTTTTCATTGTTATTCTCTAAGTCCTTGTACTAATAATTAAATGCGATAGTAGTATGAAAACAATAATTTTCCAGGATTTAAACCCTCAGAATGCCTTCTCACGGGAGCAAAATTTATATTTTGATGAAACAAATATTTTTCCCACATTCTGTCCTTGGAAAAGTTTTTAGAAAGATTCACGATACGATTATACTCGTGCCACGGTTAGATAGCAAACAACATATTTAGCGAGTCTGCTGGTTGCTGGATCCTGGGAAATTATTCTGGGAAGATATCCATGCTGGCGAGCATCCTCGATCTTGGGGTGGATCAAAAGGCTGAGTTCTCAAATAGCGCGAGACATGGGCAAATAGTCGACTGGATTTCCCCCTCTCGTGATTTCCTTTTGAAGCAATCCTGTGGACATTTCTTTCAATGGGCAGGGCATCGGTTGCTCTCTTTCCCATCGGAGTCTCTGGCTGGAATAGGCCGATCGAGAATATCCCAATCGCTTGACTCACTCTCCGAATTAAACGAAATCACTTCACCTTTCAATTGAGTCCCTCCTCTCTCAGTGAGTTCTCCTCTTTCAATTGAGTCCCCGATTCACACACACACACACACACACACACATCCCTGCTTTTCTTCCCCGCCAATAAACACGAGCGTGAATTTGCCAGCCTCAATCCGCTCCTCGTCTACTTTCCCTCCCCTATCCATTCATGGGAGGACAGTTCGGTGGGTTTAATCAATGCTTTTTGGAACCCTCAGAAACTTTTTCCTCATTCCGATAATGTAAATCATGTATAGGATTTGGTGACCTCGCCAGCCTAATGTATACTTATTCTATTTGTCAGTTTGTTAAATATGAAGAGGAATTTCTGTCTGATTCATGTTTACGGAAAATATGCTCAAACATTTCTTAAACGGGTTGTGTACAGATATTTATTAATGATGGTAGCGAGTTTGAAATCAGGTATCATCGGAAGTTGATGTCAAAAAGGGAATAATGAAGATAATAACATTATTCATCGACGATCATTTTAAACATTTAGTGAGTAATTAAATACCTTAGAAAGAAGTATTATGACTGAACGCTAAAAAGGTGTCGTCGTGACATTAAGGGAGGAAGAACAGTAACTGATTTGTTGGTCGATATTTATTATACTTACAGAACAATACACACGTTCTGAGCCCGGCGGGAGTCGCGGGGAATAAGGGAGGGAATTGCGGGTCTTGCGAAGGCGCAGACCGGCAAGGGACAGGTCAGGGAGAGCACTCCCCCGTCATTCGGACCCCCTGTATTTATAGGAAATACGGGGGTCCAAAGGGCGAATTGGTACCAAGGAGATGATGCGAAAGGGAGGGATGAGAGCGCGGGTGGACGGGATGATCTCACTAGGAGTCCCGTTATCTGCTCTCCATCCACCCCTCGCGACAAAGGAACGCCACCATACTAAGCTTGATTTTGAAGTCTCTAAGAAGTCAACACCTTCCCCATTCATTTTCAATGTTACAATTTTCATTTCATTTTTCATTTCCCCAATTCATTTTCATGCATTGAATATGCTCGCGGTCCATGCACGTTTCCTCTTCATTAATTACCAGTTTTCCCTCATCCCCAATCATTGTATTTAACAAATGATGTGGTACAAAGTCACTTGCACGGGTGCACATACACCCATGGCGAATTTTAACCCTGGTGTATACTCCCTTATTCCATTGATCTCGGAAACATTCTTAACTTTTTATTAAGGAAACTTTGTTACCATGCCTTTTATATTGTAATATTTTTACAGTTAGCTTTTACACAATAATAGTCCACTATTCGGAAAGATGCTGCGTAGAGGATTAGCGTAATTGCCTATTTTGCGCGAGTTCTACATCCTTTAGCTTCGCTTTTGACGATACAATCAAACCGACAGCCACATGGCAGGGGTTAAGTCATCACCTATGCACTATCTTCTACAAATCACTTTCACCATCATAAACTACACCATAGGAATGCTTCCAATCCTATTATTTACGTTTTAGTAAGTAAACCATTTACGTCGATATATATGAAAAACACATGACCTAGATACAAGAAATTTGCAGGGAATATGCGAAACGTGATGTTACTGCGTGGCAGATTGAGAAATAATCACTAGGGAGCAAAATAGCTCAACAGTTGCACAACCTTTCGAATCATAGTATTTCAGGATTTGGAATTGATTTTAGGGACTATCTCATACCCTTATATTCAAATGCAAAAACTTTTTCTTGAATCGGTCGCCAACGTTGTGGACACATAAAAACTTCCATAAATTTAACTTTAAAGCGAGGATTTACCGGCTTTTAAAATGATGCCAATTTGGCTAGGCCATCTACCTTAAGCGGTCAGATCTCTATGCAGCCATTATTTTTGGGATCGGAATGATTTTACTATGTATAAGCAAGGAAAATTTTCCCTCCCTTAAGTATTTACATTCGTGAGTGGCTATTATCCAAAGAATCCGTTAGTGCCCGCTTAATACAGGTTTTTGTGTGTACCTAAATGCACATTGCATACTATCCTGCGAGTCACCGCATGGGCGTGTAGCAGGGGGTGCTAGGACACCAGCCGTGTAAATATGTAAGAGATAAGGATTTTGGAGGTGGAATGGTGACGTATATTTGGGGAGCGCGTATATTATGGGAGTGTATTTAGTGGAGCGCAGTTTTTATTGTGGTCGCTTATTGTGCGTGGATAGAAAGAGTTATTGTACAGTCGGATTCAAATGTATTGCAAAGAATCGAGCGGCGCGGCGCTACTTACGCTTCTCAAGGAAATCGAGTTTCACTTACGGCGCTGTTATTCTTTGCTATGCAACGCTATCTATTCAGCTTTTTTTTGCATGTATTTAAATTGTAACAGTTGAGCAATTGCTTGTTTCGTGCTCACTTGTTATCACACAATATGATCAGCTCGAATAACAATGACATGCTGCGACGTATTGATTAATTGAAATTCCAAACTTTATTATTAAACACAGATCGTTCCTGGCATACAATATACTTACGGCAAATACTACGTAATGTATCATTTAGAGTAACAGTTGTGATTAATAAATAATAATTATCCATGCTCAAATCGTAAATCCAAAACAAAACGAAAGTGCAATAACAAATTAGAACAATATAGGAAATTGGTCAACTATTACCATTTGAATACGTGCAAATAAACAGATGAATAGATAGCGTTGCGTAGCAAAGAATAACAGCGCCGTATGTGAAACTCAATTTCCTTGAGAAGCGTTAGTGGCGCCGCTCGATTCTTTGCAATACATTTGAATCCGACCGTACCTATCTGTTCGGCAATGTAACTCTTTTATATTATCGCTTCTGTCGGACCTAGAGATGCAGTGGGGTGTCATGATAATATTCTCTGTGTCGCTCTAAAACACTTCATGTCAACACGTCAACCGCATCCGACAATTCCCATCGAAGTTGTAGCTCCTTTAAAAGTATCACAACCGATTTTAGGTCTTGGCAATGAAGTGTCGTCCATTTCATACCTTCGTCTTCTGCCCTCAACCACAGAGCCCGATGTCCTTCCCACTCAATGTTTTCAAGTTGTCAAGATGGAGAGTGATATCTCTTTAAAGAACGAACGGGATGTGTGTGCATTGAATTTCAGTCACGTCCCCAAAGAAATCCGTCCGTTTCAGCATCTCCTTCTTCCCATTGCTCCATTCCTCTCTCGTATCCATCGTATTATCCATCTTCCAACATATCTGCTCCAGCACTTCCTCTTTTGTGTCCTCCAGACGCTTCTACCGTCCACCCTGGGCCGAGCTCTACACTCCCCAACCCTCTTTCAACAGACATTTCTCCATCCGTCCCTATACCAACACTGCAGATTTCAAAGGACCACAGACCCGCGCGTTGGCAGTAAATGTTTAATGGCCTCTCTTCCTCGCCTCCTGCTCTTCCCCTCTTTGGAGTGAACCATCTTTTTGGATAGCTGTTCTCCCGTTGAGGTGCACGTAATATGTCCGTCTGGGGTCGAATATCTCCAGAGCGTGAATGCATTTGCCCCCTTCTGCAGAGGCTGTTCGGCCCGGCTTTTCGAGTGGAGGGGGTCAGGGTTCTTCTGATAGGAGCTTGGGGGATATATTGAAAGGAAATGGTCTCGGAGCCACAAGAACCCTCCTAAGTTCAGGCAAGTGGTTATGTATACACGTGAAATGCGTACGGGTCACTTATTTAGTATCGGTGAATGGAAGGAGTTCTCGTTCCGAGTGCCTCTCGAAAAGATCACTCCGATTTTAATATGCACGCTGGTGCTTAAAATGTACCTACCTTCCCTTCAGTGAGTTCATGTAACCCTCCTCATTAGTGTTTGTGAAGAGGACAGGGTTTTATGCGGCGGGAATCCTCAGGAGTTATATTTTGAACTAGTGAGACTCCAGTTATCAACCAGGGTTTATCCTGTTTTACATGTGAAACTTAATTGCAACATATGTATTATTCCAGATTTCTACATTAGAGATTAAATTCCGACGATCATGCAATCGATCATAACAAAATAAAAATACGATAAAAATGCTTTGGTTTGAAGAAAGCAAATTAAATCCATGTAAATTCACGTAACTTTAAGTGATCCATTCTGGAATTTACATCATTTTTCTCGCGTTTGATTAACATTTGTAATGCAAGCCTCCTCTTTTCAAGTAAATTACCTAAGCGTATGAAGGCTGCATTTTTTGGATATTGCTGCATTTTTTTTTGTGACTCAGTTGGAATCCGGTGTCTCTATTAAAATTATCAAAAGTAATACCTGGTGGCTAGTGATCAAATGTATTAAAAAGACGAGGAAATGATTCAACGGCCAGCGGAACACGTCAGCCAATCATAGGGATCGCAACCTTCATTGTTGGGGCATCAACAGCTTGTTTAATTTTAGTGTTATATTGGTCACGGCGGAAATAGCACGTGCCTTGAAAATGGAAAACAAGTCGTTTTCCGAAACGTCGACGGATTATGAAAACATTACCCGGTGCGAAGCCCGAGAAAGATATTTAAATATAATACACCGGGAAAATCTTAAAATATTTATATTTTATATTGTTGCCAAGGAGGCCATGCTGATTTGTTGATGTTGATGTAAATAAGTCAAGACGACTGAGATTGTATTGGGCATTGATAAAGGCTCTAATTAATTAATTTGATAAACATGGAGATCTCATCTCTAAGTCACTATTTACACGTTCCAGTTTCCTTTCCATTCCTGTCCTTTGACGCGTACTGAGCATGCTCTCTAATCTAATCCGGGTGGCGAGACCCGGAATAGATTAGAGCGCATGCGCAGGGCGCGTCATAGGACAGGAATGGAAAGGAAACTGGAACGTGTAAATAGTGACTTACCCATCTCCACATGTCTAACTCATTTCCACTACACTACCATGGTCCTTCTTATCACGATGGCCTATTTATAACCCATTACCGGACGAAGTAGTATAAATGGTACGTTAGTATTTATCACATAAAAGATTTTTTGTGGGAAACAATTAAACCATGTTATTACTTGATCTTATGTAACGGAAGATACTTTTCATTTATTTACCATCTTGGGTACCGCGCAGCCAAAAATGCTACTTATATACTTACTTACTACAGCCAATACACTCCTATTTATGAAATAAAAATTCCTGAGTTGGATGTGAAAAGTCTTGTATCTATTGATGTATATTTGTTCAGAAATTATTCCACATACGTGATTTCACCGTAAAAATACCTGATTGAAAGCCATTATTTCATCAGTAAAATAAAAATTGCAAAATATGGAATTTAGTATACCATCGTGGCGGTTAGAAGTACAATCAAAGAAATTTGAGCTCTACAGCTTCGTAAAATGACAAAATAAGGTGAGAATTTTTCTCCAATGGTCAAAATTATTGCCAACACTCGTCGAAAGAAAGAAAAAAATTATTGTGTTGGTTTTAGCAGAAACGTCTGTGACCAACCACCGCCTTTGAAACCCATAAAACTAGCTGTGGCGGTTTACAGGAACGTTAATTCCTCACCAGTGACTCACACACTCAACCCTAAATGGGATCCTTCACAGGGCTTAAGGTAGTTTGAGCTAAATATCATTTTACCTAGAAATCAATGAATTTGGTCCCTATTTAAAGAAAAATATATCACCCTTCCATTGACACCAAAACTTCAACCCCTCACCACATTACTTTCCGAGATATTTGCCAAAAAACACCAGCCATTTTACATGGGAAATGGTAGTACGTGTATGCACTCCAGGGTGACCTTATTTGACAAATGAGGGATTTTTAGCTCTTAGATCTCGTCAAAAATCAACAGTATGTAGTTTGTGTGTTATCTCAACTTTTTTGAAAATTTATCATACACTCACCGCAAGAATTCTTCGGGATCACAAAAAGCATTTCGTTTTGATGGGGTTTAAAACGTGCAGCGTGAAAAAAATGAGTCAAGTTAAAGATTTATTTGGATATTTTCACTTGCTTACTTACAATTTCTGTCATGCAAAACTATATTATTGAACCATTAATGATGCAATATCCAATTCATTTATCCTACTGGTGGTGAATTGTATAAGTGTTACGAGCTTAATAGAAGAACTAGGATGGGAATTACTATCAGAACGCAGGTTAAAATTTAGGTTAAACCTTTTAAGTAAATTCGAAACAGAGTTGTTCACAGAAGACGTTAGATATATATTGAGAACCCCTGCGTATTATGCTAGGTTTGATCATATTAACAAGATTAGAGAGATAGATTATCGTACCGATACATTTAAAGTGTCATTTTTCCCGCATACTATAAGAGAGAACAATAGGCAGCGTAGCAAAGGGATAGGTAGGTGAAATATAGTTGAGTAGTCTGTAGTGCATGATGCATGTAATAACATCCAATAATCCCTTCCTTATTATGTAGATACTAACCATCTAGCTCCATGTGACCCTATTATCTAGAATATCTCCCTTAAATATCCTACTTGCATGTCAATAGTGCATGTTTGGTGATCTTCACCCCCTGCCACACACATACTCATGGTGGCTCGCAGGGTATCACGTAGATGTAGATATAGATGTATATGTGAAGTTAAAGGTATAATTTGAATATGGTCTCTATTATGATGAGGGAACTATCTCGCTCGCACTAACTTAAGGGTCATGAATGCCTGGATTACGACCACAAACACACAATCAGTGAATGTTTACGGGAATATAAATTCCACGTCAAGGACAAACACAGAGCAATCACTCTCACAAGCACTCAGAAAAATCACTCACACATTCAAATGGGCGCAATGTCTGGAAGAATCAGACTCGAGATGAGCTTGTTTAAAGAAAACAAAACAGGAAAAGACGAGGGTATGCGTCGGATACGCTTATTTCGGCCGCAAGGTGACCCACTTCAGAGAACTGAAGGGAAAACACTAGCAAAACCAGGTTGAAAGCAAACCCCTGCCTTATTTTGTTATTGGAAGTACGATAATTTAATGTATGAAATGAGTCGTTAAAGAAGACAGTTATTTTCCACAATCTCATCTACGCCGTGTCATAGATATCAATGACTCATATCCGACTACATTTCCATTACTCTTTTTTATTTAATGACTATGTCCGAATATTCAACTTCATATTTTCACTCTGTATATTTTGTTACAGCGTGTACACACAAGAAATATGGGGATATCGTCGACACCCTCATTTCGGCATGACAGACCGTTAGGGAAATAAAAGAGAAGAAATCTCCAAAAGCCGTAAACAATTGGCACCCTTCGTCAATACGCTTTAACGTCTGACGGCCCTGATAGATCATGGTTTTCAACATTCATTCAATTGAAACAGTTTGGAACCCTTGCCCCCATTATAACTCGCGCATCGAGGTTGCACTAAACATTTTAATCCCGAGAAACACTCCACCTCCATCGTTTGGAACGATACATTACAGTATGCTTATTTTTAAAATCTAGAATGGACTGTGATAGCTGTTGTCTTGGATATCCGTATTGATGTTTCTTTTTCGGTTAAATATATCGCCTTTATTCTTAAAACCGGTGTGCAGCGGTCAACTTTTGAAGCCATTTTTCGACGACAAACTTTTCATCCAAAAACAATCCTTCCGAATTATGTATAAAACGAAATAGTTTAACCCACGGTTTGATACGCCTGTCCTAAGAACGCATTCAAAGGGTGGAATTATATGGTATCAGCTTAGGCGAAGTAAAAGTTTCATCGGGTGTTCCCCAGGGAAACTTGATAGGCCCAATTTTATTTCTTCTCTACGTGAATGACTTGAATGCAGTAGTAAAAAAATAGCAAGCTCCGTCTTTTTGCCGATGATGCAGTAGTGTATAAGGAAATTAGAAATGAAGAGGACATTCAGTCTTTAGCTAAGGATTTAGATGCGATTGATGATTGTTGTGATAGTTGGCAGCTAGAATTAAATTTGAAGAAATGCGCGATAATGAACTTTTGGAAAAAGAATGGTTTTCCCCGGAATAATTATAGCATCGAAGAAAATAAAATATCTAACGTAGAATCTCTTAAATACTAAGGCGTCACCATCACTGTAGACATATCATGGGTGAAACGCATCTGGGAAATAACTAGTGTAGCAAACCGTAGATTAGAATTCGTAAAACGGGTTCTATGTAAATGCGATGAGAGAGTACGAGAAAGAAGCTATTTTACACTTGCCAGACCTCATTTAGAATATGCCGCTAGTATATGGAATCCGTACGAGGATGGTTTGATAAAAGAATTAGAGCATGTGCAAAGGAGATCCGCTAGATTTGTTAAAGGCCGTTATAATAATTGTTTAAGTGTTACGAGATTAATAGAAGAACTAGAATGGGAATTACGATCAGAACGCAGGTTAAAATTTAGGTTAAACCTTTTAAGTAAATTCGAAACCGATTTGTTCACAGATGACGTTAGATATATTTTAAGAGCCCCTGCGTATTATGCTAGGTTTGACCATACTAAAAAGATTAGAGAGATAGATTGTCGTACCGATAGATTTAAAATGTAATTTTTCCCGCGTACTATAAGAGAGAACAATAGGCAGCGTATCAAAGGGATAGGTAGGTGAACTATAGTAAGAGTAGTCTGTAGTGCATGATGCATGTAATAACAACCAATAATCCCTTTCTTATTATGTATATACTAACCATCTAGCTCCAGGTGACCCTATTATCTAGTATGTCTCCCTTAAATATCCTAGTTGCATGTCAATAGTGCACGTTTGGTGATCTTCATCCCCTGCCACACACCATCGTGGTGGCTCGCAGGGTATTACGTAGATGTAGATGAAGAGAGAAAATGATGATTATTTAAACTATATACTATAGTAAATATAAATAAAGGCTATGGATAGTGCAGAAGACGAGTTTATGGCAGTTCAGAAGTGGGAACAAGGTACAAAGATGTATTTGATCCGTCTCTCCCTCTCCCATTTTCACTCAACCTTGGCCGGGCACTCGTCGAGTCAGCCGCTGCGGAAGAGTCCTGCTGCTGCCTCAACTTATGGGCATAGAAAGGACCCAGCTGATGGAAGTCGGTCAAAAGGGGGCAGAGTTCGAAGAACGTTGCGCCTCTACGTATACAAAGATGAGGCGCGCACGATGCTCTTTGCCCTTCGGTGGTCATGGAGGAGACCGCAGAGAGGTAGCTCAACCCAACTTTCCCACTTCCTCGCCGTGCCCCATCGCCAGACGTCTCCAGGAGTGTACCCGACTTCCCTAAAACTCTCCTTTCTTCCGGCTTTTGCTTTCGCCCGAGGTCCGCAGTGACGTGTAATAAGGTAGTTTGAGCGAAATATCATTTTACCTAGAAATCAATGAATTTGGTCTCATTTTAAAGAAAAATCTATCACCCTTCTTTTGACACAAAAATTCAACCCCTCATCACATTACTTTCCGAGATATTTGCCAGTGAATACCAGCTATTTTATATGGGAAATGGTACGTGTATGCACTCCAGAGAGATCCTCTTTAATAAATGAGAAATTTCCAACACCTAGATCTCGTCAAAAAATCAACTGAGTGTAGTTTGTGTTATCTTAAATATTTTTGAAAATTATTTATATTGTTACCGCAGTAAATTCTTCGGGATCACATTAAACCTTCCGCTTTGATGGAATTTCAAGCGTACCGCGTGAAAAAAATGAGTCATGTTAAAGACTTATATAGATACTTTCATTTGATTACTTGCAATTTCTGTCGGGTGAAACTATTTATTTGCACCATTAGTAATGTAATATTTAATCGTGTGTCTCACAGTTGGTGAAATTAAAACGTATAATATCGAATATATCAAAATATATCGAATATGTTCTCTATTATGATTAGGGAACTATCTCGCTCTACCTACCTTAATACGTAATTTATTCTTCTGTGAGTAGTGTGTTTCCGTGTTTTCTGGCCGGACTTCCGGTTCCGGACGCCCGTCGTACCATATTTAAAGTGAAAGAGACGAAGAAAGGAATGCGAAGGTAGTGGTGGAACTTGCGGCTTGTCTTGTTAGGTTTCGCTTATTTGGTTATATATGAATTAATTTTTATCGTGTACTTATTGAGTATATTACCTAGATCTAGGAACTCAAAATAGAATCAGCATAGAGTGATAAAATCTCTTAAGGTAGTCCGAGCGAGATAGTCCCCTAGTCGTAATAGACCATATTCGAATTTTAAGTTTTAATTTCACCAGCGGTGGGACATATGAATTACATATTGCATTGTTAATGGTGCAATACTATAGTTTTATATGACAGAAATGGTAAGTAATTAAATGAAAATATCTAAATAAGTCTTTCACTTGACTAATTTTTTTGCGCGGAGCGTTTGAATCTCCTTCAAAACGGAAGGTTTTTTGTGATACCCAAGAACCTATTACGATGACAATATGATTTATTGTCAAAAATTGTAGATAAAACATACAAACTACATGCTGTTAGTTTTTTATGACATCTAAGTGTGATAAATTCCTCATTTTGTAAATGATGTCTCTCTAGAGTGCATACCTACACATGCCATTTCCCATGTAAAATGACTGGTATTTTTTGGAAAATATGTCCGAATGTAATGTGGTAATGTGTTGAATTTTAATGTCATTAGAAGGTGAGATATTTTTCTTTAAAATGAGACTAAATTCATTTATTTCTAGTTTAAATGATATTTCGCTCGAACTACCTTAATACCAATATCTGTGCTCGCTGCGCACCATTAGAAAAGATTGGATAATTATGATTCCTCTTTTTTATTGAAGGCCTCTTATTGGTTGGCTTCATGCATTCGATTTCAAATTTAGAGCTTCATCTTCTCGTATTGTCCAAAAGTAATTATGTGCAAAAACGTTCACCACAATTTATTTCGATACAATTCCACCGTGTGTCACGTGGAAAATGTTTTGCATGAAACTTTAAAATATGATAATCGCACCATAATGAGTTGTAGTACATCTACATGTTTACAAAGAGAGTGA
Organism: Ceriagrion tenellum; assembly: GCA_963169105.1. NCBI lineage: Eukaryota > Metazoa > Arthropoda > Insecta > Odonata > Coenagrionidae > Ceriagrion > Ceriagrion tenellum. Next base: position 44,837,645 of record OY720643.1, on the reverse strand, counting down.
AGAGGTTAGCAAAATTCAGTGAGGGGGGGGATACTGAGACAAGACGTCTTGGATATGGGAAGGAACACCTTGCCTTAGTCTCTAGGCTGCATGTTGAAGCATGTCACCCAAGAGAATACTTATGTGCCTACTTAGAAAACTTAATAACGTTCCCCTAGCCTTACATCTACATCTACGTCATACCCTCCAAGCCACCCAAAGGGTGTGTGGCAGGGGGTGCTTCCACACCAGGCATGCATGAATGATACGGTAGAACACCGAAACTACATTGAAACCAGCGTACCACACATGCAACGCGCCAATTAACAATCTACTAACCAAGAAACCCTCTATCGTCAATCGTTCCAACGTGCAAGGGGTACAAGGACTACTACTACATATTCAAAATGTCATGCATAAATAAGAACATCAATATTTACATCATGCAGAAATAAGAACGTAGAGAATATAAAGAGAAAGATTTACTGTCTGCCTATTTTCACAATTCGAACTACTCATGACGACGATCACAGCTGTTATGGTCCCGAATGGTACGCGGAAAAAATGGCATTTTATACCTATCGGTTCTACAATCTATCTCTCTAATTTTGTTGGCGCGATCTAATCTGGCGTAGTACGAGGGGGTTAATTGTATGTGTTTTACGTCGTCAGAGAAATGGTTTTCCTGAAATTTAGTCAGGAGATTAAGCCTATAATTTAATCTACGCCGTGATAGCGATTCCCATCCTAATTCTTCTAACAGTCCAGACACACTAGCCAACTTATCGTAGCCCTAAATGACTTCCGTGTATTTCATGGAAGGAATAATTTCTCTTCCTTCTAGGCGCTACACTGATGGAAGTCAGTGAAATGCACCTTAGAACGTCGAACAGGTAATCTAAATTATTATATGGAATCGATCCGGATACATGGTAAACTTACTCACCAATAAAAATCTCATCATCACTTATCGCCATATGTCAGCGTAGATCCTAATATGTACATATGTAATGACAATGGTGAGGTGGAAAATATGAGGTATTGTCGAGCATTAGAAATAGGGTTATGAATCAATAAAAGATGAGAGTAAAAATGAAAATTTTCTTATATTTTCATTTGTAATTGTTCAATCTGTTTCGCCTCTTTCTCCATGGTCAGGCACGTTTTGAAAATAAAAAATTCAGCGACTGTAGTATTCATGATTTGTTCATTTTACAGGTCTTTTACATTCTGAAAGAGTACAGAACAATTTTATGTGTGAAGAGTAATAAATTAACTAAATAAATTTCCAGCAAATGCGCTTTGTAAATATATGAACCAAGATTATAATTAATAATAATTACTCCAAAGGGACTGTTATTATTATCTGAAGTACGCTCACAGTGAGTCGCTATTCCACGAATATTCCCAGTAATTGCCATCACTATTCGGTCTCTTTGCTAACATTGCATGACTAATATCTGTTTTGGTAACTAGATATTGAGAGAAGCTTCAACGCTTGACAAATCAGCTTTATTGCCGTTGACCCATATTCCTGTGACCTCGCTAATTGGATGGGAATCTGAAGGAGAATCATAGAATCGTCTGGGCCAAACGTGATGAAGCTATCTTAGTCCCGTGTGGCATCGTGGAAACTTTGACGGAAGTCACAGCAAACTTGGTGGCAATAAAGGGACATGAGGAACTTTTCGGGCAGTCTGAAACACTGGCCCAGTAAAGTGCTTCATTGCATCTAATGCGCCAACAGCCTTCCCGCCAGGCGGGCAGTGTTTACCTGAAGTTATGAGCAGCTGTTCCGAAACTCTATCGTGGTGTCATTGTCTGGGGGGTCTCCTCGTCAAAAGTGCGAGATACGCCTTGATATCCGTAATATGATTGCACTTAAAGCACCGAGAACTCCCATGAAAGAACGATAGCTTCCAATCAAAATGCCTCCCCGGGAAATACATTGTGTACAATAATGCTGCTGCCTTGTTATTTTCATTAGATTGACATCCGTTTTAAATGAACGGAGTTTAAATTAAATTATGACTTTTTCTGCGTAGACAGTTCAACTATGGAGATTCCCAGAATGTATTGGATAGATCACACTACGCTTTTTCTAGCTCTTCCCATTTAAATATTATCTACCTTCGATGGATTGGTGATTCAAGTCTGGCGTTCTAATATCGAGCTAAATTTCAGTTTGAGCCCCTCCCTTCCCAGTATAAACCATGACGTCACATAAGGTACCTAGTGTTGCATAATTGTGGAGGGAATCAGGGTGGGAACCTCTATCCGATCAAAGGGAGAACCATAGGTTAAATCTTTTACGAAAGTTTGATGCTGACAATTTTTTGCCGGACGTTCAACATATTTTGCTAGAGCCAAACTATTATGGTAGAAACGATCACATGAATAAGATTAAGGAAATAGAATACAGAACTGATAGATTTAAGACGCCATTTTTTCCACGTACAATGAGGGACCATAATAGATGTGATGGATCAGTACTAGGATACTTACTAGGTTAAATAGGTTTTTTCAGTAGTGCTAAATATCTTAACATGAATTGTAGATACTAACCTCGCATGCTATCTTCGGCATGATATACTGAATATAATGTCATTTGTTTTGATAATTAACGATTGTCCTTTTTTTCTTTTGCTGTGCCAGAGTCTGCCTTTGTGTGTTGTGTGTGTTTTGTTGAGTCGTTGATGTTAGCAATTAAAGGAACTTATCATTCTAAATAGGAGTGTGTTATATCTTACTTACGTGCCTGTTCATGAATAAGTGTCGGAAGAAAAGTGCATGTCATTACTTTTGCCACCACGAAGTATTTCAACTGAAGTTTTCTGATTAAGGAATGTCGAATCATGAGATGGTAAAAGGTGTCGTTTCACGAAATTAGGACGAATTATTTTCACTTTCGCCTCTCCTGTCTCGTAATCACTGGAGCTTCTGAAGTCTTTGTTAATCGTTATTTTTTTGCATTATAGCCCCCGCATTTGCAAATTTCCAATGAAAAATGTGAATATCCGCTCCACGAATGTTCGGTCAAGTAATAATAGAATTTGAACTATAGCTGTATATTTCGGGCACCTTTATTTTGTCAAAATAAAAATTCCGACCAAAATTTTCCCAAAATGGCACAAAAATAAGTTTATCACTTTATCGCAGGAGGCAATCTACTCTGGAATGCGGAGCAATACCATATACCTATCGTAAAACAAACGGCACGCGGCTTCAAACGTATTGGGTCTTTGATTATGAGTGTCCGTAAAGTGGTCTCTGTTATAGGAGAAGTAGGTGATTTTACAGCGGAAAATAGATGGTTTTCCACCTCTTCTCGATCCTCTTCGTAAGTGGTGATCAACAATGCATGTGTGCCAATAACCTCTTTGCTCCGTTGGGGAAGTGATGAAAGCCAAACCATCTGTCTCGTACAGACTGCTGGTGTAAGTGCGAAGTAAGGGGTAAGTCCTAATGCATAGTCAATCTCAGTCAATTCGAAACGATAGACAATGGAAGCATCAAGCGAATAACCAGCATGGAGCAGGAAGATTTGATCGATGATGGCGCCATACGGTATGCTTTGGAGTCCGAGTTTATGAACGCGAAAAGAAATGAACTCTCCTCACCTTTCCGCGTTATAACGAGCTCTCTTCTTCCATCTATACATCCCCATCACACTACCCTAAGCATGTACGCATCCCTTACTGCGTAAAAAACGAGTTAATAACTTCGTCCGCTCGTCCTTTACATAATTAACTGATGTACCGGAAGGTAGAGAATATTTATGGGGTGTAAAGCCCTATTGCTAGTGGAGAGTAAATTTTTCATTAACATGCCATTATAACGCTTGGCTCCACTGGAAATTGACTAGGATCTAATTTTCCGGGAAAAGTATAGATTAGTACTTCAATTATAAACCCAAGTTCCATCCTCTCCTCATTTTCTCTCTCGCCCTTTTTGCTTCTTTATTGCTCATTTTGATGTTCTCCCATTTCTCTTTGAAGCGGTTCTTTTTCCCTTTAGCTCTCAACATTTCCATAAAAAGATTGTCAACTTCCTCAGCCTTTCCTGGTTCTTATAGCTTTATAATATCTAAATTCTCTTATTCATTTCCTTTCTATGTCGTTTTGAACTATATTCATAACCTTTTTTTGGTTAGCGAGTGCAAACGTAAGGCTCTTTCCGCTCGAGCAGCTTTGACATCGCTCTGTCAACGAAATTCTCCGCTCTCCCACAAAGCGCGCTTGAGACTCTACTCCTCCATAGTGAGACCAATACTTCTGTACGGCTGTGAGGTCTTTGCCTGCCGCAGGACCATCATTAACAAACTTGAAATTTTCCAAAATAAAAGCATCCGCGTCCTAATGAAATTAAGTAAACTGGTAAACATGAAAGAGGTACGTCTCTACTACTCCCTGCCAACCATCAAATCATATATGCAATCAATAGTCTATAAATTTAAAAACCGTCTGAAAAAAACTAACAATCCCCTTCTTTCTAATATTTGGAATTACCCCATTAACCCCACCACATACACACTGCCTCAACATATCACTCTTCTATGAGTCTTTCCTGTGCCTTATGTTTCTTGTAGGTTAAGTGTATCAATCTGAAATACAAAAAATATATATCATTTACTGAAAAAAAATAAATAAATAAATAAAATAAATAAATAAATAAAATGTATATATACAATACATTTTCATAAAAAAGGAGAAATTATATAAAACAAAAAAAATATAAATGGAGAAAAAAAAATATATACTATATACATACATACTCCATACAAAAATGAACAAAAAAAATGAAAATAAAAATAATTGAAAAATAAAATATATATATACATAAATATATACATTATAATGCTTTGTACATAAAATAGTTTTTTCATTGCCCCATTTGTATATCCCCCCTTAGGTTAGTTTTGTTTATTCAATATTACAAAAATAGTGTTTACTTTTCAAATTTCACACAAACCACACATCAAACTCCAAATAAAAATCCCCCGCCATGCACCTAATTGTTACCAAACCGGTTGTGGTGAGTTCCTCTCACCGGGACGGTAAAGCTGTCGCGCCTCCGGCGCAGCCATTCCGCTTGAGACGGTTAGGTTATGGTCAAAATATTTCTTTACTCCTGGACAACTTTTTGCTGTTTTTATGTGATTTCTGCACCCGTGTTGAATTTGAATAAAATCTATTTGTAACCTCACCTCGTTTTTTCCTGTTTGGCTTATTTTTGGGTTACCCTGTCCCCTTTTTTTCTACAAATTCCCCCATTTTGACAGAATTGAAACGTAGGAACTAGGAGAGTGCTACGTTGACGAACATGCTGTCGTACAGTACACAAGTTAAGATACAACTGCTGGTTAGTATCATTAATACAACGATAAGTAGTACTTCAAGGTACTAAATCATGGCAGTAAGAGAATTATTTCTATACTTCTGATAAATATTTATTGCATAGTAAATAAATCTTTTACAATGTGGAATTTCAAAGTTAATCCTTCTATCCCTGATATCAAGGAATTCCACCGAGTGAGATCTGAAACCATCGTTTACTAAATCATGCAAGAGATATATCATGGCGGAAATTTCATGGGGGTTGGTTACTAGTAATGATGTTAAGATATTTAGCACAAGTGTAAAACCTACTTTACCTAGTGAGGGTCAAATTATCCTAGACCTAATCTATCGCAGTTATTATGGTCCCTTATTGCTCGTGAAAAAACTAAAGTCTACATTAATCGGATTTGTAGTCTACTTTGTCAATCTCATGTCTGTGATTTTTTCTACAATAATAGTTTGGCTCTAGCAAAACATTACTCTATACTAGACACCACTTGCATCACTGGGTGTCGTCTATACTTTTATAGCATTTTCAATCCTTTATGTTCGTCTAATCATTTGCTCTTCCGAAAACATAATGTTTGGTGTTAAAGTAGAATTAAGCGCGGCTTTCATGATGCTTGGCCCGATGCAAGACCTAGCATACTAGACGGTGCTGTATGTTGAGGACAGTATTCATTATGATTAATAACGTTGGGAGAAGTTTTTCATGATTATTAAACTTGTACTTTCGGGGAAGCGGTTTTTTCATCCATATCTTAATTTATGTTTGCTAAAAAATTAAATTAACACAGACAGCAGCAAATAAGGCAGCGTTTGTGACATTTATTTTATCGTGAATTCCTTAACCTAAACTCTGCAGATAATCAAATGGCGTTACAGATGGTTTCAGGCAGAGTCAGATGATTATTATAGATTTTTTTTCAGAGGGCGAAGATTGCAAAGCTCCTCTTAAAATTTTTATAATCATCTGTACTTTTAAATTCGTGTTTTGGAGGGGCGGAGAATCAGAACGTTAAGAAAAGAGAGAGAAATTGTTATAACATTTTTTTCAGGGGCTAGGACCGCGTCTGGACCCGGTTTATCGTATGGAAGGGTAATGATTCCGCCCCAACAAACGTGGATCTGCTCTCGATTTGCCTAGGATGCACCATTTCCGTTATATTGGAGAAATAGTTACGCTATAGGCAACTGTATGCCGTGTTTGGGAGATGTGAATGTCAGGGAGTCGAATTTCCCAAACTCGGGATCCAATTACCCAAAAAGAGATACTTTCTTCAGCATCTCGTACATTGCACATATTAGAAAATTTTTGACTGTAGTCCTACTTTTCAGGGAGTCGAAATTTTTTACCCGTGTCAAATGGGCTAGTTACGCATCAGTAACGAAATCAGGAACCTCACCCAGGAAGATAGTGAGCAATCTTGTTAGAAAGTATACTGCTTCTGTGTAACACGATACTGGAATGCCATATTCGTACTAGCAATTATCCTCGATCTTGAAATAGGTCAAATGGTTTAGTTCTACATCTACATAGTACCCCGCGAGCCACTGCATGGGCGTCTGGCGGGGGTTTTAGGTCACCAGCCGTGTAATGGTGTAGGCTTTTTGGAGATGAAATGGTGACATGCATTATTTGGGTGAATATAGTGAAGCTTAATTTTTATTGTGGTCGCTTATTGTTCACGAAAAGAACGAGTATTTGTACCTCTCTGTTCGGCCGCGTATCTCTCTTATTTTATCGCATCTGTCAGACCAGGAGACATATGAAGGAGTCATGACAATATTCTCTATGCCTCTCTGAAAAATATCAGTTCTGAATTTATCATGAAACCCAAGCCTAGCGTGTAGGCCCCTAGAGTTTCTTGGGGCCACCACCTCAATCCCTCTAAAAGTTTTGAGAAACTATATGTACGCTCGTAGCAGTTTTTAACGAAACGTGCTGCTTTCCTTTGTATTTTATTAATTCTTTTGGTTAAATCTTTATTACCAGGGTCCCAAATGCTCGCGGCGTATTCGAGGTGTTGCCTAACCAGAGCGAAGTAGCATCTCTCTATGACTTTTTCATTCGAGGACCTTCCTATTATACTTTTAACAAAACCCTGTTTCTTTATTGCTGCGCCACATATGTTCTGTATGTGTAATCCCCACGATTTATCAGAAGTTAAGGTAATTCCAAGATATTTTACTGTGCAGTTCACGAATATCGCGAGACACTGGAAAATAGTGGATTGGATGCCCGCCTCTCGTGATTTCCTTTTGAAGCGATCCTGTGGACAATTCTTTCAATGTACAGGGCATCGGTTGCTCTCTTTCCAATCGGAGTCTCTGGCTGGAATAGACCGATGGAGAGTATCCCAATCGCCTCATTCACTCTCCAAATTAAACTAAATTACTTCGCTTTCTCTCCCCTTTCAATTGAGCATCCGAATGGCTAAAACTCCTGCCTTTCTTCCCCGTCAATAAACACGTGCGTGAATTCGCAAGCCTCAATCCGCCCCTCGTCTACTTTCCCTCCCCTATCCATTTAAAGGGAAGACAGTTCGGTGGGTTTAATCAATTCCTTTTGGAACCCTGTGGAACTTTTTCCTCACTCCGGCATTGTAAAGCATATGTAGGATTTGGTGACCTCGCCAACCTATTGTATACTTCTCCTATTTATTAACTTGCTGAATGTGAAGCGAAAATTCTTTTTTATTTAGGCTTACGGATAATATGTTGGAGACGTTTCTTAAACGGGTTTTGTATAAATATTTACCAATGATGTAATCGGGTTTGAAATACGATGTCAATAGAAGTTGATGTCAAAAAAGAAACACCAAAGATGATAAATTTCTTTTTTGATCAGTATTTAAAACGTTTAATGAGTAATTAAAAGCTATAGATGGAAGTATTAAGACTGAACGCTGAAAGAGTAACGCCATCATGCTTACTTTGATTATGACGTCACTGTGCAATCAACACTTTTCCAGTGTCAAATATATAACTTTTACGAATTGGGTAGAGAAGGTTTCACGCAATTAAAATCATGCTCTTTTAGCGGCCGATTTTTTTCGGGGTCGGAATAAATTTTCCATCCACATAAGCAATCCAAATAAGCATCAGAGATGTCTATAGTTGAAATAAAAATAATTTACATTATACCGATTATTTTGGCGACGCAATATTATTTTATCATGCACCCATGTTTAACAAGACATGTGTCTTGTAATAATTCAAAATCATGCGTACATATTATGTTTTAAACACTAAATAAAACATTTCGCAGCGTTATAGATATTGCAAATAATTCTCAGCTAACTCATACCCACGGCGTTTAGTCTAGTTCTATGTCTATCCTAGAATACCCATGGATAGGGTCAGGAATGCGTGGGTAATAAATTAATATGGGTTAGATGCTCCAGTAGCGGATATATATATGAAAGGAGTGTGCATCGTTGGTTTGGCCATGTTGAGAGAACAGATGACAGTCGAATAACAAAACAGATATATGAGAGTGAAATGAATGGTGCGAGAGGTAGAGGTAGGTCCAGAAAGCATCTTATATTAAAGGACGTATATGAAAGGAGTGTGCTTCGTTGATTTGGCCATGTTGAGAGAATATATGAGAGTCGAATAACGAAACAGATATATGAGAGTAGTATGAATGGTGCGAGAGGGAGAGGTAGGCCGAGAAAGTCGTGGTTGAATGTGATTGAGGAAATTCTGAGGAGGAATATTAGGAGTCTTAAAAACAGGAGGGCGTGTATGAAGCAGTGTATGGGGGTAAATGAAGCAAAAATGGTTTTGCAAGGATAGGTCCGTATGGAGGAACATATTGAAGCAGAATTAGGCGTACAAGTATGTATTTATGAGTGAAACTTTGTGACTGTGTCTACCCCGGAAGGGAACGGCGTGATTGGTATGTATGTGTGCAGAATTAATTGCTCAAATATCGGGGAGTTCACCGAGTCAAATGCTAGAAAACACCACTCATAGCATACTTGAATTGGGGGAAGAGTTAATTCGTTTCCATTTCTGCCTCTATGGTGGATTTCGACTAATATCGTATTCTCTCCTCGTCAGTTTCCCTCAATAAGCAGACATTTTCCTAAGGGTTCGTTGGTTGATGCTTAACACTAGAACGACGGGACTTGGACACGGTCAAGGACAGACAGCCTACTAGGGCTATTTTGAGAATTTCCGATTTCGCGATGTGTTAAAGGTTGCGAAATGAAATTACAAAAGAGGATATGTTTTGCTCGACTATTTAAAATGTTTTTTTTTTAATTTTAGTAACAATTACAAAAAATACTTGTTTTTCGCCTCTTTATGATTATTATTTACAATATTGCCGGAAAGAGCGAACTGTTTAGTCTTCTTCACGTGAAATATCACCTAAAATGAGTTATTTTCATTTATTTGCAACAAGGGACACTAGGTAATACATTTTTGACTTACCCTCGTTTATTCTAGTTTTTTAAATTTTTGCTTTTCTTGTGATCACAAAAAAAAACAATTGTATGGCTGAAACACAACTGTCGACAGTAAATATATGTCAGCCAAAATGGTGAAGTTCGTTGTTTTAAGCAAATTTCTAATTATTTCTTAAAATATACGCAAGATAAATTTGTTACTTCACAAAAGTAAAGATCTCTAAAATGGATGAAAAGTCAAGAAAAGGCAAAATTTTAAATACATTTATGGGCACGGGTTTCTTTGTACATCTACATCTACGTCATACCCTGCATGCCACCCAAAGGGTGTGTGGCAGGGGGTGCTTTCACACCAGGCATCATGAATGATACGGTAGAACACCGAAATTACATTGAAACCAGCGTACCACACATGCAACGCGCCAATTAACAATCTACTAACCAAGAAACATTCTATCGTCAATCGTTCCAACGTGCAAGGGGTACAAGGACTATTACTACATATTCAAAATGTCATGCATAAATAAGAACATCAATATTTACATCATGCATAAATAAGAACGTAGAGAATATAAAGAGAAAGATTTACTGTCTGCCTATTGTCACAATTCGAACTACTCATGACGACGATCACAGCTGTTATGGTCCCGAATGGTACGCGGAAAAAATGACATTTTATACCTATCGGTTCTACAATCTAGCTCTCTAATTTTATTGGCGCGATCTAATCTGGCGTAGTACGAGGGGGTTAATTGTATGTTTTTTACGTCGTCAGAGAAATGATTTTCCTGAAATTTAGTCAGAAGGTTAAGCCTATAATTTAATCTACGCTGTGTTAGCAATTCCCGACCTAATTCTTCTAACAGTCCAGACACACTAGCCAACTTATCGTAGCATCGTTTCACAAACCTAGCTCCTCTGCGCTGTACGCGATCTAACTCTGATATCAACCCCGTGTATGTCAAATGCACCCAACCATTCCCGTCGAAGCTGAAGTACGGTTGAGAGGATCACCACCGATTTTAGGTCTTGCTGACGAAGTTTCCTCCGTTTTATACACTCGTGTCCTCCGTCCAAAGCCACAGAGCACGATTTCCATCCCACTCGATGTTTTCTAGTTGTCAAGATGGAGAGTGATATCTCTTTAAGGAATGAAGGGGATGTGTGCGCATGGAATTCTCGTCACGTTCCCCAAGAAACCCGTCCGTCTCAGCATCTTCTTCTCCCCTCTGCTCCATTCCTCTCTCGCATCCATCGTATTCTTCAACTTTCAAGATATCTGCTCCAGCACTTCTTCTTTTGTGTCATCAAGACGCTTACCCCGCCCACTCTGGGCTGAGATGTAAACTTCCCAGCCCTCTTTTCAACGTCCATTTTTCCATCCATCCTGCACCAACGCTGCAGGCTTCAAAGGATCACGGAACCGCGCGTGGGCAGTAAATGCTTTATGGCCTCTCTTCCTCTTCTCCTGCTCACTCTCTTTTTGGATAGCTGTTCTCCCGTTGTGGTGCACATAATATGTCCGTCATGGGTCGAATATTTTCGGAGCATGATTGCGTTTACCCTCTTCCCTCTGCAGAGGTCGATTGGACCGGCTTGCCTGGTGTAGAGGTCAGGGTTCTTCTGAAAGGGGTCTGCCTGAAGTGTTGAAGCAAAAAGGGTCTCGGAGCCGCAAGAATCCTCCTTCGTTCAGGAAAGCGGTCATATATGCGTGAAGTGCGAACCGGTCACTTTTTTACTATCAGCGCATGGAAGGAAGAATTTCTCGTTCCGAACGTCTCTCGAAGAGGGCACTCTGATTTTTATATGCACGCTGGTGCTTATAACGCACCAGCCCTACCTTCCGTGAATCCATGGAGCCGACCTTATTAGATCTTGAATAGGGCAGGGGTTTGTGCGGCGGGAATCATTGGGAGTTATAGTTCGAACTAGCAAGACGTTAGTCACCATACTAGGTTTATCCAGTTTTAGATTTGAAACTTCAATTCAGCATACATCTCTTTTCCAGACTCCACCCTTCGTATCAATCTCTTTACTGTCGCACTTGCCAAGCACTAATTTAACGAAAAACAATTTGCCATGATATACCGAGTGAATCTTTTTATGTTTTTGTGGAAAATTTACTGGCAATATATTTTTTGTTTCGCAAAGAATTATCTATGTATGTCACCGTCACCAAGATGAATTTTCTACAGCCTCTTCCGTTGGCATTTATGAAAACCTACAGATGCCACAACGCTGTCTGCCTTACAGCATTATGCATCAAAATAGAACTTCAATATATTATTGTGAACTTTCTTTGAACTTATTACAGCTATCATGACTAATGAGTGAAATTTTCATATGTCTAGTGTTGTATGGGTGATAAAAAAGTACAATTAACAAGGTGTCTCTGTTTTGTTTAAATTAACCTCTAATAATGCAATATATCATGAGTTGTGTAGTTCTGTTAGTTAGAGTCAGTTTTTCCTCATTTCAGCCGTCTAGAATGGCTTCGTTTGAAACAATGATCTAGGAAAACAATAGTTGATCAATCAAAGAATAATTCATGATTCTCCCGATCAAAACCTTATCAGTTGTCCTCACTCTTTGATGTATCTGATGGTTTAGCCAGAAATTGGGAATTTCGGCGATCGGGTTGCTGTGGTGGCTAACTGGCTAACCATACAGGCGGTCAGGGTTCAAATCCCTGCAGAGGAGGATGTTTACAGAGGAATCCCGATCCCTACTCGAGTCTCTAGTTGAGGACACTTCAAGTGCAGTACTCCGTCTGTTGGATGGGACGTTAAACCATGGTCCCATTGGCGCCTTTCGTTAAGATCAGGCTAATGCTGACGTCTGGTTTCCATCCTCCCTTCCTCCCTTACCTATTCCTTATAGCGCTAATTACCTTAGTTGTCGGTCGCCTCCCCCAAAATCCATCCAATTGGAAATTCGTTCAAACTTACCTCTACCTACTGTTCTGCCTATAGCTGAAGCTGTCCTTATTAGGGCTCGTGAAGAGGAAAGAGACTAATGCAGCCTCAATCTTTGAGGGTTTTATTTTGACGGTCAATCCGATTTTAGACACAAGACTTCAATTTGACCTTCTTCTTCTTCTTCTTCAGTGTTCAACCCTGGGGTTAGTTTGCAGCAGTACGCCATTCCTCTCTTCTGTCTGCTTTCCTCTTCATTTCCGTGTATGTGGTGCAACCCATATCATTCACAATCTGCTGCATGAATGACATCCTTGGTCGTCCCGGGCGATTCCTTCCCTCTACAGCTCCTTCTGCTATAGTTAAAACGATGTTGTCATGTCTTAGAATGTGCCCTACGAGTTTGTCTCTTCTCGTTTGGATATGCCTCCACAGGGATCTGGTTTCTTGAACTCTTTCCAGTACCTCTTCGTTAGTGACTCTATCTTTCCAGCTGAGCTTCAACATCCTTCTGTAGAGCCACATCTCCAGGGCTTCTAGCCGCCTTCTCTCTTGTTTTCTTATCACCCATGTTTCGCTCCCGTATAGGGCCACACTCCAAACAAATGCTTTCATCATCCGTTTCCTTATTTCCAAACTGATGTTCTTGCTGGTGAGTAGGTTCTTTCTAAGATAGAATGCAATTTTGGCCTGATGTATTCTCCTTACAATTTCTTTCTGGCTTCTACCATCTCTTGTTATTCTGCTTCCTAAGTAGGCAAATTCCTCTACTACTTCTAGCTTCTCTCCTCCAATTCTCACTATTGGGGGTTCATATTGTTCTTCATTACTGCAAACCATCACCTTGGTTTTGCGTTTGTTTATTCTCATGCCATACTGTTTACAGAAAATCCTACCCATTGTGTCGAGCATCCTTTCTAGATCTTCTTTGGTCTCTGTGGTCACAGCAATATCATCTGCATAACGCAGCATATCTATCTTCTGTCCATTAATTTTAATCCCCACCTCAGTAGATTCACGAACTTGGTCTATAGCTTCCTGGATGTAAGCATTGAATATAAGAGGAGAGAGAGCACATCCTTGTCTCACGCCTTTTCTAACTTTTGCTTCTTGCTTTTGATGAAAATTCCTTATCACAAACATTTCGTTCATGTATAAGCTGAGTATTACCCGCATGTCTTTATATTTTAGGCCTGCTTTCTTCAGCACTCTGAACATCTCTTTCCAGATAACATTGTCAAATGCCTTTTCCAGGTCAATAAAGGCAATATAAGTAGTTTATTTCTCTGCATTTGTTTTTCAATAAGAAGCCTCAATGCCAGAATTGCCTCTCTTGTTCCTGATACTCTTCTGAATCCAAACTGATCTTCACTCAGCATATCCTCTACCTTTCCTTCCATTCTCCTCAGGATTATCTTGATGAGGATTTTCGACGCATGCGATATTAGGCTTAAGGTTCGGTACTGTTCGCATTTTGTAGCTACCGCCTTCTTCGGTATAGGAACCATGATGCACTTCTGAAAGTCGGTTGGTATCTCTCCTGTGTCATACATGGCCCTAATCATTTTCAGCAGCATTGTTTTCATATTTTCACCAGCATTCTTGATTAGTTCCGAGGGAATCTCATCAATACCCGTTGCTTTGTTCTCCTGTAGGTCTTTAAGGGCTTTTTCGAATTCTTCAAGCAGGATGTCGTCTCCTTTGTCATCTTCGTTAACTTCCTCTTCCTTTCCTATTACACCCTCTGATAGAGGTGGTCCGTCATACAATTCCTCAATGTACTCTTTCCATCTCTTCCCCACGTCTTCACCAAACAGCATTTTCCCCTCTTTACCTTCTATTGTGCCCGGTATTGTTGTTTTCCATCTGTTAAAAAATTTGTTTGCTGTCCTGTAGGCTATATCAGTTTTTCCTTTCTGCATATTTTCTTCCACTTCCCTGCACATTTCCTGAAGAAAACCTTCTTTTGCTTTCCTAGCTTCTCTGTTGACTAAGTTCCTCAGTCTTCTGTATTCAGCTTTTCCTTGTTCATCAATGGCGTTTTTGTATAGTCTTCTGTTTTCGATAAGCTGAATAACATCTGCTGTGATCCATTTCTTTTTGTTGTTAGGGTTTAGTTTTCCCTACTATCTTTTCTGCTGCTTTGTATATACCGGATTTAATTTGCTCCCATTCTTCTTTTACGCTGCCATGTTGGAAGTTTTTCGCAAGGGCGTCCGTTTCCTGTGCGTACTGTCTGGCGAGTCCCTCAGTTTTCAGTTTTTCTATTTTCCATTTCTGTTTTACCTCCTTTCTCTTAAGACATTTAAATCTGAGTGAACTTTTCATCAGGACCAGGTTGTGGTCGCTATCTATGTCTGCAGATGGGTAGCTCCTGCAGTCTTTTACTTGGTTCCTAAAACGTGATTTCACTAAAATTTCCCAGTAGGCTTCCGCGGAGATTCTGACTGTGGGCAGCGATTGTTCCGGGTTTCCATCCGCGTGTATCCATTATTTCGGACAATATTTCGCCAACGTTCCAGTTGGCTTCCTCAGGTCCACTGAAGTGACGATGCAGGAATTGGTCCTCTTAATATACACGTAGTTTGGCGCCAAATTTGTGGAGGTGTGCTCTCATTGGTTGGACTCTCTGAAGACCCGTTTCCACGCGCTGGCGAGGGTGTAGCCGTCTTCGCGGTTGAAATTCGCAGGTGTTTTTGCGATTTCAATTGCTTCCCTGATGACTCTTGGGTAATAGCGGCCTTCTTTATTCAATAATGAGGCGTTGTCAAAGTCAATGCTGTGGGTCGGTCCACTCCATTGATGTTCGGCCACCGCTGACTGGCTGAATTGCCTGTTTTTTGCGGCCCTTCGGTGTTCTTGCACTCGGCATTTCAGAGCTCTTGAAGTCTGGCCGATGTAGGAATTGCCGCAACTACATTTTATTTGGTATACTCCTCCATAGATGTCTTTAGGGTGGTGGTCTTTCGAGTTGACGAGGATACTCGCCATCTTGGTAACGCATTTAAATCTGGTCATGACGTTGTGTTTCTGGAGGGCTCTTGCGATTCTTTCCGTGGTCCCGGCGACGTAAGGTAAGATGGCGTGTGCCCTCGCCTTTTCTGTAGTACGGCTCTCTTCATAGGCCCTCTTTGGGGCCATCAGTTGCTGCTTCCGTTCCATCTTGCGGATTATCTTCAGGATGTTTTCTCGCCGGAAGCCGTTCATCTCCAGAAACACAACGTCATGACCAGATTTAAATGCGTTACCAAGATGGCGAGTATCCTCGTCAACTCGAAAGACCACCACCCTAAAGACATCTATGGAGGAGTATACCAAATAAAATGTAGTTGCGGCAATTCCTACATCGGCCAGACTTCAAGAGCTCTGAAATGCCGAGTGCAAGAACACCGAAGGGCCGCAAAAAACAGGCAATTCAGCCAGTCAGCGGTGGCCGAACATCAATGGAGTGGACCGACCCACAGCATTGACTTTGACAACGCCTCATTATTGAATAAAGAAGGCCGCTATTACCCAAGAGTCATCAGGGAAGCAATTGAAATCGCAAAAACACCTGCGAATTTCAACCGCGAAGACGGCTACACCCTCGCCAGCGCGTGGAAACGGGTCTTCAGAGAGTCCAACCAATGAGAGCACACCTCCACAAATTTGGCGCCAAACTACGTGTATATTAAGAGGACCAATTCCTGCATCGTCACTTCAGTGGACCTGAGGAAGCCAACTGGAACGTTGGCGAAATATTGTCCGAAATAATGGATACACGCGGATGGAAACCCGGAACAATCGCTGCCCACAGTCAGAATCTCCGCGGAAGCCTACTGGGAAACTTCAGAAATTTCTACGGGGAAGAAATTTCCAGGAACAGCAGAAGGTTCGAGAAACTTCGCAAGAGGAAGGAGAAGCTCCTATCTTCTTTGGCATTTCTCGAGCGATGCAGAGACTCCAACACCATCCCTGCCTTTGTCGAGGTCAAACATCATATCCAGTCGAAGAAAGCTCAAAGGATTCTCCGAAGAGCCAGCACAGCCCTGCTACGGGAAAGAGTGCAACACACGAGATGGGACATCCAAAAATGCACGGAGGAGCTGTATGATGTGCACTTAGCCCTTAGTGCATCCCTGAACATTACGGATTGGGATACGTTAGACAGAATTACGTGGAATTCTGCTACCACAGCCTTCATCTCAACGAAAGAGAAGCAGGTGAAAAAGTTCGACCGCCTTCATAGCCGTCAACACCCGGAGCTAGAAAACCATGGCCCTGATAAGGGCCGTACGGTAGTTAACCTGACTGACGTTCGCCTAAGTGAGGCAGCTGTCAGTGTACTTTCCAAGGGACTCAACTTCGCCGTTGCTCCTGCCCGCTTACCTAAGGAAGAACTAGTGACAGAAGTGGAATACGCCGTCCGGAAACTACCTAAGGAAGAGGCCGATGAACTACGTGATGAAGTGAGCCGTATACTGCTCCATTCCAAAACTCCCAAAACCAACGTCACCCGAGAGGAGAAAAAAGCTTTGAGGGAACTCCGGACGGATGATGGCATTATAATCACGTCGGCGGATAAAGGGAACGCAACTGTGGTGATGAAGAAGGAAGACTACTTCAGTAAAATCAACAGTCTCCTGAACGAGAACACCTACTCCGAGGAAAAATCGGATCCCACCTCAAGGATTCAGAAGGGAATAAAACATATCATCAACCAGTCTTCGATCCCTCCAGAAGAAAGGAAATGGATCATCGAGTCGGCTCCCAAACCACCTAGATTATACGGCCTACCCAAGATCCATAAACAAGGGGTCCCTCTACGACCCATAGTGAGTGCCATAGACTCTCCAACGCATAAACTCGCCAAATATTTGGCCCAGCAACTCCTACCGTTCTCCGGTCAGACGCCGACGCATGTGAAAAACTCCGCTCACTTCATTGAGATTTTAAAAAAGACCGAAATCAGCAAGGACGATATTTTAGTGAGCTTCGACGTAGTTTCTCTCTTCACTAATATCCCTATTGGTGAAGCAGTAGAAATAATCAAGACTTTCACAAGTGACGGCCTCCCGGGAGACATTCCAAGGATGGTGGAATTTTGCCTCAGAAACGCCTACTTCACGTGGAACGGTAAATTCTACAAACAAACAAATGGAGCTGCAATGGGATCCCCTCTCTCACCGGTGGTCGCCAATCTTTTCATGGAAGATTTTGAACGGAAAGCCTTGCAGTCCTTCCACAAAAAGCCAAAACTCTTTGTGAGGTATGTGGACGACACATTTGTGGTATGGCCACATGGAACGGATGAACTCGAGAAGTTCTTGCACCACCTGAACGCACAAAATGCAGCCATCACATTCACCATGGAGACGGAAACGGACAACTGCCTGCCTTTTTTAGACGTCCTCGTCGAGAAAAGAAAAAATGGGTCTTTAGGACACTCCGTTTTTCGGAAAAAGACCCACACGGACCGATACCTCCATGCGAACTCCCATCACCACCCTCAACAGAAAGCCGGAGTAATTAAAACTTTATTCCACCGAGCATGCTCGCTCTCAGACGCTGCTTCCATCGCAAAAGAGAAACGACATCTAATGGAAACTTTCCAGATGAACGGCTTCCGGCGAGAAAACATCCTGAAGATAATCCGCAAGATGGAACGGAAGCAGCAACTGATGGCCCCAAAGAGGGCCTATGAAGAGAGCCGTACTACAGAAAAGGCGAGGGCACACGCCATCTTACCTTACGTCGCCGGGACCACGGAAAGAATCGCAAGAGCCCTCCAGAAACACAACGTCATGACCAGATTTAAATGCGTTACCAAGATGGCGAGTATCCTCGTCAACTCGAAAGACCACCACCCTAAAGACATCTATGGAGGAGTATACCAAATAAAATGTAGTTGCGGCAATTCCTACATCGGCCAGACTTCAAGAGCTCTGAAATGCCGAGTGCAAGAACACCGAAGGGCCGCAAAAAACAGGCAATTCAGCCAGTCAGCGGTGGCCGAACATCAATGGAGTGGACCGACCCACAGCATTGACTTTGACAACGCCTCATTATTGAATAAAGAAGGCCGCTATTACCCAAGAGTCATCAGGGAAGCAATTGAAATCGCAAAAACACCTGCGAATTTCAACCGCGAAGACGGCTACACCCTCGCCAGCGCGTGGAAACGGGTCTTCAGAGAGTCCAACCAATGAGAGCACACCTCCACAAATTTGGCGCCAAACTACGTGTATATTAAGAGGACCAATTCCTGCATCGTCACTTCAGTGGACCTGAGGAAGCCAACTGGAACGTTGGCGAAATATTGTCCGAAATAATGGATACACGCGGATGGAAACCCGGAACAATCGCTGCCCACATTTCACTAAAATGTAATCGACCTGTTGTCTTCTTAAGTCTCCTGGGGCCTTCCAGGTGTATCTTCTTCTCTTGTGATGCTGGAAAAGAGTGTTTGCAACTAATAGTTGATGTCTCGAGCAGAACTCGATTAGTCGGGTTCCTCTTTCATTTCTTCTTCCAAGTCCATAGCTGCCGACAATCCCTTCTTCTGGTTCTTCACCCACGCTCGCATTCCAGTCCCCCATGACAATCAGGTTTTCATCTCCCTTAGCATGTTTGATCTCATTACTTATTTCTTCGTATATTTCGTCAACTACCGCATCCGCTTCTTTGGACGTAGGCATATACACTTGTATTATTACGGTGTCTTTTGGTGTCAATTTGACCTAGATTTCTTTTTTTCAGTAGTTTTTATTCTAACGAGCATTAGGGAGTGCTAAATGCCACGGAGGAAAAAATAATCTACCGAATACGTGAATTGTGGAATTTCGCACTTAAGTGCACATTCGGATGACTCTGTAAATGTTTTACCGTGGATAGTCCTGGAATTCTCAAAATTCGAACATTCAGTTCGCTATAAATTCCAAAATAGGTCCAACACATTTGGGACCCTAGTCATAAAGATTTAACCAACAAAATGAATAAAATACAAAGGAAGCAGCGCGCGTCATTAAAAACTGCTACGAGCGTACATATAGTTTCTCACAACTTATAGAGGGATTAAGGTGGGAGCCCTTAGAGACTCGGAGGCTACACGCTCTGGAAATTTTTTGGAGACGAAGGAGCACTTACAAAAGTAAAAAGTTGAAGAATACCCAGAGGAAAAGTTTCTAAGCCCAAGTTTTCCCCGTTCGAGTCACGACAGTATAAATTAATTTTGGTCTGTCTACGGAATTAATTTTCCGAGAGAAACTTCATCCGAGTTTTTTTTTCTCGAGACCTGGGAGTTAAAAATATTCTGGAGGTCCGCGCTTGTACTTTTGATAAGCTTAGAGTGATTCGAGACGCGGAAGTAACAGTTGACTGTAGTTTGCTGGAGGGCTGGAGTTTACGGACGGGAAGTAAGGTTTCTTCCTGTCACTTAAGTACTCAATCCTATCTCTCTCCTGGATAATCTTTTGATAAAAATCTCACCTTTTTGCATTTTACTCCTACATTCTTATCAGTCAGAACTCTTATCTGTCCTTCCTCCCGTTTCCCTCTTCAGTCGTACAGATAGAGTAATGGTTGGGGCCGATGAAGAGAAGTAGTTCATACATATTGAAGAGTAAATTTTCCGAGTTCAAGATTTTCTTGTATGAGCCACAAGCGTATGAATTAATTTTTTCATATCCTTAATTGTAAATTCGGAGACAAACTTCGTCCGCTTTTTTTCTTAAAGATATAGGTGCTAAAAAAACTCCTGAGGTCAGTAATTTTTAGCGCTAAGGAAAAAATCGTCGACATTTTTTCGGGGATGGAGTTTGTTAAGCATTATGAGGATTTAAAAACCCATTACAAACAATGAATTACAAATAAGTTAGCTTAATGCATATTATATAATGAATTTTGGTAACTCGTGACCGGGAACAGATAGATATATTTATGGAAACGTTTTGCTTCAGATAATTTTGGCTCTACAAATTGAAAGTGGTAAAAGTGGTTTATTTTCTGTATCAACCTTTGTTTCCCCGTCTACGGAATTGATTTTTAATTTTTCTTAAATCTTATTTATTTTTTAGGAAATCTCAGCGCTAATAATTGTCCGGAGGTCATTAACTTTTGGCGCTTTATAAAATGACAAAGAGAATGCTCGAGTCAGGGAGGCTTGGATATATTAGAACGAATCACAAAAGCGTTTTCCCCTAATAATGAATGAATTATTGGCAATCGTAAATGGACATAATTGTTGCATTGAAAGTGGTATATGCATTAAAAAAGTAAACTTTTGACTTCTATATTGGTGGAAAAAAACCAAGTAGTTTCATTCTTAACATGAACCTTTTGACTGCCTCAGTTACCAGCTATCACATATTTTGGTATAAATTTTTACATCGAGCAGATGAGATTTTTACATCGAGCAGGTTCCCGAATAGAGGAATGTTTTAATGCCACCGAGACAATGCGCCATTATTATTTTTCCTCGTGAAGTATAATTTTCCTCAAATTTAAAATAATATTTTTTGTGCCATCTTCGGTAGCATATACATATTTACATACATGTTATATACACATATTGGACATTACATGTGCATGTTCTCAGAGGCTTAGTTTCTCTTTGCAAAAGTGTTACGCGGGAGATACCGATTACAGAAATAAATTAGAGTAAAGTGTGTGTGTAACAGTAATCCTCTGTGAACTTGGAACAACACAAGTGAGGAGACTTCGTTGAATAAGAAAAACGTTGAATGCATGGCCATTTTGCTGGGCCGGAAAACTGAAAATTACAGAAAGCAGCCCAACTCAATCCAAGGGAAACAGTGTAGCATAAACGAACCAAAAATATGTACCTCGTGAAATTTGTTTTATTTAATTGTTAGCAGCGACAGGTGATTTTTCCCATCCCCCATTGTAAGACCTGAATAAATGGTGAACTTTAATGAAATTATGGTAGCCTATTCAATAAATCTAAATGGTAAATGGAAAAATCTTTGGCTAGTAAAATTATTAGAATTAATGGCAAAGGCAGTACCTTGGTGGAATTTCTTCATAGTTAAATTATTAATTACTTAGTTTTCCACAAAAGGTTTATTACGTTCTTAGGACTCGGGTTTCATCGCTGCGCAACATTAACAGGTACAGACATAGTAAAAAAACATTGCTTAACCAATAAAAAATGAGAGGAGGGAGGGAAAAGGTAGTCTTCAGGTAACGGTTGGGGGTTATGGGAATAGGGTGGTGGGGAGGGATCGGTTCAGTCATTTGAAAGATCTAAGGCTTTCCCGGCGTATGATGTCGTAAAAGGTTACTCGACCTTCCACCGGGTCGAACTGTCCATCTTGTGGATAAATGTTTCTCGGGTGCGAATTTCCACAGAGAAAAAATTATCCGCATTGACCGGGATTCGAACCCGGATCCCTCGATTTTCGGCCGAGTGCTTTAGCCAGTTAGTTCAATATATATTTATTTCAGTTTGTTATGCAAAATACATATTTTTATCAATAATAGTCATTTTGTTTCATTTCTAACTTAATTCCGTTATTAGTAGTCCGGCATCCAAGGGTCCGGCATAAGTGCCACCAGATCCCTCCCCCTACACTGGCGATGACGTTCCTCCTTCTGCATCTGCATCTGCACCGTCTTCTATAAGTGCCTGGCGGAAGAGGGAGGTGAGGAAGGGTCGCACCGTGTTTGGTGCACCTGGTACCGATATGTTATCAATGAGGGACAGGAGGCCTCTCCCTACTGTCTTGCGTTTTAAGTTCAGATATACGAATTTTGATATTAGTGTCGAGAGTACTATATTTTTAAAATTAGGGAAGAGCCGAAAGTTTAATGTTAACAATTTTTCGTCCGTGATGGCACCACCACCAAAGACATCCCAGGTACGATAAGTCTTTCTTATTGCCCCCCACACCCTCCCACCATCACCACAGCCGAGAATGTAGTGGGGAGCGGAGTCAACCCGACCGCAAGCAGGGCAGGTCGGAGAATCGGCGAGCCTCATACTCGACATAACCTCTCGTGTAGGGAGGAGTCGGGCAATAGTGTCAAACATGGCGCTCGCCGCCCCCGCGTCCGCCCCGCAAGCAGCCTAGTTCCTCCATGGATTCAATATTGTAGTGGGGGGGTCTTCTCCCTCTCTATCAGCCTCCGGTAGATCGTCTTTACTGCAAATGTTTCCCCTGTTCGTAAACATTCTGTCATTTTTCGGCATTCCTGGATAGCTCTCCTAAAATGTATACTTTTGAAACTGGCCTCCGACCACGCGGATTGGAGGAGGCCCCGCCTGGCTTCATTTCCTCCCCCTAAAATGTTAGTCGATAATTTTGAGAAAATAACATTTGCCTTTAGGGCGACATTTGTTAAGTTCAGGCCGCCTCTCGTCGGGGGATTGTACAGTTGTGACCTTGGGGCCTTAGCTACCTAGGCGTCCTCTTCCCTTGTGGATTTTTGTGACCTTTACGGTCTACTGGCTAAAGCACTCGGCCGGAAATCGAGGGATCCGGGTTCGAATCCCGGTCAAGGCGGATGATTTTTTTCTCTGTGGAAATTCGCACACGTGTGCATAGCGGGTGACTCCGTAAAAGTGGAACTCCGTGGCTAGTCCCGGATAGCTTGAAGTTTGTTTCTCGGGTGTTGCACCGCGTAAGAGGGTCCAAAGGTCTCAACGTTACGGAGATCAACTTGATCTCCATCTTCAGGGGGTTCTGATGCCGTGTTTTTCATTTTGGCCGACATAAATACTCATTGCAGTAGGTTCAGGTGCCATCTGATATATATTTTTTTGCAATTTGAATTTTTCATTAGGTAAGCATATTATAACTGCAAGTTTAAGTTTTTTATCAAGTATTTAGCAGTTTCTGTAAAAATACAATTTAGACGATGCTTTCAAAATTAGATGTAAGCAATTTGATTGCAATTGTGAGACTGTCGATGGGCCTGTACAAAGCAGGAAGATTAATTATATATATTCTAATGATGCTATGAGGAATATGATGAGTCTGTGTGCTGTATCTCTTGCAAAATCAAAGCAATCGATAGAACTCGGCATCGTTACCTGGAAGAAACATTTCCTGTAGGTACCTAGGTTTATAAAGGAACTTGAAGGAACATCCTGATCTCAGCGTAGTAAGAATAGAACATAAAGGCTAAAACCTGGAAATTCAAATGAAAACAGTATTCAGAAAAAATGTGCTTTATTGACGTATGTTATGGAACAACTCAATATAAATGCACCGATCAGCTGTCACAGCAATATATAATCCGAAGACTCCTGCGATATTGAGTGGAATTTATGCATGACACAGAAATAAAAATATACAATTATCCAGAGAAATAAATCTTACTGCGACTTAGGTTTCGATGTTTCGATAATAACCTGATAATGACGTAAAAATATCGAAACGTAGATCGATAATCACCTGATAATGATGAAAATACAAGGAAACCTAGGTCGTAGTACAATTTATTTCTGTGGATAATTGCATATTTTTCAATTATTCAAGCCACAGCAATACATACCAGTGAAAATTGATCAAATCTTGAAGCTCACATGCAATCAGTGCAGGATTTACGTTTAAGCTACACAAGCTATAGCTTAGGGCCCCCACTTTCTTGGGGGGCCCCAAAAAATTGACCGAGTGAGCAATTGTCATATATACTTAAATATACTGCAGCATTATTAGTCCCAATGTCACACGTCCGGGACGTCCTATACTCTTCACCCAATTTTTTTAGCGCGTCGTTTTGAAGAACAAAGCGCTCTTGTGCCCAGGGTTTGCATTACCGATAACCAGTTAAGCGGTACACCAGGGTTGAAATTCACTATGAAAGTCTACATTGTAGCACACGAGGCCTGAATATCTAGTTCGCATAAACCCCCCTCGAAATTCGCCTTGAAGGAAGATGGCTTGGTGGTGCAACTGGCTGGATCTTTTTTTTGCCCTGTATGCTAATGAATATGATATTGTTATAAATTATATGCTAATGAATATGATATTGTAATATGATATTGTTATAAATTATATGCTAATGAATATGATATTGTAATATGATATTGTTATAAATTATATGCTAATGAATATGATATTGTAATATGATATTGTTATAAAATAAAATCATTGGAACAACACACCTGACCGGCAATTGGGAGATCCGGGTTCGAATCCCGGTCAAGTCAAATGATTTTTTCATAGCGAATTTCAACCCTGGTGTATATGCACCCGTGCGAGTGACTTTGTACCACATCGTTGGTTACATGCAATGTTTGAAAACAGTTAACCGGTGTTGGTAATTATGACTACCGAAAGTACTGATAAATTTCGACAGCAAAATAAACATTATTTTAAGTTAAAGATTTATTATTTCACCATCTATACACTTTTTAATTGTATTTCAGTTTAACCCTCTAGGTATCCGAAAATCATATTTGGCACTGACATAGAATATCTGGACTTATAAAGGGCCCATTATCTCAAATAGCTTAGGGCCTTATCAAGTCTAAATCCGGCCCTGCATGCAATCACCATATTTTCATGTATTCCGATGCTTCGTTGAAAATTATCTATAAGACTAAGAACATTGAGAAATTTGAACACTTTTCAAGGTTCGCGCTGTAACTCGGTTTTAGTCAAAAGATTTCCTAATATAGGATATGAAAATATTCGAGACATTTTTGGAAAGAGAGAAACAAACTCAATTAGTCCGTGAGTATCGATGGAAAGTCTCTCTCAGCCTTCTCGATAAAGAGTAAAGGCCGTCCAATCAATCTCCTGTCAATTGAGAAAGATGGCCCCCTTCCGATGACTCAATCAATCTCGTTTATTTTTTAACCATTGACCTCCAGCCACCTATCACCCAACTCTCTCTTTCTCCAGCATCCTTCTTCCCTGATCCTTTGCGATTGAGTACATCTCATTCTCTTAATTGCTAATAAATGCTTTCCCGTGACAGTATGTCAGCTGCCATTCAAATGTAAATAGATGAACTGATACTCTCTCGGCAAAGTGTCAGAACTGATAAGTATTAACGTTAAAGAGAAGTTTTTGGGCAGAAATAAGATGAAATACAAGTTTTCCAATGCGATTCTCCTTTTATAGGTTAATATTTTAAGTTTTTTCTATTACAAAATATCGATAATTAATTTTTAAGGTAGTGCAAGGAAGAGGAATGCTCAAGACTAGTCGCGACCCTTCACAACCATTCCTTCGAATTTTAGGTACTGCGAGCGAGATAATTTCCTCATCATTATAGTGACCATATTCGATATATGCGTTTTAATTTCGCCAACTGTGAGACACACGAATTAAATATTGCATTACTAATGGTGCAATAGTATAGTTTTACATGACAGAAATTGTAATTGATCATCTGAAAATGTCTAATTAAATGTGTAACTTGACTCATTTATTTCACTCGGTACAATTAGAACTCCATCAAAACGGAAAGATAATTATGATCCCGAAGAATTTAATGCAGTCGACAATATGATTAATTTTCAAAAATAGTTGAGGAAACAAAATACTCACTGTTGATTTTATTTATGAGGTCTAAGTGTAGGGAATGCCTCATTTTTAATATAAGGTCTATTTGGAGTACACTTAGGTACCATGTGTCATTTAAAATGGCTGTTGTTTTTTGGCAAATATCTCGGAAATTAATGCCGTAGGAGGTAGAATTTTTGATGGAAATGGAAGGGTGATATATTTTTCTTTAGAATAAGACCAAATTGATTGATTTACAGGGAAAATAATATTTCGCTCAAACTGCCTTAGGGCAATTTCCTTACAGGGATTAGTTATGGAGATTCTGTTGGATGGTAAATTTGACAAAATGGTAAATCATTTTTAGTGACCATGTTTTAAAATGGTTTTTTCCCGAAAATTTACGAAACACATTGCGCTAAAATCTCGAATCGGTTGACCATAGAAATTTTACTGGCAATCCATCATTGTCTCTGGCTGGAACTTTAGTACGTCCGATGAGGATGCACAATGGGTTCCAATTCACAGTCTTGCGGTTGTAACTTGCATGACGAGGGACTAGTTATTTCTCCTAAATACGATATGATTTGGCCAATTTATTTCTAACTTAGAACGAGGGAGAACTTAATCTGGAGATCTTCGCAAGCATTACTCGGATCTGAAATCGAAACCCACATAACCATATGTTTACTGGGCACTCATGTAGGTACAGTGTACCTGGTGTGTAGAACTATAACAGTAAAATCCATGAGCAAGGGCGTCAGAGAAATAAAATTCTCACTCAGAAATAGCAATGAGGATTGAAATAAGGAAAATGGGATCCTCGTTGGGAATGTGATCAAATATTAGCACGAATAGGTGATCTCACGCTCCTGTCTGTAGTTTTCTACTCAAGTTTCTTCGTTATGACTGAGAAATGTAAATACAAAATCTATACAATGAAGAGAATGGAAAGCTCAGTAAATTTATGAATTAACAGTTTATTTTAGGTGCATATTTACAAAAAGAACAATAGATCCTCAGAAGGTGTTGTTTAGACAATTTTTCTGAATTCTGGCTGAGAAAACACTTGCGATCTGTTGCATTTTACGAGATTCACTCGTAGATTCTCTTCATTAAAAGCCAACATTTTCGTTATGTATGTATGTATGTTATTTCGTTTTCGATACCGTTATTAACCCCGTCTTATGGTAGATACTTAGGTCGTGTATTGAAATATTCTGTTACTCCTACTTACCTTGTTTGCTCCCAATAATCTTTCCTCCATCTTATCCGCCTCATACCCTTTACACTAACTCAAACAATGTGGCCGAATAGGTTAACAACGGCAATTTATCTAACAGATTATACATTTCTATTTTCAATTCGACATCGCAAAATAATTCTTTACATTTGTAACACGTGAAGTTATTACTATCAGAGTCACGGTTGGACATCCGCTGACGATATCGCAAATTCACTATTTTTCGTCAAAATAATAGTTGAATAAGCGATGTGTTGTAGAAAATTGACGGAGAGTTAATGTCAGTGATTTTGCTTTAAAGAAACGTCTCTCCCACGTTTCCGTTTCCATGGAAATGGAAGCTTTAAATCCACGGTTGATCATTAAAGTTCCTTTGAGTTATCGGTTGTTCAGGGATAGAAAATTATTTTATCAAAAATAATAAATATAGGGAATAGGTTTTGGTGCTTGGAGTAACGACTTCTCGTATTCAAGTGATAGACTGAATCTTTTACTTTTTTTACTTTTTTCTGAGATTCTCATTCTGTATCATCAGTTCATCTTTTTGCATTTGAATGATGGGTAGCATGCTCTCGCTGGAAAACCTATACGAACCATTGAATTAATGAAGTGCTCTCGACCTTAAAAGGTCAGCTTGGAGAGAAAAGGGTGCTTGAAGACGACAGAGCGGTGGGCGGCAGGAGGTCATTGGTTGAAAAATGAATGAGATTGATTGAGGCAACGGAGGTAGACAATCATTCTCAATCCACAAGAGATTCACTGGGCGGCCATCACTCTTGAGCGAGAAGGCTGAGACAGACTGTCCGTCGATACCTACATGGACGACCATTCGGTCTGACTAATTACGTCTGCTACCCTCTTCCCAAAGAGCTCTTGAATTTTTTCATATCCAAACTTAGGAAATCTTTGGAACTAGGCCATGTTACAGCGCGAACTTGACAACATTTTTCAAAATCCTCAATTTCCTTCATCTGAATGATATGTTTCATCCAAGTCTCGTTATACATGAATTCATATGGCAATTGACGTCGAGTTTAAAGAGTTTTCCTTTTGACGTCTATATTTATTGCGATGAAAGATGATTGGTTGACTCTTATTGTGTCGCTCCATACTACAGGTCAAAAAAGTAAAATTTCCCTAATGCTGTTTTCATTCGCATTCACAGGTTTTACCCTCGACATTCTACTCTTACTTCGCTGAGATCAGAATATTCTTTAATGAATTTTGGTAGAGGAAATGGTGCTTCCAGGAAAGATTACGAGTTCTATCGACAGCTGTAATATTGCAAGGGATGGAGTATGCAGTATCATCATCTTCCCCACTACATCATTATATCAACGTAACTTTCCTGATTACTACAGACCAATCGGTAATCTCACACTAGCTCTCAACTATTTTATATCCTTATAATTAACTATTACCTGCACTGCTATTGTTTGCTATTAACTGCTATGCTCAACGCTTATATCTTATCTACTTAGCTTATATCTGCGAATATAAACTAGTTGAGAGCAGCTATATACTAATAGCAGCGCAAAGGTCACAAAATTTTCAACTTTATCCTCACATTCACATTCTGTCTGTTATTCTATTAGCTTGCGGACTTATTAAGCAGCTTTAAATTAGGAATACTGGTCGTTCAAATTAGAGACAAACTTCAAAATAAATAAAGTATAATGAAAATTCTTATTCTTTCCACCGAATTTTTTTCCCTCCAAATTAGCGAAATTTACATAAAAGGATTCGCAAAATTGCTAAATTATAGATTATTTGGTAAACCTTCCTCTTGACGACCTACAGCATTATTGAAAGCGAGACACTCATGAAAATATGGGAGAATAAATAGTCACAATTTACACGTTCCAGTTTCCTTTCCATTCCTGTCCTATGACCCGTCCTGCGCATGCGCTCTAATCTATTCCGGGTCTCGCCACCCGCGCATGCGCAGGACGCGTCATAGAACAGGAATGGATAGGAAACTGGTAAGTGTAAATAGTGACTTACAGATCAACTGGGATTTTAAATAGCTCTAATCGTAAGGAAAGCTATTTCATCAGAATGACAAACATGGATAATGAGTTGGAAAACTTTTTTGAAGTAGACGATTAGTTTAGAGGCAGTGCCACGTTTAAACTTGTCATATCTTAACAATAAATTGGTGGAATCAAATGACGCTTTCTTTTAAATTATTCACGTTTGCCATTTTGAAAAAATTGGTACTTCCATCACACGCTCACATCTCACGAAGAAAGGGTCTGCAGAGGGAGAAAAGAGTGGGCGTTATGAGGAGAGAATGGTGAAAATGGAGGAATGAGCTGGGAATCCATTAACAGAGACTTTGAGCGTTGAATGGGAATTGGAACGAAGAAAAGACTCGCGTATTAAGCTGCCCCGCCACGGTTATTCAACTATAATTCTGAAGGTGAGATCAGCTATTTTCAATGCCAGGGTGCAGCGATTTAATCATTAGATTTTTATCATTGCCGCTATTTTTATGGGAGCCCCTAGAGACTCGGAGGCTACACGCTAGGCTTAGGTTGCTTGATAAATTCAGAACTAATATTTTTCAGAGCGACATAGAGAATATTATCATGACTCATCACTACATCTCTAGGTCTGGTAGATGCGATAAAATAAGAGATATACACTGCCGAGCAGATAGGTACAAAAACTCGTTCTTTCCGCTTACAATGAGAGACCACAAGAAAATTTGAGCTCCACTAAATACACTCCTAAAATACATTTCACCATTTCATCTCCAAAAAACTAACCGGCTGGTGACCTAACACCCCGTGCCACGCGCCCATGGGGCAGCTCGCGGGGTATTATATAGATGTAGATGTATTTTGTTATCACACGATCAAATGATGCCAGAAATTATTGTAATGAACGTATCATAGGAAGAACGAGTCTGAATCATATATATTATTTCTCAAAGGTGATTTTTTGTCGCAACGCCATAACCTCCGTAATTCTTCATCAACATTAACGATTTAAACATCAATTTAAAGCTTATGTTCTCCGCTATTGACAAAAAATAGACAAATGGTTTTTAATTAGTTTTTTTCAAAATTATTTTTTTTAATGATCAAAAATTAACAGTGCCATCTGTTGAAAATATAATCAACTAATATGTTGGATATGGTTACGTGCTTAAAACAAGAAAGCTTAAAACGCTTTAAATCAAAAAAGCTTAAAACGTTCTTAAAAGGCTGTAGGAGGCGCCATCTATTAACACATCGTTTAGTTAGATTGTTTACATTCTACATGCAATCAGTGTGACCTTTTACCGTTTACGCTATGTATCTTTAACACAAGCATTAATAACATATAACTGTCCATGGGAAGAATCAGGTAGAAGAACAGGAAGAAAGAAGGAAGAAACAGGAAGAAGCTGATAGGTAGAAGAACAGGAAGAAAGAAGGAAGAAACAGGAAGAAGCTGCATACTGTGCGAAATATTCGCACGGGCCAGCTAGTTGAATTATAAACCATTTCAGATGAAGACAGGTATAGAAGCGATACTTCCAATTTCTTAGTGCATACGTATTAATTATGATTGGTTATTTTACGTATTTTATTTTATTTTCAATCCATTCATCATTAAAAAGTAATTAAAAATACTTCACTTGCAATTAGACTTCTAATTTGAAAGTAATATTAGATTTTGATACTGATGGGGTGAATGGAATCGATTTTTGGTTCTTTACCATCTCCACCATTTTGTTTAATAAAAGGTTTAGGTAAAAATTTTGGCAAAATATAACTAAATGTATGCTTGGGAGCCTACACATAATTAAATCAGAATATTTATTCGAATCAAATTAAAAATTATGGAAGATTTGATTTTTGGCCATCATTTTTTTTTATTCCAGCCCCCTGGGTGCCGTATGAATGTGGACGCTTTCTGTTAATGACCGGGTGTCATCATATTATAACTTTTTTTGTCCTCTTTCGGGACAGGTCGTTCATTCCTTTCTTGGTTTGGGAGGGTATGTTGCTCCGTCGCACTAAGAGGCTTTATTCAAATTAATGATGCAGTGAAAAGATCGTAATTACTTATTTTAGTCTTTTCATAGATGAGCTATCTGTGGAAAAAACGACCGTGGGTAATGTATCGTATCTATTTATTTTAGTTTTTAAAATGCCATCCGTATACGCCGTGGGATTTCAAAGAAGTGGACAAGGTAACGGTCGTACAAATCATTATCATCCATATATGCTATTTCTCAAAAGTGTTCTTTTGTCGTAACGCCATAGCTCCCATAATTCTTCATCAAAATTAAATGTTCTAACATTATGCAACTATGTTCTAAAGCTTATGTTCCCCACTATTGCCGAAAAATAGACAAATGGTTTTAAATTAAAGTTTTTGTTTTAAAAAGTGGAAAAAAATGATCTAAAATTAACAGTGCCATCTGTTGACAATATAATCAACTAATATGTTGGCTATGGTTGCGGGCTAAAAAGACTGTAGGAGGCGCCATCTATTAACACATCGTTTAGTTAGATTGTTTACATTATACATGCAATCAGTATGACCGTTAACCGTTTACGTTTACGTTATGTGTCTTTAACACAAATATAAATAACATGAAATTGTCGATGAGAAAACACAGGTAGAAGAACAGGAAGAAAGAAGGAAGAAACAGGAAGAAGCTGCATGCTGTGTGAAATATTCAACAGGTAGAAGAACAGGAAGAAAGAAGGGAAAAACAGGAAGAAGCTACATGCTGTGCGAAGTATTCGTACGGGTCAGCAAGTTATATATTAGACTGAAAATATCAAGCGACAATAACCTGATGAGAAAATTCCGCTGCCAATGAATGAATTCAACTGGTGATTCAAATGTTCCCATGTTTTTTGAACGCTTCCGTAGTTTTATGAAGTTCAGTCATGGAAAGAAAGACGTTATTTTTCTCATCTACCTGAATTTATCCTATCGGCAGTATTAACAACGATGGCGAAATGATGATGACGCCGTGTAATTTATTTTCTATTTAATTACCGAATGTTTACATACAGTAGACGAATAAAAAATAGTTTATTTGAACTAGTTAATTGATTTTAAGTATCAAATGCGTGATGAATATTCCTTTCCCTTCGTCTGATTCGTGTTCAACTTTCTAACAGATTTTTATCGTCTAGCTCCAATTTTCCGTGCGGTGCTCCAATTTCCATCTTCAAACGAGAAATTTTTATAGCAAATGAAGGATAATGTGATACTGATGTATTATAGTAACATTTAAGTTAATTTTAACATGTATTTAATCGTGTGAATATAATGTTTTTGCACTGACTGCTTTGATTGAAGCGCAACTGGAGGTCATCATAATAGCAAAAGAGGTATTTAAAAGTACATCTACATCAACATACTACCCTGAGAGCCACCACATGGGCGTGTAGCAGGGAGAGTTTGGACACCAGCCGTGTAAATATGTAAGAGATGGTTTTGGGAGATGAAATGGTGACGTGGGGCACTATTATGTGAGTGTATTTAGTGGAGCTCAGTTTTTATTGTGGTCGTTTATTGTGCGCGGAAAGAACGAGTTTTTGTACCTGCCAGTTCGGAAGTATATAATAATAATAATAATAACAACGTTTATTATCGTGGGCTACTCTTAGCCCCTGAGATAATGAAGTACAATTTTTCAAATTAATACAATTTTGAAATTCAAAAATTAGATTAATAATACAGTGATGAAACTCAATATACAAAATTGAATTAATTATACAATGATGACAGGCAAAACAAAAAATTAAAAAAACTCATTGTATACTTGGAATTCGTAATACAGCCGTGCATATTACTGCAGAGATCACTACTAGGATAACATTTAAATACATGATTAAGCATATAAACCGTAAGGAAAAAGGTAATTAATGATAACAGTAATAATTACAAGTATAAAGTTGAATACATTCATATTCAATAGATTAATTCTTCTTCAATATGTATAAAGCATCTAATTTAACATTTGTTTAATTTTACTTCGTTTCAATTTTAGACGGACAACATTTTAGGATTATTTATTAGGATATCATACACCTTGGATTTGAAAGCATGGATGGATTTAATATTTCTAACTTTAGATGGTAGAGAGTTCCATACTCTAGAAGCGGTTACGGTGAAGGATTTAGTGACGTGAAGTGTGCCATGTTGAGGGATGTGAAGGTCTACGGGATGATTCCTAGTGGGAACTGTTTGTATATCTTTTTTCCAGGTAAATCTAGCAGATAGGTAAAGGGGATTGCGAGTGGATAAAATTTTATAAGTAAGCAGAATAACATGGTATAAACGACGCTGTTTTAGTTTCCACCAGCGTAATTGGACGTAAGTGTCAGATATCCTATCCCATTTTTTGAGGTCATATATTTAGCGCCTTTAAGAGTCCATTGTCACTTGCAATTTGTTGTTACTTTCTTCGCTGATATTAGTAAACAGAGAAGAGCAGTAGTCTAGGTGTGGAAAAATTAAAGAATGCACCATATCTCTCTTATTTTATCGCTTCTGTCAAGCATAGCGATGTAGTGCTATATCATGATAATCTTCTCTGCGTCGCTCTTAAACACACCACTTCTGGGTTTCTCAAGTAGGCTAAGTCCCGCGTGTGGCCGTCGAGTTTCTGGGAGCTCCCACCTAAATCCCTCTAAAAGTTGTGAGACTATCAGAAAGTACGAGAAAGTAGAATCAGAATTCATGCAAGAACTCGGCAAATTGAATTTAGAGAAAAATAGATTTTTTTCTATTGAATGGAGAGAAAATAGTTTAGTCAAAGGATCTTTTTTCTTCAACTCACCAGTTAGGAAAAAAGTTTCGTCTTGGACCAGCAGTGACAATAGCTTGATGAAGGTTTCCGTCTTTCTGGCGACTCGAAGGTGATTCGTAGCTGACAAAATCCTCATCGAGAAAACTGGAAGGGGAGGTCACTTAAAAATTTTCCTCAATTCTGGGCAGATGGACTATTCCCACAAATTCAAGATACAAAATACTCTGCCAAAGTTTCTGAAAATATAAAATTTTAAAAAATATTTTCAAAATAAATGTGAAAGTATAAAATACATAAAGGATATACCATGCAAGCCACGACGATGTCTCGTGAAAGGGTTCGACTCCACACCAAGCATGCTCAGCAAACAAAAGTTACACAATTCACACATCACGACCATGAAATCATGAAGAATCAAAAACAATTAAACTAAGTCCCAATCATCAGCAGGATTCTATCTCCTCACTATGAAAACATGCCATTAAGACTACTAATACTGTCAAAGGTTCTGAGCATGAAAAAAAAAGAAATGTGTGGACAAAGATAACTGATACATTTATAACACAATGAATCAACGGTGCTAGAAAATAAACAACTACCCTCGATTCTACCCATTCACGACACTTCCTCTACTGATCCGTTTGATTGATACCATTCCAGTTCTGAATCGTATGTGGAATTTCTTCTTTCCATTCAGCAGTTCATCTCCCCAACTTTATTAGTATGATCGAACCCACCCCCTAGTGCCATGAGTTGGGAAAAAAGGTGGAGCCAAAACCCGACCAAGGGCAGGAATTTCTTCAGGATGAGATATATGAAACCAATGGACGGAATGGATGGAAAAATGGAAGAAAAAATTTTTAATGGAAAACAATATGGACGGGTAAGACAACAGCCGTTATTATCAATCCAGGCGAAAACAATAAGCTAATGATGATGTATCGTTTCAAGCGATGGAGTGTAACTTTGACTTGAGATATTTAGTGCAACCACTATGTGCGAGATGCATTGAAGCATTTGATTCGGACTGTTCAGATTGAGTTTACGTTGATAATCATGTCATCTTACAGGGCTGTACGGAGCATGAAAATATCAAAGGTCATACCTCAGGTCAAAAGCTGGAGGGGTCCTCAAAAGAAACATAAAATACACGATTGATAAACTCGATTTTCATTGGTTAATCCAATCCGCAAAAATTGGTACAAAATAATTGTATCTAAAATATGATTTTATGTCAATTTTAGTTATCTTTCCTGATAGGGAGTACTTTCACAACAAATAGTAAAAATATAATTAAAACGGCCAACGAGAATGAAAATTTTAACAGGACTCGAATCAATTTTTCTCACCCTTTCTTTGTTACCATAAATGTTACAATAAATTTATAATAAAAGTCATTTTTTATGCCATAGGGCAGGAATCAATAATTTATTCTTCCTTCGAATGCTAAATTGGCTCGAAATGATTTTATAAATTATGCTTTCAAATACCAATTCACGAGACAACCGCGGAAGTCTGCGTAACAATTATATGTCATCTAATAATACCATCTACGAAACGGAGCATGTTTATTTCTTCTCCGTTTATCATTATCCCGCTCAGTCTAGTTTTTTGTGCTTTTCCTATGCCTTCCTCCAATAACACGATGAAAAAAGCTGGAGAGAGGTTGCATCCTTGCCTTACTTCTTTGTTGATTTAGCTTCTATCTGACTTCCGTCTCTCAATACCATTGTGACGATTTGCTTCCTGTATATTTGATAGGTTATTCTTCTGTCGTCGTAATCCATTCCGAATCATTCCAAATTGTTGCTATAAAGTCTCAAAGCTATAACTTTTTTCTTACTTTGGTTTGTAAATATTTTTCTTTAATATTCCACAATGGTTTTTATTATTCCGACCTAGATTTCGACTCAAGTCATTATCAAGTCGAATTGAATTTATTTACAAACCATCGCAATGTTGTTCCACCAAGTGAAGCCTGAGAATTTATTATATTATCTCTTCGGGGGCGTCCATTAATTACGTGAGGCGATTATAGGGATTTTTTCGACCCCTTCTCCCCCTTGGTGAGGTGTCGTGAGATTTGGCTCAACCTAATCCCCACTAATCTCACGTGAGATTTTTCAAAAAGCGTATTTTTAGTGTAAATACGTTAATCCGTGATTGATTGTGTTGGGTTTATCAAAAAAAAACAAAATTTGCTTAATTATTTTTATTTAAGACTAGTATTTAAGGCTACTAAGAACGTAGTCTAGAATCACAGTGAGAAAATTGAACAATAAAATACTTAAATAGGAACTAGTAAAATTCGTGACAGAATACTCATTCCAATTCAGTCCACGGGGACTCGTGTGTGGTCTCAAGAGTGACTACTGGAACCAACATGTCCTTGTGATTTTCAGTAAAATCATCTCCTCCTTCAACCTCGCTCTGATTTAGCCACTCTAAACCGTTGTCGCTTGCACACAGAAGCTCAGTAGCTCGACGTGTGACGATCCGTGAGGGTCGCACTTTGCGCGCTGGTGCAGCTGGTGCACTGTGAACCGCACGCCGGTGCTCCGCAGCTTTTGTGATGATGATATGTAGATACCGCATGTACTGCAGGATCTATTTTCTAGATCACCACGTACACTTGAGCAATACAGGTCATAGGGCATGCTGATGAAGGCTTGCAAAGGTTGGATCGGTAGGCAGTGGCGAATCAAGAAGGGAGCAAATGACTTTTTGGCGTTCGTACGACCGCGATAAATATTATTGATATTGATATTGTTTATTCTTCCATCAAATAATGTACACAACTACATGAACATCGAATATGAAAGATTTAGGTAGTCTTTAAGGTTATTCCTGAGGTAAGACTACCTTCAAAAACAAAAACATGCGTTACCCAGACAAAAAATTGAACAAAACACTATGCGTACATGACATTATATAATAGTCTCTAATGGACAGCAACATAAGACAAAAATACCACTATGCGTTTAGCAGATTATATATACTAGTCTCTAATACACAGAAGCATTCAATTTTTAATTCTTAGAATAGAGTAACAATATTTTTTTGTGTAAACAGCCAAAATTTAACTAAACGAAGAAACTTTGTGAAAACATTTTCTCTCTTTATAATTACAGGCAGTGCATTGAACACCTTTGCACCCATGTACAGAAAAGACCTTTTATACAATGTTAAATTAGGTTTACAGACATACACATTACATTCTCTTCTCAAATGGTAAGAAAACCTTTCGGAAATAAAGGGCGGTGAATAACCACTTCGAACATAAAAAGATCTTAACACTTAATATATATATACAAATATCTGACGGGAAGCAGTCTTAATTCAAGAAACAAGGGGAATGAATGCTCATACCTCCTTTTAAACTTCATTACTCTAACAATTCTTTTTTGAATGACCTCTACATGCTTAAATATATTTTTATATGCACCTCCCCAACAAAATATACCATAATTTAGAACAGATTGTACTAGAGCACAATAAGTTGTTCTTAATAAATTGATAGGACATTTGTTTCGAATAAAATAAAACTTTGTAAGAGCACATCTTACTTTTTTACTTACATCAGAAATATGCGTATGCCAATTTAATCTACTATCTAGTGTCACTCCCAAGTACCTAATTTCATTTACCCGTTTAATTACCCGTTTAATTTACCTGTTCAATTACTATTAATTACTCAATTACTATTGTGTAGGATTTAGCCATATTTTGGTGGAGAAACATGTTTTACTTCATTTAACCCAGTTTTATCGCAATTTTACTCTGTTTCTTGCAAAAATAAATTACGTGATATTTGCCGAGACTCCCCCTCTCCCCCACGTGAGATCCAGCTCCACCCCACCCCCCCAAAACGTCTGACATAATTAATGGACTAGCTATATGGATGGG
Organism: Ceriagrion tenellum; assembly: GCA_963169105.1. Lineage (NCBI taxonomy): Eukaryota > Metazoa > Arthropoda > Insecta > Odonata > Coenagrionidae > Ceriagrion > Ceriagrion tenellum. The sequence continues at coordinate 44,799,619 of OY720643.1, read as the reverse complement.
ACATTATCATCAGTTTTTCAACGGTTAGTATTTGATTACGTGTTTTGGCAGATTGTTAATGGATATACAATTTGAAACGTATAGGCAGTTTTGCTCAATTATATATGGGTGAAATGAGATGCATGATATTGTCAAGTTTCGGGATTTCTGCGCTCGCCCGCTATTAATTCCGGCTAAAAAGTTTCAGGACTTGAGGACTTTATTCGCGGACAAGCGTAATTATACGCCTGTTGGTGCAATTTTAAAGGGGCAATTATCCTCGTCCTCTTTCCCTCATCTGTGCCCATTCTTACTGCAGCTGCTATAATTGAAGGCTTAATGGAAAGCGGCATCAGAAACGAGATGTTAGTAAAACAAAGTAAAGGAATATTTATTGTTCTTGCACCTTCATCTACGAAGAACATACAAAAAATACAGTATATAATCGGAGCTCATGCATTAAATGCTCCCGAATTAAAATATTTGGGAGTGACCTTGGACAATAAATTACGTTCGGATATGCATATCAACAGTGTAAACAAGTGTCTTAGAATTGCCCTATCCAAATTTTTATTCTATTCGCAATAAACGCCCGCTTCAGTTACAAAGAAAGATATATCATTCTCTTGTTCATTCCAAGCTTAACTATGGCATTATCTGCTGGGGAGGTACTTATATGAACACCTTAAAACATGCGCTAGCATTTCAGAAAAAAATAATAAGAATTATAACGTCGAATGACTACTATGCTCCCTCCTATCCATTATTTGTAAGCCTTGGAATATTACCACTTAAAAATTTGTATACCTATAAGGTCTTGCGAATATTTTTTGCCAGAAGTGGAAATATGCCAGGTGTTGAAGGCAACTGTCAGTATAATTTAAGAAATGATTTGGATAATATACTACCCAAACCAAGAATAACCCTGTGTAAAAAATTGTTTCTGTACATGGGACCTAAAATGTTCAATTCATTGCCAAAAATAATAAAAATATGCAAATCTGGTAAAATATTTTTTTTAATGGTTAAAGAATGGCTGCTATCCCATAAAAATATTGAATCTTTTTTTGTGTGATTCCTATGTGAATTAAGTGTCAAATGTTATAAAAAATTTGACTTTTTACAACATTTTTCTCCAAATATTATTATAAAACTTTTTAAAATTTTAAGATAGCTTCTTTGTTTAATGAAAATGTTGAATGTGTTCAAATATTGTTGCTGATTTTTTTGTTTTTTGTTCTTCACTCTTAAAAGTCCGTTATAACCAAACAAAATACAACTTAAAAATTTTAAAATGGTAAAAGGCTGTGTTTTTTTGTTTATATTTAATGTAATTTTCTGATTTTGTTGGAAAATGTTGACTTCACACCAACTCCCAGGTTATTCATTTTTCGAAAAGACAATACAAAAACGTCCCAAGCGTATATTTTCTTTGAGTTTTGACCTTCGCACACCTGCTCACATATTTTTCATACTCATAGCTCGTATCTTTTCCGTTATCATAAATTTTATGAACTTTTCTAAAGGTCAACCGTGCCCAAGGAATCTTTTTCCCGGAATTTAAATAAATCTTAAACCAGGTATGTTTCTAAAAATAGCAAATATATAAGAATATTTGTTTGGCTTGAGCAAAACCACTACCTTTATTTGCAATTTTTTCATGCAACGTCCGTTTTGAGAGTGCCAGAGGATGGATTTAATGTAAATAAGATAATTTATCAAAGCTCTTCACCAGATTTATATATACTTTAATTCATACAGACTTTATATAATTCAACCTCCTCTCTAACTAGAAATTAATTAGCATATTCAGGGAATAAACACTAATGAGTTACAAAAATACTGTTCAAGGCAATTACTCTCCCAGTCTGATTGTGTCAGGCAAAACTTTGTGGAACTTGCTTAGCATTGCGAAATTAAAGCTGTAACTTAGTAATACGTTCTAAATTTCATGCGGAATTGCTAAGTTACAGCTTTCATTCCACATTAATCTAACAGTGATCCTGGAATTAAAAATAAGAAAAGGAATGCACTTAACGGATGAAAAAGTCTTTCATTTCTGCTTTATGTTGCACCTGAGGGCAAGATTGTGCTCTACTCCAGAAATACTATGTATAATTAAAGTAACAGAGGGAAGAATGATCGAAGGCTTTCCCGGCATATGGTTTCGCGGAAGGTTAATCGGGTTTCCCACCGGGTCAGGTTCTCCATTTCCGCCAAAGCAGTCCAATGGAGGAATGGTCCGCCATTGGAGGAATTGGAGCATTATCGGCGGAAATGGAGAACCTAACTCGGTGGAAAACCCGAGTAACCTTCCACGACAAATTAACCGAGAGTTCGAAATGACATTCCTTTTAGGTTTCATAGAATAATAATATATTTTAATCCACAGTTTCAAGCATACTTTTTTACAAGGATTAGGAGCTTTAGGCAGACTCCAAGGTGTCACCTGTTTGGAGACTGTCTTCCTTAAATAAATAGCATCGCTGGCATTTAATAATCACGATTTTACAAAGCATAAAAACAATTAATTGGAATATATCAGTTTTGCCCATATTATGAAAAATGGAATGCAACATACAACATAATAATACATCGAGCAAATATAGTATGGTCATGTAAAACAGAAATAATACTTACAAATTATTGCATAGAGGACAGCATGTACGGTTTTGTACAACTTTAGAAATTTGTTTACTTATATCAATTTACACCCAAATATGACAATGTAATACAGAGAAAATCATATAAATAGTAATACATTAAGCAGAATATACATTTATGTAATACAAAATTTGTTACAATTTATTTCATAATAGTTAATCCATATTATTAGGTCAGAATGATGCTTTTATTTAATCATTTCTAAAATTCAAAGCACAAATAGACAAATAAATATACGCAATAACACAAATTGACATGATGACACAAATAAAATAGAAATGGACCCAAAATAAAGATCAATTATACACAAATATAACTGTTTGAAAAATTTAATCGCTTTTTTTTTCTTTCTTTACGATGGGATGTCCGAAGTTTATCGGGATGAATTTTTCATGACGGTGCGAAACAAATAATTCCCATTTTTAAAAAATATTGCATCGGAAGAGGAGGGAATTTACGAACGCATCTTCGAGAAATGTCTCAGTCGCTCGCGAGAAATGTGCGTGAGACCAACAAACTGTGATTTTTCTTCCTTCCGTTTCTCCTCCATTGGGAATGAGGCTCTCTATGAGCCCAATGGAAATAGTGAGAACAAGAACTCGGATGGCGGAAACGGACCGCTTTACGTTATATTAAAGAGGATGACTGCGTCTAGAAAGTTGCTAAGTAACAGCTTTACTAAGGGTTGACGAGGACTACTGAGAGAAGGGATGTACCCACGCTTTGACCAGAATTGGTCCGAATTGACCCTTCATGGTCCCCGACTCGAGGACGTACTCCGGCAGACCGCACGGCGTCAACCCTGAAAGGGAGCCAGGGAGATACCTAATCCCAATATTTTGGTTAACGGGCTCTTCCGGTTCTCAACGATGTGCGGTAGGTTTTTTCGCGAAAGCGAGACCGACGGCAACCCGTTTCAGTTGTTTGGGTAACCAAACTAATACGAGCACTTCGGGGGGCGGAGACCCAATTGATGTCCTTTTGACCACAATCCGCCTCATTGGTGTCGGCCTCGAAGGGGTTGTTTGTTTCGCTGACCTTCCCTTCCCACTGCTTCCTCACTTGGAGATAAGCTGGTAGCTTGAGTCCGAGGTGGAGGTTGTAATCCTGCGGCGAGAGCCAAGACACTTGCGTCTATAAAGAGCTCCCATTCATCAGTTATTGAGGAAGTATCTCTTGATTTGAAGAGGCATGAATGTCGATGAATATAGATTTAATATTTTAAGAAAATTTATTGTAGACTATTTTTTGCTGGACGTTCAAAATATTTTGCGACAACCAAACTATTATGGTAGAAACGATCACAGGCATCATATTAAGGGAATAGACTGCAGAACCGATAGATTTAAAAATGTCATTCTTTTCCAAGTATAATTTGGGACCATAATAGTTGCGATAGACTAGCTCTAGGATAAGTAATTTGACACAGACTAGGTAAAGTAGGTTTTTGCACTTGTGGTAAATGTCATAACATCATTATTAGCTACTAACCTCACACGCAATTCGCGACATGAAATAGCTCTTGCAAGATTTAGCTCCTTCTAGAACCATTTATCTGTCGCAGTAATTATAACGAGCAGTCGTATCTTGAGTAGTGTACTGCATGGTAGCATGTTCGTCCACGTAGCGCTATCCTAGTTTCTGGTCTGACTGCGCAGTTCACCATGTCTGCTTTTGGCCTGCATCTGGGATTCCGGAGGAACGTGCGCAGTTCGGATTTCAGCTGGCATGAGGACTTCGTGCTTAGTGTGGAATCACCCCGTGCCACACACCCTAGTGATATCTTGCGCGGTATTGCGCTGATGTAGGTGTAGATATCAGTGCAAATTCATTCGGGCAATAGCGAATTTGACTAGCTATCGTAAGACAATTGTAGTTTGGGGAAATATTTATCGACTACTTACGTGAGGATTCGCCATTATCATTATCTATAAAAGTTTCCCGCCGCTGGCTGGGTCTGCTTTGTATACAAGCCTTTCCAATTTTTCTATCCTCCTATATATATCCTACTATATCATTTTACTTTCCAATCCTCCTTCCGTTTCTCTACTCTCTCTTCCTCTCCTTTCAACCTTCTAGTCCGTAGTATTTCTTGTGCCCGTTTCCCTTGAATTTCCATTTTTTGCATATTCCCCGGAATACTGTCAGTTTCCATCCGGTTTGTATGCCCTAACCATTTCAGCCGAGATGTCTCTATCCTGGGTATTACCAGCATGTAAGAAACTTGGTTTGTTGAACGTTTAATAGGAAGGACCTTGGATGAAAAAGTCGAAGAGAGATGCTGATTCGCTCAGATTGGGCCACTCCTCAAATACGCCACGAGCACTTGGTACCCTAGTAATAGAGATTTTTACCAATGAAATTAATAAAGTGCAAAGAAAATCAGCACGCTTCGTTAAAAACTGCAACGAGCGAACAAATAGTGTCTCACTACTTTTAGAAGGTTTAAGGTGGGAGTCCTTAGAGACTTGGAGGTTGCACACTAGGCTTAGATTGATTGTTAAATTCAGAAATCGTGTGTTTCAGAGCAACACAGAGAATATTATCATGAAGCCTCACTACATCGCTAAGTGTGACAGAAGCAATAAAATAAGAGAGATAGATAGCCAAACAGATAGGTACCAAAACTCGTTCATTCCGCGCACAATAAGTGACTACAATAAAAACTGAGCTCCACTAAATACATTTCAATAATACACGTCACTATTTCACCTCCCAAAACCTAATCCTTTCCATCTTCACACGGCTGGTGTCCTAACTTCCCCTGTCACCCGCCCATTCGGCACCGAGAACGTCATCATGAAGCTCCACTACATCTCTAAGTGTGACAGAAGCAATAAAATAAGATTGATACATTGCCGAACTCATAGGTACAAGAACTCGTTCTTTTCGCGCACAGTAAGGGACATTAATGAAAACTGAGCTTCACTAATACACTCCCGTAATACATGTCACCATTTCACCAACCAAAACCCATCTTTGAACGGCTTGTGTCCTAACACCTCCTGCCACACTCCCATTTGATCGATCGCAGGATAAAGGAGTGTGAATGTATATTCCCCCAATTTCTTCTTCCTCTTCAATACTCCTTCCGTTTGTCTACCTTCTCTTTCACGCCTTTCAACCATCCATCCCGTGGTGTTCTTTGAGGCCGTTTCCCTTGAATTTTCATTCCATGTATCTTGCTCGGCATATGTCAGTTCCATTATCTCTATACGCCCCAACCATTTCAGACTAGATGTTTCCATCCATTTCAGAAGTGGTCCCTTCCGTACCCTTCTCCCGAAACTTTTAATTATGTGCATAAAAATGCTCTTCGTTAATCGGAAATCAATCACTACACAATCTTTCTCTCAGTACTAAAAAAATTTCAGTGGTAATTTGGGAATATATATATCTGTACTATTTAGTGAGGATTCATCAGCAATATCTAAACATAAAATCTTTAGATACAGTAAACATAAAATAAGTAAAAATAAGATCTTCAGATACAGTAAAATATTTGGAATAACCTTAACATCTGATATTTCGTGGGGATTACACATACAAAACATATGTGGCGCAGCATTAAAAAAACTAGGTTTTGTTAAACGTATAATAGGAAGGTCTTCGGATGGAAAAGTCAAAGAGAGATGCTACTTCGCTCTGGTTAGGCTACACCTCGAATACGCCGCGAGCATTTGGGACCCTGATCTAATAGATTTAACCAAAAGAATTAATAAAATACAAAGGAAAGCAGCACGCTTCGTTAAAACTGCTACGAGCGTACATGTATTGTTGTTTCACAACTTTTTGAGGGATAAAGGTAGGAGCCCCTAGAGACTAGGAAGCTACACGGTAGGCTTAGGTAGCTTGATAAATTCAGAACTGATATTTTTCAGAGCGACATAGAGAATATTATCATGACTCCTAACTACATCTCTAGGTCTGACAGACACGATAAAATAAGAGAGATACGCTGCCGAACAGATAGGTTCAAGAACTCGTTCTTTCCGCGAGCAATAAGCAATCAGAATAAAAATTAAGCTCACTAAATACACTCCTATAATTCACGTCACCATTTCATCTCCAAAAAACTTTTACCTTTACACGGCTGGTGCCCTAACACCCCCTGCCTCATGCCCTTGCGGCGGCTCGCAGGGTAGGATGTAGATGTAGATCTAAATAGTTTCCAGTCACTGGCCGGGCCTGCTTTGCATACAGTCCCTTTCAATTTTTTCTATCCTCATACCATCTCTCTTTTCTCTACATTATCCCAACGACCTTCCATTTCTCGGTGCTATTGAGCCAAGTTCGACAGGAAATCAGCCTAAATATTTAGGAAGAAGAGCCCTTGTTGGTCATGAAACCGATCGCACACCTCCACGTGGTGTTCGATGGGCAACGGAATCATTCTAGGTACCCTGGAATGGCGTAGGTTGCTGAGTTGCTAACGAACGAACAACTTATATAGACAACTTAAGATCTAAACTGAATAAAACTCTCTTTCACCTAAGATATTTGCATTTTAGTATAGGTATTAAAATCTTAAAATCCCTTGCAGTTCACTCCATTGTTTTCGGGTTAGCTGCGTCAAGTTATATCCAGATGACGTTTCGTGGCCTATGCTGGCCACATCTTCAGATCAGATCTGACTGTTAACTCCGTTGACTTCACTCAGACCTGATCTGAAGATGTGGCCAGCATAGGCCACGAAACGTCATCTGAATAAAACTTGACGCAGCTAAGCCGAAAACAATGGAGAGAACTGCAATCCAGCGCTGCGAAAGCCTCAAACAGAATCCCTTTACTTCTCAAACTTTCACTCTTATCTTTCATAAGGCAATATTTTCTGGGGAGGCTCACACCTCAGCCAGAAAGTGTTTCAAATTCAGAAGCAGGCCATAAGAGCTATCCTTAACCTATCTTTTAGAGAGTCCTGCAGGCCACATTTTCACGAGCTGAAAATTATGCCCCTAGCTGCTCTTTATGTTTACAATGTTGTAATATTTGCTGTAGAAAATATGCATATTTATGAGAAAAACTATGATGTCCATCATCATAATACACGCTCTAAGATTGACGTACATATTGAGGCTGGATCTTCAAAATTATGCAGTGAGGGACCAAACCACCAGGGTGCCAAATTTTTTAACTTGCTCCCTCCCTACTTAAAAGCATCCACTTCTAAGGAGTTCAAGCGTGAGCTTAAAAGTTTCCTTTCAATGAAACCTTTATACACAGTCAATGATTTCTATACTTTATGCCAGAAAAAGTCCCTGAAACTTAAATAATACTTTTTTCTCCTTATAATGGAGTGCCAAACTTATTATTAGTCCATTATATTACAGTGATACTCTCATAAATGTTATGTCTTGATTTATCTGCTTACTCATGTTTTCTATCTACATGTTAGGTACTTGCTAGTGACCTATGACTTTATATGTATCTTCTTTCTTATCTTGTTAACCTGTTTTTTTAATGCATCTGTTGTTGATGAAACTATGCAAATTTTTTTTGCGGTGACAAATAATAATAATTATTATTATATTATAACTATTGCGTGAGGTGTACAGCGGATGGCCGCGGATATGTTGCTTGCTTAAAGGTAGCGGGAATGTATTCGACCAACATGCGAAGGGGAAAAACTGGGCGGAAGAAGCTTGGGGATGCTTTATCAATTGCGCTAAGTCCAGGCCTCTTAAACTTTGCGAAAATACTAGGTTCGGCGGTTTAATACGCGGTAAAACTGAATGTGGCCGGGTTTTGAACCATTACCCTTACCGAATTTCCTCACCACTCCCGTTTACCAGTAGGTTCTTGGAGTGAACTTAACTTCTGATATATAATGGGAAACTCATATAAAAACTTATGTGGCATAGTATTAAAGAAACTAGATTTTGTTTAGCGTACCTATAATAGAAAGGACCTCGGATGAAAAAGTCAAAGAGAGATGCTACTTCGCTCTGGTTAGGCCACACCTCGAGTACGCTGCGAGCATTTGGGACCCTGGTCATAAAGATTTAAGCAAAAAAATAGCAAAATACAAAGGAAAGCAGCGCGCTTCTTTTAAAACTGCTACGAGCGTTCATATAGTGTCTCACAACTTTTAGAGGGATTAAAGTGGGAACCCCTAGAGACTTGGAGGTTACATGCTAGTCTTAGGTCGCTTGAGAAATTCAGAACTGATGTTTTTCAGAGCGAAAGAGAGAATATTATCAGGACGCTTATCTACATCTATAGGTCTCACAGAAGCGACAAAATAAGAGAGATACATTGCCAAACAGTTAGGTACAAAACTCGTTCTTCCCATTCATAATTAGCAACCACAATGAAACTGAGGTCCACTAAGTACACTCCCATGATACACGTCACCAGTTCACCTCACAAAACCTTACATCTTTGCACAAATGGTGACATTGCACTCCCTGCCACACGACCATGCAGCGGGTCGCAGGGTTGTATGTAGGTGTATCCTTCCACCATTTCTTTTTCCTCTCTAAACCTCCTTCCCTCTCTCTGCGTTTTCTTGCACTCCATAACCCATCTATCCCATACTCCCATAGTCTTCTCCTATTCTTCTTCGTGGCCAATTCCCTTGAATTCGATTTCATGCATTTTCCTCGGCATAATGTCAGTTTCCATTCCCTTTATATGACCTAACTGTTTCCCAAACGGTTCCTTCTAGACTATATCCCTGATTATTTCAATTTTGGATATTAAACTCGCATAATTTTAATGATATATTCGAATATACAGAACGAAATTGTGCGTAAATTTCATCTTTGTCCATTTTCCTCTCTCGTACTGGAGTTTATCGATATTCACCCCTTCCTCTTTCCAGGTATTGCAGGGAAGATTCTCAATATTTTCTTCTCAGGAAAAAAATCCCATGAATACTGATGAGATAATATGAGGAACGGGTGAATAATATTTACAATGACGCCAGAAGGTGGTCTGATGAACAGTGTCAGAATTTGAGCCCGGAATATTAAGCGCCAACGAGGACGGCAACCCGATAACTCGAGGTAACCGAGCTAACCACTAGAGGTGAATAAAGAGGAAATTGGCCGATAACGATTACCGAAAAATTGGCCCGATGGCATTTTCTAAAAGCAGGTTCCTTCTGAAAAGGGCTTGTATGCTCATAAGAATGTGGAAGAGTATCTTGTTGTGAGGACCCATGCTTTTCAACCTTATTGAAATTGGGTAGGTCATTATAATAATGGACTGACCGACGGCGGACGCGGATCCTTGAGATGAACACGTCTGGACTTCTGAGAGTGAATTTTAGACCCGTAAAATTGCCTCATTTCGGTGAATAATCATTAACAAGAGACAACTGAAAACAAGAGTTCCTCAATTTGTATTTGCATATTTATGTAGTTGTAGATTCTTTCTCCTAACTTCCATATCTCCTCCCCTCCTTTCACAACATGTGCACGAGGGTCGGGTTGGTGTACTTCAAATCTTTGTCCAGCCTTCATATTCCCACGCCACAACCTTTCTGTATGTTAGATTAGTTTGAGCGAAATCAATGAATTTGGTCTCATTAAAAAAAAACTATCTCACCCTTCTGATGACTCCAAAAATTCAACCCCTTACCACATTACTTTCTGAGATATTTGCCAAAAATACCAACCCTTTTACATGGGAAATGCTACGTGTATGCACTCCAGAGAGGCATTTTGAGAAAATGAGGAATTTCTAACACTTAGATGTAGTAAAAAACTAACAGCGTGTATTTTGTATGTTTTCTCAACTGTTTTTGAAAATTAATCACATTGTCACCGCAGTAGGTTCTTGGTATCACAAAAACCTTCCGTTTTGAAGTAGTTTCTAACGCACCGCGCGAAGAAAATGAGTCAAGTTAAAGACTTATTTAGATATTTTCATTTAATTACTTACCATTTCTGTCATACAAAACTATATTATTACACCATTAATAATGCAATATTTAATTGATGTGTCCTAGAGCCGGTGAAAGTAAAACGTATAATTCGAATTAGGTCTCTATTATGGTTAGGGAACTATCTCGCTCGGACTACCTTAAGTTAGTTTGAGCGAAATATCATTTCACGTAGAAATCAATGAATTTGGTCTCATTTTAAATAAAAATATCTTACTTTTCCAAGAAGAGAAAAATATCAAGTCCTTACCACACTACATTCCGAAAATTTAGACGAAAAATGTCCTTTTACTGGGGAAATGATGCGTCTACGCACACAAGAGATGTATTTTTTAAGGAATGAGGAATTTATAACACCTAGATCTCGCCCATACAATTGAGAATTCAAAAAATATTCTAGTACTGCATAAAATATCGATCGTTAATAAGCTTTCTATGGAATTAAGGAATGCCTCTCGGGTATTCAACCTGGTATTTGGCTTCATTAGGACTGACGTTTTAAATTGCGACTTGTACTTCATCCTCAGGGCTACTGAATGCCGTCTATATTGGTCACTATTCACACCTAAAATTGGATGTGAATACCTTACCGCATTACATTCCGAAAATTTTGACGAAAAATGTCCTCTTACTTGGGAAATGATAATGCCTTCGCACAGCAGAGATATATTTTTTTAGTAATGAGGAATTTATAAAACCTAGATCTCGCCCATACAATTAAGAATTCAAAAAATGTTCTAGTACTGCAGAACATATCGATCGTTAATAAACTTTCTATGGAATTAAGGAATGTCTCGGGTATTCACCCTGGTATTTGGCTTCAATAGGGCCGACGTTTTAAATTGCGACTTGTACTTCATCCTCAGGGCTACTGAATGCCGTCTATATAAATAAATAAATAATAATAATAAACTCGTTTATTGTTCTAGGAGTGAATTCCTTTGGAACATAGAAATGAAATACAGTGGTGTGCAAGACAATGAATATGTGAATAAGCCAATCAGGAAACAAAAAAAGGGAAGTTATCATATAAATTGCTAACAATAGACATATACAACATTATCATTTAGCAATGTAGAAAAAGAACTGAATTTCTTCTACTAACAAAAAAACGAACATTAAACATATCAATAAAAAAATAACACAACTTTTAAAAAGAAAATTTAGCTTAACAAATGAAAAGAAAAAAAAAGGAACTGAATTGCTTCTTCTTACGCAACAATGGACATTAATCACATCAATGAACTGATAAATGAGTTACATGGTCAGCATTCATGGTCAGCATTCCGGAAAATAAGTGTGTGATAATCATTCTCTTAAATATTACCAGTGATGCACTGTCTTTCACCAGTTTAGGCAAGTCATTCCACAGCTTTGAGGCAACAACTGTAAACGATTTCTGGACTGTAGCTATATATATATATAGGACACTTTTCACACTAAAATGTCTGATTGACTGTTTCCTGATTTTATGGCCTATCCTATGTTTGTGCTTTCAATGTTTTCAATGCATTTTATGATAGGCTTCCAGGCACCACTTAATTAGAATCGTGTAACCCGATTGAAGTCTTATTTATAACCTTCACTTCTATGCATATGAATATTTACCTCATATTGTGAACGGAGGCGGGAGGATAAATGCACATGCGGAGAGGGACAAATACTTAGGCCACCTACGAGAAAAATAATGGGGTCAGCAGAGGACGGAGCAGAGGAAAGGACTGTGTCCTTCCAGGATTTTTTGTTTATTTACGACGCAAGGAAGAATTCCGGTAGTAGAACAGCGTTTCTTATGCCGTTAGAACGCGCTGTAAATCTAAAGCACTCGGTATGCAAATGCCTTGGACGGAGTCCCAATTTTTTCGAGGTATACGAAGCGGGCCCGTGATTAGATTTTTGAAATGCGTTCCGCAGGCTTGTAGAAATGGGAAATGCCATTCGGGGAAATTGAAATAGAGACGTGAAATTCCGCGTGTTCTTTCCTTCCCCATGAGCTCTTCGTCTTCTCCCCTTGACGTCGTATAAAAGCCTCCCTGATGCATCCGCTGACTGCATTGTGCAAAAGGAAGGGAACACTGCAGAATTTTCCTCTCATGGAGGGCACATATTCCCATTCCAAATGAAAGGGCTTGGAAAAGAAGAGCATCTGTACTTACAGTGTTGTATCAACATTAGTTACCACTTTCGGCAATGGGGAGACTTAAATTTAGATGAAATGCAGATTTAAATGTGCTTTACAATCGACGCCGGCGACTGTGGGTTCCATAGTTAATGATAGAAGTGAAGTGACTGTGCAGAGTAAATTCAGTCGTCGTTTGTGGATTTATATTTAAAGGTATTTTATTGGTATAAAAAAATATTGCCTGATTATTAGGGGAAAGAATTTTACCTATAATGACATCCAAATTCTTTATTTAGGCGAGAGCAGAGGACGATTTCACCAGCTCATGTTGTCGTTGTATTGTTGCTAATGTGTGACGTCTTCTTTTTTCTCCTCGCCGTGTGTACAAGTATTATAAGAGATTTTCCTACATGCACAACTACAAACGAATTTCACGTTGATCTATTTTCAATTTCAATATGGCATTGCGATAACAATTTTGCATCAAATAAATCAAGTTTTATCTCACAAAGTTGGATTACAATATCAGAATGACTAAAATGTTATACAATCATGTATTATCAGATTTATTAACTTCGGTAGTCGAAAAACATTGTAAAATTTCTAAAAACATATTAATTTCCATAATTAAGTCTAAAATATTGTATTACGTAATGAGAAACATAACATTGATTGAAATCGTATCGCGAGTCGCGCAATGAAATTACGCTACTTGGATTGCGTAACATTCCATGTTATGTAGCATCACATATCGCTTGCAACGGCAATCGTACCTGCTGCTATCGCATCAAAATCGTGATGTGCATGCTGTCACACTGCGGAATATATGATGCAAGCTAATGGAAAAATATTGTACGATATTAAAAAGCGCTTTGAGCAATCCCACCCCTTGTTTTTTAGCCTGAAGTTGTTGCCATTGAGATATATGTTTGTTTTTAAGTTATTAAAGCCATTCCTTTTAAGAAGTCGAAATTTTCGAGAAAGGCTTTGCTAAGTAAAGTGTTTTTACGTAGGCAGAAGTATTGAATTTCATAATCCAAAGCCAAATCTCTCATTATTCAAACGGTCGTTTTTAATCATTGGGCCAAGAAATTTTAATAATTTGCTGAGTGAAATTAAGGAAGTCAAGAGTAAATAAATTTTTTGTAATAAGTCAGAGACTGGCAATTAACTAATCATGATATAGAAGTTATTTTTCATGGTTTTGTATTAGATAAAAAAGTGTAATGTCAAATGTTATGCCACTGTTATATTTATAACATTCTTAAAACATTGTAAGCAGCTTATTTTTATCCTTGTATGCTCTCGTTTATTGGTTTATCCTTCATTTTTTTGCTCACGTCTTGTCAAAAAAGCTGTTGCTTTATTTTTCAATGATATATTTTGAACGCATAAATAAGTGCTGCTAGGTTCTACACTGGTGCAAACCATTGAATCTTCCTAAAGCCCCACAGTTGTATTGCTCAACTTTTTCTGTATTGTTTTTTAAGTGAAGCAATAAATTTATCTATCTATCTATATCATAAAGCAACATGATATATACTCACAGCCTAAACCGAATCTGATTCGACGGATCAATTTTCTACAGTTATCGTTCTGTCCACTTTCCATTTATTTGATTAAAATTGTTCCATTTTTAAGTTGTCAAAATATTCTTCATGCCCATGAATACTAAATTTTAGTCAACGATGTATTTCTATTTATTCTGAATGGAAATTCAACAGCTTCTTAATTCACCATCATGGCGTTGTTACCTACTACCTATTGAAAAAAGCTTCCTTTGCGATCTTGGAAGAATCTCATGTCCCTTCGCCATGGGTATCATTTTATCTCTCCGATGTAATGTATTGGGAGAAATTTTATCTTTCCAACCTAACAAATTTTTATTAATTTTTTTGTTTAAAGATACTTTCGCGCTCCACGTCCGGTTTCAATAATGTCGGATTAACTTTTACCGGAAGCCTATTTTAAACCTGTATAGTAGTCGTGGCAGCCTATATAGTAAACATGTTATTTAATTAAAGTTTTAGTTCTATTATAGACGGTAGGGGGTCATAGCTTCCAAAATATTTCTCCCAATCCAAAACTTCTAAGTATTTTTTTAATCCAAAATACAAAACTCCCATTACATATATGTATCTCCTAAAATACAAAACTCCCAAAATAAAATGTTTTTTCTCCATGTATCTTCTGTTGCTGCGATCAATTTATTATAGTTTGTTTGTTTATTGATGCCATAACCATGGCCGAAATTATTGTTAAAGATAATCGCGTTCATTTACACATTGACGATTTTTTGTATTCACCACAAAATAAGGGCAGGAACATTGTTTATTGGAGGTGTCGAGAGTATCCCTCATGCAACGCTCGAGTGAACACAACTACAGCTGGTCCTGGAGTACAAATTAACCCTTAGAATGCGGCATGACGTGATATCACGTCATGGTTGTCTTTACGCTGGTGCTAATGACGTGAATTCACGTCAAGAGTACCTTGAGTGCTTCAGCTTTCACTGAGAAACTTTTACTAGGCACCCTTGTGAAATCTGAAACACTCACGCTGCACATGACGTGATATTACGTCATCAGCACCAGCGTAAAGACAACCATGACGTGATATCACGTCATGCCGCACTCAAAAGGTTAAAAAGCAACCCTCTGAACACTCGCATGCTCCAGATAAAGAAGCAGTTAGTGCTTTGGGAGTAATAGTCTCCATAAAGCGAAAGGCAGAAGGAAATCAAGGAGCTCTGCCAGCATAAATTATGAGAACCCTTCAAGATGTTCCAGCTGAAGCTCTGTTTCAACTACAATAAATACTTGTTACAAAAAATTTTGGAACTTTCAATTTTGGGATTTTAGTAGTTTGGGAAATATTGTTCTTTGGAAATTTTAGTAGTTAAGAGTAAGCGACTGGGAATTTTGTATTGGGGGAAATGTTTTGGGAGTTATGACCCCCAATCTTATAGACTAGTTAGTTACATCAGGCAGATTATTAGTTCAGGTACTAGTAAAGTTGATCGTATCCGTTGGGAATGTCTTAGTTTTGGTATTATAAGAGAGAAAATATTTATTCAAGGGCTATAACAGCGTGATAAGAGAATTGTCATTGCCATCAAGTTAAGATCACCACTTAAACCATATCCCGTATTGATTTTACCGTGTTCAAATTTTTTTAGTCCCTTTTCAATCAACTCTATCTTCCAAAATCTCCTACCTTTACCTTCAGCATATGTAGCTGGTTGAATTATGCGGTCATTAATTTCAAATCATCCTCCTCTGTAACTTCGCACATTTACTAAGGGAATACACGGCCGTCGGGTGGCCTAACGAGTCCAAAATGGCTGTGTCCGCAGTAAATGATCATTTACTCTGTAAAATACGACGCACCTCTTGTAAGTTTTCTAGAAAAAAGCATTTAAAAGATCTTAAAAAAGCATTGCGTGGTACGCAATCCTTGTGTGTTTCGAACTATTTTATGGCTTCGACAACCCAGTTGTTACGGTGTCTCTCTTTAATCGAAAAATGGCTTCTGGGGCAAACAATTTTAACTTTATTTGAACTCTTCTTCTTTTCCTGAAATTAATTGTAGTAGAAGACAGACCAACTAATTAGAGAGAAAAAGTCTTTATTCCAAAATTTGACCTTCCGCGATCGCCATAAAATTTTAATACTGCTGAGTTATCCCTCGTATAATGCACTGGGAACAAATTGTAATTCTTAAACACAATGAAATACACTAAAGCTAATAATTCCTCTCTCCAATCAACTGTTTTCTCCCTAAAGGGAGGTCGGAAACGAACTGTTTGAGCTCGACGCATTTTCCATGTTAGAACAAAATAAGCTTTCACATATTACGCGGCGCATTTCTCTTCTCTTTCATGCACTCCATGATGACGAATTAATCCCGACGACGTGACAAGTGAAGAGCTTCCGCCATTCCAAGCATCTTTTCCATTTCTCCCTTCCGACGCTACTGCGAAAAATGCAAATCGTCCTCAGAATGTTTGTACGTGAGAGTTGCTCTCGTTTCAAAAAATTAAGCGAGAAAATGATTCTCGACATAAAATATTCATGCTACAGATGCAATTTCAGTGAAGAATTTCGCATTTACAGGCATATTTTCGCCCTATAAAATCCCGTAAGTGATTTTTATACACAAGCGTGCGCATTTGGAAATTCAGCTGCTTTTATCAAAAAATAGTCTTTTACAAACTGGCTCTAGGCAGCATTTCAAATATTTCCCGTTATGGCAACTTCTCTTTAATTTATTTAACACATTAGAAGTGGCATCTTCTCTTTGGGGCAAAGCACCAAGATGAAACCACTCGCCTTTAAAGGCTAAATAAGCTCTTTTTGTTGTAGAATTTCATTTTTTGGAGAGAAATGAGGTTGAGGAGAAATTAGAGGTTGGTTTAGGCCTCGTCCTAATGAGAAACATTTGAAAGATTACAATTTTCAGTCTTCTTCGCGGAATCTTCTTCTTTGGTCGTTCAATCCTAAGATCGGTTGACTGCCATCCTCCACCCTACATAATGCAAGTTCCTTTACCTCTTGGTATCTCTTCCTACGTACTCATCCCTTTGTTTGCCCCATGAACTTTTCCTTTGTCTTCCTCCTCAATTCTGGTGAGAGGCGATCTTGTATGAAGGCGTCTACGAAGTTTAGTGCTCCTGTGATAAAGTGTACATCGCCCAGACAGGTAGAGCAATGCAAGTTAGAATCAAGGAACACGAAAGAGCCATGAAGAAGAAAGATTTCAGACGCTCGGTCATTGCGGAGCATGCCCGTTGCAGAACCGGTGCACAACATTAAACTTGACCAAACCAGGTAAATCGCTAGGGAAAACAGATACTTCCCTAGAGTGATACGCGAAGCGATAGATATTATGAAAAACCCCGGAAATTTCAACAGGGAAGATGGATCGGAAATCAAACATTCAAGTAATGGTCCACTAATATTTTTATTATTTACGACCCGGGTTTCGTCACCCATGTGGAACAATATTTCAATACATGATGAAACCAGGGTCGTAAATAATAAAGATATTAGTGGACCATTACTTGAATGTTTGATTTCCGATATGGAGAGGTTCCACAAAGTGAAGCCTGAATATATTAGTTATAGGGAAGATGGATACTCGCTGGCCACGACGTGGAAAAGACGCTTCTACCCCTCAGCCAATAGGAACGCGGAACCAACTTGAGTGGAAATTTTGGCACCAAAATCTGCCTATATATTCAATCACACTCGGAATGGAATTACTTTGACCTGAAGACGCCTCCTGTAACGGAGGGGAAACTGTCGTCATGGATACTGACCCACGCAGCTGCACCGGAAAAACTGGAAGCATGGACAATAACCGCTGCGGAATGATTCTTCCTTGTTCTATTCTTCTGTGCACTTCATCATTTTTTATATTTTTCTGTTCATTGTATGTTCAGCATCCTCCTCCAGTACTAGGTTTTGAAGACATCTGGTCTTTTTTAGTCTGCTTTTCCAGTGGTCAATGTTTCTGATCCATAGTGTGTAACACTCCACACTAATTTTTTAACTTAGTGTGTCCTAGTCTGTAGTCCTGTCTTTTTTTGAACACAAAAGTTATCTTTTGACCATGAGACATTTTTTCGTGAAGTGCAGCGTCTAGATCGCTTTAAATTTGCGATAAATCAATATTCACAGCGGGGAAATTTTCCACCCTTGCGAACCCGGATCCCACCTTATCGCGCCGAGTTCTTTAACATGTTCAGTTACTGAGGTGTCCTTTCCCCAATGGATTTTGCTGGCTTTTTGTACCTAGATGTCTCCCGACTGCCTGAAAATTTGCTCTCTGAACGTAAGCACTTAAGGTAGTTTTTGCGAAAAATCATTTTACTTAGAAATCAATGAATTTGGTCTCATTTTAAAGAAAAATATCTCACTCTTCTAATGGCACCAAAAATTTAACCCCTTACCCTATTACTTTTGGATATATTTGCCGTAAAATACCTGCCCCTTTACGTGGGAAATGGTACTAGTATGCACTCCAGAGAGACATCATTTACAAAATTAGGTATTTCTAACACTTAGATGTCGTAAAAAAACTAACAGCGTGTAGTTTGTATGTTTTCTCAACTATTTTTGAAAATTAATCATGTTGTCATCGCAATAGGTTCATGGGTATCACAAAAAACCTTCCGTTTTGAAGGAGTTTCAAACTAGGGATTGGAAAATCGACTTCGATTTTAATCGAAAATCGATAATCACACTCCGATTTTCGATTTAATCGTAGTCGACTTTTTTTTTTGAAAAATCGTTCAAAATCGATTCTAGCCGATCGATTTTCGATTTTTAGCTTGCTACAGCATTTGAATTTTGCCGCCTCGCTTTGCTCCGCGCCGCGCTATTTCACTCTGCATCGCTGGTGGGGGAACCTTGGTGGAGAGGCAAAAGTGCTTCGGACACCGGCAGGTTGGAGTTGCCCACTGTAGAGCTGCGGATTTTTATTACAATAATTCCAGTCTAGGCGGGGACTCACGCTCGGAAGTAATACATTGGAGACCGCGAGACGAAGATTCGAAATGATAATACGCGTTGACATTGTGTCTTTTTTGTAAACGTTCTCTCAATAAATTGCTTCAGAGCACTCGTCTTCTTCAAAGTAGATTCGCCCAGTCCGAATATCGTTTCTACGCATGGGCTACTAAATTATATGTAATTAATTTGTTATATTACATATATGTATATAAGTATCTGGTATGGATTATTACTTTCCTGCATACCTTATAAATATCTGTAAAATAATAAATTATTTATTAATAAAGTTCACCGTATTCATTTCTTATCCCTAGTGCTTCCATTAACCCATATTTAGCATTTTGTTAGAACAGCACATCCGTATTTCAGCAGACAATTACTTTACTATTGAAAAATTTTGATTTTTCGATTATTTTGGGCACAAAATCGAATTTTTAGAAAATCGATTTCAAAAACCGAAATCGAAAGTCGATTAATCGAAAATCGATTCTGGATTTACATTTCCAATCCCTATTTTCTACGCACCGTGAGAAAAAAATGAGTCAAGTTAAAGACTTATTTAGATATTTTCATTTAATTACTTACAATTTTTGTCATATAAAGCTATGCTATTGCACCATTAATAATGCAATATTTAATTGATGTGTCCTACAGCTGGTGAAATTAAAACGTATATATCGAATATGGTCTCTATAATGACTAGGGAACTATCGCGCTCGGACTACCTTAAGTGTGTTTTTCAATTACGTTGTAATGGAAATAACGCAACCAGTTTGTGGTAACTTAAAAAATAATCAAGTAGGGATACAAAGTGCTTTTAAATTTGCCTGTTTGGATGGCTTTTAACCTTGGTGTTGTTTTCCCACCTTAGCTAAAGGAAGGTTTTGATCTTTAAATGGATGTATAATTTGAAAAAATAGAGTTTAGACTTTACAAATGCCCCCGTCACTGGGAAACAGGTGTGACCTCAGTGTTAAGCTCTCAAGTAAAAGCGATTTGGTGGATGATTCTATCAGTCGCCTGTCAATATCAAAGGATCTGTCATTTGCTGTCCCTGGATGAAAATTGTTGACCGAGAATATTCCCTTGACTCACACCCTCCAACGACTTCAAATGATGCCGGACGGCTTTCCTCTCTTTTTCCTATACGTTTATAATATCCGAAACTCCATCATGTGCTTTCCTTCCTACACAGTGATCCCAATACGTAGTTCATATTGCTAGGCTGATCCCCCTTTCCAGCTCAATATTTTTCAGAAAGTGGGGCGGTGAATTAAATCGACCTCTTTCTGTGGAATATAAATGTCATTCTTTATAGATATGTCTACAACGTTTCCCGTCATTTTCCAAAGATTGCTTTTTTGTTTTATATGGTCTATCCAGTAAATTATTTTTTGTGTTTGCTTGATGAGCGATGATGCAATGAAATAAAACCTACTATGGCACTCGATGCAATTTTTTGCGTCCAAGCCAATATCCGTCAGCTGGAGCGTCACTCTTTGACTTAGGGCCGGATGCATTGGGTCATCGTTCATGAGACAATGCGTGGCATTTACTTCAAAGGCTGGGTAGCCATTCAACTAGAGACTAAGAATATTACATCGTAATTTTGAACTGCTTTAGCCAGTTAAGTTACCGAGGCGTCATTTTCCCCTGTGGATATTTGTGACCTTTGCGGGACTAGATGTTCTCGACTGCTGGACATACAATGTAACAATCAGTTGCTACTGAGCGCTTAGCGCCACTGCCCACGAAGAAAGATCAAAGGATGGTTCAAAGTTAGACGCCTCGGTAGCTTAACTGGCTAAAGCACTCAGCCGGAAATCGAGGGATCCGGGTTCGAATTCCGATCAAGTCGGCTGTTTTTTTCTCTGTGGAAATTCGCACACATTACATCGTATTTGAGGGAAGAGAGTTGACAATGGATGCATTAATTTTGTTACTCTTTAGAGCGGAGGTGTTATGTGAAGATTCTATAATATCTTTCCCTCGATCATTGAGGATGATGGTCAGAGCATTACGTCATGAAACTGTAACTTGACGACCGGAACAACAATCGTATTGGTTATCTCTATTGAGGTACATGGAGAGGGCACTATGTCTTCAAACTGAACCTGGCAACAGAAATAACAACCCTATTGTATAACGCTGCTGCTCTCTTTCTTTCATATGGATAGCATGATGGAACGGACGAATAAGCGAATTTAAGCAAGAATATCAACCACATAATGAAATTTACGGTAAGTGAATCATCAAACATACATTAGCTACTTATTGCAATGGATTATACTCGATTTTACCCTTGTTTTCAGTGGGAATCTGGATTAAATGAACTTCCATTTAAATAAATTAGCAAAATATGTAAGAAGAATGTATATTAAAGTTGTAAGTTCATGCCTATTTCTAGCGATTTATCGATGGAAAACAGTAAAATTTCAAAATTAGTGGGTTAGTCCGCATTCAAAGTAGGAAACTGAGGGTCAACGAAGATGGCGGACTGGCTCCAGCTTCTAACATTGGCCAGCATAGCAAGTGCCTTCTCCATTTACCTCAATGGTACTCCTTGATTTTTCCTTACTTTCTTTTGGATAGCTCGACAGAATGGACGAGTTAGAGGATTAATTGCTAGAATGTCCACCATATGTTGGAAATTTTTGGCAAGTAACCCTCGAGAAAAATATTGACTACTTAGTGCTATGGGTTCTGTTCTATTTTAGCATAGTTTTTACCTTGAATGCGGATAATTGTAAATTAAAGTGAATAACCAATATATGTGAGTAAAATTATATTGAAGAAGTAAACTAATGCCGATTTGTAGTAAGTTGTCAATGGAAAGTGTGAAATTATCGCGTCAGTTTGTTAACGCCAAAGGGAAATGGTAGTGGTTATCAAAGATGACAGACAGGCCACACCCACGTTATAACATTGACCACCATAGCAAGCGCCCTCTCCATCTACCTCAATGGTTGAGACCAATCAAAACCCCCTTCGTTATACACTTCGAAATACACTTTTATTCTGAGATAAAGACAATTCAACAGAGCTTGTTTATGTAGCTAAAACAAGGTAACTAACAAACTTATGGCCGGTTGCAAGAAAATTTAGTTATGGAATCAATAGTTATGAGATCCATAAAGTTATAGAACTCATAAATATATTCGGGTTGCAGGAACACATCTATTAGTTACTTAACTTATTTACCAGTAGTTACTAGCTTCGAATATTTGATCTAATCTTCCACCGCCGGATAAAAGTTACGAAAGTTTAGTCTATGAATAATTGATAATGCACATTATAATTAGTCAGTAAGAGTAAACAAACTGGGAATTTGTCTTAGAACAACTCTTTAATCAAATAACTAAGTCTCCAAGCGGTTCGTTGCGCATCCGCCATCTTGTCTACTTATGGAACTCATCACTCCATGCCATAAGTTATGAGACCAATGAATTTATTGAATGTTTGTGCAACACTTATTGAATGGTTGCCATGGCTTACGGGTCCCATAACTTTATGGAATACACATGTTACGTTCCTGCAACTGGCCATTAACCACCGCAGCAATACAAATAGCATAAACCATAATATTGTTAAATTGCATATTCCAATAATATTAGACGATATCATGATATGGTGGTTATTTTGTATTTATAATTTTTTATCGAAAAATTTATTACTATTTAAATTGATTGTTCAATGTTAATTTTTTGTCATGGAGTTAAGTAGTTATTGCATGAATATACAGGGTGTCCCATAAATGTCACGCCACAGTGACACTGGAGCTAGGGCAGCCTAAAAGGAACCGAACCAGCCTAATATGACCTCAGTAAAAGTTGCACGATTTTCGAGATATTGCCAAATTAAAGCTTTTTCAAAAATTTCACTTTTTTTACATTTCTAGTCCCAGAATTCACTTGAATAGCTCTCAATTTGGCTCTCTGATGGGGCTACGGCCACAAATTAACAAACAAAGTACTCTATCCATCCCATTTTTTGAAAGCCGATAAAGTTAGACAGGTATAGCGGCTTTCGCGTTTCTTTTGTTTGTTCGGACCCCATGACCCCCCCCTCCCTCTCGGGCCCCTGTTCCAGGTAGAAGTCGGCACATGAGTCACAGTTGGAGGATTAAAAGAGCGGCCCTAATGAGAACGTTAAATTATCCGATTGAATTCTGGGACTAGAAATGTAAAAAAGTGAAATTTTTGAAAAAGCTTTAATTTGGCAATATCTCTAAAACCGTGCAACTTTTACTGAGGTCATATTAGGCTGGTTCGGTTCCTCTTAGGCTGCCCTAGCTCCAGTGTCACTGTGGCGTGACATTTATGGGACACCCTGTATGCGAGGGTTGTCCGTAAAATAAGGTTCCCAAAGTGCTGCAGTCACGAGGAACGCTGTTGCGTAGGATCTGACGACACTGGCGAGTAGCTTGGTTCCCTCTCTACAATCCCCACCATGGGGATTGTGGGGAGGGAACCAAGAGGGAAGGGAGGGAGGGAGGGACTGTCTGCGACGCTCAGTCTTCGCTGGGCGGCCGTTAAGGCCTGTACATACGAAGATATTTCTGTTGCTGGGCATTGCTGACGATACTTTCGGCTACAGATGTCACCGTGTGTACGCCCATATCGCAACATCCGGTGGCATGCAAGGCAATCGCAAGCAAGTTACCAGCGATAGAGCGTGTAACATTTTCCCTGCCATATCGCTACCTACACTTGAAAAAGTAAACAGCCACGAGAGAAAGCAAAATACCAGCGATTTTCATCCAAATGAACAAATTAATTACTGCCAAAGAGTGAGTATATGTATAAATTGCTTTGTAATTTGTCTAAATATACTTATAATTTGGCGGGTTCTCTTGAAAGAGTAACCAATATCGAAACCGGTCGTCAAAGTGGAACTATAAACAGCGAGCAGTCCTGTCGGATCTCTAGAACTAGGAGTGTGTACTGTGTGTACACAGAAGCGAAAGATATTGCTACCATAAATGTCGCCGTCCCAACATACTGGATCTGGCACCAAAATATGCGCCAAATACCACACAATCTAAGGCGCCGTGTGTACAGTTTAGAGATGGAACTCCCACTCGCTTCGCCCGCCAGGTGTGAATTACGCTCTGTGCTTCGTTTTTTTTTGTGTGCAAAAACACTGCGCCGGTGGACATTCATTCCCAACTGGATGAAGTCTACGGAGAAAAGTGTATGAGCATGCAACACGTGCGCAAATGGCGCAGAGAATTCAAAGACGGACGTAAAGATGTCCATGACGAACAGCGTTCCGGACGACCATCGGTTTTCGGACGAAACAATTTGCAAAAGTGGAAGAATAAATGCAGAAAGATCGAAGTGTGACAGTTAGGGAGCTGTGCGAAATGATCCCTGACGGCAGCAGGACCACCACTGACAAAATTTTGACAGACCCTTTGGGGTATGCCAAGGTTTGTGCAAGGTGGGTCCCAAGAATGCTTACGGAAGACGACAAACGGCAACGTGTTGAAGCGGCCCGCGAATTTCTTCAAGCCTACGAAACCGATAGCGAAGAATTATTGGATTCAATTGTTACTGGAGACGAGCCCGGACATAGCCTCAAGTGGTTACCATCTCTTCCCTGAATTGAAGAAACTCCTGGGTGGGATTCAATTCAGAACCGGAGAGAGGCTGAAAGAAGAGGTTTTACCTCATACACTTCTCTACGCTGCTACCTTCGCGGCGCGGCGGGAGAGTTCTACGACTCGGGAATAAAGAAGATGGTACACCGCATGCGAAAATGCATTGACCTCAACGAAAATTGTGTTGATAGATAGGAAAAAGTCTAAGGTTTCCAAAAATGCATAATTCAAAGCAAATAAACATGTTTTTTGTTGTGAAAAATCATTGGGAACCTTATTTTACGGACAACCCTCGTATTATGGATTTAAATGTTTGGAATCGTTGCCTAGGTAATGCGTTGCCTCAATTTCCACATTTAGTTCACTCAGTCCTTGGCGCCACTTAGAAAAAAAGTCTTCTCACTCGAATCGTAAATAGCTGTTGCTAATTGTTGTTAACGTGAGACTGTGGTGAATATTCAACAACGATTGAAGAGATATGGACTACATGATGTTGTGAATAAAAGCTGACTATTTGCGAGGCTTAACAATTACTTTGTAAATGCGAGAGAGGAAATATCAACTACTACAGGAAGTGTGCAAGAGGCATATGAAACTTCCATCGTGAGCCTTTTCTCTGTTGTGTGGATCTTTTACTGTTAATTTACAGCTACATTTTTTTTGGTGTATTACCTGTTGAGAGCCTTGGGAATCAGGAGGTATGATCTAGACGGATTTATGAGGATGTTAACGTGTAACCTATTGTGTGTGGCCTCGGAGTAGGTTCAACAATCTCTCCTTCATTTGTTATTAAAATGATAGTTATTGGCGCAATTTCTCATCCAAAGATGATATTGTCGGATCTTGGTTTTGAAATCCTTATAGTATATGTATCCGTCTTCTAATTCATTCCACTTTTTTCACCTCGTACTATTATTATCCAATTGCCGTAGAAATAATTTTGTTTTTAGATTTTCGCAGCGATTAGATGCACTGGTATCAACCATTTTCGGGTATACTGCTGCGTGATGAACTATAACGGCTCAACGTTTCGTTCCTCCTACCGGGAACGTCGTCACACGCAGCAGTATACCCGAAAATGGTTGCTACTAGTGCCGTAGAAATATATTCACGAAGTTCTAAGAAGTTACTTGCGCATTTTTGTAATTTAATTTGAAGGGGAAATAAATATATCGACCGCTCCTAGCCGCAAAGTAGTACCTCAAAAAATCATTCCATTCAGGCGTATCTTGAATTCCTAGTCCACACAATCGTATGTGTAAAATTTGAGCCGTATAATCGTATCTGAAATTTCGTCCATAAAATCGTACGTCAGAATACCAGTCCACAAAGCCGTATCTCGAAAAATCAGTCAAGATAGCAGTATCTCGGCCAATAATTTAATTTTCGTTTTGGAAACTCGACTTTAATTCATTTTTTTTAAATTATATTATAATTTTATTAATTATATTATATATTTTACTATATTATAATTTTAAAAAAATGAATGAAAATCGAGTTTCCGAAACGAAAATTAAATTATTGACCGAGATACCGCTATCTGGACTGATTTTTCGAGATACGGCTTTGTGGACTGGTATTCTGACATACGATTTTATGGACAAAACCTCAGATACGATTATACGGCTCAAATTTTACACATACGATTTTGTGGACAAGGAATTCAAGATACGCCTGAATGGATTGATTTTTTGAGATACTACTTTGTGGCTAGAAGCGGTCGATATGTGTAGACAGGACAATATTAAAAAAGAGTGTATTTACGTCCCACGTGTAGTACTAAATTTTTTTATCCACTACATTATGATTACTGGTAAGTAAAACCGGTAAGACGTGATTATTTACGATCTGTAGACTGTATTTGAACTGCCGTATTTCATCACTAGACGGTGACTCAATCGAAGAAGTTGTTCGTTCACGGAATTCAAGGCAACAGTTTTTGGTGACGAGTCAACAATCCATTATGTATACTCATGACCAAAATATTGGCAAATTGCTTATTCCAATAATATTTGACGATATTATGATATGGTGATATTTTTTCTTTATAATTTGTCATTAAAAAATTTCTTACTATTTAAATTGATTGTTGAATGCTGATTTTTCGTCGTGGAGTCTAGGGGTTGTTGATTGGAAGTGGGGGGAGATTGTTGAGAATATGAGAGAGAAAGTCGGAGGTGTAAAGGCAATCACTCCAAAGAAAGTTGTGTTAAAAAGGTTATATCATTGAAAAATAAGGAATTAATTGAGAAAACTATGGCCCGACGTTATAATTTTCATTTTCTTTAGGAGTTGGTTAGATTCAGGTGTTATATTTTACAAATAAAATAAAACTTTCCATTTGAATCTTAGATGGTTACTTTTCCATACTGAGATTTTTGTCAGTGGAAATGTTGTTGCTGTTCAGCAAGCCGTCTTGTTGCTGGCGTTGTATCTTTTCGTCCCTCTATGCAGCCGTTATTTTCATCTCATTAAAGGGGCTGCACTCAGGCAAGGACATTCTCGGTCGTCCTAATGCCTATTTCCTTTCCAATACCTTTCCCTCCAAATGGTTTTGAAGAACTCATTATCTCCGAGCATATACCCAATGAATTTGATTTTTATGGAGTGACTTGCTTCAAAAAACATTCTTCTTTTGCTTGTTATTTTCCAAAACTTTTTCTTTTGTTTTTCTCATGATCCAAATTCTTTTTTGACATTCTTCTCTAGAAACACACTTCGGTTCTCAGGAGCCTGTCTTTGTACTGTTCATAAAAGTTATATATTTCACACTTAGAGACTAGGAAGAGAACTGAACGAATTAAATTAATCATCAACACTCAGCAAACCAAATGATGGTGTTAGGTAAGTGCGACAATGACATAAAAGTAACAATAAACCAGGAAACTCAAAAATAGAGCAGATTAAAGGATTCTGCAACTTGGGTAGTCTAATAGCAAGTGAAAATGAAACTATAAAAGAGGTCAATATAATGTTTGCCGAGGTTAAGCAAGCATATCAATGGAAGCGTAACCTCTTAGTTAACAACCACCTCTCAATTGACTCAAGGAATGGATTTGTAAAGACTTTTGTGTGAAATGTGCTCACTTACGGATATTAAACATGAGTCTCTCAGTTAAGATACAACATCTGCAATCTTGGTTTTGTCCTTGTAGCCATATTAACTGATAAAAAATGGAGGAGACTAAACCCCTAAACTCGAGGCATGGATTTGTAAAGACTTTTGTGTGAAATGTGCTCACTTGCGGATATTAAACATGAGTCTCTCAGTTAAGATACAACATCTGCAATCTTGGTTTTGCCTTGTAGCCATATTAACTGATAAAAAATGGAGGAGACTAAACCCCTAAACTCGAGGCATGGATTTGTAAAGACTTTTGTGTGAAATGTGCTCACTTGCGGATATTAAACATGAGTCTCTCAGTTAAGATACAACATCTACAATCTTGGTTTGGTCCTTGTAGTCATATTAACTGATAAAAATTGAAGGAGACTAAACCTCTCAAATCGAGGCACCTATATGCTCCACCGCTCCAAATATTCTCATGCAACTCCGGGATCACCAGGAGCATCCTCCACTGACTTTTAAGCCTACGCTGAATTCATTCACGCTCATATAATAATTTGAACTGAATTGGTGGAATAACTAACTCGTGCCAAGGCAGAACGCATATTGGGCTAATGTAATTAATTGGACAGGTAACAGCAATTTAATTGACGCTCGTTAGCTTTATCCGACGACGCGAGGATATGAGAATCTACGTGAATTCAAGCGATATGATTTCAGCATTCTGATTGGCTGAAGATCCTGCCTTCCACTCTGAAGCGCCCGTGAATACGCAGCTATAAGAATTATCTTTTTTGCGCCAGAGCCTCGCGAAAGGAGAGATTGTTCTCACGCACAACATTTCTGCACTGCTAGGCTGCCCATACATCGCGGGTAGCGCGTGATTTCCGCCGGAATAGCTACGGTTGAGAATGGAAGGCAACGCGATACATCACGCCGCAGATATTCCGAAAATTTTGGATGCAAACTAAGGCGAAGTATCTCTACATTCGTCAAATTTTAAACTAACTTCTTTATTATGGTACTGTGAGATATCACAATGCTGTGACCCGCCTACGAGGATTAGAGGTGGGTCGTTCGCGAAGGAACGGGTCCAAAAGAAAGGGTCCGAAGGAACGGGTATGAAGGAACGAATCCATAGATTGAACAATAGGACCGAAGACCGACTTCTGTGAACGACCGTTCCTTTCGGTCCGTCGCTCAGTGGTATTTATCAAATCGGAGTCATCCTCCTTCTTAAATTTATCAGTCATATAAAGATAATTTGGTCAAAAAAAAACAGAAAACACCAGAAATAATAGAAAATTAATTGTACCCTGCCACAGAACGTCTATGTATCATAACTCTTTTTATGTAAATTCATGCATTGTATGGAATTCTATTCCGCAAACGCTGAAAAATATTAAGTCAACCGAAAGATTTTTAAAATGCTTGCTGTCTTATTATCTCAGTGATAGTTAATATTTTGTTAAATATCTTGGATTAAACTCATGAATATGCTACCTTTGTGATTACTACAATGTATTGAGCATGGAATTGTAATATTGGTTGTGGGAAAGTGCCGTGATTTGATAAGATTCTTGTAAATAGTGACATGTTTTCTATGTGATTGTTATTATTTTTTGCCTGAGTTGTAATTACTTATGCCTGCTCCAAAGGAATTCTTTACTAGAGCCAATAAATCTTATATTATCTTATCTTACATGCAAGCAAAGAAAAATATTATGGAATTCTCAAAATGAATTACACGGTCCCTGAGGCATGGATACCGGACAGTTCTAGTACAAATCATATTATATCTCAACCGGTTATTATCCAAGCAAATCGCGCGGTTGAGAGGTGGGCCGGCATATCCTTGAATGAAGTTTCTGACGCGGGTGTTTATGTCCCTGTCGAAACAGGCGACTGCTTCCCAGTGTACCTCTGGATGAGCGTCAACATAGCGCTCTACCGCTTCCCTGTTAACCTCTGGATGCGCCTCGGCATAGCGGTTAACAGCCTTCCGATGAATTTCAGGATTTGTCTCCTGATATCGCTGCGAATTCTCCCTATGAACTTCAGGGTGAGCCTCCGCTCATCGCTTCAAAGCCTTGCGATCAACCTCGGGATTTGTGGAGGCGTATTTCTCCGAGGCAATATCACGCTGTTCGGCTCGACTGAGCGAGGAGGTTTTCGGGAGTCCGCGCTTGCCTTTGCATGGCCTTCCGCGTTTCTTTGGATGTGCAGAGGTACTTGGTCCTGCTTCGTCTGATGAGGTGTTGTCTCAGGTGGGATCTATAGAAGACTCCGGTGTGTGGAACGCTCAAACCCCTTAAAGAAAAAGAAAGTAAGAAAAGAAAACTCTAAACATCGGATTCACAACTCCAAGAAGTGTCTACAGCCAACGGAATTCACACTTTTCGAAAAGAATAAACCGTTTTCCATTGTATGGCTAGGGATGTCACCGATGTGTACAACATGTCAAATAATACCAATTGAACGTTTAAAATCAGAAACCAACAACCACAATGTTTTATATATCTAACAAAAAAATAATATTCAAACAGCACAACAGCTTAAAAATGAATCAGAACGAAACGTAAAACCCAAAAACTTTTAGTTACAAACATCCTACGTGCCGTGGTAAAAACGTCTACGTGAACTGGTCTAATCCTTAACATGTTATATGATTGTTATAAAAAATTTACAATGAGCAAATCGCGAGGAATCACCAATTGCAAATTTAGCTGTAGTGATGATATTTTCTCTTTGCGTGACCTACGACCGAAATTTTTAAGGAGATGAAAGCTTTATTAATGCACGTGACAACTACCCTTTACGTATTTCGCTGCATTCGCATTTAGTTTTAAACTACACTTTATTTACAAAACCAAGAGAGTAGGAGACATCTTTGTGCAGCTTAACACACTGATTACTTCGTACCATCAAGGCTTAAGAATACACAGGTGTTTCCGACACGTGCAAAATCAGCCTGCGAGACGCGGGCTGACTGTTCTCGAAAAACGGAAAAATTAGAGTGACATTTTGATAGCATTTTAAAACAGTCGATATATCTTGAATATCACATGGCAATTGGGATCGTTCCACACTTTCCATGTTCGCGGACACACGCATGTTGGTTCCCGAGAACCTCATTTTTAAAGGCCCAATTGTAATGGAGACAACGACAGTCGAGATATTTCCTATTATTTTGCATTGTAAATCTCAATTGATATATCTTTAAAAGTTATCGATGTCGTTCATATCTTCCATACTACTCGTAATTGCAGAACAACCAGAAATACATTCTAAAAATTTCGCACCCTTATGATCAAAAGTACTGTCAGAATTGAAGTATATAGAATTAGAATCGATACATCTCGAATCCAAATCAATTGAGTCTATGATTTACGATGGAGATATATGCTCTCTACGACTGCTAAGACTGTACGTGAATTAAGCGTACATAGATTTAATAGTAACGGGGAAAAATGAAAATATCGAAAGACATGATGTCGAAAAAAGAATCGATCGCAACTCGAAAGTATTTCAATGGATCCGTCAACTTAACAATAAAGCATAATAAACATGACCATATTAAATACCTATGTGAATTTCAATGTCATACATTAAATATTTAATGAGATATGACTACCAACACTTTGATGAAGAAGATAAAATTCGATAAATCGGTCATAACTGGAAAATGATTTTATCGATTCGTGAAATTTAACATTTGGCAGAATTACCTTGGCCATATTTCATTCCTCTATGAAATCTTAAAATGTTATTGAGTTATTGGATACCAATTTTTTCAAAAAACACTGAATCGATATATATCAAACATCACTCGACCATGCGAGGTTGTCAACATTGGCAAATATGGAGTATCATACTAAGTATATTACTTGACAATTTTGTTCATCTATTCCATAGGGTAACGGACAACAAACCGATTGAGATATTTCCTATTATATTGCATTGGAAATGGATATCGATACATCTCAAAAATTAAACAATGTCGCCCATTACTTTAACATTACTCAAAAATACCTTATAACTAAGGATATAACCTGAAACTTTCATAAAATTTGGGTGGAAACTGAATTTGATATTGAAGACTATCGAAATATAATAGATTCGATATATCTCGAAAAGCAATCAATTTATTTCCGGCTAACTCTTTTGGTTCAATGCTTATTTTGGCTGAAAATAGTTTCTGCGAATATCGAATCCATAATTTTAATAGTAAAGTAGAATATTAATGATATCGAATGGCTACTTGTCGAAAAAAGAATCGATCATATCTCGAAAAATAAATAATGGGTTCGACTACTTCAACATTTTTCCATATTGACATGGTCATATTTTTTTTCAGTGTGAATTTCATTATCAAATCTTTGGTAACCGATGAGTAATTAACAACTGTTACTTTTCCGAAAAAGACCGAATCGATATATCTCAAACATAACCCGACCATTAGTACTGTTCAACATTTTCCAAGATGGCGTATTATACTATGTATGTTCCCTATAATTTTCACTCATCTATGCCAAATATTAATGGAGATATAGCAATGCACCTGATTGGCTGAAAATGGCGACGGCCGTATTTTTTTTGCAGAATCATTAAGGAAACAATTTTTTTAAAGAACCAACACAGATTCGATTGGCAGACCTTGTAGAATAAACATCGAAGATGTATCTACAAAATTTTTTCAACCTGAATCCGAAAATCTAAATCCAAATCCTCAAAAGCAAAATCGAAATCCCATAAGGATACATGTTAAATCGAAAATCGACGATTATTCGAAATCTTTTAGATTTTCAAACAACTTTCCTATACCAAAAAATTCGACAAAAAATCCAAGTACTTGCCTATGGTCATCAATGTCCTGCTTCGTTAAGAAGTCACTCAAAACAGATAATAATCGTTTTCCCTATAAGGGCACATTGTTAAGTGGAGCGATATATCTCGAAAACTATCAAACTTTTCAACGATTTAGGATTTTTCCTCCCGATGAATTTTTTTTTTAAATTTTAGCATATCCAAATCTCAAACTCGTGATTCCAGTAGTTTTGGCTACTAACTTGTATAAATGTCTCAGTAAGTGAATCAGTTTGCAGCTATGTATAGCGCAGCGGGTATGACGAAAAATCTTTTTTTTTCCAAACATTTGTATAGTTTTGATCATATTAGCAATTTTGACTTGGATGTTTTAAATTTTAATGACAAAGGGTCAAAACTGGATTTTTACGAGAAATATGCAATTATGAATAGCCCAGATAATATTTGCAATGACGTAGTTTTAAGGACTCAATCACCTCTTTTGAATTTAAGTCTCCCTGCATGTTCTGGGACCCAGTAATCTGGTTGTTGTTTTTCGACCTTCAACTCCACCTGTTCCCCATTTTTTGCTGGTTTTTCCCCACATTATTTCCCCCCATACACATCGGGTGTTCCCCAGGGAAGCGTGATAGGCCCAATTTTATTTCTTCTCTACGTAAATGACTTGAATGCAGTAGTAAAAAATAGCAAGCTCCGTCTTTGTGCCGATGATGCAGTAGTGTATAAGGAAATTAGAAATGAAGAGGACAGTCAGCCTTTAGCTAAGAATTTAGATGCGATTGATGATTGGTGTGATAGTTGGTCGCTAGAATTAAATTTGAAGAAATGCGCGATAATGAACTTTTAAAAAAGAATGGCTTACTCCGGAATAATTATAGCATCAAAGAAAAAAAATCTAACCTAGAATCTATTAAATACTTAGGCGTCACCATCACTGAAGACATGTCATGGGGGAAACACATCAGGGAAATAACTAGTATAGCAAACGTAGATAAGGATTCGTAAAAAGGATTTTAGGCAAATGCGATGAGAGAGTACGAGAGAGAAGCTATTTTACACTTGTCAGGCCTCATTTAGAATATGCCGCTAGTATATGGGATCCGTACGAGGAAGGTATGATAAAAGAGTTAGAGCGTGTGCAAAGGAGATCCGCTAGGTTTGTCAAAGGCCGTTGTGATAATTGTATAAGTGTTACGAGCTTAATAGAAGAACTAGGATGGAAATTACTATCAGAACGCAGGTTAAAATTTAGGTTAAACCTTTTAAGTAAAGTCGAAACCGATTTGTTCCCAGATGACGTTATATATATATATATATATATATATATATATATATATATATATATATATATATATATATATATATATATATATATATATATATATATATATATATATGTATTGAGAACCCCTGCGTCTTATGCTAGGTTTGATCATATTAACAAGATTAGAGAGATAGATTGTCGTACCGATAGATTTAAAATGGCATTTTTCCCGCGTACCATAAGAGAGAACAATAGGCAGCGTATCAAAGGGATAGGTAGGTGAAATATAGTAAGAGTAGTCTGTAGTGCATGATGCATGTAATAACAACCAATAATTCCTTTCTTATTATGTAGATACTAACCATGTAACCATATTATCTAGCATTCCTTCATTAAATATCCT
The DNA here is from genome assembly GCA_963169105.1 of Ceriagrion tenellum. NCBI lineage: Eukaryota > Metazoa > Arthropoda > Insecta > Odonata > Coenagrionidae > Ceriagrion > Ceriagrion tenellum. The sequence goes on along the minus strand of OY720643.1, from coordinate 44,765,288 downwards.
ACTTGCATGGCAATAGTGCATGTTTGGTGATCTTCACCCCCTGCCACACACCCTCGTGGTGGCTCGCAGGGTATTACGTAGATGTAGATGTATTGTTTACTGGTATTTACGTCACTCCAAACTCCTCCACCTCTGTATGTTCCCTCCCTTACCCTCTCCGCCGTCAGAACCTACCATCCCCTTTACCCCCCATCTATCTGTGTTTTGCTAATTGGTATATCTAGAACTGGAAATTTAATTTTTGTACCTTGAGAATGACATTAAGAGTCGAAACCTTGGTCGGTACTTAATAAACAGTGTGGAAAATTACTATCGTCTTTTCATTCTTAACAGTATGGATATTGCATACAAAATAATCATAAAAATGGAACAAATTTTTTAATACTTTTTTATTTACTTTAAGTCGAACGGTACTGCTGAAAGCAGTTTCACTGGTGACTCACGCTCCCGACATTATGTTCCTCTTAGATTTGCCCTCCTCAGTGACAGTAATTTCATAATTTATCACTGCTAACTCTTATGTTTCAAAGTAAAATTGAATTTACTACGACTGAAACATGGGTTTTACGTTATGAGCTATTCTGCTTCTCTCTCCTTCTCACCTCCACTTCAGAATCTTCCCTCCCTCTGCCCGGATGCTTCGGTGTGAGAACGCCGTCTGATTTCGGTTCGAAATGCTTGTGCTTGAGAGAAAGCCATATCGTGGACGGCAGACGATTAGTGAATCGGTGTATTGTGGGAGCGAGAGGCAGGGGCTCTCCAATGTTCGCTTAAGGACCGTCGCAAAGGTGCTCTTGGTGATTTTATTGACGCACGGGGAGTAAACTTAGCCTTCTTCCACACTCACGCCATTACTCTTTTCACCCTTTTCCGAGCTCATCTCGAAGAGCGTTCGACGATTTTAATATGTGCGCCAACCTTTCCGTCTTCATATACCTCTAGGCCATTCTACGGAATTGAGCTCGTTATTGCAGCTCCGTGCTATGCGACTGGAGTTGAGCGGGATGATTAGCATAAACTTGCTTGCTTCAGGAAGCAATGTGAACATTTTTCTCGCTTTTGGACTCCGAAACTTGACCGTTTTTCTCGAAAGGTACACGCTGTTCAATAAGGAAAGTGAATTAGACATAATTTGCGATTAGGTATCTCTAATTGCATTATTAAAAATCACTTTGATGCCCTTACAATTCGTTTTATAGCCAACTGAGGGAGAGATACAAGAAAAGCAGAAAATTACTTAAGTCATACAAAAGAGACGAAATCAACAATGTTTTCAAGGCCTCGTGTGCAAAAAAGATAAAACTGAAAGCCGAGTGGTTATAGTCTTCTACTGGTTATAGTCTTCTGTGCATCATTGTTTAAAAAAACATTTTCTCTCTCTCTTTTCAATGATGATCATTATCTGGTGTTCTGCCTGCTGGCAGGTCCCGTACACCACTGCTGTCTCCATCCGCTTCTGTCCCGAGCTTCCTTCTTTGCTTCATCATAGCTGATATTCTTCACCTGATCCACCAATTTAATTCTTCTCCTTTTTCTCTTTTTCTTTCCTTCAATTGAACCCTTAAGTGCCGCAGTTATTATACTTTTCCCTCTCATCACATGGCCCAACCAGTTTCCTTTCCTTTTCCTAATTTCCTTTAGGAGCGATCTTCCTTCTTTTACTTTGCTCAAAACCTCTTCATTTCTCATCTTATCTACCCATCTTACTTTTTCCATCCTTCTCCACACCCACATTTAATAAGCTTCTATTCTATTCCTTTCCCTCTTACCTAATGTCCACGCTTCACATCCATACATGAAAACGCTCCATGAATAACACTTAGCTAGTCTCTGTCTCAGCTCCAGATCCAGGCTTTTATTGCATCAATAATGATGAGTCTGTAGTATTTTCACACTTTCTGAAATCCTTGAGACCAGGATTTTGTCCGGTCAAATCCTATGGATTCTCCAAATGGCAAAACAAGTGACATGAAAATAATTTTCTATAATTGAGCATTTGCTTCTACATTTATCAACTATTACATTGGTATAATTAATACTGCGCTTAGAAGGTAGTAGAAAGAACTGGAAATGGTTATTTTTTAGGGAAATATAAACTTTTTACCGTAAGAGTCGGCTAACTTTCATTACATTCTGCATGTGAAGAAATTTTATGGACACGGGCACTTTGATATTGAAGTGCCAAGTCTTTGCTATGTGAAAGGGGGCTCAGCGTTTTACAAAGTTTTTATGTCACTTGATGGGTTCGTAGAAAATCCTCGAGACCCTCTGGTGAGATGCTTGGGCCAAATAGATTGAGCAACAGAGATGTATAAAGTTAACTTTGATATCAGAGAAACGAAACAGTTGAATTTCCTAGTACAAACTGTAAAATAATAATAAGGCCTATCCTACATGTATCTTTACCTAAAGGACACTAAAATGCTGTAAATGGCAGTATTTTTCTATACATAGTACCAATTTGGTCATTCCAGTCGTTCGTATTTACGGGTAATCAAACAATGAATTATATTAAGGTAATTAATCTGTTAATAATTTTCATTTGCCTCATTTTTTTATCATCGAGGGAAATATTTTAAATTCTCTTAAACAAGCTTAAATATGAAATAGAGGCTATAAGGCTTCAATGTATGCCTTGGACATAATCACTAGGTGCGTCAATAATATATGTATATTAAAATCAAGGAAAGTTATTCGACAAGAAGTCTCCTCCTTAAAGTCCATTTTCATCAGCAGTCAACAACCAGGAAATTAATTTGCAGAAGCTCTTCTCCATTCTGATTTCTCCCACCTGCTTCATTCAACACGATATATCGTGGGGAACACTGTTACAAAATATAAGCGGCACAGCATTAAAGAAACTTGGTTTTGTTAAGCGTATAATGGGAAGGTACTTAGATGAAAAATTGAAAGAGAGATTCTTCCTCGCTCTGGTTAGGCCACACCTCGAATAAGCCGCGAGCATTTGGGACCCTGGTCAAAATAGATTTAAGCAACCAAAAAAATTAATAAAATACAAAGGAAAGCAGCGCGCTTCGTTAAAAACTGCTACGAGCGTACATATAGTGTCTCTTAAATTTTAGAGGGATTAAGGTGGGAGACCCTAGATACTCGGAGGCTACACGCTAGGCTTAGGTTGCTTGAGAAATTCAGAACTGATATTTTTTCAGAGCGACACGGAGAATATTATCAGGACTCCTCACTACATCTCTAGGTCTGACAGATGCGATTAAATAAGAGATATTCATTTCCGAACAGATTGGGTACAAAAACTTGTTCTTTCCGCGCACAATGAGCGACAACAATAAAAACTGAGCTCCACTAAATACACTCCTATAATACATGACACCATTTCACCTGCCAAAAACATTACATGGCTTGGTGACCAAACACCCCCTGCCTCATGCCCATGCGGTGGCTCGCAGGGTATTGTGTAGATGTAGATGTTCACCATACCTCATTTGCAAATTTTTGGAAACTATTCACTTTGTTCTTGCAGCCACCAACGAAGTTGCTTGTTTTGCACCTCACTCAACTCACATTGTATTTTGCGGTCCGTAAATTTCAAGAAAGTGCTTGATCGAAGCGTGTTCTGAGTGGGGCAAATACCTGTTGCTCTCCTACTTTCACCTCAACCAACAGATGAATACTAAGCGATACATCAGTCCTAGGTCCTCAAATACACCCCGAGTAACTCCGCCCAATGAAGTCCACTGGGTCCGTGACTATTAAACAGCATATTTTCCTATACGCTGGCGCCAAAGTGCTATTTCACTGTGGATAAGTTCAGTTGTTTTGTTTAGTGAGTACAGCCAGCCTTATAAAACATTATTATAAGTTGGTTGGATCATTATGCGTGAGTCATTGAATGTAAATTTTAATAACCTTTGAAGTAAATCGAAAAAGTAATTGGACCACCCTATACATAAGTACAACTATTTATACGTTGGAAATAGCAAAACATGCTGTGATGTAAATAGTGTTTTAATCATATTTTCAAATTTTCGTCTCAATTAATACATTTTTAACATTTGGGTTTATGACGCGAAATTCAAAATTTACGCAAAAAATACATTCATACCTACCAATCAAGCCGTTCTGTTCCGGGGTAGGCACTGTCACAAAGTTTCACTCATAAATACATATTTGTACACCTAACTCTGCTTCAATCTTCTTTCTATCAATAATTTCTTCCATACTGACCTGTCCTTGCAAACCTTCCTGGCCATATCCATCCTACTTTTGCCGCAAACACTCCTTAGATAACTCATACTCACGGCGTTTAGTCTGCTCTTATGTCTATCTTGACATACCCATATTTCAATGACATACAACAAAGTGGGAAGCAGTACACTTTTGTACACGGCGATTTTCGCTTTCTTAGGCAGATACTCATTCCTTGATATGCACCGCATGCTACCTACCACTTTCCTCCCAGCACTCGTACGTCTCTCTATCTCCTCATCTATTCTTCTATCTTTCGCATACATCTTACCTAAGTACGCAAAATCATCTACTTGTTCATTTACTTCACCATTCGCCCTCATCATACAGTTATCCTCCCCATTCTCCTTATCAAAAACTACTGTTCTAGTCTTGCACGCATTTACCCTCAATTCCATTCTCTCTGTTGATTCACAATGCTTATCTAGGAGCTTCTGTAATCCCTGTTGGACCTCGGAGATCAAAACAGCATCATCCGCATTTAGTAGAACTCGCACGTTTACATTTCCAATTAAATCACCGTCTTTTTCATTGCATGCATCTCTAACACATTTATCCATACATACAAAATTCCTATGTAAATATGTGTTATTTATTCGGCACGATGCCCTCAAGGTGGCAAACAAGGTAATATGTAGATATTATTTTGATACTGACGAAATGAAGACAAGAGCTTGGGAAAAAACCCTTTTAAGAGAATAAATTCCTAAATTTGTTTTATCTGTATGACTGCTGTAGCAATCGTTTTTTACATCGAGATCACTCGTTCTGATGAAAGACTGTGTTATTTTCATTCTAATTTTTAAGCCTCTGGTTACATATTTTCCGTTGTTAATTCATACTTTTAACCTTGAATTTACTATCACAAACTAGTCTATGTGGTGACTTATATAACTTTTTTTAAGCTCGAGCTTCCACTTAGCATAAAAGAGACGGATATGCTGCTTTTTCTTGCAGTTTACAGTATTTAGGAATTATCATAGAACTGAACTTTCGCGTTTAAATCATTCCGAAACTATTAACATTGAGAATTAAAGTGGTCTACATAATTAGTTGAGCTATTCATGGGTAAGCAACATGTATATTTTTTGTTAACATTTCGTATTTTTTATGTATTTTTCCTCTCTGCTTTTACGAACTCGTTTTTCTTATTTGAAAGGCTTTCGTTCATCAAAATAAGGGAAGGTGGAATCCCGAGGTCGCTGCTGCCTTCTTTAATAAACATTAAGGATATCAACGAACTCTTTTTATGCCACTTTTCATGTGGTCGAACACACCTAACCTCGAAAGCCAAGCAACCATCCACGGGTTCTTAATGAATTTCCGCGAGCCCTACCTTCGAGCCACTTCCCTAAGCCTCTGCTTTACCAAACTTCCTTGCAAGAGGTAAGCCTGCTTAAATAAAGCGGGGGAGTCAAAACCATTAACCCTGGAAAGGAAGCGGTTCACTTTAGACCGTGCCTTACTTGCATCACTCCAAACGCTCTTTCCCCTGTTTCTTACCGTTTGTTTATGGAATATCCAACTTTATCACCCTCACACTTTTCTTCAAAGCTCTTCTTAATTCCGGGCTAACCCGAGGATCCCATAACGAGCCCCTGAAGGCTTACGGTCCAACATTTTTACCGCGGGGAGTCATCTCAACTTTCGAGCAGGAGGTTCATCTCCCAAACTTCCTCCCTTTCTTTTCTCCCTCCCTTCGTCGTCCAGGCGTCCAGGGGACAGGGGATATGCGTCTGCACCAGCTAGCCTATTTAGCCAATCTAGATGAGCCGCATGAAAAGAAATGATAATGAGAAATTTGCCATTGACGTTCCATGACCCGCCTGATTTAAGTCAATCAAAAGTTGATCGAAGAGTAGAAATTGTGTAAAATTCAATTTACGGTGTACGATCAACAACGTTTTATTCTTATTCAATTTTTTTCTATCCTCTTTTGTGGAAACTGATTTGCCTGTTAATTTACTTGCTAAAAATATAGACCAAATGTTTTCGTGAGGCACATTTGATTAATGAGATTTTTTTCTGCTGAAAAATCTATTCCGTGAGTAATGTTTTTTATGCACTGTTTACCAATAAATTCATATATTTCTATCTCGATTGAGATGGACAAAACGAAAAGATAATATATGTTTTGCCAGTTCTGTTCCATGCCCCGCGTGATTAAAGTCCTTCAAAAATTGATTGACGAGTATAAATAGTTTCAATCTCGAATAACGGTAAACGGTCAACAAATATTTTGTTGAGCGGATACCGTTTGATTAGTAGTTAATGTTTTTTTTCTTGTACCTTAGCCGGAAATAGGTTTAATTTTCCCGTGGAATAAATTGATAAAAATCTAAAAAAATATTTTAGCTGAAAAACCAGTTCGATGTGTAATTATTTCTGAGCGCAGTTTACAAATAAACTCAACTATTTCTCTCTGAAAAAATAGTAAAACATAGCAGATAAATTTATTTTGGAAGGAAGCCTGGATAGCGTAGTGGTCTGTGAATTGGTCTGGCAAACCAAAGGTCCGTGGTTTGATTCCCGGTCCAGGCCGGATTTTCCTCATGGCAATTTCTTATTTCTATCTAGATATGACGGATACAAAGAAAAGTTATTACGAGTTTCTCCACTTCTGTTTCGGATATTTCGGGAGGCAACCGACAGCCAAGGTCATTTGCGCCGTAGGGGATGGGTAAGGGCTGAAGGGAGGATAGAAACCTGTCGTCGGCATTAGCCTACTCATAACGAAAGGCGCCAAGGGGACCACGGTTTAAGGTCTCATCCGACAGGCGGAGTACTGTACTCGAAGTGCCACAAGACACTCAAGTAGAGATCGGGTTTCCTCTGAAAAACATGCAGAGATTTGAACCATGACAGTCAGTATGGTTAGCCAGTACTCTAGTCACCACACCAACCCGATATCCCAGTTCTGTTTCATGTCCCGCCTGATTTAAGGCCTTCAGAAATTGATTAAAGAGTATAAATATTTTCAATCTCATATAACGGTATACGCACAACAAGGTTTTCTTAGTATTAATTGTTTTCTTCGTTTTCCGGATATTGATTTTGTATTAAGTATGTATTAAGTATGCGATTTTGTATTAAGTATGTATCAAGTATGCGATTTTGTATTAAGTATGTATTAAGTATGCCCGTGTATTAAGTATGTGAAAATTTTAGAATAAACTAATTTCATGAGGTACATTTGAATATGTGAGTATCATTTCTGATGAAAAATCTGTTCCATGAGTAATATTTTCTAAGCACTGTTTACAAATATTTTACTATAGAATATATTACTGTATGTATTAGATGAGACGGGTGCAACGGAAAGATTGAGTTTTGCCGCTACTGTTATAAGACTCGCCTGATTTCAGCCCTTCAGATTAGATTAACAAGTATAAGTACTTTCAATTTCAAATAATAGTATACGCCCAACAAAGTTTGCTTAGTATTAATTTTTTTCCGGAAGCTGAATGTATATGCCCATACATTTACTTGCAGAAGGTAGTTAGAGCGAAATATCATTTTACTTAGAAATCAATGAATTTGGTCTCATTTTAAAGAAAAATATCCAAATATAACATAATATTATACCCTTCCCGCAACACTTTTGGAGATATTTTCCAAATTTTCCAGCCCTTTTACGTGGGAAATGTAAATTTACATGGGTACGAGTATGCACTCCAGAGAGACATTATTTACAAAATGAGGTATTTCTAAGCCATCTACTATTGAAGATATTTGCCAAAAAATATCAGCTCTTTTACATGGGAAATGGTACGAGTATGCACTCCAGAGAGACATTATTTAGAAAATGAAGTATTTCTAACACTTTGATGTCGTAAAAAAACTAACAGCGTGTAGTTGGTATGTTTTCTCTAATATCTTTGAAAATTAATCATATTGTCACCACAGTTAATTATTTGGGATCACAATAAACCTTCAGTTTTGATGGAGTTTCAAACGAACCACATGAAACAAATGAGTCAAGTTAAAGACTAATTTAGATATTTTCATTTGATTACTTATAATTCTGCCATCGAAAACTATATTATTGCACAAATAATAATGCAATATTTAATTCCTGTCTCACAGCTGTCGAAATTAAAACGTATATATCGAATATGGTCTTTATTATGATTAGGGAACTATCTCGCTCGCACTACCTCAAATCTAGTAAAAGTACGAGTAAAAAAGTAGTCGTATTTATATGAGGCACATTTGAATAAACGATTACAAGCACTGTTTTAAAATAAATTAATATATTCCTGCTGCATGCAAACTACTTTAGAGGTTTTGTACGTCACATGCCTAAAAATTAATTAATACAGCACTTTTATCTGGCGTTAGACATCCATCGTTTTTCTTCTCAAAAGGATACCCGCGTTGGAATGAAATATTGTCAATCTACGTTTTCTATTCATCTCAATGGAGTGGAAAACCTTTTCTTTGAGAGTTTTCCACCTTTCACTGTTCAAAAGACTCGATCAATGGAATATGTGAAACGATTTGTATCTCGCCATTCTGGCGCGTTGTCGCCAACGCTGCTTCCACTTATCCTTGTCCGATCGTGAAAAATTGAACTTACTTCATGTTAAAGTATTCGAGAAACGTCAAATGTTTGCATGTAGAGTGCATGTTAGTTGAAAGTAAAAACAAAAACAGCTGTGAATATTAGGACACCACATCCAGGATACTGCTTGCCAAATTACCACTTTCTCCAGCACGCAGGAAAGAACCGAATTTCAAGAGCCCACAACCTGCTATTTTCTGGGTAGCGCGATCTTAGGAGGAAATCAATTTTCTGGTTGCCAAATAGATAATTAAAGCGTGATCCGCAGCCTAAGAGTATAAACGTATATCGGAGTTCAGAACGTTATTGAAGTAAATAAAATTGGTAGTATTTTTTTTCAATTCATCAGTTTAAAGGTTTATTGAGGTTCATTGTTCATAAATCTGATGATCAATTTATCTTTTTTTTACAATTGAATATTATACATTTTATTTTTTCAATACATCAATTTTTTAATGCGTTTGTGGATAATGTTTAGAGTAACTGAATATAATAACGCTAAAATTCAAAATTATTAAATATATACAATAGATTCTCAATAAAACAACGGGTATAGTCCTGCTAAGCCAATAGCTTGTCAGCAGGTGCTGTTTTTAATTAATAAATAAATTCACAACATTGATCAGTCAGAAAACAAAAAAATTGTTAAAAACCTAAAATTTAATAAAACACATAAATAAACACAGAGACGCTATTTAAACATTAAATCAAATAGCATAAGTACAAATTCTTTTTAGATAAACAAATGTATACAAATGTAAACAAAAGTACGAATGAACTATTTGTTAAATCAATTTTATTAATTTTTAGTATCAGGCGTAACTTTGTGGAGTCTGTTTAACATTATAATGATAGCACTTAACTTTGTTTTTCCACATATCTTGTGATATGTGTAAACACATAGATATGTGGAATAACAAAGTTAAACGTTATCATTATATCATCACCAACCATCTGGTGTCCTGCCTGCTGGAAGGTCCCGTACACCACTGCTGTCTCCATCCGCTTCTGTCCCGAGCTTCCTTCTTTGCTTCATCATAGCTGATGTTCTTCACCTGATCCGCCAATTTAATTCTTCTCCTTCCTCTCTTTTTTTTTCCTTCAATTGAACCCTTAAGTGCCACAGTTATTATACTTTTCCCTCTCATCACATGGCCCAGCCAGTTTCCTTTCCTTTTCCTAATTTCCTTTAGGAGCGATCTTCCTTCTTTTACTTTGCTCAAAACCTCTTCATTTCTCATTTTATCTACCCATCTTACTTTTTACATCCTTCTCCACACCCACATTTCATAAGCTTCTATTCTATTCCTTTCCCTCTTACCTAATGTCCACGCTTCACATCCATACATGAAAACGCTCCATGAATAACACTTAGCTAGTCTCTGTCTCAGCTCCAGATCCAGGCTTTTATTGCATAGCTAGTTATTCTTCTGGCTGAAGGCCTCTTTTGCCATTGCTATCCTTGCTTTTATTTCTGCAATACTTCTCCAGTCGTCTGTCACCATCGTTCCTAGGTACCGGTAGCTTTTCACTTTTCCTATTACACCTTCATTTAGTTTCACACTCGTATAATTATCACAGTTTACTGGCATCACCTTTGTCTTTCCTAGGTTTATCTTCATCCCATAATCCTTCATCCCTTCTTCCAAAACCTTAATCAACCTTTGAAGTGATTGCATATTATCTGCTAATATTACCATGTGGGGGCTCGTCCGTATGAAGTAAATAAAATAGGGGAAATTCGTTCGCGAACTGTTTCTAGCGGAAGAGAATAACTATTTGGAGTTTCTTTTAATACATACGTAATTTAATTCATACGTATTGTGTAATCTTCTAATAAAGCCTCTCTCGATACGGAGGAGATGCAAGGCAAAAATGCTTAGAAAATATGCTTTTCTCGTTTATCGTTAGCGTTTCGCTCTCTCAGGTGAAAACCGATTAAATCTGACGCCGACTGAACCCGACCGGATGAGATTAGAGATGAATTTTTTCATCGATTACGTCGAGAATATGTCAGATCTTACGAATAAGGAGCTACTTAAAGGAGATGAAAGACTACTGAGAAGGGCTGGTCGTGGTGAAACAGGGGAAGTGAATTGCATACAATTCAATGGTTGTTACAGAACGAGGACTCTAGTAAAGGAGATAGTGTCTTCTTCTTCTCTTCTAAAGGTTATCCTTGTCGTTGCAGCCACGACTTCCAACAATCTCTTTTTTCAGCCTTCCTCTTCATTTCATTGTACGATGTGCATCCCATTTCCATCGCCAATACTTTTAGGTATGAAGTTCTCGGTCGTCCTCTCTGTCTTTTGCCTAGAATTTTTCCTTCCATAATATTTTGTATGAAGTTGTCGTGCCTGAGTAAGTGTCCGATGAGTTTTGCTTTTCTTCTTTTAATTGTTTCCAATATTTCTCTTTCTGTATGGACTTCATTTAGTGTTCGCTCATTAGTTTTCCTGTCGGTCCACCTAGTTTTTGTAATCCTCCTCCAAAACCACATTTCTGCAGCATCAAGTTTGGTCATTTCACTCTTCCTTAGTGTCCATGTCTCGCATCCATATGTTAGCACACTCCATACAAAGCTTTTCAGGAATTTCTTCCTAGTCTCAATACTAATGCTGTTATTTATTAGGAGGCTTTCCTTTAATTCAAAGGCTTCCTTGACTAATGTTATTCTTCTTTTGACCTCCGAGGAGCAGTTGTTATGATTCTCTAATATGCTACCCAAGTAGCAGAACTGTCACTTCCTCCAGTCTCACTCCGTCTATACATATATTCGTGATCTTTTCTCTTCTCTTTCTTTCTACCACCATGATTTTTGTTTTCTTGGTGTTTATTTTAAGTTTCAGTTTTAATAAAATATTATCTAGAATCTTGAGCATTCGACTTAATTCCTTCTCTGAGTCAGCTGCTAGAGCTATGTCGTCTGCAAATCGAATGCAATGATATATGAGATGAGAATGAGATAGTGTCAGGATATAAAAAATTGTGCGATGGCCTTCTTTATGATCTGATAACGAGAAAAAGTGCCAGATAGCGCGACGGAAAACGTGAAAGTAGGTTGCCCATAGCTGAAATGTTAATGATAACAGACACACTTTGCAAGTTTGCATTGTGGCCATCATTATGCGTCACAATAAAAATGATGTGTGCATCTCATTCATTTACGCGCTAATCATCCATAATCATCATTGGTCGTTCAATCCTAAGATTGGTTGACTGCAGCCCTACACTCTTCCCTAGCTAGTGCTAGTTCCCTTACCTCCTGGTATCTCTATGTACTCTCTTCTTTATTTGGTTCATGAATTTAATCGTGTATCCGCCTCTGGGGACTATTCCCTCTGTTTTACCTTCGACTATGTTCTTCACAAACCCATTGTGCCACAGTGTGTCCAATCTATCTTGTTCTTATTTTGTGAATGGGTTCCATATGGTCTTTTCCCCTTCCACTCTTCTGTGCACTTCATCATTTCTCATTTTTTCCGTCCATTTGCTCTTCAGCATCCTCCTCCAGTACCAGGTTTCGAAGGCTTCTGTTCTTTTCTGGTGATCTTTCCAATGGTCCGTACTTCCGATCCATAGAGTGCCACGCTCCACACGAAGGCTTTCACATAAAGTATTCTAGTTTGTAGTCCTATCTTCTTTGAGTACAGCAGTTGTCTTTTTCCCACGAACGCCTTCTTAGCTTGGGCTATGATTATCCCTCACATGAAAGAAAAAAAACTACCTTCCCGTCACTCTATTTTTCCCTTTATCATTCTTCTCTTCGTCGCTTAACCATTTCACTGCTCCTTTCTTCCGCCTCGAAAGGTAAAGGATGTTCGATGAAAGGAGAACGACATTTTATATCGTTCCGCTCCGTTGCCTTTCATCATTACCTCGCGAGAAATAATGAAAATTTTCCGATTGTAAGTGATAAGATTTCTCCGTAAGATTACCTGTGTGAGGGTGTAGAGTAAGGAAATTACATCCCTTTTTGGACGGAATGCAAGGGGAAGAATTTGGGAAGAATGAAAAGTTTTTTATTCTTTAGAGGTGAGTAATTGTAAAACTAAGCCGGGGGGAAAGGGTCCACTCGTATGAAATGAGGGACATATAAGGAGGGTATGGAGGAAATGGGACGGAGATGGAAACCATCCTCATTTGTCTTTCTCGTTGTTAAAGTCAAAAGAGCACATTTGTCGACCAGTAAATTTGCGGTCATATATTTTCTATGAGGGCTACGTTTATCAGTGCAGCCGAAGAGGAAAAGAAAATTGCTAGAGTATTCACTGAAAATCTCGATAAAGGGGATAGTGTTTCTCATGTCACTTTGCATCCTCGCTTAAGTTGATTTAAAAGTAATATTTGTCCTGTGAAAAGGAGGTATATTCGAGAGTTAGTTTTCTTTCAAACTTGCTTAGTCGCGATTTATTTATTTTGGTAATGACATAGAAGTTCCCTGGGGGTAGAAATATCATGATTGAGAGAAAAAAGGACTATGAAATAGATCTTTTTTATTCAAACAAACCCTTAACATTTAAGCCTCCAAATTGTATACATTAATACAAGTGTAAATTGTCCTGTGACTACCTAATCGGCATATTTGGTACGGTTTAGTTACGAGGAATAAGGAATCAAGCGTGAAAGTTCTTGCTTGTGATCAAACTAAAAACGGGAATAAATATTATTCTACCATTATTAATCGTGTGATTATAAATTAACATGAAAATTTTTGGTTATTTATTATAGCCTTTGTACCATAAACGTCTTAAAGATGTTGGTAATCGTTGGAAAATAGACATAAAAGATATTCGCTCAGTCAAAGCATTAAATTTTCTCGTTGGATATTGTCTCTCCGAGTGAACTATAGAAATATCATTGTTGATCAATGTGGAAGTAATTCACGGATAGTGTTAAAAATCCCAACAACATATTTAAACACCTTCTTTACAACAATAATCGTAGGTATATTTTGTAATTTCGCATTTCAATATTTTTTAAGAATGACATAGATTTAGAACGATTAAAGACTATGTAATTTAATGAAAAGCTATTCCATCAACAAATGATATGTTAGAAGATATTATGTTTTACACGTTGATTGAGAGTAAAACCTATGGGTAAATATTATAATTTGAACATTAAATGATAAATTGTTAATAATGTATAAACACATGTTTCTTGCCTGAAATTTTCATGATATGTATGACACTTATTGGTAATATTCAGCCCAGCTTTGAATTTGAAAATTGAAGTCCAGCTAACGCCAATTTCTTTTTGATATCTTGAAATATAATCTGAAGTCTGAAATATATGGAGAAAGTCTGAAGCTGAAGTGGAATAAAATATCTGAGGTCTCAAAATAAAACTTTAAAAAAATTTACCGAGAATTTTCATTTTACCTTGAAATATCGCCTATAAATTTGAATCTAACGTTCTTGCTTCACCAGTGCTTCTTATAGTCAAATTTGGTAGGAATATTCATTCCGAGTTTCGTAATGTCGAACTTACCGTTTCTACGATGCGGAAATGCTGAGAAAATGCACGCCCTCAGCAGCGATTTTCCTCTTGGGAGAGGAGAGTGAAAAAATGTCATAGCATATTTCGTATCTGGAATTGCTTCGACTGAGATAAAGATGGTGACCAATGCTTGGCTGTAGTGTTTGCTCGTCGAAAAAGACGATAAAACGAAATGATTAATAGTAAAAAAAAAAACGCGGAAGGAACCGTTCTGTTGAGATGAAAAGGGTACAAAAAATACGGACAAAAATGGCCCAAGGAGTCGGAGATAAAAAGGCGCCGAAAAAGAACGAGATGCCGAAAAGAAAAATTGTGCCATAGAGGGGCAAGGGTATAAAAAAAAAAAAACGAGAACCCCCGCTCCCTTCGGGAGAGGAAGCAAAAACGATAGGGTCGGTATGAGTCCGGCTGGAAGAACAAAAGAAACACGCGAGCATCAAGAAGCAAGAGGCATTTTTGGAGAGAGAGAGAAAGAGCAGAAGATGATTTTCGAAAGAATGGATAACACCGTCTAAGACATGAGATTGAAGCTGGATGCGAAGAGAAACACAAAAGGGATTGAGGAAAAGAAAGAACAGAGATAAGGGTGAGTGAAAAAGAACCAGGGTCACGTCAGAAAGTGGGGGAACGTTGAGTCGGAGCGTGGAGAAAGGGATTGAAGTCGAGAGATATTTCCGTTGAAGGCAACTTAGGAAGGGGTCGGAGATAGCACAGCGTCAGAATGCAGCCATATCCGTGCGGTTGACTGGATTGATGAGAAGAGGGAGTTGACGTGAGTGCCGAGGGACAAGAGTTGACAAGGATATGGTCGCGCACCCTAGGGTTCCGGTCGCAGGTGTCCCTTATCTGACAAGAAAAGTTTTTTCATCAAAACACCAACTGGGAATAGGAAATATCTACCTCCCTTCGCTTCTGTTCTCTGTCTATCTTATGTCTGTCTGTCTATTCATAATCTTGATCTCTCTACTCTCTAGTCTACATCTACATGTGCTTATTACCCTGCAAGCCACCACATGCGTGTTTGGCAGGAAGTGACTTATCACCAACATCAACTACATTGAAGAGATTTACTTTCACCAACAAGGAAAACACTATCGTTATGCTACAAATGCTACAGAGACTACATATATAATCCATAATGTAACTCTGTAAACGTGACACAAGAGCCATGCCAGGAACGTGAAAAACATGGTGTTAGCACTACTTGGCACATTTAGAAATATTGATTAGGGTGCATATGGATTAATAAACTACACTATCTGTCAACTTACCTACTTCGATGTCTTAACGCAGCCATTACGGTCTCTTATCGATCGTGGGAGAAATGGCACTCTAAACCTTTCTATTCTACAATCTATTTCCCATGTTTTATTCTCATGATCTGATCTAACGTAGTATGTTGGAGTTTGTAGCTATCGAATATTAAATATTCTACCATGAAATACCCTCATGTGTCAGAGATAGAATTATTAACACTGTAACTCCACATGGTATAGAGGTGTCTTGGAGGTAGAAATAACGGTGTTATTGAAAGACAAAGAGAACTATGAGATTGATCTATTACCTATATTAAAACTAATTATCAGCAAATTTAGACTCCATAGTACTTTCATCAGTACCAGTGTTATTTCTCCAGTGTAAGTAGGCGTATTAGTGTAATATATTTGGTGCGGTTTTAATACGAGGAATGAGGAATCAATCATGAGAGTTCTTGCTAGTGATCGAATTGAAAATTGGAATTATACATACATACATACATACATACCCATCACGCCGTTCCCTTTCGGGGTAGGCACAGTCAAAATGTTTCACTCATTAATACATAATTGTACGCCTAACTCTGCTTCAATAATTTCCTCTATACTGACCTATCCTTGCAAACCTCTTTTGCCTCATTTACCCCCATACACTGTTTCATACACGCCCTCTTGTTTTTAAGACTCCTAATATTCCTCCTCCTAAGAATTTCCTCAACTACATTCAACCACAACTTTCTCGGCCTACCTCTATCTCTCGCACCATTCATTCTACTCTCATATATTTCTTTCGTCATTCGACTCTCATCCATTCTCTCAACATGGCCAAACCAACGAAGCACACTCCTTTCATACACGTCCATTACTGGAGCATTTAACCCACATTCATTCATGACCCACTTATTCCTGACCCTATCCATCCTACTTTTTCCGCAAACACTGCTCAGATAACTCATACCCACGGCGTTTAGTCTACTCTTATGTTTATACTGACATACCCATGTTTCACTACCATATAGCAAAGTGGGGTGGAAATATAATTGGAATTGGAATTATAAACATGGAATTATAAATTAAGTAAAATTTTTCGGTCTTTTATCATAGCCTCCGTATACTGCATCCTGTAAAATTGCAGTGTTAATTATTCTATCCTTGATATCAAGTAATTTCACCGAGTAAGGTCCGAAACTATTATCTACTCTCATGTGCTTACCTTTTGTCTTTTTTTTCAATTGGCAGTCGGATATTTCTATAATGTGATGGCCATTAAAATTACGCTCTTCGTCTTAGTTGCTATTTTGATGGAAACATAGGTGACGGACCCTTTCATGAATTTTCACTGCTGACTTCTGCAGGTATCTTGGTAATATTGTAGTCATTTTTCTCACGATTCAATCCGAAGGTCGAACTTTGAGTGGAAAGAACGGTGATCTTTTTCAAGGAGGGTGATGTTTATTTCGTAATAGCAATAAACCCATTTACCTCGGTAGTTCCATCAGTATGATCTTTTATCGATAGATGAAATGCCACAAAATGCTTATAAAATCAGTGGTTGGCGAATTCACTTTGTGGAAATTATTACAATTCATGTTAAGAATGAAACCACTTAGTTTTTTTCCACCAATATATTTAAACCACAAATCTACCGGTTTCGGCCCTTTCAGGCCATTATCAAGATTACAAATTCTTTTTGTATTTTTTATATGTTTTTTAAAATCATATTTTATAATTTTTTATGTAATTATGTTATAATTATGTAAACAAACAAAATTTGTAATCTTTATAATGGCCTGAGAAGGCCGAAACCGGTAGATTTGTGGTTAAATATTTTGGTGGAAAAAACTAAGCATAAATTTGTTATGCGAACACTTCCCTTGGCCAATTGCGCCATATCAAGTATGCGTTGATGAAGTTACCAGTATTATTAACTCAGCGTAGTCTCCAAACAGAAAACTAAGACCTCCGGTTAATAAGTACAACTATCGATACTGCTCATGTCAACTAAATGATAGTGGGATATAATGTGCGTTTCAACTTTGTTTTTAAGCCTACTTCATGAGAATTCCAAACACTGGCAACGTAGATACCTAATCAATTTTAAACAGTCCGCCAAATTAAGTATACTATGTATTATAAATAGTAAATAACTTGTGTTCTCATAAGTATATGCCTAAATAAAATTAATATTTCTTAAATGGAAAAACTTAAATTGTTAAATTTAAAAACTAGCTAAAATGTTAAATATATTTAAAAAAAAATATGAATTGCCAAAGAAATTGTAGTTTTGGTTTCCATATGCTATGCTTGGAAATTATTTAGGTAGTTAGAGTGAAATATCATTTAACCTAGAAATCAATTAATTAGATTTCATCTTTATGAAAAATGACTCACCCTTCCATTGATACCAAAATTTTAACCCCTTACCATATTACTTTTGGAGATCTTTGCCAGAAAATACCAGCCTTTAACATGGGATATGATACGTGTATGCACTCCAGAGAGACCTTAAATTTAAAATGAAGCATTCCTTACACTTAGATCTCGTCAAAATATCAACAGTGTAGGTTGTGTGTTTCCTTACCTATTTTTTAAAAATTAATCACGTTGTCAACGCAGTAAATTCCTCGGGATCACAATAAATCTTCCGTTGTGATGGAGTTCCAAATGTAAGGCGTGAAAAAAATTATCTCTTTTTGTAGAAAACACTATTCATGCATACATACAAACCAACCACGTCGTTCCCTCCGTGGTAGGCAGTTACAAAGTTTCACTCGTAAATACATATTTGTACACCTAACTCCGCTTCAATAATTTCCTCCATACTGACCTATCCTTACAAACCTTTTTTTGACTCATTTACCCCCACATACTGCTTCATACACGCCCTCCTGTTTTTAAGACTCCTAATATTCCTCCTCCTAAGAATTTCCTGGACCACATTCAACCACAACTTTCTCGGCCTACCTCTCCCTCTCGCACCATTCATTCTACTCTCATATATTTGTTTCGTTATTCGACTCTCATCCATTCTCTCAACATGGCCAAACCAACGAAGTACAATCCTTGCATATATGTCCATTACTGGAGCATCTAACCCACTTTCATTTATTACACCCTCATTCCTGACCCTACCCATTCTAATTTTGCCACAAACACTCCTCAGATAACTCATACCCACGGCATATTTTACTAAAGCCCATTTTTGGTTAATAAAACAAATCCGGGCGATGCAATTATTTCTTCACCAAAGTTACCGCGCTAGAACTTCAAAGTAACGAGATGTACCACTCGGTATTTTCGTCAATCCCCGTAGTGACCACCCATTCCTTGCCCTATCACGTGATCGGTGGCAATCAATGAGGTATATGGAGAGGGCACTTGTTATGCTGGTGAATGTTAAAAGCTAAAGCCAGTCTGCCATCTTCATTGACCCTCACTTTCCTATCGCTCTTGCGGGATAGTGCAGTAATTTTGCAATTTACTATGTATTCCATTGATAACTTTTTCATACATACATAACAAACACGTCGTTTCCTTCCGCAGTAGGCACAGTCACAAAGTTTCACTCATAAATACATACTTGTACGCCTAATTCTGTTTCAATAAGTTCCTTCATATCGACCTATCCTTACAAACCTTTTTTTGCCTCATTTACCCCCATGCACTGCTTCATACACACCCTCCTGTTTTTAAGACTCCTAATATTCTTCCTCCAAAGAATTTCCTCACCAACATTCAATCACAACTTTCTCGGCCTACTTCTACCTCTCACACCATTTATTCCATTCTTATATATCTGTTTTGTTATTCGATTCTCAACCATTCTCTCAACATGGCCAAACCAACGAAGCACACTCTTTTCATGAATTTCCATTACTGGAGCATCTAACCAACATTCATTTACTACCCACTCATTCCTTACCCAAACCATCCTACTTTAGCCGCAAACACTCCTCAGAAAATTCATACCCACGGCGTTTAGTTTACTCTTATGTTTAGCCTGACATACCCTTGACAAAAACATGTTATGTTACCCTGACTAACCATACAACGAAGTGGGGAGAAGTACAATTTTGTACACGGCGATTTTTGTTTCCGCCAAAATGACCCGTACAATTGCGGCTTGATAGATCGCTGTGGTAACTCGTTCTAATCCTCTTGTGAAATCGCTTTGTTGGCGTAACTACTGTCCTGACCGCGGACATGAAAACTTTAACTCAGACCGGTCCAGATGCGCTTCGAGGGTGTTTTGTGGCCGTTGGCTGTTATAGGCAGACGACGTAAAAGACGACCCGTGGGCGTGCGGCTTTAAACGATAGGGAAGATGAATGGAGAAAGGCTCAGACAAGGACAGAGTATAAGGGGGCAGGGAAGGCTGGGATATGTGGGCTTCCTGGTGCATAGGTGACAAATGATTCGAGAAATCATAATAAAATAAATGAAAGCAAATATGTGGCGGGCGAGTGGCAAGGGTTGCTGGAGGAAATTAGTTGAAAGGAAATGGAAGTTGAATTAGTTGAAAGTAAAGGAAAAGAAATGAAATTAGAAAGGAGAAAGAAATTAATGGCTCTACTAGTCTATACCCAAATTAGACTCGGCCCTCATCAATTGAAAACAAGGAATCAGATTCAAATACTGACAATGTTACGGTGTTTTTGTCTTTCTAGACCAACTGACATATCTAAAACACCAGAATCTCACATGGAGTTCATGAATAGAATACATTTTCCAGGGGTTAGCGTTTTAAAGTTTTTTCCTTTGAGCTTTTTTGTAGCGTCAACATTGCATTAAATAATTGTTTCTTCATAATTATCATCTCAAATCTCCAACTTAGAGGAGGTTTATTGGGTCATTTATTTCATACACATTGCATTTACGCGAATCACAAAAGCTTTTTTTTTTATTTTTGTTTTTCAGAGCCACGTTTACGTAACCTTTCTATGATTGGTTTAAAATTAGAAAATTGACCATTTACTACAATTTTTTCGGTGGATCATAGGATTCATAGGAATAGAAGTTTTGCTGAAAAAAGGTTTCGGCAAGCAGTAGGAAAAATTAATTATGCTATCTTAAAGGCTTATATGTGCACATATGTGTTATATTTTTTAGAAATACGACGCAACTCATAGATTCAAATAAATCCCGACCAAATACAAGGCTTTTGGTGATGGTATTATTGGTTATCAGCCAAACATGTCACTGGAAGGGAAAATTTTCTATTTTTTCTCACTTACATGCATATGAAAGGTTGTTTATTCTGATAAATACAAGAGGTAACTGTCAAGTTATTTTATTTTTATAATATTTGGAATTTATCGTTATTAGATTCTTAATTCAGCTTCACATGGACGGAAAACGAGACGAAACAGCAGACGACGGAGAAGTGAAAAGCCAATCACAGCCAGCGGAAAGCGAAGGTGTGTAGCTTCGGCCCAAGGAAACGGCCAGTGATTGGTTTTCCACTTCTCCGTCGTCCACTTTTCCACATTGTTTTCCATCCACGTGAATCTGGCATTCGTTTTATGCGGAAGTGTAACCTTACACATCGTCTCAATTACAGTGTTGGCGGCTTAATTTAAGAAGGGAAAATGGAGCGAGGAATACTTCGATTATTGAGATATTTATCGAAATTAATGATACGGGTTCGGATACAATCCCATGGACAATAATTTCTAATACATTGTCCTGTATCCAGTCTTATCACTTTTACTAGGGCCGTATTCATAGTCGTTACCTTGGTGTCCTCCAGGTGTAGGGGAACCCCTTGGCTCAGAAATGGTATTCATAGTCGTTTCCCAGGAGACTGCCGTCTGCTAACCCTCCCACAGTTCGTCGATTTCCTGGGTAATGCATGGAGCTTACCTAAAGAAGCTCCCCTAACGCAGTAATGCTGCCCACGCGTGGAACGAATTGATAGTAATGTACTAATGGCAGTACACGATAATATCAACAACTTTTCATAGTAACATCTTCTGTTTACGAACATCGATACTTATTGAACCACCCTCGTGTTCCTCACCATTCATATTACATAAATATTTATGTAACATCATAAACACTCTCTCATATTCCTTCAATAGTTTTTCATCAACATCATGAAACAGTACAGTATATTATTTTTTATAGCGTGCTTGGTTACGGTGAAAAATGAGCATCGAAATCATCGAGAACTCTTCAGCGGAACCGTTAATATGTATTTTTCCGCGAGATTATTGCCGAATCTTTTGCCCAGGCGTCTCCTGGCTGCGGAATACCCAGGTAAGGTATATGAATTGATCAGCGTAGGGGACCCCTAGATTTTACCTGGCTAGGGGAAGATGAATAAGACCTGAAGATGCTGTAAAAATTGATACTAGTCGTAATAAATCCTATCACAGTGGAAGATGCTCAATTTTTTAAAGTGTAGACTCATGATTAGCTATACAACTAGCTTAAAAGCATTCTTTGCGGAGAGTTGTCATGAGTTTTATGACATAGGCTACGATTCTATGGATTACCTAGGTAACATCCGTAGAGAACCAATGACTAAAGTACCGATGATTACTTTCAAGGCTCTATTATCGTAAAGGGAGTCGACGCATATTAATATCCTATGACTGGGAAAAAAGAATTCAGATTATCATCAAAATTTATTGACTTATGGATATTATTCTATAATATCATTCCTATTCACTCTGAAGCAGGGTGAAAAAAAGGTTTCCATCGTCGGCATTCCTTTCCTCAGATTCCACACATTGTGCTTCGTGGCCCTTCGGAATAGTAGAATTTCTATTAAGGAAATATATCTCAACCGTTATGGCTTTTTTTTCTCTCTTAGATTGCATTTCACTTTCCGTGATGTAAATAAAAGGAGACAAATATTCCTTGAGAAGAATTTTGGAGAAAGGGTGACCGAAGAAGATAAGATAAGATAAAGTTTATTTACTCAGGGACTATATAGTCTCTTGGAGCACAAATCCATGGAATTTACATTTATTTAAATTTTTAGCTGCTGATACTATAAGATTTACAAAAACAAAGTAAAGTAAAAGTTACTACTATAGCTACATAATGACGTGCAGGAAACATATTAATAGGGGTAGGTATTGTCTCGGGAAATATGCTATAAAAATATTAGAGGCATTACACTTACTGTGCTTTGTATATACAGCCACTAGCATTATATTGATTACCAAACTAAAACATAGAGATATGTAAATGTTACATTTGATATACTAATATTTAGAACATAAATACTGTTTCAGAGGTATCTTGAATGATATCATAGATATCAACGTCTTTTTGTTCAGAGGAAGAGAATTCCACAATTTACACGATGTTACATAAAATGATTTATTGTAAGTAGATTCTCTATGGCATGATATAATTATGTTCGTATTATTTCTAGTCGTTCGCTTTTTTCATCCTTATTATATGCAAATTGATCATATGAATACAATGGAATCTTGACATTTAATAATTTAAAAGTAAATATACCCATTTGCAGAATGCGACTTTCTTCAATTTTTAACCAATTTAGCATCCTATAATACGGACTGACATGTTTCTCGCGTGAAATATCATATATATATATATCGTATACAATAGGAGGAGGATAAATACGGAGACGGAGCAAGAATTAGATGGGATCAGAGAAAGTACTTGGGGAGCTATTAAAGGTACACAGAATTTTTGCACTTATGGTTGGAAATAATGTAAGTACATCTGTAACTACGACTGCAAGGGACATCCGCTAGATTTGTTAAATGCCGTTATGATAATTGTATAAGTGTTACGAATTTAATAGAAGAACTAGGATGAGAATTACTATCAGAACGCAGGTTAAAATTTAGATTAAACCTTTTAAGTAAATTCGAAACCGATTTGTTCACAGATGACGTTAGATATATATTGAGAACCCCTGCGTATTATGCTAAGTTTGATCAGATTAACACGATTAGAGAGATAGATTGTCGTACCGATAGATTTAAAATGTCATTTTTCCCGCGTACCATAAGAGAGAACAATAAGCAGCGTAGCAAAGAGAAAGGTAGGTGAACTATAGTTAGAGTAGTCTGTGGTGCATGATGTATTTAATAACAACCAATGATCCCTTTCTTATTATGTAGATACTAACTATCAAGCTGCATTTGACCCTGTTCTCTAGCATGTCTCCCTTAAATATCCTAGTTGCATGTCAATAGTGCATGTTTGGTGATCTTCACCCCCTGCCACACACCCTCGTGGTGGCTCGGAGGGTATTACGTACATGTAGATGTACATACTACCCTGCGAGACGTCGCGTGGTTGGGTGGCAACTGGTGTAAGACGCCGACTGTGTAACGGTGTAAAGGATGAGGTTTTGGCTAGTAAATGGTGAAGTATGTTATGAGTGTATTTTATTGGAGCTTCGGTTTTATTATGGTTAATTATTGCGCGTGGGAAAAAACAAATTTTTGCACCTGTTTGGCAATGTATATCTGTTATTTTCTCGCTTCTGTCGGACCTTAAAGTATAGTAAGGCGTAAAAATTATATTCTCCATGTCACTTTGGAACACACCTGTTCTCATTTTCTCAAGCAAACTAATCCTACTATAAGGATAGCCTCTTGAGTCTCTAGCGGCTTCCAACTTAATCCCTCCAAAATGTTAGAAACACTAATTGTTTGCTCGTAGTAGTTTTAACGTTTTGGTAGCTTCTCCTTCTGCATTTGTCAATTCATCAGGATTGCACCAGGGTTGAAATTCACTATGAAAAAATCATTTGACTTGACCGGAATTCGAACCCGGATCTCCCAATTGCCGGTCAGGTGTGTTAGCCAGTTACACCACCAAGACATCTTCCTTCAAGGCGAATTTCTAGGGGGTGGGGGGGAAGGAAGATGGCTTGGTGGTGTAACTGGCTAACACACCTGACCGGCAATTGGGAGATCCGGGTTCGAATCCCGGTCAAGTCAAATGATTTTTTCATAGCGAATTTCAACCCTGGTGTATATGACTCCTTGCGAGTGACTTCGTACCACATCATTTGTTAAATGCAATGTTTGGAAATTCATCTGGATTGGTTGGCGACTGCCCTCCACCTCTCTCTATCCTCTGCCATCCTCTTCATATCGGAAAATCGTTCGCATCCCATGTCCTCAATTATCTGCCTCCAATATTCCAGCCTTGGTCTTCCTCTATATCGTTTGCCCTCTATCATCCCTTCTAAAATTATCTTTTCCAATCCCTCATGTCTCAGTACATGACCAATAAATTTGTCCCGTCTTCTTTTTAATGTTTTCCATAGGCTCCACTTTTCTTTCACTTTTCATAATACCTCTTCATTCGTCAATCGCTCTTTCCAGCTAATTTTACACATCCCTCTATAGTGCCTCATCTCAAATCCTCAAGTCTTTTCCTCTCCTCTTGCCCCACAGTCCATATTTCGCTGCCATGCAGCAAAATACTCCACACAAAAGGTCTTAATCAGCTTTTTCTTTCGCGAGATTTTGATGGAGTTGGAAGTGAAAAGTTTTTGTTACTGTTGTTAGTTACTTGTTAGCTGTTGTTGTTAGTTACTTGTTATTTAGTTAGTTACTTGTTGTTAGTAGTTAGTAGGAAGTGAAAAGTTACTGTTGAAAGCTATCTTTGCTCGAAGTATTCGCTATTCTGTATTTGGTAGCTATTTTTTATTATTTCGTACAGGTTGTTCTTGGCTTTACATCAGAGTGCTTCGATGGTTTCTCTGTTGGTATCGTCTACTTTAAGTAGAAGTAATGGGGAAGAATGAGGGCTTGTTATCAATGATGAATGAAAATTAGTTGAGAAGAAAAAAGCTATCCGAGAATAAGAGAACTTATCGGCCCCAAAAGGCAGATTTGAACGATTTACCTTCAAAGAGTTAGGTACAACACGTTAAAACTTAAGCTGTGATAACATTCGGTTTAGTAGCATTTTAATATGTTGTATTCTATCACCTACCCTTGAAAGAATATCGCTTTTTAAGAATATCAGGAATAAAAGTCGTTTGAAGAGCATGGTATAGGTAGCGTAGGAATAATTCTCTTAGAAATAATAATCAAAAAGCCCACAACAGTTGTCATATGAGTTTTCAGGAGTTTGCTCCCTCTCATCTCCCATCAGTTGACATTTGTCTTTTACTATAGTGAACCCTTTTCATTTTTTAGGACGGAGTTATGCTTATTTCATCCATTAATGCATAGAATTTTCTGTTCCTATGATTTGCTTTCCTCCTGGATATTACGAAAATTATGCTTATTCGTTCCCGGGCACAGTTTCTCAATCTTCTTGGGCCAGATTTTTTTTTCAAAGTTGCCTCGTGAAAGACATCTCGTTCGGAGTGTTTGAATTCTCGTGGCGAGTTTTCTGGAACCGGTGTCTTCTGAGCAGTCAAACCGGTGCGTGTGGTCCGGACGCCATTTATCCCATTAATTGACTGGATGAACGTAAACGGGCGGAAAGGTCTGGCTGTCGTGGCAGCCGATGGGAACTTTGGAAAAGATCGACTTGATGCCAGCAGTCGGAATGCATATTGAATAAGGGGAGATATCTCTGGAAATGACACTCATATGCACCAATGAGGGAAAATTTATCGAGCAGTTTTGATTGATACGTCCAAAATCGATTATTTTTTATGGTTATTTTTTAAAATAAGTTAGCTGTGAGGAGAAATATGTGAAAAGTAAATTGCATGAAAAATTCTTCACCAATATCAACAAATTACCCTAAAAATCCAGCCAAGAGTGTGTGGTAATAGGTGGGTTGAACACCAACATGCACTTCAATGTACCGGTAACTTTTAACAACATGCACTATTATTATGGGTGAAGTAAACATAAAATCTACAGATAGAGTCAAATATCTTGGAATTACCTAAAATTCTGATGTATCGTAGGGAAAACATATGTGGCACAGAATTAAAGAAACTCAGATTCTTTAAGCGTATAATAGGAAGATCCTCTGATGATAAACTAAAAGAGACATGCTACTTCGCTCTGGTTAGGCCACACCTTGAATATGCCGCGAGCATTGAGAGGGTCCAAAATTATATAAATTATACAAAATTATATAAATTATTTTATTAATTATATAAAATATATTATAAAATGATATACAAAAAATTATGTCAAAAAAATTTATAAAATTATATACAAAAAATATATACAAAAATTATATAAAATATATTGTATAAGTCATACCAAAAAATCATATAAAATACAAAAAAAAGCTGTACACTTCGTTAAACATTGCTACGAGATAGTGTTCCGCAACTTTTAGAGGGATTTAGGCGGGAGCCCCTAGAGACTCGGAGGCTACACGCTAGGCTTTGCCTATTGAGAAATTAAGAATAGGTGTGTCTCAGAGCGACACAGAGAATATAATCATGACGCCTCACTGCATCTATAGATCTGACAGAAGAGAAAAAATAAGAGAGACACGCTGCCGAACAGATAGGTACAATAACTCGTTCTTTCCGCGTACAATAGGCGACCGAAATAAAAACTGACCTCCATAATTCACGTAAATACGCTCCCATAATACGCATAACCACTTCACCTCCTAAATACGTATCCCTAATATGTTAACTCGGCTGGTGTCCTTTCATTATGCGAAGTATTAACCATGTCCTGGCGTAATAATACCCATGTTCCCTGCACCCTGTCGCGCGAACGTACAAATACGTTTACAGCAGTGGAAGGGAAAGCAGAATAAAGCAAAATCGCCTGACCACACGTTCATCGTGTCGCTGTGGGACAACGCCTGCTTCGATGACATCGAAGGCATAGGTATACGTACCTGAACTGGCATCAAATGGTCCTTCTTAACACTTCTTGATCCGGTGCCTTTTAAATTTGACTAGCCCCTGGGGCCGGCCATTTTTTGCATTTTTGTTGGGAAGGTACATGTATACAGTTAAATTCACACAACTCCAGAACTAATTTATATATTTTAATGAAACTTTCATTCGTTGCATATTATATAACAGACCGGACCATTAACCGACTCACTAACAACCGGTGGCGGAAACACGTATTTTTACGTGAGCGGACTATAACGTGTTAATTATACGGCCAAGGTGGAGGGGCACTTAAGTTAACGATCGAATAGACATCCATCTGCCCGTTATGGGACTCCATTTAACTCGAAGAACTCCTACATGCACGTGCAAGCGCTGTAGATATGTACCACTGCGCAAAAGTCACCGGGAAAGAGTTGTTCGCGCCTCTCTGATGTGGTGTTAAACTCCTCGGCCAGTGTCCACGAAGGCAAACACAAAGAATGAGCACGGCGGCCGCGAATTGAGTTGCCCTCCCGTTTAATGACCTTCTATCGTAATTTACGTCTTTGTTCGAATGCGGTCGAGTTATTCCACGTTGAGCTCTAAGGCGTTGCTCCCGCTTCCTTCAAACCGTCTCCGAGCATTATTCTTGGGATCATTTGAAGTTGAGCGTAAATAAATCTCATGTTTCCTACATCTACATCCACCCTGCTAAAAAATTCTGTATAGTTTCCTTAAAATACTTCTACAGAATTTCTTATGAAGTTCTATAGGTATTTCTTAAAGTATTGAAACGCCATTTTAAGGAATTCCCTACGACGTTCAGCAGAATACCTTAGGATGTTCTGCAGAATACCATAGGACGTTCTGCAGAATTCCTTAGGACGTTCTGTGGAATTCCCTACAAATAGGTCCTTAGAAAAGAAACTGGGTCAATGGAAACCTCACATATTTCTGTAGAGTTGCTGAAGTTCTACAGAACAGTTTGTAAGGAGTTATTTTGCTCTGCAGAAAATAACTATACAGAACGTATGTTCTGTAGAGTCGGGCTCTCATGTTCCGTACAGATCCTTAGAAAAGGAACTAGATCTAAAAGGAAAAAGTCAATTTCTGTAGAATTCCTTACTTTCTACAGAACAGCCTCTAAGGAATTTTTAGCAGGGTACATACTGCGAACCACTGCGTGGACGTGTGGCCCCCAACGTGTAAAGATGTAAGGGATGAGGAGGTGAACGTGTGTGATGGGAGTGTATTTAGTGGTTATCGATTTTTATTGTGATCGCTCATTGTGCGCGGAAAGAACGAGTTTTTATACATATCTATACGGCAATGCATCTCTCTTAATATATCTTCTGTCAGGTCTAGAGCTGCAGTGAGGCGTCATGATAATATTATCTGTGTCCCTCCGAAACATGCATATTGAAAATATTTTTTTAGTTGCTTCAATATTAAGAAACATTTCAAAAGTTCTCTGTACATGGTATATTTCAAGAAATTCAAGGGCTGGTGAGTAGCCACGAAGCACTCCATGGAGCCCTGGAGTAAAAGTACATTCACAGCAGCCTGACGTTTGAACGTACTTTTGCAGTAGTTAAGGTAGTACGAACGAGATAGTTCCCTATTATTAGAGTCTTATTAGATACCATATTCGATATATACGCTTTAATTTCACCAGCTTTTGGACACATCAGTTACATATTGCATTATTAATGGCGCAATAATGAAGTTTTATATGACAGAAATTGTAGTAATTAAATGAAAATATCTAAATAAGTCTTTAACATGACTCATTTTTTTCGCGCGGTGCATTTGAAACTCCTTCAAAACGGAAGGTTTTTTGTGATACCCTAGAACCTATTCCGGTGACAATATGATCAATTTTCAAATATATTTGAGAAAATATCCCTTCTACATGCTGTTAGTTTTTTTACGACATCTAAGTGTTAGAAATACCTCATTTTCTAAATAATGTCTCTCTGGCGTGCATATATGTACCATTTCCCATGTAAAAGGGCTGGTATTTTTTAGCAAATATCTCCGAAAGTAATGTGGTAAGGGTGCGATATATAGGTATATTTGGAAGAGTGAGATATTTATCTTTAAAATGAGACCAAATTCATTGATTTCTAAGTAAAATGATATTTTGCTCAAACTACCTTAAAGGGGGAGCAGAATATAGCGAAATCGCCTAACCAAACGTTCCTCGTATCGCTGTGGGATACAGTCTGCTTAGGCGACATCGCAATCAGAGGTATACTTGCAAGAACGGGCGTAAAGTAGTCCTTCACAATTAAACGTCCAAGGCGGGCGAAAAATTAATCAAACGATTAGATAGGAATCCTTCCTCT
This sequence comes from Ceriagrion tenellum, assembly GCA_963169105.1. Lineage (NCBI taxonomy): Eukaryota > Metazoa > Arthropoda > Insecta > Odonata > Coenagrionidae > Ceriagrion > Ceriagrion tenellum. The sequence goes on along the minus strand of OY720643.1, from coordinate 44,735,633 downwards.
AGTTATTACACATGGGTCTCCATTGAACTTAAATTATTCATTGTTACACACGCACTCCCCGCATTCATAACCTACTCCCTCCTTCCCTCCGACACCCAGCCCTCATACGTCCATCCGTGTTATCCCTGTCTCCTGGAGGGAATTTTTCTTCCAGCCGTCACCTCCTGACACGAAGACACCCTCTGTTTCCCCCCTCCATGTCTCCCTACAGGCCTCCAGTAAATGCCTTCACTAGTCATCGGCACGGAACGGCTGGAAAAAGAGCTGCAGCTGTATCATTTTTTAAAGATTTAAGAATTCCGCGACGATCTTTTTGTCAATCATTTTCTCGACAAAGAACAGGATGGTTGGCATGTCTTCCACCGGAAAATATGACTGAATCAAGTGGTAACCTTTTTTTAGGTGCTCAAAAAAGAATGGCCACATTTTTTCTTTATGGTAACGGTGATAGCTTCACTAATATTGTGCTTCATTTTTGCCTTCAGCGCTTTAAGTATTTCATCCTTTCCATCTGTTTTTCCTTATCGTGAGGCTCATCATTTGCCGATTTGGCTGTGACTCTATATTTTCCATGTTATTGGAGTTGAACGTGATCAGATAAACACAGTCTCAACATCTTTTGAAGAATTATTCATTACGTAACTGTCACCTGTACTCTTGGCGAAGAGTCAGGTGGATTTTGTTCAGAAAATGTTTTTATTATATGTTTATATTCCTACTTCAGAAGGTAACTGTTGCTGTAATGTTAAAGATATTTTAGCATAAAATATAAACTATTCAAGGACCATGACATACTTTTTCATGCCTACTCTTTCTTAACTTCTCTGATATTTTCAAAACCTTTATAAATTCTACAAAATTACTTCTTCAATCATTTAAATGAACTATCCTTGCTGATTATCTGTTGGAGCAATACGCAAAGATAACTCTAATGCTAATAAAGGGCCCTGTTATTATTACTGAGTACGTTAAGGAACACACGAGAATCACGTTTTGGTGGGATATTTTCCAGAAGAGAATAAAGACATTAATTTAAACAGAGTATGTTAAATCAATTGATGAAGTATGTACTAAAGTGATAAATGAAGTATTTATAAAACGCTTTCATTCAAAGTTAAACTTGTTCAGATTCTCTCTAAAGTGTTTCTCGTTTCATTTCGTTGCTCATCGAATTTCTTGCCTGATAAAGTGATGACTAACTTCTATACTTAATATTGCAATAATCACTTATATCGCGGTCTACACACCGCATATATCTGTTTGAGTTGGGTTGCTTGCTAAAGTTGGCTGTCCTAGTAGCCCTTTCAGAAGTGATTGGACATTGAATTTAATAACCAACAATAATCTTATTTCTTCTCCAAAAAAGTAAAGTTTTACGCATCGCGGGAAATATTTAACTTAATATTATATTTTTACCTTGACCACTAGTAAGTCTAGTTATTCACAGGTAAACCCCCGGCTAACAGTTGTAGAAATAGGTGCGCCAAGCAAAACTTTTTATACTCCCTCAATGTTACACAAAAGGAAGAACATGAAAACGTCATATATTTTTCTATAATTTTCTTCGTACATATTATGATTGATATTTTTGACTATCTAGGCCAGTGTCTCCTATATTCCATGTAAAAAACAAGCTCCAAATTTTGGAGCAGATGCAGCGAAAAATGATAAAATTAACACTTTACCTCGATAATAAATGAAATATATCCTCTATTGGAAATAAAGAAAATTGGCATAATTGTAAATACATACGGATGAGAATAACGTTAGGTAAGGAGGCGTTCAGTCATAGAATGGAACCAATTAAGGAGACCTTGGGTAAGGATGTTAAGAAGAGGTTGGTGGAGAGCTTGATATGGGGCGTAGCGTTGTATAGGGAAGAAACGTGGACCCTCAGAAAGGAGGACGAGAATAGGCTGTAGGCGGTTGAGATAGGGTGTAGAGAGGAAGGGGGAAAGTGAGGTGGACAAAAAGGAATGCTTACAAGGAAGTGCTTGAGATGGTGGGCGAGGAATGGAAACTTCTGAATGCAATTCGGGATCGGCCGATTTGGTGGCTGGAGGATGTAATAAGGGGACGATGGGTTGCTCAAGAATGTGATTGAGGGAAGGATGTTGAGCAAGCGGGGAAGAGGAAGAAAGAGAATAGGTTTCATGGACAGGATTCGTATACTGAGGCGAAAAAGGATATACTAGAACAACATAGGCCCTTGAAAGTGCAGAAAACTGGGAGGAAATTCTCTGACATTCAAAAAAACCTACCTTTGCCGGTAGGATACTTTTAAAAAAATCCTCTTATGTTAATCGCCTTCAAGTTTATGGACAGCAAGAAGAGTGGAAGGGGGGTTTAGCAGGCTCTCAAGTAATGAGATGAGGGACAAACAGGGGTGGCAGATACGGGGGAGAAGGGAGAGAAGGAATAGTCTGCGGTGTTGAAGGGGTCGTCCGGAAGAAGTGCTGACGCAACCGGTGAAAAGCCGCCCTCGCAACCCCGCAGTGGACGTGAGTAAAATCTTGACGAACAGCATCCCTTCTTCTCCTTCCAAGATCCCCGAACGAGACCGTTGAAAATATACGTGGACTTCTCAGCCCTTCGTTTTTGGTCAAATTTCACCTATTCCCTACATTATTATCATCTCTTTCTCATTATTTTCGGCTCTGGATAAAATTCTAAGCATGAACTAGTATTATTTTTGGGTATGCGACATATATTATAATCGAAAATAGTGTCATTTAGGGCCGGTTTTACAATGTCTAGTTAAACTTCACGTCAGCGTTAAGGCAACGCATCACACCCGCTCGACAGGTCGGATTTGTGATGATTTCCGACCCCAGATTTTTTGTTTAAGTCTTACGTCATCAACTTGATATTTTTATAGTATAAATAATAACCCTTTGCCAAGGGAGGCTCGTATCTGAAACATGAAAATTTTATCCCGGAGCATAATTATACCATCGGGAAAACGACAAGATGTAGGGTATATTTTTATGAAAACTATTATTATTATTGACATATCTAAAACTAATGGAGATGTATCAATCCCTCCTCTATCGGAATGATAAGTAACAGCCGTCACGGTTGTAAGATAGAATCGGTAATTGGTATATTTCGACAAGCTACCTGAATGGTTTTCTGCCATGATGTTCTCGGACGGTGATGCAATTAGTTCAGTCTTCTTTCACAGATATTATATAAGCGCTGCCTGTACTTACGCGCCGGAGACTTGGCTACAACTTACAGACGACTGTTGCCTTGTTCGAGAGTTATCCTGGAGTAGGAGACTCCTGACGCCAAACCGCCTCGATAAGGTGCGAGTAACGCCATCTTGTGGATTTTCGACAGAACTTTTCCTTACCGAAGGGTATGATGCGTCCTCTTAACGGCCTTTTAATCTCCAAAATCGGTTTAAAATCGACGGTTAAGTTCAATCCGGACGTTAAAATGCTCGTTACGATAACGGAGGGTTTCCAATGGTTATCTGAGCTAACGTAAATATGAACTTAACGTCCACATTACTTAATGTGAAGTTTAATCACACACTTTAAAACCGGCCTTTAACGCAGTTAAGGGATTATTCACTATGAAATTTCTGACTTAACTTCGTAAACAGGAGGAAGGAAAATTTTCTCTGCCAATTTATTACGTCATTTTTTGTTATTGATATAGCATTGGTCAGACATATTTTGATTGATGCCTTTTTGCGATTAAGCCGACTAATCTCCAGATCATGAAAATTGGCAACTAGTAGATGTGAAAGATATAAAATAATATTGGCTCTGTAATTGTTCCCGAAGCCATATTTTTTTAAAAATCCATATTATTTCTTCATCTAGGCGTGGCAATACGCCGCGATACGGCCGCGATCCTCATCTGGAAGGATGAGACAAGGCGACAATAATTGCTAAATTTTATCACGCTTGTGTTGCCATTTTGAATCGCTAATTTTCGTATTTGAATTGACAAAAACATCTGGGAAGGGTAAGCTCATTTTGTAGGATAAAGTGCATAATGTAAAAATTGCCGTTGTAAAATGTTTTTCTGAAATGTGAAAAATTGTCATCTACTTTGACCGGTTTTGCTGTGGAGTATAAAAAAATATCTACGCCAATACATAAAAATATTCAAATGAGATACGTGGAGATATTATGCAGGCTAAGCGATTTTTCCATAAAAGTCCATTGAAGGATATGCACTTTTAATTGGAAAATTTCGCAATTTTCGACTGCATAAACGTTACTATGTAACAGTTGTTCAAATTTAAAATTGTACGTGGGGATCGGGTTGGTGTGATGGTTAGAGTACTCGCCTACCACACGGGCGGCCAGGGTTCAAATCCCTGCAGTGGCGGATGTTTTTCAGAGGAACCCGATCCCTACTTGAGTACTGGAGTACTCCGTCTGTCGGATGAGACGTTAAGCCGTGGTCCCCTTGGCGCCTTTCGTTAAGAGCAGGCTAATGCCGACGCCGGGTTTCTATCCACCCTTCCTCCCTTACCTATCCCCTATGGCGCAAAAGATCTTAGCCGTCGGTCGCCTCCCCAAAAATCCAATCCAATCCAATTAAAATTGTACGTCTTCAAACACATGATTTTTCATCGCAATCCCTTGTGAAAATATATATAAAACATACGCATGAAGTTGAAATGAATGCTCAAGGACTATTTCATTAGGGAGGAAACTTAAGTTATACTTTTAGAAATGTGAAGTGCGGAACAATATGTAACTGTAGAGGTGAGAATGTTTCAAATGATAAAATTGCTACCCAGTTCATTCAGTCTTCAATCAAAGAATTATAATTAAATTTAAAAATTTAATATTATGACTGCTAATGACAATTCAAATACGTTCCTATTTCCACATCGTCTTAATTATTTTACTCATACTATGATCATCAGTAGCCATAAACAAAGTTCCCTAGTGCTTTCCCCTCCAATTAAAACCCACCCGCATCAATAGCCCGTACTGCTAATCTCAACAACTTGTGAATACATTGTATATAATCTTTTACCTCTTCAAGGTTCTCCGAGTTATTAAACCATCATTGAGCATCAACAAAGAGCCTTCCACTCCATTTGAACGGTACTCTCATCAATAGTCTGGACTTGCTTATCACCGTCGACCTGTGTATACATTGCATTTTTTAAATTTCTGAGGAAAAAGTATGTTTGTTCTTCCTATTTTTCCCCTCCCACTCTCCCCCCCCCCCTTCCCGCCGCCCGGTATTTTCTCCAATCAGCCCAACGCTTACCCCCCCCCCTCGCCGACCTCTTCCTACCTGCCCCTTACCCATTACACCATACTCCAACGGTTTTCCTTTCCCCCCCTTCCTTCTCCGCCTTCCTCTGCACCTGATTTTGTATATTTATACCCATGTGGGATAATATTTGTAACTGAAGATGTCATTACGTGACGAAACCCGGGTCGTATACAATAAAAATATTAGTGGACCATTACTTGAAAGTTTTTGATTTCCGATTATTCATACTAGTTTCGCCAGGTTCAGCTAGTAATTGCTCTTGGTGTCTCCCGTCAAAGGTGTATCGACAAAGGCATTATAGCTGTATTCGTGCATTATTTCTGGACGGCTTGGATAGTTTATTGTTTTATAGTTGTAAGAGGCCGGAAACTCCCTATGTCTTCTTCCAACGCACCTACCTCGGCATCCCACGGTCTCTCCGCTCTTTCCTCTGCTTGCACCTTACCTATCGCATTCCTCTGGTTTCCGGTCGCTTCATTCCCACCCATAGTTGCTGTAACACTAGCGACCTATGCACCTCACGCCATGACGGCGAATGAGAGAGTTGAGTGCTGATCACGTCGGGACGCCAAAGGTGGAGCTCGCGAGGACAAGCGGCTTCTTGGCGGACGGTCGACCGCGAGATGTTAAGCAGAACGGTGCAATAAATTCATAGTACCGCTTTACCGCGCCATTTTATTTATTTCTGTACCCTGTACTTCCTCTGACGGATCCATCCCGGTCATAATTATTACAACGTCACTATTTCCACATCGTCGTCATGATTTTATTCATGATAGTTTCGCCTGGCTCAGCTAGTAATAGCCGTTGGGGTTCTCAAAATATATCTAACGTCATCTGTGAACAAATCGGTTTCGAATTTACTTATAAGGTTAAACCTAAATTTTAACCTGCGTTCTGATAGTAATTCTCTTCCTAGTTCTTCTATTAAACTCGTCACACTTATACAGTTATCATAACGGCCTTTAACAAACCTAGCGGATCTCCTTTGCACGCGCTCTAATTCTTTTATCGTAACTTCCTCGACTCGCACCACCTTGGATATTCGTCAAATGCACGGCTCCAAAAATTAGCCCGATAATTCCTCCTTCCATTTATATTCCTTTTTGTATATTTTTCTCCCTTCAACCACTTCTTTCCTCAATATTTCCCTCTCTTTAGTCCTTTGGGCAAAGCGAATATTTGCTCAACATAGAAAGTCCTCTACGATTAGATAATACCTCGTTCAGACTTCTCTCATACCACCATTGAGGTATATGGAGAGGGCACTATGCCATGAAATTGAAGCCTGACAACCGAAATGAAAACAATACGGCCGTATTAATAGACTCCATAGTGAGCTACTATCGGCTTAGTAGCGCACTAACTAGTCGCCAACTTACAAAGTCGTATTCATAGACAGCTACGAAGCTCAGCAGCGCCAAGTGAGCCACTATTTTAGAAGCTGATTCTAAAGCACTCTCTCGCCCTGTTTAGAGGCGCGACCAAATATGGCGGTCTATCACGATTAGTTCACCTCGGGTGATAACCTGAAGCTATAACGGAGGTTTTAGGTGAAAATACCCAAGATACTGGTGGAATTACATTTCTCAAGTCTGACGAATGCGACGTGTGTTACTGTTGCTGGATCAAACTGAGCATTTAAAATATTTTCTCATAGTCTACGTCACCGTGTTCTGGTACTCCGTAGTGCTTCATGAGTGTTTTGTTCAACGAGGTAATAAGGTAAGTGCAAATGTGGTCTGGTCAGTTTCTCGTTCAATGATAGTGAATGGCATCTCCAGTCTCGCATAGAGACGTAATTCATTTCTCTTACTTACTTATTTCCCGCTCTGCTTGCTTCAAAATCATTTCATATTCAAAAAGAGCGGATTTGGCAAGCCAAAACCTTCATTAGTTTTTCGTTTCCAAAACGTGACGAAAAATTTTGTCAATCCCACGGGAATGATGAATGATCTCCATGCTCTCATAGATTTTTGACTCTAGGTTTATTAAATACTATTAATTTTAATTCTATAAAATTGAAAACAGTGGCTAAATTAAAAAAAATTGAAGATGTTGCTATGCGATGAAACCTGTCGTTGAAAATTAAACAATGAATAAGTTACCTTGTCAATTTAATATTTCAAAAGCGGTCATTTCTATCGACATTTGTTAAAACCAGCGAGCTTTATGGAGTTAATATCTTCGTGCCAGCCATAGAATTTTGCTGCGTCTATTTAAAAATCTCTATCCGACTTCAGATTTACGAGTGGAAAGCTGTTCAAGTTTCCTGAAATCTCCTCGTTTCTTTTCGTAGCGAATAGAATAGAATTTATTTATAGAACCTAGCCCTTCGGATTCTAGGTTAAAACAGATTACGATTGGAGTAAAATGCTAGGGGTAGGACAATGCCTCCGAGTGTTGGCCGTTATTTCCCTCCTCAAGAATTAGTGTGCGTTGTAAGACAGAGTAAGTTCTCCAAGCGAAGAGTAAAATGAAGATAAAACACAGGCATTTCGAGAAACTAGTATGTTTAACAGAATATAGCGAAAGCGCCTGATCACGCGTTCCCCGTGTCAATGCGGGCCAACGTCTGCTATTGCGATATCGCGAATAGAGGTAGGATATATACATGAACAGGCATCAAATAGTCCCTCACTATTAGACGTCCAAGGCGGATGAACATTTCAGCCAACGATCGGATAGGAATCCTTCCGCTTGTTATTACACATGGAACTCATTTGTACGTAAAGAACTCCTTCCAACACGAGTGTCGGCATTTCTCTCACGTCCACATCATCCTCTGTCATTATCTTCATTTCCCGTCTTCCTCTCCTTAGTTTCCGTCTAATTCTCTTCCAACATATGCACACAGATAAGTAAGTAAGAAGCTTCAGGGATAAAGAAAGTATTGTTCTTTCGGCAAGTCAAATGGCCATGTTGTCTGCAATATATGGTAAACTGATTATAATAGATACTTAGAGCAAAAGAAGCGTACTTTCTGACGGAACTCTCGTCATATGCGAAATGTTCATCGTTTAAAGTATTTCATGTAAGTTAAAGGTTTAATTCTCCCTTGACTGACTCTATCAGTCCACCTCAATTACAAACCATTCCAAACCGGATTTCTTTGGAGACGACAGAGATCATTTACAGAGGGACATGGACGCGTAAATTTAACGATTGCGGGCGAAGAGGAAAAGGTCTCTTACGGTGTGTTTTAAGATTAACACGTTGAGTACGGGTGACACAAACGAGAGGGAAGGGATAATTAAGGTAGTTTGAGCGAAATATCATTTTACTTAGAAATCAATGGATTTGGTCTCATTTTAAAGAAAAATATCTCACCTATCCAAAGACACCAAAAACTTAACCCCTTCCCTCATTACTTTCTTAGATATTTGCCAGAAAATACAAGCCCTTTTACATGTGAAATGGTGCGTGTATACACTCCAAGGAGACATTATACACAAAATGAGGAATTTCTAACACTTAGATGTCGTAAAAAAACAAACAGCAAACAGTTTAATCAACTATTTTTGAAAATTAATCATATTGTCTCCGCAGTAGGTTCTTGGGTATCACAAAAAAACCTTTCGTTTTGAAGGAGTTTCAAACGCTCCGCGCGAAAAAAATGAGTCAAGTTAAAGACTTATTCACATACTTTCATTTAATAACTTACCATTTATATCATATAAAACTATATTATTGCACCGTTAATAATGCAGTATTTAATTCGTGTGTCCCACAGTTGTTGAAATTAAAACGTATACATCGAATATGTTCTCTATTATGATTAGGGAACTACCTCGCTCGGACTAAACCAGCTTCCTTTGGGGACGATAGAGTTCATTTCGAGAGGGACATGGGCGTATAAATTTAACAAATGCGGGCGATGGGGAAAAGGTCTCTTACGATTTTACGGAAGGTTTTACGATTAGCACGTTGAGTGCTGGTGACACAAACGAGAGAGAAGAGATAATTAAACGCACCTTCTAACTCCAAAAAGGCCATCTGCTCTCTACTTTCCCGCATTGGTACAAATTCCATTGCACGACGCTGTGAGATTAATTACAGCGAAGCAAAATAAATCCCCCCGCACCCCGAGCATTCTACTTGAGGTTAAATTTTTCCTGGTTTGATTTTCCAATTAGGGTAGTGCGAGCAAGATAGTTCCCTAGTCATAAATGAGACAGCATTCGATACATACGTTTTAATTTCACCAGCTGTGAGACACACGCATGAAATATTGCATTATTAATGGTGCAATAATATAGTTTTACATGACAGAAATTGTAAGTAATCAAATGAAAATATCTAAATAAGCCTTTAACTCGATCCATTTTTCTCACGCGGTACTTTTGAAACTCCTTCAAAATGGAAGGTTTATTGTGATCACAAAGAATTCAGTGCGGTGAAAATATGATTAATTTTCAAAAATAGTTGAGGAAACACAAACTACACACTGTTGATTTTTTGACGAGATCTAAGTGTAGGAAATGTCTCATTTTTAATATAACGTCTCTCTGGAGTGCATACACGAAACATTTCCTATATAAAAGGGATGGTTTTTTCCGGCAAATATCCCGGAAAGTAATGTGGTGAGGGGTTGAATTTTTGGAGTCAATGGAAGGGTGACATATTTTTTCTTAAATAATGAGACCAAATGTATTGATTTCTGGGTAAAAAGACATTCCGTTTAGACTACCTTCATTTCTAAGTATTTTCAATTTTGAACGTTATAAAGCAGTATTCACCAACATGTTTTCTCGAAAAAAGTCCGTATTTACTCAACAAAAACCTACAGTAACCCGAAAAAAGTACCCAAAAAATTCTAGAGAAAAATTTAGTTTCGTTTTTATTCATATAAGTACACATTATTTTATTCATTTAAGTACACATTAATAATGTCACGAAGAGTCGTTTTTCGAGCACTTCTCTTTTTTTTACGATTGAAAACGGCCTATAGTGCTTTGACTTCATTAAATCTGAAAATTCCTGTGATATTGAGTGAAATTATTGCTGATACATAAATGAAAAATTTCTAATTATCCACGGAAATAAATTTTACTGCGACCTAGGTTTCGATAGTTTAACATCGTTATCAGGTGACAAATGAAGCTTAAGTGCACACAATACATAGTCATTGAAAATGAAGTGGGAGGGAAGAGAGGAGAAGGAAGTTGGGGAAAGGGGGGAAGTGGGTGGAAAAACCGAAGGGAGAGGTGACCGGAGGGAGGGGAGGTGGATGAAAATGAGGCACGGGAATTAGGGTGAACAACAGCAAGTAAAAATTTAATTATGTGAGCTGTGACTTCATAGTGTCATAAATGTTGCTGAGAAATATTTCCGTTCAAAAAAAATTTCAAGTACATATCGGAGCATGAATTTTATTAAGTACGCACCTCCCGTTTAAGTACACATGAACCTCCTGGGGTCCAAATACATACTTAAGCGTGAATCAAATTGACTAGGAATGATCTTAATTATTATATGTAATCAATTATTTTAAAGAATTCATGTCCCGCTAACAATATAATAGATTTGTAAATATCATAGCAAAGTAAATTGAAACAAGCTTTAAGCTATGAAAGAGGGAATTTTGAAATGGATACTTATGTCTTCTCTATTGAGCTGAGATCTGGGATTAGCCGAGTCAGTCACCTGGGATCGTTAATTCTTCTCTCTTACGGGATTTCCTGAAACATCGAAAACAGCAAGCGGTGATTCGCTGAGACATGCAAAATATTGGAAGACTAAAACCCTAGTATGCGGAAGAGAAGAGCTGAATGCAGATGTCACACTGCTAGGAGAGAAATTGGAGCAAGTGGATTCCTATGAAGTACCATTAAGGGGGCTCACTACTTCTCAGATTCTCCTCGACTGGCTTCTCCCCTCCGAGACCTGAGTGGAATGGGAAAGTCCTAATCTTCTTGTCGAGGGGGGGAGTAGTTAGAGGAGGGGGTGACGGCAGAGGAGGTGGGGGCAGTCGGCCATATGCCGTGACTAGATCGCGAAAAAACACGAAACATGCGTTAGCATTTTAAAGTCTGAGGCCTTATAGTGACAAGCATAATAAAGTAGATGGCACCAAATTAAATACCAAAGACCATTATGTGATCTTACTACGTGATATGTTTCTTTTAGTGAATAAAAAGGGCAATGAAGAGGTCTGAAAAATGACTGAAAAAGGTCACTGAAAACACTAATTATCATTAATATGTCTAGTGAAGTGAAAAATGTATCTCAATGAAAGCTCAGATACATTCTTTCCTAACAAAAATGTGAAAACTTAAACTTGCTACACAAAAAAATAATAGGGTGACAATTAAAGTAAAAGTGGTCTGCAGAGGCGATTTTAGCTGAGGTAGTGAGCCCCCTTAAGTAGGACGTAAAAAGACCAACGGACATCAAGCGGAGACAAGCCCAAGCTAAGAAGGCGTTCATGGGAAAAAGACAACTACTGTGCTTAAAGATGATAGGACTACAAACCAGAAAACAGCATGTGAAAACATTCGTGTGGAGCGTGGCACTCTACGGATCGGAAGCATGGATCATCGGAAAAGCTGACCAGAAAAGATTAAAAGCCTTAAAAACGTGGTGCTGGAGTGGGAATACTGAAGATAAAATCGACTGGCTAAATGGGAGATGACGAAGTTTACAGAAGAATAGAAGAGGAATGAACCATTTGGAACACATACAGAAAGGAATTACAAGACGGACTGGATACACACTGTGACACAATGGGTGTGTGAAGAACATAATTATATACATACATACATACCCATCACGTCGTTCCCTTCCGGGGTAGGCACAGTCAAATTTTTTCACTCGTTAATACATAATTATACACCTAACTCTGCTTCAATAATTTCCTCCATTCTGACCTATTCTTGCAAATCTCTTTTGCCTCATTTACCCCCATACACTGTTTCATACACGCCCTCCTGTTTTTAAGACTCCTAATATTCCTCCTCCAAAGAATTTCCTCAACCACATTCAACCACAACTTTCTCGGCCTACCTCTCACACCATTCATTATACTCTCATATACCTGTTTCGTTATTTGACTCTCATCCATTCTCTCAACATGGCCAAACCAACGAAGCACACTCCTTTCAAACACGTCCATTACTGAAGCATTTGACCCACATTCATTCATGACCCACTCATTCCTGACCCTATCCATCCTACTTTTGCCACAAATACTCCTCAGATAACTGATACCCACGGCGTTAAGTCTACTCTTATGTCTATCCTGACATACCCATGTTTCACTACCATATAGCAAAGTGGGAAGAAGAGAACATAATTGAAGATAAAATAGAAGGATATTTCCCCAAAAGGAAGAATTTATGAATTTTCAGGAATTAATTTATGGACCAGATGAAGAAGAAAGTATATAGAAGGAGCTACCAGGAGGTAAGGGACCTAGCATTAGGTAGGAAAGGATAGAGGGCTGAAGTCAACCAATCTTAGGATTGTATGACCATTGATGGTGGTCGTGATACAAAAAGTGGATCTTGCGCATTAGGAGTAGAGACCTTATTGTGATGTGAGTTGAGCCTTATTGTGATTTAATCCTCACTGGTATAAATTGTTTGCGAATACGTCAACAGATTTCAAGTCTTCATTTGATCCCTTTATTCCCCCTCCATTTGGTCTCAGGCTTTTTTTTATCAAAACTTGAACATGAATTTGGAATAAAATCGGCCTTATTGATCCACAAAACATCCTTTTGTTGATTGACATGTCAAATTTTCTTTCACCAATGATAAGAATATATTCTGAAATTTGAAACTTCATTCCAGGACCGTGAGGCACCGAGCTCTCGGCTCTCCGACGTCTGGGCCCAGGACCGATCTAACGTGGAATTATTTTCTGACGTGAATGGCAATTTTTTTTGCTACAGGAGAGGAGTTTAGGCGGGGCTTAAGCTTCTAATTTCATACGTAATCACATCCTCTTCCATGATTGGAATAAGCGGAAGCCTTGATTGATCTCTTCTATTGGGTATGCGCCAATCATGTTGTCCTCTAAAAAAAAAAAAAAAAACGAAAATAATGGGAAAATGTCTCAATTTTTTGATAGGCGGGTTTATTACCCAGTTGGGCCTCACAAAAATGCGGTGATAAAATTTTATATTTCTAATTAGGTCTCAAAATCGTTGAACATCGGAAGTTGGAGTATATGTATATTACCCATAGGGCTATTGGGACACTCCTTGCCTAATCGTAGCGGTGATTATGCTGGAGGGATTTTATTGTTTATGCGCATAGGAATAACTCGGATAATTATTATTTAAAACTAATTGGATGTAAATTGGTGTTATTTAAACACTAAGTTACCCTCTGCCTCATAACTTTCATTGCTACAGAATTGGGATTACAGAAATGGGCTGTTACTAACTAAGTTCTCACTGTTATTACTGACTAAGATATATTTCAGTATCATTTAATCTTAAATGATAATACAGCAAATAGAAAATCAAAGATTATTCAATGCAAACAGCCAATTTACTGCTTCACGACGATCAAGCGACACCGAGAATCTCTATGCCTTACGAAATCTGGGACTCCGTATGAGAGTTATGGATTCTGAATATATATATTAACAAAATGAAGATTATTTCTAGTTTTGATCCATGGTAGGTAATGTGTGAGATACGCATCAGGATACACGGGACTCTATGAAGCACCTCTCATTATCATTAGAGAGCGGAATAAGGAGACACGTGAACGACAGGGTAATTGGGAACGGTAGGAAAAAAAATCGTTATTGAAAACGTCGACCAGTTCGAGGCATTTCCTGTGCAGTCGATACAATTAGCGCGTGATGGAAGCTTTCTTGTCTTGGGTGGTAATTGATATTAAATCGCCCTGCTGAAAGCGTTACGGATCGTAGACTGGGCTCATTTTGAAATATAGTTTATGGTTATCACTCCTCTTCCGATTGATATTCCCCCTCCCGAGAAAACAGGAGATCGCAAGAAAAAACAAAAGAAAGGACTCAATTGATTCTGCATCCTATCACTGCATCTTCAGTAAACAAGACAACCGTATCCGTTGACTGGACGGAAGAATGTGGAAAATTGAATTTTTTCATTAATGTACCCGCGGATTCTAAAATATCTGTAAAAAAAACACTTGCGCCTCACATCCGCGGCTTGTTAAAGTTTTAAGATCATGTCTTCCACCTACATGATCTTCTTGGCTCATTAGCCCCTTCGAATCCTTCGTGGGAACGTTTTTATTTCTGACGGCATATCCTTTAATACCAAAAAAATATGATTCAGCGGCGTTGGCCTGTCGGGCATAAAATTGGTTCAGGGCCGGTGAATATTTTATTGTGATGGGGGTGAAGCTCTAAGCGGATCTTTTTTATTTCAAATTGATATTTTTTCTGTGGAAGAGGGCGAGGGCAACGCATTGGAAGCCTCCTATCGATTACCTCAGACTTACGTCCATTTTAATGGGACTTTAATCTTTATATTCCTAGATTTTGATTTCCCTTAGAAGTTCTTGTGTGACTGCTAATCATAAATAATAATTATTTTAGATATCTCATAGATTACCTCAGACTTACGTCCATTTTAATGGGACTTTAATCTTTATATTCCTAGATTTTGATTTCCCTTGGAAGTTCTTGTGTGACTGCTAATCATATGTAATAATTTTTTTAGATATCAGTCTGCTGTGATCATCTTCATACCCCATTTTATTGTTGTGATAATCTTCAGAAACAAATAATCCGGATTAATGAATGAAATATTGAATTGCCTCTTGTATCGTATCAGTCGTTGAATCA
The DNA here is from genome assembly GCA_963169105.1 of Ceriagrion tenellum. NCBI lineage: Eukaryota > Metazoa > Arthropoda > Insecta > Odonata > Coenagrionidae > Ceriagrion > Ceriagrion tenellum. Next base: position 44,720,588 of record OY720643.1, on the reverse strand, counting down.
TCTTTGTTGGCTCATAAAGGTCATACTTCATGGTAATAATACATCCTAATGGTAATTATTCGTAGGGAAAAAATAACATTCCTTTTACTACTGGGTGATAAAACAGAAAGTATGACTCTGACGGGGCATCATTTACTGAAACAAGTGCGATGAAGCAAACACCACATACTGCATCAACATACAAAAAAATCATCACCTACTCACGAATATGCAATAATTCATGTTAATTATGATATGCAATCACTCGCGGTTTAAGATGAATCCAGATTGTCGCTAACGTCATTCCAATACTTGTTCATTACTTCAACTGGATATGAACGATGTTTTACGTGACGAATTGGTTGCAGTCATCTGACATCTCCGACAATTTTTTATTTATTCATTTAGTTAATAATTTAATTGAATGAATGAATTAATTAATAATTTATTAATTGTCCTGGGGATATACTCCTTAAGAACAAAAGCAATTTACATTTTTTTGAGCAACAAAAAGAGCAAAATCAACAATTTGGACAGTAACATAATGAAAAAATTAAGTATAAATTAATACCATTTTACAATGCTGAATGCAAAGTTTTTTGGAAATCATATCATATAACAAATTCATCTTCATACATTTCTGGATTTACATTAATTACAACAATATGAAAAATTACAACAATATGCAAAATAATACCATTTAGTGGTCAGAAAGTAACATATTATAATATTTCATCTTAAAACTAGCAACAGAAGAACAATTTTTTATGTTTTTGGGCAGGGTGTTCCAGAGATGACACGCAGTGACCAAGAAAGAATTTTGGAACTTCGTTGTTAATTAATTTAATTGTTCACACATCATGATAAACATAATAATAGGGTAAACTCATTTTCAGTTAAACCCTTAAATAATGTACAATAGTAAAGGCTGGCTGAATATTACATAAAATTTCCCATAATAATAGTGTTGATAACAAAAGGTGGTCATTTTTTTCTTAGGAACTATTTTACAATTTTAATGACATTGACATTATATCCTTGCGAAACTTTTTTTTTTACAATTTCATACTTAGATCTTTATATTATGTATTCTAAGACGCACATATATTTTTTAATGGTACATTCTTACAATAATTGGTCTTTATGTCTCTAATATAAAATGTCCTTTTTTGATTCCCTTTCTTTGATGGAACTATGCAAAGATTTGCCTAGTTTTGTTGAAACTTTAAACGCTATGCCGGAAGTAACAAATTCGTTTAGGAGCTGCAACCCCGCGCTCCGGTTAATAACCGTTGATGGCTTCGTTTTATGAGTTTTATCATATTTTTTGGTTGGTTGCATTAACGGTAATTGTTTCTTTGTTCAAATCATTTCCATTTTATTTATTTATTTCGACGTTGTTAATGATTTGATTTAATTATTGTTTTGGTAGAGATTGGTTGAGAGGAATAGACGTGTAACGAGTTTGAGTGTCAAATATCATAATAAATGGCGCTACCACGCAGCAAGACGGTACAGAGTTAGATTCCAACTTTCCTGATTTACCCTTTAAAGGTAGTAATATCACAACGAGAGCACAAAATTCATCACAACACATAGGTAGCATTTGTTAACACTGATATGCCACCATGCACAGAGTCATCTAAATACAATATAAGGATACGATTTTACGCCTTTACAAAAATGACATCGTTGCTTTCTTGTTGAAATTAAACTAAGTGGAGCGAGCTGTAATTAAAGGCCAAAACTAAATGTTTGTACACCAGGGTTGAAATTCGCCATGAGAAAATCATTTGACTTGACCGGGATTCGAACCCGGATCTCCCAATTGCCGGTCAGGTGTGTTAGCCAGTTAGTTCAATATATATTTATTTCAGTTTGTTATGCAAACTACATATTTTTATCAATAACAGTCATTTTGTTTCATTTATAACTTAAGTCCATTATTAGTAGTTCGGCGTCCAAGGGGGGGAATAAGTACCACCAGATCCCTCCCCCTACACTGGCGATGACGTTCCTCCTTCTGCATCTGCACCGTCTTCTATAAGGTGAGGAAGGGTCGCACCGTGTTTGGTGCACCTGGTACCGATATGTTATCAATGAGGGACAGGAGGCCTCTCCCTACTGTCTTGCGTTTTAAGTTCAGATATACGAATTTTGATATTAGTGTCGAAAGTACTACATTTTTAAAACTAGGGAAGAGCCGAAAGTTTAATGTTAACAATTTTTCGTCCGTGATGGCACCACCACCAAAGACATCCCAGGTACGATAAGTCAGTTACACCACCAAGCCATCTTTTTAATTTTTAATTTTTTTTTTTTTATTTTTTTTTTTATTTAATTTAACATTTAATTTAACATTTAAATTTTAATTTAACATAAATTTTAACAAAATTTAAAATTTAACATTTAATGCGAATTTCGAGGGGGTTTATGCGAACTAGATGTTCAGGCCTCAAGTCTACATTGTAGCACATGAGACCAAGTCGTGCTTACAAATCCACTGTCGCGGTGGATAAACCCAACATTGTCGTTATTAAAACGACGAAATGGACAAATTTCCAAACATTTCATGTAACAAATGATGTGGTACGAAGTCACTCGCAGGCCTGAACATCTAGTTCGCATAAACCCCCTCGAAATTCGTATTTAAGGAAGAAGGTTTGGTGGTGTAACTGGCTAACACACCTGACCGGAAATTGGGAGATCGGGGTTCGAATCCCGGTCAAGTCAAATGATTTTTTCATAGCGAATTTCAACCCTGGTGTATATGCACCCGTGCGAGTGACTTCGTACCACATCATTTGTTACATGCAATGTTTGGAAATTTTTCTAAATGTTTGTCTTGCAATTTTCTTTATATCCTTACTAGAGATGGGTCGGTCGCGAACGAACGAATCAATTCGAACGACTCTTTGAAGTGAGTTGACGAACGGAGTCGTTCGCGGCAATGAACCGTCGTTCCTTACGACTCGTAATGAAAATAAGCGCAACACCCGGCAAAGATGGGAACTAACTGACAGGCGAGGCCACGAGTCCCCCCACCCTTGGAAGTTTGGGAATGGAAATGGGCGCACCACTCGGCAAAGCAGAGAATTAAGTGAACGAGAGGAAGAAACGAGTCCCCCCACTCTTGAAATTTGAAGTCTGAGGGAGGGGGACCTGTGTTCTCGTAGACCCCGCGGAGAGGGAGGACTCATGAGTCCTCGAGGAGTCAGATTCGGATTAGGATTCAGATTCAGTTAAGGACTCGGATTCAGATTAGGATTCGGATTCAGATTCAGTTGAGGACTCGGATTCAGATTAGGATTCGGATTCAGATTCAGTTGAGGACTCGGATTCAGATTAGGATTCAGATTCAGTTGAGGACTCGGATTCAGATTAGGATTCGGATTCAGTTGAGGACTCGGATTCAGATTAGGACTCAGATTCAGATGAGGACTCGGATTCAGTGATTCCTTGAGGAGTCGCTGGCCCGAGCATCAATTAATACTCAAGGAATTAGTGATCGTGGTGGAATAATGAATTCTTGACTATTAAAATCTTGTCCGTATGCGTTTGTTCGCAAACTTCTAAAAAAATTTCCTCGATCTTTGAATAAATAAATTCATAATTCCTTTATCTGCAAACCTACTTAGGCAACAATTTAATCAAAATTATAAATTTTACCAGAAATATTTTTTTAACGTCTTTGAGTTTGTTCCATAAATGACGGAGCAGTAACTTTTTTTCAAAAGAATAGCATTGAAAGAATGTTCCAAAAGATTATCTCCACATTCGTACAATTGAATGATATCTTTATTCATTTCCTCCGATTGTCTGATAGCAGCAATCCGATGAAATCCCTTACAAATCATTTTTGCCAACTGTGTATCCAGTAACTTGCATTTATTTAAAGGGACGGGCTTAATTATATCCACGAATGCAGTCATAGGAGTTTGACTTGCCGATTTTGTTGTTACTAAAATGTTAGCAACGGCCTGGTTGTCAGTGGTAGGTGAAGAAACTCTGGACTCTGGTGGAGGAGGAATATCACCCAAATTATAATCTTCTTCTTCCTCCAGAGTAGGGCTTAGTGCAGTTGTCAGGGATGACGAAGTCGACGACTTGGCACCGGAATGTCTTTTCAGTGGTACCGTGGGATGCCTTGACTTCAGATGTCCCTAGATTACTAGTCGAGCCCCCAACGATGCTGATGGACCCGCGGCAGTATTTACATATGGCCTTACCACTGGCAGATCGGCCGAAGTGCAGCCAATTGTCACATTTTTCATTAAATATATAGTTTTGTCGTACATCTTTGTTGTAATCATAGGAGTAGCCTTATGTTAGCTGTTGTACTTATATTTTAACGCATAATCAGGGGTGTAGTTTAGGAGAGTCAGTCTGAATAGCCGTTCCCCTCTGTACTAGTCGTTTAATTGCCAATCTATCATACTGAGCCAGAGGGGATGATAACCTGCTCCCCTAACGTAAATCTACTGCCATTGGTGGGTGCCCTGACTCTTAACATAAATCCTGGAAACGCCCATCTGTAGATGTCATATTCCCTGTGGTTAAAAAAATGCATGTTATATCTACTGTTTATTATCATAATTATGCTAGTTTAAGGGACAAGATTTATTATATGTACGAATGCAGTCATAGGAGTTTTATTTCATTCAAATGTTATTCCGTCAATTATCGGAGTAGCTTATGTAAGCCATTCTAATTCGATAAGTACTTTTATTTATGTCTATTATTTTCCCACCGTATTAGGAAAGTACTAATAGATGTTAATTTCTTTGGTTTATTGTAAAAGTTTTACTTGTCAAAGGGTTGGCCTTATTATGTGTACTACCAATACTGGCGTAGGAGTTTAATTTTTCATGTGCTGTTGTTGTAATAATAGGAGTTTCTTGTATAAGCCATTCTTATTCGATATACACGTATTATTTATGTTATTTTCTCCGAAATTGTATAAACTATGTATATGTAATCACTGCTATTTTATGTGAAATTTTTACTTGTTCATGTACCAATTTAAATGGTACATTGAATTTAATTGAAGCCGATTATAGTAAAGGAATTCATCCTAGATATTTAAATTTATTTCAATGAACCACTATTATGAAAAAGTTGAACGAAAACGAGATCCAAGAATCGATTCCTTGAATTGAACGACCGATTCATGACTCGGTCATTGTATTGAACGATGTTGCCCACCTCTAATCCTTACACCTAAGAAGAATACAAAACATGCGATTGAAATTATCTTTAATTTTAACCTACAAAACATTCTAGGCTACATTATATGGTTTATTTGAAAAAATAATGCAATCTAATATATAAAAATGGATTTTTGTTTGTTTGTCTTCGACGCGTTCCAATACTATCCATCAGGTTACGATGAAACTTAGGCGAGTAGTTGTGCATGCGCCCGCAAAGGTTTCTAATGGGCCAAAAATGTATAACATATTACCTTCTGAGTATAAATGTGCACCTAATCTTGCTTCTTTTTTAAAAGATGTTAAAAACTGGCTATTTACTTATGAAAAAAATCGAAGATATATTTTGCTAAATAAAATTATTATTTTTGTAAACATACTTGTTAAAGAAATTCATTTGAAATGTTATCTTTCACCACTGTCTGTGTGCTTGAGTTATTCTTTCATTTCGCCTTCTGTGTGAGTCATTCTCTCTCTGACGGTGGGTGAAATGCAGCCCTGGCGCCATCTATTGGCCGGTCTAGTGGGTCATGCCTTGGGGAGTGTTTGTTCATATAACCCCCGCCGATTCCAGTGGATTCTTAATAGACTGGGTAGCTCGGTGGTCTGAGCAGTGGACGTGACATCCAATGGTCCGTGGTTCGATTTCCGGTCCAGTAGAATTTTTTCTGCTTGGAATTGGCTATCTTTACATCTTTACACCACCATTGTGTCTGTTGATTTTATGTGTTCCTATCCACTTTCTTTCTACCTTTCTGTATAAACATTTATATGAGTGTATATATATATATATATATATATATATATATATCTTCTTCTTCTTCTTCGTCTTCGCTCTTGCGACCAAGGTGCTAGTGGCACCGAAATATCAAGAAACTTTGTGTGTTCATCATTTTTTTGTTTTCTGTGTTTGTCGTCTGCCTTCCTCTGGCAAACTTTTATATTCGTCACTTAAGTGATCCTAAGTGCAGTTATTATATATATATATATATATATATATATATATTGTGTTCCTATCCACTTTCTTTCTACCTTTCTGTATACATATTTATGTGAGTATTTGCCGCTGTGCGGCTTGAGTGAATGAGTGAACGATTATATATATATATATATATATATATATATATATATATATATAATGTAACAATGTATGGTCGTAGTTCTAATTGATGGTAACCTCAACACAGGTTCGCCTTGTAGGTTACCTAAAGCTCCAAATATCTTAATATTGTATTCTTTGTATTTTTTCTGTATTTCATATTTTGGAGCAATAAACATTATTATTATATTAAAATTATTTAGTTGTTAAATCCATTGCACAATAGGTGGAGCGCGAGTCATTACAACCAAGGAGTGGTGGCACGCGAGCATCTCAAACAAGGAAACGAGGAACGACAAGCAAGCAACGAAGCAGATAGTTTATAAGTTACTCAATCACGTGCATAAGAATTGTATCAGTGAGACATATTATCGTGTGCGTCATAGTCATTTTTCAGAGCGACACAGAGAATACCATCATGACTCCTCACTACATTTCTAGGTCTGAGAGAAGTGATAAAATAAGAGACATGCATTGCCGAACAGACAGGGTCAAAAACTCGTTCTTTCCGTGCACAATGAGCGACAGAAATAAAAAACTGAGCTTCACTAAATACACTCCCATAATACATGTCACCATTTCATCTCCCAAAAACTTACACCTTTACACGGCTAGTGACCTAACACCGCGTGCCACGCACACGCATGCGGCGGCTCCCGGTGTACTATGTAGATGTGGGTCATTTCAGTGAGACATCGTTTGTGATAAAAGGTGCGTAATTTATTTGTTTAAAGGGTAAGGATTTTGAGCAGTGGCCTCTTTGTTTACTTTTGTCTTAACTCTTGCATTCGATTTTCGTATACGCTTCGATTTTTCCTAAAAATTAGATTTTGAAGATCGAAATTCTTAAATTATTGCAGTACTTCAACAATAGAATATTTTATTTACTTGGAAATCGAAGCATAGGCATGGAGTGGAAACTCATGGAATCATTTGTACGTTACGAATTCCTGTTTAGGTACAAGGAATTCATTGGGTTAGGTCTCAACTTTGTTTTTGTCTGCTTTGTATATGTTTGACTAATTAGAAAGAAAAAGAGGAATTGCAACGCAAGCCGAGCACAGCTTCTATGTAAGAAACCTTGCTTTTCTACCATTATTGCTATAATATAACTTAAGTAAAAGTGAAAAATCTTCTCCTCGATCGATAACAGCCGTTTTGAGAGGTACTTTGTTGCCAATGTCTTTGTTCAAGCGTATGGCAAAAAAACTAGCGTGCAGTTAAAAAATCTTCATCAGTAATTTTTATTGATATATTGCCCCCAATCCTGTAGGAATGGCTCCATTTCTGCTCGAACGTAAAGTCATAAAATCGTCCTGTTAGAGTCAGCTTCCGTTTTCTGTGAGAGTCATCATTGATTTGATAGCTGAGTTAATCCAAACTGCACGAAAGGAAATGGGAAAGCTAACCTAAGTCCTATTCCTTGATTGGGGCCGATAAGCATTGATGGAGAGAAATGAAATCGGGCCCGAGTTGAAATAAGACTGAAACTCTCCCTTCTTGGCTAATTCGTGGGTTTGATTTGGTAAGAAACTCGTGTGAATCTCGGCTTTAACTTAATCCATTTCCCCACATGCGTCTTGCATTACAGTAGAAAGTATTGACCAACGATTCTCCCGATTTATAAACTCGTCCGTTCGTCTCAGAAATTCTCTTGGACCTAATTCTCCCCAACTCGACCGATTGACTTGATAAATACATTCGATTTGCTGAAGGAAACTTCTTTATCGTCCCATCTCTTCCACCGGCATGTAGAGACTGCCTGCCAGAGACGGCAGACTCTTATCTTTGGGGAATAGTGGGTCCTTAAAAGTTGAGCGTGAATCCTGGGCGAAATTTCCTAGAGACGGTCTGTTGACCTTCGTTGTTCATAACCGATTTCATCGCGTTGAGTATAAGTCGAGACGAAATCCACGCTAAAATAGTATTTATTGTCCTTTTTCAAATTTTGCAATATACAGTTGAGAACTTCTGTCATTCTTAATGGTAATGCAATATGATTTTACAAAACCCTCAGTCTCCGTTGATCGTTAATATATTATGAAGAGCTACATCTACATCTATGCCCTGCGAGCCACTACGAGGGTGTGTAGCAGGGGGTGAAGATCACCAAACATGCACTATTGACATGCAACTAGGATATTTAAGGGAGATATGCTAGCTAATAGGGTGACATGGAGCTAGATGGTTAGTATCTACATGATAAGGAAGGGATTATTGGTTGTTATTACATGTACATGCATCATGCACTACAGACTACTCTAACTATATTTCACCTACCTATCCCTTTGCTACGCTGCCTATTGTTCTCTCTTATAGTACCTACGCGGGAAAAATGACATTTTAAATCTATCGGTACGACAATCTATCTCTCTAATCTTGTTAATATGATCAAACCTAGCATAACGCAGGGGTTCTTAATATATATCCAACGTCATCTGTGAACAAATCGTTTTCGAATTTACTTAAAAGGTTTAACCTAAATTGTAACCTGCGTTCTGATAGTAATTCCCATCCGAGTTCTTCTATTAACCTCGTAACACTTATACAATTATCATAACGGCCTTTAACAAACCTAGCAGATCTCCTTTGCACGCGCTCTAATTCTTTTATCATACCTTCTTCGTACGGATCCCATATACTAGTGGCATATTCTAAATGAAGCCTGACAAGTGTAAACTAGTAGGTAGTAGCTGCTAGATTTTTTCATTTACTCTCAAGTGGACGTATACGGATTGAAACTTTAAATATTTTCTGAATTGCCACATCCATATGAAAGTAAATACGGAAAATTTCTACATCTACATACTACCCCTCGAGGCGCCGCAAGGGCGTGTGGCAGGGGGTGGTAGGTCACCAGCCGTGTAACGATATACATTTTTTGGAGGTGAAATGGTGACATCTTCAATGGGAGTGTATTTAGAGGAGTTCAGTTTATATGAGAGTCGGAATCCGTTTTCTCTCAAATTTAAGTCAGTGGATGATAGGTATTATTAAGTTGAGGCCCGCTTCTTGAAACTTTAATTCAAGATATATTTTTTGACGATTCATTCATTGGTCGCTCAATTCTAAGATTGGTTGACAGCAGTTTTCCATCCTTCCCTATCCAATGCTATTTCTTTTCTCACTTTTTCGTAGCTCTTCTAGTGCACTTTCTTCTTTATTTGTTCTACGCTTCCATCATCCCTTTCCTTTCCCAGGCCTTTCTCTTGGGATTTTTTCCTCTATATTTTCCTTCAGTGATATACTTCACAAACCCATTGCGTCTCAGGTAGTTCCCCATTAATTTAGTTCTTCTTTTCTGTGCTGTGTTCCATATTGATCTTTCCATTTCCTCTTTCTACTCTCCTGCATACTTCTTAATTTCTTATTTTCTCCGGCAATTTAATCTTTAGCATCTTTCTCCAGCACTATATTTCCAAAGTATATAGTCTTTTATATTCTACCATTCCGATTGTCCATGCTTCTTATCCATAGAGTGCCACGCTTCGCACATAATTTTGAGGATGAAAAATAAAATTTACTTGTTCTGGATCAGAAGCATGCACTCACTTTTTGTATAAATGTTAGGTTATTTATTCATTGATTGTTCAATGCAATGACTGGTTGACTGCAACCCTCAACCCTTCCCTATCTAATGATAGTTCCCTTACCTCCTGGTATATCTTCCTATATACTTTCCTCATTATTGGGTCCATGAACTTATTCCTGGGTCTTCCTCTTGGGAATTTTCCCTCTGTTTTACCTTGTATTAGTTCTCACAAACCCATTGTGCCTCAGGGCGTGTCCAATGCATCTTGCTCTTATTTTCTCTATGATATTCCACATGGTTCTTCATTAAACTTCTTCTCTTCATTAAATGTTATATCGTCATTTATTACTTTTGCCGTCCATTTTATCTTCAGCATCATCCTCCAGCACCTGGTTTCCAAGAGTTCTTGTCATCTTTCTGGTCAGCTTTTCCAATGGTCCATGCTTCCGATCCATAGAGTGCTACGCTTCGCACCAATTTTTTCATATATTTTTCATGGTTTGTAGTCCTATCTTTTTTTTGTACAGCAGTAGTCTTTTTCTCATGAACTCCTTCTTAGCTTGAGTAATCCTCCAATTGATGTTAGAAAGTGATAAAAATTAAATGGACTGGGTGAAATTCCACAAAATTCAAGTCATTTTAAGTTTTATTATCATGAATCGATTCCACCAATGTATGCCAAAAAGTATTCATTTTAATATTACCAAGCTTTGGATAGATACTTACGAGTAATATTTTTGACTGTTTTGCATTTTTTCCCCCGAATCTCCCATTTTTCCCGCATTTCTCACTGATTTTGGGCCCTGCGAATGCGATTACGAATTTAAAAATAGCTATGCTTTAAAGGAATGCCTTGGGATCTCCTAGTATTGATTTTCTTTCCATTTATTTCATCACTCGATAAGTGCCACCCTCCGTCCTAATTTCAGAATTTTACGTCCCAGTCAAAAAGATGGCGATTCCCCCTCAAACGGGACCCTCATAAAATATTTCTAGGCCTCCGAAGAACGGCAGTTTTATAGACTGAGAATAGCCATTGATTGGTAAGACTAACGAAGTCAGATGGAATAGGAAATCCATACCAATTAAGACTTTTCCTCGAACAAAGTTTAACAGGGGGTGGCGCAAAGGCCTTATTTATTTTCAGCTTCCTTTGGAACTTTTTACTTCATTCAAATTATGAGTCTATCGTGTAGAGGTCGTGATAATATATCTTATAGATCGTAGAAATTCGATAAAGGATTGATGATTTAGCTATGAATCAGTCTGGTAATGGTTATTGCAGCTCAAAATCTATGAGTAATTTAGTTTTATCTTAAAGCCTAGGTAACGTTCCTTCAGCTTCCTTACGACCTAATTTACAGAAAAGCAGAGCGTTTATCCCCTCGGGGTCGTGCATAAACTACTTTACCGTTTTCGGTGATTTTTTTAACTCCCGTAATGTAAAATTAGGTTGCTTGTAGCTGAAATGTTGATGATGACAGACTTACACAGCAAATTTTCGCTGTGGTCATCATTAATCGTCCCCTATAAAAAGGATGTTTTCATCTAATTCATTTTCCTCGTTCATCATTCCTCATCCTTATTGGTCGTTTAATCCAAAGATTGGTTGACTGTAGCAATCCATTCTTCCCTCTTTAATGGTAGTTCCCTTACTTCCTCGTATCTCTTCCTATGTACTCTCCTCTTTATTTTTTCCATGAACTATTTTCTGGATCTCCCTTTGGGGACTTTTCCCTCCATTTTACCTTCAATACTGTTCTCCACAAACCAATTATGTCTCAGGGTGTGTCCAATCCACCTTCTTATTCTTTTCTGTATTGTGTTCCATTTGGTCCTTTCCTCTTCTACTCTTCTGTACACTTCATCATTTTTTATTTTGTCCGTCCATTTGATCTTCAGTATTCCCACTCCAGCACCAGATTTTGAAGGCTCCTAGTCTGTTTAGGTCATTTTTTCCAATGGTCCATGCTTCCGATCCTTAGGGTGCTCCAATTATGTTCTCACACGCCCATTGTGTCACAGTGTGTATCCAGTCCGTCTTGTTATTCTTTTCTGTATGTGTTCCAAATGGTTGATTCCTCTTCTATTCTTCTGTAAACTTCGTCATCTCCCATTTAGCCAGTCGATTTTATCTTCAGTGTTCCCACTCCACCACCAGGTTTCGAAGGCTCCTAGTCTGTTTAGGTTAGTTTTTCCAATGGTCCATGCTTCCGATCCATAGAGTGCTACGGTCCACACGAATGTTTTCACGTACTTTTTCCTGGTTTGTAGTCCTATCTTCTTTGAGCACAGCAGTTGCCTTTTTCTCATGAACTCCTCCTTAGCTTGGGCTATTCTCCGCTTGATGTCCGTTTCATTCCTTCCGTCCCACTTGACGGTACGTTCTGTGATAGGTGAAGGAATCCACTAGCTCTAATTTCTATATTCCCAGGGTGACTTCTACATTCAGCTTCTCCCTTCCGCATATTATGCTTGTAGTCTTCGTCTTATTTCTCTTTAACAAACCCTTATTTATAACATTTCCAGCCCAAGGAAGAAAGACTACAATTTGAGAATAGCGCTGTGGCTATCATATTACCCGAGGACGTAGCTTAAACTCTCAGAGGCGAAGAGGATATCCCTGCTCCTACCACGCGCACGCCTAGACCCTACCTGATCGGCATACGTTTACCTGGGAAGCTATCATTCTCCCTCATCCCATAAGTGCTAGGGATAAGAGACACCTATATCCATCCAAAGGCACCGAAAGCCTTTCAGAGGATGTGAAACAACTGACTAATGTGAGAAGAGGATAGATCAAGGGAGTGAGAGGGCTGAAGATTATTGTATGTCGGGTGGAATGAGGCGACTCTGTGATAGGGAGTTCAAAGAGACAGGACCCAACAGGAGCGATCGTTCCTTCTGCATATCAACGACATATATGATGTGCTAGCCAGTAACCTCCGACTATTTGCAGTCAATGCTGTAGTGTACAGAGAAATCCGTAGCGATAATAAGACGGTAGCGCTAAAGAAGGACCTCAAGGCAATTCAAGCGAGGTTTCAATTCCTGGCGGCTAGATTTAAATCTGAAAAAATGCGTCGTAATGAACTTCTGGAAAAGAAAAAACAAACTCCCATCAATACAACTATTGTTAAATGCAACATACTCAATTTAAGACAGCAGAATCTGTAAAATACTTCCGAGTTAAACCGATTCATGATCTCTCGTGGAGAAAATATATTCGGGAAATAACTAGTCAAGCTTATCTCAAGTTAAATTGGGTTTTGTTAAAGAGTTCTTGGAAAGTGCGACGATGAAGCTAGAGAAATCAACTAACTACTTATCACTTATTAGACCGCACTTGGAATACGCTGCCAGTGTTTGAGATCCTCAAATGATGGCTTAAAAATTGAGTTAGAACGCACTCAGATAACCTCAAGTACAGTAAGATACGTGAAAAGCCGACCTGGTAGTCTTGTTTGCGTTACTGACCCTGTGCAACAACTTGGATGGGAATCGCTTTTAGACCGTCAATTAAAAATTAGACTCAATCTTGTATGTAAATCAAAACCAATTTCTTGTTCGACGAAGTTAATTACATTTACAAACTCCAACATACTACGGTAGACCAGATCATGAGAATATAATAAGGAAAATAGATTGTAGAATAAACAGGTTTAAAATCTCGTTTTTCCCGCGATCGTTAAGAGACCATATTGATGCCTTAAGATTTTGAATTAGGCTAGTTGATAAAAATGTGAATTTTCTTCTTACGCATTATAAATTAATGGAAGAATTTTAGCTTCACTTCAATTTATAGCACAAAACTAATGGGCTTTGTTTTGCAGAGGCCTACCGGATAGCCTTAGAAATGTTGAAGAGTGCAAAGCAACAGTTGAATTCCCCTCCGCTCTGTCACGAAAAACAATACTTTTTTATTTCTGATTTGCGTTAAAAGAAATCAAGTTATTTACGACTGTGTGCAGCAAAGAAGAAGTTGTAAAACATCATTGTATGCTGATCGAGTCAATCGTTTGGTAACACCAGGAATGTTCAAGATTAACCTTCCACGGTGACCATTTTTATCTACTGTTAATTGTGTCATATGTAGTAATGGTCTATTTTGCAGCATATCACGGAGGATATATTATAATGTTAATCAATGGATAAGTTAATCAATTTATGAGTTGGTTTCCATCATCTGAATTTGAATAGAAAAAGATAATAGTGTAGGCGAGAATAATTAATTCCGCGAAGTGAAAGACGACCAGTGTTGTGTTGTTGAATTTTCCCACGAAATTTTGCTGTAACGCTGTCATAAATTCTAACTTTTCCCCGAATCCGTTCGAATTATCTTAATGTTGGAGATAGTCCTCAAACGCATTTTAATAGGGTGTTTAAATTAAATTAAGTCTCGTTTACCAAAATATTGATCCCTCGAACCTCTATGTTCAAGGGATTAATATTTTCTAAATATGCAAAATATAAGTGCAGCTAATATCGCCGAGTTCAAGTGCGATGTTAACATTTTAATTTGAAAGTTTTAAGCGCTCGCTTACCTGAAGCTAAATGTATTAAGCGAAACTGCCAGTTTGAGATATATTGTTTTACACTAACGTTTTAAGCACCCATGATCGAAAGTCTGTTTAAAAGGGAACGGTAAAGTGTATTTTCTCACCAGCCGAATTTAGGGGATAAAAATCAAGAATGAAATATTTCGTGGGACATTGATTTCAGTATTTTATAGAGCTAAATTATTTTAAGTTTAGAAAAATGCCAATATCATAACTGTATTTTATTAACTGTAATATTAACTATCTGATTTATTGATTTTTCATTTACAGTATCAACATATTAAGAACCTCTGCGTATTGTGCTAGGTTTGATCATCTTAACAAGATTATAGAGATAGATTGTCGTACCGATAGATTTAAAATGTCATTTTTCCCGCATACCATAAGAGAGAACAATAGGCAGCGTAGCAAAGGGATAGGCAGGTGAAATATCGTTAGAGTAGTCTGTAGTGCGTGATGCATGTAATAACAACCAATAATCCTTTCCTTATTATGTAGATACTAACCGTCTAGCTCCATGTGACCCTATTTTCTAGCATGTCTCCCTTAAATATCCTAGTTGCATGTCAATAGTGCATGTTTGGTGATCTTCACCCCCAGCCACACACCTTCGTGGTGGCTTGCAGGGTATTACGTAGATTTAGATCAGGTACAGAACTTTGAAGCCATTAGGTTGAATGTCAGAAATGTGTTACATCACAAGCCGAGAAGAGTGGAAGAAAATAGAGGGTTAAATGCTTTGTGGTTAACATATATTTCATCTGAAATCCCAAGTTTTAACTGCTCTTCCAATGTTATAAAGTAACTTAGATGATGAACCAAGCTCTATTGGTGTAGTATAATTGTATTTCAGTCTAACTAACTGAGCAATATCTTTGATTATTTCAGATATCTTCATTCAGCAGCTCGTTATAAATCTCAGCCAATGGTAAGTGCTCTCAAAGAGGCTTGATGATTTTTCTTTTGACATTTTTTTCGTTTGATTCTCTGTTTTTAACCTAAGATTTTTTAAACAAAACTTATTTACCTAGTTTATGAGGGTCATGCCTTGAAATAACGTTGAGAGAAGTGAGTCCCTTTAGGAAAAGATACAAAGTTATCATCCTTTTTAAATCAACATCCCGAATCTCGGGGAGAAAAACTTAGCTTTAAGATGAAAAAATCTACTCACTATTGACATTTCATTTATCACTATCTTTCACTCTTCACGGCTGAAGGTACTACATCTGCATATACATCTACATCTACGTAATACCCTGCGAGCCACCACGAGGGTGTGTGGCAGGGGGTGAAGATCACCAAACATGCACTATTGACATGCAACTAGGATATTTAATGGAGACATGCTAGATAATAGGGTCACATGAAGCTAGATGGTTAGTATCTACATATATGAAATGGATTATTGGTTGTTATTACATGCATCATGCACTGCAGACTACTCTAACTTTATTTCACCTACCTATCCCTTTGCTACGCTGCCTATTGTTCTCTCTTATGGTACGCGGGAAAAATGACATTTTAAATCTATCGGTACGACAGTCTATCTCTCTAATCTTGTTAATATGATCAAACCTAGCATAACGCAGGGGTTCTTAATATATATCCAACGTCATCTGTGAACAAATCGTTTTCGAATTTACTTAAAAGGTTTAACCTAAATTGTAACCTGCGTTCTGATAGTAATTTCCATCCTAGTTCTTCTATTAAACTCGTAACACTTATACAATTATCATAACGGCCTTTAACAAACCTAGCGGATCTCCTTTGCACGCGTTGCATATGCGTTGGATATCCCTTCTTGGATGACCCATCACGTTTAGTGACTTTTGAAGGTCATTGCGGTTTCCTGCTATGACTGCGATATCATCTGCGAGCATGTTTATTTCTTCTCTGTTTATCATTATCCCGCTCAGTCCAATATCTTGTGCTTCGCTTATTCCTATGTACACGTTGAACAGTGTTTGTGTTCCTCCTAATATCTTTATTATTTCCTACTATCAAAGGTTCCCATTGAACTTCAACGGGGGATGAAAGAAAGACAGAGCATATATGTTGTAGGTTCGAGTCGCTCATGAAGTTTATTTATTTTTAGGAAAATCAGCTATAATTTTAGTTTTATTTTTTAATTCTGATGAAAACCGCATTATATTACGCTTACCAAGTTTCAACATTCTTTTGCAGTAACATATAGAAATTAAACTACAGGCCATTTGATTTTCAGAGGCTAGTCGAATTATTATAACATTGTGGCATTCTCCCGTTTTACTCTGCTTAATTTTAGTTTTATTTTTAATGCAGCAGATGAAAACCACATTACATTATGTTTACCGAGTCTCGACATTCTTGCAATAACATATGTAAACTAAACTACAGGCCATTTGCATTCCAGAGGCTTTCTGCATTAATATAACATTGTGGTATTCTCCTGCTTTACAAGGGTCCAACTTAAATTAGTCCAATTGAAATGAATTTTGCTAATTTTAGGGAAAAATACCCCTGAAAATATCGCAATCTGCAACATTTCAGTATACGGCCTAGATTCCCACTGTAATACATATCCCTAAATATAAAAGCCGGCCGCCATTCTGAAGGCCTCATTTCCAGTCCAAAGCTAATGCTAATTCCACGGTTACCAGGGAAATATCCTATAGTTGATATAAGTAAAATTCATGATTTTAACAGGAAATACGCGATTTCTAGGGAAATTTTATTCGTATGAGAAAATTGAATGAAAGAATAAGAAACTGCTATCATTTATCCATCTAATGGCGAAAACTATAGCCTTCTATCTTTAGTAGAACTAATTAAAATATGCAAAAAGAGAAACCTCTGCACTTGAACTAAAATGTTTAGACTTGAGTTTTTCAGACACATAAGCCACCAGACGGCCCAATACGCTGCCCTTGGGGCCCAGGGGCCTTCCTTATAGTATCAATTTCCTTAAAAAAACTTTACTGATCTCAGGTGTGAAAATTTCACTAAAATTGGTTCACTCGTTCAGTACTTATGAGGCTTTTAAGAAAGCATTCTTTTGGAACCTTGGGCCCCCTGGGGCCCCAGCGTGACTTACGACCCCATTACTGTTGTACATTCAGTATAGGTATATTTTACGTGTTTCTAATACAAGCAAGAATTATCTTCCAGGGCCAATTTTTGGCGATGAAAGGGCCCACTTGAAGGCCTTCTAGGGCCCCAAGGCCCTTGTTCTATAGCCTATGCGTGAACCAAATACATCAAATATCTTCCTGCCAAATTTGGTTTCAATCAATTCAGTGGTTTATGAGTGATTGAGTAACAGACAGACAGACAGACACCACTAGATTTTTATATATCAGTAACATTTATCAGTAACTACACAACCGAAATTTCGCTGATTGTGGGTGCGCCGGGTCTAGCCACGGATAACTTTTCGGAGTCACCCACAATGCACCACGCAATGCAAAATATCCACAGAGGAAGAGGACGCCTCGGATGTTTAACTGGCTAAAAAACTCAGTCGGAAACGAAGGATTCGGGTTAGTCTCGGTCAAGGCGGATGATATTCCTCTGATGAAATTTGCTCAAACCGATATTTGGTTTGCAGTAGCTGTTCACTCCTCTCTCTTTTTTTCCTTAGGTTATGACATTTATTTTATTTTTTATTACATCAAATGGAATAATTATATCTAATCTACAAAAAATGTACAAATTCAATACCTAAAATATAAAAGAAAACTCATATAACAGAAATATAATCATAATATTGTAAAATATAATAAAATCTTTTACACTTTAAACAACTTTACAGCATCATGGTCCTGCTAAACTGTTCGTGGCTTATCTGCAGGTGCCTTTTATAATTTTTCAGTCGTGCTTTTATTTATTATATGCCCTGAATTCTATATAGTGTCCACGTTCTTAGTAGTTAACCGCTTCATTTTTACACATACCTTCATCATTGACGGCCTTCATAATGCCTGACATATTCCATTCTGAACCTTTATCTGTTATTCATCTCAACTGCTTCTCCATTTGTTATTTTTCTCAAACATGTTTACCAAAAATTAAATTTAATTTGAAGTCCGTCAGGTAGTAGTCAGATGTGGCACGAAACGTCAAAATACTTTCCCCACTTCTTTGGCGTCAAAATTCGTCGTAAAAATTTATATATGCCAACATATAACGGGCACCTATCTCTGTTTGTAAAAAATATCAAAGCGTTCATAGGATGTGCAAAATGAACTAAAAATAATAACGGGGCTTGGATAACAACATACATTACCAGAGAGTAAGTTATTATCATTTGATAGGAAAGGGCTACGGTGAACTAATCTTGGGATTGAACAGGCAATGACAATGAGCAGAAAATATTTATTCATGGCTGTGGTCTTGGAAAGGAATCTGGTTTTTCTCTCCAAAATCGGTTGGAGAATCTTTTATTACAAGA
This sequence comes from Ceriagrion tenellum, assembly GCA_963169105.1. Lineage (NCBI taxonomy): Eukaryota > Metazoa > Arthropoda > Insecta > Odonata > Coenagrionidae > Ceriagrion > Ceriagrion tenellum. The sequence continues at coordinate 44,701,783 of OY720643.1, read as the reverse complement.
ATTTTATGGCTTATCGTTATACATCTTTCATTCAAAAGGCACATTAGCACCTTCTTCCATTATAAATTTATAAGGAATTTGGTACATTTAAATGTCTCGTGGGATATACGAGGGTAAGTCAATAAATAAGTCGCAAACGTCAGCATTTCATCATCAGCATCATTCGTAAACATTCCAATGGGAACGCTTGGATCATCCACCGTACAGTCCCGACTTAGCCCCCGGTGATTTTTATCTGTTCGGGCCCCTACAAAATCATTTGGATAGTCGACGTTTTGAAAATGATGATGCCGAGATTACTCATTGGCTGCGACAGCCAACAAAAGACTCCTTTGCAGCCGGCTATCAAGGACTTGTAAATAGATGGGATAAGTGTCTGAATGTACAGGGTGAATATGTAGAAAAGTGAAGTTAAGATCTGGATGTTACTTTGATTATTATTGCCTCTATCTAGGTTTTCGAGTTATTTATTGACTTACCCACGTATAAATGCCATTCAGCGTTGTAGGTGTCTTCTACGTGCTGGTATTCTGTTGGGAAAACGATTTCTGAATGTCCCCTTGAGAGCCAAGGGTACATCATTTATAGTGGGGCCATCTGCCGTCGAAGCATCTTTTGATAAATTCAAACTCAACATCTGAAGGGGAGCAAATGCAGTTTATTTAAATCATGAAGTTAGAAAAGCAGAGAGAGGGCTGACGAAAAAAGTTTATTTTGGAGTATTTAAAAAGAAAGTTTTTTCTTGTTGGCATTAAGAACGCCACATGAAGCGGGTATGAATATTTCATGAGAAATTACATCATTCCTCTGTAGGTATACAGGGAGAGGTCTTGAAAACTATTTAATTTCCCCAGCGAAAGATCTTAGAGAAAAAAAGAGGGTCTACGATTTTTTTTACTCAGCAGCAACACTGTCAGTAGCGGCAACTATGAATTTAAGAGAGGAGGAAAAATGAAACGGCCTCCAAGCTAATTTATAGCTTTTTTACATGATCGTTTAAACTGTGGTGGTATTTGACAGCTAAGAAACGGCGTCGCACCGTGGTCTAAAATCGAAAAAAAAGCTGAATAAATGTTTTTTTTTTCAAAATAAATGCTCTGACTATTTTTTCACTGCAATTCGATAAATTAAGACCAGGATATCACCTATGCTTACATTTAATCAATTTTATCCTTTAAATCCCTTCGAAATGGTATCAAAAACTTGGGAGTCTGCTCGGATGGGTTTGTAGAGCGTTTCTCGGCGTCAAACTTTTATTGCTTTAATGTTCTGTTGAGGCAACCAAGAAACATTCTATCGTTAATCGTTCCAACATGCAAGGGATACTAAGACTACTACTACAGATTAAAAATATCATGCATAAATAAGAACATCAATATTTACATCATGCATAAATAAGAACGTAGAAAATATAAAGAGAAAGATTTACTGCCTGCCTATTGTCACAATTCGAACTATTCATGACGACGATCACAGCTGTTATGGTCCCGAATGGTACGCGGAAAAAATGACATTTTATACCTATCGGCTCTACAATCTAGCTCTCTAATTTTATTGGCGCGATCTAGTCAGCCGTAGTACGAGGGGGTTAATAGTATGTTTTTTACATCGTCAGAGAAATGATTTTCCTGAAATTTAGTTAGGAGGTTAAGCCTCTAATTTAATCTACGCTGTGATAGCGATTCCCATCCTAATTCTTCTAACAGTCCAGACACACTAGCCAACTTATCATAGCATCGTTTCACAAACCTAGCTCCTCTTCGCTGTACGCGATCTAACTCTGATATCAACCCCGTTAAGTATGGATTCCATACACTAATAGCATATTCCAGATGAGGCTTCTTACAAAGGATCTGGCGCCATTACGTTGACGAAAGGACTCATGAATAACATTTCTCGAATTAAGAGTGAGTACTACCATGTTTTAAGATTCCATTTGAGTGGAAGAGATTTTATCTCTCCCACTCGGCTGGGAGCGTCTCTATGATACCATTTAATTTCGAGGGAAAAATATGTTTCTTAACCCGTCCTACGATTTCCATCTTTGCCTTTGGACAAGAAATTATCATGGCGAAAAGGTTTGCATGAGATGTTTCCCATTCAAATTTAAAATGATTGGTCCCGACTTTTAAAGGCAATGTATTTTGGGGATCCGTACTCTAGGCCTAAAGCCTAGGTTTATTGAAAACTAAATCACTTCACCTCTTGAAGCTTCTTCAAAAGGATCAAAAGCAGATTATTAGATTCAAAAGAAATTGTTTTCAGACCGATACCTAGAGTCGAAATGGTTGTGAATCTAGCTCATATTTGAGGTAGCGACCCCGAATCATTTTTTTTTGCTCGTACCATTGTGGAGCCCTATTTTAGAAGAAAAGCGCATTGATATTCCTTTCTGGATGCGCTCATTACTTTTATTTGGAACAATAAGAGTTTAAATGGAAATTATAAAACAATGCATTACATTGGTATTTTATATTATCGGTTTCAAAACACAGGCGTCATCCTTGGGGTACGAACAATTTTCCATACCTATTGTGTTAATTTGCAGAGCCATCTACATTGCGCCAACTACACAAACTTTGTAGTTTATTTGGCGCAACGTAGAGGACTCTGATGATTTCTACGTGATATTGACACCTATTTATTGAAACCGGTCTGATCAGATAAGATTTTCTAAAAATTGTGCGTCTTTTTCATGCGATTGAAAGTTTATTTTCACATAGTTTAAGCAGATTCAATGAAAGTCAACATGCATTCTTTTTACGCTTTTATTCATTCGGGAAAAAAACATTATTTTCTAAAAATTGCGTGTCTTTTTATGCGATTGAAAGTTCATTTTCACATAGTTTAATCAGATTCAATGAAAGTCAACACACATTCTTTTTTACGCTTTTATTCTTTCGGGGAAAATACTTTAGGTCGAAAGTCAAATGAGCTTGATAAAATATCAGTAATATCCTTTAATCGTAGGCAAAGGATAAATATCCATGTTTAATTCCATAGCATACTAATTTAACAACGTGAATTCCTGGCCATTTTAATCCCGAAGTCCAAAATGGTCAATTTTTTTTAAAAGCAGGTGTCATAATGTGACCAACTCCAAATGCTGAATGAAATAAAAGCAACATCGACTTAGTGCTAAGTGAGTGTCCACAATCAGTTCTACATCTACATACTACCCTGCGAGCCGCCGCATGGGGGTGTTTGGTCATCAGCCGTGTATACATGTAAGGTTTTGGGAGGTGAAATAGTGACGTATATATTGGGAGTGTATTTAGTGGAGCTCAGTTTTTATTGTGGTCGCTTATTGTTCGCAGAAAGAACGAGGTTTTGTACCAATCTGTTCCGCAATGTATCTCTATTATTTTATCGCTTCTGTCAGACCTAAAGATGTAGTGAGGCGTCATGATAATATTCTGTATGGCCTCCGAAACACACCAGTTCTGAAATTGTCTAGCAAACTAAGCCTAGCGTATAGCCTCCGAGTCTCTAGGATCACATAAAGTCCACGGAGAAGAGGTACCCCATCTATGCACGGAGAATCAGAGCGACACAGAGAATATTATCATGATTCCTCACTACATCTCTTGGTCTGACAGATGCGATAAAATAAGAGATATACACTGCCGAACAGATAGGGTACAAAAACTCGTTCTTTCCGCGCACAATGAGCGATCACAATAAAAATTAAGCTCCACTAAATACACTCCTACAATACATGACACCATTTCACCTCCCAAAAACTTAAATCATTGCATGGTTTGGTGACCAAACAACCCCTGCCTCATGCCCATGCGGTGGCACGCAGGGTATTATGTAGATGTAGATGCTCACCATCTCTCATTTGCAAATTTTCGGAAACTTTTTACTTTGTTCTTGTAGCCACCAACGAAGTTGCTTGTTTTGCACCTCACTCAACTCACATCGTATTTTGCAGTCCGTAAATTTCAAGAAAGTGCTTGATCGAAGCGTGTTCTGAGTGGGGCAAATACCTGTTGCTCTCCTACTTTCACCTCAACCAACAGATGAATACTAAGCGATACATCAGTCCTAGGTCCTCAAATACACCCAGAGTAACTCCGCCCAATGAAGTCCACTGGGTCCGTGACTTTTAAATAGCATATTTTCCTATACACTGGCGCCAAAGTACTATTTCACTGTGGATAAGTTCAGTTGTTTTATTTAGTGAGTACAGCCAGCCTTCAAAACATTATTATATGATGGTTGGATCATTATTTGTGAGTCATTGAATGTCAATTTTAATAACCTTTGAAGTAAATCGAAAAAATAAGAGGAACACCCTACATGTAAGTACAACTATTTATACGTTGGAAATAGCCAAACATGTTGTGATGTGAATGGTGTTTTAATCATATTTTCAAATTTTCAAAGTGACCCGAATTTAAATTGAGCTCCACTAAATACACTCCTATAATACACGTCACCATATCATCTCCCAAAACTAACATCTTTACACGGCTGGTGACCAAACATCCCCTGCCACATGCCCATACGGCGTCTCGCACGGTATTATGTAGACATAGATGTAAGCAATATAATCAAAACCATGAGTTGCATCCAGTGAGGTTGGAGTAATAAATGAGACATCTGACACTTATTTGTCGGAGACGAAAGAGTTGGATTGAGGATTCTTGTTATCTCAGTCGAAGAATTTATTTGACTTACTGAGTTGAAACTGACGTTAAAAACGTTACGCGCTTACGGAATACGCGTAATGGAAAGGGCTCTGTGTCTTTCCATTTCTCTTTTTGGGATTTGACCGCATCGTTGTTTTTCCGACAAAGTTATGCCTTCAGGATAGGAGGAGAAACGTTGTCGGAAAAAAAAAGACGTGGCCGAATCCCGACAAGAAAATTGGAAAGAAGACCTTCTCGCCACGGAAAACTGAAACAGAAATGAAAGGGTTACTTTCTTTTTATTGTTTTATATGGTTGAGAATATTTAATACACTCCTGTGCGATATAATTATGCAGTGCGAATATATGTAGTATTAATTAAATTACTCTGCGTATGATATTTATTAGAAATTCACGAATAAAAATAAAGCAAATACGATTTGTGTACCCTTAATCCTTTGAGTGCGGCATGACGTGATATCACGTCATGGTTGTCTTTGCGCCGGTACTGATGACGTTATATCACGTCAAGGGAACTGTGAGTGTTCCATGTTTCATTAGTAAACATTCACTAGGCCCTCTTGTGAAAGCTGGAACACTCTAGAGTACACATGACGTGATATCACGTCATCAGCACCAGCGTAAAGACAACCATGACGTGATATCACGTCATACAGCACTCAAAGGGTTAAGTAAATCTTAACCTCAGTTGTTTCTCAATATTTTTTAAATTTAAGTGCCTGCTCACACTTACGCTGTAAGAAAAACAACCCATTCTGGCACCCGTACCCCTCTTGAACGACCACCCCTCTTAACGACCAATTTTCACCGGAACCGTCAGTGGTCGCTTAATTCAGGTTTCACTGTACATACAGGTTGGCCCTGTCTCTTCCAGGCACATAAAACAACCTCCCGGGTGAAGTGTACAGCTACTTCAGTTTTATCCGAGCTCAACATTGGTTAACTAAAGACATCCGTAGGTAATCGGTGAAGTATTTTACTTTGAAGCGGTCTGTTGCTACTGTTTCGTGCTGATGTCTTAAACCTAAGTAAATTTGACTCACGAGTGGAATGGTTTTTATTGCTCAGCTAAAAATCCAGGATTTTTTTATATGAAAATGGATGGCAGCGGAGTCCTCGAACCGGCGCAGAGATACATCTACATCTACTTCATACCCTGCAAGCCACCCAAAGGGTATGTGGCAAGGGGTGCATCCACACCAGGCATACATGAATGATGCGGTAGAACACCGAAATTACATTGAAACCCGCGTACCACACATGCAAAGTGCCAATTAAAAATCTAATACCCAAGAAACATTCTATCTTCAATCGTTCCAACATGCAAGGGATACTAAGACTACTACTACAGATTAAAAATATCATGCATAAATAAGAACATCAATATTTACATCATGCATAAATAAGAACGTAGAGAATATAAAGAAAAAGATTTTCACTCTGCCTATTGTCACTACTCGAACTATTCATGACGACGATCACAGCTGTTATGGTCCCGAATGGTACGCGGAAAAAATTACATTTTATACCTATCGGTTCTACAATCTAGCTCTCTAATTTAATTGGTGCGATCTAATCTGCCGTAGTACGAGGGGGTTAATGGTATGATTTTTAAGTCGTCAGTGAAATGATTTTACTACTACAGATTCAAAATATCATGCATATATGCATGCATGATATATACCCTTCGAATGAGTGAAGTAAGGTAACTGCATGCTTAACATGACTTTGAAGATTCATCTTAAATGCAGATTGTAAGTCTGGTGTGAAATAAGTAACATTGCTGGTTGAAATTTTCTGCAAAACTCAACTTTTTATCTTAGCGTGTAAAAAATGGAGGCATTAACTTGCTGTGCTTCTCTTAGCGAGAAAACTGTTTAACGGGACTAACAAGAACAAAAACACGGATACCATGTTCACTTGTTCAGAAAACCATGATTGAGCTGTTTCTCATTAATGAGCGCATACCGGGTCTGCGTGGAGATGAGTAACCGAATTGAGGCCTGGAGTGCCGTGTTTAGCATTCCAGTCAGATCGCGAATTTGACCAATTATCGCGGGAGAACTTCAAAGGTTTTCATCGTGAGCTTAACCTTACGACGCCAATTTCATTTCAGGATTCTACATTTGCTCCGCACTAACTCAAACGTTATTCGGCACAAAGAAAATAGGATTTGATTGCGCTGAGGTTTGTAATTAATGGAACGGTCCCCTGCATGCAAAAATATTTTAATACCTGGCTGGAATGGTCGTTCACACACGTCTGAGGTCCATTGCTAAGCATATATTAATGGAGAATTAAATAATTGAGGTCTAAAATTTATGAGAAATATTTTTCATTAGTGAAACCATGAATATACATTTGGATTGTTGACTCGTCGCCAAAGGTTGTTTCCTAGAATTCCGTAAGCAAACAACTTCGTCGATTGTGGCTTCGTCTAGTGATGAAAGACGGCAGTTCGAATGAAAATATAGTCTACAGATCGTATATAATCACCTCTTACCGGTTTTACTTACCAGTAATCATAATGCTGTGGAAAAAATATAGTACTACACGCGAGACGTAATTACACACTTTTTTTTTACTGTTGTTCGGTCTACGGATATATTGAATTCCTCTCCAAATTTGATTACGCAAATGCAAAATTAACTTCTAACCACTTCATGAATATCGTTCTACGGCAATTTAATAATAATGCGAGGTGAAAAAAGTGGAATGAATTAGATGAAATTTACAAAGTAACTCTTAGGTCTAAAAAATTGCCAGCTATTATTCACAGCGTCAAGTAGTTCATATCTTTTTAAACATTGCATGTAACAAATGATGTGGTACGAAGTCACTCGCACGGGTGCATATATATACACCAGAGTTGAAATTCACTATGAAAAAATCATTTGACTTGACCGGGATTCGAACTCGGATCTCCCAATTGCCGGTCAGGTGTGTTAGCCAGTTCTACCACCAAGCCATCTTCCTTCAAGGCTTGGTGGTGTAACTGGCAAACACACCTGACCGGCAATTGGGAGATCTGGGTTCGGATCCCGGTCGGGTCAAATGATTTTTTCATAGCGAATTTCAACCCTGAAGTGGTTCATATCTCTTCAATTGTTATTGAATATTTAACACAGTCTTACGTTAGCTACAATCAACAACGACCATTTACGAGTCGACTTAGAAGACATTTTACGAAGAAGAAGTAGCGCCAAGAACTGGGTGAACTAAAAGTGGAAATTTAGGCAACACGTAGCCAAGGTAACAATTCCAAACATTTGAATCCATCATGTATATTCATGAGTTAAATAAAGATAAACTTCTTTAGTTCTTTCGACGTTTGAGAATACACCGAGTGCAAACAGATATTCATAATAGTAGTCTTCTCCATCGATGACTGATAAATAATTTGTGGTTCATGCACCTAGTCACTAATAACATAGCAATGGAAAACTGTCGATCACATATTTATCATTTTTGGGAGACCTTTCGCGTCGGTTTTCAGCATATCCATGTAACTATGTTCATTAAAGCTTATCGGCGTCGATGCATATGCCTTACAAAATATTGAAACCCCTCGCGTACTTAAAATGAATCAATAAATTGATCATTTGATGCAATATTTGATCCATTGCCTCCATTAGTATACAAGCAGAAATTCCTGCTGATTCTGAACGGAAGAGATAAGATTTAGATATATTACAGTAGTTTTTATCTGTAGATTAGACATTCTATTTTCCCATGAATAATAATTTTTTTACTGAGTGAAAATTACTCATTATGGCAAATATATTTTTTCACTGAAATTTTTCGGATTTTAAGCAGTAACTATATTAAATAACAGCTTAATTTCTGCGATAATCAATTCATTAAAATTTGTGAAATAACTGAGCGTGCCAGGAGTAAAACTTAGTCACTATTTACACGTTCCAGTTCCCTTTCCATTTCTATCCTATTACGCGTCCTGCGCATGCGCTCTAATCTATTCTGGGTGGCGAGATCCGGAATAGATTAGAGCGCATGCGCAGGACGCGTCATAGGACAGGAATGGAAAGGAAACTGGAACGTGTAAATAGTGACTTAGCGGAATAGCACAAGAGGGCTTATTGTCGTCGGCTAAGCTCTAGAGATGGGATAAGTCGATCATTTTAGTGATTCGATCATTTTGATTCGAGTCACTTAAAAGATTCAATCAACTGATTCAATCATTTGATTCATTATGACTCGTAAGTCAGATTGATTAGATGAATCACGAGATTCACGTGAATCGAAAGACTCGAATGAATCAAGATTGAAGAGACTCAAACACTCGAATGATGCTAATTGATGCCATCGATCTATTTGAATAATTGATTTCGAATAATTACTATCGTGCTTAGAAATTTAGGAAGGCTGATTGATTTCCATATTCCACAAATTTTGGATCCGCATTAAATTGGAGATTTCCAAGTATTATAGTCACGAGAATATTTAAAGAGGCAAAACTGTCACAGACTGAATTCAAGAAGAATAACGTCAAACTATGCACATGAAAATTTAATCACTAGCTCTGACTACACAAATTAATGTGCATGAATGTTTTCTGATCTGCTGTATTGAATTCCATTCAATTAGGAGCTTTCAAATGAGCAGGTTATTAAAATTCTTATCAAGTTGACCAACTGTAATGATGCGCTGATATTGTAACAAGGGTTAAATTTCTTCGTTTTTAAAATGAGCGCCTTGTCTCTAACTATGCTGTACAAACATAAACTCACGGACCAAATATTAATGGATTTATGCCCATGAAGATATCTCTCTGAAATTTCATGACTAGACATAACGGAGAACGTACATGTGAATGTGTTTTTCCACTTAATATCACATTCAATCAGACGGCAGACGGAAACACGAAATGATTGAATAATCGAATCATTTTCCCGAAATGAATCATGAGTCATTTGACTCACTTGGTGATTCAATCATTTTGAACGAATCGATCATGAACGACCCATCACTACTATGCTCCAATTATTTGTGAATACTCCTGATAAAGAGCCTTGTTGGTAAGGACTGAGGGGCAACTACTTAATCCCTGTGTTTCAAGGACTTCTGCTGCATAAACACTATGTAAGAGGCGCTGCTGAAGAAAATGGAAGATTGCGCATTTGTTATTCAATCAGTCGACTCATGTACTAGTTTAAGGAACAAGAAATGCGTTCTGGTTCAGTGAGCTTTAAGGAACGTCCTCCAACAGTTCCTAATACAGAGGGTACTGACTGATTTAAATGCTTATTCTATTCTTTGATATTGTTAATGACTAGCAGTTTCATACCTCAAAGCCTAAGTTTGTTTCTCTCCTAGATTAATGAGCAGAGTCGAAGCTTAAGTTCGTTTCTCTTCTAGACTAATGAGCACAGTGATTTTAGAGTTACAATGAATTGAACATTCCATAAAAATGTCACCACTGTTGAAAATGTTTATTGATATCTGGCTTTTACATGTATAGTTTAAGCTAGAGCATCATATTGGTAGATTTTTCTTGGATTAGTTAAATGTTCTTGCATATTTAGTAGGTTCACTTTGAAAATAACGCATTTGGAGCTCCCTTGCATGAAGGTCGCTCGCATTTTACTTGGTGGGTGCAGTTGGCCTTCGACTTGATGAATGACTCTCAGCACTTTTCATTACATTAGGAGATTTGTATAATGTTACAAGAAGTCTCCTCTATCCTGATGAATAGCATAGACGGAGTATAAAAAAAGAATGACCTGCTTTGAGAGTTCTATAATTACAGAACAGGGGGCATTCCGAGAAGAAACTCTGTGTCAATTAAATGGGCGTGGCCAAGAGCTGGAGAGGATGGAGGACACATAGAACCTTTGTAATACCAGACCTCAAGCCTTTAGATCTTGGGAGTATTTTGACATTATACACTGTTTTGTAGTATGTTTTCATCAATAATTATAAAGTTTCAAAAGCAGGTTTTTGTTTTTGATACGCCCTATACAAAGCAAGTAAATGTTCTCTGTTGTGATGTGTGTTTCCGAGATTAGGTATTAAATTTGCTACAAATACGTAATCCGACGAAGAACTGAAAAGAAGGGTCTCATATTATATAGAATTATGTCAGTTTTAACATGATTATAATAACATGACCTATACCATTTCAAGATAAATATTGTGGAGTCAGGGTAAGCCTCTTTTTCAAAGAACCACGGAACTAGCCGCACAGTTACTTCAATGGAGTCACCCGCTAGTGATCACACGATTGTGTGAAATTCAGAGTGGAAAAATCATTAACCTGGACTGGGAATCGATCCCAGATCCCTTGATTTCGCGCCGAGTGCTCTAACCATTTAAGCTACCCAGGCGTTCTGTTCACACCATATGAGATTCACATTGGAAGAGGACACCTGGTTAGAGCTCTCGGCGCGAAATCGAGGGATCTGGGTTCGATTCCCAATCCAGGTTAATGATTTTTCCACTGTAAATTTCACACTTAGGTAAGCCTCAGCTTCAAGTTACTGCTCAAATGATGGCGAAGAACTAATTCCTGCATATTTACTATGGACAGCTATTGATTTTTGGCATGTTTAGTGGGTACCTACTCTAAGAAAATAACGCATTATTGATTTTTGGCTACATCTCCCAAACGTTTACTCCTATATGTAGCTGCTGAATCTTTCGATTTTGCATTACTATCAAGGTCGTTAATTGTGTTAGTCATATTATTAATAACTTACCAGAACTACCCATCATGTGAAAATAAAGCAAAAAAATCTAAGCAAAATCTGACCACATATATTTATATTGTTCAGCTTAATCGATGAATACCAGATATTCCCCATTAATATTCATTATCACCAATAATACGAGAACCCTTTGGCATTTTATTTTCAAACAGAATTGTTTAAAACGAATATTCTATTTCCACAAACTATTTCCTAGATATTCTTTCGCTTGTGCGACAGTATTTCTTAGGAAACTACTTAGCTGAATACCCTTCATCCTCCCTAACATTTTCAAAAAATTATAAAAAATACTTGCCGGCTTGGAATAAGTATCCTGATTTGATATATTTTTAAAATTGTTATTTTTTTCAATGCCTTATTCATATCCTGATGTTGTCTTCCGAACGTAGTGATCGTTTGCAGAAAATATTCTCCCTCTCCGTATATTTTTACTTTGTTTAATATTTTGTTCATTTCCTAATTTACGTAAAAAATAATCAATTGCAGAGAACTCTCTCCTTCCTAATGCTCTTTTTGCCCTCCCGTAATGAAGTTGACTAGCTTCCGACTCCACCCGACGACAAGGAAGTTGGCGAAACTTCTTTTTTCCTAGTGAACAGCGGTGATTTGTGGAGCGGAAGGAAGAGATGGATAAGATCGCTAATGAGAAACTTTTTAGTAGTCTCTCGTGTATCGTTAGAAGACTAATGAGGAACGAAGGGACGGTAGCGATTTGAAGGTGCCTTTTTAAGCTCTTAAGAGACCATCTTCCTATTATTTCCCTCCTTAGGCACGCATTCATCCGGCACAGCCGAGGAAAAATTGATTAAATCTACGTCTAGAAAATACTTTTCTTTCCGCGTAGTCTATGATTGGATTCTTCTGTTAATTAGTAGGCGGCACAGCTATTTTGACATGGCCAACTCAATTCTAGTCAATTTCATCGTGAAAGATAATAGTTGGTGAGGTGGAAGGAAAAAGAGGAAGGGTGGGGAAGGTTTGACATTGGCGAATCCTTTAGAAGTCTTGGGAGTTTATATATTTTTAGTAACAAGAGGCCCTGTGCAAGTCATATGTGAACATTGAATCCAATTTTCTCGGCCTACCTCTACCTCTCACACCATTCATTTCACTCTTATATATCTGTTTCGTTATTCGACTCACATCCATTCTCTCAACATGGCCAAACCAACGAAGCACACTCCTTTCATACACGTTCATTACTGGAGCATCTAACCCACATTCATTTATTACCCACTCATTCCTGACCCAATCCATCTTACTTTTGCAGCAAATACTCCTTAGTTAACTCATACCCAGGGCGTTTAGTCTACTCACATGTCTATCCTTACATACACATGTTTCGCTACCATATTGCAAAGTACGAAGAAGTACAGTTGTACGCGGCGATTTTCGCTTCCTTAGACAAGTACTCATTCCTTGATATTCTTCACATGCTACCTACCACTTTTCTTCTAGCATTCGCTTTCAGTAGATCATAATATTTATTAATTGATGAATTCATACGTACGTACCTCATCTCATACTCTGCTTTATAAACTACCGAGCCGTTCCGGTGGAATATTATAAGTTGAGTTTCGTACCCGATCGCATCCCTGATCAAGATAGCATAACTAAAACAAATTCAAACTTTCATTGATGTCAGCACGCATAGAGCTTGCAGTGTAATTTATATGATTCAATGATCATAATTTTGACCGAAGAAGTTGCCATGAGAAAAATTCGGCCTTGACCGGGAATCGAACCACGGACCTTTGGTTAGCCGGACCAATGAGCTGACCACTACGTTATCCAGGCTTCCTAATTCCCATGGAAAATTTCAAATGGCTAAGCACGGCATAAGTGCTGGTGAAGGATACTGTCTCTTGGTTGTGGCTTCTTTGAAGTCCTCTTCTCCCTTGCGTTGCCATCTTTGATGGACCGCAATGGCCTAACATCTAGTTGCCTTGTATCTACCAAAAATTGCCATGGGAATTTGGAATCTTAGTAGTGGTCTGATCTTAGTAAAGGTCCGTGGTCCCGGATTCCCGGTCCAGGCCGAATTTTTCTCATGGCAATATCTTCAAAAAAATTCACCCGCCATGTTTGAATTTCTTTTTACGTTACGAAGAATGAAAAAATAGACCAGAATTCGTATTTTTTCGTTCTTCGTGGATCCTTTAGAAACTTTGGGAGTTTTAATAATTTCAGTAACGAGAGGCCCTGTGTAAGACGTACCAATTCAAGATTATTGGGAGATGCAAGGATAATGCGTTTAAATTGTAAGTTTTTATTCTAGGATAATTATTGTGTCCTCAGAAATCAAAATCGTATCCGGCTAATGAAATGCAATATTAGGATTATTTTCAAATATTTTCGTTCATTTCCTTCCAGTAATTCGATATAATCATGAAACCGGTCAACGTTGCATTTTATAATTTCCATTGATCGGTAATTGGGTGACCCAGTTTCGAATCCCAGTCAAGTCGAATGATTTTTTCATGGCGAATGTCAAACCTTGGTGTATATGCACCCCTGCAAGACACTTCGTTCCATATCCTTTGTAAATGCAATGATTGGAAATTCGTCAATTTCGTTGTTATATATAAAAACGAATGTATGTCTGTCCTGTATGCATTACTACACTGTTGATCCGATCGCCAAGAAACTTTAAGACGTTGTTGAGTACACTCTTGCAAAGGTTTCGAAGGTTTTAGGTATAAAAATGTTTTAAATTTCGCCCCCCCTCCCCCCCAAGGTTCTCTTAATCTTTCGAATACTTTTCGCGCAACAACGCCCGACGGGTAAGTGCATTACTACAGTTTTTATCCTATCGTGCTGAAATTTTGCCGAGTAATAGCTCAAAGCAGGAGGAAAGTTGTAGGCTACTTTAAAATGATCTCAGGGCCCATAAAGGTCCCAAAAAGGGGCCCTTAGGTGGTTCGCGGTACGTATCGGGTTTTGTGCAGTGGTTTAATTTTTTACTTTTTTAAATTATTTCCGCTCAACATAGAGTGTTGGAATTTTTTTATTAAATGTTTGAAAGAATGAAGTTTTTAATTCTTTCAATTAATTATCCTTTTCACTTCGTAATTGACTGAAAACTGCGTTTTTAGCTGCAGAAACACATTTTTCTGTGAAATCAACAATACCATATTCGCTTGACAACCAGATTTCGGTCATTGCTGTTGGAATTCATATTTCTTAGTTGAGCCGATTAGGAATGCTAAGCATTGGGATTTGTGCAGCGGTTAATTATTTTGCTTTATAAAACAACTTTAACTAAAGATAGAGAGTTGAAATTCATTTTATCACATACCCGAAAGCATGATACTACTAAAATTAGTGGTATCATGCCCGAAAGAATGAAGTTTCTCTCTTTTTCAATCGATTTTCTTTTACGCATTTTCCTTGACAACCAAATAAACAAACAAAAATAAACATTAAATCAAATCTTAATTAACGAAAATGAAATTCTGAATAGCTACTCAACAAGTAAGTACTCGTATTATGTACTTAACTATAATGTTCTTTTAGCCTGGCTGTGAAGGTAGTATGATTACAGTAAAGGGTTTCAAAAAATTGTCTCTCTACTCTATATTAAACATGTTATTTTTATCATTCTGTCAATTTTTCAGTCATTTGACATATAATTATTATTGTTTATGGGAGATATTGTCATTGTTTACTTACTATTGTCTCACAATTGTATAGATGCTCTGCAGAAGAATATATTAATTTAATAAAACAAATACTTGAAATGTAGTTTGTTATCACAACTACTAACTCCTCACCTCTTATATAAAGAGTTTTGAAGGAAGTATGATCCCGAGCAACGCCGGGTAATTCAGCTAGTTGAAAATAAAAAGTTATTAAACGATTAAAAACTTTGTATTTTAAATGTCTGTTTTCACTATGAATTTTTAACTGTTCATCTTTTACTTTTAGATGTTCCTTTGTTTTCGCTATTCCATGGTATAGAGCAAATTCGTCCCACCATAAATATTTATCCCCCCTCAAAGGCCCTCTTAATATTTCGAATACTTTTCGCGCAACAACGCCCGACGGGTAAGTGCATTACTACAGTTTTAATCCTATCGTGCTGAAATTATCCTATCCTATCATATCCCGAAGTGTCAAGTGATTTCAGCGAAGCACCATTTTTTCCATAAGGTTTCATCGGGGTCCATCCATGATATGAATTTTATTGCAAACTCGTTGCAGGGAGAGACTCAGACCGTTAATCACTCTGACACGTCTTCGCTGCCCTTGCATTTCATCATAAAGTCCTCGTCGATGAGCTTATCCTCAGATATTATAGTAGAAACAACAATTACACCTTTCCACAAGATATTTTAATGCGTACGATGCGTTTCAGCTCACAGAGCCACCATTAGGTACAAGGCATATTTATTAGCGAGCACGTGACATTTATACGAAGATACAGATCTACCGCTAAATAAGCGAAGACGCGGACTTCAAAGTTTTGTCATCGGACCTTAACAACGTTCGTTCGTGGTGCCAGGAGTGGGGGTTAGAATTTAACGCTAAGAAATACACCACAGTTCACTTCCTGCGAAAGTCCTCACACAAATGCCATACCTATACCATGGATGGAGGAAACATAAAACCTTCAGATACAGTAAAATATCTTGGAATTACTATAACTTCTGATATATCGTGGGGATAACACGTACAAAATTAATGAGGCACTACATTTAAGAAACTAGGTTTTGTTAAACGTATAATAGGAAGGTCCCCGGATGAAAAAGTCAAAGAGAGATGCTACTTCGCTATGGTTAGGCCATACCACGGATACGCCACGAGCATTTGTGACCATGGCCATAAACATTTAACCAAAACAATTAGTAAAATACAAAGGAAAGCAGCGCGCCTCGTTAAAAAATGCTACGAACATACATATGGTGTCTCACAACTTTTAGAGGGATTAAGGTGGGAGCCCCTAGAGAGTCGGAGGCTACACTCTAGGCTTAGGCTGCTAAATTCAGAACTGATATTTTTCACAGTGACACAGTGAATATTATCCTGACTCCTCATTACATCTCTAGGTCTGACAGATGCGACAAAATACGAGAGATACACTGCCGAACAGATAGGTACAAACACTTTCTTTCCACGCACAATAAGTGACCACAATATAAATTGAGCTCCACTAAATACACTTCCATAGTACATGTCACCATTTTTTCTCCCAAAATTACATCTTTACACGGCTGTTGACCCAACACCCCCTGCCACACGCCCATGCGGCGGCTCGCAGGGTATTATGTAGATGTAGATGTACTTCATCATGAAGTCCTCGTCGATGAGCTTATTCTAAGATATTGTAACAGAAACAACAATTGCACTTATCCACAAGATATTTTAATATGCACGACACGTTTCAGCTCACAGAGCCATTATCAAGTACAAGACATATTTATTAGAGAGCACATCACATTTAAACATTTGGCGTGTTTGAAGAGGGGGTGGGGAATGGAAATAAGTTGGGTAAGTTGCAGCAAAACGGAAAAACTAAGGAAGCATCAGGAAAAGACAAGGGAAGGAGGGGGAATCCAGTAAATCCTGGGGGAATAAAGGATCGGGGAAAACCAGGGAAACGGAAAGGCAAACAGGGGGAAGAATACGAAGAGCGGGTGGTCAGGGGGAAAGAAAATCAAGCATTTATTTATTTATTTTTATAAATGTTTATTACATTAAGTGGAATAATTATATGAAATTTTTAAAAATGTTCAAATATAACACCTTAAATATAAAATGAAACTCATATAACAGCAATATAAAAAATCTTAAAAAATATAATAAAAATACTGTAAAACGCACACTATTGGACAACTTTACAACATCATGGTCATGCTATTTGTGGCTTATCAGCAGGCGCCTTTTATAACTTTTCAGCCTTGTTTTTATTTATCACTTGCAAAAAGATTTGCCCTAAATTCTATGTAAAAATCATACGAAATTATTTTCAAAATAATCAAACATAATTATGTCCTTATCAACCATTCCTTTGTCCTTATCTTTACTTCACTTATAGTTTCCAAAGTTTTTAGATCATCATTCATGTTATTAAAGAGTTTTGGAACATAACCACCTAATAGCCTGCCGCCCTTGTGTGTGAAATGTCTAGGAACTTCACATTTATTAACTCCTCCAAGTTCAGCATTTTGGTAGTACACTCTTTTCTTGTAGTATTTATCACTGAAATAATTTTCAGTTTTTGAAATATACTGCGATAACTTTTCAACCATGACTTCTTCTTGTCATTAGAAAGGGAAATTGTGTCCATATGTGATTGCGTTCTCTGTGTCCGAAGATCCTCAAAGTCGGTGGAGTATTTAGAAGCCCGCTGAGGGGGAAAATTCGGTTACAGTATGGTATTCTCATTTCGCCAGTTTTTGCCCGATGGTCACCAAATTTAGGATGTATCACTTATTTTACATTCTAAACAATACTAGATATGGGCGAACGACGACAATTAAAATAAAGTAAATACGGTACTTATCTTGATTACGGACGGGTACCTCGTCTGCTTCAGCAGCCATAACAGACGACAATAGACGGTCGAATCAAGAAGCGGCTGGGCGACAAAAATT
Organism: Ceriagrion tenellum; assembly: GCA_963169105.1. NCBI lineage: Eukaryota > Metazoa > Arthropoda > Insecta > Odonata > Coenagrionidae > Ceriagrion > Ceriagrion tenellum. The sequence goes on along the minus strand of OY720643.1, from coordinate 44,683,804 downwards.
ACCCCTTCTACTTTAAATTATTTTGCTTTATTTAGAAGGGAAAAACTTCCCGCTTGTTTATGGTTAGTATTGCAACTAATTGAGATGTCGCCCAGCCGCTTGCTGATTCGATCGTCTATCGTCGTCTGTTATGGCTGCTGAAGCAGACGAGGTACCCGTCCGTAATCAAGATAAGTACCGTATTTATTATATTTTAACTGTCGTCGCGGCGCTTTCGCCCATATCTAGTATTGTTTCGAATGTAAAATAAGTGATGAATCCTTGATTTGGTGACCATCGGACAAAAACTGGCGAAATGATAATACCCTTAGTATAACCGAAAATTCCTCTGTTGGGCGGCGGCAGACGAGAAACCGGGAGCCCGTCTGCCTTCCCGCATGGAACGCAAAATCGTGACGGCAGAGCCGCCCAGTGGAAAGGTATCACTCCGTGCGGGAGGAGCTCGAATGTTGTCGAACGGAAAAATTCGTCCAGATAAAATCGACACGGATGCCGCACAAGTGGTCTGTTTGTGGAGACTCGATAGGGGAGAGGGGTGGAGACGGGAGGAATGTACTGAAAAGAACATGAGGGTCAAGCATTGATCTCGATTCCACCGACCAGAATGAGCTACCTGCTGTGAGGAACTTATAGGGAGGGGCGAAAATGGACTGAGAGGAATGATGTTGAGAGGAGAACGCGGTGGAACGGTGAGTAGTGATGTTCTCATGCTCGGGAGTTATATCCGCAGTAGTGAAGGATCGTTGATATTTGTTCGGACATAAATGTATAATTAAAATCAACTTTTCGTCTTCAATCTAAAGTGTACAACCGTATTTTTTAATTTTGCGTACCAGGTAAGTTTCTTCCTCCGCTATCACTCCCATTATTTCCGCTCCACTCTCCCTATTCTATTACGCAATTGATAAAGCTAATGAAAAGGTATCATATAAAGGTATTTTATTGACAACCGTAGCCTTCCTTGGCCTGGTAAAAAGGGCCAATGTATAACTGTAGTACAAGATAAGAGGAAACAGGCGATAAAATTGGGTTTGTGTAAATTCTTACAGTAACCAAAACTCCGAAATTGTTTGCTAATCTTGTTGAAACCTCAGTTTGTGTAAGGGTATTTAACTGAGAAGCCTTATTAATTTTAGTGGTTTACTTTGATTTAACTATTAAAAGTTTTAGGTTATTGTTTACTATACCTTTTCCATGCAGGTTCAATAATTCTATTTGGAATAGTTGGTTGTAAATGTCAATAGAAAGATACGAAAAGTATATTACCTATTTGCAATGTGGTAGAAATTGAAATATTTACGGTCATTTGTCACGTTCCGACGGCAATGACGTCTGAATTCAGAGTTGTAAATTTTAAGAACTTTGCCTTTATGAAAAAAATTATGATTTTATGGTGAAAAGTTTATTAGTTTCATTGCATAGTCAAAGCACATTTCGCTGCTTACAACACGCCAAGTGAAGAAAGCTTCGTTATGTAACTATGCCACCAGTAGAGATGAAGATGTGCCAGACCGTGTTGAAATACATTCTAATTAATTTCTCCTCGTGCCCCATACTGTCTGAGGGTGCGAGACGTGTCATTTTATTTACGTTTGCATGGAAGTTTCATGAGATACCGTACTTCAACCTTCGACCGAACGCCGAGTGACCAAGCAACATTTCCGCCTGACCTATTTCGCCGTGGCTCATCGATAATAGAACCTGGAGACGACCTCTGCAGCTATCGACAGTGGCTGAGTGATATTTTATCAATTTATCATCAACGTATATCGGCTGAACATATTCAATGCTCTCAGAGGGATAGCCTTGTCTCTAGTGGAATCATGGAAATTTCAGTCGTTGTGATGTGATGTACATTTGAAATTCAGTGTTGATTGCAGATGTAATTAATATCTATTTTGCCCAAGGTGAGTTTTGCTTGTGTTATTTATGTCTTGCTACGCCATGCGTATGCCAAGCGCATTAATTATTTATTAAAAGTTTAAAATAATTTATTAACTTTAGTCCGCTCGTAGGAATGATTCTTAAAGAGACGAGACCAGGATAATGGATATCGTAAAATTTCCTGCGCAGTGGGCAATTCCGGAAAAGTGGCAATTTACATTCAAAACCATGCAAAATGGAGTAGTGTGGAGGGTCAGTCAGAAATTCTTCCTCTTTGCTGCCAACATAAGCACTTCAAAATATGGAAATTAATCACCATCAATAGACGTCCCGTTTCGACTCGTGTTACAATGAGACCTCAAGCTAAGATCTCTGATTAAGTCACTGCGATGGGTGATTTTAACCACTTGCCGATTTGTGGTAACTAGTTAAACGAGACTATCAATCATACCACGGACCTTGGCCGATGATTTAGCGGGAGGGAAAAAACTTTTCATCAAATTGAGATGCTGACATACGAGGAGAACTCGTGGATATTGAGAGTGGATTTAATTCCTGTGTGGTATTTTACAGAAAGGGGAGGAGTTTATCTTACCTTGACATGATTGTTTAATGCCTAAAATCAGACGTCCCTTCGTCTGGAAAGCCATCACAAAGATGGGGTGAGCTTCTTACGGCTAGACAATGAAATAAAAGAGAGAAAATCTCCAAAAGCCGTAAACCATTGGCACCCTTCGTCAACAAACACCAAATTTGCTGTCTTGGTATGCTGGGAAAACCACAGCAGAGACCAAACACAGCCTCTCAACCAAGAATACCCTCCTGTGTTGGTTTACGGGAATGTTACTTCCTCGCCAAGGACCAAACACAGACGCACACACACAACCAAATACGATCCTTTGTAAGGGCTAATGGGACCTCGCTAAGGATGTTTTTGTTATAACCTGGGATCCTTCACAGGGCTAATGAGACCCCGCTAAGGATGCCCGGTTATTTACGCAAGCACACTCACAAGCACACAAAATCACTCACTCACACTCACAAATGGGCCCAACTTCTGGGAGAATCAGCTCAAAAAGAGCGTGGTCAAATCGACACAACAGGACGAGGGTGGGGGGTCGTATTTGGTTGTGTGTGTGCGTCTGTGTTTGGTCCCTGGCGAGGAAGTAACATTCCCGTAAACCAACACAGGGGGGTATTCTTGGTTGAGAGGCTGTGGCTGGTCTCTGCTGTGGTTTTTCCAGAATACCAAGACAGCAAATTTGGTGTTTGTTGACGAAGGGTGCCAATTGTTTACGGCTTTTGGAGATTTTCTCTCTTTTATTTCATCTCTTCCTCTTTTTAATTGAAGTTGATTTTAACACAAAAACTTATCAACGTAGTCCGACTGACCCTGTAGATACCATTCAGTTCAATTGAATCATAGCTTAATCGACTAGAATGGGAAGAGATTTGCTAAAGGATATCCATCTGCTTTCTTGAAGCCTTTAGTTCTTTTGGTTTTAAGTTCAGTGAGATAGTATGAGTTAAATTTGGGTGAAATTTTAGGCAAACATGGTTTTTAAACAAGTTTTAAAAATTTATTAAGCTACTGCGACAAATATTTGCCTCGTTTGCCGAATTAATTAGAATAATCTCATTTAAAACGATGATTAACGCTGGTGCGTGTTTGGGATGGGCATTCTTCATGCTTACGCCAGAAGACTGCTTCCTTAACTGCACTATGGCAGCCAAATTGTGTACCTCATTTATCTTAATCAAATTTTGATAATTTCATATTTTAATCTTGTGAGCCATTTTCCAACCACTCACATGATATTTCAACTTATTCAAAATATACTGAAGTCATATGAATAAGGTGAAATTGGGATGTAACATTTCGGCGTATAAATGACATGCTTTTTTTAAATAGTTTAGTTTAGGCAGCTTTGGTAATTGTGCTTGAATGCATTCTCATATGACCTCCTGAAAGACTGCTAATTACTGCGTGGAATGAATTTTTTCCTTCCTTCTTTATCTTCCACCTTTCCACTCTCTCAGCAAATTGCCTTCCTCCACAGCTTTATAAGTATAAAAATCATCAAATAGGCTCTGCTGTCTACGCACATAATCTTTGCCGAATAATTGCAATGTTACATTGACATTAAATCCGTACCTAACATTGTCTTTCTTTCCCTCTAGGTTGCATTCACTATTCTCATCTACCTTAAAGTACTAATTTTTTGCTTCCTTTAATTGCTAATTCTATTCTTACTTCTGGTCAATATGTTACTACCAAAAAGGTAATTCTTAACCAAATTCATTTCGTCAATTTGTTGTCTTTCATATGCAGCTAATGGAATCGAAGATGATGTGGATTTATAGAAATCAAAGGAAGTTCAATACTGATCTAACAATTAGCCATTCCAACTGAATTTCTATAAGAAATACTTTAAAGTTGTCGTAAAGTAGGTTTTGCACTTGTGATAAATATCTTAACGTCAGTTTTATCAACTAACGCCGCATGAAATATTCGTCATGATTTAGCTTTTGCATGATTTACTACCTCGTAGAAAAATTTATCTGTCGCAGTAATTATAACCACTAGTCATATCTTAAGTACATATTGTACTGCATGTTAGCATGTCCCTCTACGTATCACGCTCCTAGTTTCTGGTCCGACCGCTCATTGCTATCCTGATTGCTTTTGGCTTGCGCCTAGCATCCGGGGAACATGCGCGGTTCTGGTTTCAGCTGTGAGCCGTGGAAATAAGAGACCTTTTTCTTTCGTACGCTTATTACTTCGGTGCGGAGGCGACTGCCCGACTCCCTTCCTTGCTCCTCCTTTTAAAGGGAGACGGGCACTCGACCCCCTATACATTACATAATACTGGGCACTTAAGCCCCAGTTGACTCCGAGCCGAGCCGAGCTCGGCTCAGCTGGGATGAGTGCTGCATGCCTAGTGTGGAATCACCCCGTGCCACCCACCCTATTGGTGGTATTTCATAGATGTTGATAACCGTGGTAAGTGATGCGTGTATCGATGAACATGGCGGATAACCATATGTTGGTTGTAATAATGTTAGGCTGTAGTTTCTATAGGATGGTACCCACTTCTTTGCGAAGGGGTACCCTAAAAAAGTTGAAGACTACGCTGATAGCAACAAAACAGCGCAGTTCTGCTCACGCAGATGACGATAAATGGAAAGATGTACTCTGGCAATCTGGAATAAAGATAAGCTGAAATGAAATAAACATTCTCCGCTACGTATATGATATCGCATTCACAGCAGGTAACCGTGTTCAGTTTATCAAATCAATTTTACCTTGTTAATAATATGTGCGGCTGTGTTTCGGTTACTAGAAATAGAGAGGCAACTCCTGTGCAAGGGAAATTATCACTCTGGTGACCCATATACGGCTTCCCTCACTGGCTTAAGAGTACGAAGGATTCACTCAGAATTTTTTGGCTTGATTGAAGCACGGCCAATGAAGGTCGATGATCTCTCTCGGAAACTGTAAACTTCGTCGTGGGGTGCAGGAAACTCGTCGGAACATAGAGACTGCAGTTTAAAGACGAAGTTCTCTAGCCTGATGCACAGGGCAAGTTTGCTGAGCCCCGGGCCTATGATAGCAGCAAATGCGCCAAATTCCAGATTGTCTGCCAGATTCCACACATTCACTTAAATCGCCACTCATTCTCTCATTCAGTATTTCAGTAGGCGTTCTTTTATTTTTTCAGTACACTTAACTGATATGTTTAGCCGAGTACATAACAGTACCTGGGGCGATTGGCGTAAAGAAATCTTGACGAGAGAATTATTACTAGTCCTCTTTACTTAGACTTATAAAGTTATTCTTTGATCTGTCATTTTGCCAAATCCTGATAAGTAACTTTTGCCAAAGAAAGTTAAAATATCTCTGCTTAAAATATTACAGGAAAATTTTCATCTCAATTATTTGTTCAATCCTAGAGTTGGAAGCTATTTTCTTCGAAGTTTATTTTTTCGTTTTAAACTTTGATTTTTGTCATTTTTGCGTGTAAGTGAATAATAACCCGTTTTTAGATGCTATTAACGATGTGACGATGCCTAATGGCGGAAAATCTAATTTCTGTGTGATTTAATGGTGAGTTTTTCCCCTAGGATCGAAAGACAAAATGGCTGCTCATGTCGATAGTTTAGCGGGATTGAGGGCACAATTAAAATGTTTCGAAGAGCACGAAGAAACGTATGATTTGAAATATTTCGTACAGAACGAATTTAGAGTGAGGAAATTTATGACCCTTAGGTTAGAGCGGACCAAAAAAATTTTAAGTCCAAATTTTCGAGTCGGGTAAGTCTTATTCGGTGCTACGGCGCGAGACAAGAATTTCGATACCACGGTCTACCCTATCAGACCACGTGAAAAGGTCCCGCACGGCGCTTGAATAGTTAACCTAATTGATCATTGAAATGAGAGTGATGATGCGCTGTCGGGGACCGAAATATCGGTCGGACAGAAAATTTCATTCAACAGAACGCGTGCAGAATGGTCTGTTTAAGGAGGGAAAAAAATAAACCAAGTTCGTATCTCGAAAAAATAGAATAAATATAAAAAAGAATAAAAAATAAAAGCATTGCCTATTTTACAGTGGCAAATACAATTTTTCGTAAGTAATTCACAGCAAAAACAAGATCAAAGATTATTTACTTTTCCATCATTTGCAACTGTTAAGAGGAGCAATTGATGTTGCTCATCATCATTAGTCAAATTATTGTCCTTTAGAAATGTAGTTGCCATTGTATAGCTCTTTCCGCTGCATCATCAATTTTGATGTTTTTCGCAACACTAAGTCCTTTGAGGATATCCTGATAAAGCCTCCATAAGTTCGAGTCTTTATCTATTAAGCTCGGTGAAATACCAGTTACATTGAAAATGGGTCGACCCGAGTATCAAAATTCTTGTTCCGCGCCGTAGCACCGAATAAGAGTTAAGTACCCGATTCGAAAATTTTTACTTTTACATTTTTTGGTCCGCTCTACCCTAGGTGTAAGTACGTTCATCATGTTTTGGGAGTAAACTGCGCTGATCATATATTAAATATACATTTTACCCATGTTAATACGAAACATAACACTAATTGAGGTTATTTTATACTAGTGCATCAGAAAAAAGAGAATCAGACAGTCACCGAATTGAACACAATCACGCTGGCGTGGTATAATTTTCCCTTTTTATTGGGATATATAAATTAATCGCAGAAAAAATCATTATTGACGTCGAATTGATAGCAGAAAATAGTTTCATAACAATTAAAGAGAAGTTTCTTTGGCGGAGAAACTCAAGGTATCGTCCAGATATTTAATTTGAGAGATAGCCATTCATATACTTATCCTAAAGATTTGTTAGAGCTATATTTTCATGACCGATGCTCAGTGAAGTCACTACCTAATAAAAAGTTTTTAATGAGCTACAGAGTGATAAAAAATTGAGTTTGTGATGTCGTGATTCTTTTTCTCGATTAAGTTTTTGTAGTACTAAGTTCCAGACAGTCTTTTTAGACCCCGGTCATCTCCCATCCTCTCTCTTCATCCATACAACAATCCCTTTTCTTCCTTTCATGAACAACATCTTCCAAAATATTTAAAAGACATTTTTAACTTCCAAGACATTTAAAAGTTAACAAAACATCAAGAAAATTGTTATTGAAATATAAAAAGAAAGAAAAATCATCAACGTAATAGAGAACAACGAAACAAATATCAAAGCCACGATTGTTAAACAAATCAATGAATTAACTTTTTATTTAGAACAGGGAACAACATCACAGTTGCAATATAATTGCAATCAGTGACCTCAGATATGGAAATTACATGAGAGAAGTGCTGTATTTCATCTTTATACCTTCGAAATAATTGTCATGAATGTGGGTGCAGGAAATTAGACATTTAAATCATTGCAAAAAGTAGTCAAGAAAACGGAGATTTTATTGCAAAAACCCGACTCTTGATCATTTAGTAGGTGGCACGTTTGAGAACTTGTATTTGCTCTTGTATGAGTAAATATTAAAGCGTCAGCAGAAATTCAAATAGTTCCCATAAAATTTATTTTTTCTACCATTAATGTCCACGAATACTCGCTAATGTGCACCACGCACCGTCGCCTTCCAGGGATGTACACTCAGTGATGCCCCCGGTGCACTCGTCCAGATGAGCACGCCGTTTGTTTACCGGCACGCTTCTCAAGCTTCACACCATCCATCAGTCAGCTGCACCTCTCTGAAGGCGACGAAGAAGCACATCAATACACTTGTTCGTGGCCGGCCGACCAGAGGTGGCGAGAAATTTTTTTAACCGTTTTCTGTTACCCGCCAAGGGAATTTATTACTCTTTACATCCTTCCATGTGCGGAGCGGGAAGACCTCTATAAATTATAGCACACACACTTTCATCCATTTCGCAAGCAAAAAAATTCGTAGATTCGTGGATAAAATGCGACCGTCTTGCAGCCATTGTGTGAGAAATTGGATATTTTCTAAACATCTTCTACCCCTTTATCACTTTTCTATGTCAATTACCTCGCTATGCACATAAATCAGCGTACTTAGATCCATTAATCCAGTCCTTTTGCTTTATTTTCAAGCGTCGAGAGAGTTTCTCAATTTCGGATGGAGGTTCAGTGGAGAATGAACAACCCAGGCACATATAATAGGGAGAACCCTGGAAAAAAGTCCGCGGCTTATCTCGCTTGGTCGACCGGCGGCCCTTGGAAATGGGCACTATAGTGCTCGCAGAGTTTCTGTGCACTGGAGAGTTCCTCCAAGCCTAGCTGCCCACTGTAGATGAGCAGCGATTGGCTCCCGGCGTCCAATCCCGTAAACCGGTTCTCAGCTCAGGGCGCGCCGCGTACGAATACCGTAAGTGGCGACCCAAAAGAATCAGCGAAAACGAACGCTATGCCTCGCCGACGCGAGGGCCTTTAGATTAGAAATACTCTGGACGAGAAACTACTATAGAAAGCGAGTCAAAACTTGCAGTGATTGCAATAGTCATCGCAGTGAGGTTATAAAGTAATCCCCATCGGCGCAGGTCACCGTGGTTACACGATAAATAAACAAAACTTTAAGTCAGTATTAAAACAGTATTCTTACGCGGCGCGCACTGAGCTAAGAACCGAATTACGGGATTGGACGCTGGCAGCCAATCGCTGCTCATCTACCATAGGCAGCTAGGCTTGAAGGAACTCTCCAGTGCACAGAAACTCTGCGAGCACTATAGGCACTCTCGCAATGCAGTAAGGCAGTTCTGTCTTCAAAATATCTGCTATATCTACCCCCTCGCTGCCCCTACCTCTAGAGGGTTGACAAGGACTACTGAGAGAAGGGATGTACCCACGCTTTGACCAGAATTGGTCCGAATTGACCCTCCATGGGTCCGGTAGTCCCCGACTCGAGGACGTACTCCGGCAGACCGCACGGCGTCAACCCTGAAAGAGAGCCAGGGAGATCCCTAATCCCAATTTTTTGGGCAACGGGCCCTTCCGGTTCTCAAAGATGTGCGGTAGGTTTTTCGCGAAACCGAGACCGACGGCTACTCGTCTCAGTTGTTTGGGTAACCAAACTAATACGAGCACTTCGGGGTGGTGGGGGCCCAGTTGAGGTCCTTTTGACCTCAATCCGCCTCATGGTGTCGGCCTCGAAGGGGCTGTGGCTCGCTTACTTTCCCTTCCCATCCCTTTCCCGTTTTTCCACTACCATCCACGCTCGGATATAAGCGAGAGCTTACAGCCGAGCCGCAGGTAGTTACCCCGCGGGTGTAGATACCCGAACCCGCTGCCCCTACCCCTTGACAAAGGTCTACCCTCGGTTAACCTGTTAACCTTCACACGAGATTGGAATAATGGGTTTACAGAGAGGGATTTCATAGGTTAAATTCCGAAAAACCGCCCAAACTTCACAAAAAATAAGTCGTATTGGTCATGTGACTAATCATAAAATCTTCAGATACAGTCAAATATCTTGGAATTACCTTAACTTCTGATATACCGTGGGGAACACGCTAAACGTATTCGGCGAAGTATTAAAGAAACTAGGTTTTGTTAAGCGAATAATAGGTGGGTCCTCGGATGAAAAAGTTAAAGAGCGATGTTACTTCGCTCTGATTAGGCCACACCTCCAATCCGCCGCGAGCGTTTGAGACTCGGGTCATAACAATTTAAACAAAAAATTTATAAATTACATAGAAGAGCAAAACGCTTCGTTAAAAACTGCTACAAGCGAACGTATAGTGTGTCACAACTTTTAGAGGAATTAATGTGGGAGCCATTAAAGACTTGGAGGCTACACGCAGGGCTAAGTTTGCTAGAAAAATACAGAAATGGTGTGTTTCAGAGCGACAGAGAATATAATCATGACGCCTCACTACATCTCTTGGTCTGATAGAAGCGATACAATTAGAGAGAGATATTGCCGAACCGATAGGTAAAAAAACTCGTTTTTTCCGCGCACAATAAGTGACCACAGTAAAAAATGAGCTCCATTAAATACACTCCCATAATTCACGTCACCATTTCACCTCCCAAATCTTAATCCCTTATATATTAACACGGATGGTGTCGTGACACCCTCTGCCACACGCCCATGCGGCGGCTCATGGGGTAGTATGTAGACGTAGTTGTATGATAAGAAACTACAATCGTAAACATCCACTGATTTTAAGTAGGTATTATGTGCCACGGATTTCGACTGAAGCAGCCATCTGTTGTCTGTCATGTTGTCTGTTAGTTTAAGGTATACTTTTTTTCTTGTAATGAACTACTAAAAAGAAACGATTCAACCATCAACATAATAATTAACTACTAAAAATGACAAATCCTCGACTTCTAAACTAAATCAATGCGATCACTATTTTATCAGGGCATGGCACGACGTAAAATTCCTATATCAAAATACGCATTTTGGTTTCAAAATGAGATTATAATTCACGTTAAAATTCAATCAATAAGTTTATCATTGGTTTCTGAACCATAGGGATAAATTTACATCTACTTTATTTCAAATATTTCATGAAAGTGAAATCATATAAATAACATGAAAAAATAGATTGTCCAAAACACTCACGAAATAGGTCAAGTGGATTATATCGTATTAAGAATCCGCAGAGTTCTACGGGGCTCTGCTGAGCACGCTACTTGCTTCCTGCGCTCCCGTTTCGCAGAGCGCACCCAATAACTATTCTACTGCATATATTTGAAGTAAGAGAGAGAGGAGAAGGTTTGACCCTGTGGCTTTTTGGGAATTTTCAGTTTTCCAAAGGTGGGTTACTTCTCCGTAATCCTCGCGACCTCTGCAGGGTTAAAACGTTGGTGCTGACGCAATAACTTCATGGGACGTAATTCAAATGAATCTCACTGTTGCTTTTTTAAACCAAATTGAAGCTTACCTTGTATCAACAGGTAACAATGCGCCTTTGTCATGCATCTACTGAAATGTTTGTCTTTACTGTTATTCTCCATTCAGGCAACATTTCCAAAGTCTAAAAATGGGAGCTAATGTTTAAGATGTTTTGCGGCCGGTTTATTGATTTTATTGCAATAGATCCACTCCTCGTCGATATTAATGCGTTGTGACTGATATTTCATTGTGCCGGTTGAATGAGTGAGGCTCACGTATTCATGGAAAATGCGCAGAGTTCAATCCCTTATCATACTGAGTCCGAGATGATGGAGTGGTAGATTCCATAGACGAAGCTTCGTAAAAAAAGTTAAAGAAGGTCAAATCGTTTAGAATATAGAAAAGAAGAAGAGCGCAGCTGAGGGAAATGAATAAATGTAAATACGGTGAGGTAGATATTTCCCTATGAACGGGAATTCCTTCTGAAATAAATCGGACTATATGGACGTATTAGTGAATGGATCCTTGAAGGGATCATCTCAAAATTATGGCCAAGAAATTAGTAATTCCACTCAGCTGATGGTTCATGAAATTAGAGCTAAAGAGATACAAAAGGGCACTTTTTTGTTGCAAACCCTTCTTAAGTAAGATATTATGACTCAATCTACACTATCAAATGTTCTTTTATCATATGACATATCTTTCATAACCTATCAAAGAAACAAGAGCTGAGTACTCGCCTACCACACGGGCGGCCAGGGTTCAAATCCCTGCAGAGGCGGATGTTTTTCAGAGGAACCCGATCCCTACTTGAGTGTCTTGTGGAGGACACTTTAAGTGGAGTACTCCTTCTGTCGGATGAGACGTTAAACCGTGGTCCTCTTGGCGCCTTTCGTTAAGAGAAGGCTAATGCCGACGCCGGGTTTCTATCCACCCTTCCTCCCTTTCCTATCCCCTATGGCGCAAATGACCTTAGCCGTCGGTCGCCTCCCCAAATATCCAATCCAACAATAGCTTAACCACCAGCTTGGTTTAAACTGATGTATTTGAAGTTAGATTTTATAACTGTTGATACACATATCATCAACTCATGTCACTTAAATATATTTCAATTCTTAGCCTGAAATAAATTCGTTCATGTATCTTAGCTCTGTATGCTCAAAAATATTTATCTCTATCGTCATGAATATTTTTTTTACTCTCAACAAATATACAACAGAAATTTATCCGTGAATTTTGTCCTTTTTTACGACCTCATTTAGGTTCCTCATCCATGATTTAAACTCATGTCACTTAAATAAATTTCGATTCTTAGTCTGAAATAAATTCGTCCACACATCACAGCTCTGTATGCTCATAAATAGTGATAGCTCATTTCTATCACCAGGGATATTTTTTTACTACCAGAAAACATGCAGCTGAAATTTATCCACGAATTATTACTCAATTTACTCAGTAATCATAACTCAATCGTCTTATTTTCTTTTCCATGTGCTGAGATCCACGATCCCACGTATATATTGCATTACAGACGGCGATTCACGCATAGGTCTACTGCCCTTTTACAAGCCGGGAAACGTGAAAAACGATTCTGCCGGCCTGCTTAGATTAGGTTGTTCATTTCTCAAGCTTATATTCCTTTTCTACTCCGCCGGCTGGAAATGGACGACATCCAAAAGAGGTTCCATTGCCTTCCCACCCGGAGGTGCAATTTGGGAGGACATAAGACAATGTCTGGAAAAGACAATGAATGTTCTTATGGGAGGTAATCGAGCACGCTGGTTTTCTCTCTCTATTCTAATTTTCCTTACGTCGCAGAGAATTTCCCATTTTCTTTCTCGTGTTAATTGTTTTCGTATCCCGTCTCCATGAAATAATCATGGAGTTTTCTTTGTTGCACCCCGGGACTAAATTGGGACAACGGCCAAAATGATTGCACACATGGGGTACGGATAAAACGGATACGGCCGAATATAGGCCGAAAACCAGCAAAGTTTTTCACCACGCAGGTTTTCCATTTTTTTCCACCTTTTGGCAGAAGTTCGTGATATTTTCAACCATAAGATCCATTTGGAAAAACTTGAAGTCATACGTTACAGAAAAAATGACACCAGTTTAACTTTCTTTCTAACAGAAAACAAAAAAAAATAAGTTATACCTACAAAATATTTTATCTATTTCAGGTCGAGAAATGATTTATACGACATGATTTGACATATTATTAAATTTAAATAATACCCAATTAAAGAAATGGGTAATTATATTGGAAAATTATTACAAAAAAGAGTATAAAATTCCATGTAAAAACACACATTGCATGTCAAAAAGAAATTCCCCTGTATTGGAAACGTACAGATATTGCAATTCATACGGTAAAAGGTTAGCAAAATACTATGTACCACACACTTTTAATTGCATGCCTAAACACCTTGATGATCTTAAAGGTATGGCAGTAGTAAATAAAAAGGTACATGCATGGTTACTTGATGAAATTAAACATTTTTGATTGGTTATGTGCTATATACTTGGCATGAATACCTATGTATTCAAAAATGTGGAATGCCTAAATCTGGCTATGTTTAATGTTCTCAAGTTGTAATATTATAAATTGTTGTCACTTGTTTTTTTTTGTTTTTTGTATACACCATTTTTTTATTTGCCGCATTGTATGTATATGTGTTGGATCCTTCTGACGAGCCATATGGTTTAGAGGGACCGTGTTTGTTTACTTAATATTAAAAGAAAAAAATATATCCAATCAAGATAGTTCAGTAACGGGCACAAACGTAGCCAAAGCTATTACCACTAGATCCAAGTCCGAGCAGACGACGTGGTGTAAGCAAAATAACTTTTGTTTTACCTCTAAGGCATACAGAAGAGTTTAAATGTTCAAGTTACGCTCTCAATTATTTTTAAATCCTTCCCAAAAAAAATTATTTGGAAAGTTAGAATTAAAAAAAAGTATTAAAAGTTATTTGGAAACTGATTCTGAGTTGATGGTCACATCAAGGTAATTAAAAACATATGCATCTTCTTCAAAACGAATTCTAGTAAGCGGTCAGTTACAGGCCCCACGCTTAGGGTTTCGAATATTCTACATTACAATTTAATGACCGTGGGACACGATCGATCTTTTCACCTTAAAATACCTCGCTTGAGATTTAATAAAGCTTAACTGAACTGCTACATCACACCTTGCTGGTTAAAAAAAATTGTCTCCTCGCTGCCTGTTCAAAATTACAAGATTCCAGTCATTTTTTCATGTGCGAAAACCAATTTCCAAAGAGTTATGTCAAATACTTTGAAAGCATTCGAAAAAAAAACAAAAAATTCTCCAGTGGTTGTCTCGCATTGACGATCCACAGAGTTCAATTTCCTCGATCCTCGAATGAATTTCGACGCTTTTCAGAGGTCTAGCACGCGAAGCAATCAACTGGATTATATTTCGCACAGTGGAATGTCGACGCGCTTTGCGTTCTTGTGATGGGAGTCTAGGTACGTTGACGATGGTTATAAGGGCGATGGGTTTTGTACTGAAATGTGAGTAAAGTTTTTTATTCTCATTTTTAATCTTTTGTCCTGCGAAATACAGTCCGGCGCCATCATCGACTGAATAGCCCTCTCTCAGGTGAGTTCTTCTCGGCATGCCATTAGTTGACTTTCATTTTCAGGCTGAGATCGGCCTCGGATTTGTACAAAATGCGCCTCATCCTCCGAACACCCAGCAACCGAACGGCTGGCGTGAGGCAGATAGATGGGTTTGGTTTTCTTCGCCCCCACATCGCAACAGAGAAGGTCGCTTGCACGCATTCATTGCTGACCAACGTTAATGAAGTGGATTGTGAAGAGGCTGAAAGCCATCAACCAGCCAGGGGAAAATTGGATTTCTTTTCAAGGGTATTTAGACAATTAAATTTCCTGTTGCTGATTCCAGCCGCGAACCATTTTAACCATGACTGATATAATGCAGTTTGTTTCGCCAGATTCTCAGATTTGCCATCTCTGATTGAGAAATGAATCACTGTATAGTGTTAAAAATAGTGTGATCCATGTTATATCTCAGAGATCGTTTTGCGCCAGGGCACAAACTAAAGCCTTGAAAGCGTAGGACATTTTATGCTAAACTTTGCCTATAATTCTGCACCTGCCCGTGTCAAATGTAATGAGGGTGTGTTAGTTACGGAAATTGATGGCGAGGAACATTTAACCACATTTTGCACATCTGCATCTACATCTACATAATACCCCTCGAGCCACCGCATGGGCGTGTGGCAGGGGGTGATAGGTCACCAGCCATGTAAAGGTGTACGTTTTTGGGAGATGATATGGTGACGTATATTATTGGAGTGCATTTAGTGGAGCTCAGTTTTTATTGTGGTCGCTTATTGTGCACGGAAAAGACGAGTTTTTGTACCTATATGTTCGTCAGTGTATCTCTCTTATTTTATCGCGTCTTTGAGACCAAGATATGTCGTGAGAAGTCATGATAATATTCTCTGTGTCGCTCTGAAAAATATCAGTTCCGAATTTATCAAGCAACCTAAGCCTAGCGTGTAGCCTCCGAGTCTCTAGGGGCTCCCACCTTAATCCCTCTAAAGTTGTGAGACACTATATGTACGCTCGTAGCAGTTTTTAACGAAGCGCGCTGCTTTCCTTTGTATTTTATTAATTTTTTTGGTTCAATCTATATGAATAGGGTCCTAAATGCTCGCAGCGTATTTGAGGTGTGGCCTAACCAGAGCGAAGTAGCATCTCTCTTTGACTTTTTCATCCGAGGACCATCCTATTATACGCTCAACAAAACATAGCTTCTTTAATACTGTGCCACATATGTTTGGTATGGGTAATCCCCATGACATATCGGAAGTTACACGAAGAAACATGCTGTGGCCACGGCGCGGAAACCATTCAACGCCAGTGGCTGCTATTTGCATATTTAACTGATAAATTTGAGATTGTGATAGCTAATACTTAAACAGAGCATTATGAATTATACCTGCGTTAAATACTCGTCGTGATTCAAAATATCATGCTTTTCAAATGGGAATCTCGTCGCTCGGAAGAGGCATACAAATTTATAATGTATACACGCAATATTTCTCTGAAGAATAATTACAAAATTTACACGTATGGAAAATAAAAGTAAAATACCTTCAATGGTCGCTGATTAGTTTATTTAATAATGTAAACTTCCGTTTCAAAGTATTCTCATCCATGCGACTTTACTTTTCTCTGCAATAAAAAGTGAATCCTTTGCTGCGAGCTCGCAGGAAAAAATTGGCACATTCATACTAATACCAGACTGAGGCAGTCAAAAGCAGTTCTACTGGAAGAGAGCAAATGGCATGCGATATGGTGTCTCACCGGGAGAGGTTACCGCAAGGTGCTTTCCGCGCTACATATCTAGGTCCTCGGATGAAAAAGTCAAAGAGAGATGCTACTTCGCTCTAGATAGGCCACACCTCGAATACGCCGCGAGCATTTGGGACCATGGTCATAAATATTTAACCAAAAAAATGAATAAATACAAATAAAAGCAGCGCGCTTCGCATAAAACTGCTACGAGCGTACATAAAATGTCTCACAACTTTTAGAGGGATTAAGGTGGGAGCCCCTAGAGACTCGGAGGCTACACGCTAGGCTTAGGTTGCTCGAGAAATTCGGAACTGATATTTTTCAGAGCGACACAGAGAATATTATCATGACTCCTCATTACATCTCTAGATCTGACAGATATGATAAAATAAGAGAGATACACTGACGAACAGGTAGGTACAAAAACTCGTTCTTTCCGCGCACAATAAGCGACCACAATAAAAATTGAGCTCCACTAAATACACTCCTATAATACATGTCACCATTTCATCTCCCAAAAACTTACACCTTTACACGGCTGGTGACCTAACACCCCCTGCCACACGCCCATGCGGTGGCTCGAGGGGTATTATGTAGATGTAGATGCAGATGTGCAAAATGTGGTTAAATGTTCCTCGCCATCAATTTCCGTAATTGACACACACCCTCATTACATTTGACACGGGCAGGTGCTTTCCGCACCAGCTAAGGTGCCAGAAATATCACCATGTATGAGGCTTATGTGAGACATCTGGTGATGTGGTTGTTAAATATGATTTTATTTTGAAACTCAATGTAGGAGTGAATCATATATTTCCAGTATGCGGCTTAAATATGCTTTAAATTGAAGGAAATTTATGCCTCTGGAAACCGATGTTTCCAAAAAGTCACTTTCGGTTGACGCCAAATATTCCGACCGTCGAAACAGCTGCATTTGTCGTAAATTTCCCGTGCATGGAACCGACAGGCGAAAAATTGCACATCGCATCCGTTCGGAATAATCGCAGAATTAATTCACCGAGTAAAACGGGATAATTTCTGGTAATTATAGGAGTTGATTCACGAGGAATAATCAAATGTTCATTCATGTGATTATTCGCCATGTAAAAATCAACTTAGCCCACCAATCGCTGTAATGGGAGCGTAAAAGTCGTGAAGACGAGAAAATGTCGGAGAAGCGGAGGATATGCAAAGTTTAATTCGTTGGGTGAGACACTCCACCCCATCTTCATCTGAAATTGGCGCGGCTTCGAGTACAAGGGAGGGAACGGAGGGTAGAGGAATGGGTTCGGGGTTAGGTTGGAGAATGCTCTTAACGGAACGGGTAATTAATTCCGGAACACGGAGTGATTTTTCCTCCTCAAGAGAATCATTACTTGGCCTCCCTACCAACACCCTCCACCGCAAACCGAAAACATGCATCCCTTCTCTGCTTAGCCCTTAGAGTGCGGCATGACGTGATATCACGTCACGGTTGTCTTTACGCTGGTGCTGATGACGTGATATCACGTCATGTTGTCTTTACGCTGGTGCTGATGACGTGATATTACGTCATGGTTGTCTTTACGCTCGTGCTGATGACGTGGTCTCCCGTCATGGTTGTTTTTACGCTGGTGATGATGACGTGATATTACGTCATGGTTGTCTTTAAGCTCGTGCTGATGACGTGATCTCCTGTCATGGTTGTTTTTACGCTGGTGCTGATGACGTAATATTACGTCATGTTATCTTTACGCTGGTGCTGATGACGTGATATCGCGTCATGTTGTTTTTACTCTGGTGCTCATGACGTGATATTACGTCATGGTTGTCTTTACGCTCGTGCTGATGACGTGATCTCCCGTCACGTTTTGCGGATGGTGTTGGCATAAATGCGACAGATAAAGTGAAATACCTTGGAGTTACGATAACTTCGAACCTATCGTGGGGGACACATATAAGAAATATTTGTGGCAGAGCCCTGAAGAAGCTAGGATTTGTCAAGCGTGTTGTGGGAAGATTTTCGGATGATAAAGAGAAAGAGAGGTGCTATTTCGCACTCGTCCGGCCACACCTTGAATATGCAGCGAGCATATGGGATCCGGCGGAGAAAGACCTAGTCCATGAACTTAATAAAATACAAAGGAAAGCTGCGCGATTCGTCAAAAACTGCTACGGCCGAACAGAAAGCGTTACACAGATTTTGAACGATTTAGGGTGGGAGCCGCTAGAGACTCGGAGGCTACGCGCTAGGCTTAGATTGCTTGAGCAATTGAGAATGAATATGTTTCAGCGCGACACAGAGAACATCATATTAGAACCACATTATATTTCCAGGTCCGACAGAATCGATAAATTAAGAGAGATATTTTGCCGAACGGATAGGTATGGGAATTCGTTTTTCCCCCGAACAATTAAGGACTTTAATAAATGCTAGGCGGAATTTTTTTTTTTTTACGGCTGGTGTCCTAACACCCCCCGCCACGCGCCTTTTGAGGTGGCTTGCGGGGTATTATGTAGATGTAGATGTTTGTCTATACGCTGGCGCTGGGTCCCTCCGCTCTGATCATCTTCTCTCCTGTTTTTCACTCCGCATCCCTGCCCGCACCATTCGCGATGTAAGTATGTTTCACACTCCCTAATTCCGTCTCTCCAACTCCCAACGTTCCATTTTCTAACGCCTACCTTCCTTTTTTAATACCCTTGACAACAGGTGTTTCGGCTCTCGCCGCAGGACTACAACTTCCGTCCCCGGTCTGGAAGCTTTCGCTTATACCCAGGGACTTGGAAGAGGTGGAAGGAAGGGATGGGATGGGAAGGTTAGCGCAGCCACAGCCCCTTCGAAGCCGACATCAGTGAGGCGGATAGAGGTCTAAAGGACCTCTATTGGGCCTCCGCCTCCCCGAAGTGCTCGTGTTAGTTTGGTTCCCCCAAACAACAGAGACGAGTTACCGTCGGCTCCACTTTCGCAAGAGCCTACCGCACATCTCTGTGGACCGAGAGAGCCAGTTGCCCAAATATGTCATCCTACCCTTGGCCTTTTCTCCTCACGCAACATCTTTTCTTCCCAACTTAAACACATTGTCTCCTCCTCTTCTTCCTTCCTGCCACAAAATTGATTTTTTCTTTTTCTTTCTGTTGATAACTGTTCTTTTTGTTTTTACTATATATATATATATATATATATATATATATATATATATATATATATATATATATATATATATATATATATATATATATATATATATATATATATATATATATATACGTTGATGAATTGGAGTCAGCCACGCGGCGATGAACACACGATGTGGATAGGATGGAGGAGATAGACACAAAAAAAGAGACGATCACACTTACGTAGCTAGCTTTCGGAACTAGTCCGTCTTCAAGGCGTATCACGGAACAAATGTCGAGCACACGGAACGTGTGCGCTGGTGAGGATAGGGGTATGAGGGGCGGTAGGTTAAGGGAGGGGGGAAGGGGTTTTTCCCGGCGGTTGACGAACGGTTCTTGAAAAGGGTAAATTTTTACCAGCTCGTGTCTTGGCCGGAGAGAGCGGAAGGAGTCGAAGTGAGGGTGGGGGGGGGGGGTAAGGGAAGGGGGTAAATGGAAAAGAACGGGAAGCTGCCGCAATTAATGTATTTTATTTAATCCGGGCGCGGCGTACGATTTTAGCAACCAGATTATGGCCTGCTCCTTCTGGCGCACTTCAATTAACGGGGCGTCCGGGGGAAGGGAGATCAATATTGCCACCTCAAAGCACTTGTCAAAGGACAAGCCATGTTTCCGCACATGAGTAGGGACGGGGAAAGTGGAAGATGGGTCTTTACAGGTGCACCGATGGTTATTCATTCTAATATTAAGGGGTGTAATACATTCGCCCACATAAAAACCGGGACATAGTTTACATTGTAACACATAAACTAAGTTGTGGGAGTCGCAAGAGCCGGAGGCTTTGATGTCGAACGGCGTCTCTGTGTTGGGACTCTGAAATGAGGATAGGGGGCGAAACATGTTGCACGTTTTGCACCGTGGTTTGTTGCATCTCTGTGTGGTGGGACGGGGAGTGTCATTCGATGTACCCTCTCGCGAAGAATTAGAGCGAAGAAGATTGGCTAAGTTAGGTGGACGTCTGAAGCATACTGTGGGGCATTTGGATAGGAGATTGGCTGTCGATCTGTTAGTATCTAAAATTGGGAATAAGTCTTTGAGGATAGTCTTGAGTTTTTGGACGCCAGGAAAGTATGTGATGTGAAGATTTAGGGCGTCCAGGGGGGTGTCTTTTTTACGTGGGGTGAAATTAGCAGAGGAGGGTAAAATACGTTTTTTTAGAAGTGGCTCGGGATAATTTCTATTGGATAAAGAATTGTGAAGCTTATCAAGGTATTCATGAAGTTTTTCTTTGGAGTTGCGAATCCGGTGGCCACGGATCGACAGCGAATAAGGAATTGAGTGCTTAGTGTGTTGGGGATGGCAGCTGTTGTAATGCAAATACAGTTGTTTGTTGGAGGGCTTGATATGGACCGAAGTCTCAAAGGTGTTATTATTTGTGATGGAAATGTCGACGTCGAGAAAGGTGATTTGAGAAGGAGAAGTGGCCGATGTGAAGCGAATGGATGAGAACTGATTTAGAGATTTGAGGAAGTTCGCTAGGGTATCCTCGCCGTGGGTCCATATGATGAAAATATCATCAATGAATCTAACCCAGAGCTCCGGTTGTAATTCCTGGGTGGCGAGGAAATCACTTTCGAGCTTTCCCATGAAGAGATTAGCATAAGAAGGGGCCATTCTTGTGCCCATAGCCGTTCCCTTGGCTTGACGAAAGAAACGCCCATTGAAAGTGAAGGCGTTGCGTTTCAGAATGAATTCAACTAGCTTGATAAGGAAGTTGGTGGAGGGAATTCGAGGGTGATTTCTTCTCGAAAGGAAATGGGATATGGACTGTAGACCTTCATGGTGAGGAATCGAGGTGTACAATGAAGTAACATCCACCGTAGCCATGATGACGCTTTTGTTGGAGGGAATATTTACTGCTTTCAGGATGTCTAGGAAGTGATAGGAATCACGAAGGAAGGAAGGGAGTTTAGCAACAATAGGCTGCAGGTGATAGTCCACGAAGGCAGAAATGCGCTCCGTTGGGGAATTGCAGTTGGAGATGATAGGGCGTCCGGGGACGCCTTCTTTGTGTATTTTGGGAAGGAGATAGAAATACGGGGTTTTGAAGTGAGTGGGCGAGAGAATATTGATGTCGGACTTGGAGAGTCCTTCATCAGGGCCTGTAGAAATTAAGAAGTCATGTATTTCCGCTTGATACGCCGCAGTTGGATCCTCTGTGAGTGGGAGATAGGAAGAAACATCACCGAGTTGTCGCATTGCTTCGGCGACATAATCCTCCCTATCTTGAACCACAACGGTTAATCCCTTATCCGCTTTACTGATGGTAATGTTGGGATTGCGGCGGAGGCGACTGAGAGATGACAATTCCTCTCTGTTAAGGTTTGGGGCAGGAGTGAGGGAATTGAGAAACTGAGGATCTCAATTCTACGGAATCCTAATCTACGGTTTGCTACACTAGTTATTTCCCTGATGTGTTTCCCCCATGACATGTCTTCAGTGATGGTGACGCCTAAGTATTTAATAGATTCTACGTTAGATATTTTCTTTTCTTTTATGCAATAATTATTCCGGGGAAGGCCATTCTTTTTCCAAAAATTCATAATCGCGCATTTCTTCAAATTTAATTCTAGCTGCTAACTATCACACCAATCATCAATCGCACCTAAATCCTTAGCTAAAGACTGGATGTCCTCTTCTGCTTCTAGCATTGGCCACTATAGTAAACGTCCTCTCCATTTTTACAAACTTTTTTCCCATAATTAAAAAATTCGAGCAGAAATGAAATCCGAATGACAGGAAAAAAGTCTTCGTTTGGCGTTTGTCATAACTCCATGCGGACATTTTTTTTCATTAAATTTGCACAAGAAAAAAACTGCTGGCGAATATAATTAATTCATTAAGCGGGCGTGTGCTGGAAGACAGACATGCCGACAGAAGATAAGATTCGGGAGGAAATAACCCAAGTAAATTGACAGACATGCAGAGAGTCTTTGCTTTTTGTATTGATAAATGCTGCCAAAACGAGTGCTTTGAGAAGTGGGATGACTCACAGCTATCAGCCATCAGATTTCGCTAATCTGACAATGAGTCCCATAGATCAAGTACCTTGAAATTGACAGACATGCGGAGAAACTTTACTTTTTATATAGAAAATCGCTGCTCAAAACGATTGCTTTGGGAAGTGGGATGACTCACGGCTATTTTCCATCCCGTTCCGACTCATGTGTCAATGAGTCCCCAAGATTAAAAAACACGAAAATGACAGGCACTCAGAGAAGCCCTGCTTTTTATATTGATAATTGCTGCCAATAACGAGTTTTGTTTTTTAGAATTTGGATGACTCACGGCTATTAGCCATCCCGTTTCGACTCATCTGTCAATGAGTCCCAAAGTCATATAACTTGAAAATGACAGAAAACAGAGAAACTTTACTGTTTGTATTAAAAATTGCTGCCCATATCGAGTTGTTTGAGAATTCGGATGGCTCACGACTATTTGCCATCCCGTTTCGACTCATCTGTCAATGAGTTCCAAAATCAAATAACTTGCAAATGACAGAAAACAGAGAAACTTTACTGTTTATATTAAAAATTACTGCCCATAACGAGTTCTTTGAGAATTCGGATGGCTCACGGCAATTTGCCATCCCGTTTCGACTCATTTGACGATGAGACCCCAATATGGGACCCCTGTTAAAATCATAGCGATGAGTGATTCTAATTGCTTGCCTTGCTTGTTTGTGGCACGTGCATCTTTGCGGGGAAGTTTGGCCACGAGGTCTCTCTCTTTTCACCTCCGTTCTTTTACCTCACACCCACCTCTTCTGTCTTCCCTCTATTCTGCGCAAGGAACCTTTATAACAGATCTTTGCCCCTATTCCAATGCCGTTGTTCGTGCCGGCTTTACCAACCTACATGCATTCACGTGCATTGTCCTCCTTCCAAATCTTGATTCTGGACGAACCTTCCCCATTCACCGCGGCCTTATTAATCCTCCGAGCTGAGTGGGAACCATAGATCAAGTGAATTGGGGACATGTGGCGCCGGGAGATTGAATGTGAATTTTCGATAGGCAGAGACTGACGGATATGTGATATCTCTATCACGTTCCTATTCCCCATTCGCTGTCTCCTCTTCTCCCTTCTCCAGAAATTCTTCGCGTTCCACTGTCACAAACCTATTCTCCCCGTCTACCATTCTCTTATCGTCTCTCATTCTCATCCGCCCGCTCTCTTCATTGTCTTCGCCCTTCGTTATTTTCCGTCTTGACATCAATCTCAGAGCTTCCATCTTATCTACTCTCGTGGGAATGAAATTGACGTGCGTAAAATGTATGTACGAACGTGCATTTCAAATTGCATCTGTAAAGAGGCGAATTGCAAGACAGATGGTAGTTTGTTGGTAGAACAAGGTAGTTTGAGCAAAATATAATTTCGCATAGAAATCAATAAATTTGGTCTTATTTTAAAGAAACATATCTCACTCTTCCAGAGAAACCAAAGTATCAGCCCCTAACCAAACTATATTCCGAGATATTTACGAAAAATACCAGCCCTTTTACATGGGAAATGGTTCTTTTTAATTTAATCCAATTACCACCGAAGTAATTTTTCAGAATCGCAAAATGTAGTTCGAACGTACTGTAAGAATATATGAGTCAAATTTTAAACGTCTTATTCAATTACATGGAATTTCAGTCATGTAAGAGTAAATTATTGCACCATTTATAATGGAAAACTAAGGACCGGGTTGGTGTGGTGGCTAGAGTACTGGCTAACCATACAGGTGTCTAGGGTTCAAATCCCTGCAGAGGAAGACGTTTTTCAGAGGAAACCCGATCCCTACTTGAGCAGGCTAATGCCGACGCCGGTTTTCTATCCACCCTTCCTTCCTTACCTGTCCCCTATGACGCAAGTCACCTTAGTAGTTGGACGCCTATCCAAAAATCCATTCCAATATATTCGATTATACCATAGTTTTCCATGGTAATGAGTTTTATAAAAAATTCAGGCAAATAATGTATGCAAGGAGAACCCATAGTAAAAGAATTAATTCGTGCCAATTGTTAGTAAAAATTATCGATGAAAACCACCGTAAAATTGCAAAATTATTGCGTCAACCCGTTTGTACCCTACCCTACCAATAGGTACTATGGGTGGAGTAAACACAAAATCTTTTGGTACAGTAAAATATCTTGGAATAACCTTAACATCTGATATACCGTGGGGATTATACGTACAAGACATATGCGGCACAGCATTAAAGAAACTAGGTTTTGTTAAGCATATAATAGGAAGGTTCTAGGATGAAAAAGTCAAAGAGAGATGCTTCTTAGCTCTGGTTAGGCCACACCTCGAATACGCCGCGAGCATTTGGGACCCTGGTCATAAAGATTTAACCAAAAAATTAATAAAATACAAAGGAAGCAGCGCGTTTCGTTAAAAACTGCTACGAGCGTACATATGAGGTCTCACAACTTTTAGAGGGTTTAAGGTGGGAGCCACTACCTATTCTCCCCGTCTACCATTCCCTTATCGTCTCTCATTCTCATCCGCCCGCTCTCTTCATTGTCTTCGCCCTTCGTTATTTTCCGTCTTAACATCAATCTCGGAGCTTCCATCTTATCTACTCTTGTGGAGATGAAATTGACCTCCAAAGAAATCCTAGGATTTAGCTGATATCAGTCCGCTGTGGAGTTGGTTCATAGCTCCAATAGTTCTGGGATCAAATTTCGCTTTTGACTCAAACGCACCTCAACGACTATTTTAAGTTAAGTTCTCCTTTCTCTGCTGAAATGGGGAAATTTTTATAGATTGATTTATCTACGCCTCCTATAGTTAAATTTGAAAAATTGCGTTGTAATGATCTTCTGGTAAAGAAATATCTCTGCTCAGTACACTTGTTACATACATATATACCCATCACGCC
Organism: Ceriagrion tenellum; assembly: GCA_963169105.1. Classification (NCBI taxonomy): domain Eukaryota; kingdom Metazoa; phylum Arthropoda; class Insecta; order Odonata; family Coenagrionidae; genus Ceriagrion; species Ceriagrion tenellum. The sequence continues at coordinate 44,658,183 of OY720643.1, read as the reverse complement.
GTTTCCTTCCGGGGTAGGCACAGTCGAAATGTTTCACTCGTTGATACATAATTGTACACCTAACTGTGCTTCAATAATTTCCTCCATTCTGACCTATCCTTGCAAACCTCTTTTGCCTCATTTACCCCCATACACTGTTTAATACACGCCCTCCTGTTTTTAAGACTCCTAATATTCCTCCTCCTAAGAATTTCCTCAACCACATTCATCCGCAACTTTCTCGGCCTACCTCTACCTCTCACACTATTCATTCTACTCTCATATATATGTTTCGTTATTCGACTCTTATCCATTCTCTCAACATGGCCAAACCAACGAAGCACACTCCTTTCACACACGTTCATTACTGGAGCATTTAACCCACATTCATTCATGACCCACTCATTCCTGACCTTATCCATCCTACTTTTGCCACAAATACTCCTCAGATAACTCATGCCCACGGCGTTAAGTCTACTCTTATGTCTATCATGACATGCCCATGTTTGACTACCATATAGCAAAGAGTTTTTACGTACAGTTACTTACAAAATACCGGATTACAGAGTGATGAATATGCAAAATACCTCGGAGTTAAACCACCCAACGATCTCTCGAGGAGCACACATATTCGGGAAATAACCGGCCATGTAATAGTAAATTGGGAATTATTAAAAGAGTGCTTGGCAAGTGCGGCAATTAAGTTCGAGAAATGAGCTACTTCTCCCTTGGTAGACCCTATTTAGAATACGCATAAACTGTCTGGAATCCTCATGAGGTAGGCTTAAAAACAGAGCTAGAACGCATGCAGAGAAGATCAGCAAGATTCGTGAAAGGCCGTTGTGAGAGTCTCCTTAGAGTTACTGATCTCTTGCAACAACTTGATTGGGAATCGCATTCAGACCGTAAATTGAAAATTGAGTCAATCTTTTATGTAAATTCAAAACCGATTTATTTTCGGACGAATTTATCAATATCTTACAAACTCTACCATTCTACGGTAGATAGGATCATAAAAATAACATAAGGGAAATAAATTGTTGAACAGAAAGTTTTAAAATGTCATTAGAGACCATAATGGCTGCGATAATACTTTGAATTGGGTTAGTTGACAGGTAGTGTAGCTGCTTAATCTGTATGGCCCCTAATGCATGTTTATTAATCGGCCAAGTAGTGAGAACACCATGTTTTGCATGTTCCCTGCATGACACTTGAGTCTCGTTTACATAGTTACATTATGGATTATTGTAGTAGTTTCTGTAGCATTTGTAGCATACCGATAGTGTGGTGCTTGTGGGTGAAAGTAAATTTCTTCACTGTAGTTCATGTTGGTGGTAAGTAACCCATGCCAAATACCCTTGCGGTGGCTAGCAGGGTAATAAAGAGATGTAGGAGAAACGTTATCAAAGAAACAACGATGCGGCCGAATCCCGGATGAAGAAATGAAAAGAACACCAGATCGCTGCGGAAACCTTAAACGAAACCATATTAGTTATTGCCGCTCTTCCTTTATTTTACTTTGAAAAATACATCTACATCTATCTAAATCTACATATTACCCTGCGAGCCACCACGAGGGTGTGTGGCAGGGGGTGAAGATCACCAAACATGCACTATTGACATGAAACTACGATATTTAATGAAGGTATGTTAGATAATAGGGTCACATGGTGCTAGATGGTTATTATCTACATAATAAGAAAGGGATTATTGGTTGTTATTTCATGTACATTATGCACTACAGACTACTCTAACTATATTTCACCTACCTATCCCTTTGCTACGCTGCCTATTGTTCTCTCTTATGGTACGCGGGAAAAATGACATTTTAAATCTATCGGTACGACAATCTATCTCTCTAATCGTGTTAATCTGATCAAACCTAGCATAATACGCAGGGGTTCTTAATATATATCTAACGTCATCTGTGAACAAATCGGTTTCGACTTTACTTAAAAGGTTTAACCTAAATTTTAACCTGCGCTCTGATAGTAATTCCCATCCTAGTTCTTCTATTAAACTCGTAACACTTATACAATTATCATAAAGGCCTTTCACAAACCTAGCGGATCTCCTTTGCACGCGCTCTAATTCTTTTATCATACCTTCCTCGTACGGATCCCATATACTAGCGGCATATTGTAAATGAGGCCTGACAAGTGTAAAAGTGTATAAAATACGATGTAATTGATGAATTTACAGATGTAGAGCAAGAGTTATTATGTCAAAGAAATCATTATAAATTGTCTCATAAAATATAGTATTCTTTCAATTCTGCGAAATTCACAGTGGAAAAATCATTCTCGTGGACTGGGAATCGAACCCATATCCTTTGATTTAGCGATTTTTAGTGCTTTAACCACTTCATCTACACAATCGTCCGCTTCCATTGTGAGTCTTTTATAATGATTTCTTTTATGCAAGTCAAACCTTGCATTTACTTTCCCTAAAACGATCTTGCGAGTTGCAATCTAGCATGCAATGCCAGAGGTACCCGTGTGTGAGCGCCAAGAGCCACAGTCCACGAGGTAAAGCCCAAGTTTAAACACAATCGAGTTTACTTTGGCTATTTTCAAAGAACTACGGAACTAGCCGCGCAGTAACTTCGACAGAGTCACCCGTGAGTGTTTACACAGTTGTGTGGAAAAATCATTCGCCTGGAATGGCAATCGATCCCAGGGGGGTAAGTCTGTAACTTTTGTCGACCGTCGACAAACGCTTTGTGTTGTCTCCTCTGTGGGCTTTTATCGACGTTTGCAAGTCCGTAAATTTTATCTACCTCTACGGTCGACAATTTTAGCGACGGTCGACAATTTTGACGACGTCGACAATATAAGCGCTTGGCTTGAGTCTGTAAAGTGAATAATCGACTTCCGGGGCGACAATTACGCAACTACGGTCGTTTATTTTACGTAGAACCGGATTGGCGTCAGTAAAATTAATCTATAGGCGATAATGCATCGCTAGGCGATAGTCATAGGTTGATTTTTGAAATGGCGCGGTTCATTCGTAACCATCAGAGAATAATTCTTCTTCGGGAGATATATTTAGAAGAAGCTAAGCGAATCAGAGTGGAACGAAAACGTTTGAGAGACACTCATTATGCTTTTGACTTGCCAGATCCAGTATTTATTAAACTTTTCCGGATAAATAAAGACATTGCTCGTTATCCATGCGATGTCCTTGAACCTTCTTTGAAAAGAAAGCGTAGGTCTGGCTTAAGTAAACTCAAACAAATATATTATACTGACAAAGGAGCAGCAATAGCCTCCATTATTTCAATAATTTCACTATTATTTGGAGCAATTTGAAACAACTGGCTTCGACCACGTTCGTACTTCGCTCTTTATTTTCCAGCATTCAATTGTTTGTTTACACGTTGCATCGTTGTCATTACGGTCGATTTGTTTACAGAACGAGAGCTTGACGCGGGGAAAAGAAACGAAGAATTTCATTGGCTCCGGATCATTATCGCCAACTGTTCCGAAAATTCTCATACTTTGAATTGTCGACGATTGCAGTCAGTCGAGAATTTTAACGCCCATTAGTTACAGACTCGCAAACGTCGTCAAAACCGGTCGAGTAATTCACTGACAAAAATAAGCGACAAAAGTTACAGATCCCTCGACTTCACGTCAAGTGCTCAAACCAGTTAAGCTACACAGGCGTCCTATTTCACTGTCTCCTTCGAGAATCTCATGAGGGCTTTAAGAAATAAGTTGTCCTAAATTCCTGTTGCATTCTAAGATGTAGTGCAGACACACTCAGTTTCTTTTTAAGAAATGTAAATGGGCGATTCTCTGTAAACTCGTAAATGGCTGTCCGAACCGATTTTATTTTAAATTATTAAATTTAATAAAATAAATATAACTCTTTATTTAAATAAAACACTAAAACTTTATAGCGAAGCAGTATTTAGAACGATAACAATTTTACCTATTTTTCTAGAAATTATCAAAGCCTTAAAAATACAGTCCCCTGGCTGTCCCATACCCAGAATTCCCACTTAGAGGTAATATTAAAAAAAAAGTTATTAAGACTACATCAGTTTGGCAATTAATATCTAAGAATAGAATAAGTAAATTATATTTTTTTCATAAAACAAGGTCTAGTTACGTATTTTTTAACTTTTATAATGACATGTAAATGTTGTCCGGAGTTTTTTCAAACAGTCCTCTGCAAAAAATTCAAAGCTACTGTAGAAAATATCTGTTATGTTCACAAACGTTGTTTGGCGTGAAATGAAACGAAATCAGTGTGAAGTTAGATAGAAGAAGTATAAAAATAATAAATGATTGATACTATCAATATGACTTACGTCTATATAAAACAGTCCTCTGTCTCATCTAACAGTCCCCTGTCACGTTCAAAACAGTCCCTTGTTGAACCTAACAGTCCCCTGTCATGTTTTATCAGAAAATCATAAATAACTTGAAAAATTCCTATAAATTCAATTGGCCCTCTTTATGTAACAACATTAATAATTACTTTCACAAGCAATAGTATTATATTTTTACTAAAATGCTAAAATAATATGCCAGTACATTGTCTGTATGGGCCATTGCGAGTTTACAGAGAATTGCCCAAATAACTATTGCCTTCAGATATTATCTTTTCAGGAAGAGTTACTATTCGTCTCATTGGAATAGAGTACCTGTTCAAAAAACCTGATAATGAAGCTTTTAGAAGGTCATACTTGTATCATGCACAATGCTTAACCGTCTACCATTCCACGGTACCCCTGTAGAGCATGTTAAATTGTTTCTACGAGACTTGAAAACATGGTTATTTTTAATAGACAATATTGAAAAATATTTCTAAATATTGAACTATAAAGTGAAGTGAATAATGTATAATTTGTAAATGATTCATGATCATTGGTAATTAATGTTTGTTTTTGCTGTTTGCCTTCCCCTTGCCTTGTTCTTGTAATGAACACATGATTTAAAAACACTGTTTCTTGACTTTATAAAAATCTATGTTGTAATCTTCCGTGTTGGCCGCACTAGCCAGCTGTTTTTTCGTTAAGATAACTTTATATGATGGCAACTCCAACTCTGGCTGTTTACCACAGGTGTGCCCCTATTCCACCAAGTGTAAATTTACTGTCAGAGTAATTTTTTGTTAAATTTAGCGGAACAAATATTATCTAGCTATCTATCTATTGAAATTGATATTGCTGATCGTTAGCTATTTGGCCAAATGATATAATCATGCGTCTTTATTTTGTTAAGATTATAAATTCAATATGTTTGATATTTGAGCTCTTTTGGTTTACTCGGGCGTGAAAGCATGAGGGAAGCCATAAATTACATAATGTTCCAATAAACGCACAATGTGAAAGCGTTTCATATTTCAAGGGCATCTTAATTTGATTAAGGAGTTCAGAGACGCATTCAAAACGTTCGAACCGCCTAGCTCTAACGAGATTTTCGGAGATATCCTCGCGAGGAAATTAATCCCTCTCATTCAACTCAACACTCCAAAGGCAGAGGGGATCGCGGGGATTCATCCAATATCAGTGCTTTTCCCGTGGAACAGGGTTAATTCGGTTTCCGTATCAGTTGGCTGGTTACTTCATCCACATAGGCGGTAAATTAATCAGGTCTCGTTCTTATATTGCCGTATAAGACTAAATCGTAACCATTAATCACATCCATGTTGCCAAATAGGTTTATATTCGTGGCATAGTAGTCCGAAATATTCCACATGCTCGATGCTGAGGAATTTTCCGGAATAACTATGAACGCGCGTTTAGTTCTTCCTCAGTATTTAAGGGAAGGAAAGGGGACATAGATTACCATGGAATGTACCAGATAAATCCCAAATGCGTTATACCCGGAGATGAAATAAATAAAAGTTAAAATGCACTGAAGAGCTACCTGGAGTTGGAGTGCAATTAATGAGATGAGGTAAAATTTCGAGATATCTTTTCAATCATCAATTGGCCGAAGAGCAAGAGGATAATACCGGGCCTAAGGCGACAGATTAATTCCTAAATTGTAGAGCGTGAGAGAATGTTTTCTTATACGTGAATGTGCTATACAATGATTATATGAAAAACTAGCCATTCATTCTACTTGAAAGTTGGAATTTAAAGGGTTTTGAGGCGTGAGGCATGAGGCGCGAATCAGTTTAGTTCTCATATCCACATAAAACTTTTTCCATGCTGAAAAAAGTTTCAGAATTCGTATTTTAATTCATATTTCCGCTACTTTGGTTAATTTTGGTTTCTTTTGGCTCCAAAATGATGTTTTATTTAATTAATCATTTTATTTTTCTCGATACCGCGTTGAAGATCTTCGAAATAAAAAACACTATTATTTTAACGATGCCATAGAGGCAAAGAAAATCCTGCCGAAATATTAATTGAGGCTGGAATCACTATAATTGCTGGTTTTTGCTACGTTGTAAAGGTTTCAGTATTGCACTTTTTTCTACTTTATTTTACATGAAGGAGTGTGTAATAGAAGAATAGTAATAAAAGAAGCGTTTTTAATTGTTAATACCAACAGAAAACTCTCCTCTTATTTTATGCTGAGTGGAAAGATGGGGTGAATAATTTGGACTTAAATCGTAATCAATTTACATGCACGTGAGCAATGAACTTAGAAAATAAAAATAAAACTTGAAAAATATAATTTGGAATCCATTAAGGTTCTCGGATGAAAAAGTCAAAAAGAGATGCTACTTCGCTCTGGTCAGGCCACACCTCGAATACGCCGCGAGCATTTGGGATCCTTGTCGTAAAGTTTGAACCAAAACAATCAATGAAATACAAAGGGAAGCCGCGCGTTTCGTTAAAAACTGCTACGAACGTACATATAGTGTCTCACAACTTTTAGAGGGATTAAGGTGGGAGCCCCTAGAGACTTGGAGGCTTTACGCTAGAGTTAGGTTGCTTGAGAAATTCAGAACTGATATTTTTCAGAGCGATACAGAGAATATAATCAAGACGCCTCACAACATATCTAGGTCTGACAGAAGCAAAAAAATTAGAGAGATACATTGCCGAACGTTTTCGTACAGAAACTTGATCTTTCCGCGCACAATAAGCGACCACAATAAAAAATTTAGCTCCACTAAACACACTCCAATAATACACGTCACCATTTCACCTCCCAAAACCATATCTCGTACATCTTTACGTGGCTGGTGTCCTAACACCCCCTGTGACACTTCCGTGTGGTGGCTCGCAGGGTAGTAAGAAGATGTAGATGAAGGAGGAACTTGTGCTTCGAGGTTCTGCTTTCATCTGATAAAAAAAATCGCTGTAAAGAGTAAATTTTGGTTAATTTCTGCATTTTCTATTTTTTAAAGTTGATTTACATACTCTTTTATGTAAAATCTTGTAGGACAAACCGTAAAACTGAAGCTTCTACGGCGTAGCGAATACCAGACTCCAGCCACTGCCATTTCCATTCATTTCATGATCACATTTACATTTTTACTTTGTAAATGTGATCATGGCTCCTCACCATATACCCAAACCATACCTTCCACAGTGTAAATTGTAGTTGACTTTCCCAAAACACAAACTATGATTTTTTTTCCCCCTATCCACCCCCTAACCCTTTCCCACCTCCAAGCATTCCCCGCGCCCGCCTCCCACACCCCCTCACCTCTCCTCTCCCAGATTGCTTCCCTCCCCTACCACGAACCTGTATTTATAGAGTGACAGATGTTGTATTTGCACCTGAAGATGACACGAAATGTCGAAACCCGGGTCGTTTTATTAAACCTATAGTGGAGTATACAAATTTTTATTTAAGTTACTAAAAGTAGAAATTTAGGCAACACGTAGCCTAGGCAACAATGCCATACATCCGAATCCATAATATATATTCATGAGTATAGTTATACTATATCATTTCTTGGTGTTCCAGGGGGACACTCGCTGTGGAAATTTTTCCTCCCACTTAGAAAGCAGAGAGAAATATTTCTGTGTTTGTGTCGAATCTGATATTGCTTCGCTTCGCAAATAGAGTGGCGAAGGAGTAGTAAAAAATACTCGTATGCCAGAAAACATGAAATATAAAAACTGTTCCTGATTAAAAACCAGAACGATTGCTTTTTTTGAAATGGAGAAGAGCCAAAAATCGAACAGAAGTCTCGTTCAAAGAGGAAGAGGTAAAACGCAATGGGAAAAGAATGGCGCAAAGAAAATGAACTAAAAAGTAAAATCAAAGGGGGAAATAAAAAGCATAGCAATCATTACGGAAATGAAGAAGAATAAGGATAGGAATAATGAGACTCCGGCCGGCAGATAAAAAAATGGAACAGACCAGCATAAAATATCGTACGTAAAGGCAGAGAAAATAGCGATGCTGGAGAATGTGAGGGAAATAGTGATTTTCGGAAGAATGGTAGTGATTGAGGAATTTTGGAGTCGTTGAACTAAAAAATCGCGTGAAAGGGAACACGATGGTAGTGAATGAAAGGGAAGAGGAGAGAAAGAGACAGAGAAGGGTAAAAGAGCCAGAAAAACTCAAGACTTAGGGCAAGAAAGGAGAGGAAGATGGATGCCGAGATATTCACAACTTTAAGGCAAGACCGCGGGGCTAACATTAGAAGTACCTATCGGAATTTGCGGCGAACAAAATAGTACCTACCGACATAGACAAATTTGAACCCTTAGAAATAACTTATTTTTCAAACGGTGATATTCCCTTTTCAATTGAATTACTATGAGATATGTTTCAAAAATACCTTTTGTTTATAATTTTTCAGGAATTTGAAAGAATAATGGTCTCCATCAAAGAGAAATAGTGATTATTGGAAGAATGAGTGACTGAGGATTTTTGGAGTCGCTGAACTCAAAATGGTGTCAAAAAAGTAGATGACAGACGGCAAAATGACGGAATTAGCTCTGATATTGTTAAAGTGACATCAGGTGTCCCGCAAGGAAGCGTTATTGGCCCACTCTTGTTCATTATATATATAAACGACCTTTGCTCCCGAATTATCAGTAAAATGCGTTTATTTGCCGACGACGCTGTCATATACCGCGAAATTAGTAATCACTCTGACTTTGAAATTCTGTCATTGGACTTAAACGACGTTCATGCGTGGAGCAAAGAGTGGGGACTAGAACTTAATCTGAGAAAATGCACCGCGGTTCATTTCTTGCTTAGGTCGTCCAACTATCCCCATGTATATGTTGTGGATGGCGTTAGCATAAATGCGACAGATGAAGTGAAATACCTGGGAGTTACGATAACTTCGAACCTATCGTGGGGGACACATATAAGAAATATTTGTGGCAGAGCCCTGAAGAAGCTAGGATTTGGGAAGCGTGTTGTGGGAAGATTTTCGGATGAGAAAGTGAAAGAGAGGTGCTATTTCGCACTCGTCCGGCCTCACCTTGAATACGCAGCGAGCGTATGGGATCCGGCGGAGAAAGACCTAGTCCATGAACTTAATAAAATACAAAGGAAAGCTGCGCGATTCGTCAAAAACTGCTACGGCCGTACAGGAAGCGTTACACAGATTTTGAACGATTTAGGGTGGGAGCCGCTAGAGACTCGGAGGCTGCGCGCTAGGCTTAGATTGCTTGAGCAATTGAGAATGTATATCTTTCAGAGCGACACGGAGAACATCATATTAGAACCACATTATATTTCCAGGTCCGACAGAATCGATAAATTAAGAGAGATATTTTGCCGAACGGATAGGTTTGGGAATTCGTTTTTCCCCCGAACAATTAAGGACTTAAATAAATGCTAGGCAGAATTTTTTTTTTGTGGCTGGTGTCCTAACACCCCCCGCCACGTGCCTTTTGAGGTGGCTTGCGGGGTAGTATGTAGAAGTAGATGTAGAAAATAGTAGACGGGGTCAATTAAGAAAGCATTTGATATTTCATCGTATTAGATGCGGCGCATAAGCATTTGGACCAGGGACTCCCGTCGCGGGTCCAAGTTCCCGGGTGGTTAGTGTGAAGCTGCCGAACTGCAAATAATATTTCAGCGAAAAACAATAAAACTCCTGTTGATGAGGACAAATCTCGAATAAAAAAGGGCAGAGATTACGTGGGATTAAAATAAATCCTCTGTTACAAATTGGTGGAGGGTCATCATTGGCCGTTGAATCCTAAGATTGGTTGACTACAGCCCTCAACCCTTCCCTATCAAATGCTAGTTCACTTACCTCCTGGTATCTCTTGCTATGTACTTTCCCCTACATTTGGTCCATGAACTTATTCTTGGGTCTTCCTCTGGGGAATTTTCCATCTATTTTGCCTTCAATTATGTTCTTCACAAACCCGTTGTGTCTCAGGCTGTGTTCATTCCATCTTGTTCTTCTTTTCTCTATGGTGTTCCATATGTCGCCGCTAGTATATGGGATCCGTACGAGGAAGGTATGATAAAAGAATTAGAGCGCGTGCAAAGGAGATCCGCTAGGGTTGTTAAAGGCCGTTGTGATAATTGTTAATACAAGAACTAGGATGGGAATTACTATCAGAATGTAGGTTGAAATTTAGGTTACACCTTTTAAGTAAATTCAAAACCGATTTGTTCACAGATGACGTTAGATAGATATTGAGGACCCCTGCGTATTTTTCTAGGTTTGATCATATTAACAAGATTAGAGAGATAGATTGTCGTACCGATAGATTTAAAATGTCATTTTTCCCGCGTACTATAAGAGAGAACAATAGGCAGAGTAGCAAAGGGATAGGTAGGTGAAATATTGTTAGAGTAGTCTGTAGAGCATGATGCATGTAATAACAACCAATAATCCCTTCCTTATTATGTAGATACTAACCATCTAGCTCCATGTGACCCAATTTTCTAGCATATCTCCCTTAAATATCCTACTTGAATGGCAATAGTGCATGTTTGGTGATCTCTGCCACACACCCTCGTGGTGGCTCGCAGGGTACTACGTAGATGTAGATGTAGATATGGTCCTTACCTTTCTACTCATCTGTAAACTTCATCATTTCTTATTTTGTCCGTCCATTGGATCTCCAGAATTATCCTTCAGCACCAGGTATCGAAGGCTTCTAGTTTGTCCTGGTCTGATTTTCCAATGTAATAATAGATACCTATTTTAAAGATAACATATTTAAGTGTATAGGCACACCTCTCGATCTGTTACTATTACTCCGCTGATCTGATTCTGTTACTACGGCGATCACTCTTGTTCATACGAAGAGTTCTCAAAAAATAAAATATATTATCTTTTCTGAGTGGGCACCATTTCTTAATAATTTTTGTACAATCAAAATAATAAAAAGGCTACACTCTATTCATCTCAGAAAATATATACCTAATATTTGCCACATTCCTCGATCTAAATTCCGGAGGAGGGACTGAAATTACAAATTGTTAAGTGTACCCAATAGATGTTGAAATTAAGCGTTTGACTTTGGTATTCTGGTCGTAATTACTTAAATTTCTTGGTAAAGCTATTATCAAATAATCTCATTACCACATGCCCTACGGCGTTGTGCCACATGTAAAGGGAATAAAAGCTCGAAATTTGATTTTTTTAACCTATATTCTACCAGTAGGATGTCAGTCGTCCGCCTATGTAGGAAGATACAACAGAAGAAATCAATCTCCACTTCAACCTATATGTATTAATACAGCAAAAGCCGACGAAAGCAAATTTTACTTTCGTCGGCTTTACAAAACTTGGGCTGTGAAAACAAGTCCAACTATATACCTAACTTTATAGCTTTGCAATGATATTTTTTCCTCACCGGTAAACCATATCTCATTTCAAATAAGTAATTTTACCGGTAAAGGTAGCTTTCAATAAGGTCAGAGAATCTCATTCCGGTTTTATACCATTCCTGGATCATTTTTACCTCGAGCATTTCCTTTTTCGCCTCAGCATACGATCTAACCTTCTTCATCCCGACAATTAAACCTATTCTCCTTCTTCCCCTTCCAACGCTTGCATCCTTCCCTCTATCACAGCAACCCATCCTCCCTATTACTATTTTCATCCACCTATCCGGCCTATCCCAGATTTTATTATGAACTTCCTTTTCCTCGCCCACTATAATCAGCACTTCCATCCGCAGTGAAATATTTCTTCAGCGTCGGTTATTTATGGTGAAATTCGATTGCGCTCAATAAAATAATAATGCTAAAATAATATTTCACCGCGTCAAGTTATGTTAACACGAAGCTGAATTGAACATACAGTGCTTACACGTGATAATGTTCGAGGCGGATGTACAACTCATATTCAGAGTTACAACTATAGATCGAAAATGTACATGAAATTGTGAGGATAAATATATGGCTATTCAATCATTCATCATCATCACAGGTTTTTACAACCCTTAAGGCTGGGACACAATCAACGTGTACGTGTAACGTTAGCCGTTGACGGGTATGCGCGAAAAGATGGCTGACGGGAAAGTATAGCGAGCGGACACAATCAACGTGTACGGGGAGTACGTGTACGCGAGAGATGAGCAACTTTCATCTCTTCCCGTGTCCTGTACACGGAAAACCTATCAGAACAGTCCTGAGAATCCGGGAATGGGAGCCATCTCTCTGCAGATTCAACCAACTGCTGAAGATAGCTCTTGGCGAAGACAACTTATTTACTTTCACACTTGTTTACGCCTGATCTCTTAGCTGCGCCTGCGTTATTCAATTGTCACTCCGGGCCGCGTCAACGTCGATTGTGTCCGCTGACTTGCGTTCCCCGTCTCCCGTTGTCCCGTTAACGTCTCGCGTCGCTCGTACACGTTGATTGTGTCCCTGCCTTTAAGTTGGTTGACTGCAGCCATCCACCCCTCCCTTTCAAATGCTAGTTCCCTTACCTCCTGGTATCTCTTTCTATGTAATTTCCTCTGTATTTGGTCCGCGATCTTATCCCTGCGTCTTCCTCGGAGAACTTTTCCCTCTATTTTGTCTAAAAATTAAGTTCTTTAGAAACGCAGTGTGTCTCAGTGTGGGTCCAATCCATCTTGTTTTTCTTATCTGAATGGTGTTCCACATGGTCCTATCCTCTTCTACTCTCCTGAAAACTTGATAATTTTTTATTTTGTCCGTCTATTCAGTCATTATACATTTCAGCGTTTAGCCGCAAGATTTGTAATGCGAAATTTTAAAAGGAAGGCTAGTGTAACGGAGATGATGAGGGTATTGGGCTGGACATCACTCGAATCGAGGAGGAGGAAAGCACGTCTCAAGTGCATGCATAAGGCTTATATTGGTGATCCTGCGTGGAGGGATATATCCAAAAGGTTAAATAAGCCTAGTTATCTGGCGAGAAGGGACCATAAATATAAGATAGAGCCTCCGAGGCAGCTTTCAAATTTATTGAAATATTCCATCCTGAAACGGGGGATAAAGGATTGGAATAAGTTGCCCAAGAGAGTGCTAAAGCCCTTCCCAAGTAGAACACCGTTGTTGATGATGAGATTGAGGGGAGTTGTACTGTGAAGGTTTTCCCCCTATATGTTTCTAAGGTAATAACTTTGCTTTTTTTGTATTTTGGCAATGTCTTTGTTTTAATTTTTACATGTATGTGTATTGGTATTTGCTCGGTTCATGCCGATCTGTGTTACCACCGGACCATATGGTCTACTTGTAGCAATTTCTTAATAATAATAATAATAATATAGCAAACGTTGGTGACGACCAAAAGAGAGTAGAGAGTGGCTTGTGGGCTTAAGAGGACGCATCATACCCTTCGGTAAGGAAAAGTTCTATCGAAAATCCACAAGATGGCGTCACTCGAACCAGATCGAGGCGTTTTGGCGTCAGGAGTCTCTTACTCCAGGATAACTCTCGCACAAGGCTACAGTCGTCGGTAAGTTGTAGCCAAGTCTCCGGCGCGTAATTACAGGCAGCGCTTATATAAGATCTGAGAAAGAACACTGAACTAATTTCATCACCGTCCGAGCACATCATGGCCGAAAACCATTCAGGTAGCTTGTCGAAATATACCAATTACAGATTCTATCTTACAACCGTGACGGCTGTTACTTTGCATTCCGATAGAAGAGGGATTGATACATCTACATTAGTTTAAGATATGTCAATAATAATAATAGTTTTCATAAAAATATACCCTACATCTTGCCGTTTTCCCGATGGTTTAATTATGCTCCGGGACAAAATTTTCATGTTTCAAATACGAGCCTCCCTTGGCAAAGGTCTACTTTTTATACTGTAAAAATTTGAAGTTGATGACATCAGACTTTAACAAAAAGTCCGGGGTCGGAAATCATCACAAATCCAACCTGTCGAGCGGGTGTGATGCGTCGCCTTAAAGAGAGATGGAAGATGACTGGATTGCGAGAAGGGCGGTAGGTTACAGATTCGGCGGAGGTACATAAGTGCCTCCGTCGTATCTATGAGTGATTAATGCGATGGTATTGTGTGAGTTATATCCAAAGCTATGCTTTTGGTGGGGGCTGGGACTGCCAGGGAAAAGGGGAGAAAATAACTGACGTCTCTAGGGTCCCATTTCTAAAAACCAGTTACATCTCTGCATTTTACTCCAAACTGAAATATGGATACATTTTCGCCATAAATCTTTATTCAGTACCGTAAATAAAAGCTGTAGTGTTGTACTACTTTAGATTTACTGTACCTTAATGAGTGTATCAAGAATAGTAGGTATATCAAATTTCATACTTCATAGATCTTTTCGCGTAGTTGGGTATGCTTGAACCATATTGAATCTAGCTTTTGCCATTTTCAACGTATAGTTTAAAAAAGTAGTTTTATTTGATAAAAAAGTCGCAAGTAATGATTTTTTACCATTTACTTGTTAGCTTTAATCGAATCAATGCATTTACTTGTTAGCTTTAATCGAATCAATGCATGAATATTTTGTTCGATACCAGGAAATGTTAACCAAAACTGTCCAAAGGCTTTTTTCGCTCTGTGTGAAAAGCGGTCGATAGAGTTCAAAAACCTATAGCATTCACTACAGCGAACACAATTTGCATCAAATTCGTCTAAATAACTGTGATCATCCGCTTTTTATGGAATAAGCTTTTTACTTTAATAGCTCGTAGGACTTGAGGCTTAAATACCTATATGAAAATGATATTTTGACGATGATTTTGGATACACCAATTTTGAACAAATTCTTGGGAATATTTGGCCGAATAAAAATTATTTATGAGTATGAAAAAGTGAATAAACTCACTATAATCAGGATTGAAAATTACAGTCGGGCTAGCTCTCCGTATTGAGCTCAGCGTATTAATTCATTCTGATTTAATGATCTGGGGAGCGTTAATGATTTCGGGTTTTGTGAGTGATCATGCAAAATAAACTCTATAAAATCCATAGAATCATATGTAATTTTATTACTCAATAGGATAAACTGATCAATCAATTATCCCTCCGTCTGATTTGATGGAGCTTGCAATTGGTTGAAGGTATTAAAAGAGAATTCATCTGGGATAAAGCAGCGTGGAGAACGAGAGCCTTTACTCACGCTTCAACAAGATAAAACCTGTTTTACATTGCAATTAATTTTTATTTTCTCAATATTTTCACGCCCCATAGTAAATAGACTATGGACTTTAGCTAGTAGTTGTGAGACACTATATGCATGCTCGTAGCAGTTTTTAAATTAACTGCTTTCTCGTGGAGATTCCAGTGAGTGGGATTAAATCACGTGTCAGTAGTTCCTACTTTCCTCTCACCTTTAGCTGTTCCCTCGTATTGGTACTTTTAATTGGCTGGATCAATTGTCGTTTATGTATAAATTTGCGCGAAACTTTCATACACTATCTTATTTATAAAGTGAATGGATGAAAGTGGAATAAATTAATTGTTACCGATATGTTTTTTTTAAGAATTTAATGCTATTTTTAACGTATCTTGAGGGAACCTGACACATTTTTCGAAATAACTCGATGACATATGTGGACCCCAGAAGTCAAGGGGTCTAAGTGACACTTTTGAAGAAAATAAGTTAGGTACAGGAATGGGATGTGAAAATATTAATCTTTTAGGTGGTAAAGGGATCCAAGTGATTTTCTTGACAGGTGCTGCTATCTAGGGTAATGCCTCTTAACTACTTAGTGGGTTGTACTGAACATTTTCAACCTTGACTTAAGTTTTCTCAAAACAACAATTTTGTTACTTAGACCCCTTGACTTCTGGGGTCCTCATATGTAAAGATATCCTCCTGAACGCGAAAACATACCTATCATTTAATTATAATGATCCTTATTTAATATCAAGGTAGCGGGACGAATAAAAACACACATTTCCGGATGGTTTTCGAAAAATCTCGAATTCCGCGCCGTAAATCCGAGTCATAAAATGCTTGAATTGAAACGAAATCTTAAAAATATAATTCCTAAAAAGTCTATAATTTTAGTTTAACAAGGCACTTTTCAAAGCACGCTCAACCAGAGGTGGTAACGTCCGGCACCTCATCACCCTTGAAGGCGAGACACTGTTTGCCGAAACCAAAAGGAATCAAATCCAATTTGCTGATTGTCGGCAAAACGATTGTTTGTTTGCGCGCTCTTAATCAAACGGGCGTCGTGCGGATTAAGCGTCATCTCTGCACTCTTAGCAAATTCCACCGGTTGATTGGAAATTTGGTCGATTCGTTTTCTCTCTCACTGATTGGGAATTGAAAACGGTACTTTTCAGTCGATACTTTTGCCGTTTATCTGATTATTTGGTCACTCTTTGTTGATGTGTGTTATGGTGAGATTGTTTTTCCATTACATTTCCAAGAATCGACACCCACCTTGATTCTCATTGGCCGATGACAAGTTTTCCTCCTCGACCTTTTCAGTCGCCAATTTCACCTTTCGATTTAATTGTAAGGAAATACACAGGGTTCAGTCAGTGAGTTAAATATTTTTAATGGCAAATAAATGCCAGGTAACTGCGGCAGTTAAGAGTCGTCAATTATTAAGCGCATCTTACAGTATCACTTACAATGGAATTTCTCTTACATTTTCCCGGCGTCTTTGCTGGATAAATACATTCCACTGGATAGATATATTCCACTGGTATTCCACCGGGTAAGCAAGTCCATATCTCCCGACGTTTCGAATAACGGCTGGTTCTTCATCCTCATTCAGAACCCCTGGAGATGGAGAGCAAGTCGTTTTTCGAAACGTCGGGAGACATGGACTTTTGCTTACCCGGTGGAATACCCGAGAGACATTTATGGAATATCTCATATAATCATTGAGATGGTAAACATTCGTGCCTGAAATTAATTTTATTTACCCATGAAATGAGGTCATTCAGTCAATATATTTGTCAGTTTGGTTTGTCATTTTGAGAATTGGTTCTAATGTGCATAGGAGTCGGCGGGGACTGAAAGATACGAACATTGAGTACATGTTAGGAAAGGTTTTATTAATTATTATTGGTGGAAACTGCTGAGTATTTGCGTTTTTACGGTGGTCACTAAATTCTTCTGACAAAATGTTTACCTTGCCATAAATACGGAGGAGTAGGGATCGATCGGTAATTATGGAGTTGTTACGGCATGTTTGAAGAGCAAAAAAAAAACTTAAAATCGCCGGAGTTCTGTAGGTTACTCGATTTTCACACTGTATTTGTGCCTTCATTTCAATTGGATTAGACCTCTTCGAACTGCGCCGATTTCTTATTGAGACATGTTTTATTTCCTCTCCATTCCTGTAGCAACATAAGGCTAGAGATAAGTTGTTGCGTGGTCTTCCAGCGTGATTTTTCCAATTAGCTCTCTTGTCACTCTTTACCAAAGATAAATATATGCATATGTCACGTGACTTTGGGCTACGAGTTTAAAGAGTATGAAATCATCAAGAAACGTCATTGATGACATGCATTTTTTCACTTTGCTTTACACATACTCCTAATTAGTTCACGCATGAAAAGTTTTTTTTTTTTTAAGTATATGAATGCCTTTATTTGCATTAAAAAAAACTTGGTCCTTCTAAGCCATAAGGCTTGTCAGAAGGTTCCATTATTATATTACATAGTGGCATATTACAAGCATAACATTTAATAGTCTAAATAAAAATTACCCTACTGGTATATTGCTTACATTACATTTATATTACATTATAATTTTAATTTCATAAAAATAATTCAATGACAATAACATAACATTTAAATTTATAAGGAATATTGAAACCAAAATAGGAAAAAGTATTATTACTTATAAATATCAGGTTGTTATAAGCTATTACATATTCACAATTTCGCTAATTAACCATTGTTTCACTTTTGTTTTAATTTCGGCCAAGGATTTTAGATTATGCAGAGTCTTAGGCATACAATTAAAGGTATGAGGTACAACATACTTTAGCAACAGTTTTACCATACGTATTCTTGTAATAATACGTTTCTAACAAAGGACTGTTACGTTTATCCATACAATGTGTATTGTTACATGGTATTTTATGCTCTTTTTTGAAATAGTTCTCTATAATAATAAGCCATTTAAACATTTTATCCAC
Organism: Ceriagrion tenellum; assembly: GCA_963169105.1. Lineage (NCBI taxonomy): Eukaryota > Metazoa > Arthropoda > Insecta > Odonata > Coenagrionidae > Ceriagrion > Ceriagrion tenellum. The sequence goes on along the minus strand of OY720643.1, from coordinate 44,639,789 downwards.
AGTTAATATATTATATTTAGTACACAAGGATTTTAGGTCAGTATTGCAACAATGCTTGGAACCATCCGTATCAATTAATTTCAATATTCTCTTTTGGTTCTTGACAATTGTGTTTAACAGAGTATTTGATGCCATTCCCCAGACTGTGATTCCATATCTTAATATACTCTCAACCATTGCAGAATAAATCATTAATTTTATACTAATAGGTACAATATCTCTTAACATAAATATTTGATAAGCTGCAATTCGAATTTTTTTGTTAATTTTATCAATGTGAAAAGGCGCACGCCTTTCACGCAAATCTCTACATATGTATGCAAGTCGCTCAAACTATCATACCATGACGATGTGAAGAAACTTAGCTGATATTCGACGTTTCCACATTTCCTGACACCAGGGAGACCAAAGTGAATATGCGGATTAAGGATTAATATCATGGAAAGCACTGCTAGCGGTTAAAAGAACACAAAAAACTGGTCACGCCAAAGCATAAACTACTTGAAATTTTCACAAAAGTTACAGTTTTAAAGTCGCTTCAGAAATTCCTTGGTGAATATGAATGCGAAATACCATGTGAAAAAGAACAGTTCATAAATGAGTCGAGGTAACGGCGATAAACATAAAAATAGGAGGATGGATGTAACTGGAGCAATTGAGTGATTCACCTCGTAAAAACGACGAATTCTTGTCGATTGGAAAATTTCATCAACTTCTGAGGATTGAGCACATTCTGTGCTGTCATCAGCTGATTAAGTCAACCGGTTGATATGGCGTTGGAACGCGTATGTAGTTCTGTAATTAATTACTAAGTTACTTGAAGCTCATTATTTTCCCATTCCTCAGCCCAATTGGTGGAGTGATCAAAACGCCATTCCTCCAGAGGAAATGGAAGGTACCGACTCGTCGGCGTGCGAAATACTGACCAACACCCGCCAGCCCCTCACCGAAGAAGCAATTAGAGATCTCGGGTGACTGCGAATCAAATTTCTCAAAGTGGTACTTTTTCCAGTTAACTCTGTTTCCACTCTTTACCCATTGACAAAAGAACTGCTAGCGATGAAAAAGAGCTTTAAAAAACTAGTCTCGACGCAAAATATAACACGGGAAACTTCTACATGAATTAAAATTTTTAAGTTGCTTTAGAAATTTGCGATGGAAAAGAATGCGAAATATCTTAAGCCGTAAGCCTCGAAGGCCTTGGAGACTAGGGGTGGATTTCGACCAGGTACGACCGGGAACGTGAACGACGCAACAAGGCCACAAGGCTGGAACAATCAAATTGCCACCAGAAAAAAAACACTGTTCATCTACATCTACGTAATATCCTGCGAGCCACCACGAGGGTGTGTGGCAGGGGGTGAAGATCATCAAACATGCACAATTGCCATGCAACTAGAAAATTTAATGGAGACATGCTAGATAATAGGGTCACATGCAGCTAGATGGTTAGTATCTACATAATAAGAAAGGGATTATTGGTTGTTGTAACATGCATCATGCACTACAGACTACTCTAACTATATTTCTCCTACCTATCCCTTTGCTACGCTGCCTATTGTTCTCTCTTATAGTACGCGGGAAAAATGACATTTTAAATCTATCGGTACGACAATCTATCTCTCTAATCTTATTAATATGATCAAACCTAGCATAATACGCAGGGGTTCTCAATATATATCTAACGTCATCTGTGAACAAATCGGTTTTGAATTTACTTAAAAGGTTTAACCTAAATTTTAACCTGTGTTCTGATAGTAATTTCAATCTTAGTTCTTCTATTAAACTCGTAACACTTATACAATTATCATAACGGCCTTTAACAAACCTAGCGGATCTCCTTTGCACGCGCTCTAATTCTTTTCCTGGTTGGGTTGGATATTAATAAACCAGATCCCATTCTTATGTAAGTGAATAAGTATGGAATTTTCCTTGGATGGCTGGAGTATGTAAAAGTATTATTATAATGGAGACAATCCATTTTCTACTTGGGATTACCGGCATGTTTCGTCACGCCCTCGAAACGAAATTAAAAAAAAAAAAAACAAGTTGCTGCCCTACCACCTCGTCCCTCTCCAAAACGAAAGGATAAGGCGAGCATTGCGAGATTTGAGGAGGTAAACGAGAGCAATTGCGTTTTCATACAAGACGAGACGTGAGATTTATTTTCACTCAACTCCAACAAAATGACCCCTTCATGTTTCCTTCGGAGACGGCTTGAAGGTAGCGGGAACAGTATCTTTGGAGCTCGCTTAGAGCGGAATGACTCGGCCGCATTCGAACAAAGGCGTAAATTATGACGGGGGAGGGTCATTAAACGTTGGGGCAACTCAATCCGCGGCTGCCGTGCGCGCTTCCTTTGTTTGTCTCCAGTTCACTGGACGGAGCCTGCCTGCATGCATCTCGGAGCTCAAGAAAACAAACCCGCAAGGCGTGAGCAAATCGTGAGCAAGGATTTCCGTGAAGTAGTCTCGCGCTTTGTCCTGCCCGGCATGCCTTCGGACCTCGGTAAACTTACATCATACGTTTTCATAATCTTTTAGGTGGATGGCGCTTAAGTTGCGAGTCATTGAGGGTGAATTTTGATATTTTTTCTAGTCAAATGAAAGAAAATTCAATGACTACACATCAGTTAGGTATCTGAGTATTAGTAAATATTGATGTTCTTGATTTATGCATGGTATTTTGAATCTATAGTAGTAGTCCTTGTACCCCTTGCATTTTGGGACGATGACGATCTTGGTTAGTAGATTGTTAATTGGCGCGTTGCATGTGTTGTTCGCTGGTTTCAATGTAATTTCGGCGTTCTGCCGCATAATTCATGCATGCCTGGTGCGGAAGCACCCCCTGCAACACATCCTTTGGGTGGCTTTCGGGGTATGACGTAGATGAGTTATTACGGGGGAAATCTCAATACATGTAGTGATATTAGATGTGCAAGATATATTTTCTTATACTTTCATCAACATTTACGAAATACCGAGCAAGCCACCACTAAGAACGCAAGTAAAAATTTAGGTTAAACCATTTAAGTAAATTCGAAACCGATTTCTTCACAGATGACGTTAGATATATATTAAGAACCCATGCGTATTATGCTAGGTTTGATCATATTAATAAGATTAGAGAGATAGATTGTCGTACCGATAGATTTAAAATTTCATTTTTCCCTCGTACTATAAGAGAGAACAATAGGCAGCGTAGCAAAGGGATAGGCAGGTGAAATATAGTTAGAATAGTCTGTAGAGCATGATGCATGTAATAACAACCAATAATCCCTTCCTTATTATGTAGATTATAACCATCTAGCTCCATGTGACCCTGTTATCTAGCATATTTCCCTTAAATATCCTACTTGCATGGCAATAGTGCTTGTTTGGTGATCTTCACCCCCTGCCACACACCCTCGTGGTGGCTCGCAGGGTATCACGTAGATGTAGATGTAGATATTCTAATTTAAACATATAGCCAGTTAAAGCCTCTTTAATTACTACTTTTGCACTTATTTAATTTAATATAATTTAGTGAGGTTGATTCCATAAACACAGATCTTTCTCGCGTGCTTCATCAGTGCTTCAACCCCTCATAGCTCACTTGCGTTACATCCCCAGTCCTTCTTCCCCTATCTTTAGTGTTTAGTTTAGTTAGTTTAGTGAAAGTCAGTTACCTCCCGCTGTCAGCTCCATAGCCATTCCCTGCAGGAAATAATCTGCTAGACCTTCAGCGTTAAGAAAAAAGGGTTTTGAGATTAGGATGGCTTCCTTTAGGTCTGCTCTTTACCTCCTAAGGAGCTCACCCGATTGCGAGTCCTTAGGGGCTCGGATCGCTGGGCTTGAGAGGACGGTAGACGAGCTTCGTGCCTTGGTGGAGCGGTTGGTGGCAAGTCCTGGAAGGTCGCGGGGAAATGGGGGGGGCCCAACACCCTCCAAACGTGTCAAGGTCCGAGGAAGCTCGGGCACTGTCACGGGATGGAGGGTTGAGGAACTTTCCCAGACTTCCGTGCCTCCGGAGGAGTCTCCCTCCGTTGCTTCTGACGCATGGATTGTGGCCTCAAGGCGTAGCCACAAGATGACAAGGATTATCTAGCATGCCTTCATTAAATATCCTAGTTGCATGTCAATAGTGCATGTCTGGTGATCTTCACCCCCTGCCACACACCCTCGTTGTGGCTCGCAGGGTAGTAAGTAGAAGTATATAACTAAAACTAGATTATTTACTGCACGGACATCAGTGTAACTGTGAGGAGTAATATTAGACAAAATAATGAACTGCAATGATGAGAAGGTAGCATTGATAAATGTACACAAATGCATTATCCATTCACTGGAAGAGTGTTTTGTTAATGGCCAAGTAAGATGGCGCCGCGCCGCGCCGCCGACATCTAGGACCGGCGGTGGTATCGGCGGCGCACAGGTCTAGAGAGGATAAAGCAGTAGACTAACTGGGTGCATGTTTCCATATGACCTTCTAATATTTGAATCCCGTTATAGCCCTTTTAGCCTCAAAGTAGTCTCTGGTTGGATATTTTAATACAGCAAAATTTTCGGCGATTTTATCTTTCACCAGATGGCAACCGAGCGTTTTCGCGCAGCATATTATAACGCTAATCCGATTACAATAAAATCATTTATCCATTATGCAATTAAAAAGTCAAATCAACGTCAATTTCCATTATAATATCAAGCCTATCAGCTACACATAAGATTTGATGGCAATTGATGATTGATTTTACTGCATTAACCCACCTTTTTTTCGAAATATATGTATAGCGGTGGAAATTGCTTGGGATCTCCATATATTTACACATTTTAATATTGACAACTAATGAAAAGAGAGGAATATGCTTTTCATATGTATTGTTTATATACTATACATCCAATAAATTAATCATGAAGTAAATAAGAAAATAATTTTACCGACATATTTGATGCCTCACATTCCCGACGGTCGGAAGGAATAACAAATAATCACGCACTGGGTATAGTCAATATGTTCACATGCATTGCCGATGAACGATGAACTTATCCGAATATGGTTACAGGCTCTAATCATCAGGTGATTAGTATTTTCTCACCTACTCAGACTTATTTACATTACGCTGAAAATTTTCATTCATTTGGTAGGTCCTAATGTGTCCCTGAGAGGTGTCCGTTTGTCCCAGGGTGAAGATCGGGTGACTTTTATTGCGTCATTTTCAATACATAATGAAATTTTACAGTGATCTTTGTTGGTCTCTGCGACTAAACGTTCATGACTTTGAACTTGAATCAAAGAACTTGATAAAAATTATAAGATAATTCTGCCAAATTAATTATGTTTCACATTGTCACAACAATAATTCTTCCAATTACCAATGGTGAATATAAATTTATTGAAAAAATGTAGGAATTTTGGAATACATATCATTAGATTTTATTCAGATAAATTTCGTTGATTAATTGGCAGATGTGGGGGTAGTCTGATGGCGTCGTTAGGCGGAGATTTTGATGGAGGTTTCTGGAGGTTTTACTGCAAAGAAAAATTAATATGAGGTCAATACAAGGTAGTCTCCAAATTGTTCCGAAAATTTCCAGGATAAGTCCTAAAGCTAACATCTTTATGTATGTTTAAATCCTAGTATACTATGATTTTACAAAACCGAGAATCTCATGCGAATAATGAAATATTGGTAACTAGGCTTCGTCAGTGGAGAAGGGGAGGCAGATGCCGTGCGCGCTTTGAGTTTATTGAAAGATGGGGAAGGTTGATGTGCCTGGGGGGAGGAAAGGACGAGAGAAATGGCATAGGGGAATAGTAAATTCTTGAGCCCGTAGAGCGGAAGAAGTAGAGGACTTGAAGGTAGAGACTTTTTTCTACGTGTAGTATAATGGACAATTTTCGAGGATCAGAGGTAGGAGGGAGCGGATGCAGACTCATGTGGGTGGGGGAGGAGTGAGAGGGTGATGGGGGAGTGTTGGCAGGATGGAGGCTTTGCATGTAGACAAGAAGATCATCCTCGACCTTTAAAATCCGATGACAGTAGAGGTAGTTTCAGGGCGACGTTTCATTCGTCATATAATTCTATGTATTTCATCTCATTTTAAAGGAAAGGGTCTAACTTTTCCAAAGATAACAAAAGATCTTCTGCGTTTTCACTTTCTTTTGAGACATAACCAACAAATTCGAGACATTTTAGTAGTGAAGTAGAAGTATTTTAGAAGTTTTTAGTGGTTTAGAAGGATATTTATTGAGAGAAATGGTAAAATATATAAGGATTTAAATTAAGGTTTCCCGTGATAAATGTTACATCTCGTATCCATAATTATACAGCATCATTACTTAAAATTTTAGCCTGAACAGTATCGATATGAAAATATTTTAACCGCCTCGATGTAAAAATATCTTTGGGCATTGTTTTTTTAATAAAATACGCTTTAATACTCCTCACTTAAGAGTTAGCATTTCAAAATTTTGAATGAACCAGAGTCGTACACGAATGTGTTGATTTCAAGGACATTAACTTTTATACCATAAATAATTATGATTTTTACGCCTTATATTTTAAACTTTTTGAATCGAATAATAAAACAAAAAACCTGTTGCAAATATTTTTGAGCATTTGTAACAGGTTTGTTGTCTTTGATTTGCTCTATCTATCCGTCTATTGATGTCATCATTACACTCGATGTAAAAGGCCAACTGTGCTTTTTTTGGCTCAAGACTTTTCAGAATGTAACTCAGAAAGATATACTTCATTAGAACTGCTATCTATGGAACAATAGAACCCTAGTGTCCTTTAAAATATGAAGTATCTAATTTGAATAGGTGTTACGTTTAATTCACTTTAATTTCATATAACCTAGATCTCTATAGATTTTATTTTTATCCAACCTAAATCTCTAGTAAAAATCATGTAAAATATGTGAAGTTATGGTAGTGCTGTGCGAATCAGAGTATTTCATTTCGAATCAAACTTTTTTTTTAATGTTGGTAGCGACTCAAATCACTCTAAAATTTCGCTTGTGAATCGAATATGAATCTATATAAAATGCAAAACCTGCAAATATTAGGAGGCATTTTAAAATACGTCTTGGAATTAAAATAGTACATGATGATTAAGTTTCAGAATCCTCGAATAGTCTTTAGAAGCTTACCTTAAATTTTTAGGCGTAAAGCATATCCATAATGTGAAAAGGCCTTTTCCCCCTTTGTTAAACATGGTCTGTTCGTACTCTGCCGTAATTTCGAAAGTTGAACCGTGCAGTTAAAGTAGTAAATATTTCCACCCTACTTCAATGCCTTACATTAGCTTTTATATCTACAGTGGCGCAAAGAATAGCACAGAATAACATGTGGTTGTTGAAATTTTCGTTCCGCGTGAGGAAAACATTGCCTAACGGAAGGCTCACCATTTTAGGAATGAGCGCCATGTTTGAATGCATTCAATGATTCGAAGACGAGTCTATCAAATTTGGATATTTCGAATCATCCGGTTTCGAAGCATCCCTATTCGATGGCGAATTAAATTCGAATCAAGCCTAATTCGAGTTCATTCGAATCGATTTCGAAGGATTCGCACAGCACTAAGTTATGGACTATATTTCTTTTACTTTAGAAGAAACAGATGGTCTTTTCTGTCGAACCCAACGTGTATAATATTGCTATGCATAATGTTACAAAATTAAATGTTTGAGTAACAACGTCGGATAGAGGTGAAATATTAGGAGGCATTTTAAAATACGTCTTGGAATTAAAATAGTACATGATGACTAAGTTTCAGAATCCTCGAATAGTCTTTAGAAACTTACCTTAAATTTTTAGGCGCAAAGCATATCCATAATGTGAAAAGGCCTTTTCCCCCTTTGTTAAACATGGTCTGTTCGTACTCTGCCGTAATTTCGAAAGTTGAACCGTGGGTAAGGTTGAGGTGAAGGGGAGGGATATTTGGATAAGGGGAAGATGGAGGAGTAATGGTTAAGGGGAGGGGAATTGTGGGAGTGAGTGGGCGGGACGGCGGAAGAGTGGATGAGGGACTATGGGGTGGGGAAGGAGGGGAGCATGCAGGAAGACACTCAGGTGTAAACGGCGAGGCAACGGACGGAGGACATCTGTGGAAGGAGGGGAACTTGCAGGTACTGGCTCGAGCTTCACCGGTAGCACAACTGAGGGGTGCATGTCTCCATAATGGCGCTTGACTGAAATTTTTCTATTCTTATTATATGCCCATTTTTTGTTTCGGCTTTCCTTCGTCCCCTGGTCCTTTTGTGCTCGGCAACAGGTGACTGAAATGCAAGATCGATTTAGTCATTAGCTAAGTAATCAGAGATATTTCTCATAAGAAAGCAGTCGACTACTCCTTAGCACCGCAGTCACCTTAAACATTGATTTAAGTTTCACCTTGAAATGGCGATAAAGTTTAATCAGGAGACCAAAGGAGTTGAAGATCACGATTCACTTTTTAAATTTGGCTGCTCATTGTAAAGGCCGTTTTACACGGGGCACGAAATTGCTCAACTTAACACTGCATTAATTCCGCAATCTGCCGTGCAATAATTATTGCGAAAACTAATTCGTGACTGCTTTACACGGTGGTCGTAGGCATGCATTTATTCGTGAATTCCAGTCGTCTGATAAGTACGCAAAGAGCGAGTGTTTTGTTCAAACAGGAGAGATACGATATTCTGTACGCGACGTTGTTGACATTCAGTGAAAAATATGGTTGTGGTGATTGTGGGATTCTGTGATATTGAGTCACTCTCTCTCTGTGAGAAAAATAATGGATCAGGAGGAGGCTGCATTGATTGCTGCAGAGCTAGCAGTAGTGGGAATTATGATCGGTGCCGCAGAGCTCATAGAAAGGCGTAACCACAGGAGAATAGCCAGAAGAGCACTTTGGATGCGGGAGTGGATGCGTAAGGGAGAGGAGGGAACGGGCATAGGCGGGCAAGGATAGGTCAGAATGGAGGAAATTATTGAAGCAGAGTTAGGTGTACAATTATGTATCAACGAGTGAAACATTTTGACTGTGCCTACCCCGGAAGGGAACGGCGTGATGGGTATGTATGTAAGTTATCGCGTAATATTACATGATAAATGATCTTATCCTGTGAGGACACCGAATTGCAAAATGAAGACTAGTTCCTTATAAATCCACTGCGGAAATACAAATATTTTATAAAATCAACTAAATTTCCTGACGGTGCAGGAGAAATCAAGTTTTTTTGTAAAAAAATACTCTTTGTCTAATATATATCTATGCCTTTATCGCTCACATAAGATTTCAGGAAACTTCTGAGAAAAAGAAGGGGTAGGTCACACATGAAGATACTTTAGAAAGACTGTGCAAGTTTCTTGGCTCTCCGACGAGCATCCAGCACAGATTATAATGTCGTCTACGTCAGGTAAATTATAATTCCTCACGTCGACGTATCACTCTGACTCATCCAACATTCAGTATGATTACTGGGCTCATGAAAATATTTATCTTATTTTTGTAAAAACCACGTTGCCTTATATGCTATTATGTGTTACACGCGTGCATACGTGATTTGACAATAATGCTATAGAAGACACTTCCAATAAGTGGATACAATTTTCTCGGTGAGGGTTCCTTTGTCTGGATCAAACTTCTAGATTTGGCATCCAGCTAGAAGCTGCTACAGTAAATTAATACCCTCGTATCTTATTTTTCATTTGCATGCCTTATTCTTGGAAAATATCTAAGTGATATAATTATCACCGATCCTGTCTGACCTTTAACTTCTTATTCAAAATCCACCTCTAAATTCGTCGAAATCCTTTTCCTGTCGTCTCTTACGTAAGAATTCAATACTAATTTGGTCCACTTAAAATCCTCTGACTTGTCACAGAATGCAGCCGGGTGGTTCTGAGCTATGTGAACTGTATTGATAATCTAATTTCTAAACAATGAACATCCATATTGATTATAGAAAAGGAAGGAATAAAGGAAAATATTAAAGGAATAAGTTCATGGGCCGAATAAACAGGAAAGTACAAGGAGCTTTTACCATTGTTTGCTCGATCGCTCTCTGACGTCTGCTACTGACTAACACGACTTACATTAGACACTTTTACCGACTGCAGCAGCTACCCGTGTTTACCTATCACTCAGCTACGGGCTAACTATTAAAGATAACGACTTCAAATTTTCTTCATTTGGTTTTGGAGATAACATTCTGAAAGGTGATATGAAAGAAAAAATTTGATCCGTCTGGGTTAGTGAGGAAACTTACCTGAACTTTGGCTAATAAAAACTTACTTCTCAGCCCAAAATTTCAAAATCGGTGACGATTAACCTCGGGCGACATCATTCTTCTCTACTTTACGTAAAGAACATCCATTATTACTAGTTTCCGAGGTCGCAATCTTTTGAACGGTGCTCCCTTGCTCGCTAAAAATCGAACTATTTTTGAACACTATGGGACCGAAACGTGCCGTCAAGAATTTGTTTCCCCGAAAAGTCGTAGGAGGTGGAGGTTGTTAGGGCTTTCGTCTTGTGCACGCGGACACTGTAATCTACTCCCTAGATCACTGCAGTCGGACTTCTAGGGGGGGGGACATTCAAGTATTACGTAAGACTTTTTTTTGGTGGGACGGGGTTGGGATCATCTTACATTCCCTTAAGAAGAGGGGGAGGGGCAAGATGAAATATTATATGCGTATTGAGAAAAAGGGTGACCCAACTTCGCCAGAGAGCCAGCGGAAGGATTACCTCAGGGGTAGGCGGGCTCTGGCGGAAAACTCCGAAACGACAACGAACACCAGAGGCGAGGGGTCTGCTGCGCTTGGGCTTGGGCTTGGGCAGTCCGCCGCAGGATGCGCCCTCCGAAGTCATATGGCGCACCGCGTCCTGGTAAGATTCATTCGAAAAGCAATTGCTCTGCCAGAAAAGCTGTTAGCGAAGGCGCGCCCTCACTATTTGACTTCAAAATCATCGCCGGAGAAAAGCTTACGTTAGTTCTCGGCCGGCGACTGCAGCGGCGAGTCGGCTGAGGGTACGCGGTCGTGTTCTCTCGAACTCGGAGTGAAGGAACGTTGTCGTGCATTAGTTGGACTGTTAATTGTTTTAAGTTGTGTTGTGTATTATCTGGCTCAACAAGAATGTGTATTACAAGAATCACCCTACATGTGAAAGTGTATGTTTGAGGTTGGCCGCTCACTTGTCCACATACAGCGTATTCATCCTGAAAACAAGTTTGCGTGTGACGTCGTTCCAGCCCCTTCCTGACGGCCACTCATCGCGTCCACGGTAAGTCAATGATTCCACTACCTATCTCAAAATAGGCATTTAAACTGGGAGAGGGGTAAGGGCAGTGGGGCGGGGTATATCTGCATCTACATGCTATCCTGTGAGCAACCTCATGGACGTGTGGCAGAGGGCGGGTGTTAGGTCACCAGCCGTGTATGGATGTAAGGTTTTGGGAGGTGAGATGTGACATGTATTATGGAAGTGTATTTAGTGGAGCTCAATTTTATTGTGGTCGCTTTTTGTGCGCGGAAAGAACGAGTTTTTGTACCTATCTGTTCGGCAGTGTGTCACTCTCATTTTATCGCTTCTGTCAGACTTATCTACATCTACATCTACGTCATACCCTGCAAGCCACCCAAAGGGTGTGTGGCAGGGGGTGCTTTCGCACCAGGCATGCATGAATGATATGGTAGAACACCGACATTACATTAAAAACCCGCGTACCACACATGCAAAGCGCCAATTACAAATCTAATACCCAAGAAACATTGTATCTCCAATCGTTCTAACATGCAAGGGATACAAAGACTACTACTACAGATTCAAAATATCATGCATAAATAAGAACATCATTATTTACATCATGCATAAATAAGAAAGAGGAGAATATAATGAGAAAGATTAACTGCCTGCCTATTGTCAATACTCGAACTATTCATGACGACGATCACAGCTGTTATGGTCCCGAATGGTACGCGGAAAAAATGACATTTTATACCTATCGGTTCTACAATCTAGCTCTCTAATTTTATTGGCGCGATCTAATCTGCCGTAGTACGAAGGGGTTAATAGTATGTTTTTTACGTCGTCAGTAAAATGATTTTCCTGAAATTTATTTAGGAGGTTAAGCCTATAATTTAATCTACGCTGTGATAGCGATTCCCATCCTAATTCTTCTAACAGTCCAGACACACTAGCCAACTTATCGTAGCATCGTTTCACAAACCTAGCTCCTCTTCGCTGGACGCGATCTAACTCTGATATCAACCCCGTTTCGTATGGATCCCATACACTAACAGCATATTCCAGATGAGGCCTAACGATTGAAAAATAACAACGTTCTTTCACTTTCTCATCACATTTTCCGAGTACTCTCTTGATAAAGCCTAGCTTCCTATATGCTTGACCGCATATTTCCCTAATATGTTTTCCCCAAGATAGGTCGTGACTAATTGTGACTCCTAAGTACTTAACAGACTCGGCGTGAATAATTTCTGTATTTTTAATTCTGTATGCCCTAAATGGCCAATTTTTCTTTTTCCAAAAGCTGACTGCTACGCACTTTTTTATGTTTAGTTCCATCTGCCACTTTTCGCACCAAGCATGAATAGCAAGTAGGTCGTTTGTTAACGAGTCGCTATCTTCGGAATTGTTAATATCCCTATACACAACCGCGTCGTCTGCGAAGAGTCTAAGCTTACTTTTAACGACGTTACTAATATCATTAATGTACAAGAGAAATAAAAGTGGACCAATTACACTTCCCTGAGGAACACCCGATGTAACGCTAACTGTGTTTGACATGATACCGTCTATGACAACCCTTTGTTCCCGCCCATGTAAGAATTGATTAATCCAACTAATAATGTTTTTATCTATTCCATATGCTTCTAGTTTTGAGAGCAACTTAACGTGAGGTACCTTATCAAAAGCTTTCCTAAAATCGAGGAATATCGCGTCAACTTGGACATTATTTTCACCCGAGAGCAAGATGTCATGAACGAAGAGGGCCAATTGGGTTTCGCAAGATCTACCCTTTCGAAATCCGTGTTGGTTATTTATTAACAATTCCTCCCTATCTAAATGACTCATAATGGAGCTTACGATTATGTGTTCAAATACCTTACAGGAAATGGATGTGAGAGAAATAGGCCTATAGTTACTAGGGTCTTCCCTGTCACCGCTTTTGAATATAGGTGTGACATTTGCTACTCTCCAGTCCTTAGGCACTACATGATCTACTAAAGATTTGGTAAATATTAATTCTAAGTAAGGCGCTATGTATGATGCCATTGTTTTATATACGCGAGCAGGTATTTGATCTGGACCGGGGGATTTGTTGGGGTTAATATTTTTTAGCTGCTGTTCTATGCCGCGACAATTTATAATAATTTCAGGCATACATGTTTGGGAACGAACTGGCTGCGGATCGAAAAGATGTGGTGTATAAGTACTGAAAATGCTTTTGAAGAATGAGTTTAACGAATTGGCTTTTTGTAGACTGTTGGTTATCTTTTCCCCTTTGATATTCTTAAGCGTGTGTACTGTTGATTTATTTCCTTGAGTGTCCCTAACATACGACCAAAATGCCTTGGGATTATCGTTCAATTGTTCTCCCAGTAATTTACTTTTGAAATCAGCTAACGCCCTTCGGCACGCTTTTTTTGCTAAGAGTTTAGATATTTTGTAATTTTCGGTGACTGTGTATAGTTCTTCGGAGGATTTGTTAATTTTTGCCCTTTTTAACCTAGCATGACATGTTCTTTGGTGCTTTAATGTTTTTCTAACCTCCGCGTTATACCACCTAGGCTCTGCATTGGCTCTTTTCCATTTACTTGGTATGTATTTGCTAACTACTGATCGTGTAACGTTGAGGAAAGTATTCCACAAAACCTCAGTATTACTGTTGATACTTATTTTTTGAAAATTAGTAAATGACTTTTGGAACTCTCGTTTCATACCTTCGTAGTCAGCCTTATTATATAAGTAGATTTTTCTTTGTGGATTATGTTTCTTGATCATGCTCACGGAAAAATTAGCTTTAACTATCTTGTGGTCGCTTATTCCCTTATCCGTACCTATGTTTACAACCATGTGTGGAATATTTGTCGCTAAAAGATCAAGTGTATTTTTCCCTCTAGTTGGAGCAGTGACTAATTGATGTAGTGAGTGAGATGTGAATGTATACAGGAGTGACTCACAAAGGTCTTTGTCTTTCCCCCCAGTGATAAAACTGTACGTGTCCCAGTCTATGGACGGAAGATTGAAATCCCCACCGATTATAATATGACAGTCGTTTTTTTGAGTGGTTAATTTACTGAGTTGACTTTCTAGTCCTAATATTGAGGTTATATGGGTATCTGGTGGTCTGTAATATGCGCACACATAGATTGTTTTTGCTTTAGGATTTTGAATGGAGCACCATACGCTTTCTACCTGGTCGTCGGAAAATGACTCCCTCCTACTAATATAACAATCCTTCACTGCAATAAAAACTCCTCCCCCGGTCCTTTCCACTCTATCTTTTCTATAAACTGTGAAATTTTTTGGGAATACTTCATTATCTGCGATTTCGTTACACAACCAACTTTCCGTCCCTATAATTAAGTCTGCGTCAGTAGTTTCAATTAGATGGTAGAAGTCAGCTACTTTATTCCTTAAGCTACGGCAATTTACTACCACGACAGAAAAGGATTTATCAGTGAGCGTATTCCCGGAATGTGTATTCTCATTACAACTCGCTTTCTTAGGTATATTCAAAGTTACATTACTGCTATTTTTTGAAACTGGCCTCTTACTGTTCTCTTTAGACTTAACACTTTCTTGGATATTTTTTCTATTAAATATTGTTCGCGATGGTACCTGATTCGACCCATTAGCTGACCTACTCTCTGCCCTACCCTCTATCCTAAAAAAGGTCTACAGTGATCGAGTATGCTACTCGCTACACAGCTAGCTGCCTCGGCCGTGTAATGGACACCAGAACGGTTCAGAGGGGTCCGACACGATCGGATTGCCGGCCGAAGGTCGACGAAGGAGGCTCCAATGTCCGTGCAGAAGCGACGCAACCTCTGGTTTATGCCCTCCACTCGGCTCCAAACCAGGGGTCCACGATCGATCCTCGGGACAAGAGTAGTGGACTTATGGATGTAGTGAGGCGTCATGATAATATTCTCTGTGTCGCACTGATGAACATCAGCTCTAAATTTCTCTAGCAACCAAATTGTTAGCCTAGCGAGTAGCTACCGAGTCTCTAGGGACTCCCACCTTAATCCCTCTAAAGGCCTGGCTACACGATATATTAACCCGTACGTGTTCATGTACAAGTTCATGAGCGAATGCATGAACCATATGGAACAGGTTCTATTTCCCTGTTCACGCGTTCATGCGTTCGTACAAGTTGGTGTGGTTACACGATGAATTTTCGCCTTCATGCACGCGTTAATGCATTCGTACATTAACTCGTACATCTACATCTACATCTACATCTACGTAATACCCTGCGAGCCACCACGAGGGTGTGTGGCAGGGGGTGAAGATCACCAAACATGCACTATTGCCATGTAAGTAGGATATATAATGTAGACATGCTAGAAAATAGGGTCATAGTTTATTAGTTACTACAGTAGATTATTAGTTATTGCAAGTAATTGCAGTAGTTATTACAATAGAATATTAGTTACTACGGTATAGTACAGGTTAAAATCTACATAATAAGGAAGGGATTATTGGTAGTTATTACATGCATCATGCACTACAGACTATTCTAACTATGTTTCACCTACCTATCCCTTTTGCTACGTTGCCCATTGTTCTCTCTTATGGTACGCGGGAAAAATGACATTTTAAATCTATCGGTACGACAATCTATCTCTCTAATTTTGTTAATATGGTCAAACCTAGCATAATACGCAGGGGTTCTTAATATATATCTAACGTCATCTGTGAACAAATCGGTTTCGAATTTACTTAAAAGGTTTAACCTAAATTTTAACCTGCGTTCTGATAATAATTCCCATCCTAGTTCTTCTATTAAACTCGTAACACTAATACAATTATCATAACGACATTTAACAAACCTAGCAGATCTCCTTTGCACGCGCTCTAATTCTTCTATCATACCTTCCTCGTACGGATCCCATATACTAGCGGCATATTCTAAATGAGGCCTGACAAGTGTAAAATAGCTTCTTTCTCGGACTCTCTCATCGCATTTGCCTAGAACCCTTTTTACGAATCCTAATCTACGGTTTGCTACACTAGTTATTTCCCTGATGTGTTTCCCCCATGACATGTCTTCACTGATGGTGACGCCTAAGTATTTAATTGATTCTACGTTACATATTTTGTTTTCTTTGATGCTATAATTATTCCGGGGAAGGCCATTCTTTTTCCAAAAATTCATAATCGCGCATTTCTTCAAATTTAATTCTAGCTGCCATCTATCACACCAATCATCAATCGCATCTAAATCCTTAGCTAAACACTGTCTGTCCTCTTCATTTCTAATTTCTTTATACACTACTGCATCATCGGCAAAAAGACGGAGCTTGCTATTTTTTACTACACTATTCAAGTCGTTTACGTACAGAAGAAATAAAATTGGGCCTATCACGCTTCCCTGGGGAACACCCGATGTAACTTTTACTTCGCCTGAGCTGACACCATCTAATACCACCCTTTGAACGCGTTCATGTAAGAAATCTCCTACCCAGCCTACTATATTACTGTCTATTCCGTATGATGCTAACTTCGCGAGTAACTTACAGTGGGGAACCTTGTCAAAAGCTTTTCTAAAGTCAAGAAACGCTGCATCTACCTGTACGTTACCTTCTCCGGAAACTAAAATATCGTGAACAAAAAGACCTAATTGAGTTTCGCAAGACCGTTCTTTTCTGAACCCATGCTGGTTTGTTATTAATAAATCCTGGCTGTCGAGGTGTCCCATTATTGATGTAACTATTATATGCTCTATAATTTTACATGATAGTGACGTTAATGATATTGGTCTATAATTACATGGCTGTTCCCTATCTCCGCTTTTATAAATTGGGGTCACGTTTGCTATCTTCCAGTCTTTGGGAACCGCGTGTTCTTCGAGGGATTTGTTAAATATTACTTTAAGATACGGAGCCATTTCGAGAGCTAATTCTTTATAAACACGAGCTGGAATTTCATCAGGACCTGAGGACTTGTTCGGGCTAATGTTACTTAGTAAGGATACGATTCCGCTACAAGATATATCGATTGGGGGCATTGGTTGTTGAAATCGGTCTGGTATGGTTTCGCGGAAACTATGCATAGGTTGATTAAAAACACTCTGAAAAAAGTAATTCAAACAATTTGCCTTATCTAAACTGGAAGTTACTATTTCGCCTCTATCGTTTTTCAAGGAATTAACCGTTGACTTTTTAGTTCCCTGTACTTCCCTAACATATGACCAAAATGCTTTCGGATTTCCCTCTAGTTGTTCTCCAAGTACTTTTATCTTGAATTCGCTAAACGCTTTTCTAAGGGCTGTTTTTGCGGCTGATTTACAAATTTTATAATTTTTCTTAGTTTCGCATGGCTAACTCGTTGGCGTTTTAAACATTTTCTAACCTCCGCGTTGTACCACCTTGGTTCCCTATTCTCGCTCTTATACTTATGAGGTATATATCTGTTGACAAGTGACCGTGTAATTTGGAGGAACTCTTTCCATGTATTGTCTGTATTGCTGTTTTTGCTAATGTTCTCGAATTTTTCAAAAGATGTCTTTAAGTCAAGCCTAAATCCGTTAAAATCTGCTTTACTAAAAAGGTAAATCTTTCTTTTTAATTTAAAATTTTTTTCAGTGTTGAGGGAAAATTTTACGTATACTACCTTGTGGTCACTTATTCCATCGACATTTTCAACTTTAATTACTTTTTCAGGGATGTTTGTGGCAAGTAAATCGAGAACATTTTCCCCTCTATTAGGCAAATTTACTATTTGATGTAGTGCGTGTGATGCGAACAGGTTAAGCAATGACTCGCAGATTTCTTTGTCCCTACCTCCAGACTTATGACTGCATGTTTTCCAATCTATCGATGGTGTATTGAAATCTCCACCTACAATTATCTGTCGTTCGTTACTATAAACGTACGGGTTAATGTATCGTGTAACCAGGGCTTAAAAGTTGTGAGACACTATGTGTTCTCTCGTAGCAATTTTTAACGAAGCGTGCTGCTTTACTTTGTATTTTATTAATTTCTTGGGTTAAATCTTTGACCAGGGTCCTAAATGCTCGCGGCGTACTCGGGGTGTGGCCCAACCTGAGTGACGTAGCATCTCTCATTTACTTTTTCAATCGAGGACCGTCCCATTATACCCTTAAAAAACCTAGTTTCTATAATGCTGTGCCGCATATGTTGTTTTTGTTTTTTCCTCGAGTTATTTGTATTATTTTATTCATTGGCCCAAAAGGAGAGCATTATATTTTACTACCAATAATGCTGAAATCCTTTAGTCATCGGTTGGGACATAGGTAATGAATATGTTTTTCATATTTAAAACATAAAAAAATAGGTTTTGTATTCTTTTAAAAGTACGCAGAGCTGAAATCTTGAAATAACGGGTGATAAACCCTTATACCCTGGCCACGTCACTGTAAATAGACCTTCATTGTATAAAGCTCTGATATTCCTCCGACTTAGCTATTCATTTTATTTGGAATGATATTCTCTGCCTAGAGTGCCTGAGACATTGCATTCAACGATGTTTTCAGTTGCTTACATTCTGTTAGAGATCCTTCTTGCTAAATTAGGCGACTCATTGTACTTCTTTTCTGAGACTTTTTGAGTTTCTTAGTTATGCGCTGGATGGTTTCAATGGCGTTGCGGACAAAATGAAAACAGCCGTGCAGCGTTCTATCATCTCTTCGGTAATGCGATGTTTGTCGTGAGCAGTTTTTAACGAAGGGCGCTGCTTTCGTTTCTTCGGTTAAATCTTTGTGACCAGGATCCCAAATGCAATCGGCGTATTCGAGGAGTGGCCTAACCAGATCGAAGTAGCATCTCTCTTTGACTTTTTCATCTGAAAACCTTCCTATTATACCTTTCACAAAACCTAGTTTCTTAAATGCTGTGCCCCATATGTTGTTTATGTGTGATCTCCTCATTTACATTTGTCGAGGAAGGGTGGAGGGAGAAGCTTGTTTCCGGAGAAAAAGCATTTTTTTACATGGGGCCCGAAAATTTCCCTATTAGTAACAAGACAATTTTATCAATTTGGCGAGCAATAGTAATTGAATTGCTGCTTGGAACTATTTCGCCATCTCGCGTTCATGATTTGGCGTATGAGCTCTTGCAACTCACCGCTTTACTTAATGCAATTTTAAATGCGCGTTCATTCGCACATTCGACTGCGCATTTCATGCCCCGTGTGAAAACAGGCTTTTAAGACAAGTCACAAAAGGGGCGACTCTGCTATTTGCCCCATCCGACGGACTCTATAAATGTTATGTCTTTCCTACTCACTGAGGTTTTGACCAGGCCTGCTATGGTGGCCAATACTAGGTGCTGAAAAGTGGGCGTGGCCCTTCTGCCATATTTGTAAACCCCAATTTTCTTTTCACGCTTGCGTGCTGACTATTGACTTGCGTGCTATTTTTGCAAGTTTACGATGCTTTAAATCTGTAACTTACTAGAAATCATCATGAATTTACTTAATTAAAATTGATTTTCCTGACGTATATTTTTTTATTTATTTTAATAAATGTGCTGCCACAGTTTACGGTGGTAATATCAGCAGAGCATTTCACATTACCTTCTGCAATAGAATTACTCTCTATCTCCTGATCACAATACACTCTTTTTTGTGCTGGGTTTGCAGTTCTGTCTTTTGGCGGATTTCTCATTTTTTGGGAGTGACGTACTTAAGGTAGTTTGAGCGAGATAGTTCCCCAGTCATAATGGTGATCATATTCGAATTTTAAGTTTTAATCTCTGAACCTTTAGGAAGTATGGATAAATACTGAATTATTAAAGATGCAATGATATACTTTATTATGACTGAAATTCTAAGTAATTAAATAAAAATAACCGGATAAGTCTTTCACTTTACTCATTTTTTCGCGCGGCATGTTTGACACTCCCGCACAACGGAATGTTTCTTGTGATCCCGAAAAATTGCGTCGGTGGCAATTTGATTTGTTTTCAAAAGTAGTTTAGGAGCTATACAGATTACACACTGTCAGTTTTTAGACGAAGTTTAGCTGTTAGAAATTCCTCGTTTTGAAAATGATGTCTCTCTGTAGTGCATACATGTGCCATTTTCCAAGTAAATGGGGTGGTATTTTTCGTCAAATATCTCGGAAAGTAGTGTGGTAAAGGGATGATATTTTGATATCTTCGGAAGGGTGAGGTATTTTTCCTTTAAACGGGACCAACTTCGTTGATTTCTAGGTGAAATGATATGTCACTCAGATTACCTTAGAAATGTCGGGCACCCAGGAAACTGCCTCGGTACCTCCCTCTTTTAGTTTCGGCCGTTTATATAATCCCTTAATTCTTTTCCAGGATCGTAATTGAAACTATATAAAAGGCCTACTACTCTAATAATCGATATTAACATTTTATTGCGAAAAAGGGGTGGAAATAAAAATAATTTTCTACGCGCAGCGAAAGGTTGCGTGAGTGATGGAGTATACGGGTAAGAGACGTGAAAACAGGTCAAGAACTAATTATGTTTTTTTTTAAGTGATCATAATTAGCATTTTACCCAGAAGCCTCAAAAGCAAAAAGTTTTAATTTGAATGTCTTCCTCTGGAATGATAAAAGGTAACGAATTAAGATGAATGCGATAGCAATTGAATTATGCTCTTTCTTGCCTGTCCTACAATTTTCCCATCTTTTTCCGTGAATATTTTCTTCATTATGATGTAAGACTCTAAGAAGTTCTTCTCGTGGACTACTTGAGGATATTTTATGAGAAAATCATCCCAGAAATACTCTTCTGTCTTACAGATCGAAGGATTTCTTCTTTAAGAAATAGACAACAATGGTTTCTCTGTAGGTTTGAGACATTGCCGGATTTGCAACGCGGCACGATGCACCTTTATCCAACTAGTTGACCCCATACCCTCGGTTTGCACTTCAGACAGCAAGCATTTACATTAAGCATCTCTTAATTTAACGCCTGTGTCAGTTACCAATTTTATTAAGGTTGTCCAATTACTGGCTCTCTCTAAGGCTGTCCAATTATTGGTAGCCGCTCACATTTGATTACATTGAATGCATTGCGTTAACAAAAAAAATCGACCGAAAGTAATTAAATATAATACTTTTTCACCCGATAGAAAAACCAAAAAGATAGGGACAGAGTAATGAGGATCTTGAAGCTATTGAAGTTTTATTGCGAGGCAGACAAAATGATCGCTCGATAATTGGTTTCGAGGTGGTTTGGGTACCCATTTTTTGACGAAAGTGTTAACAGCAATGTCAATCAAACTGCAAGCTTTCGATCATTAAATGGAAAACCTATTGAAAATAGCTAACGCATCGTGTATTTGAATGCCCGCATGGTGAGACCCCAACAAGTGTCGTGTGGCGCCTTGCAATAAGCTCATGAACTAAAAGGACAACAAGGGGCAAAATATCTTCTAATAGCGGTATAGAAAGATGCAGGGGCCCGGTTGCCATACATTGAACTCTATTTATCTGGTGGAACAAGAGAAAATTTTAATAAATTTTCCAGGAACGTCGAAAAAATTCTTGGATCACACTCCAATAAAGTACATATATTTGTGCTGCTAAATAGCCATACATTTGATGCTACGAATGAGGTGAGAATTGAGCCGTCCGCCTCGCCATGACCACCTAAACTACAAGGCCGTGCCACTGTGCCTTTCACTTTTCGTGACGTCAGTGCTTTGGGGCCGACGTGCCAGGGCATACAGGGTAAGCTATTAACTGGTTGCTTTATATATATTGTTGGTATTATAAGCTCTATATATATTGTTGGTATTATAAGCTGCTTCGTCTCGCTCACATTCTAAGTTTTCTCAATTATTTTCACTATTCCGCGGGGATTACTCTCTGAAACAGAATGGAACGAACGGTCAAGTTTTTTCTTAAATTTGGAAACAAGTAGGGATCACCAAATTTAACTTAAGAGGCTGTGCGTTGTAGGGAAATACCTAACCTTTCTCATTGAAAAGCAATGCTTTAAGTAGGTAAGGCATCAATTGAACTAACTACATTCCCCATCTAAAAAAACCCCTGCTTTGTTTTGAACTGATTTTTTGGGAAGGGAAGGACGTACGATGTTGTAGAAATCGTAGGGAAAAGGCTATTTTTTCTCTAGATCCAAGACTTCAAATATGTTGTCTCAACAACTTCTGAAATTAATAGTGCTAAGAGTAATTATTGCGTAACGTTGATGATATATCCAGATCAGTTTCCAGATCAGGAAGCGAGGCCTCGGACGTGCTGCATTGTGAGCACACTAAAAGTCAATGACATTTAAACTAGTATTCAAATAGACATCTTATATGTCAATATAAGATGTCTATTTGAATACCAACATTTTCCGAGTACATAGAAGGACCGTTTTGTTTGGAACTCATTATTTGTGGAAAGGAACGTACGGTATTATAAATCATTAAGTAGTGGCTGTTTTTTCTGTATCCGCTACCATTAAATATGTTGGCTTAAGGGCTTCACTGCGTTAGTACAGGTGAAAAACTAATTATTTGATAACGTTGATGATAGCGAAGGCTTCGGATGTGGAGCATTATGAACGCACTTAAGAAAAAACAGTTTCGCATTAACAGTTGCTATTAATCTGTTGTGTGAACTTATTAAAGCCTACTCAAGAAGAAAAAACTGATTTCCATCTGATTTGAATCTCATTTCCAACTGTTTTTCAATTCCTTTGAATCTGATTTCCAAATTGAAACTCCTGGAAAACAGTAGGAGCACAGTTTTAAGACACCTCATACATGATAGTGGTAGGTTTCCAACTGTTTTTCTCAAACTGGTTACCTTCTCTGTTCTCCAACTGATTTGAATCCTTACTGTTTCAAATTAATTTTTTTCTTCATAGTATTAAATCTCAGTTTCAAACACTAAACATTTGGAAACTGGCTCAATGGAAACCAGATTAAAATCACCTTTTGAACTTCCTCTCGGTTGGAAAACAGTGGAAATCAGTTTCAAAAGAGAGTCAAATCACATTTTGCTGATTCGAACCAGATTTAACCTAGATGTAAAACAGTTGGAAATCAGTTTTTCTTGAGTATTAGTTTTTAGCAAGTATTGTGCCTTTCTAGCATTTTTGAATAAATATACATATAAAAAGGAAAAATATAATAAAAAGCAAAATATGAATTACTTCTTGAAAACTCAATATTTTAATTTTTTACAGGTTTGCCAGGCTCATTTTCTCGCCGAGGAAATAATGCGTGAAACTACGTATCACGATGAGAAGTCTGGAAAGAGTGTGAAAGCTCCACTGTATCGTGCCAGACTGAAGGAAGGAGCTGTTCCCCACATATTTCCTGGGTGTCCCGGCTACTTGACCTCCCCAAGTACCAGCAGAGAATCTCCAGTTGAAAAGAGGCAACGACTGGAGAGTGAAGCTGTTGAGGCTGCTATCTAAGAAAGCATCAAGATGCAGGAAGTATATAGGGCAGAACAAGAATTGAATTCCTTTGAGAAGGCAGTGCTGTTAGCTAGGGAAAATAAACATTCAAGTTTTTGGGACTTAATCATAAAGCCAGACACAGTTCTCTTCATTCACCTCGATATTAGCCCAGGCCCTGTAATAAGTCATGCCCTTTCTATTGATTCTGAATTGAATGTAAGAACTTATATCGATAATATTGAAATGAGTGTCATCAAAAAGTTTAATCTTCCCCACAAAGTATTATTTATGTATGAAGTGTATGAACTCTAAGACTTGTTAGAAGCCACCTGCCATGTACATACAAATAATTTATTTTCCTCACTCACAAAATCTATTGACAAAATCAAAATAAATGACAGTTTAAATGACAACTTTTATAATTTTTTTCTGACCAAATTGGATTAATTCAAAAGAAGAAGGAAGGAATGAGGTACAGCTCCGAAATGATATGTTTGCATCCATGTTCTTCCTAGTATCACCACAGGCATATAAGTTTGTGAGGGCATCGGGCAATTTCATTCTTCCTCATCCCAGAAGCATACACAAAATTTGTTCTTCTTTTAAGTTGGGGCCCGAAAATGAACAGCAAGAGGAAAGTTTCCTATTCTATCTCAAGCAGCAATCTAGGAATCTGAGTGATGGCGAACGGTATGTAACATTAATGATTGATGAGATCCACATTAAGAAATTCATGGATTGTATTCCATCGTTGGTTCATCCTTTGACAGTGAAAGCCTTGCCTCAAGTGCCCATGTTTTCATGATTCAGAGTGTACTGTCTTCATATAAAGATGTCATCCACATTCTCCCTGTTAATTCAATGACCGCCACCACCCTCCATAGCATAATAAGAAAGGTGATCATGGGGGTGGAAAAGGTTGGGCTAAAAGTAATTGCTGTCATTACTGACAATAACTCCATTAATAGAAAAGCTATGTTCTTCTTTGCAACCACTCCCAAATTGAGTATTGTTTATTCCCATCCCGCTGATGCTTCTCGTCCACTATTCTTTGTTATTGACTCTGTGCACATTTTCAAGTGCATTAGAAATAATTGGTTAAATCAAAAGAATGAAGGAGTCTGCATGCATTTTCCTGATTTTTGCAAACAGAACCAAAAACATTAATTGTACCTTGTTATGCGAGTGCTCTATGGCGCAAAGTAGATACGAATATGAATGATTTTCTCCTGCTTTTTGGCTTAAGATGCCCTTTAACTTTCGCAGTATCGAAATTCTATATAAAATCTTAACATTTTAAGCAGAGAATTAGCACTCGCAGTGAAGTTCATTTGCCGCGGTCATGAGCGTTTTACCAGAGAGAGCTCTTCCTGGCTGCTATGCGACGCTCGGCCCCTAGTGCGTGACGTCACAAAACACCGCCTAGGCCTTGTACTCTCGGTGGTCATGGCCTCGCCCGTTAGCGACCCCCCCCCCCTCCCCTTCGTCCTCCGGAGAGTGGTTCCCGCGGTGCTACGCAAGGACGAGCCGTCCACCTCGCCCGATAGCGAGCCCCCCATCCCTCCTCCCTGGGGGGGGGGAGTCGGGAGCGGTGCTCCTGGGCCGAGGGCTTTCGGTCTTTCTGGTTGGGCAAGGGCCCCGAGTCCGATGGGACCTCCCGTATTTAAGTGGAGGCGGAGACTGAAGAGGCGACAGCCTAGAACGGGGTCCACACCATTGTTTTTGTTATTTGTTATACTTGTATTTGTTTCGGTGTGGAAATAAACATATTTTGACTTGACTTGACCGCGGTCGGGGGAGTGTTGCTGTCGAGCTTGTGTTGCCGAGACGCCTGGAGGAGCTCCCCCTCGTCAACGACACGACGCCTCTGTGCACAATCATCGGCTGCCCGGTCCTCGACAGGTATCGCCGCCTCACCTTTCCCCCTCCATTCCCCTTTTTCCTCTGGATTCCACATTCATTGCGATCACCCTCCTCTCCTCCCGCCTTAGCGTGCTCCCTTGTTGCTATTATTGAAATAAATTGTCTGGCCTACGTGCGTTGTTTTTGTTGGTCCCCCCCGCGAGCCCTTGGGCAGTTCAGAATTAAATTTTAAAATATTCTTGTTCATGAAAACACGGACATGACTTGGATACGCGGTGCGGAATTCAAAAATTAAGCGAAAATCAGATGTAAATACTTGTTTTTAGCTCTGCATGTGACCTTGATATTTACTCACTATAGTTTTTGTCGTGAGAAACGTATTATTTCGCGTTCAGGTGAAAATCGGTGCGTTAAACATCGGATTATTTCAAAATATATGCCAAGTTCAATAAGGCTTTCTGTTAAAATATCATTAAATTGCCGAGAATCCAACCCTATAATATGCAATTTTGTCACCTTTTTCTGTACATACTGCTAATAGGAATAAGTACTTTTAATTTCACGGAAGTGTTCGCATCAACGCAAATGGGACCTACTACCACGATCGATTTTTTGGCGACCACTCTGCGTAATTACGGTGTCCGTGTCCAGTTTTCCTTGCGGTTGTATCAGAAGATACCGAAAACGTTCCATTTATTCATTTTATATTCTAAGTCAATTGTACTTGAATTATATTGAATTAAAACGTCGATATTACTATCTAGTCCACCTCCTTCAATTACCTCCATGAGGTAATTATTTGGGAAGAAACACATCCACTACGCCTAGTGCGGTCCAGTCTTGTTCACCCCTTCCAGTTGGTTCCTTCTCTATTCTCTTTTTTCCGCTCTCACTGTGTCCACAAGACTCGACAGTTAAAGAGTTAGCTGTGAGCTATTGTCATCCTGAAAATGATCTTGTGAAGTCAAAACCTGGATCGTTCATTAATTAGTATTGTGGTCAGCAGAGAAATCACAACTAAATCTTTATAAGCTTTAGATGGTCAATACTCACTGTTTCTGTCCGAGGAACGCAGTCCATGAATGTTAAACGCCTGGCGTAACTTATATAAATTGTTTTCTGAGTAAAATCCTTACTCGGACGGAAATCCGAGAGCAATTTTTAACTTTAGAGAACTTAAGCAGTTCCAAGCGATAGAACAGATTGTGCGTTTCATGCCCGTGAAAATGGTAGGAAGATGAAATTAAAGTTAACTACTATAACCGTGGGATAAAAGTTAAATCTATTACATCATATTATATTTAAACAACTTGTATTGATAAAAATGAATTAAATTAAACAGATGAACTTATGAAATATAGAATAATTATCTTTTGGGTAACCAAGCCAATCTTTTTGATACGATCAGGCTTGCGTATTTTGAACGTTCTACTTCAACGTGAAAACAAGAGAACCATACGTGCCGTATGTCCAACGAAGAGGAGAAGAGCGACACTGGGCTAGTGTGGGAGATGAAGTGTAGCCTACTGCGGAAATGATGGAGGAAATATTTGTTCACCATGCGAATGTAGAGTTGTGTACAAGTACATTTGTGTCAAAGTGTAACTAATGATTGTTCCCGGGCGGAAATCCGGGAAAATTTATATATTTAATCCGCCGTGAAAGAACAAAATCTTATACCTGGCATAATCGTTTACTAAGGCTTCATACTAATATTATCAAAATTTGATAAAACTTCCTTAATCGAAACCTGGGTCATTTTTACTTTGTTTTAGCAATTTTTTTTCTATAGATAAACTCGGTGTATTTTCTTGCGAATTTCACGCATTTGATCGTCTCCCATGCGTTATCTCGAGGTATTTCCTACAATGCAGTTTCCCAGAGATGTCGTGGCTTCCTGGGTTCCATTAACTTAATTATTAGCGAATTGAGATTAATTTATTTTTAAATAGTAAGATTTTAACATATAATTCCCACAATTTTCATTGGCGATAGAGCTTGATTCCCGTATTCTGTTCCACCTTTTGAATCGCAAATTGCACGCGATATTCTCGTTAAGCAGCATCGCTCTGTGCCTCTCACGCCCGTTCAAGTGATGTTCCAAAGTCGCCTCAAAGTTAAAATGTAATATTTGGAGATGGCATCTCTCGGCAATGATCCATAGCCAAGTCATTTTGCGAATGTCGAATATGGTTGATCCTTCAGATGCCTTGGCTCTCTATTGCAGTGTGGCAATCAGAATTTGGCAGCGTGAGAAGCATGAATTTTTAGCGGTTGTTTACTGAGAAACTAACCGTTTCCATGGTGAGGAGTAATTATTACCTAATCAATAGATTAAATAGAATAGTCGTGATAGTAGTGTTTATTCTCTTTGGTACAAAGCCGAAGGCGTTTTAGACGTGGATTACCCCTGATTTGTCCTTTAGCAACAAGGGGAGTGTCTCTTTTCCATAATTGTACCGGCGTGCGTGGACCAGTTTGTAATCAGTTCTCTAGACCATCTGGCGACGTCGTTAATGCTTGTTCACGTAACTCGGATGTTTATTAAATGTCTGCTGTGTGT
Source organism: Ceriagrion tenellum (assembly GCA_963169105.1). Classification (NCBI taxonomy): domain Eukaryota; kingdom Metazoa; phylum Arthropoda; class Insecta; order Odonata; family Coenagrionidae; genus Ceriagrion; species Ceriagrion tenellum. The sequence continues at coordinate 44,611,791 of OY720643.1, read as the reverse complement.
TACATAGGATTTAAAAATGATCACGATGATAATATGGGACCCGTAAATCTTTTCATTATTGTGTTGTTCATGATCATTTTTCTTGTCCGAATTTCGTCTACGTCTACGTCTACGTGATACCCTGCGAGCCACCACGAGGATGTGTGGCAGGGGGTGAAGATAACCAAACATGCACTATTGCCATGCAAGTAGCATATTTAAGGGAGATTTAGCTAGAAAATAGGGTCACATGGAGCTAGATGGTTAGTATCTACATAATAAGGAAGGGATTATTGGTTGTTATTACATGCATCATTCACTACAGACTACTCTATATTTCACCTACCTATCCCTTTGCTACACTGCCTATTGTTCTCTCTTATAGTGCGCGGGAAAAATTACATTTTAAATCTATCGGTACGACAATCTATCTCTCTAATCTTGTTAATATGATCAAACCTATCATAATACGCAGGGGTTCTCAATATATATCTAACGTCATCTGTGAACTAATCGTTTTCAAATTTACTTAAAAGGTTTAACCTAAATTTTAACCTGCGTTCTGATAGTAATTTCCATCCCAGATCTTCTATTAAGCTCGTAACACTTATACAATTATCATAACGGCCTTTAACAAACCTAGCAGATCTCCTTTGCACGCGCTCTAATTCTTTTATCATACCTTCCTCGTACGGATCCCATTTACTAGCGGCATATTCTAAATAAGGCCTGATAAGTGTAAAATAGCTTCTTTCTCGTACTCTCTTATCGCATTTGCCAAGAACTATTTTTACGAATCCTAATCTACGGTTTGCTACACTAGTTATTTCCCTGATGTGTTTCCCCCATGACATGTCTTCAGTGATGGTGCCGCCTAAGTATTTAATAGATTCTACGTTACATATTTTGTTTTCTTTGATGCAATAATTATTCGGGGAAAGCCATTCTTTTTCCAAAAATTCATTATCGCGTACTTCTTCAAATTTAATTCTAGCTGCCGTTGATCTCAAATGTTTCCTTGTATCATGCGTCGTTTGAGCTCTTTGTTTCTTCATCGTATGTAGCGATGGGTCTGAGGAATGTTTGGTAAAACCATTTCACGATGAATATTTCATACCTGTACATTTATTTTTAGAGATAAACTTCCAGTACCTTTTGATTAGTGAATCCTTAATTACCGTTTACCTTACCTCACTTTCCAGGTTTTAGTAGCAATGCATTTTGTTTCCCTGGTTTTTAAGTTGCGTTACATGTGCAAGTAATTGAACGATGTGTTATTAGGTTTTTAGAATATCATTTCTTTTATTTGAATGTAAGGAATTCCGAAGAACGGTCGACCCAGAACCAATTTTAAATAGTTTATCATCATAGATGTTCCCATGTCTTTTAAATTTCTCCTAATCAAAATCGTTCAGATGCCTCATATCAGCCATTGCAGTGTGGCAGTTAGAACTGTGGCAGGTGAAGAAACATGAACTTCCTGCGATTATCTCCTGAGAAACTGATCGTTTTCATAATTAGGAGTAATTAAATCTAATTGATTAATCAGTAAGAATTGTCGTGGAAGCGATTTTTTTTCAAGGGTACAATTCCGAAGGCGTTTTAGACGTGGTTGATCCCTGATTTTTCCTCTTGCAATAAGGGGTGTATCTCATTTCCGTCATTCAATCGGCGTGCGTGGATGAGTTTGTAATTCGCTCTCTAGACCATCTGGCGGCGTCGATTATGCTTGTTCAGGTAACTCGATTTCTTTTATATCTGTAATGTGTTATATTGGATTGAAAAATGATTACGATAATGATTGGGTTTCCGAGAAATCTTCTCACTTCTGTGTTTATCGTGATCATTCTTCTCGTCCGAATTTCTGTTGACCTCTAATGTTTAATTGTATCATGCGTGTTTATGGCCTTTTTTTCTGCATCATATGTGTACAAAAATTCGTTCTTTCCACGCCCAATAAGCGACCACAATAAAATTTGAGCTCCACTAAATGCACTCCTATAATACCTGTCACCATTTCACCTCCCAAAAACTTACGTCTTTACACGGCTGGTGACCTAACATCCCCTGCCTCACGCCCATGCTGCGGCTCGCAGGGCACTATGTAGATATGTCACGATGGGTCTCGCAAATGTTTTGTTTAACCACTTCACGAATAGTACTTCAAACCTTTAAATTTATTTTTAGAGATAATGTTCAAGTACTGTGTAAATCACACAGTACGTGAACTTCATCTTGTGTATTCTTATTTACCGTAAAACCACACTCAACTTTTCTTGTTTTAGTAACAATAAATTTGGTTTCGCAGGTATTTAAATGGAATTACTTTTTTTAATCAATGGAACGATTAGTTTTCTGTTTTAGGGAAGTAATTTCATTTATTTGTAAGTAAATAATACCGAAGAACGGTAGACTCAAAGCCAAAATTTTATTAGTTTTTTTAACGTAGAAGCTCCAACGGCCTCCTCTATGTTATTTGTTATCAAAATCCTTCAGATTCCTCGACTCTATATTTCAGTGTGTCAATTAGAGTTGTGGCAGCTTGTGAAACGAATCTTTAGCGATTGTTTTCTGAGAAACTAATCGTTTCCACGATGAAGACTAATTATTTCCTAATTAATTCATTGATTAGAATATTTGTGCACAGTGGTGTTTATTTTTCGGGTACAACTCCAAAGGCGTTTAAGACGTTGATTATCCCCGCTTATTTCTCTTTCAATATGGAGTGTCTCTATTCCGAGATTCTACTGGCTTGCGTATCCCGGAATGTAATTCGCTATTTTGACCATCTGGCGACGTCGTTTATGCTTGTTTACATAACTCGATGTTTTTTTAATGATTAAAGTGTGTTATATAGGATTGAAAAATGATTGCTATTATTATTAGGGATATTAGGCATATATTCTCAGTAATGCGTGGTTCATGATCATTCTTCTCGCGTGAATGTCTTTTGTTCTCGCATGTTTTTGTGACGTACGTCGTTTCATCTCTAAGTTTCTGCATCCTATGCGACGACGGGTCTGGAAAATGTTCCTTAAAACCATTTCACCATTCAAATTTCATACTTTTACATTTATTTTTTGTGATATCTTCAAGTACCTTGTGATTAGTGAATCCTTATTTCCCGTCTACCTTACAGTAAAATTCCTGGTTTTAGTAACAATACATTTTGTTTCCCTGGTATAAAAATTGCATTGCTTGTTAAATTAATTTTACGAGTAGTTTTGTGTTCTTAAAATATTATGTAATTTATTTTGGAGTGAGGAATGTCAAAGAAACAGACTCAGCACCAAATTTGTAGATAATAGTTTGGTAACGAAGATGCTCCAGTGGCCTTTTTTAAATCATTCTGTATCAAAATCTAGTGATCTAAAAAAAATATTATTTAATTTATTTTGGAGTGAGGAATGTCAAAGAAACACTAACTCAGCACCAAATTTGTAGATAATAGTTTGGTAACGAAGATGCTCCCGTGACCTCTTTCAAATTATTCTTTATCAAAATCTAGTGATCTAAAAAAAATATTATTTGATTTATTTTGGAGTGAGGAATGTCAAAGAAACACAGACTCAGCACCAAATTTTTAGATAATAGTTTGGTAGCGTAGATGCTCCAGTGGCCTCTTTTTAATTATTCTGTATCAAAAACTAGTGATCTAAAAAAAATATTATTTAATTTATTTTGGAGTGAGGATTGTCAAAGAAACACGGACTCAGCACCAAATTTGTAGATAATAGTTTGGTGACGTAGATGCTCTGGTGGCCGCTTTTAAATCCTTCTGTATCAATATCTAGAGATGGATCGAATGGCGTTTTTCTCAGATTCGAACGTCGAGATCGAATATCTTATTTTTTTTCGAATATCTCACTCGAATATCGAATACTACAGGCTCGTTTTTTTAAGAAGATTATAATAATGTGGAGGATTTAAAGATTTACTTATTATTAGTATTTTGCTACGTTAATCACAAACCTAATAACGAAATCATAATAATTTTAAAATTTGAATTTGTAAAATGTGTCATCATACAACGAGAACTCAAAAAAAGGACCATCCAACCTCGCGAGTGTTTGAAAATTCATTCATTTGCTTTTTCATGTAATTCCCCTGAAGATATTATGGATTATATATATTTATACTTAATTAACTTGAAAGATGTAATTTTGTTTGAAATATTAATTAATGAATTTGTACCAATCAAATCTGGTATACCAAACGCTTTGTAACATGTAAGACCCAACCGATGACCGCGAATTTAAAAAAAAACATTACAGTCGATTCGTGTAATATATTCGAGAGGGTGCAATCATTAATTTGTGCTCTCGAATATCGAATAGTGCAAATATCTCATTATTCGGGGTATTCGATAATTCGACTATTCGAACGTCCCATCTCTATCAAAATCCTTTAGATGCCTCAGCTCTATCTTGTATCGTGAAAATTGTGGCAGAGTGAGAAACATGAATTTTCAGTGATTATTTTCTGAGATTCTAAGCGTTTCCATAGTGAGGAGTAACTATTACCTGGTTTATACATCAGTTTAATAGTTATGACTGTGGTATTTATTCTTGGGCACATTTTCGCTTGTTTTACGGTTGGCATCTGAATGTGTTCATCATGGTTTTGCATTCCCTCGAGGCGTTTCACGCGAACAATATTTCTCTCAATTTGCATAAGAACGGGAAGCGCGCATGGCAAAGTAGATAGAACGCGGCATCGTGCATTTGAATTCGAAATGACATATCCCACTTTACGGCCGCAGGCATTTCAGACGTGGATTATCCCCGCTTGTTCCCAAGTTGGCAATGAAAACAAGCCTTCTCTCTCTCCATCTAAATACCTTGATAAGTAGAACAAAATATCTGACGTCTTGCTCCCAAAGGAAATTATGGACAATCGAGTTTGTTGAAACTGTGGTAAATTTGGTAAATAAACTGTTTCCGCACTTTGCTGGGATGACCCTCAGACAATCTTTTGCTGTGCTTCTATGTTCTATGTTCAGAACACCAGTGTTTCAATCATCTTTATCACATGCCAAGGAAGTTAGGTTGCAAATCGTACAGTTAAGTGAAAATATTGGCCCAAGATCGCATTATGTGGAAGACTTGCAGACCAAGCCTAGGATTGTAACCAGAGAAGAGAAGAAGGAAGTTAACGAATGCCTTATTATTTGTCCGATTATGTCGTAACGGTACTTTTTACAGATTCAAGTAATCAAAAATCTCATATGAATGCAATGAGTTCGACATGCATTTCTTAATCATGTATCGTAATTAACCAATGACACCTCATTAATTGATTGGTCGTCCAATCCTAAGATTGGTCGACTGAGGCCCTCCACCCTTCCCTATCAAATGCTAGTTCCCTTGCCTCTTGGTATCTCTTCTTCTGTATTTTCCTCTTTATGTGGTCCATAAAGTTATTCCTGGGTCTTCCTCTGGGGACATTTCCCTCTATTTTTCCTTCAGTTATGTTCTTCACAAACCCATTGTGTCTCAGGGTGTCTCCAATTCATCTGGTTCTCCTTTTCTCTATGGAGCTCCTCATGGTCCTTTCCTCCTCTGCTCATCTGTACACTTCATCATACTGATGACAATATTATGTAGTAAAGCGAAGCAACTTAAAAATTATGCACACATTCAGTAAACATATCAACCATTATTATACTACTTTTATGCGTAATCAATGATATGGGATGGTATTATTTGTCACACGGGTTTCCCACCACTCTTTAGGCTTGATAAAGATGTTAAAAGGTATCAAATTTCCCATGCGTCTAAGTTTGGGATTTTGATTGAGAGGTTTAATTTTTCGTACACTTGCTGCAACGAAGTAAATCCTGATTCTCTCATCTTCCATCATCCCAGCAAGGCGCCGCCATCCCTCTCATAAGTTATCTTGACATTAATGGCTAATTTATTCACTCTACGTGGTAACCGTTTGCCTGGGAATCCGGAAACGGGGGAGGGGGTAATATATTCCTGTCGAAGAGTGCTTACAGATGTTTGGTACACGCGCAATTCAGCAAGGATTTAAGTGGGCCTTGATCTCTTTACGGGATGGCGCCTCCTGTAACCTGATGAAAAAAAAAGAAAAATTTCTCCAACAATCGTCTTCTTTTTTTGAAGGAGCTCATTTTAACTCATTTTTTGGGCTTGCGGAAATGTGACGATAAAATTTTGTATGGTGAATTTGATTACTGAGTAGTAGAGATTCTGGATTTCAAATGTTCCACCTCCCCAATTGTGTTAGCGAATTTGCCATATTTATCGATCGTTGGCTTCCTGTTGTCAATCATGTGGCCCTATATTTTAGATGGGCAAACCTGTTCATGAAAAGAGAACTCACTTTGTATTTCCCACTCTGTTTTTTTCTTTGCGATCATGGTTTCGACAATTTTTGTCATCATCAAGGATACATAATCATACCTTGATTATGAAAAAAATTGTCGAAACCATGGTGGGAAAGAATAAAACCGTGTGGGAAGTACAAAGTGAGTTCTTTTCATGTGTCGCTTTTCCACAATGTAAAGCCTGAAACTTTAATTATTACGGGGTTATTAAGTTAATTGATTGTGACAACAATTTAGAGCTTCAATACAAAAAGGGCTTCTTAGTTATTTATGTGCATACATATCTACCCATCACGCCGTTTCCTTCCTGGGTAGGCACAGTCAAAATGTTTTACTCGTTAATACATATTTGCACGCCTAACTCATGTCCATTACTGGAGCATTTAACTCACATTCATTCATGACCCACTGATTCCTGGCCCTATCTATCATACTTTTGCCACAAATACTCCTCAGATAACTCATACCCACGGCGTTTAGTCTACTCTTGAGTTATTTATGTAATGTAACAATACTGACTTAATCACTGTTTATATTCGTTTTCATCGAAACAAGCTTCTACACGTCTCGGGAATGTGTCAAAATTATGAAAGTTGGTCTTTTAGGTTTATATAAACAAAACAGTAGATAAAGTGTGTCTTCCAACGCTGTCCCTGCAAATAAGCACATCTTTTAATTTTTATCCTTTCCGGCGGCGTATTTTGAGATTTTTGGGTAAATTTTAGTTACTTGTCTGTAACTGTCATGGAGAAATTTTGAGGATGCCGGGATTTGCCTCGCTAATTATAAATTGGTCACCCGCAAGCTTCATTTCTGAAAATATGATGTTTCTTTTTATTTGTGTCTTTCGAATGAAAATCCTTCCGTAGGAATTCAAATATCGATTTTTTTGAGAGAAAGTTTATAGTAAAATGCTGAGTTTTACCATCTGAGATTCTAGAGCCGACTTTTTCGTTTGCTAGACTGTTCTACGATAGGGTCCAATTTATTAATCGTGCCTTTTTTTCATGGATAACACGGTGATATTTCCATTGAGGGGTCGTATCAAGCCACCAGCGTTTTCCGCACCACCACCTGGGCGTGCCTGTGACTCTCAAGTTTAAAATTGCCCTACCACCTGGGCGTGCTAATTGCTGTTACTTTTTTAGTTCACAGCAGTTTCGAGGTTCAGTAAAGTTCTATAAATAGTTTTGGCACAGTTTCTTTCGGAGGGCTTTGAAGAGGAAATGGTGAGTATGTATGAGGACAAGGCATTTTATAAATTTTATGCAAACGTTGTTGTCGATGGTACGGTTTTCTTGATATTTTGCTATTTTCCACTATTATTAAGCGGAAGTATGCACGTATCCGGGAATTTCAGGAAATATCCCTGTAAATTAAATAGGCGCAAAAGATGTAACCGCATCTGAGGCCACAGATGTAGGCATGGTAAAGACGTCAACACTGTAAATTGGGTTAGTCGGCTTTTTCCGCGATGTTATTGGCTGTACTCTTATGAGGTGAGCCTCTCTTGATGGGGGTACGTGTGATTAGCGTAGCTCTTCGTTCTTATTTGCCCGCCTTGCTAAACTCTTTCTCTGAAGCTCTTGAGAAGGACCTATTCAGCGATGAGAAACGCTCTCGTCCTTGGAAATATTTTCAGGATTCTCGGAAACGCTATGAGTGCTGAAATGGCTTAGACGAGACTGCTGCCTTTCTCGTTTGAATAAATTGGCGGAATTCTTGACCTCCTCCGTTTGCGCGAACATTTGTTTGAATAAGGAAGTTGTGAGCACCGGGTAGAATCCATAGTATTTTGTCTGCAGGGGTTATCTTGCAAATTTTTTGGTCAATGTATTCTTCTCGTTCGAGTCTGCGGTGGAATGAGGTCAGGAACATTCAGATGAATACACATGCAGATAATACTTTGTTAAATTTCCAGAAGGTATTTTGATTTAGGCAGCTACTTAAAAAATGTTATCAACGTCAGCTGAAATCCGTAATCAACGAGTGCACGATTTTAATGCTACGTAATAAAAGCCATTTGAATTTCTGATTAATATTTACATGGCCATTTTTCTCCACCTGAAGGATCTCTTTTATCTCCTGCTACTCCTTTATCGCTCAATAATCCTTAAACTATTATTTTTCCCCTGCTGAAGCATAATGGCTACAAAAATATTGTTCCAATATAGATCCGCAATGTAACCATATAATTTCATTGCATTTTTATCAATCCGTTTTCTGTAAACTGATTGTGAGAAAATTTTCCGAATCCGACAGCAAGTATATCTAGATCAATAATCAGTTAACTCTCCGTGTACCATAGTATAATATAAATTATAGAAAATATATGGATTCAACGACCATGAAAATTTCGTACAAAGTTATTGAATATTATAACACAAACTTCGACAATGTACGAAGGACTCAGTTTAGATAGAATGGAATCATCGTAATTTCTTTCGAGGAGGAATGATCGCATTCTCTTTTTTTCTAATTCCAAATCTGGGAGATGATATTACGATAGATAAAACCTTGTACAAAACTATCGAGGTACATTTGTATGTATATTGCTGATAGATTGACAGTCTGTCGTCTGTTTTCTGTAAATTCTCTTTACACTGGGTTTCCTAGTTATTTTTCAATTCCCTGGAAGTAAGCTAAGCAGGATTCAGTTTAAGAAAGGTATAGCAATATAAAGATTAAGCCTAGGAAAATGAAGGATTTCCAATAATAAATGAAAGCTTGTTAATCATATCTACTTGTTAGGTAACGTTAACGCATGAAGGTAAAATTTATTCGACACCAGTGCGGAACGGGTGTTAATTTCTTCTGGTGAGATTAATTCGCATTCATTTAAGCACTCCCATATGAAACATTTAGTTTTATTGTGAAAATTTGTGTTAGAAATTAATGTATTTCATCAGTAGTAAAATTGAGATTACTTTTTATTTGAGATTTTTCAAATATTTTCCCTTTTCTAAGGTTTTTCACGCATCACTCCCTCCACCATAACAGGGACCGCAACACGGAGTTGGAAGAAAATGTTTGAAGAAAGTAAACATCTATGGAGGAAGTTGCCATGCATCCTGTGATGTATAGCTTCTTTGGAGAAAGAAGACCCATTGTTACGTCAATTTCAATCGAAATCCCGTTTAAAAAGATATACATTTTTATGATCCGCCGAAGTCATTTTGGACGACTTGAAACCTCACCGCGTTAGAGCGATCATCAAATTCCGGGAGACTTTTTTTTAAAATCTCGCGGTTACAGGTGAATACCTACGGGATTATCGCTCTGCATATCCCTCAGGTTTCCATCAATGAAGATCAGAAAATAATAATTGAGTTTTCCTCAAACCAGAGCGCAATGCTTCCTTCAACTGAGGCCAAAGTCTCCTCTCTCGAATATTAGAACGAGCTAAACAGATTGTTATTCGTTTTCCAACATCTCATTTGTTGAGTAAATGTACCCTGCGATATGCTGGGCGTTTCAGGTGGAGTATACGTAAGGGAGCGGGGAATATTATCGTCATTTTCCATTCAATCGTAAAATTGATTAACTGCAAACCCACAATCTATTCTATCCCTTGCTAAAACCTACTAAATGTCCATGCAGCCTTTGTGTTTCACATTCTGTTTTATCAAGCCTATGGGAATATTCCTTGGTATTCCTCTTGGGGATATGTTCTCTATTTTAGCTTCTATTATATGCCTTGTAAATTCAGAAAATATCCCATTTTTCCTTATCCATCTGGACCTTGTCTTCCTGATTTTACTTATAGTTTTCTCCTCGCCTATTATATTGGAGGTGATTTGGGATATGCGTCCAAATATTTCTGTCTTATGACCCTGGACCGACAGCACGTCACATACGAAGCCCTATCTACTTAAATACTATATCCAACAGATTTTTCAGTTGCCATAAAAATATCGATGAAGAGAGATCAAGATATCATCGGGTGTCTTCTTAAAAATAAGCTACAATACCATAAACGTGAGTGACAACATTGAATGAACGAACGACAGTGGGCAGTCTGATTGGGATGAGCTTACTTTATTATGGATGCCGAAATATGACAAAGGGCTTGTAATTATTCAACTATGACTCATGGCTCACTATTGTTTGATTGCATTGTATTTTCTATTTTTATTCCATTATTTAAAGGTGCGAAAATTAATAATGGAAACGCGTGTCACTGTTAAAATTAGACATCGTATCGAATACTCAGTGGACCATTGCCCTGTTAACATAGGTTTGTGTGCATAAATGAAGGGGAAATTATATGAATTTTAATCGAAATCCGGATAAATTATCTCTCATATCCGTTTTATTTCACGTTATCAATGTTAAAGCCCATTTTTTCTCTGATTTCTCAAAGAAATCCAACTTGGTCCAAGTCATACCGCTGAGAGTATAATGTGGATGATTATACTCTTTCTAGTGAATCGGGTCGGTAAGGGAAAGAAAGGAACAGACATTTACTTTGAAGAATTGGAGGATAGCGAGACTCAGGAACCAAATCCTTTCGAGCTCCCAGTATAGCATGACGTATAACATAAAATGATGGACTATAACGGAACACGTTCGTCATATACGTGGTAGGAAGAGGGGAACACCAGCCGTCCCGAGTGAGGGAATGATCGAGTAAATTGGCCTATTTGAATCCACCAAAATATATTTCACAATAGCTGATGACATACCAAATTAACAAAAAAATACCCTGATGAGGATGAATATACGATAATGAAACCTCCAACACTTGAGGATTCAGATGAAGATGGACAGCGTGAAATACATACATAAAACAAAAAAAAGGTGAATGCAATGAGCCTTTTCCCCCTTCCAAAAATGATACAAAAAAATGCCTTTGGGCTAACTTTCACATGTGCCCTTAAATAAAGTTTCTTGATCACTAGAATAGGTCATTGTCTGATACTTTTTAACACTTTATCTGAAGTTTGGTGAGGGCAAGATGCACGGGGGCAAAGGGAAAAGAGATTATGATTTTGTGACTGGGGAAGTGAGAGTTTATCTGGATAACCAGAACGGTGGACGGGTCGCAAACCGCGAGGTTCTTACTGATTTCTGTTGATGCAGGAATTGTTGAAGCTGTCAATGGAGTTGCTGCTCGGATCCCCATAATCGCGGCACCGGGAAACAATCTTCTCCCGCACTGGGGAAGAACACGGCCGTCATTCGTCCGCTTCACTCTCTGCTTCTCCAGAATTGTCCTTGCTTATCCCGTCCTCCACCAGCATAAATCTGGTTTTCTCATGAAGGTGATGGCTATTATGCTCATCGTAGGACTTCCCCTAATGTTTCTCCTCTCGAAGCACACACTCCGGGTGTTTTTATATCCCTCGGGAGGGGTAGTCACTCGTAGAAGAATGGGGTTTTCGCTGAGAGGGGGTTACTTTTCACATACCGGGGATAAAGTGGGTCCCTAGGTAGCCCTAGTTAACTTGAGGACGCCACACCGGCCACCATTCACCCTGACACACTCACACGGTATCATCACACAACCAGGCAAGTGCACTGTATTTCAAAACACCTTGAACCAACACTCGATCAACCCTTGTTCGAGCCGTCACAGACACAAGAAAACAGCATGTGAAAACATTCGTGTGGAGCAGACATTCCATGGATCGTAAGCGTGGACCGTTGTAAAAGCTGACCAGAACAGACTGGAAGCCTTCGAAACCTTTTATTTGTACATGCACTAATGCCTGTAAAAGAATTTTCTTATTCTTATCTACATTTTACGATATGTTTTTAAAGTAGGCCATGTTTGCGGCGCTCAATACCCGGTGGCCCGACCTTATGATATCGCCATTCTCTTATTATTCATCGTAGAGATGAGAGATTTTGATCGAGGTTAGCCAAGCGTGTTTCTAAGATAAGATAAGATAAGATTTATTGGCTCTAGGAAAGAATTCCTTTAGAGCAGGCATAAGTAGTTACAACTCAGGCAAAAATAATAACAATCACATAGAAAACATGTCACTTATTTACAAGAATCTTATCAAATCACAGCACTTTCCCTCAACAAATATTACAATTCCATGCTCAATGCATTGTAGCTATCACAAAGGTAGCATATTCATGAATTTAATCCAAGATATTTAACAAAATATTAACTATCACTGAGATAATAAGACAGCAAGCATTTTTTATATCTTTTCGTTGACTTAATATTTTTCAGCGTTTGCGGAATCGAAATCCATACAATGCATGAATTTACATAAAAAGAGTTGTGATACATAGACGTTCTGTGGCAGGGTACAATTAATTTGTTATTATTTCTGGCGTTTTTTGTTTTTTGACCAAATTATCTTTATACGGCTGATAAATGTTAGAATGTTTTTTTATTTATTCTAACATGCCCAAGAGAAAAAATAGTAGCATATAGGAAAGGGTGGAGGTCTGCAATCATCCAATACCTGGATTAAACAACCAATCGTTGTGATAAGGATGTAATTGAGCCCATTCTCTACAAATTACTAACTTTGTGGGATTCAATGCGAGAGGGTGTGAATTTCGTCGAATTGAAATTGAATTGCGTGCTGATGTAATGGAGTAAGATGCCACCCAAGCGGACTAATTTCGGAGAGAGAATTGAGAAGAGCTGCGGGCGTGAAGTGAGGTTAAGACAGAAAAAAAACGAATGGCCGGGAGGTCTGTGCCTCCCCATGATTGTTTCTTGTTCCGCCGCCCTGGGTGGCGGCACGGCTTTGAATTTGGATCTTTATTGTGTCAACATCTAATGACTATAGTTAGAAATGAGATTAAAATTTGACGTGTTCCTCTTCTGCATTTCATGTGGAGGAAAATTGCTTGATCTCGTGTTTGCAAACATTGAGAAGATCGGTTGTAAGTTTGGCGCCTCAGTTATTAATTTCAATTACTATTGGATAAACATTCGTTTCACTAAGAGCGTAATTTTATTTTATTTTTCATCCTGTATTTCTGATTGTTTCTACGATTTGTTAATGCAACTTTCTAAACTGTGTTTCCACCATTATTTTGTGTTTTTTTCATTTCTGCATGTAAACGTTTTGAAGCAAAGCGGTAAGTGTAAAAAATGGGTTGTATAACCCATGATATTAACTGTTTATTTTTTCGGGATTCATTCCGCGATGTATGTTTTGTGAAAACAATATTTCGCTGGTCCTCCTGCCAGCTTCATCAGGTTAACTGAACTGATTTCTTATGCCCGTATTCATAGCCGTATTTCTGGGGGTTACCTAGGTATCCCCTAGCCAGGTAACACCTAGGGATCCCCTACGCTGTGCGATTCATAAACCTTACCTGGGTTACACCCAGCCAGGGGACGCCTGGGTAAGAGATTTGGCAACAATCCCGCAGAAAAATACATATGAACGGTTCCGCTGAGTGGTTCTCGATGTTTTCGATGCTCATTTTTCACCGTAACCAAGCACGCTATAAACAATAATATAGTATACTGGTACACGATGTTGGTTAAAAATGATCTAAGGGATGTGAGAGATTGTTTACAATATTACTTAAATATTTATATAATATGAATGGTGAGGAATACGAGGGTGGTTCAATAAGTACCCGTATTTGTAAATAGAAGACGTTACTTTGGGAAGATGTTGATATTATCGTATACTGCCATTAGTATAGTAGTACCAATTCGTCCCACGTGTGGGCAGCAGTACTGCGTTAGGGGAGCTTTGGGTAAGCTTCATGCCTTACCCAGGAAATCGAGGGCCTGGGGGAGGGTTAGGGGACGGCAGTCCACTGGGTAAAGAATATGAATACCATTTCTGAGCCTAGAGGTTCCCCCACACCTGGGGGACACTCAGGTAACGACTATGAATACGGCCCTTAGTCTCGCTCGTCTTTATATATATGAGTGTGGACTCCCATTGTTGCCGGACGTTAAATTTGGAAAATTCGTTTAAGACTGCTACTCAACGTGTAACCGTCTTCTCTGTTGACGTTCTCCGGTCTCTTCGCAATTTCTATAGCCTCCCTGATTAATCTTGAGTAATAGCGTATTTCACTAGCTATTAATCTCGTCTCCTCAAAGTTGAAATTATGAGTGGGGCCGCTGAGATGGTGTTCGGCTATTGCAAAAATGCGGTAATTTTCATTTTTAATTGCCCGTCGATGCTCTTGGAGGCGTATTTTTAGGGCTCTGCATGTCTGGCCTGCATATGGTTGTCGACATCTGCACAAGACTTCATATATCCCTCCGTAGAGGTTCCGTGGAAGCGCTATGTAAGTTTTCACAAAACATACATCGCAGAATGAATCCCAAAAAAAGAAACAGTCAACACTTCATCCGCGGAAACATACAAGCCAACCCATGATATTATTCACTAACATAAAATTTGTACGTTTCGTTCAGATCAACTGTTGGATCTGTTGTGATTTTCTGTATTCTATAAGTTTCATGTTGGATGTATATATATACCTCAGATCAATGAAATATGCGCTGTTCTTAAAGAAAAGTGATACGGGATTTAAAAGAATTACGAAGATGACGTAATGCTGCATCCCAGAATGGCAAAGTGACTCACTTATATCGAGCATTTGAACTTGACAATGAGGATCAAATCATGAAATTTGTTAAATTAATTACTTTTTAAAAGTATAATGCAAAAGGATACGTATTTTTCATAGCGGCAATGAAAAATGCGGTGAAAAACACGTTTGAACTTTTTTTTCGCTTATAAGTTATATTAATATATAAAGGTTTTGTGAGGGTCAAGCATTCCTATTTGACGTTTTTCTCATTAGCGCTTAACCAACGAGTTGTCATTCCGTATTTCTCCTCATTCGCGAGCGATCAAGACAGTATGGATATTATGTAGCCCATTGCATGCTGTAAACAAACTAAATACTACTTTTTCCAATATTTGTTGATTCTATAATTTTCAAGGTGATAATGTTCCATTTTTAAATCTCTTTATTTATCCTGTATTTAAATACACATCATCTTTAGATTAAATTTTGGCTCCTATCTTACTTTCTTTTCATTTCTCGCTAATATTTATAGATTTTTACAAAAAAATTAAAATTCCACAAAGTTGGGCGTTCACGGACAGGACTGGAGGTAAGATAGGGATTGGGGAATAAAATAAACGAAAGGTTGAAAGCATTGCGAATGAGAGGACATCAAAGTGAAGGCCGAGGGATTTGAATCCCTGTGCGGGTTGTAATTTTCGACCCTCAGCCATTTTCTACATTGTCTTCAGTGGAAATACTACAAGTTCCTAATGGGAATCGGTAGGAGTTGAGGATATGTCTTCTCACTGTCTCATCTTAAAGCAGGACATGTGTTCATTGTTTACGAACCACTCCAAGCTGTCTTGTAGAATTTCGTTTGGGGATGAGATACCTGTATTTGTAAACATTTGAGTTAGCAAATGATTCCTTAGGATAAATACCAACAATCAGCTATTACCCTAACACACTTCTAGAATGGTGAATTTTCCCTGTTCTTATATATCCTGGTAATTGTTTTCGACCCTTGCTCCTTAAAAACGTGTATTTTGATTGTCTTGGTTATAAGCGAGAAATCGTTTCTTCTCCTTGAATTTTTGAAGTGGCTAAATCTTAAAATCGCCAGCAACAAAGGAAAAATTCTTTTTAACTGCGTTTATTCAAATGTTAACTCGAGTTAAGTCAGCTTTTCAACTCGGCTAGCATTTGCACCGAGGCTTAGATAGATAGATATTAATTTCATCCAACAATGGTACAAAAATATTGGCAACAACATGAATTGGGAAGCTTAGGTAACCTTAAAAGGTCATTTACCTGTTTAAAAATTACCATCTCAAACAAACAAAAACGCACATTGCTCTCGAAAAGAGTAAAGCTAAAAATATGCTTTGGTCTAAGAAATTAACCTTGAAACCTCGACTTGCAAACTAGTGAAGTCAACAATAACCTTGGAAGTGTAATAT
Organism: Ceriagrion tenellum; assembly: GCA_963169105.1. Lineage (NCBI taxonomy): Eukaryota > Metazoa > Arthropoda > Insecta > Odonata > Coenagrionidae > Ceriagrion > Ceriagrion tenellum. Next base: position 44,595,537 of record OY720643.1, on the reverse strand, counting down.
ATAAGGATAGAAAAAAACAATCGACGCAGCAAAAAAATATTACAAGTATGGCAACCTTTCATACATTGTTTTTAAAAAGAAGTTTTCAATATTTTGCTGAGAGAATAGCTATGATTTCACAGCACGCAGAAATTTTCGGGATTTATTTCATTTATTTATTTGAACTTATATTTATATATATAAAGCTACAAAACTGACTGACTGACTGACTCATCAAAACTCCTGGGCATTTCTAAACGAGCTAGCTGGGTGAAATTTTCAGGGTAGATTTGTAATCATGTGTCGAATTGGGAAAAAATGAATGCCTTAGAATCTGTCATACTTCTACTCTCATTTTACTTTAAAGACTCGTAAAAATACATCACAAAAAAATTATGACTGAGACTCAACTACATTTAGAGTAATAGAGCAGTGAATTTTAGTAAAAATGCTTCCCCTCTACATGGTCGTGCAGTGCTAAGTTAGCAAACAAGGGCTCGTTTAAATCATTACATTGACAATTATTTTTATCCAAAACAATTGACTCCGAAACAATGTCTCCGAACACTTTTTGTCGAACGAAAAAGTTAAAAAAAGTCGATTAGGCTTCGATTTATTGCAATCGATAGCTTTACATGGGATTATAAGGACAAAATGAAAAATTTTAGTGTGGAATTTTTTTTTTCGTTCATTAAAATATGAAATAGTTGAGATACAAGACTGATTCTTTCACTTATAAGAGGCTGAATGTTTGAAAAATCTAATTCTTGCAATCGATTCTTTCCTACCTATCGAAAAACTGATATTTTTAAACTTTTATATTTTATTTATGATCATTTTATTTAAAAATTTATATTTTATATTTATATGATTTTAGAAATTTTTTCACTTTCTTTGCTATGGATATATTTTCCATTGTCGCCGGGTCGAGTGTCGATTCGAGGTTTGGAACTCAGCGAGGCGGGCCAGTTTCAGGGGAGGGTTAGATGTATGTGTCGATTTGGGGTAAAATCGGAAAAGTTAAAAAGTCGATTAGGCTTCGAGATATTGCAATCGATAGCTTTACACGTATGAGTTAGGTATCCTAAGTGCATGTTTATTAGTCTTCTTTATACCATTTTTCGCACTGCTAAGTACTGGGTATAATTTCTTCAACTTTTTCCTGGCCTCTACCGTAGCTTTGATGACCAATTTCAACCAACCAAGCTTCATGATATTGTAGTTTTTATTAAAAAAAACATGCAGTCGATGTTGAAGATTGGAAGAGAAAAATTGAATCTGAAAATTAGTGTATTAAAAATCTCGATTCCGATCGAATTTATGTTGTAAAATTCTTCATGTGAGCTCTTATAAAATATGCGGTACTGAAATGAAATATCTAACGTAGAAGAGCGTCTTATAAGCCGTCAAATGAGGTTATGATGATCTTCCAGTAGTTCCACGTTCGTTTCGGTACACTGATTATAGTATTTTGAAAAGTCGTTAATGACCGGATGACATGCAATATAAGTTTGTACTAGAACTGTCTGGTATCCATACCTCATGGGGCGCGTATTTCATTTTCGAGAATTATAATTTTCTTTGCTTGCATGTAGCACGCAGACTTAAGAGCTTTCATTGTTTTTTCCTTATTTAATGAGTATCATCATATAACACTTCCCACCCTGCTTGCAACTTGCAAGCACCCATTTACTCGTTGCATATATGTTCCGCCAGATCGTATGTTCTGTCTACGGGACATGCATAACAATTGCATGGAACACAATAATTTATAATAGGTTAAAAAAATGCAGCCCAGGCTCATTATGATTGCCTAAGAACACGGAATCGTAAACAATCAACAGCGAATTCAGCAAAATATAAAAAAGTACAACATAAACCAAAGAAACTCAATTTTTATTTAAAGATAAAATAATGTGTGATCTGAAATAAATTAACAGAGTACGATTAGGTATTAATTAGTTACAGTTTTAAGTAAGTGACATATCATGAAGCATGTGATTATGTAAGATTTTTTTACAGCAGTTTTAAGATTAGGTGTGCTGTCTTGGCATAAATTATCGGTGTCTTTACAGTATTTATTTATAAGTTTGGGGACATGTACTGATTTTAATCTTCTACCGTAATCAGTATTCGCTTTTGGTACAACAGCATAATTGCATCTCAAACTATATTTGACATCCATGACCTGTCTGTACTGGTTAAAAAAATAATTCTTGCTTATTATATTCATATAAGCCATATACTTTGGGGAAAGAATATTACAATTTTTGTACATATTAATGTTAGATATCCTTTTACTAACGTTATTATTAGTCACAGATCCATACATTATAAACCTCATAGCTTTCCTTTGAATTCTACTAATCTTATCAACATGACAGTCGTAGGTAAGACCCCATAGCTCAATTTCATACCTTATTAATGATTCTATCAATGAAAAGTACAATATTCTTCTGATGTAGAAAGGCAACAAGTGGTTCATATTTTTTAACCTCATCAAGGAGTAACATAGTTTATTACATAATTTGTCAATATGTAAATCCCATCGTAAGTTGTTGTCTACAGTCATTCCCAGATATTTAAATTCATTTACACATCTTATTTTTTGACATTAACAAGTAGGACTATTTGATGCTAAACAATTACAGTCATGGTGATATAAGTTTAAACCACGTGGACTCTCCATTTTTATATTTTCTGGCAAAATATTGAATACCTTAGGCCCCACGTACAGAAATGATCATTTAAATACGGTTAAATTTGGTTTACATAAATATACAGTACATTTTCTCCTTATATCATACGAATACCTTTCTGGAGTGGACGATGGTGAATAACCACTTCGAACATAGAAATATCTAGAAATTTTGAAAACATACAAGTGTCTGATTGGCAGCACTTTTAAATCTTAGATAAGTTAATCAGCTCGAATGCCCCGGATTAAAACCCTTTACACGTAAAAGTGTCACTTCGTTAACTGTGGTAAAACTGGTTTGCCAAATCGGTAGCGGGTAGTATATTAGTGACGCCTGTCGATGCCTGCCTGACGATGATACATTTCAAATTGTTGGGTTCTTAAGCATAAAAATTATAATATCGATTTTGATTAAATGGTTACATTTTTGGGTTTTTAGGACGCACATTAATATTTTGCGTACTTGTACCTCTATTCGGGCATGGACGTCTCCGAGTCTATGTGACAAGATCGTAGGAAAGGCTGTTTGATGTAGGAATATGAGTATTGAGCTTCAAAATTACCGAAATTGCATCTACCCGAGAATCTAAGAAATACACCAAACATCGGAAAAGAAAACTTAGTAACGAGTGAAAGTAAGATTAGAAATGGTATATCATGGAACCGCGTCCACAAAGAGTTCTTTTATTTGCTCGATCGCCGTATTTTCAGAAAAATATATTTGGCAACCGTCGTTTAGGAGGGAATCCCGGAGGAAATGGAGGAAGGAAGGGACTGAAAAAAAAGTTGGAAGGTTGCCTTTGAGGGCTCGAAGCGATGAGAGGAATCACCCTCGACCGGACAGAGAGACGTCCGGACATCTACAACTGAACGATGCCCTAAGTGCCACCGCTAGGGTTTGTGGAACGGGGTATAATAAATTAACAAAACTAGGTGATTTCCGTTGTCTAGGGCGAGACTTCGTGGGATCGTGAAATGCTTAGCATTTTAAATAATAAGTATTTGGTTTGGTTTTTCCACATAGATTTACAATAGAATAGAAAAAGGTTTACTGTCCTAGGAACATTTGCTCCTATGGGGCAAGATTTTTCATCTAAACATTAAATTAACATATGTAAAAAAGAAAAACAGTAGTGAAACAAATGAAGGTCTCAGTTTTACAAAAATGTGGTAAGTATGTATTAGAGGGAAAATATTAAAACAGAAAGACCAGAGCAACTATTACAACTAATAACTTAAATGAAATAAAAGTTTTAGATTTTAATGAACCTCTGGGCATTTAAAAATTTTTAACTATCACTAATTTTGGTTTCCATGTGAATATGCAAATCAACAGTTTCAACAATGTATACATAAACAAGATGTACAAATTAACAATTGCAGCAATCAAAACAGTTACTATTGTCATCACAAACTGTTACAATTAAAAAAATATACAAATTGAGAGTTTATTCAAATATAATAGTCCACCTACGATTTTTTTTGGTTAGTTGAAGCGGTACTTATATTATGTACTTTTATATGAAGCGGTACGATGTAATAGTTACATATTCTACACTGTCATTTTCTTTTATGTAATCTAAGAATAATTATTGAGAAACATTGATGGATGTTACATATTTTTATATTATCTGGTAATTTATTCCAAAAATTGCATGGTTTTACCAGAAATCATGAGATGAATCACTCTCGACCGGACAGAGAGACATCCGGACATCTACAACTGAACGATGCCCTAAGTGCCACCGCTAGGGTTTGTGGCACGGGGTATAATGAATGAATAAATCTAGGTGATTTCCGTTGTCTCGGGCGTGACTTCGTGAAATGCTTAACATTGTAAATGATCAGTATTTGGTTTGGTTTTTCCACATAGTTTTAGAATAGAATAGAAAAAGGTTTACTGTCCTAGGAACATTTGCTCCTATGGGGCAAGATTTTTCATCTAAACATTAAATTAACATATGTAAAAAAGAAAAACAGTAGTGAAACAAATGAAAGTCTCAGTTTTACAAAAATGTGGTATGTATTAGAGGGAAAATATTAAAACAGAAAGACCAGAGCAACTATTACAACTAATAACCTAAATGAAATAAAAGTTTTAGATTTTAATGAACCTCTGGGCATTTAAAAATTTTCAACTATCACTTATTTTGGTTTCCATGTGAATATGCAAATCAACAATTTCAACGATGTATGCATAAACAAGATATTCAAATTAACAAATGCAGCAATAAAAACAAGTACAATTATCATCACAAACTGTTACAATTAACAAAATATACAAATTGACAGTTTACTCAAATATAATAGTCCACCTACGATTTTTTTTGGTTAGTTGAAGCGGCACTTATACCTTCGTGTAATACTTACATATTCTACACTTTCTTTTATGTAATCTAAGAATAATTTTTGAAAAACATTGATAGTTGTTATATTTTTTATATTATCTGGTAATTTATTCCAAAAATTGTATGATTTTACCAGAAATGATTAGATGAATCACCCTCGTCCGGACGGAGAGACATCCGGACATATACAGCTGAACGATACCTTAAGACCGCTAGGGTGTGTGGAACGGGGTGTAATAAATGAACCAAACTAGATGATTTCCGTTGTCTCGGGCGTGACTTCGTAGAATCGTGAAATGATTAGTATTGTAAATGGTAAGTAATTTGGTTTTTTCCACATAGATTTATTATAAAAAGACGACCTAGGTTTCGGCGAAGCTCATTACCATCACTTGATCAAAATATCAAATCTATGTGGAACAGGGGCGGATCCAGGTATAAATTTTTTTGGGGGGGGGGAAACTTCCGGGAACGGCCGTAGCGAGTGGGGGGGATCAAGGGGTTCAACCCTTCCACCAAATTTTGGGGGTGCAGTCATAAGTTCTTAAGTGAACCTCCCGAAAATAATAATATCATGAATAATAATAAGGGATGTTCTTTTTCACTGAGATCAGGGGTAGAGTCCGTATCGCCACCGCATGCGACTGAGTGGCGGCTGCGGCCGTGTCTAATTTAGTGCCCGCTACTTGCGTGAACACCTCCGTTTGAAACCATGTTCAGCTACGAGGGGCTCGACTCGGAAGCACCACAGAGTGGCCTCGTGTAATGGGACACCAAGAGCATGAGGCAACATAACCTCCGACAACCGTCACGCGTCCTCTATAGATGACGCTCGGTTTATAAGTATTAAATTATTGGCCTCGGAAAAAAATATTCTCTTGGATTAGGGGGGGCGGAAATTCCCCCTCCCCCTCTCTGGAGATCCGCCTCTGATGTGGAAAAACCAAGTTACTTATCATTTACAATTCTAGGTGATTTCCACTGAGTAATTGTATTGTCCAGCATATTTCAATTGGTTGGTTATTTTTGGAGGCGACCGACAAGTGAGAGAATTTTCGCTATTGACGTTAGGTGAAGTAAGGAAAGGAATGGAGGAAGGGTGGAGAGAAACCCGGCGTCGGTATAAGTCTGCTCTTAACGATAGGCGCCAAGGGGACCACGGTTTAACGTTCCATCCGACAGACGGAGCACTGTACATGAAGTGCCCTCCACAAGACAACCAAGTAGGGATCGTTTTTCCTCTGAAAAATATCCACATCCGCCGACATTTGAATCCTGGCCATCGGTATGGCAGGCGAGCAGTAATTATTTCGACGCATAGGCATCATCATCAAGCACAAACCATTGATAATTTTGGCATTGTATACTTGACGACGTCAGGCGTCTCTTCGTAGAAGAAATTAATATTAGTATCCAAGTTGAAAAGAATGCTTTGTATTGAATAATTTTATTGTGCTATGCGTTTCGACGCTAAGGCGTCATCACCAGGTAGGTACATTGTAAAAATATGCATCTATTTTAAAAATAAAATTTTTTATGTTCTACAGTTTTTTATGTAATTGTATACAGGTAAAAGTGACGACTACCTGTAAGGTGACTAATTGGCGTCGAAAAGCATTGCACAATGAAATAAAATGCTAACTAACTGTAGAAAAGTAGGTACTTTGTATTCTATTCAATATGGATAATAGTGTTGACATTGTATCTTGTGATGACACCTTAGCGTCGAAACGTTGCAAAATTAAATTATTCAATGTACTTTACCCAGTTTTCGGTTTATTTTGTCATGATAATGGGAATTAATTTTATATCAGACCTATCGCGGCGAACACTCACACAAAACCCATGCGGCACAGCCTTGAAAATTATAGGATTTAACAAGCGTATTTTAAGAGTTAAAATAAGCGCATTGTATAGAAAGAGTGTACTATCTTAATTATTACTGACTTAAGTATGAAAAATTAACTTTGCTTTAAAAAACAAGTTATTCTCTTCTGTTGAGGACGTTGACTGAAATGAAATTGAAAATTTCGATATTTTAAAGGTGCTTTCCGTCGTCAGGATAATAACTAACGGAGTAAACACATATCCTAGCAAATGGCAATGAAGGAAAAATAAACACCGGAAGGGCAAATGCTGCGATGAGCTGACGCAGTTGAAAAAAAACTAGAATTTTTTTTCTATGCCATGGGCTATTTGAATAGTAAAATCAATCAGACAATGGACTGTTCGCCAGCAAGGAGGAAAAATATTTGTTCTCCCACAGTAGTTCTCGTCTGGCCCGCCCATTTTTTTTCGTTGCCTTGAGTAACCAGTAGTTAACTCCAGTCCAGTAATGAGTAGCGCCGATGGCAGTGGTCACCCAATACGGGGGCCATTAATTACCCACCTCGTCACAAACAGGAGAAAATAGCCTGGAAAAAATGAGGAAGTTTTTCCTCACCATCCAATTAATTTCGGCCTCCTACCCATCCGCCCCCTCGTGGACGTGACGCCTCCAGAGATTCGATTTCTATTCTCCAACGCGTTCCTTGATCAAGAGAAGGACTGCGAGAAATGATTATCTCGCGAAAAGTACGTTGCCAAGAGATGATTCGGAATTTTTGTACCGTATTCCGAATCGATAGTCGTCGAAAAGATGTACGTGATGTAGGTGATGATTTTCGGCATTTGACCGCCAAAATAAAATTCGTAGGAAGAATAGAAAGATCGGAAGTACGCAAGGATCGGCAATTCATAAATTTTGTACCAGATGTCACTGCTCGTAAAATACTACACGTTTTCGTAACTGAAGTTGTGCTAACTTTTAAGCAGCTCTGGAAAATTTAAAATTTTACGCAAGGAAAAGAAAATTTTAAGATAGAAAATGTTGACTGAAAATTATTAACCTCAATTTCGGATAGGGCTATGCTCTCAATAAAAGGCTACAACATAACTCCCAACAATATTTATTGATCGTTCAAGTATATGGCATTCAGTTCAAATCACAACTATAAAAGCATTTGTTAAAGAGTGTTGGATTGATTACATGTAAAACAAAAAAAATAATTCTCTTGTACTTTGGTTTCCGGATAGTTAAAAGAACAGTGACCCAGTACACATTAACCCAAAGGCGTAATAATGTTTAAATATGGAGGGGTGAATAAGCTGAAAAAAGAAAATTATTATTAAATTGAGGCAACTGTATCCAGCGAATTGTCGTGGAAGGGTATCATAATATTATTTCATCCTGATTTTTAGAGACAATAACATTTAGGTTTGCTGATGTCTATAAAACTTCAATTCAGGCATTTTGCTGAATTTCAGCAAGTTTTTTTTGCTGAAAAAGTCTGGAAAGTTTAATTCCGAGAACTTGCTGAATTTAAGACATTTTGCTGAATTTATGCAAGTTTTGCATGAACTGAAAATGTCTAGGTTTTGCAGATTAGGTGGTGAGTCAGAGTCTAGGAATCACGTGTTCTAGTTTACTATGAATCTTAAAAATCTTTTATTAACTATTAACCGGAATCACATTGTTCACATTTTTTTCGTTTTATTCCACAAAATATCAGACCTGCTGAATTTTTTCTTGGGTACAATTGGTAGGTGCTTTGTCCAATTCTTTTAAACATTTTAAACTTGGTAATATTTTACTGAGTATTTCAATTCACTGGTTGGTTTTGGTTATTTACACAACAGCAATGTGCTTTGTAGAATATTACCTCGTAATAATTCTTCCACATTTGGCAGAGTTATTTCGCCCTCTAATTCGTTGCCATGTATAGCAAGAGCAAGTGTGGATCGAAGTACTAGTAGTAATAAATCACCTCTACTCCTTAGCTGGGAAAAAAGTGGTTGTAGACTGTACTTGGACCCCTAAGGATCAACCTCTTTCGTGTTAAAAATAGCCAGCTTCATCGTCGTAGCGTAAGCATAACCTGTTTTGTTAAGTCGAACATCTCAGCCTTTTTTCTCACCGAAAGCGCTATGCCTCCGATAATTGTTATTCAGCAGCATCTATTTTTTTTAGATTTAATCTCGGATCAAACTGGAAGACCCTCACTCATGAATAATGTGGAATTAATGGTGTGCTAATTATCTTTGCGTATGTCATCAGAATACCTTGTTCCCCTAAAGAATCGATCATTTTATCACTGCCTAAGAATTTAAATGGAGCTCAATATTGCAATACTTTTGTGATGGTACTTGGTTTTCTCCTTTATTATTCATACTCTAGAGTCACCCCACTTTCTTGAGCCCCAGGGCCTCGATCAACGAGTCCAATCCGGCGGGTCTGTCACAGCCGAGCGCTTCGGGAACCCGTCAGCAAAGGAGGGAGGATGATTCCATGACACCTATCCTCGCACAGTTTCCGATTTTCCTACCGAGTCAGTCACGCAATGTGAATACGAGAACCACCATCTATGATTTGGCATTTTCGAGAAAAGTACAGGATGGAGTAAGTAGAGGCAGAATATTTCTTTTTCGTAGGATAAAAGAAACTTCATTTCTACCCCTAATATAAAAGATACAGTCATAAAAAGATTGGCAAGGTGGGGTAGGCACTTTCATTGCTGTGATGGCTAATAATTTAGCGATAAATAGTACTTTGATAAAAGTATTATATCCAAAGGCAAAATAATAGTTGTATAACTAACGCATTCATCCAATCATCCACCTTGTACAAGTAAACTGCTAGCAAATATCCTAAAAATATCAATTCATGAGCAATTTTTTGTCTCCAGTTTTACAAACATTGAAATATTTCTTTCAAATTATACTCTCTTGGTTTTATCTCTCCCTAGAGACTCGGAGGCTACACGCTAGGCTTAGCTTGCATGAGAAATTTAGAACTGGCGTATTTCAGAGCGACACTGTGACTATTGTCATGACGCCTCACAACAAATCTAGGCCTGACAGAAGAAATAGAATAAGTGAGATACATTGCCGAACATATTGGTACAGTGGCGGAAAAAATTAACGCAAAACTCATTGGCGTCTGAATGCGGAGTACACGGGAACTAATTGAAATCGCTTTTCCTTCGACAACTTGACAACAATGAGACAGTTTATGGAAACCGGGAAGATTCAAACTCTCTATGATTAGATATCGATTTTACGCGTCATGTAAATAGTCATACTAATAAGGTTTACGTTCGCGAGATCGTCTAGGAGTTATAAATGTGATGAGCTTGCTTCGACCCGCACTCAGTCGAGGTTCCAAATTCGTAGTTGATTATGTAGAGATTATTACCATATTTTTTTAGAGCTATGGACCGTTTAAAAAGATTTTCTTGGCTGAAACTTAAGAAACAATACGATGAAAGCATTATTTGTTGGAACATAAAAATTTTTTATTCTCCAGATCAAATTCACTTACAATAAAACGTATTTCCGCGTGCAGGGAATAGCTGTGAATGAACATCGTTTTAATAGGCCTCAAACTACTTCCGAGAAATATGATACATTACAATTAACATTTTGGCGTAATATCCTGAGAATTTCACGTTAAAGAATGGGAAATCCGGTTGAATAGAATGGTTTCCATGTGGAGAAAATTTTTCTTTAAAAGTATTCCCAATAACTTAAAACCCTACGTAAGTTTCCGCCCCCGTGCATACAGGTCGTCTCAAACACTTAAATTTCTAAATTCCTCCTAAGGTAATATTATTTAATGTATGAAAACTACTTTCAACTATCCAGAACATTTTATTTGGTTCAGTTTTTAAAGGAAACATAAGAATTCCCTTTTTTCGTTTTGTAGTAAGAACCACTGGACGCGGATTCCTCTTGATCGATGAAGTAGCCTAGAGGGAGAGCGTTCGTCTGCGGCCAAGAATGCCTGGGGTTCAAATCCTGGCGTGGCCTCTTTTAGTGCCTTTATGATTAATCTACGCGATGTGACTTTATTGCAACCAAAACTTCGCAGGAATCCGCGGAAGTCCCAGGGAATGGACATTGACCTCAATCATGAGTGTGTGAGTTTTACACATATTCGGGCTTTGTAAAAGAATCAGAGCGGTCTCCTTGGTCGTCGAATGAGATGTTTACTTCCCATTCTCGGGTACTCGGCCCCACTTGATTTCTACGTCCTGTCTGTCGTATGATGCTCATATCCACTCATTCGCCAATTCACCACTCAATGAAAAGCTATTCATGAAGGAGGGAATAGACCGGATCTCTGATTGTGTCAGTTACTCGATTTAGTGAACTTACCTGGTGCTACATTCACCTTTAAATTATTTTGGAATTATTTAGTAAAGAGGGCAATTATTTTCATTAGGAATTAGAGTTTGGTTCTATCTGCCGAACTTGTAAATACCGATTACTTATCTGAGTGAGAGACCAAAAGAGGGTGGAATTTTCTTCAAAATATCTTTAAAACGGTATTTGAAGCTTTCCCAGCATTGTTTTCTAGGTTTGCTAAGAGTAATACATTAAGCGTGTAGTTCAACAGTTCAACTTAAAGATGGAGAATAATACTAAAAGGATAAGGTAAATTAGTGAATCACTTAAATACCTTTTGACATATTCGCAGTGAAAAATATTTGTCTAAAATTACGGAGTTAAATTTTATGAGGAGCATTTTTTTACCCATGCGTAAGTAATACTACGACAAAAATTCATCGAGTATCTTCCCCAATGAAAGTGATAAAATACTAAAAATCATCTTTTTCATTTAGCAAATAAGCAGTGATTAGATATTTTCCCGATGGTCATTTGTATACTCCTCATAAATCCCCAGAGTAGTCAATGGAGTGCAAATTAGGAATGTGCACCATCAAAGATTAAACGATTGCTACGTTCCTAAAGAATCTATTCCTCTTCAAATGTGTCGTAATATTATTGCTTCAATGGAAGTTTAAGTTGTGAGAGCCCCCACATGAAGATATTAACAGACTTTTTACAGGGTCATAAATTTCATCTCTTAGTGGTAAAGTATTTTACCGGATGCTGAAATGGGACACTATAATGCTTTATTTAGAACGAGTGGAAAAAGGTAAAATGTATGTGTAATTCTCTCAATTTCAGTAATGTGCGCACATGATCACAGTAATTGATCATTGAGAAATATGCTGGTATTTACATAAAGAATGTGGATATTTATTAGCCTTATAATCAATCCATCCCCCTCCATTCTCGATTTCCTAACCATGTCTCTGTGACATGGAGTTGTCCATATTTTGGTATCATCTTACTGGGTTCATTTCCCATTCTTCCTCCACGATTTTCCTCATTGCATCTAAATTTGGGGTTGTTTCGTTTGAGGGGGTAGAAAAACGTTTATTTCTCGCATTGTCCTCATAATGAACGCTGCGCTCCGTGCAGCCCGCTCCATCTATGTTACATGATTTGTTTAGAACCATCTCCTAGAATTTTGACATTTGTGAACTCGTAAGTATTCCTAGTTGCGAGCGAAAAATGAATATTGATATACATTTGATTAAACAAAGTTCTTATTATAGCGGACATGAATTTAATGAATTTTATTTGATAGTAGTAAGAAATAGGTTTTTTTTACTTTTAAACACCAAATAAAAGTTCAGTGGGTGAACGGCGCAACACCCCTTCGGGTAATTTTTCGACAGATGTTTTTGCCTTTTACAAACCTATCATCCGATTCCTCCACCTGGGAAAAAAATGAGGCATACTTAAAGGCTAATAAGATCTTTTTTTCTCCAAGAATTTTGGGAGAGGCCGCTAAAACTTGGAAAAATATCTCGGCTTGCGCTGTCCGCTCTGCTTGTTCGTCTATCGACTCTCGTCTCAATGGAGTAGTCATCAGTAAACCTTGGCCAAGTTCCGGGTGGTGATGGTCGGGGTGGTTTGTTGTTGTGAATAACGCACAGGTTTCAAATACTTGCTGCACCAGAAAGAAAAGGCTCGTCGCGCTTCGAAAAAATTGGAAGTCCCTGTCGAATACTTTTAATGGCGTAAGAGAAGTCAAATACCACTTCTTTCCCGTGAGTTAAACGCCTGGCGTCCGAAACATTATCTATGGCAGAAAAGGTATTTCCCGCAATACAAGGGGAGAGTAAGCTCTCATTAAAGGCATACTATTTTCCAAATCAATATAATGCGCCCTTCATACATTCCGTATTGAATGGATTAGTATTGGTGGAGCTTTGTATCGACACGGGGAAACCTCTAGGGATCCTCAAGAGTCCTCAAAAATTGCTCGTTGCTTTATCTCAGACTAAAGATGGCTGGCCTCCAAACCCATGAATAATGGGAACTAATGGCATTTGATTGGAATGGTCTGGGCTGATGAGGTGAAATCTGAGAACTACTTCTTTCTGTTTGTATTCCCGGGAGAGTAGTATGCTTTTTCCTATCCTTAAGTTATTTTTAACGTTCGTAGACAATACCACCACTCATTATAAAAAGGTAACTTAGTTCACAGTAATGCATACGGATGAAAATAAATTCACCGAAAGGATACGAAACGTCATCATAAATTCGCCTTGACATAAGAAAGCTCAGTAGTTGTTACTGGGTTGCAAGCCTGAATCGCAATCATGGTTCTTCATAATAACATTGTTCGAGTACGCTCATGATTTCGAAAACGTGATCATCATCAAGAAAGATCGGGTACTATATAGCAGTGGAGTGCGCTCCCAGGACCTTGTGCATTGCCCTACCAATGCGGCTTGCCATGCGGTTTGGATGACAGTTATGACCATAAGAAGAAAAATACCGTGATCCCACCCCTGGTCGAGACATTTTTGAGTTTTTCATTCAATTTCTGATCAATTAAAATTTTTTTTATTTGGCAAATTTTATCTCTTTTGTATTTAAAAAATGACATATTATCGGCCAGTCATTGCTGCTACACATTACATTCATTCATATTAGCAATATGAGGAAATTTATATAAAAGCTCATATGCATTCATTAAAAATCGAACATGGACCACTCTTTAGCTAGCCAAATACATCTGACAGCTAAAACATTAACGTTACCTATTAATGTATTTCATTAATGATATTCTACTCCAAACGGAAGTCTTTTAAAAGGCTTTCTGTTAATTTCATATGCACGGTGAATTTATAGCTAAGCACATAAGATATTATGCAATCATACATATGTTATCCATCACTACACCTAATATGGGCAAACTTTTCTGAATGTTTATTTGTATATTCTGCATTTACTAGATAAAGCGTAACAGTGGACAGCCTGTCACCAAGCTTCCTGTGATAAGATGAAAGAAATATCGGGAAAATATGCCTAGATTATTCAGTATCGATGCGAGCACATTTATTTTTATTTCGTGAAATTATATTTTACGTATGTTTTCATAGTTTAATCCCATTCTGACGAACTAAAGACGATATTTATATTGGGTCAAGAACGATTCTTTAATAAATATCCGTTTTGAATGTAATAAATATCCGTTAAAGGAACTTCGTCAATCTACAAATGGAAAATCGTGACAAATTACATCACGTAGACTATACTTATTTCAATTAAATCTTTTTTGTATCGACATTTGGTGCGGATAAATCTCGATTTATATCATTTCGGTGAAACAGACGCAGTACGCGTCATTCAAAAAGGTCCTCGGAAAGTCGACTACAATAAATATCCCTTGGTGGAAGAAGATGAAGATTTTAGCATATTGTATACTGAATTGGGTGGGATAGTGAATATTTTTTATAATCAGTCTTTCTGTATAAATGATATCATTCGACGTAATAACCATGCTGAAGCAAACACAGCGATGCACCGCGACTGAATGTGCGAATAATATGAGACGAAAGCTCAAAAATAAGGCGATTGATGACTAAGTTCTAAGCTCCGACAAATGTGAGCTCCATTGCGGATTTCAAATATTTGCGGTAAACGATGTTTTCCTCAGTGTTGACAGTCTTTGGAGTGTGTACTGCTCCTAGAAGTTCCCAAAAATGCCGCATTCTGGCGCGCGAAAAATTTTGCGTTAATTTTTTCCGCCACTGTACAAAAAATTGTTCTTTCAGCGCACAATAAGCGACCACTATTAAAACCGAGCTCCACTCAAGACACTCCCATAATACACGTCACCATTTCACCTCCCGTAATATTATCCCTTACATCTTAAAATGGCAGGTATCCTAACACCCCCTACCATGCGTCCATGCGGCGGCTCGCAGGGTAGTATGTAGGTATGGACGAATTTTTGTTCATTTTCCGCTATCTGTATATATGTATGAGGCACGTATTCGATTAATATAAAACTACATTTTGATAACACATGATTATCCTAAAACATTATTCTTCATTCCTGGCTAAAAATGAAATAAGTCTCAAACTGAGATTTTGGCCAGATTAACTCGATTTAAGTCTTTCAACTGTTGACGGTTCTACTTGGTGGAATAGCTTAGTATCGTGGGAGAATTTAAAACACTTAGTAACATTCCACAAAGATTTATTGGGTAGTAGTAGTATTAGGGTGATTAGGGTGCTTCGACGACTAAGGTCATTCGCACCACGTCAACCTAACATCACCATGTCAAGTTATTTAAAATGAATAATTGAATAGACAAATAAAAGCAACACAACTCACATTAAAATGGGCGTGAGATAAAACACCAAATAATGGTTGGTCACAAACAGTTAAGAAGCCCAGACTCTTTTAAAAATAACATTATCCGCCAGACACAATCAGGATCGTCTCCTAGGTCTCCCCTGATGTTCAGCCGGATGGGCAGAGCACGGTACCTATCACACACCGTCAGAAGGTGTCTCACAGTAATGGGACAAAGATTTATTTTCCCTTATATAAAAATAAATCTTTGTGGAATATTACTAAGTGTTTTAAATTCTCCCTCGATTTAAGTCCTCTGTGCGTCGTCCTTAAAGGAGTTAAAGGTGAGGAGAGTCCTGCGGGAAAGTGCAAGAGGGAGTGATGAAGGAAGGGTTTTAAATTCATGGATGAATGCGTGGGAGTTGGTGGGAAATGCACCTGGGTGTGATTCGAAGCGTAGAATGAAGAGAGACCTTGGGCTTCGGTTGGGCGAGATGGGAAATGAGTTTTTCTTGCGGCTCTCTCCTCAAGGGAACAGTTATTCTATTTTATTTCCTCACATTTCTGCCCTTTGGACTTAGAGAAGTGGTGGCGAAGGTGAGAATAAAAACATCACAGGAATACCATGTCCTATCGATTAAAAAAATCGGGGGGACTACACATACAGAACATATGTGGCGCAGAATTAAAGAAACTAGGTTTTATTAAACCTATAAGTGGAGTATACAAAGTTTTATTTAAGTTAATTAAAACAAGGTTTTGTTAAACGAGTAATCGGAAGATCCTCGGATGAGAAAGTAAAAGAGAGATGCTACTTTTCTCTGGTTAGGCCACACCCCTAATCCGCCTCGAGCATTTGGGACTCTGGTCATAAAAATACAACCAAAAAATCAATAAATTTCGTAGAAAAGCTGCACGCTTCGTTGAAAACTTCTACGAGCGAACATATGGTGTGTCATAACTTAGACTAGAGGGATTAATACTAGACTAGAGTCTCGGAGGCTACACGCTAGGCTTAGGTTGCTTGATTAATTCAGAACTGGTATTTTTCAGAGCGACATAGAGAATATTATCATGACTCCTCAGTAGGTCTGACATCTCCAGGTCTGACAGATGCGATAAAATAAGAGGGATACACTGCCGAACAGATTGGTACAAAAACTCGTTTTTTCCGCGAACAATAAGCGATCACAATAACAATTGAGCTCCACTAAATACACTCCTATAATACATGTCACCATTTCGTCTCCACTCTTCTTCTTCACTCATCTTCTTACATCTTTACACGGCTGATGACCTAACACTGCCTGCCGCACGCCCATGCGGCGGCTCGCAGGGTATTATGTAGATGTAGATAAGGATGATTCTACATCTACATACTATCCCGCGAGCCGCCACATGGGCGTAAAGCTGGGGATAGTAGGACACCAACCTTGTGAAGGAAACGGTTGTAGGCAAGTAAAATTATGAAGTGTATTTTGTGTTTTAATCCTACAGTAGTGACGTGAATTATTGTGACATGAGTGGTGACGTCGGTCTCGTAAACCGATTTGGACTATTTGAAAGGCTGATATTAGTTTCTTCTTCAATGATCTCTGAAAAGCAGCATTCAAACGTGAATTGAAAATATTTGTTAAAAATTTCATCCAAAAATGGGAGGATATGTATGCAGAGAAGATGGTTATACAGTAAAAATCAAAGATTTGGGCATTATTTTTCTTCGTTAGAGTAAATTAGCGCTTCCAAGGCATTGGTGTTTTACACATGATTTATTTTCACAATATGATAGAAATTTCTTGTCCGCATTTTTAACATGCCATATTTTACATAGCACAAGAAATACGTGGTATTTAAAGACATCTACATACTACTCCGCGAGCCGCCACTTGGGCGTGTGGCAGAAGGTGGTAGGTCACCAGCCGTGTAAAGATGTAAAAGTTTTGGAGGTGAAATGTGATATGTCCTATGAGAGTGTGTTTGGAGGAGCTCAGGTACTATTGTAGTCGCTTATTGTGCGCGGAATGAACGAGTTTTTGTACCTATCTGTTCGGCATAGTATCTCTTTTATTTTATCGCATCTGTCAGACCCATAAATGTAGTGAGGCTTCATGATAATGTTCTGTGTCGCTCTAAATAATATCAGTTTTGAATTTATCAAGCAACATAAGCCCAGCGTGCAGCCTCCGAGTCTCTAGGGGCTCCCACCTGAATCCCTCTAACAGTGGTGTAACACTATATGTTCGTTCGTAGCAGTTTTAAACGAAGCGTGCTACTTTTCTTTGTACTCAGTTAATTTTTTGGTTAATTCTTTATGACCAGTGTCCCAAATGCTCGTGGCGTATTGGAGGTGTGGCCTAACCAGAACGAAGCAGCATCTCTCTTTTACCTTTACTAATCCGAGGACCTTCCTATTATACGCTTTACAAAGCTTAGTTTCTTTAATGTTGTGCCGCATATGTTTTGTGTGTGTGTTCCCCACGATATCTGAAATTAAGGTATTTCCAAGATATTTTACTGTATATGACGACTTAATGTTTACTCCACCCACGGTCTAGGTTTGGTATTTCTGTGATGACTTTCGCAGGAAGTGAACTGTGGTGCATTTACTAATATTTAGTTCTAAACCCCACTCCTGGCACTACGAATGAATGTTGTGAAGGTCAGATGATAGAACTTCAAAGTCCGCGTCTTCGCTTATTTCACGGTCTGTTGGACTAAAAGTAACTCTGGGTAGCAATGAACTATTTTTGGCTCGTATATCGGAGGAGCAGTAAAAGAATTCGGTAGTTACTGAAGAGGATGAACAGCAAAATTGCATGCCTCGCCTGCGTCCCCAGAAAGATTATATTGTCGATCTGTAAGACCGAGCGTCACCACTCCAGGATTAAAATGAGCCCAGTATTTACTAGGATCACCTATTGTGCGAGAAAGGAACGGATTTTGTGCCGATCCGTTCAGCGATGTTCGCAGCTTTCCTTTGTATTTTATATATTTTTTGTTTTATGTATCTTTCTGACCGATGTTCGCAGCTTTCCTTTGTATTTTATATATTTTTTGTTTTATATATCTTTCTGACCAAGGCTCCAAATTCTCGCGGCGAATCCCAGGCGTGGTCTAACGAGAGCGAAGAAGCACTTCTCTTCCCTAATTTCATCCGAGGTCTTTTCTTCAATAAGTTTGAAAATTCCTAGTTTCTGTAAGGCTGTGCCGAATAGGTTCTGTATGCGTAATTCCCACTGAGAGAATTTGATTGAGAAGATATTGGGCAATTAAAGATGGAGAAGTAGGGAGCGAATACAGGAAGAATAGTAAGGGCAGGTGGTTGAGGTCAGTTTGGGGTTGAAGGGTAAAGAGTTAAGTGGTTCGCTTGGGATTTCTACTGAGGGTGGAAAATTTTCGCGCTTGTTAATTTAGGAGGGGGATGGGGGGCTAAATGGTAAAGGACTTAAAGGTTTCCATTGGCTGTGTACAATAGGTTTAGTGCTGTTGATTACATATGAGGACCCCAGAAGTCAAGGGGTCTAAGTAACAAAACCATTGTTTAGAGAAAACTTAAGTCAAAGTTGAAAATGTTCAGTACAACCCACTAAGTAGTTAAGAGGCATTACCCTAGATAGCAGCACCTATCAAGAAAATCACTTGGATCCCTTTACCACCTAAAAGATTAATATTTTCACATCCCATTCCTGTACCTAACTTATTTTTTTCAAAAATGTCACTTAGACCCCTTGACTTCTGGAGTCCACATATGAAACATTGGCATCTTTATTGAGGAAGTCCTCAATAATGTGTTCCCATTGGTTCAAAATTGATTGATTCCAAGAATATTGATGGAAAGATATATAAATAGGGTGAATAGCTAGTATGTTAGTGAAAATTGTTGACTCTAATGTCTTCTGTGTTATGTTATTTTAGCCGTAAGAATGGAATGAAATATATTCCAAAACGTCGGTTTGGATAAACCAATAGTCTAAATTTTACCAAGCGTCAATGCAAAATAATAATGACGGTCAAAATTATAAAAATATTCAAACATGGCGAGTGAATTATTCGAAAAAAATTGCCATGAGAAAAACTCGGTCTGGACCGGGAATGGAACCTTGGACCTTTGGTTTGCCGGACCAATGCGCAGACCACTACGCTATCCAGGTCCGTGGTTCCATTTCCGGTCCAGGCCGAATTTTTCTCATGGCAATTTCTTCGGTCAAAATTATGATCATTGAATCATATAAATTACACTGCAAGCTCTATGCGTGCTGACATCAATGAAAGTTTGAATTTGTTTTAGTTATGCTGTCTTGATCAAGGATGCGAACGGGTGCGAAACTAAGCTTATAATGTTCCACCGGAACGGCTCGGTAGTTTATAAAGCAGAGTATGAGATGAGGTACGTACGTATGAAATTCATCAATTAATAAATATTATGATCGACTGAAAGCGAATGCTAGAAGGAAAGTGGTAGGTAGCATGTGGAGCATATCAAGGAATGAGTACTTGTCTAAGGAAGCGAAAATCGCCGTGTACAAAAGTGTACTTCTTCTAACTTTGTTGTATGGTAGGGAAACATGGGTATGCCAGGATGGACATGTGAGTAGACTAAACGCCGTGGGTATGAGTTATCTGAGGAGTGTTTGCGGCAAGCGTAGGATGGATAGGGTCAGGAATGAGTGGGTCATGAATTAATGTGGGTTCGATGCTCCAGTAATGGACATATATGAAAGGAGTGTGCTTCGTTGGTTTGGTCATGTTGAGAGAATGGATGAGAGTCAAATAACGAAACAGATATATGAGAGTAGAATGAATGGTGCGAGAGGTAGAGGTAGACCGAGAAAGTTGTGGTTGAATGTGGTTGAGGAAAATCTTCGAAGGAGGAATATTAGGGGTCTTAAAAACAGGAGGACGTGTATGAAGCGCTGTCTGGGTGTAATTGAAGCAGAAGAGGTTTTCCAGGATATGTCAGTATGGAGAGAATTATTGAAGCATAGTTAGGCGTGCAAATATGTATTAAAGAGTGAAACATTATGACTGTGGCTACCCCGGAAGGAAACGACGTGATTGGTATATATATGTGTTTGTATACTGAAAGCACCATTTGTGGTAATCGTCCTAGAGTTAAACAAACACTACTTTGTCGTTTATTGGAGTACTTCAAAACCTCTCGTGCTAGTTTTCTCTCCCCAGATTTCGTATTCTTATTTCGATGAATACCTTATTCATAAGTCGCCGCGTAAGGAAGAAGCTCGGTACTTAGCGAATATTTTCTCTTTCTCAAACGTATGGGACCGCCACCTCACTTTATACTATCGACAAGGTTAAGGATCTGGCCGGTACTTAATCATTTTTTAACGTTGTTTTTATTGCACGGATCTCCTGCTGTGGGGACTTGGGTTTTGAACGTTTCTCTACCGATATACCCTCCAAGATCTCTATTCGAACCTCTATCTATATTATCTATCATTTATTCTATCTTTATTTGAACGAATGTCTTATATTAGGATGCATTCTAAGTATGGAAATGGTACATTAACTGTGGCAATAGTGCATGTTTTGTGATCTTCACCCCCTGCCACACACCCTCGTGGTCGCTTGCAGGGTATTACGTAGTTGTAGAAGTAGATGTAGATGTATTTCCTCTCTCTATTACTAACTGTACCTCACATTATATTGGTCTAGTTAAAATTAAAATGCAAATAATCAATATTGTTTGCGAAGCACGAAATGGCAAAATAATGCATATCTATACACAAGCATAACCTAGGAAGGTATTGCTGCATTCTGAGAGATCTCGACTAAACATTGCCATTTATAACTATCTATCCCGTTGAAATATGAATAATAACTCTGCGATGAGGACTTGGGAACCAGAATTGAAATGTGAAATGTAATTAGTGTAAAAGACAAACATTTCAACGATAGACGTCTTACCTTTCCTAGCAACGGTTATTTTTGGCAATAAGAAAAGTTTTTTAACCGGCGAATCTGTGTATTAAAGTTATAATGGACCACCCGCGTATATTTCAATGAGATTATGTGTTTAAATATAGATCAAGACTCTTGATACAACCTTCTTAAAGAGTATATGACTCAATTGGTAATATACTGTAAAATCGAGGGAAAGAAATCAATCTTTAATTACCGGTGGATACATTTTATTCTCCTGTAAAAAACTTTTTATTATTATTATTAAGAAATTGCTACAAGTAGACCATATGGTCCGGTGGTAACACAGATACCGAGAAAATACCAATATACATACATGTAAAAATTAAAACAAAGACATTGCCAAAATACAAAAAAAAACAAAGTTATTACCTTAGAAAAATATGGGGGAAAAACCCTCACAGTACAACTCCCCTCAATCTCGTCATTAACGTCAGTGTCTTATTTGGGAAGGGCTCTAATACTTCTTTGGGTAACTCATTATAATGAACCACCCGCGTATATTTCAATGAGATTATGTGTTTAAATATAGATCAAGACTCTTGATACAACCTTCTTAAAGAGTGTATGACTCAATTGGTATTATACTGTAAAATCGAGGGAAAGAAATCAATCTTTAATTACCGGTGGATACATTTTATTCTCCTGTAAAAATATTTCTTTGATAGTGACGGATTCTTAGCATCAGTAGTCAGTTTTCGTTCTCACTAATTTATTTACTAAAGCAGTGTAAAAATCCATTTTACATGTACACCAAAATGACATACATTTCAGGTGCATTAAGGCTCCACTCCCAGCATCTCAACATTTGGAATGATTACCCTTTGAGTTCGATGGTTTCTTTTTTGGTACGCGTCTTAGTTGGGTACGGAGTTGAGCTGCTTTGGCCCCCTGGAAAATTCCTTTTTTTTTGTTTCTGACACCAGTCTGATAAATCACCCCCCGAGGTATCCCGGGGCGGAGGGAGAAAAAAATAGACAGAAGAAGTCGGTGGTCCAGCCGTTGGCACTGCATGCCCCAAGGTAGAGTAACACGTCTGAGCTGTTCCTTTTTTGCTTCTTCCCTTGACCCGCCTTTTCATTGTGAATGGACATTCATTATCGCCTCCCTTAGCATGAAAAAGTGCGTTGCTTCCATGCTAGAGGGAAGCACCTGCAGTACCGCCTTAGAATTCCCGCGCCCCCACACGACGATCCTGTGATCCATTCGTATGTTTCCGTCTGAATTCAACCCCGGAAAGTGCCGCATAGGCATAAGGGAGTGTAACAGCTATCATTGTGCTAAATACGATGGTGACAGGCTTTACTTTGTGAAAATTTATTTTGAATAAATTTCAAAATTACTTGGTACTTTATCTTTCAGATGATTTAATGTTAACATTTACAAAACCACAACTTAAAAAACACACACGACCCGGGTTTCAACGCTTGAGCGTCATCTTCAGGTGCTTTTACGGGTTTTCAAAGTCTATATATATGCTTGGTAGGAGGGGGGGTGGAGGTGAGTGATTAGGGTGGTGTGGATGCGGGTTGGTCAGGAACAGTGATTGGCGGGGAGTTTAGCGGGGGAGGAGGGAGGGAAATTCGGGAGGCGGCTGTAAGTAGATAGTAGCAAATGTTGTTTCTGATGGCATACCACCTGCGAAGTTCCTTACGTATCCAAGTAACAGTCGCAATGCTCAACGCATGTTTGGCTGCCGGCGAGGAGGAACTGATCAAAATCCTCACGTATGAAGGAGTCAGGTTGTACCGCAAACACTGGTTGTTAAAGTATATATTGAGGGACGAAAAACGTTTTTTGATGGAAAGTTTCCGGTAAAGTTTAACTTGGGTCGCTGTACTAGCTTCACGAATAAATAATACAAGTTCTTTGTTAACTTAGTGGTATTCCATTTTATCTTTCAGATGATTTAATGGTAACATTTACAGAACCACAACTTAAAAAACACACACGACCCGGGTTTCAACGCTTGAGCGTCATCTTCAGGTGCTTTTACGGGTTTTCAAAGTCTAATATATATGCTTGGTAGGTTGGTTTTTAAGTTGTGGTTTTGTAAATGTTACCATTAAATCATCTGAAAGATAAAATGGAATATCACAAAGTTAAGTTTCTAATAATTTTGTGTAGGTTTTTTCCTACATTTCTCGTTTTGGTGAAGCTATGTTTCATAGAAGAAAACGTACTGTTTCTTCCGACGGTATCTTTTATTTTACGATGAATTTTTCACATATGTGAGCCTGACTATACCCGATTAAAGAGCACGCTTTTTATGTTTCACATGTCGGTGACATGTGAAACATAAAAATGGTAGACGGTTGTATGTCTATTACCCCCTCATGACCATGCGGTCTAATTAACGTTAGTTATCTTTAGATCTTTCTCACTAAAATGACTTCTATTTGCAACGTACTCAATCAGAAGCGGAACTAATTTATTGCTTCTCCTTATAATCAAGTCTATTTTTTGCACTGATTCTTCCCCCCCGAAACTGTAGGCTTAATTACACACTCAAAGTTACGACTCAAAAAAGTCGCACTAATCTCCATCTCAACCAGTGCTTCACGATTGCACACGTCGGCTTCTCTTAATATTCCTCGTGGTCATCTGCGGTTGGTCAATACAGTTAACATGTTTTTCATCAGTAAAACATGGGCTTGGGTTCACATCACCTTCAACGATAAGCCGTAGAAGGAAGAGAGATTGATGTGGTTTTTAACAGGAATTTGGTGCTTGGTGCTTTCAGCTCGTCATTTGGTGAGTGGTCAGTTTTTCCACATAAATTCTTATTTCCAGCTGCTGCTGTTTTAATGAAAGGGCGGAAGAGGACGTTCAAGAGTACTTAGGAGTGCATAAACGCCGCTTAGTGAAGATTATGTTGGTGATTCTTGATGAACTAAAATGTACTAGACCTATGAGAATGTCAACTGTAGCCTAGTCCTATAGTCCAGTAGTCCAAGAATCCTATTGACGAAATTAAATTGTACCTTTGATCTTATTTGTAAAAATATCCTAAGATAATGAGATATGGTCAACTGGCCAGGAGAAAAATTATTGCTAATCTGTGCAGCCAGCTTCATAGTTTGATTTGCTTCCAAAGCCCAATTTTATAATGTTGACGAAAACAAATCATGATAGGTAACATCGCTGGGTGATTTATTCTGTTTATAAATTAGTGAAATTTTGACAGACAAGAGAAAAATTCGAACTCCACCACGACCCGGGTTTCGAAGGCTAAGCATCTTAATCACGTGAAGATGATGCTTAGGCATTGGAACCCGGGTCGTGTTTAGCCATCAAGATGGAGTGCTACAAAGCGAAGATCGAGTTTTATTCGTATGACTTCCTCTGTCGTAACGTCCTGCGTAGACGGAAGGTGTGAATTCATAGTGAAGGAAAGAAACAGGCTATTCAAGTGTGTATGCATCGTATGATGGGAAGAACACGCAAAATTGAAAACATATAAATGAATTCCCAGCATTTATTTCCTCTACGCAGTAATATTCCTTTAATTAGCGAGAAGTGCTGTGCATTCTCATCTACTTCGTCTTTAGCTACTCCAGTCTGCGCATTAATCGATTTATTACCTATTTGCTTCGATATATATGATAAAAGAATTAGAGCGCGTGCAAAGGAGATCCGCTAGGTTTGTTAAAGGCCGTTATGATAATTGTATAAGTGTTACGAGTTTAATAGAAGAACTAGGATGGGAATTACTATCAGAACGCAGGTTAAAATTTAGGTTAAACCTTTTAAGTAAATTCGAAACCGATTTGTTCACAGATGACGTTAGATATATATTGAGAACCCCTGCGTATTATGCTAGGTTTTATCATATTAACAAGATTAGAGAGATAGATTGTCGTACCGATAGATTTAAAATGTCATTTTTCCCGCGTACCATAAGAGAGAACAATAGGCAGCGTAGCAAAGGGATAGGTCGGTGAATATAGTAAGAGTAGTCTGTAGTGCATGATGCATGTAATAACAACCAATTATCCCTTTCTTATTATGTAGATACTAACCACCTAGCTGCATGTGACCCTGTTCTCTAGCATGTCTCCATTATATATCCTACTTGCATGTCAATAGTGCATATTTGGTGATCTTCACCCCCTGCCACACACCCTCGCGGCTGGCTCGCAGGGTATTACGTAGATGTAGATGTATATATATATATATATCCCCACCTTATTCGCGCTACCGTACCTAATCACATTTTGATACGTCAAAATATCGCGTTTTCTCCGGTGGGTAACTCTTTGCCACTTTGTCGCTCTCCGAATGCGTGTGACGAAGCAAGTTGGCTGGACGCGTGATTTTTAAGCTGTTAACACTGTGTTAACTTGCCGTGCAATATTTTCATAATTATAAAAAGTATTCACTGGATAATAGTCACACCATGAGGAGACTTAGCAAAAGACTTTACGGCAACGTTACATCTACATACTACCCTGCGAGCCGCCGTAAGGGCGTGTGACTCCAACTGAGTATTAGGACTCCTGAGTATTAGGACTCCAACCGTGTAAAGATGTAAGGAATAAGGTGTAAGGAGGAGAAATGGTGGCGTGTATTATGGGAGTGTATTAAATGGAGGTCAGTGGTTACTGTGATCGCTTATTGTGCATGTCAAAAACGAGTTTTTTTTGTACCCATCTAAATTAAATTGGCAATTTTCCACAATATGAACTTTTTTGTGACCGGTTTCGATGTACTACATCATAATCGGGTAGAATATCGAAACCTGTCGCAAAAAAAGTTTAATTTGTGGAAAAATTGCGAATTTTCTTTAATTTAATTATGACATTCCACCAGATCACGCCTGAAACATTTCTTTTTATTGTACCTGTCTATTCGGCAATTTACCTCTATTATTTTGTCGCTTCTGTCATATCTGGAGATGTAGCGAGGCGTCATGATAATATTCTGTGTGTCGCTCTGAAACACACCAGTTCTGAATTTCGTAATGAACGAACCAGTTCTGGGCGTTAGATGTAAGGAAGAGAGTG
Organism: Ceriagrion tenellum; assembly: GCA_963169105.1. NCBI lineage: Eukaryota > Metazoa > Arthropoda > Insecta > Odonata > Coenagrionidae > Ceriagrion > Ceriagrion tenellum. Next base: position 44,569,080 of record OY720643.1, on the reverse strand, counting down.
GCTGACTTTATTGTGGGCACGGAACTGTGCGAAGCCGGATCACTACGCTCTGGCTAGCCTGGGCGGCAATCAAAGCAGCCGTCAAGTGTGTTTATACTCGTCGGCTGACCCCGGACTCGAGTCGATTAAGCGGCCGAGTACATAGAAACTCGGTTGACTCTGCACTCGAGTGAGTGCATTCGATTAAGCCGGCAGCCGAGTGAATTTAGGCGAGTATGGAGGCAGTTTTGCCGGGCTCTATTGGTCGCACGGTTTACAGACTTCTCTGTCACGGGAAAATCAAGCAATGCTCATTTCTAGCCTTCATCAACGGTGCCTCTATACATAAGGCTGTTACATTTCGACTGCTAGTTCTGTATAAGATTTCCTCGGCGAGCAAGTATTCTTTCAATTTCTTCTTTCCGGATTCAGCTGCGTCTTTGTTTTTCCGACGTTTCTCCTCCTCTCTTGTAGGCGTCTTCAGGTCGAAGACGCAGCGCATCTATTTGGCCGAATTTATATAATAGTGTCATTTGCCTCTGATTAGCTGCCATTTGTGGGACCAAAACCCCTTTAGGCGCCAAAATAACCCTCTTTCTTATGAAGAGAAGATGGCTACCACCTAGCGACTACGTGGAAAAGAGTGCTACCACAAATCGGAGAGAGAAAAATGAAAAATGGCGCCAAAAGTTGTTTTGGCCCCGCAAATGGCAGTCAATCAGAAGAAACTGTCTCGACTATTTATACCCGGCCAAGAAAAAGCGCTGCATCTTCGACCTGAAGACGCCTTCAGGAGAGGAGGAGAAACGTCGGAAATACAACGACGAGGCCGAGTCCCGAATGAAGAAGTGGAGAGAATTTCAAATGCCTCTAGAACTTAGCAAGATTAACCCCAAATAGAAATGCAATCCGTTTAGAACGATGAGCATCGTCTTATTACTTTCAAACTCTGGCCTCATTTGCTGAGAAAAACTTTCAGTCAGTTATTTTAAAGTTTTTGGAAAATATTGTAAGTTTTATCGTCTCATGTCGCTTAATGTCGTGTATAACCTAGAAGGGCTTGATATTGTCTGCGTCGGGAACATGACATTGCAGCCGTGTCAAGTCTCAACTTTTTAATGGAGTGATTTGAATGGAGGCTGTGTCATCGAAGTCCCGTCATTGTCGAGGATCGGGAATCCCAACGCCATCCAGATTAAGGGCCACAAGGAGAGAGGAACAATGAAAACTCGCGCATGTCAACATTCTCTCAATATGAAACGGGGAGATTGACTTTGTCGTTTTACTGAGAATAGCGTTGAATGCGGCCAATTACTGTGGGAGGGCTTGGGCTTGTAAAAAACATATTTCCTGCTTCTTTACGCCGGTTATCTCGGCTACGTTTGCTATTCTTGTCTCCACTCTTTTTTTCTATACCTCTCCGTAAATATAGTCCTCTAAGGATTACACTCTGTGCTGGATATATATATAACCCTTGAGTGTTAACGGTATTTTAAGTATACGCTACTGGTCCAAACGCGTCGTAAATTTAACGATTACTGGTTCCGGTATGTAAAAAAATAATTTTAATAAACTTAGAAAATATTCAAAAGTATATATTTTGAGATGATATGAAATTTACTCAATTAGCAGTCATCATTCGCATTCTTGACATATAAGTCCATCGTGCTCTGGGCTGTAGGCAACACTGCAATTCTTAATATGGCTGTGTCATCCTTCTCATAGCTGTTGGAATTAGGTACTCACCGTTCTATTGCTATCACCCTGCACGGAGTAATACGTGGGTAATTCGGCGTAATGATAATATAAAGGGAAGTTACTTCAACTGCCTACCGAAGACTTTGGATCAAAATTCTATGAAGCATTCATTTTGCAAGCCAGGGCCCTGTCGATTGGCTTGCTATATCTATACACTCATTTAATTTGGATTGATTTCTTTATTATTTTGAAGTTGAATGGTTCACAAGCATTAATAGTTACGATTTATATTATGTCAAAAACAAGAAGTGACTACCTGCTTATTTTCCAAAAGAACGGAAAATGGTAGCTAATGCGGCCGAAACTGTCTACAGCTCTTTGGATTTCGTTCTCGAATTGAATTATGTAATTTCTTTTCTCTCTTCTTACGCTAGATTTTCTTTGAATGGTGGAAAGTAATTCCGAATCTAAATTTTAATATTGTAAAAATAACATGAGTCAAACTTTCCATTGAAACAAAACGCGGAGTGTAGTGAGGCTGTACATTTTTCTCTAGGGTGTAGCATCGGCGGCGGCATTTCTCCCTTTCTATAATATTTATGAGGTACTAACATTTTGTCAATTTTGGTCTCTCATTGACATATCACGCGAATTTTTCTCAGTTTTACCAGCTATCAATCATTATAGAGGTTGATTCCTTTTTTCGGGTTTTCCGCCGCGTTGGTTCATGTCGATGTTGAGGACAATATTTCGCCGGCTGTCCTGCTGGCTTCCTCAGGTCACATGGACCCGAGGAAGCCAGCAGGACAGCCGACGAAATATTGTCCTCAACATCGACATGAACCAACGCGGCGGAAAACCAGAAAAAAGGAATCAACCTCTTATCTAAGCCCCGCGGAAGCCTTCATCAGAATATCAGTCATTATATTTATAACTAATTTCCAAATTATTTTTTCAGAAGTGTCAATATTTAACCTGAAGGTGTTCCAGCCATATTTGTATTATTTTCCACAAAGGGGAGAGAATATTGTCCAGTCTCCATATTCTCTCAATTATAATCCTCAGTTGTATCTCATTTTGATATAATGACGATACGGTGTATATTCTACAAGCATAAGGCAATGAAACGTTCTCTAGTCCTATTGATATCAATTTTTTAATGATTCTAACGAAAACATACGGTAGTCAATACAATACTAGCCCAATTTTTTTATTTTATGCCAAATAACTATGCTAATAGATCTATAATGAATACCTGAATATAAAAAGATGTTAGATATGTAGTATCCAATGTTCCCAAGATAATTAAATGAATTAAATTATAAAATCTTTCAAATAAACCGTGGTTTAAACGAGAAAAAAGCCAAGGAGCTGGTGTAAGTAACATTTAAGTTAACTAGACTAATATTTTGCGAAGAATTCTATCCACCTTTCCAGCACATTTCTCTCTCTGTCAGCAATACCTGAGTCCATTGTGTTGGGCAATGTTCCCCAATGCCATTTCGTACTTCAAATCCGCATTCCCCGCCATATACCGCTTATGAGTCAGGGCAAGGTAGAGGACACGGAGTTGGAAATAAGAGGGCGATCGGAATAGAGAAAGTTTGGGACGGGGAAAGCAGCAAGGAACCGCTGAAGACCGCGACTCTCCCCTTCCCTCAACGGTAATGCTCAGGGTCGATTTATTCGATATGTTGCACCATCGATATCTTCGATCAATATCATCGATAAAATAATCTTCCTAACTACGAGGTTATTATAGCATGACATGCTCGATTTGCCTTAATATCTGTGTTTTTCCTTGTTTGTGCTATACCCCGCAGTGTAAAATAAGCACCGTAATGGCGGCGCCGCCATTCCCCATAGTGGAAATCATTGAGAGGACCTGACTCGAGAGGCGAAGAATCGAGATATCGAACGACCTTGGGTAATGCTTTACTAGCAGAGCACTCTAGCGGTCAGGCGCTTCCCAACCACGATAACCCCGCCAAATTTAAACCGAAGCACTGAAACCTTGAGCGATAGCCTGTAACATGACCTCTGCATTCATCCGATATTGGTCCAAATGATGAAAATTCACGAGGTCTCATGATATTTGATATTGTTTCATAGGTTTGGTACATAATTTTCAATGAAAAGAAACCAAATGGAATTCACACAAACTTTATTGTGAATAATGGTACTGAGGGCACAATTTACATTATTACAAAAACTTCAACCTAACATTTGAAACAATGAAGTGGAATTCATTTTCAGGCTTGGCATAAAATCACATAAATCCTCGCACAGCCATACTATAGGACCACAGGCCAAATTAATTAATTAGATGTCAATACAAAAGTAAGAGCAGGCTTCGGTCATAACTGTAAAACATCTAACCATCTTATTCACACCGTACTTACCTCGCTAAATCACTCGGGAAGTTGAAAAATGCAATTCTTTTGTCTAATCTGCAGCCAGAAAAATTATTGCACCAACTGGCTGAGCAATAATGCCGCCCGGGTCGCTTCTCACATTCACGACTTGCCGCCATGTTTGTTATTTTGATACGGACCATGCAGGCCATGCGACTTTTTCCTAACGAAATCATAACATAGTTTTTTGTTAACAAATTCACTGAGTATAAACAATTAAAATAATTATTAATAAATTAATAACCTATTATCGTCTTATTTAAAGATCTTTTTTAATTTGCGCCTGAAGTAGATGACGCTAAAGTCACTACATACGATATATCGCGGCAAGCGACGCGACGTAGCCTTGGAACCGCTGCTCAAAAATCCGTAACGCGGCGCCACCATGAGCTCGGGCTTCCAGCAAAATCCCCTGGCTTTATCGTTCCCATAGTAATTATTACATCGATTTCGATATACTGGACCCGAAGAAACGAAATTTTTGCATGGAAAAATCACCATAAAGCCTTGAAAAATAAACTACGAAGATGCCTACCATTTTGAATGTAGGAAAAGGCAGTTGTCACAGGAATACATTACTAAAACAAATATGTCATGCCCCCCTGAGCGACGCCCGCTCATTGAATTTACGCGGAGCACAATAAACTCCGACAAAGCTTACAAATCTGGCAGTGAATTCATAGCTTACGAAATAATAGTGTGGAATTATGTGTAATCAGATTCGGAGACCTACAAACGCTGCCATTTATTTAAAGACTCGGAAAGAAAAAGAAACGGTAAAACCCAAAACGAAGAAATATCGATTTACTCTTATCCTACGCCGCGGTAGAGGAGTCAGGACTGATGGGTGAGGTGCGCATTTGGACGATGGTCAGATAGAGTATCAGATGGGAGTGAGAGAAGGACAGGAGAGCTGAATTTGCCGTGACAGCTCCCCGATTGCCTTCCCTTCCGTCTTATCCCTTCAAGCGCCCTTTTTTTCCTTCAGCTGACGCCTTGATCTCTTCTCAAGAAGATCCACGCTTATCTGAGAGGGCCATTCCTTCTTCCGTTTTCAATCACTTCCGCTCCACACCATGCATTCATATTGTGTCCTGTGAGCCATCACTGTGGAAGGGGTGTGAGGCCTCGATTCTTTTTATGCGAGAGTGAAAAAATTACGAAACGGAAATTTTTGAAAAAACATTCAACTGTTTCTTCACACCTTTCCATTGTTCTTTTATGGCGCGAAATATAGTACTGTTACGTCGGATTACTTCCAATAAACAAACTGTAAATGCTATGGAGTTCACCAAACTTTATAAGTTTTATGTAAAATATTTATTTGGTGACCGATTTCGCCGAATATTGGACGTTACCAGGTTCAACTTTTGGACGAAACCTGTCGCCAAATAAATATTCTACGTAAAACTACGAGGTTTTGTTGATTTCTGAGCATTTGGGAATTTTTTTACTAAGTTAAGGCTGACTCTAACTATTGAGATAAAGTGTTTCCTATAGGTTATAATTTACCTGTCCACGAATTGGATTTTTGGAGCAAATTTTAATCAAATTCCTCTATTTTTCTCAGACCGACCCATTTTCTCCTATTTATGCAGTCCCCTCACAACCTATTAAGATTGCTACAGAAAATAAAATACATACATACATACATACCCATCACGCCGTTCCCTTCCGGAGTAGGCACAGTCAAAATGTTTCCCTCGTTAATACATAATTGTACACCTAACTCTGCTTCAATAATTTCCTCCATTTTGACCTATCCTTGCAGACCTCTTTTGCCTCATTTACCCCCATACACTATTTCATACACGCCCTCCTGTTTTTAAGACTCCTAATATTCCTCCTCCTAAGAATTTCCTCAACCACATTCAACCGCAACTTTCTCGGCCTACCTCTACCTCTCACACCATTCATTCTACTCTCGTAGATCTGTTTCGTTCTTCGCCTCTCATTCATTCTCTTCACATGGCCAAACCAACGAAGCACCTTCCTTTCATACACGTCCACTACTTGAGCATTAAACCCACATTCATTCATGACCCTCTCATCCCTGACCCTATCCATCCTACTTTTGCGACAAATACTCCTCAGATAACTCATACCCACGGCGTTTTGTCTACTCTTATGTCTATCCTGACATAAAATAAAATCAAACAGAAATACTATCGCGAACTTAATATTCAAATAAAAATAAAATCAACAAGCACACGCTTCGAAGATTAGGAAAAAACTGTAGGCAGCAGTATTTAAAATATTCAGTACTATTACTATCTCTCTCCATTTTTGCATTTCTCCTTCCTCCTCTTCCCCGGAGTTTCTCACTAATGCCCGGTTGGAGAAACCTTAAGTTATGGAATCAATAGTTATGAAATACATGAAGTTTTAGATCTCATAAAAATATTCGGGTTGCAGAAACACATCTACTAGGTACATAACTCATTTACTGATAGCAGAGAGCAATAATACTCTGTGCTAATAGTTAATAGATTTGATTATTTGATCTAATCTTCTAACTTCGGATAAAATTTATGATAGTTTAGCCAATGAATATGTGTTAATGCGCATATAATTAGTCATTAAGGGTTAAAAAAATGGTCTTTTGTCTAAAAAATCTCTTATACCTACAGGTTAGAAAACCATCAACAATTCAGATTAAATGATGTTAGTTCAAAAGTAGTTCAAATGAAAACCATTCCGCAAGAACTAATTTCTAACATTCCTTCAGGGTTCATGTGTAATTTATTCAAAAACAGTTCATGCGCGATTCACCTACATTGAATATTCTTTGAACAATCTATGAAGTATTCCAATGAATATTCTTTGCACTATCTGTGAGTGCCATTTGAACGTTCATTAGAAGTCCTTCTTGAATGATCTTTGATCGTTTTAATAGTGCTCACTGAACGTTCTTTGACCATCTTTTGGACAATAAATTCCTCACTGGGAAGTAATTAATTATCCAAGCTGTTCATTACGCATCCGCCTTCTTGGCTACTAATGGAACTCATAACAGCATGCCATAAGCTATGAAACCTATGAATTTATCGAATTTTTGTGCAGCACTTATTGAATGATTACCATGGTTTATTGGTCCCATAAGTTTGTAGAATACATATATGTCATTCCTGCAACTGGCCATAAGAGCGTCAAATATTGATTATATTAGGAATCTCAAATTATTCCAATGGTAGCATTGAACAACATCTCCCTAATTTCTTTGGATATTCTACGTGGTCTATTTTTAACTTACCTAATTCAGCTCTATGGTTAACTCTTTACCTATCATCTCCCCTTCTCTTTTAGTTCACACAGTTAACTCTAAGAGGGAACTTCACTCGAAAATGAAAATAAACTTTTACTTTCGCATTTTTTTTCAGCGTGTATTTATATCATACTGCTCGCGCGTTGTTGGAGCAGACATAGGTATGGCAACAGAGCCCAGTCGCCCGCAGTGCGGTTTTGGGCTCGAAACTATTATTATCAAAGGGAATCAACTTTATCGTATCTTCATGAATTTATTTCGTCAGAACTAGCGCGGACGAATATCATGTAGATAGCCACTCAAGCCACTCAGGCCACATCTCTTATACCCGTCGCGAGCATTTAGGACCCATTTCATAAACATTTAACCATTTAACCAAAAACTTTGACAAAATAAAAAAACAGCTCGCTTTATTAAAACTGTTACGAGCGAACATATAGTGTTTCACAACTTTAAGGGGGATTAATGTGGGAGCCCCTAGAGACTCGGAGGCTACACGCTAGGCTTAGTTTGCATGAGAAATTCAGAACTGGTATGTTTTAGAGCGACACAGAGAATGTTATCATGACGCCTCACCACATCACTAGGTCTGACGGAAGCAATAAAACATGAGGGATACATTTCCACTCCTTTGAAGTTCCCTAGATTCAGTTTCCCTCAAACACGATTTGGAATTCTGTGTACTAAAACTGGCAAAAGAAATTATTGTTATGATGTTATAAAAAATATTGTTATAAAAATGTCAAAGATACCGAAAACTGACGTAATTTTATCTTCCACTCTAGCAATAAGCAGTAAGCAATAAGCAAACCACGAATTAATTCCAGAACATATCATCTAGAAAGGTGCAATTTCTAACAGAGAGTGACTTTTGCTATGATAGCAAGGCTGTGAGGGAAGCTTCACCGCTAGACAAATTAGCTTTTATATCGTTGACCCATATTTGTGTTCCTTCGCTTATTAGACTGGTGACAGAAGGAGAATCTTCTGTGCCCAACGTGATGAAGCCTAACTTGATCCCGTGTGGTCTCGTGAAAACTTTGTCGTAATGTACAGCAAACTTGGTGGCAAAATATCAACTGGAGTAACTTTATGAGCCTCCGAAACACTTGACAAGTACATCGCATTCTTGCAACTAATACCCAATTCACCCCGCTCGCTAAATGGGCAAAAGTTCCCTGAAGTTACGAGCAGTAGTTCGGTAACTGTATGGTGGTGTCGTTAGTTGAGCGGTCTTCTGGCGGGAAGTGTAGAATGCGCCTTGATATCCAAAATTTTATTGCCCTTATAGCCCTGAGAACTGTGACGACATATTAATATCTGAAAATCAAAACGCTTCCCCGGCAAAGATAGATGTGAAAGATCGTTACCTAGGTTACGCTCGCGTGAGATTAATATTCACGGAGTTAAAGTTAAATCATAAGCGTTCTTTTACGTAATTTATGCTATGTTAGATATTTATATCTACATACTACCCAACGAGCCACCACATGTGAATGTGGTAGGGGGTGTTAGGGCACCAGCCGCACAAAGATGTAAGGGATAAGGTTTTGGGAGGTGAAACGGTGGCGTGTCTCATGGGAGTGTATTAAGTGGAGATCAGTTTTTATTGTGGTCGCCTATTGTGCGCGGAAAGAACGAGTTTTTCTACCTACCTGTTCGGTAATGTATGTCTCTTACTTTATTTCTTCTGTCAGTCCTAGAGATGTTGTGAGGCGTCATGATAATATTCTCTGTGTAGCGCTGAAGTATGCCAGTTCTGAATATCTTAAGCAAAATAAGCCTTGCATGTATATGATGAAGATATTCCAAAATTTAAAAAAATCGTGAGATCGAACTGCAGCTTCAATGGCTATTTACTAATACATGCATACATACATACCCATCTCGCCGTTCCTTTCCAGGGTAGATACAGTCAAAATGTTTCACTCATTAATACAATTGTACACCTAACTCTCCTTCAATAATTTCCTCCATACTGACCTATCCTTGCAAAGCTCTTTTGCCTCATTTACCCCCATACACTGTTTCATACACGCCCTCCTGATTTTAAAACTCCTAATATTCCTCCTCCTAAGAATTTCCTCAACCACATTCAACCACAACTTTCTCGGCCTACCTCTACTTCTCACACCATTCATTCTACTCTCATATATCTGTTTCGTTTTTCGACTCTCATCCATTCTCTCAACATGGCCAAACCAACGAAGCACACTCCTATCATACACGTCCATTACTGGAGCATTTAACCCACATTCATTCATGACCCACTCATTCCTGACCCTATCCATCCCACTTTTGCCGCAAATACTCCTTAGATAACTCATACCCACGGCGTTTAGTCTACTCTTATGTCTATCCTTACATACCCATGTTTCGCTACCATATAGCAAAGTAGGAAGAAGTACACTTTTGTACACGGCGAGTTTCGCTTCCTTAGACAGGCACTCATTCCTTGATATGCTCCACATGCTAACTACCACTTTCCTTCCAGCATTCGCGCGTCTCTTTATCTCCTCATCTATTCTTCCATCTTTCGTATATATATCACCTAAGTACACAAAATCATCCACTTGTTCAATGACTTCACCATTCGCCCTAATCATACAGTTATTCTCCCCATTCTCCTTATCAAAAACTACTACTTTAGTCTTGCACGCATTTACCTTCAATTCCATTCTCTCCGTTGATTCACAAAACTTATTTAGGAGCTTCTGTAATCCCTGTTGACAGTCTGAGATCAAAACAGCATCATCCGCATATAGAAGAACTCGCACGTTTACATTTCCAATCAAAACACCGGCGTTTTCTTTACATGCGTCTCTAACACATTTATCCATAAATACATTAAACAGCCATGGAGACATCACGCATCCTTGCTTTACACCCCGATTTATTACAAACCAATCACTCAGAATCCCATTAACTCTTACACTTGCCTTACTATTGTCATACATTGTCATTATAACATTCAATAACTGCCCATTCACTCCATAGTCTCTCAAAAGCTTCCGCGATTCTTTCTATTTACTTTGTCATATGCCTTCTCTAAATCGACAAACGCACAGTACACTTTCTTTCGGACACTCATACATTTTTCTATCACTTGCTGAAGTACAAAAAGCTGGTCACTACGTCCTCTCCCAGGCATAAACCCACACTGCACACCCCATATTCTGTCGGAAGAAATATTCCTCACTCTTTCGATTAATATCACGGCTTTTTACTCGCAGGCAAAATATCTTTTTCCATTTCAGGATTGATGACTCAGTCTTGTGTTCCAAATGAAAGTGACAACTTGAATTTTTTGTCATTCCACCGCCCTCCAATATCCAATTTTAATTGGTTGTTCAGTCGTAAGATTGGTTGACTGCAGCCCTCCACCTTTCCCTATCTACAATGCTGGTGCCCTTACCTCCTGGTATATCTTCCTGTGTACTTTCCTCTTTATTTGGTCCATTTTCTTATTCCTGGGTCTTCCTCTGGGGAGTTTTCCCTCTATTTTGCCTTCAATTATGTTCTTCACAAACCCATTGTGTCTCAGTCTGTGTTCAATCCATCTGATTCTTCTTTTCTCTATGGTGGGTCCATATGGTTCTTTTCTCTTCTATTCTTCTGTACCATTCATAATTACTTATTTTGTACGTCCATTTTATCTTCAGCATTCTCCTCCAGCACCAGATTTTGAAGGCTTCTAGTCTTTTCTGGTCTCCTTTTCATGTCCATCCGATGCTTCCGATCCATAGTGCTTTATAGTCTCACTCAAAGCACAAAAATAAAGTTTGGAAAGGGTATAAATCATAATTACGGATAAGAGTGTTTTGTCATTTTTTGAGAAACCGAGGGTTCTATTATTTTTACGGGGATAATTTTATGGCTCCTTCGTGGAAACCCGGCTTAAAGTGGTTGGAGCGAAATCGTAAGTCATTGAGTGCGCCTTTTAGCGACTTTAAGCAACTTTCAAAGAAAGTCGATCTGTACTTTAGTGAAGTGTGTTCGAAATCTTCGACCAAACTTCACTAAAGTACAGATATTTATGGGCAATAAATGAAATATCTGCCTCTCTGTCCTTGTGGAGAATTTGCTTTGCAGTCTCATCTACTTCGTCTTTAGCTACTTCAGTCTACGCACTAATCGATTTATTACCTATTTGCTTCGATATATATACCCAACTTATTCGCGCTACCGTAATCCCATTTTGATACGTTAAAGTATCGCGTTTTCTCCGGTACGTAACTCTTTGCCACTATGTAGCTCTACGAATGCGTGTGACAAAGCAAGTTCGCTGGACGCGTGATTTTTAAGCTGTTAACACTGTGTTAACTTGCCGTGCAATATTTTCATAATTATAAAAAGTATTCACTGGATAATAGTCACACCATGAGGAGACTTAGCAAAAGGCTTTACGGCAACGTTACATCTACATGCTACCCTGCGAGCCGCCGTAAGGGCGTGTGACAATGAGTATTAGGACTCCAACCGTGTAAAGATGTAAGGAATAAGGTGTAAGGAGGAGAAATGGTGGCGTGTATAATGGGAGTGTATTAAATGGAGGTCATTGGTAATTGTGATCGCTTATTGTGCATGTAAAAAACGAGTTTTTGTACCTATCTAAATTTAATTGGAAATTTTCCACAATATGAACTTTTTTGTGATAGGTTTCGATGTACTATATCATAATCAGGTAGTATATCGACACCTGTCGCAAAAAACTTGAATTTGTGGAAAATTGCGAATTTTCTTTAATTTAATTATGATATTCCACCAGATTACGCCTGAAACATTTCTTTTTATTGTACCTGTCTATTCGGCAATGTACCTCTCTTATTTTGTCGCATTTGTCAGACCTAGAGATGTAGCGAGGCGTCTTGATAATATTCTGTGTATTGCTCTGAAACACACCAGTTCTGAATTTCGTAATGAACGAACCAGTTCTGAATGTTAGATGTAAGGAAGAGAGTGGCTGAGGAATATGGCCCAGCGGAGAATCTGGGGAGAAATCATCGGGCAAACACCATTTCCACAACGTCTTCCGATTCCCGATTTCCATACCCCCCAATAATTTCACAGATCTTCATCTAATCCTCTTTCTCTCTGTACCAATTGTATCCAGCTTTTCCTCGGTTTGCCTCTCCGCCGTCTTCCTTCCGGGTTCCACAGCAACATTTGTTATGGAAGCCTTTCATTTCCCATTCGTTGCACGTGCCCATTCCACCTCATTTGTTGTGTTTTTATTACATCTACCATTTTGTCATTCACATTCATAATTTCTCTGGCCCTTTCATTACTTTTTCTTTTTTTGATTTTCCGGCTGTTTTTCACCAAAAGTCCATTTCTGTGGTCAATAATAGTTTTTCTGATTTTTCAGTTAGCAGCCATATTTCACAGCTGTAGGCTACAATGCTCTAATTATGGTATTTTTTTAAATTTGAAATTTTTCTGTAATTAAAAATAAAATGGTACGAAAACGACATAAATTCACAGAAAATAAAACTTAATATAAGAGATATAGATCATAGTAGTACCTCACATTAAGATAGGTCATATTGCAAATGACAAATTTCAGAAATACTCATCAATTCACATATGATAAACAAGTAAGTGCGTTTACGTAGTGGAGGAGATTTTGCATTAATGTAAAATGTATAATTACAGCTGACTATAACCTTTTTGGTCCTGCTAAGCCTATATAATAGGCTTGTCAGTAGGATCAAAATGTTAACTATTAACCACAAAATTTTAAAGTCATTGTAAATTCCCCTTTTATTTTTATTGGACATTGTATGGTCCCGCAATAAGGTATTCAATTGTGTTACTGCCTTTTTACCTTTATTACGTCTATCCCCAATGGCTGTCTCCATTGTTTTATTTTCTGCAATTTGCATCCCTAAGTATTTATAAATACAATATCCTATTTGTTGCCCACCTTATATTATAAGATCCTGTTGCATTCATCCTATACACAAATATTTTGCTTTGTCCATACTGATATACAGACCCCAATTTTGGTATTGCTCTGTTATGTTTCTGGTCGTGTATTCTAAATCTTCGTAATCTTGGGATAGAATAACTTGGTCGTCTTTTTAGCTTAGAGTGTATATGGTATTTTATTTCAACGGCATTGCCATGGAGTCGAATTTCCTTTTCCAGCCCTGTAGCACTTCTTCTTAATATATTTTAAAAAGTGTTGGGGAAATACAGCAGCCCTGTCTTAGACATTAATTTATTTTCAAACCCTGAGAGAAGTCGTTTCATATTTTCATCTGGGCTGCACTATTTTTGTATAGATTTTTGATGGCTATTATTAAGTATGAGCATATATTACATCTTCCAAAGGCCTCCCACTGTTTAATTTGTGGCGCCGTAACGTTTCCCTTTTTAAGATCAACATGTAAGAGGTGAAGTTCCTTATTGTACGCCAAGGTTTTCTTTTTCAGTCGTGTTAAACAAAACAATTGTCTACAGTAGATCTTCATTCTATAAACCTCGCTTTTTCTCCGGATTCTTTGGATTGGATATTTGGGGAGGTGACCGACGGCAAAGGTTATTAGCGCCATAGGGTTTCCTAAATCGCTCCTAAAGGAAATAAGGAAAAGGAAAGGAAACTGGTTGGGCCGTGTGATGAGAGGGAAAAGTATAATAACTGTGGCACTTGAGGGTTCAATTGAAGAAAAGAAAAAGAGAGGAAGGAGAAGAATTAAATTGGTGGATCAGGTGAAGAACATCAGCTATGATGAAGCAAAGAAGGACAGAAGCGGATGGAGACAGCAGTGGTGGACGGGACCTGCCAGCAGGCAGAACACCAGATGATGATGAGCGGGTAGGTAAGAGAAGAAGGGTGGATATAAACCCGGCGTCGGCATTAGCCTACTTTTTACTAAAGGCGCCAAGGGGACCAGGCCTTAACGTCTCAACCGACAGACGGAGTACTACACTTGAAGTGCCCTCCACAAGACACTCAAGGAGGGATCGGGTGTCCTCTGAAAACCTTTCCTCCTCTAGAGGGATTTGAACCCTGGCCGTTCGTATGGCTAGCCAGTTCTCTAGCCACCACACCAACCCTATGACTAGGATTCTTTGTCTGCATACTATTTTTCAATTCTATTTTTTACTATTTTGCCGCATAGTCTGCTAGTTGTACTAGTCACAGATATTCCGCGATAGTTATCGCACTTGGTCTTATTGCCTTTTTTGTATAATGGTGAGCTATGGGAAAATGGTTGATTGATTTCAGTCTCTCTTGCAGTTATCAATCCTTAGATTGGTTTGAATATAGACCTCCATGCCCACCTTTTCTGAGGTCTCCTTTTTATTTCTTCGTAGGATGTTGCCCCGGCATCCTTCCTCATTTGCGCCAGATATTGTTCCCTTGGCCTCCCTCTGTATCGTACCCCTTCCACCATTCCCTCTAACACCCACTTCACAAGGGACTCGTGTCTCAATGTATGCCCTACCAGTTCTGCGCTTATTTTCACAATACTCCTCCATAGTTCATTCCCCTTCTTTCTCACTCTCTGGAACACCTCTTCATTTTTAACTCTGTCCATCCAACTGATTCCTTTTCACAGTTTTCACAGTTCTTAATCACAGTTTTCTTTCTAAATGACCAAATTGATCCCGTTTCCTTGATCAAATTTATCCGAAATAACAGCCTTACATCTATACATCAATTTTTTGAATTAAATTATCCTCTTGCCGGAAAGACCTTTCCGCATTCCTTCGTGAAAGAATAGTTTCGTCTTGCAGTGATCAATCCTTAGATTAGAACATTTCAAATTTTCCTGGCGAATCGTATTAATGAAGTTCTCTCGGGCTTCACACCAGGTAATACAGTGCAATATTTTGAATTAATTAATCATCTTGCCGGAAAGACCTTTCTGCATTCCTTCGTGAAAGACAGGCTTAACTGCCAACGTTTCTGTGGCTGAGTCCACCACCGTCTTCAGGGCACAAACTGACATTTAAAAAAAATCACAGTTTTCTTTCTAAATGATAAAATTGATCCCGTTTCCTTGATCAAATTTATCCGAAATAACAACCTTGCATCTATGCATCTAAAATGTAAAAAATGTAAAATGTTTGTAAAAAATGTGGGTTTGTGCCTTGAAGACGTTGGCGGACTCAGCCACGGAAACGTTGGCAGTTAAGCACTGTACGACCTGGTGCGAAGCCCGAGAGAACTTCATAAACCCTTAGATTGGTTTTAATATAGACCTCCATTCTTATCTTTTCTATGCATTTCTTTTTATTTCTTCATAAGATGTTGCCCCAGCATCCTTCCTCACTTGCGCCAGATATTGTTCCCTTGGCCTCCCTCTGTATCATACCCCTTCCACCATTCACTCTAACACCCACTTCACAAGGGTCTCGTGTTCAATATATGCTCCACCAGTTCTGCTCTTATTTTCACAATACTCTTCCATAGTTTTATATAATACCATGATTTCAGTATGAGATAAATAAATAAATGTAATATCAGTGGTGCAATAATTATGCTTCATAATTTTCGTCTCTGTGAAAGCTATCTGACTTGGTGCTATGGGGCGAAATTCGTAATTTAAGAGAAAATCGTTCGTAAATGCGTGTTTTTTATCGGAAATGATACCATTTTATCTATCAGGAACCATAATAATAAGATAAACCTTATGTTTTTCGCTTTTTGGAGGAAATACGTACAAATGCTATCGAATGATTTCGAAATATATGTTAAGTACCACAAGGCTTGTTCAATTAGCAATTAATTGCCAAGAAATCAAATTGGTAACATGAATGTTTTTCGTTATTGTCTATCCATGATATACTTGCACGGAGCTGACGTCTCGACTCAGACAAACGATTGTAAATTAAATGGGCCGGGACAGGCCTTACATGGGGGTACAATAAAGAAAATAAAATAAAGAAGGGAACAGGAAATCAAAGTGGATGGAACAGGTGGGAATAGGGCAAATGAAAATAATATAAAAAGGGGATACTTACTCCCGCTGCCACACACCAACAGACACACCACTTTCTCGGCACACCTATTGCCGTCAGCTGACCCGCCGCCGACTAGACTAGCTTCACGAAAAGTTCGGTGTATTATTTCGACTGTGTCCCCCTCTCCCGCGAAGCACACACTACATCTACATCTACGTAATACCCTGCGAGCCACCACGAGGGTGTGTGGTAGGGGGTGAAGATCACCAAACATGCACTATTGCCATGCAAGTAGGATATTTAAGGGAGACATGCTAGAGAACAGGGTCACATGCAGCTAGATGGTTTATATCTACATAACAAAAAAGGGGTTATTGGTTGTTATTACATGCATCATGCACTACAGACTAACTATATTTCACCTACCTATCTCTTTGCTACGCCGCCTATTGTTCTCTCTTATAGTACGCGGGACAAATGACATTTTAAATCTATCGGTACGACAATCTATCTCTCTAATCTTGTTAATATGATCAAACCTAGCATAATACGCAGGGGTTCTTAATATATATCTAACCTCATCTGTGAAAAAATAGATTTCGGATGTACTTAAAAGGTTTAACCTAAATTTTAACCTAAATTTTAACCTGCGTTCTGATAGTAACTCCCATCCTAGTTCTTCTATTAAACTCGTAACACTTATACAATTATCATAACGGCCATTAACAAACCTAGCGGATCTCATTTGCACGCGCTCTAATTCTTTTATCATATCTTCATCGTACGGATCCCATATACTAGCGGCATATTCTAAATGAGGCCTGATAATTGTAAAATAGCTTCTTTCTCGTACTCTCTCATCGCATGTGCCTTGAACCCTTTTTACGAATCCTAATTTACGGTTTTCTACACTACTTCTTTCCCTGATATGTTTCCCCCATGACATGTCTTCAGTGATGGTGACGCCTAAGTATTTAATAGATTCTACGTTAGATATTTTCTTTTCTTTGATGCAATAATTATTCCGGGGAAAGCCATTCTTTTTCCAAAAGTTCATTATCGCGCATTTATTCAAATTCTAGCTGCCAACTATCACACCATTCATCAATCTTATCTAAATTACTAGTTCCAAAAAAAACTGGCGCCCTCTTTCGCCGTGCACAAACACAAACTCACACAAATGAAGTGCAAAAGGCGAGACGGGAGTAAAAAGGGAGGGAGGTTTAAAGGTAAAGAAACTTAAATTAAAGAGGAAAAAATTAAAATTAGGCATGTCCCGTCCCGAGCATATGATATTAACAAGTACTCTTAAGTTTCATGCTCTTAAACGAATCATACACATTTGTACGGAAACGAAAATCGCGTCTTCCACCTTTTCCTATCCTGCACTTGTCCTTCCTGACTGATGTACCCCTCCCAGTAGTCCCCTTCAATCAATGCCTTCAGCAGAGACTGCTGTCTCTCAGTAGTGGGTTCAGTTCGGGTAGCGTATAAATGTCGGACACTGTGCCGGCGGCGAAATTTTTTTTTCGTCAATCGGTCTCGAACCGGCGACCCTCGGGAGTCGGAAACGCCGCCTTTAGTCCTTAGCGGATCCCTCAGGCACATTAAGTGGGAACCACCTTTCCATTGATGATTGTCACTCACCGATGGAGATATTGACGTGAAACGTGCTCTTGGCGTAGAGAACCATCCCAGCCTTCCAACTGTGAGAGCGTCAGTGTTTCCAAGCGCCTTTGTTGCACGCATCTCTCATTTGAGGGGGATATTCGAATTACAGTGGTCAATATTCAGCAAGTACGGATTTCATACATCATTTGTTATGCTTAAATGAAACTGTTGCGTTGGATTTGAGCCTTCTAGTCATAGGTGAAGGCTGTAACTCGTAAGAAGGTTGACCATACGTTTACAACTAACAAGAAATGGATTGGACTACTATTGGAATAAGGGGACTCGTAAATCATTTCTGTGACTGTAAAACAACTAAGAACGGATTTAAGCGGGCTTTCAATGAATTTTTGAAGCTTTTTTACTTTTTCACATTTCATCATAACTGTAACCTTTTTATTTTTAATTCGTAACATTTGTTTTTTATAATAATTTAGCTCCTTTTAGTGTTCTTTGAATTGAAAATGTAGTCAGTAAATAAATATATCCCTCCTTTTTAAATTTAAATATCGATGTTGTTCGAAAATATAATTGTAATGGTCAGAATCTAAATATAGCTGACTAGCATAACCACGGTTCCTCTTAAATTTACCTTTCAAACAGTATACGTCATTGTCAACAGTAATATACAACGCTATTCCCTACACTTTAACCAAAGGCAGGAAATATATTAATACCTTAGCATTAAATCAAGTTTTTGGTTCGCCTATTTTCACAATTATCCATCTGTGGAAATACCTCTTTTAGAGTAAACTTATTTAGTTGTACACTCCGGTTAGGGCATGTGTGATGGTCCATATATGGCGGCGGTTGTTGGTTTAGAAAAGGTCTTATTGTAGGTTTATGAAAAATAAATTTAGCAGTAGTTAAACATTTTATTTTGTCACAATATTGAGCACGTACAAGGCATTATGCCATACGGTATAAGCAGTGCCAAAGAGATCATATAAAATATTACAAAAGTAATGCATAAACATCGTTTGATAATTAATTCTATATACATGGTTCATACTAATAAATAATGAGCTTAATGTCGTTACAGTTTTCTCTGCACGTGGAAACTTGGTCTTTCCACGTTAAAAACTTATCTGTCGCCGATTAAAACGGAACATTCTCATTACAAGAAGATATTCTGAGCAAAGTTGATCCTTGCATTCAGATTGCGTCATGGTTTAGACGAAAGAACTATCTTTATTCCAGCAATAAATAATGAGCTTTTTTTTCAAGTATAAACACTTATCTGCAGCATTCATGCTGCAATTGAATGTGACTACATAGCTTTGGTAAGACGAGCGATACGTCATCGGAGAACGACAACCTTGTGTGTGGTGAAAACTTGAAAGGAATTCGTCACCAACGAGATAGAACACCATTCAACACTATAAAGAGAGCAGTGACTAGACGGCAAGATTCCAAGTGGGACGCTCGCTTTGTTGATTTCAACATGATCAAGGGAGAAAAGTGACTCGCAGTGGAATTGGGAGATGGCACATGTGATTTGGGAACTAATTCATTTGAGTTTGCCTCGAAGGGCGAAACCATTTTTCTTGATACAAAGAAGGAATCCGTCGAAGAAGAGTCTTTTTTTTTGGTATCTTCATTTCTTTTCGACGCCTTGTCACGACAGCAAGTGGATACTCTTCGTTGAGCGGAGAGTTGAGAGCAGTGCGAACATGGAGATCAGCATCCAGGAGCGCCCCGCCGACCGAGGGCCGCCGGCAAGCATTCCAGCTGCAGACGAGCGGTGGAACATGGCGCTGGTCTCGTTGCTGGGCGCGTAGTCGTTACAGTAGGGCTGGTCACAGCAGGACACGCATTGCTATGCAACGAGAAATTAAAATATTTAATCACTACTACCGCATTCTATCAGCTAGAGCAGGGGTCGGAAAACTACGGCCCGCGGGCCAAAAGCGGCCCGCGAGGGATTTTTATCCGGCTCGCGGTTACATCCCAAGACGGTACTGACGTGGTAAAATATGGTTTCAAATAAAGACGCTCCCTCGCCTAAAAAAATTTGTTCTAATCCTAATCTAAATATAAGTACGATAATTTTACCCGAACGTACGACAATTCTAATTAAAATCTATTCTGAAAGTTGGTGGAACGAAATTTGAACCAAAATGGGTTGAAATTTTGAACGGAATGCAGTTTCACAAATCCCATTAAGGGCGTTTTAGTTTGTATGCAGTAACAATTGCAACTTAAAATTTAGTTTTAATTGCATATTCTTGAGTTTTGTTTACTAAACTGTATTAGAAGTTCATCAAATAAAAGGTATTTCTACTAAAATGTGGAAGTGGATTATTGCATTATAACCATTACAAACACACCGGCCCGCCAAGTTGTTAATATTTATAAATATGACCCAACTGTTCAAAAGGTTGCCGACCCCTGAGCTAGAGGAATAAGGTGCAACTAGGGGTATGCGAAGGATAATTTTTGAGAGTAATTTACTCCAATCTTCAAACTTCTAATCATTCCATCGACAAATGATGTGGTACAAAGTCACTCGCACGGGTGCATATAATAATAGTAATAATAATAATAAACTCGTTTATTGTTCTAGGAGTGAACTTCTTTGGAACATAGAAATGAAATACAGTGGTGTGCAAGACAATTAATATGTGAATAAGACAATCAGGAAACAAAAAAGGGAAGTTATCATATAAATTGCTAACAATAGACATATACAACATTATCATTTAGCAATGTAGAAAAAGAACTGAATTTCTTCTTCTAACAAAATAACATATACACCAAGGGTTGAAATTTTCCATGAAAAAATCATTTGACTTGACCGGGATTCGAAACCGGATCTCCAAATTGCCGGTCAGGTGTGTCGTTCCAATGTTTTTATTTTAGAATAACGTCATATTAAATTACATTCATTAGCATATTAAAAATGTTCATTATGCATCACAAAAAACCCGTTTCAATGATTCATACATTTGTAATACATTCTCGTTTGAAGTATTTTAGACACCTATATACCTATATATATTTCACATATTTTAGTTTATATCTCTTTTTTACATAAAATACTGTTAGAAGACAAATGGCAACCATGCTTTTTCGGCAGCGGTACTGTTGCTAGTGGTAACTATATGCGAGGACCCCAGAAGTCAAGGGGTCTAAGTAACAAAATAGTTTTTTTGAGAAAACTTAAGTCAAAGTTGAAAATGTTTGGTACAACCCACCAAGTAGTTATGAGGCATTACCCTAGATAGCATCACCTATCAAGAAAATCACTTGGATCCCTTTACCACCTAAAAGATTTTTATTTTCACGTCCCATTCCCGTACCTAACTTATTTTTTATTGTTTATTAATTAATTTTTTGTTATTTTATTATAATATTTTATAATAAATAATTAATTTTATTGTTTATTAAAATGTCACTTAGACCCCTTGACTTCTGGGGTCCACATATGTGATAATTATGTATTACGAGGAATACCTATAATTATCATTTTTTGCAAATTAATATTGATGAATATCGACGCAATAAACAAGGAAAGTAAAACGTACGAAGACTGAAAAACTTGAGTTTTAAACCAATAAATGGAAACGTCAATGATAGAGTCAAGAGAGGCAACCAAATATTTTTTCTTTTTTGTGGGTGAATAATAATTGATGATGTAATGTGATATGATGAAGTCTTCTCGGGTTTCCAGCCGGGTCAGGTAGGCTATTGCTGTCAGTATTTCGATGGCTTTCGGTAACATCGTCATTGGGTTCGTGTGAGACCAAGGATCGTGCCGGTTTTATGTAGTCTGGCGAGGAGGTTATGTCTCATTTGATTGGTCAGAGTTTGGTACACTTCTTACTCATACTATTTCCTACCCTTCCTTACTTTCTGCTTTCCCTTGCCAATGAGTGAGAAGCCGGATAGCCAGTTGGAAGGAATTGCTGGACGGATGTCTGGTTACCTACGTTTTTCGTTTAATCCCAAGAAAATAGGCCATTGGTAATAAAAGGAGGAGCTCCAAGCCCACGGGTAAAAGGGACAGATGAAATAATTAGGGAAAGGAATTAGTTCAAAACGCAGTTAAAATTAGGTTGAACACGTATTGAACCGCAAAATCTTTTTTTCGTATAGGTTTGAGAAACCCGGACTCTCTTGGAAAAGCTGCCCCAAACCTGTTTCGCCAAGTTTTGCCCTTACAACGTTGGCCGTGACAACTCGCGCTACCTATAAACAAACAACGAAGCCCGCGGCCGTCCGCCGGTCATCCCCCGCAATACATGTCGGTTGGTTCGTAGGTGACCCTGCGATCTCCGCCAATTGCGGGCAGCTTGAATGATTCCGTTGCCCATCGACCACCACGCGGATAGTTAACCATTATAGGCTCTACTTGGGGTTGAATTCCCTTGCGGTCTTCGCTCGATTCTGTGACCAGTCAGATGAGACTTAACCTCCTCGCCAGACTGTCTAAAATCGGCACGAATCTTGGTCCCACATGAGCCCTGATTAAGATGGGATGGTAGAGAAAGCTATCGATAGGTTGGCAGATTTGGCCTTCATGATCCGGCTGGAAAATCGAGAACACTTCAAATACGCTCGCCGGGAAATAAACAAGTTAGAGATGGGTAAACATGTTCATTTTTGGGAAATCGTTCAATCTGGACCAGTTCATTCTGGAACCCGTTCCTTTTCAATCGTTCACAGTTCATTTTTTATTTGTAGTCGTGTATTTTTATTTTAATATGTTCTTGGTGTTTAAAGAATTAAAAAAGTAGAAATACTTGGTAAACAGTAATAACGACGTTTAAGAATGTTGGATTAAATAAAAGATGGAAGGTAATATTTAACTTTTAAAATTGTATCGTAAAAAGGTTTTATTTATATAAAAAAATGTAATGCTAACTTCACTGCTAGTATTGGCAGATGAATTTTTGGGGTGCCATAAATAAGATCCTATCCCTTGAAGAGAGGAAAGAAGGACCGATAGGTCTTACGGACTGAAAGGAACGAAGGACCGAAACGAACGGTCGTTCCATAGAAGTTGGGTCCTCGGCACTCCCGTTCAATCCATGGACCCGTTCGTTCGCGAACGACGCACCTCTAAACCAAATCCTTTATGATCGGAAATGCTGATCGCTCTCGTTTTGAGTTTATTGGTTTCGAACAATTTTCTGGTATCCTCGCAAATGAGCACCACTCACCGTCTGGCCGTCCGACGTGGTGCACCCGGTGGAGTCCCCGGTGCACTCATCCAGATAAGCACATCGCTTGTTTACCAGCACGCTTCTATCAAACTCCAAGCCGTCCATCACGTGTAGAGTCAGGCAATAGTCCCTCCCTGGATGCGACGAAGAAACCCAAAAAAAAAATAAATGAAAGACCACCGATTCAGTACAGCATGAAAACTCCCTGGGTGCCCGGGAAATTATTTCTGAATGAAATCCTTTCAGGCGTAACCTTGTGGAAGTCCATTATCGAATAAAAAATGACAATGCAAACTATGTTTAAATCCACAGGGTTTTTTTTACTGGCACAATTAGTTTCAACGCTACTGCGTCATCTTCAGGTATCTGAATATGACGCTCTGGTACGCTTCAGGTACCTGAAGAAGAACTTTTCGAAGAATCGATAATTATTCTTCTTAGCTTAATCTCATTTCACTAATAAAGCAGTTATCATCTTAATATCCAAACTTATACTTCGTGTTAGCCATTTGTCCATTAATTTCCTCTAGGTAACAGCCTTTTTAGTTATTTCAGTCGAAGAAACCGTGAGATTTTAAAATCCCTGTCCATTTTTGACCTTAAATTCTGAACCTTGTCTCGTGTTCAGTCAACATTGGCCCTAAAAATCTGATACATGTAACTGTGAAACGTCAAGTGAGCTTTAAACTCAGGTCAGTGATTACAGTAACTCTTGTTCGACTGATGTGAATATTCTTTAGATTACGGTCAATGGCTTGGAGCATTGATATTATGTACTAATTTTAGGGCAACAACTGAGTGATCTTACCTTCAGGACATGGTCTGTCAATGGCATAGCGGTTGCATTCCTCGTTATTAGACACGTTCATGCAGGTGTAACACGTAATCCCTTGAACAAGATATGAAGAGAAGTATAAGTTACAGGCAACAGTTCATGATTTAGTTTAGAAAGCATCTTGATGAGAAAACTGTGACAAAAAATTGAGAGAAAATCGTTTTGACATCTTAAAATGTGTAAAAACATATAATGGACAATTTTCATAAGTATTCCTTGGTTTAAGGTAGTTAAAGCGAAATATCATTTTACCTAGAAATCGATGAATTTGGCCCCATTAAAAATATATATATATATCACCCTTACATTGACTCCAAAAATTCAACCCCTTACCACATTACTTTCCGAGATATTTGCCAGAATATACCAGCACTTTTACATGGGAAATGGTACGTGTATGCACTCCAGAGAGACCTTACATTAAAAACGAGGCTTTTCCTACACGTAGATCTCGTAAAAATATCGTAAGTGTGTAGTTTGTGTGTTTTCTCAAGTATTTTTGAAAATTAATCGTATTGTCACCGGAGTAAATTCTACGGTATCACAATAAACCTTCCGTTTTGATGGAGTTTCAAACGTACCGCGTGAGAAAAATGAGTCAAGTTAAAGATTTATTTGGATATTTTCATTTGATGACTTAAAATTTCTGTCTTGCAAAACTGTGTAATTGCGCCATTAATAATGCAAAATTCAATTCGTACGTCTCATTGCTGGTCAAATTAAAACGTATAATTTGGTTATTGTCTCTCTTATGACTAGGGAACTATGTCGCTCGTACTACATTAAGTGAAAATGTTGCGGACAAGGCTATGAATACTCTCTATGTTCTCTCCACAGAATTTTATGGACAGCAAATCACAAATATTTAGTGCTCCATCAATGCTGATTGAGTGATCAGTGATAAGGAGAGTCACAGAAAAATAAAAACTTTTTTGTTATTACAGAATTATTGATCGTGAAAGAGTTCTTTTGTGGTTATACACTGATTAAAGTTTTTAACGATCAAAATTGTTTGATAATTTGCTTATGAAGGAGCTTTCAGTATTTTGTTTTATTTTGAAGCCAGAATATTAGTTCCACTGCCCTAGTTTGCTTATAATTGTCTTATCAGATCGATTTCGCTTTTGTTAGGTAAAAGAGGAAGGTCCTTGGCCAATTTTTTTTTGCTATAATTTCTACGGAGACGAAAATACACCGAAAGAATTCAGAAATCGTTTTAAGACTGAGAAAGAAACTGTCCATAGGCAGAAGAAACGCTTTTCAGCCAAGAATATGGTGGCGCGGTAACTTTGAAGCTGGAGGAGGCTGTAATTTTAGAAGCAGAAGATCACCGTATCCTACCGTAAATGAAGTAGGTCTTCAAAAACATTGATCAAATCCTATAATATTAAACGACCAATCTTTGCTTGTATTTTTATGTCCGCTTTTTCCCCCTCCGAAACGGCTCTAACGATTTTTGTTAAATTTTGTATACAAAGGTTTTTTGATGCGAGAAATCCAACGCGCTACGTCTCATCCTTGTGAAAAAAAAACTGCAAAAGGCTGCGAAGGCCCCAAGACCCCCAAAATGGGCCCCTATTTTACTCGGAATCTATGCAGAGGTTTCTTTTTTTTTGCTTTTTAAAATTACTTGCAATCAAGATAAATGGTTTAAATTTTCACTACCGGATGGTAAGAAGAATGACGTATTCAAGTTTTGCAATCGATTTCCCTATACACCTCGTTTTTGTTTAAAAATTACGTTTTCTATGAAAATATTGCAAAATTTTCTCCGATTTCAACAATAGCATATTTCCTTGGCAACCTGAGCATTGGCTTTAAACGGGAAATTCGTCCTGGTCGTTTTGCGTCTTATCTAATACGCGAGCGAAAAGTACGGAAGTTAAGAGCGGGTATTCCGGGGTTTAAGGGCACGAGGAATCTATTGGACCGAGTTTTACTACTGTAAACGTTAGCTTAGAAATTGAGGAATCCATTGGGCCAAGTTTGATTCTCGTAAAATTGCTCTGTTGGCTTAGAAATCACGTAGAGGTTCAACCGTGACGAATACTTTCGATATTATTATGAAAACGAAACTATTATTACAGAGAGAATATTATGACCACGGGCTGTTATGAAAACAATTCTGAAAATGAAACCAGCGTTTAGCACGACTGGTGTCCTACCACCCCCTACCTTACTCATAGATTACACACATAGATTACTGCTCGCTGGTGTTCACGAATATATCAAAAGAACAAATTGCCATTCTACAAAGATTACAGAATTGTTCTATACGATAAATATGATATCTCACGTGATGAACATGTCAGCCCGTATTACGAGATGTTAAATTGGTTAAAAATTGAAAAAAGACGTATGCTGCAAATGGGCGTATTTATTTTTAAATTATTAAATGTAAAGATTCCATTGTATTTATATGACCAATATGTATTTAATAAGGACGAAAAAAAGCGAATGACTAGAAATAATTCGAACTTAATAATACCATGCCATAGAACAACTACTTATAATAAATCATTTTATGTATCATCGTGTAAATTGTGGAATTCTCTTCCTCAGAATATAAAGACGTTGACATCAGTGTTTGCATTCAAGAAAGCTCTGAAAGAGTATTTATGTTCTAAATATTAGTATATAAAATGTCACATTTACTTATCTCTTTGCTTTATTTTTTGTAAATTGTGCAATATTAGTGGCTGTTTATGCAAAGCATTGTAAGTTTCATGCCTTTCATCTTTTTATGTATTTTTTCCAGAGACAATACCAACCTTTAATATTATGTCTCCTGCATGTTATTATGTAGCAATTACTTTGTTAATTTACGTTGTTTGTAAATCTTATCAGCTTACGCAGCTTAAAATATAAATAAATGTAAATGCCATGTACTTGTGCTCCATGGGATTATATGGTCCCAGAGTAAATAAACTTTATCTTATCTTATCTTATCTTACTCCAATGCGGGGGCTCGCATGCATATGTACATATAATGGTGTCATACTGACGTGGTGGTTTATCTCTTACCCTGAAAATTGAGCTGTATTTGTATATACGCATGCGCTATGTAATTATTTTATCAAAACTGGATATACGGTCTACCCGAATGTTGGCATTTTACGAGTTTGCGGCACAATATTTCGATAGGGATAGGTTTCATTACCCAAAAACTCTGTATTATGCAGGAATGAGAGCCTAAATTCCCATGAGACGCGCATGGACAGAGACATCGATTACATTTGTTGGACTTCGCATTTATTTATTAATTAATTTATTTATTCGTTTATTTTCCTCCTTTAGAAGATCCGTGGAAGACCCCTGAATGGACGCGACCGTTATATCAACAAACATTCACAATTAAATGATCGTTTTGTTACTGTTTTGTTTTTGAGCAAACCTATGTCGGCAATATTAATGAGAGTGTAAATTTATGATGAAATACGTAAAAATTTATATTACATAATATAGATGTAGGTACATATTATTCAAAAGGAAATGGTACATATTGTCTACCGAGCGAAGCTCGGTCCCCAGGTACTAGTTACATAATTGAGCAAATGGACAACCTAAGTCCAACTATCAACTCGAGGGATCAAGGCTGGTGGGAGGAACTTCCAGTACAGCACTCCGCCTGTCGGATGAGGCGTTAAACTGTGGTCCCCTTGACACCTTTCGCTAAGAGCAGGCTGATTCCGACGCCGGGTTTCTATCCACCCCTCCTCCCTTACCTGTCCCCTATGGCGCAAATGACCTTTGCTGTCGGTCACCTCCACAAATGTCCAATCCAGTCCAGCGATCAAGATTGGATCACGCCATTGCTGTGCATAAAATATGAGCATGAGCGGAACAGCGGACAAACAGCTCTCTCGTGATGAGTTCAGTGGTTGTCCTCTTCAATAACATCCTAGCAATTTTGACGTTCCTAAGGTGGTTGGAGCGCGAATCGTGAGTCGTTGAGTGGTCATTTCGATAGCTTCTCAAGTAATTTTTAAAATAATTCTTTGACCACACCCCACTCTTGTAAAACCATTGATACATTGGATATAACCGGCCATTTCTTTTAAATTTAAACGATTCAGGATTTATATTTTTAAAATTTTGTCCCGATTAAAGCATGGCGCTGACTTGAGTTTGAGGCTCGGAAACCGAAATTCAAGAGTACTTTACAATGAAATGCCATTTAATCCCACAGTACAAGCTTAAGCAAAAACAGGAACGCCTCTCTGTACAAATAACATAGCCCTAAGTTTTTAACTAACTAATTACACTGACGTGCTAACTCTGCTCTCCGGACACGTGAATTGCCTCTTAATAACTGCTACCTATCGCGTGATTTTCAACCTCTAATTATTTACATTCACTCTCCGACTGCCCTCCTGATAAATGTGCAAAATCGCGCCCCGAATATTCGTTTTGGAAATTTATTTATTTGAAAAAGTCCCAAAAACGGCGCGAAGGCTTATAAAATCGGAAGACCAACAGACAAATGAATTACAAACATAAACAAAATACGAAAATAACAACAGAACAAGGAAGATATACAAAAGAACAGGGGGACGTGGACGGGGAATTACAATTAGCGATACACTGAAAGAAAAGGTCGGCTGCAGGAACCCGAGAATTGGTTGTCGTAACCAACTTTGTTGGATACTGGGGCGCCATCCAATTAGTTGGCTGTGGCAGCCATTTTAAATAGATACGGCTGCACCGACCAACTTTCATGGTTCCGCTGCCAGCGTAGTTAGGTCCCACATCCAACTGTAGTGGAAGTAGCAAGTGATCGTTATGCTGTCAAGACTATGCACACTCTCCATTTCTTGCTTGACCAGTATTGAATAGCAATATGATTGAGCAATATTAGACCACAAACTCTCAAAATACTTATTGGCCATTTTATGTCTGGCTAAATATTTAGTCGATTTGAAAACTATATAAGTAAACAGGTTTGATGGGACTAATTTCCTCACATGGTTAGGAAGGAAGGATTTGAAAGCGGAGGGTGGCGAGAAGAGGTCAAGGGAGGGTGAATGCGAAGCCAGAGGGTTAAAAACATTTTCGAATGCGGTAGAAAAGGGAACGCCGGGATTTCGAAAGATGAAATTTGGGGATGTTAATAAGACTGATAATATTTCGTGTGATACGTGGATGAACACGGAAGTGGGAAGAGAGGAAGAAGGATGTCGGTGCGGAGAAGGATATTAGTACCACTCCAGATTCTAAAATTCTAAAAGCCATTGCTGTATATTTCTTTCAATGCTCATTTGGTGTAATACGAAATACCAAGTCATCCTGTCGGAGTAGAAATGTGGAATTGAGTCATTCTCTCAAAGAAGTCATGTAGATTGGAATGCCTAAAAAACTGCTAAACCTTTCGCCACAAAACGGCACTTACAAGTAGACATCGCGTAATAGTAATTGAGGACGAAGACAAGACAAATTTTATCTTAAAGTGGAGAAAAATGCCGGAAATTGGTAATGTATTTCCGCCCCATGTTCCCGGGTTCGTGAGAAAATTACTAATAAACAATTTCGTCCCAATAAAATACTTACGATTTCGCACCGTTCACCGCAAGGCGAAACGGCCGAGGTGGTTAAGGCGCTAGCGCCTGTTATGCCGGGTTGTAGCGGGACGACGCGGGTTCGACGCTCATACCTGCATAAGTTTTTTCGCTCAAATATACTTCGGAAACCACGAAAGATGCCAGATTCCGAACGTATACGACAGTAACTACGTTTTTTTTTCGTTTGAAAACTATTTTCTGGAATTTCTACTGCCCAGAGTGTTGTAGGCAATTGTGGAGTTTCTATCATTTGCTCGGAAGGAGAGTTGCAGGAGAAAGGAGCGTCATTGGCGGATTGTTTCCGATTTTGAAATACTTTTTGATACCTTTGGAGACAGGAATGACTCCGATTAGTCGTGGGACTTTCTGGAGACAAAAACGTTAATGTTTATCTTGAAGCGATCTGATTGCTTCTAATTTCCCAGAAAACACTTGCATCTGCGCGTACGCAGATCTTGGGGAAAATGTATTTCTCTTACATTTCTAAATACTTTCCTCTGCTCCAATAATGTTGATGCAAACCATGCATAACTTATCATTTCATTGAACAATGGTGAAGATAGCTGATGGTGGATCAAAGAATGGATTTTAATGGCATCTTCTCGAGATCTCGGAATTTTTTCTCCACTTTAACATAACATTTGTTTTGTCTTTGTCCTCAATTACTATTACGCGATGTCTCCTTGTTAGTAGAGTTGGATTTTAGATTATCACAGCCCGGTATTCTGTATCACACTAAATGAGCATTGAAAGAAATACGCAGAATTGGCTTAAATTTTAGAATTTTAGAATCTGGAGTGGTACCAATGTCCTTCTTCCTCTCTTTCCACTTCATGTTCATCCGTGTATCACACGCAATAGCTGTCTTATTAACATCCACAAAGTTCGTCTTTCGCAATACCAGCGTTCCCTATTCTACCGCATTCGAAAAATTTTCGACTCTCTGGCCGTTGGTCTCCTTCCAAACCGCTTCGTCGGGGAGGATCAAAAATTCAGTTGTGCCAGCGACCTCTATGCTCCGAAGGGGAAGTGTAGAAAGCCAATCCATCTGCCTCGCACCGTCCGCTGGTGTAATTTTGAAGTAAGGGGTGAGGTCCAATCTCAACTTCGAAACGACAGGCAATTAAATGCATGCCGCGAATAACTCGCTTCACAAGGGAAGATCCAATCGATGGTGGCGCCAGAAGGCGTACCGTGGGATGCAAGTTCATGAAAACGAATATAACTTGGCACTTCTCACCTTCCCGTGAAATAACTAGCTCTCTTCCTCCCACCTCTACATCGCCGTCACAATAACCGTTGGCTTACACTCATCCCTTCCCGCGTAAAAAACGAGTTAAATACTTCGTGCGCTCGGTCATTACATGGTTAGCAAATGAGCTGGAAGGTCTAACAAAATGAAATCAGCATACTGGGGTCAGAAAACTACCACATAACTAGTGGAATGAAAATGTTCATTACATTGTACTGACAAGTGCTTAAGGCCTCAGTGAATTGACTGTGAAAATTGTTCATTACAATGTACTGACAAGTGCTTTGTGCCTCAGTGAATTGACTAGGGCCTTATTATTTGAAAAAATTATAGGTCAGTGCACTACTGAAATCCAATATCAAACCGCTATCTTATGGTCAGTTGCAGAAGCAACACATATGTATTCCATCAAGTTCTGGGACCCATAAGCCTGACAGCCATTCGGTAAGCGTTCCAGAAACATTCGATACATTTTTTGGTTTCATAACTCATAGCATGGAGCTATGAGTTCCATTTGTAACCAAAGTTGCAGATGCGCAATGAATCGCTTGGAGAATTAATTACTTGATAAAAGAGTTGTTTTGTGACAAATTACCAGTATGTAAGTAGGTATATAAAGCTTATTGGATTGACCTACTCCATTCATTGTCCTGGGGACTGCCGTATGAGCCGTATGAGGCGAAGTCGAGCGACCTTGCCTCGGCCATTCCTCCGATCGGCCAAGAAGCGAACGTCAGCAACACTGATGCAAACAGCACGACCCATGCGCACCGGAAGATGATCTCGGCCGAAGAACCATTGTTGCTCTCATCGGGAGACAGGCGACGGACGCAGCCTTCTTTGGGTTGCCTGGGTTCGACTCTCCTCGTCCCTCCCGCCGTTATCACTCGTGGGACCCCCTGGGACTTCCTTGGCCTCCGTCGCGGGTGGCAGGGCCCGCGGTGGGCGTCGTTTCCGCCAGGGCCCATGTGGACCTTCAATTTGCCCGGACCCTCTTATTTAGGTCCATCTTGGGATGCGGGAAGGCGAGGCGAAGTTATCGGGTCCTGGAATCGATAAATATGTCCGTTAAATAAATGTTATTTCCGCATGTGCTAATCTGTAACCCAGTCCTTACACTAAATATAAGGGATTTATGGCCAAAAATTAAAAGATTCTCCAATGGCCGTAAAAATGGCACCACTCGTCAAACATGCAACCACACAACAACTCTCTTCTCCGCTTTCCACCAATGCTTTTTGCTCTCTTCAACACCCATTGGTCATTGGTTTCCCTTCTCCCCCCCCCCTTTTGTCCCTTCAATATTTATTCCTGGCTGTCCTCCCCTTTCGTTCGCTTACAACCTCGTGTTGCAAGTGCTTTTCCCTTCAGCTCGCTGAAGAGGGCCACCTTGTGGCCGAAATACGCGTATCCGACGCTCACCCTCGTTTGTCTTTGTGTTTATATTTTGACCACGCACTTTGTGAGAGATTTCTCCCAGAAGTTGGGCCCGTCTGTGTGTGTGAGTGAGTGATTTGAGTGCTTGTGAGTGTGATTGTGGAAATGACCAGGCATCCTTAGTAGGGTCCCTTAAGCCCTATGAAGGATCTTGGGTTATAACCCAGGCATCCTTATCAGGGTCCCATTAGCCCTCGAAAAGGATCCCAACTGGGTTGAGTGTGTTTGTGTCTGTGGTGGTCACTGACGAGGAAGTAAAATTCCCGTAAACCATCACAGGAGGGTTTTCTGGTAGAGAGGCTGTGGTTGGTCCCTGCTGTGGAATCCCCTTTTCCCGCAAACCAACACAGTAAGTGTTGTGTGGTTGAATGTTTGACGAGTTGTGCCATTTTTACGGCCATTGGAGAATCTTTTAATTTTTGTTATCTTGAGAGGCCGTAGAGCTCAATTTCCTTTGATTTACTGATTTATGGCCAGTTGAAGGAGCGACACACATGTATTCCATAAAGTTAAGGGACCCATTAGCCATAGCATTCATTCAATAAGTGTTGCAGAAACTTTGGTTTAGTTTATTGGTTTCATAACTTAAGGCATGGAGTTAAGAGTTTCATAAGTAGCCAAGATGGCAAATGTGCAATGAACCGCTTGGAGATATATTTGCTTGATAAAAGAGCTGTTTTGTGTCATATTACCAGTATGTTTACTCTTACTGACTAACTGTTATGATCATTAGCAATTATTAATAGGCTAAACTATTATAAATTTTATTCGGTGGTGGATGATTAGATCGAATAATCGAAGCTATTGACTATTAGTATACAAGTTATGTAACTAGTGGAAGTGTTCCTGGCACCCGAATATTTTTTTGAGGTCTATAAATGTATGGATCTCATAACTATTGATTCTATGACTAAATGTTCTTTCAACCGGCCATTTGTCACAAAAATGATGTATATTAGTTATGTACGATTGTTTTTATGTTTTTCCTGGAAAAATAACATGAAAAATATTTTTTGGTTCCCTACAAATAAGAAATGCATCTGACCAAAATGAAATTCCCACTATCTATTATACCGCCGTTAATCAATTATTTGACGAGGCTGTTGGTCCCATCGCATACAGAAATGAAACAAAACTAACATATTTATTTACTCTTTTGGAGAGATTGCAGCTTTTACAAACAAGGGTGTCTTATGTAATTTTTATGCTCGTTGGTTCATGCTTGATAAAAGATCCAAATCAGGAGATGTTTCTTCTTTACCCCAAAAATTTTCAGCTAATGCAAGGCGACTTTCCTTGCTTTGCACTTATATACTTTATACAGTTATTTCTTTCGTCCATCCATCCATCCATTTTGAGTGACTTCAGTCTTATGTATAGAAATAAATGAGTGACCTCCCGGAAGATAATTACTAATTCTATCGAAAAAACCTATTTGGCGATGGTCTCATGGTTTACCTGCGGAATGTAAATACTTTGAAATTTTGATCGATGATCAGAGAGATATTTTACCGATGCGCAGCTATCAAAAATTTAAGCTTTTTTCAATTCTTTCTTTTTTTCAGAAATTTTATTCTTTTCGTGATCCAAACAATTCTCAGCAATTTTAGTAGCGACAGAATTCATTTTCTCCGGATAAAAACAAGATTTTCTTAAAAATGAGTCGTGATACATCGAAATCATGAATCATTCAGTGGTGGAATCTCGTCTTTTCCTTTGGGAAATGGTACCGTGTTTTTGATCGGAAATCATTTTTCTATAATTAGGAGACAACCATCAACGAGGATCGACTGGGATTGTTAGCATCTTTTTAGTCTTTTAGGGTTATTATATTCTTCTCATCGATTGAGTATAGTTAGTCAGTGTTAAGCGGGTGACCGTAAAAGGTCCCTTTCAGTACTATCCGCTTTGAAGGTTACCGAATGAAATTCAAGGCAGCTGAAGTAAGAATTTCCTGCACAAATCAAGGGGATGATTCCGGAAGAAAAGCCCGACGACTAGGATTTGCAGGGGATTATTTTCGGGTAATTTTGTGAATAACGGTTTAACTTAATAAAGGGACGGGAGAATCATTCGATGGTGCGACCCCTGTGGAAGAGATGTAAATTTTTTTAAACGTCGCCGCGAGTTACAAGGCTAACTCATAATAACAGGTGTCGTGCGTTGAGAGTTGAAGCACAGGCGCTTATTATGCATTGACTTCAGAAAAAAGGTGAAACATATTAAAAAGAAACTGCGAGGAAGAAAAGCTCGATGCGTGCTCCTCATTACCGCATCTTCGGTAGAAATCCTGCGATCCGCTCCTTGTGGATGCCCTCGCTAATGGGGTGTGGCAAAGTGATTCTCCACACACGCCCTGAAGGAGTTGAAAAATGACGAAATCGACCGTTAATCTTCCGCTGGTTTCGAGGTGGGCAACGTTAAACCTTGCCGCAATTATTTTACCGTTTACAGATTAGTCTTTTCTTTAGTAAGTGGCGACCACACTTCATTTTTCTGAAGTATGGAATACGATGCCGGTGGTCCTCTTTGACATGCATTCCTAAATCGATCATGACATCTACACTCACTCACTCACTACTAGCGAGACTTCATGTAAGAAAATTGTTTTGCGTACTATTCAACCGTTTCAGAGCGACACACAGAATATTATCTTGACGCCTTACTACATCTCTAGGTCTGACAGATGCGATAAAATTAGAAAAATACACTGCCGGACAGATGGGTACAAAAACTCGTTCTTTCCGCGAACAATAAGCGACCACAATAAAAATTCAGCTCCACTAAATACACTCCTATAATACCTGCCACCATTTCATCTCCCAAAAACTTACTCCTGTACACGGCTGGTGACCTAACAACCCCTGCCACATGCCCATGCGGCGGCGTGCAGGGTATTATGTAGATGTAGATGAGAAGATCTCTGCTTAGTTCACCAAGGGCTGAAATTCGACATGAAGAAATCATCTGACTTGACCGGACTTCGAACCCGGATATCTCAATTGCCGGTCAGGTGTGATAGCCAGTTACACCACCAAGTCATCTACCTTCAAGTTGAATTTCGAGGGTGTCTTCATTGAAACCTTTTGATTTAGTAAGTTTTTACGACAGATAATGCCTGTCGACTAATGTACACTATTTGCGATGCCAGTCGGAAAATAAATAAGTCGTATGATACTGAAGTCCAATGAAAGATAAAAAATACAGCCTATCGAAATTTTTATGTGAGTTAACTTGTAACAAAACTCTTCAGGGATACTCCGTGGTCTTAATAGTCTCGTAAGGCATCAGATAAAATTTAAGTGAGAATAGGACTGATAAAAGATACTACTGCTTATTTTTTTGCGCAGTAGTTAATAACCCTACTCTCAGCTCCATATTTTGTATGCTAATTTCTTTTTCAAATACCCGCCCGTATACGACCGTGGAGCCATGAATGCGCGAACAATGGACCAATTCAAAGGGGGTTACCATATTTAAAGCTATAAACCGTCAACTGCGAAAGTATCGCTAAATGTCATTGCTGTCTTACGGAGATTATTGTTTGAGACTTAAACCTTCGAAAACGCTATCTGAGAGCTGAAATTTTGATATTTTAACGAAAAAATGGTCGAAATATGTAGTTTGCGCTAACATTCAGTGGCTGGAAATGTAATTAGAAAGAAGCAAGATATTATTCTCATCGCATCAATTTGTCTCATCGACGCTTTTTCTGATCTTTTTCAAACTTTTGTGTGCGTCCACTTATTTGAAGCGGAAAAATAAAGACATTTATGCCATCGTTTGAGTGAACTTTGAGTGGTTGATCAACTAGGAAATGCACTTGCGAAGTGTGGTTGAGTTCACAAATAGTGCCTGGCACTGAAAAATAGTAAGCAAGTCGTCACAATGCGAATGAGAGACGGAAGTCAGACAGAAGCTAAAATTAACTGAGGAGAAAATAAAATCCTTTGTCGGTGGCGGCGGGGTGAAGTCCTCGCCTGCTAACCCGAGGGTCGCGGGTTCGAGTCCCGCCTGGGTAGAATATTATCTGCCCAGGACATGGGTGTCTGTGTACTCGTCCGTTGTTACTGTTGTTAACCCGACGTAAAATGGCCTAATGTGCTGTATTTGGGGCAGTGAAAATAAATAAATGAATATTCCACTGCGATTTATTCTTCCCCGACCGGTTTCAACGCTAGTGCGTCATTTTCAAGGGTACATTCTCTACCCTTGTATGTACTCTTGTACGCTAGTGCGTCATTTTCAAGGGTACATTCTCTACCCTTGAATATACCCTTAAAATGACGCACTAGCGTTGAAACCGGTCGGGGAAAAATAAATCGCAGTGGAATATTACAAAGTACTTAATTTTCTCCCGTCGTAATTTTATTCCACAAAGTAGAGCCACCAACAGTCGAACTATTAACTAGGTGGTAAGACAAGGATTCAACCTCTCACCAGCATTGTTCAACATATACTTGGAGGAGGTCATAAGAGAAGGACAAGAAATTGAACTCGAAATAAAGATAAACGGAGAAGAAATTAACATGCTCCGCTTCGAAGATGACATCGCAATCATAGCTGGGAATCGCGATGATCTTCGAAGGCCACTAAACGTAATGGACCAAGTTCTCCAGGAATACAACATGAAAATAAATGAGCCGATGACTAAAATCCTAGCATGAGGAGGAGAGAAGCTGAATGTAGAAGTCACCCTGAGAGGAGAGAAATTAGAGCAAGTGGATTCCTTCACCTATCTAGGAAGTACCATCAAGTGGGACGGAAAAAGTACCATGGCCATCCAGCGGAAAATAGCCCAAGCTAAGAAGGAGTTCAAGGAAAAAAGTGCTGTGCTCCAAGATCATAGGACTACAAACGTAAGGCAGGGAACAGTATATGAAAACATTCAGGTGGAGCGTGGCACTCTCATATATCAGAGGTATAGACCATTATAAAGGGTGACCAATACGGTCTAGGAGCCTTTGAAACCTGGTGCTGGAGGATGATGCTGAAGATAAAATGGGCGGACAAATTAAGAAATGATGACGTGTACGGACGAGTAGAAGAGGAAAGGACTGTATGAAACACCGTAGAAAATAGATAAAAAATTGGATTGGACACACCCTGAGACACAATGGGTTTGTGAAGAACATAATTCTTTCATAGTAATAAAACTATCCTGGAAAAAGCTTAACTTCTGATATATCGTGGATATTACACATACAAAACATATGTGGCACAGCATCAAAGAAACTAGGCTTCGTTAAACGTATAATAGAATGGTCCTCAGATGATAAAGTCAAAGAGAGATGCTAATTCGCTCTGGTTAGGCCACACCTCGAATACGAATCGAGCATTTGGGACCTTGGTCATAAATATTTAATCAAAAAAATTAATAAAATGCAAA
Organism: Ceriagrion tenellum; assembly: GCA_963169105.1. Lineage (NCBI taxonomy): Eukaryota > Metazoa > Arthropoda > Insecta > Odonata > Coenagrionidae > Ceriagrion > Ceriagrion tenellum. The sequence goes on along the minus strand of OY720643.1, from coordinate 44,531,501 downwards.
GGAAATCAGCGCGCTTCGTTAAAAACTGCTACGAGCGTTCACATAGTGTTTCACAACTTTAACGGGGGATTAAGGTGGCAGCCCTTAGCGACTCGGAGGCTTAGATCACTTGAAAAATTCATTATTCATATTTTCAGAGCGACACGAAATATTATCATGACTCCTCACTATATCTCTAGGTCTGACCGATGCGATAAAATAAGAGAGATACACTGCCGAACAGATAGGTACAAAAACTCGTTCTTTCCGCGTACAATAAGCGACCACAATAAAAATTGAGCTCCACTAAATACGCTCCTATAGTACATGTCACCATTTCACCTCCCAAAAGCTTACATATTTACACGGCTGGTGATCTAACACCCCCTGCCACACGCCCATGCGGCAGCTCGCAGGGTATAATGTAGATGTAGATAACTGAAGGCAAAACAGAGGGAAAACTCCCCAGAGGAAGACCCAGGAATAAGTTCATGTGCCAAATAAAGTGGAAAGTACATAGGAGGAGATACAAGGAGGTAAAGGAACTAGGATTAGATAGGGAATGGTGAAGGGTCGCAGCCAACCAATCTTAGGATTGAACAACCAATAAATGAACTGGAAAATAGACGATTGGATGCTTTGTCCTCGTGCTTTCCGTCCCGGTGGACGATTCTGTCGCTGGGCGGGGAGTCGGTCGTTCTATTCAATCGGAGTCTCAGGCCGGAATGGACCGATCGAGAACATCCCAATCGCCTGACTCACTCTCCAAATTGAACGAAATCACTTCACTTTCTCCCCCCTTTTAATTGAACCCCCGATTCACACACGCACCCCTGCTTTCCCTCCCCGTCAATGAACACGAACGTGAATTCACCAGTCTCAATCCGCTCCATGTCCACCTTCCGACCCCTATCCATTCATGGGAAGACAGTTCGGTGGATTAAATCAAATCCTTTTGGAACCGAGTGGAGCTTATTATGTGGAACCGAGTGAAGCATTATAGTTAGGCATGTCTGGGTCTCGTTGATCTCAGTAGTATTATGCTCACCTTTTATATTCATCGTCATTTTCAATGTGTCCAAATTTGACGAAATTTCCATTTCATTAACTTCTTTTGGAAAAAAATGTTCAAAACGCTTTTGGTTTGGTTCGTGTATAGGCATTTTTTTGTTTGAAATGGAATATTAACCCTCTATAGACGAGCAAGTCAAATATGTTACTTTTCAAAATCATTGGAATATCCGCCATCTAAGAATCTTCTCCGTTTAGTTGTCGCGCTATACCGAATCGTAACGCTTTAGATTGGACCGCTCTTTCTCAGCACACGTATGCAGCGCGAGAATGAGCAACTAGAGGCAGCACCGCTGCCCGCCTGTCGGGTTAAAAGTGCAAATATTTTAATAAAAGCACATAATTCTTGTTTCTTCCTTTAGACAAAGACTTTCACTAGCCCCACTGTATTGTCTCATCACATGATAATGTAAGATTTTTTTAAACGCCTAATTGATACCGGTTAAGTGTGTGGCGTAGCACCAAATTATATATCTGGCCGTTGTTACTTAAAAACGACAAGAAGAGACGATTTGGCGGAGTAAAATTGTAGTATAGATTTCAAAGTGGGTGGATCATGTAATTTTATGGTGAAAAATGAATCTGTTGAGTTATATTTTGTTCCCTTTTCGAGCGCGAGAAAATGATTTTTAAGTGATGGCGCTGATCCCCCAGATGTCCGTCTCTACTAGTCGGACATGGGTCATCGTAGGATAAAATTTCATGTGGTTTACAATTGGTTGTTCATTTGTCTTTATTATAAAAACAGCTACAACACAAATTCAACATTATGAAAAAATCGATTTCTTACCACTTAAATGGATTATCAGACCACTGTGCGACGTGGAAATAGTAACGGTGAGATTGTTGTCTACGGGAGAGCGGTTACGCTAGAGGCATTTTCATGCTCTGACATGCGAAAGTGTTATGCGCTCGTTCTATGATGTTTTCACAATGGATAACGGCTTCATACACTGTCGTCATCCACAGCAGTTACTGTGAACTTCGTCGGCATCATATCCCTCCTGTAATAAATATTTGACGCGTATCTGAGGCGAGCCCTCTCGAGTATTCACTGCGCTTATAGCAATCACATGATACTCCTCTTCAAATGACTCATTCTCCTGAGTTAATAGCAGACCCATATTCCGCATACACCTCATATTCATGGTATATGTTCGTGAGACAGGTCCATCGACAAACATTTTGTTCATTCTTAAATATCGCGGTTTTTCAACTCCAGTTGGAAGAATTAATGTGCACAAAATGCAAATTTTTTTGGCAAACAAAATTCTGACCTATCTTAAAAATGATGGTTATCAGAAGATGCTACATTCTGGTGAGAGAAACATGATTTTATTATCATTTACCAATTCTTTCTTAAATTCGAGTGCAAAACTTTAACAAAACCTATTAATCATATGAATACATTCAGTTATTAATTTTTCGACCTATATACAATATAGATAACAATTAGTTTCTTGAATATGTAGTCATTCATGAATTTCTTTCACAGCCAACGTTTCGCCAAATATAATGGTATCCTCAGGGCTTTGTTATAAGAAACCAAGAAACATAAGCCAGTTATTTGCATGATTTGAGCTCTCAAGTTGAGGTATCAAGAATTTACCTACCATTGAGCTTAAATTTGAACACCAACAAAGTGAACAGCAACTACGTAAACCATACAGTAAATAAATATGTTAGCTAACAACTGAATTTACAAAACAACCATTTACACATTTTGTGTGGAGAATTGTGCAATCCTAATTTTATCGCTATTAATTTTTTGTAAAATTTCCAAATGGTTTTCGTTCATTTTATTGTTGTTTACTATCGTCATCAGGTGATGCCATTAAGCCGGTGATGCTGTAAAAGGTGAAATCTAGGTCGTGTAATCAATTTGTACTTGTGGAATTTGCTCGTTTTGTGGTCTGTCCGTTAGGTTTCTTTTCCCCCGAAATATCGCCGGAATCTTCAGAAATTGTTCGACTCATGCTGATAAAGAAAATAAAACCATGTAAATTCCACTAAATCTTTTTAATAGCTTTTTTAGTAAAGAAATAATTTGCCCGACGGGTTTCACCCATAAGGACATGATCAGGTTTCATAAAACTTTGTGTGCCTGATGATGCCCTTACGGGTGAAACCAGTTGTGTAGAGTTATTAAAAAGATTTTGTGGTATTTACAAAGTGATAAGACACCGCAAGCCACCCTAGGGATGAACATCAATGGTCGATGATTCAGAAATATCCATGATTGGTGTCCGATAGTCGATGTTTTCCCCTTCGATAGTTTGCCCGCGATGTTATCACACTATCAATGGATTTAGTCGATGGTAACCATCGATGTTTTCCTCGAGTGTATCCAGAGCTTTGCTAAATTTTGGCTAAAAGATGTGTTTAAAGGCTTAATTACATAAAGATTTGTTGGTGTTAAAGTAGATGATTTTGACTTTTATTTGCAGTAACATTGACCTCGAAGTCATTCCGTAATAAAATGGTAAATATCATTGATGGTTCTACCATTGATAGTCAGCCATAGATGGTTCATAATCGATATTTTCTCAACATCGATGGTGCAGCTCCGATGGACCATCGATGGCATATATCGATGGTTTCCTATCGATGCTCATCCCTACGCAACCCTCCCTTCACAAACAGCTTTGTCTGTTTCTCCTATGCTCCCCATCCTTGTTTTCAAATTCCTGCCTCCCCCTGCGGGTACCTATTTAAGAAGAAACCACCCAACTGCTTGTACCCGATGATGGCATGATATGCCGAAACCTAGGTCGTGTTGCCCAAAATAAAGTGTGGAGTCATAACCAAGTACTTATTTTGTAGATTTTCGCAGCTCATGATGTATATCTGGTAACATTTGGAATTAATTTTAATTTTTATTAATTATAAAATCATCTACGGCCGAATTTGTTTATTTATAAAAAAGAAGACCATTGTTGTTTAAAAAGCCAGACGAAGCCGGCAGCCGAGCACGGCGAAACTGTCGCAAAAATAATACAAAAATACTCGCTTTACAAAGTTGCTTTAACTTTCGTATTAAATTGATGGCCGACTTTTCGAACGCACCTTTAAAAACCACTTTAAGACGGGAATTTGCCGGCTATCAATATGATGCCATACTTTTAATGAAAAAAAAATTGCCAAGAAGAGCTCCCAAATGTGCCTGACAAACGTCGCCGAGCATTCTCTTTTTGAAGCTGTGGCTCCATCAATAGTATCACTCCCTTTTAGGTCTTGGTTGGAGTCTCTTCCATTTTTTACTCTCACCCTCAATCCTCAGCCACAGAGCATAATATCCATCCAACTAGATGTTTTTTCGAGTTGTCAAGATGGAGAGTTATATCTTGTTAAGGGACGACGGAGGGATTAACTCATATATTATATTTGAGTGCAAAAATGTTGCTTTGTACCGATTGCCAACGATGTGGACACAAATTAAATAAATTTTTCTTTAAAACTAGGATTTGCTTGCTGTAGAAATGATGCCAAGTTGCTTAGGCCATATACCTCAAGCGATCACCTGTCCAAGAGGTCGATTTTTTCGAAATTTGAATGATTTTCCCATAAATATAAGCAGTGTAAATTTTGCCTCCCTTCAGCGGTCACCGTCATGAGCGGTTATGATCCTCTTAATCCGGTGGTGGCCGCTTAATACAGGTTTCAGTGTATGTCAACTGCACCCAAGCATTCCTGTCGAAGGTGTTGCTCTGTCCAAAGGATCCCGATGAATTTTAGGTCTTGGCAACGAAGTGTCCTTCATTTTTTACTCTCGTCCTCTGACCTCAGCCACAGAGCTCGACGTCCATTCCACACGATGTTTTCAAGTTGTCAAGATGGAGAGTGATATCTCTTTAAGGGACGAACTGGATGTGTGTGCATGGAATTCTCGTCACGTTCCCAAAGAAACCAGTCCGTCTCAGCATCTTCTTCTCCCCTCTGCTCCATTCCTCTCTCGCATCCATCGTATTCTTCATCCTCCAAGATATCTGCTCCAGCACTTCCTCTTTTGTGTCCCACAGACGCTTACCCCGTCCCCACCATGGGCTGAGCTATATACTCCCCGGCCCTCTTTCAACAGACATTTCTCCATCCATCCCGCATCAAAGCTGCAGGTTTCAAAGGACCACGGAACTGCGCGTCGGCAGTAAATGCTTTATGGCCTCTCTCTCCCTCTCTCTGGAATGGACCCTCTTTTTGGATAGCCGTTCTCCCGCAGAGGTGCGCGTAATATGACCGTCGGAGGTCGAATATTTCCGGAGCGTGAATGCGTTTGCTTTCTCCAGTGGAAGGGTCGGTCAGGCCGGCTCGGCAAGTGAAGGGGTCAGGGTTCTCCTGAAAAGGGATTGTGGGAAGTGTTGAAATAAAAGCATCTCTGAGCCATAAGGACCCTCCTTCGTTCGCGCAGGCGGTTATATGTATACGCGGAATGCGCACCGGTCACTTCTTTAGTATCGGTGTGTGTGGAAGGAAGAAGTTCTCGTCCCGAGTGTCTCTCGAAAAGAACAGTCCGATTTTAATATGCACGCTGGTGCTTATAGCATATACGCCTCCTCTTCTACCAGTAGATGGAGCCGTACTCCTCAGTACTTAGAATACGCTGCCAGTGTTTGGGATCCTCATGAGCTAGACTTAAAAACTGCGTTAGAACGCGTGCAGAGACGATCAGTAAGATACATGAATGGCCGTTATGATATTTTCGTTTGTGTTACTGACCTCTTGCAACAACTTGGATGTAATCTCTTTCAGAGCGTCGATTGAAAATTAGACTCAATATTTTTTGTGTAATCAAAACTAATTTATTTTCTAACGAAGTTTTCAATATTTTACGGACTCCAACAAACTACGGTAGATCATATCATGAGGATAAAATATGGGAAATATATTTTAAAACTCAAAGGTTTAAAATTCCGTCTTTCCTGCGATCGATAGAAGGCCATAATGGCTGCGTTAAGGCTTTGAAGTAGGTGATTTGACAGGTAGTGTAGCTGATTGATTCATATGCATCCTTGTGCATGCTTATAAATCTGCCGAGTAGTACTAACACCATGTTTGATCTAAAGGTACAATTGTGTGAAATTCACAGTGGAAAAATCATTCGCCTGGACTGGGAATCGTACCGGGTTCGATTCCCAGTCCAGGCGAATGATTTTTCTGCTGTGAATTTCACACAATTGTGTGATCACTAGCGGGTGACTTTGTTGAAGTAAATGCGCTGCCAGTTCCGTAGTTTCTTGAAATAGAATCTCTGAAGGTAGTTTGAGCGAAATATCATTTCAACTAGAAATTTATGAAGTTGGTCTCGTTTTTAAGAAAAGTCCCTCACCCTTCCGATGATATCAAGATTCATCCCTTTACCGAACTACTTTCCGAGATACTGGACGAAAAATGCCAGCCATTCTACATGGAAAGTGGTACATGTATACACTCCACAGTGACTTTATTTTGAAAATGAGGAATTTATAACACCTAGATGTATTTAAAAAAACTGACTGTGTGTAGTTTGTTTGTTTTAGCGAGTATTTAAAAAAATAAATCATATTGTCACCGCCTCAATTTTTTTCGGAATCTCAAGAAACCTTCCATAGCAGAGTTCCAAACGTACCATGCGAAAAAAATGAGTCAAGTTGAAGACTTTTGCGGTTATTTTATTTAATTACTTAGGACGTGGTAGGTCACATTAGAGTATACTATTACGCCATTTATAATTCAGTATCTTATTCATGCTTCATACAGCTGCATAAATTAGAACGTGTTATTCAAATATGGTCTCTATTATTGATAGGAGACTATCTCGCTTAAACCACCTTAACTGTTCTCCCCCCAGTTTCCCGATTCAGACATACGCTTGGAATAAATGTGAGCATGGAAATTTGTTTGAAGGAGCAATTTTAAAACTAAAATCGTAAAAAAATATCCAAGGCAGTAGTTTCCAATTTCTAGTTTTCCCTGTTGGAGTCACGACATTATAAATTAATTTTGGCCTGTCAACGGATATATGCTTGGGATAAATGTGAGCATGGAAATTTATAGGAGTCGAAGGAGAACTTGTAAAATTAAAAACTTAAAAAAATATCCAAGGCGGAAGCTTCCAATCTCAAGTTCACCCTGTTTGAGTCACGACGTTATAAATTAATTTTGGCCTGTCTACGGAATTAATTTTCAGTCAAACTCTTCATCCCAGTTCACTCCTGGAAACTTAAACGCCGAAAATAACCTGAAGGTCGGTAACTTTTAGCTTTTTTTAAAAATGTCAAAGAAAACTTAAGCAGGATTGTAGACTGGTTTGAATTAAGGGTATAAAAACCGTATTATGCAGGGTAAATCACCCCAAAGGTGGCTTGCGATGCATAGTTATATGAAAATCTTGCAATCATGTCCGGGAATAATTTCCGCGTGAAGAGACAGAGGGAGATATTTATCTTGAGTTTAGCCCCGAATAATTCGGTTCTCTTCACCTGTGACACAGTGGTATACATTTTTTTTATTTTTCCTCTATCCACCATTTTTTGCCCATTCCAAGGAAATTCATTTCCAGTTAAACTTAAACTCAAGTTTTTTCTGGAAATCTAGGTGCAAAAAAATATTCCGGAGGACAGTAACTTTTAGCGCTGAAGAAAATTTCGTATGCTTGACAAGACGCCTAGCATATATAAAATGTATATAAAGCTATTTAGATAGAATGAATCGCGAAAATGTTTGGTAATCATTGAAGCTCAAACGAGAAATTGGCACCTACGACCGGAAACCGAGGGATATTTATAAAAAAGTACCCTTGATGAGGTCAGTTACCTGAAAATGAGATATATATTTGTTATAATCATTACACCAAGCAGTTCACGGAAGAGAGGAACGCTCAAAAGTCCATTAAGGGCATTATTCAATTATTAATAGCTTTTATTTAACTTCACTTGTGTGTCAGGGTCTTGTGTGTCAGTATCAAATTTTGTAATTAATTTTTAACTACCTTCCTGACTAGCTAGAGATCTGAAATTTTGTGCATAGGTTAATTTTTGGTGACAATACAATATTCAGTCACAGAAAAGTAGAAAATAAAATGAATATTAAAGAAATAATATTTTTTTAAATACCATTTTTATATTCTGTAGTGTATGCAATACTGTAAACTTGTGTGTCAACCCGACTGGGTAAAAGAGGGATATTTATAAAAAATTACCCTCGATGAGTTCAGTTACCTAAAAATGAGATATATTGGTTGTAATCTTTACAACAAGCATTTAACTGAAGAGAGGAACACTCAAAAGTCCATGAAAGGCATTATTCAATTATTTATTTAACTTCACTCGTGTGTCAGGGTCTTGTGTGTCAGAGTCAAATTTTGTAATCAATTTTTAACTACCTTCCTGACTATCTAAGGATCTGAAATTTTGCACATAGTTTCACTTTTGGTGACAATACAATATTCAGCCACAAATAAGTAGAAAAGAAAATGATTATTAAAGAAATAATATTTTTTAAATAGCTTTTTTATATTCTGTAGTGTATGCAATACTGTAAACTTGTGTGTCAACCCGACTGGGTAAAAAATGTTGCTGAGCGTCTCATCGAAGACAATTTTTTCAACCCCTAAAAATCGGTGTGTTTGAATGAAAATCTAATGGGCGATTGTGAATGAAATGGAATTATTTTAAGCGAAAAGAGACGTGAGAAATGTGCGAAAATACGGATTCCATTGGGAATTGAACACGGGAGGGAGGGAAATTTTTGTTAAATAAAAGCGATTTCATAAAAAGTATTTTTTTATATTTATTTTTTTCTTTTAAAATGCGTGCAAGATTAAAGTAATAGTTTTTGATATGGAAAATGGGGAGAATGGTGAGTATAATGGGAAGAATGGGGAGTATGATGAGGGCGAATGGTGAAGTCATTGAACAAGTGGGTGATTTTGTGTACTTAGGTAAGATGTTTGCGAAAGATGGACGGATAGATGAGGAGATAGGAGATAAAGAGACGTGCCAATGCTGGAAGGAAAGTGGTAGGTAGAATGTGGAGCATATCAAGGAATGAGTGCCTGTCTAAGGAAGCCGAAATCGCGGTGTACAAAAGTGTACTTCTCCCCACTTTGTTGCATGCTAGTGAAACATGGGTATGTCGGGACAGACATAAGAGTGGACTATACGCCGTGGGTATGAGTTATCTGATGAGTGTTTTCGGCAAAAGTAGGATGGATAGGGTCAGAAATGAGTGGGTAATAAATGTATGTGGGTTCGATGCTCCAGTAATAGACATATATGAAAGGAGTGTGCTTCGTTGGTTTGGTCATGTTGAGAGAATGGACGAGATTCGACTAACGAAACAGATATATATGAGTGAAATGAATGGTGAGAGAGGTAGAGGTAGGCCGAGAAAGTTGTGGTTGAGGAAATTCTTAGGAGGAGGAATATTAGGAGTCTTATAAACAGGAGGGCGTGTATGAAGCAGCGTATTGGGGTAAATGAGGCAAAAGAGGTTTGCAAGGATAGGTCAGTATGGAGGAAATTATTGAAGCAGAGTTAGGTGTACAAAAATGTATTGATGAGTGAATCTTTGTGATTGTGCCTACCCCGGAAGGGAACGGCGTGATTGGTATGTGACGCTAATTTCTCAAACCGATCCGTTGTAACTTCCTTTGGTGACCTCTCTTTTCTTGCATTCTTACTCTTACAGAGATGAAGGGTAATAAAAAAATTTTGTTGTATGAAGATCGTTCCCAGAAATTCAAAGATGTACTATTGACATTTCAGTAAAACTTGATTTTTTTGTTATAAATGGCTGTACATAATTTTTCTCTAAAGAGAATTTCAGCGAATAAACCACGCCGTCGTATTTTCATCGGATCACGGGCCCGAGAAACCTACTGGAGCTGTTAATTTGAACCGTTGAAAAAAATATTTCTATATAAATATATTTTTTCAAGTTATATTTTTGTGGTGTGAACATGAATATATAGTATGGATTCGGATGCTCAAAATTTCCCGAGCGAATGCTCACCTGAAACACCAAGAAATGATATCGTATAACTATACTCATGAATACTTATTATGGATTCGGATGTTTGACATTGTTGCCTTGGCTACGCGTTTCCTAAATTTCCTCTTTTAGTTCACCCAGTCCTTGGCGCCACTTCGATTAGAGTCTTTTCTGTTGTTATTGTAAATAGACACAGTTAATTGTTGCTAACGTGAGACTGTGGTGAATATTCAATAACGATCGAGGAGATATGAATTAATTGATGCTTAGAATAATATCTTGCTATTTTTGTGATCTTAAAGTTACTTTTTAAATGTTAGAGAGAAAATATCTATTACAGGAAATCAGTAAGTGGTTAATCAAACGTTCATCGTGTGCCGACTACGTTGTTTGCCAGAATCCGATTATAATTGGAATGCATTAACCCTGTTTTGCCTAAATAAAGAATTCAGAATGCCTTGTTTGAACAGAACTTGCTTCGTACCAGGCTGCAATACAGGGTATGCGTCTAGGAGGATCCAAAATAGGAGACTTGGATTGAAAAATAAGAATCTTTTCATGGCGGCGGTAAGTGCATTCCTTTTACCTACACTGCAATGATGGCCATTGGGAATACTCAAGAAGTCACCTCGCATTATTAATAAATTTCCGTATGGCGATATTCACGAAGTGCTAAGAAGTTGTGCATTTGTGTAATTAAATTTGGAGAGGTTAAATATACTTATCTGTAGACCGGACGATATTAAAAAAGTGAATAATTACGTCCCGTGTGTAGTCCTACATTTTTTACACATTACATTAAGGTTACTTGTTTGATAACCCAATTCATCCGAATAATTATTTGGGAAATGTGAAATTGATGGCAAAACCGGTAAGACTTGTTTATTTACAATCTGTCGACTGTATTTACATTTGAACTTCCGTCTTTCATCACTAGGCGGCACCACTTTCCAAAAAGTCATTTGTTTACGGAATTCTAGACAGTTTTTGGCAACGAGATCCCAATCCATAATATATATTCATGGGTGTGAATAAACGTACCATTTTCCATGTAAAATGGGATGTATTTAATTTTTGGTAAATATCGCGGAAAGCAGTGCGGTCAGGGTCTGATTTTTAGTGGCTTTGAAAGGGTTATATATTTCTCTGTCAAAAAAGACGAAATTCATTGATTGAGAGTGCAGGAACACATCTATTAGTTACATAACTTGTTTACCAATTGTTAATAGCTTCGAAATTTTGCTCATCTTCTACCGCAGGATAAAATTTATGAAAAGAGGCCCATGATTAACTGCTAATTGTAACAATATTTAGTAAGTAGGGGTAAAAAAACTGGCCCTTTATCTTAAAATAACACTTGTATCAAGTAATTAAGTCTCCAAGCGGTTTATTGTGCGTCCGCCATCTTGGCTACGTATAGAACTCATGACAACATGCCATAAGTTATGAAACCAATAAGTTTATCGAATGTTTAGGTAACTTGTATTGAATGTTTGTAAAATCTTCTCGGGTTTGGCACCGGGTGAGGCTTTTAAAGGCCAACGTTTCGACGAGTAACTCCCTCATCGTCATCAGGGCTAATACTGTTTACGATGAGGGAGTTACTCGTCGAAACGTCGGGCTTTAAAAGCCTTATCCGGTGCCAAACCCGAGAAGATTTTACAAATGTTATTCGCCGGAAAAACCTTAAAAATCTTTTACTTATTAATTGCTTGCTATGGCTTATGGGTCCCATATCATTATGGAATATATAAATGTCCTTTCTGCAATCTCGATATCTCGCCCAAACTTCTTTAAGACACCTCATTAACTATCATCATTCCCGCTGATTTCCCCTGACCGTTCACTCCTCCCTCCCCCGCTCACCCCCGCCCCCCGGCCACTCTCCTATCTTAAAGCCAAACGAAATCCAATCACGCCCCTTTGCAATCATTCTTCCGAACTTTAACCCGTCCAACTTCATCCCTTTCGCTAAGTCCTTTTCTCCCTTCGAGGTGTGTGTCAAGATATGGAACGTGTTTGGCTGCGGGGGAGAGGAGGGGGTTCCGTCCTTGACCCACGGTGAAATCGACAAAGAGGATGCGGACAGAAAAATAATGTCCAATTGGAAACGAGATTCCGTGGTGGACGAGTAAGCATCCGAGTTGCTCGGCCGAAAAGTCACGCCATTGGAAGTAATAAATCACTCTTTCCTTTGCTGATAAAACTTCGCCGATAACTCATTTTCCAAAATGCTGGATGTGGCAAGAAAAAAACCCAACGTCGAACTTGGTTATGATGTTATCTGAATAGATTTATTGCGTCGTTAAAACTACAAGTACTTAAAATTACTTTGATTTAGTTTTCCAAAAGTGGTTAAAATTTGCGAGAAATTTTGATTTAATGACAAATGTTAAAGCTTTGAAAGCATAATTAATTACGGCAAGATTTACAGCAACGAATGTTTAAGCACGGAAAACCTCAATATAAAAACTTATCCCATGCTTATGGAAATTGTATTCATTTTCAAACAAATCGTAGTGACTTAAAATTTACCAAGTAATTAAAATAAATTATTATACGAAATGAATTGAGTGGAAATATACAAATTAAACAAAACGAAGGCCCGCAAACTGTGACGAGGAGTACTTCTTTGCTGTGTTTGCAACTTCTTTGCTAAAATAGTTAAGAATAGATTACCACAGTGTCGTAATATGTCCACCAAGGCTATTCTATCCTATCTCTCCATCCCTAATCTCCCAACTCAGAGACTCACAGCTGACTTGAAATTCATTTATGATATTCTTAATTCCACCATCGATTGCCCTAAATTGCTCTCTTTTATCAATTTCAAAGTTCCATCCCGCCCCACCCGTTCTCACCCTTTACTCCATTATGCCCATTCCTAGACTTTCGATCACTAAACGTTCTCTTTTCTTCCGCCTCTCCTCTCTCTTGCATTCCCTCCCTTCTCTCATAGATCCTTTTGCACTTTCATCTAAATCCTTTATAAGCCTTTCTCTTTTGTATCTTTCACCTAAGTAGTTATCCCCCCAATTTTCTTTTCTTTAATATATTTCCATAATTTATGCTTGCAACCAGTTGTTAAGTATGCTTGTATGTGTCCTTAAGTGTGTGTATTGTTACATGGCCACTATAAAATGGCGACTTAGCTGTATGTGGTTTTATTACTTTAAATAAATCAATAAATAAATATCATTTTTTCGCACCTTCCTCGCGGGATTATTTCAGAGTTGCTTAAAATTGAAACGGCTGTAAATTCACGTCCCGATCAAAGAGATCTCTTCTTTTTTCTCTTTATTTTTTTCTCATTTTCATTTCATTTCAAATGCATCCCAGCTCTATTCAGGTCGGTTGTCTCGGTTGCTTTTCAAATTAGGTGAATAGTTATCCAATTATTCCCGCGAGTTTTGAGTTTTATCGAGTAAATAGCGGTACATGCAACGAATCAGATTTGGATTTTAAGTGAAATTACTACTTTTATAGTCTCGAATAGTGAGATATGAGCACGATGAGAACAACAGGAACATTAAGACTGCCGACTGGCCAGTACTAAGTGGAAATCATTCATTTTTCATCGAGGAAGAAGATCTGCAGAGATATCAATTTTGTGAGAAAGGTGATGGACCTGCATCTGAAATACTTAGTCCTTAGTACTATATAAACGCAGGAAGGAAGGCCTGCATTTCATTACTGCTCTGAGGACGAGGAAGTGTTATCCATCGAAACGTCAGCCACAAAAATTCTTACTCGGCTAGAAGCCCGAGAATTATTTATTCATATAATTCGCAGAGGAAGGACAAGATCGTACATACTTAGTCCTGTCTAAACAATCGATAGAATTCGGAACAGCTTCCTGAGAGCACCATTACCTGTGTATAACTTCATTTGGAGTACATTAAGGAACATCCTGTCCACAACGAAGTAAGATTAGGATTTTAAAGGTAAATCCTGGGAAGGCGAATGAAAATTTCTCCCGAAGGCGTTTGTTCGTTTTCGACCTATGTTCGGTAGGTCCAATATAAGTCAGTTATGGACAGTTGCAGGAACGACACGTGTGTATTCTATAAAGTTACGAAACCCATAAGCCATGGACATCATTCAATAAGTGTTGCAGAAACAATGACACGGAAACGCGATACATTTATTGTTTTCATAACTTATGTCAGAGACAAATTTCAAGCTATCCGGGACTAGCCACGGAGTTCCACTTTTACGGAGTCACCAGCAATGCACACATGTGCGAATTTCATTTAGAGTACATTAAGGAACATCCTGTCCACAACGAATTAAGATTAGGATTTTAAAGGTAAATCCTGAGAAGGCGAATGAAAATTTCCCCCGAAGGCATAAGTTCGTTTTCGGCCTATGTGGGGACCACATTTTTTTGTCTTTTTGGCCGTAATAACTTGGGACGTTCCTTTAACTTGCACTTACCACCTTTTGCGACGCTTTTTCCTAGCGTCGTATTTATGATCAATTTTATTTTGAATGAACAAGTTTGGGTGTTCAAATCCACAGGGGAAGAGGACGCCTCGGTAGATTAACTGGCAAAAGCACTCGGCCGATTATCGAGGGATCCGGGTTCGAATCCTGGTCAAGGCGGATGGTTTTTTCCTCTGTGGAAATTCGCTTATGTCATGGAGTTACTAGTTCCATAAGAAGCCAAGATGGCGAATTCGCAATGAACACCTTGTAGACTTAATTGCTTTATAAAATAGTTGTTTTGTGACCAATGACCAGTTTGTTTGCTCATCCTGACTAATTATTATTTTCATTAGCAATTATTCATAGGCTACATTTTCATAAATTTTATCCGGCGGAAGAAGACTAGATCAAATATTTGAACCAATTAACTATTGGTAAATTATTCATTTAACTAACAGATGTGTTTCCGCAACTCGATAATTTTTATGAGATCTATAATTTCATGGATCTCATAACTATAGATTCCTTAACTAAATGTTCTTGCAGTCGGCCGTTAATCTGATGCATCAGGAACTTATTCAGCTGATAATTGAGGATATCATAAATTTTACATTCGAACTTCATGTTTTCAGGCATGCCGAGAATTTCGTAAAAATGACCTCGATGATCAATCCAGTGGTGAAATTGGACCTCGGCCCAAGTTGCGATGCTCGCATAGTAGGCTGGCCGTAATCGTAAGACTTATTACGTTTGGATGTAAAAATTTTCAAGATGTTTTTGGAAAGCGGGAAGCAAACGTAATTAGTCCGGTCGACAAGTCGTCCACGTAGGTAAGGTAATGCATCAAAATGAAAAGCTAAGAAATAACACAACCTTGGATTCAAAGACCAGCCTGGAACGTCATGTACCAAAAACCCCAGGAAGAATCGCGACTCAAGTTCAAGTGATGATGAGACTAAGGGCTGTATTCACAGTCGTTACCTGGGTGTTCCCCAGGTGTAGGGGAACCCCTTGGCTCAGAAATGGTATTCATAGTCGTTACCCAGGGGAATTGTCCCCCAACCCTCCCCCAGGCCGTCGATTTCCTGGGTAAGGCATGAAGCTTACCCAAAGCTCCCCTAACGCAGTACTGCTGCCCACGCGTGGGACGAATGGATACTATTGTACTAATGGTAGTACACGATAATATCAACATATTTCCATAGTAACGTCTTCTGTTTACAAACACGAGTACTTATTGAATCACCCTCGTATTCCTCATCATTCAAATTATATAAATATTTAAGTAATACTGAAATCATTCTCTCATATTCCTTCAAACATTTTTCTTCAACATTTTGCAACAGCATACTGTATTATTGTTTATAGCGTGCTTGGTTACGGTGAGAAATGAGCATTCAGCGGTACCGTTCATATGTATTTTTGCGTGGGATTGTTGCCAAATCTCTTACCCAGGCGTCCCCTTGCTGGTTGTTACCGAGGTAAGGTTTATGAATCGCTCAGCGTAGGGGACACCTAGGTGTTACCTGGCTAGGGGATACCCAGGTAACCCCTAGGAATACGACTATGAATACGAGCATAAGGTTCCTCTTCTATCGACTGTTGACGATGACAGTTCCGACAAAGATCACGTGCATTGTTTCTTGCGTGGAAAATGTTTTTTCTGAAGACCACCTGGGTGAAAAATAGTTTATATGCACGATACGTTTCAAGTAGTGTCACGAACTGTGTGCATCGTTACCAAAAGTAAAGATATTATTATGTGATTTTTGTTAGTATGGATAATTTGGCAGTTTTCTATGAAATTATCAATAATAATAATGTTTTAAGTGTTTTATTATAAATCCATTTCGTTTTTGGGAGATTTTGGCCTTATTTATTATGTTCTTGGACTCAAATAAGTTGTAAATTGTAAAATTAGTAGGAGGACGAAATTAGGACCGCTCTTTAAAAATCCTAAGACTTCGAAAGGTATTGGATAAAGGTTTCTCGGGTCTTCCACCGGGTGAGCAGGTCCATGGGGCCCAACGTTTCGGAGAACGACTTGTCCTCCATCATCAAGGGGGAGGCGGGGTTTCAGCTTCCGAATGCCGTTTCCTCAAGTCAAGTCAATTCAAAATATGTTTATTTTCACGCCAAACAATACAGAATAACGAATAACAAAAACAACGGTGTGAGCCCCGCTTTAGGCTATCGCCTCTTCAGGGTATTCACTGGATATTTACACTGGTGCGGGAAAATATTGGCCCGGCATTCACCCTAGGACGTAGGGAAACCCGCTAAAACCACCGCCAGGCCACAAACTTAACAAAAACAACAAAAGAAACAACAAACCGTCAATATTTATAAATGTTAACACTGAATATGTCACTGTATAAATATATATCTCTGGTAATAAATACATAATGTCACTGGTGATCACTGATCAGGTAACAACAGGCATAAACTATGAAACACTGAAACTGTTCAACACTAAATATGTCTCTAGTAATAATAAATAAATAAATAGATAACGTCACTGGGTATCACTGGGGTAATGAATAATATGGGTATCACTGGGGAAGTGGGGGCGTCTCCATTGACGTTTCTCGGCTGCCGACGGATCTCGATGGCTTCTTTAACGTGGTTTTCATTGTAGAATATATACTCATAGTATTAAAAGCAATAAACTGCGCTAAAATATTGAAATATGTGCATTACGAATGTTTACTGGCTTGTTAGCTGAGCTAAATTACGTAGCAACTTATTCCAAGCGCGCCAAAGAATGACGGGGCACTTAAAAACTTATCGTGAGAATACGGTAAGTAAAACAAAACAAAGTGATGACAAAAAAGCACTAATCAATAAGTGAGCAATAAATTTTTCAAGAATATTTCGAATATCTTACGTTTAAACCATAACGCCGTCGAATATGCAAAAAGGAAAGTTAGAAAAACATATTTCTGGAATAGCGAAACTTCTATCATGGCCAAAACGTCTTTTTTGTCTTTCATTCGTAAAAAAAACATTAAAAGTAGCTTGAATAATAGCCCCTACGTAGATTAAAATTAAACTTTTAGTGATAAATGAATACAGAACGCATGTTCGGTGAGTAACAACTCCATTCGGGAACAATTTCAAACGGAAAATGACCCCAAAACATAAGATGTTCTGGATTTATTCTACGACAGAAAAATGAAAAAAAAAGTTGCTACAGTGAAGAAATATGACATTTTCATTACATAGCACATCATAGAAACATAAAATATCCCAACAGACTACTATAGTCGCCCTTCCCACCAGGAAACTCATTGGTACGCGGCGCGCGACTATAGTCGCGCTCCCCACCTGGGGAGCGAATTTCCCTTGCGACTATAGTCGCTTACCCCACTTAAGGGGTTAACGAGGCGATTCCAATAACCATGAGTGCGGCTGATTATTTTGGTCTCCTCCCACCGTATGGCGTGGTCCTCACGAATGCTGTGCTCCGCTACGGCGGATTTTCTGCGGCTGTACCAACCGGAAGTGTCTCTGGTGTTCTTTCAGTCTTGTCTCGATGGTACGCCCAGTTTCTCCGATGTACATTTTTCCGCACTCACAGGGAATTTGGTAGACCCCTGGCGTCTTCAAGCCGACCGGATCTTTTGCCTTAACTAACCTTTATCCATCAGATACGCCGGGAAAATCTGAGATCCTTCTAAAGGTATTTTTTTTTGTTTACTCAGAGGTAAGAATGTAAATTTCTGCCCAATTACGATACCAATGTCTGTTTGTAAAGAATAGAGGTGATTATATTGTTTTTTGGTGAATTTCAAAGTGTAATTTAACATTTGAAATTTCGAATTTGGCCTAGGGGGACGATATTTTGGGCACCTTCCCTTATCGACGTGAAGTCTCCCCCAGCGTGGTCGCGCTTGTGGTGGTAGGTAGGTGATGGCCGCAGAATCAATCTCCTGTCAATTGAGAAAGATAGTCCCCTTCCGCTGCCTCAATCAATCCCATTCATTTTTCAACCATTGACCTCCTGCCGTCCACCTCACTGTCGCTCTCCAACCCCCATCTTCCCTGATCCTTAAAGGCTGAGTGCACTTCATAATTCAATGGTTCGTAATGGTTTTCCCGCGAGAGTATGTCACCCTTCATTCAAGCGTAAATTGATGAACTGTTACTCTCTCAGCAAAGTGTCAGAGTAGAATAGCATTGCCTTCAATGAGCAGTTTTTTTGGTAAAAGTTTGGTTAAATAGCCTCCTGAGACCCAAACAATTTTCAGCTATTGAAATTTTAACTTAATCGACATTTTCCAAGTGTAAAAAACAGTTGAAAGTCATATTTTGGCTATGAAATTGATTTCAGGTCCCGCAGACGACAGCACAAATACGGCCACTAGGATAGATTTCGAGTCATTTAGCAGTAAATAAGGTATCTACGAGATACTTGGCAAAACAATGGGTGTCCAATATAATGGATACGGGGTCTCAGGAGGATACAAGTATTCGAAAACGTCCTTTTTGTAAGCCCATATTTATTTTTTTTTCCATTAGAGAAGTACCGACTGTTAATTTTTTTTTACCGAATTTAAGTTTTCTCCAGAGATTAGTTATGGATGTAAATTTGAATAATTAATCTGTTAAAAGGGTGAGGGTTTTTTTAATGTTAATATAATCATTGGTCGTTCAATCCTAAGATTGGTTCACTGCAGCCCTCGGCAAATGTCCGCTTCCGTCACACACCTTTCAAAAATGTTTTTCGACCCTTTCCACTTAGCGTATCGCCGCGAAATTGTGACAAAAACTATAAAGACGCCGGTATCTAGTGATAATTTCTTATTGGGGGAAAAAGTAATGTACGATAAATAGGAAATCTTCAAAGCTTGAGGTGACGTTTTTCCCGGCCGCCGTTACACTGTTTCCACTTTTGACCGCAGCGTGGCGCGACAGTCGCTGAGTTGCATTTACCCTCTAGCATCTCCTGTTCCGTGTTATTGAGACATTTTCTAGAAAAAAATCTCTCTCGAGACGGTTGGTGATTAGAAGGGTGGAATTAGAAGGTGTAGGCATGTAGACGTATATAGCGTATATTGTAGAGGTGAAGTTAGAAATATCCCTCTGTCGGAGCTTTCGCGAAACTGAGAAAATGACGTCGAAAAAGTCGGAAAAATGACGAAAATTGGTCATTTTCTAACGTGAATATCTCATAAACCTGTGGTTTAACAACTTTGCTGTAACTTTTGTTTTGTACTGTAATTCTTCAAGAACTAAACTATGTCACAGTCATTATCCTTAATATTACCAATTTCCGGGAATAAGTGTTTGAAAGGTGTGTGACAGAAGCGGACATTTACCCAGCCCTCTACCCTTGGCCTTCTAAAGGCCGCTTTACAGGGTACATTTTATTGTGCAAACGAATGTATCATAGAATGTATAAGAAACTGAATGGAGTTAGAGCATTCTATTTCCCGTAAAGTCATTCAGACTATCATACAATTTGCCGCTTTACACGGTACAATTTCCTTCGTGAAGGAATTTGTACATTCGTTTGTACAAATTTGTACATTTGTTTGTACCGTGTAAAGAGGTCTTAATGCTAGTTCCTTTACCTCCAGGTATTTCTTCCTATGTACTTTCCTCATGAATTGGTCCATGAACTTATTCCTGGCCCTTCTTTTGGGGACTTTTCCCTTTATTTTACCATCAATTATGGTCTTCACAAACCCATGGTGTCTCAGAGTGTGTCCAATCCATCTGGTTCTTATTCCCTCTATGGTGTTCCACATGGTCCTCTCCTCTTTCTACTCTTCTGTACACTTCATCAATTTTTGAGATATTTTATTTAACATGAATTCCTATAATTTATAATTTTACTTTGCGATGATCCTTAACGAAAAATTACATCACGATCTAGGCTAAAATCCCATATCAGTTGAGAATAGAAATTTTACTTGGAATCCACTGCTCTGTCATACTAGAATTTTCATTCGACCGGTGTAGATGTTTATGGGGTCTGAATTCATACCCTTGCGGTTTAAACTTGCATGAGCAAGGGAGTAGTTGCTTTCCCTCTGATGCTGTTATTTTTCTGTATGATATTTTTCTCAGAACCACGGAAAACTTGGGCTGAAAATATTCTAAGGTATTACCCGGTTCCTAACTTAAAATCCACCTGACCCTGTACTATTAGGGCTCAATGGTATGTATGCGCTATTAATGGATGATTGAATCATCATAATGAAATTTTTGTGGGAACCAGGAAACTAACATACTTTATCATTTAGGAATGGTAATGAAGAGTTGAATGCTTCAAATTGATTTACTCACTCTGGAATGTGATGTTAGAACATCATGAAATATTGTAAGACGCACAGACGATATCACACTCCTGTCTAAGATATGTTGTTCTTTCATTGAAAGGAAAACACAACAAACACCGAATCATATTAGTTAATCAGCCAGGACACAAAAGAATACAGAAATCAGAAAATCAAAATTATCGCTGTAACATTTACAAATACTATTTAATGTGCTTAAATGAAATGTGATGTTCAAGACACTGAAGCAAAAAATTATCTGCCAGGACCCTGGTGAAACAATTAATCAAAAGGTAGCTCATAATCAAAATCACCAATACAGATAACAAATTCAAGAAAAATAAAAATAACAAATAGGTCACTCCACGCCACTTCGGACCAAAGTTGACCCTTAACCTCTCGAACTTTGTCGAAAGTTTGAGGCAACGCTCGCCTAGTAGAAAAATGAAAATTATTTCGAGCATTTTGCACAAATTTTAAAAAACAGCTGAATAACGGCTGTTTTTCAAAATGGCGATTTTTACTGCCATTAGATTTTCGAAATCACATACTTCAGGGAAGGATCAACTTAGAAAGACAACGTTGAATGGCTCGTTTTAAAATTAAAGGTTTGCTTAGACTAAACTTTAAATAAAAATGGCAGTTTTACTTTTAATAGGTTAAGCATTTTAATAATTAACATTTAAAAGTTAAATTTTTTTGTGTTTTACGTTTTTTCGAGCTCTTGTTTTACTTAAAATTTGTCTTACTTTGTTTTATTATGCATATATTATCAAACATTTTTGAGGGTGTACTACCATTTTTGAGAGAAAAGAAACAGAAATTTTCCCCATAACGGCCATTCCATATCGATAGACCGAGTTAATCAACATTTGCATTGCTTTTGCGTCTATTATGGAATTTTTTAACGTAAAATAC
The DNA here is from genome assembly GCA_963169105.1 of Ceriagrion tenellum. Lineage (NCBI taxonomy): Eukaryota > Metazoa > Arthropoda > Insecta > Odonata > Coenagrionidae > Ceriagrion > Ceriagrion tenellum. The sequence continues at coordinate 44,509,854 of OY720643.1, read as the reverse complement.
CTGAGGTAATTCAGAATTAAGTTAAACAATAACGAGAAATTCCTTAAAAATTATAACTTTTGAAATATTTTGAACTAAGCACAGCACAATGATGTCCGCTGATGAAAGATTTCATAACCGATGACGAAAATTAATTACACCACGATTCGCGTTAATCTTGTCTAGACTATACTGTGCCGTGTTTGCTATAGAAGTAGGTACAGATTTTATTGTTCTGGGAACAACCCTTGGAACATAATTTCAAATGGTTTAGGGAGGGGTAGTTTTTTTGAGTCCACCCTCATATGGGAATGCAATTGATGTATCATCCCTTCTAGCTCCCGTTCACGGAGCGTTACTCCAATAACCCGCCGCGCCTTCTGGCTCCAAACCTTGGGCTCATCTCATCACTCTCTCCTCATCCCGCCCTGTTTCCGCATGGCGGGCCATGTAGAGGCCTCGTGGTGCCGGGACCCGGTGGCCGTAATTTCCATGGCCTTTATTGAGGCCTCTCCCACTCTTCCCATTCTGGCTTTCTCCCCGCCGGTCTCTCATTCCTGCCTCCGTGAGGATTCCTGCGAAGGGTTTAGGGCCAGAGACAAGGGCGAGATGTGTAGAGAGAGAGAGAGAAAAGGCGATGAAAGGCGGTGGAGAGAGGCGAGGACGCAACACAAAGGGTAGGCCGACGAGAAGGTGTACACTGGAATGTGTGGGCGTGGCGGGAATGCTGATAGGAGACGGGAAAGGTGGACGGTAATATAATTCCCTCGTCCCAGACGGAATTGAAGACGCCCGCGGGTGAATCATCCACGCGTGAAGGGCCCCCTCTTGTATAAGGGCCCCTGTTATGCCTGGTCGACGTTGAAAAAAATCGTTGGAACGCGAGTTACCGTTGGATGCGGTTGTACAACCAATTACCGGTAAACCATTTGCGAGAGTTTGTTATTAGCCATCGCGGGTACCTTGCTCGCTTTTCCCATTGAGGTAGATGTAAAGGGTATTACGTGAAGCGATTTTGGCGATTTTTCGACCCCCTCCCCTCCCCCCTTGTTGAGATGTGAGATTTTTTTTTCTTTTTTTTTGTTTGCCAGACGATTCTGTTGACCCGTAAGTCCCTGGAATCCCGATAGGCTCTGAAGCCTGTCATCAGGCTTTCCAGGAACCGAACCAACAGAACTTGACATACATCCATGCTCTAGGTGGTGAAAAACCCACCCAGGCGGGACCCGAACCCGCGACCTCAGAGTAGCTGGCGAGGACTTAACCCCGCCGCCACCGGGGCCGGTTTGGCTCTACTAGTCTCACGCCCCCTACTCTCACGTGAAGATTTTCAAAATGCGTATTTTTAGTGTAAATACGTTTATCTATGCTTGATTGCGTTGGATTTATTTTAAAAACATAATTTGCTTAATTATTTTTATTTAAGACTAGTATTTAAGACTACTAAGAAAGTAGTCTAGAATCACAGTGAGAAAATCGAACAATAAAATACTTAAATAGGAACTGCTAAAATTCGCATGGCTGGCCGGTGGCGGCTAAACAATCGAGGGGCTACTGTGCTACTTTGTGGGGTTCGCATAACCGCGATAAATATTATTATGTAGGATTTTAGCCATATTTTAGAGGATAAACATGTTTTACGTAATTTAACCCAGTTTTCTTGCAACTTTTCACTGTATATTGCGGAAAAAAATTGCGTGATATTTGTCGAGAGCCCCCCACTCCCCCACGTGAGATTGGGTGAGATTCGGCTCGACCTCCTCCCCCCCCCCCGCCCCCCTAAACGCCTCACGTATTTAATGGACGTCATCAGACTGTAACCTGACGACCGCAATAACTGCCATTTTGGTAATCCCAGCTCTACCCACACGTTCTTATGGATAGCACGACGCACTGGACGAATTAGCGGATGGAAAGCAGGAATTTCCATCATTTGCTCGAAATTTAAGGCTAGTAACCCATGTAAACCTTTGATGGTAGGGACGCCATTGGCCTGTTAAGAATAACTGGAGAAAGGTATATAGAGAGAGGAAAAGGAATGGCGCTTTGTTTTATTGATCTGGAAAAGGCTTTTGATCGGGTTGAATGGAATAAAATGTTCGAAATTCTAAAAGAGAAGGGGTTGGTATGGAAGGAGAGAAAACTCATTAGAGAACTATATATGAGGCAAAAAGCTGCATTAAAAATAAATGAGTATATGACAGAATGGGTGGATCTTGGTAGAGGAGTAAGGCAGGGATGCTGTCTGTCGCCAAACTTGTTCAATATATATGTTGAGGACATGATCCATAAATCTTTTGATGGGAGAGAGGAAGGAGTCAGCATTGGAGGTAGGAAGATAAGAAGTATAAAATTCGCAGATGACATGGTAATATTAGCAGATGATATGCAATCACTTCAAAGGTTGATAAAGGTTTTGGAAGAAGGGATGAAGGAATATGGGATGAAGATAAACCTAGGAAAGACAAAGGTGATGCCAGTAAACTGTGAAAATTATACGAGTGTGAAAATAAATGAAGGTGTAATAGGAAAAGTGAAAAGCTACCGGTACCTAGGAACGATGGTGACAGACGACTGGAGAAGTATTGCAGAAATAAAAGCAAGGATAGCAATGGCAAAAGAGGCCTTCAGCCAGAAGAAAAACTTGATATGCAATAAAAGCCTGGATCTGGAGCTGAGACAGAGACTAGCTAAGTGTTATTCATGGAGCGTTTTCATGTATGGATGTGAAGCGTGGACATTAGGTAAGAGGGAAAGGAATAGAATAGAAGCTTATGAAATGTGGGAGTGGAAAGGATAGGAAAGGAAAGGATAGGAAAGTGCGAAGGATAGGAAAAGTAAGACGGGTGGATAAGATGAGAAATGAAGAGCGTTTGAGCAAAGTAAAAGAAGGAAGATCGCTCCTGAAGGAAATAAGGAAAAGGAAAGGAAACTGGTTGGGCCATGTGATGAGAGGGAAAAGTATTATAACTGTGGCACTTGAAGGTTCAATTGAAGGAAAGAAAAAGAGAGGAAGGAGAAGAATTAAATTGGTGGATCAGGTGAAGAACATCAACTATGCTGAAGCAAAGAAGGAAGCTCGGGACAGAAGCGGATGGAGACAGTAGTGGTGTACGGAACCTGTCAGCAGACAGAACACCAGATGATGATGAACCCATGTAAAATACATTGATTACTTATACAGTAAGTCCTCGGTATACATCGTTTCGATTTACGTCTGATTCGATGTTACGTCCGTGCTGACAAGGGTCGTCGGAAAATATTTTCCTGTTTAATGCTAATAAAATAGACCGCATGTGCTTACGCTTGCGTTTTTTTGTTACTGAGACATAACCATCCCATCTGAAATAGCTTTTTTCCTTGGATAAAGGCAAAAAATGATTTTTGAAATTAACGCCGTGATTTATCGCGGGATTAAAGTGGTCACGAATATCTGGATCCGTTTTTACGTTGTCTCGAGTTACGTCGCTCTTCTTCAACACGCATCTCCGACGTAAATCGAGGAATTACCGTAACTATAGGTTATACTCCATTTTCCCATATTTTTCCTGGGAATACACGTCATTATTAATGTAAAAAAATAAATTACTTTAAACAACGAGAATGTATAATTAATAAGTAAATGAATGCTGATTTATACATCTGCATGCTAGCATCTTGGGGCACTAGTCGTATAAAGATGCGAGGGATAAGGTCTTGGGGAGGTGAAATGGTGACATGTATTATGGGAGTGCATTTAGTGGAAATCGGTTCTTATTGTGGTCGCCTATTGTGCGCCGAATTTTTGTACCTATCTTTTCGGCAATGTATCTCTCTTATTTTATCGCCACTGACAGACCTAGAGATGTTTTGAGGAGTCATGTGATAATATTCTGTGTGCCGCTCCGAAACACTCCAGTTCTGAATTTCTCAAGCAATCTAAGCCTGGCGTGCAGCCTCCGAGACTCTCGGGGCTCCCACCTTAATACATCTTAAAGTTGTGAGACCCTATATGCTCGCTCGTAGCAATTTTTAACGAAACACGCAGCTTTCCTTTGTATTTTGTTAATTTTTTTGGTTAAATCTCTATGACAAAGGTCCCGAATGCTCGCGGCGCATTCGAGGTGTGGCCTAACTAGAGCGAAGTAGCATTTATTACATATATTTTATTTACTTTTCTTTTACTTTTTACTTTTACCATTTATTTTTTTAAGGTAGGTTAATTTTCGCAGGGCATCAGGCATAATTGTATTAAAATAAATTGTGTTACCAATAATTGTACTTTAGATGGAGAGAGGGAAGCACATCATAAGAGCGGATAGCGACGAGAGGGAGTGAGGGTAGGAGGAAAAGAGTCGATAGATGTACGAGGTTGGGGTCCAGGAGCGCTTTTAATGGTTAGTTGGAAATTAAGGGTCGAGAGCAATATAGTTCCCCCCCCCCCTTCCCCTGGCTTCCTTGCGGTCACTCCGGAACTGACCCATCTTTCCGACTCCCCCTTGTCCATCCGGCGATTGAAATCCATCAATAATTCTTCCCGAAGCCATAATGCGAGCGGATGTACGTACCCGCACGTACATACATGGGTACTTACGTGGAAGTGGAAGATGCCATCGAAGTTTATATCCCATGTCGTAAACCCAGTTTGAAGGCAAGCCACGCGTTATTGATCCCATTAAGGTGTACATTTCGAAGCTATCGTCAAATACCTCGCAGTGAATCACGTAAAAAAAGTACGAAGTGGGAAGTATGCTGTTTTCAGGAGTTTGTTACGAGTGGGAAAATAATTATTTATCGTTGCATCCTTGGGATAAACGGCATTTAAGCGGTTAACGCTTTGAAGGTAAGTAATTCAGTACTTGATTTTTTACTCTCAATTGCACGGCCGCGATCACTCACGGGGATTCGTGATTTTAAATAACTGCGATTATAAAAAGATATATGGCATAGTTCATGTATCAAATAAAAATGACACTTCTTTGAGTATGTGAAACTAAGATTTGAAAATGCAAGAACAAAATATCGACTTCGGAAGCACCAGTTATTCCCCGTATTTAAGAGAAGTCTGAACAATCGCGCAGCATGGTGTAACATTGACAATTAAAACAGAGTGGTTTTGTTAGGAAAAGGCCGTCGTAACTCATGATTGCCGCCTTCAGTGTTTTAGGTAATCATAAGAGTCTTATCTTCTGCAAAAATGAATAGTTTGAGTGAAGGATTAACTTTATTTTTCAATGCTCATATAGACGCATTTCCTTCGGACTTCTTGATCGCCTGTGTAATATATAATTACTAGAGAAAGAGTTGCCAGTAGCTACCAATAAATGCCTTAAGTAACATAACAGTAGTTTTATCTATAGGAGTGTCTTATTTCCCTAACTCATTAATGTTTCTGGTTATGTGCGTGATTATGGAGTGGGATTCAGGTAATGATTTTCTTTGAAAAATGTGACCAAAGTTAAGAAAATCCCTCTAAACACATTTCAGGTAACTCGTTGATTTGGAAACCCGCTACATTTATTGTCTCAACTGTAAAGCTGTCGAAGCCACGATATATTTGTCCAATTAAACAGGAAAAGTACTATTTGACTCCCTGAAGTAATTTTAGAGGTTAGTACAGGGTGAGGCAGCATAATTTGAATAGTATAATGCTGATTTGAATAGTATAACAGTACTGTATGTTGTACGTATGTATGCATTACTCTACCAGTATGCTGTAGAATATAGAGAAACAATTATTACAACGACACCTATAAAATTTTCTGTTTTATTGACCATTTCAAATCAGCAAATTATGCTGACGTACCCTGTGCATGAATCAGTCGGTCTGCCGATCACTGATTACCATAACATCTTATTCGAAATTTAAATCTACGAATATTATTTTTTAAAGTTGGCTCATATGGCGGATTAAGTATTGTTTTGGAAGGGGGTGAAGATTATTCTTTATGCATGCCTATTTAAATATGCCAAACCATTTTTAATATTCTGGTGTGATGATATTTTTATATTTCCATTGTTTCATAAATTGTTTACAATTACGTCACCAACTCGCCCATATCAGTCGTAAATCATTTATTGCTTCGCTTAAGTAAAACCAATATGGTTACCATGCGCAAGCGGGTGCATTCAGTTCGTTTACCTTACGGTTCATTTGGATTTTGAGACAGCTGTTGCTGGGAAAGGACCTTCTGGGATGTGTTTTGACAGCGCTGGCAACCGCCTTTTGTTGCGCGTGGTAAGGCTCTAACGGAGGGCTCCAGGCGGTGTGAGAACACACCACTCAGTGAGAGGACAGCTCGTCTGTCGTGTTGGTGAGAACGGAGAATATACGCTGTCGGGATAGTGTGTTGTGGAGACAAAGGAGACGTCGCCTATTCTCTCAGCTGACGGAGCAAAAGTGAGGCACATTTTCGCGCGAGTCGGACGCCTACCGGACTGGGCCTCTCGCCAGCAATTTCTCTCTCTCTTGGCTCTTCACGATAAACGGCAGAGTTGTGAAGAGGGATATACAATTGCCCTACTATGGCAGAATGCTCCTTGAAGCGATTCTCACTAAATTTAGACTCATTTAAGACTTACTTTTTCCTTAACACCATGAAAATAGGAATATATTGGCGACGCAGGGGACCCGTCCGAAGCCCATTGGGTAGCATTCGTTCATAGGCTGTTCAATCCTAAGATTGGCAAAGATTGGTAGCTCTCTCAGCTAAGTGTCAAAATTTAAAAGCATTGCCTTCACTGAGCAGTTTTTGTTTGGCAAAAATTAAGTTCATTACAAGTTTTCCAAAACGTCCATCTTTTCATAAGTCCGTATTTAATATTATGTTTTTCAATCAGAAAAGTACTGAATATTAATTTTTAAAGGTGATTTCTCCACAGGAATAACTTATAGATATCATTGTGAATGATAAATCTGTAAAAATGATGATGATTTTTCAATTATAATATGGTGATTGGTCGTTCAATCCTAAGATTGGTCGACTGCAGCCCTCCACACATCCCTATATATTGCTAGTCTCATTTCCTCCTGGTATCTCTTCCTTTGTGCTTTCCTCTTCATTTGATCCATGAACTTATTCGTGGGTCTTCCTCTGGGGACTTTTCCCTCTATTTTGCCTTCATTTATGTTCTTTACATAGGACAGAGATGAAGATTTTTCATTCATTTCAGTATTCTAACAGTTATTTGGTGGTTTTATAGACAGTACTTATTCTTACGTCCTTATTACTGGCATATCGATCTGCTTTCCCTCTTATACGTGATCAGCCATTAGACACAAACATATTATTTGGTAGTTTTATAGACAGTACTTATTCTTACGTCCTTATTACTGGCATATCGATCTGCTTTCCCTCTTATACGTGATCAGCCATTAGACACAAACATATTATTTGGTAGTTTTATAGACAGTACTTATTCTTACGTCCTTATTACTGGCATATCGATCTGCTTTCCCTCTTATACGTGATCAGCCATTAGACACAAACATATTATTTGGTAGTTTTATAGACAGTACTTATTCTTACGTCCTTATTACTGGCATATCGATCTGCTTTCCCTCTTATACGTGATCAGCCATTAGACACAAACATACGTACTAATCACGCCGTTCCCTTCCGGTGTAGGCACACTCACAAAGTGTCACTCATAAATACATATTTATACACCTAGCTGTGCTCCAATAATTTCCTCCATATTGACCTATCCTACACTGCTTCATACACGCCCTCTTGTTTTTAAGACTCCAGATATATCTCCTCCTAAGAATTTCCTCAACCACAAATTTCTCGGCCTAACTCTACCTCTCGCACCATTCATTTCACTCTTATATATCTGTTTCGTTATTCGACTCTCATCCATTCTCTCAACATGGCCAAACCAACAAAGCACACAAGCACACTCCTTTCATATATGGCCATCCTGATCTATCCTTGCCAACCTCTTTTGCCTCATTACCCCCATACACTGTTTCATACACGCCTTCCTGTTTTTAAGACTCCTAATATACATCCTGCTAAGAATTTCCTAAACCACATTCAACCACAACTTTCTCGACCTACCTATATCTCTCGCACCATTCATTTCACTCGTATATATTTGTTTCATTATTCGACTCTCATTCATTCTCTCAAGCATGACCAAACCAACGAAGCAAACTCCTTTCATATTTGTCCATTACTACTATTTAAGAGAAAGATTATCACACACTTACTTTCCGGAATGCTGACCATGAATACTGACCATGTAATTCATTTATCAGTTCATTGACGTGATTAATGTCCATTGTTGCGTAAGAAGAAGCAATTCAGTTCCTTTTTTTTCTTTTCATTTGTTAAGCTAAATTTTCCTTTTTAAAAGTTGTGTTTTTTGTTTATTGATAAGTTTAATGTTCGTTTTTCTGTTAGAAGAAGAAATTCAGTTCTTTTTCTACATTGCTAAATGATAATGTTGTATATGTCTATTGTTAGCAATTTATATGATAACTTCCCTTTTTTGTTTCCTGATTGGCTTATTCACATATTAATTGTCTTACACACCACCGTATTTCATTTCTATGTTCCAAAGGAGTTCACTCCTAGAACAATAAACGAGTTTATTATTATTATTTGAATTCTTCACTTCTCAGCCTTTTTAAGGGCTGGGAAACATTCACCTATCCCGGGTGCAAGGCACCAAAGGGATTAGGCTCAAGTACTGTTTTAATGTTCATTATTATTATTATTATTATTATTACTGGAGCATCTAACCCGCATAAATTTATTACCCACTCATTCCTCACCCTACCCATCATACTTTTGCCGCAAACGCTCATCACATAACTCATACCCATGGCGTGTAGTCGACTTCTATATCTATCATGACATACTCATGTTTCACCACCATACAACAAAGTGGGGAGAAGTAAACTTTCATTTATTACCCACTCATTCCTGACACTATCCATCCTACATTTGCCGCAAACACTTCTCAGATAACTCATACCCACGGCGTTTAGTCAACCCCTATGTCTATCCTGACATACCCATGTTTCACTGCCATACAACAGAGTGGGGAGAAGTACACTTCCGTAGACGGCGTTTTTCGCTTCCTTAGACTGGCACTCATTCCTTGATATGCTCCACATGCTACCTACCACTTTCCTTCCAGCATTCGCACGTCTCTTTATCTCCTCATCTATCCGTCCATCTTTCGCAAACATCTTACCTGATCTCGGCGTAATTGAAGGATCACCGAAAATCAATTTTTTCATTAAATTCATGCTTGAATCCATGAATGAATTTCATGCTGGAGTGAATTTATTCTGGCCCAACCGTAGTTCTACTCAAATTAAAAAAAGAACTTTACCACTTACACAAGCGGGGAAAATAACTGGGACGTGTAAGACAGTAGTAACAATGGCTGGATTTGAAGTTGAATTGGATGGCTTTTAATCGAAAAAAATATGAAGTCATAATGGACTCTTTTATCAAATGGGAGAGAAATAAGGGGATAACCATAAAACATCTTGAGGGAAAAATCTGCTCCAACTTAGTTCATGAATAAAATATGAGCCGATATTCTTCGAATCGGAGATTTTTAGGAAAGCTTTCAACATCTTGTGACCACTTGACTGAAATTATTGGAGAAAAATATTATCGTTCCAAATCTCATTTCTATTCCAACAAGAAGTTGCTTCTCAGAAAGAAATCCTTTCCCGTGTCTCTTCAAATCATATATTGAGAGCGCAATAGCGAAAGTAGTGTAATACTTGTGATATCTGCACTCTAAAGGCAAATTTCATAGAATCACGGAACTAGCCGCGAGGTAACTTTGACGGAGTCACCCGCTAGTGTTCACACAATTGTGTGAAATTCATAGTGGAAAAATTACTCGCCTAGACTGGGAATGGAATCCAGATCCCTCGACTTTTCGAATTCGAGTGCTTTAACCATGATATTCACTAGGCATCAATCTAGGGGTCTGGGTTTGATTCCCAGTTCAGGCGAATGATTTTTCCACTGTGAATTGCACATTATAATTGTATTAGTTGTTTAGACTAAGATTCATCCATATATATAACAAAGTGTGCGACTTTTAATACGTCCGTATCACAGCGTTTTGGCGCTGTCTAATTTTTTTTTTTTTGCTTGCCGGACGATTCTGTTGGCCCGTATGTGCCCGGAATCCCGATAGGCTTCTGAGCCTGTCATCAGGTTTTCCAGGGACCGGACCTACACAACTTGACACACATCCATGCCCTGCGAGGTGAAAAACCCACCCAGGCGGGACTCGAACCCGCGATCCTCGGATTAGCAGGCGAGGACTTTACCCCGCCGTCACCGGGGCCGGCAAAGCCGGCCGGATTAGCAAACAATCACAAATAGTGCGTTTGTGTTTATAACCCAGGCATCCTTAACGGTGTCTCTTTAGCCCTGTGAAGGATCCCTGTTTTGGGTTTAGTGTGTGTGTCTGTGAGTGGTCACTGGCGAGGAATTTACATTTACTAGCCCGCGGCTAGTTCTGTAGTTGTTTGAAAATTTCAAAAGTTAACACCTTTGTGTTTTAAGTTGGGCTTTACCCCGTGGACTGTAGCATTTAGGGTACCTCTGGCATAACATGCACGGTACCTATGAGGACAACTTGCTTCTTGAAGCCCCCATGAGATTCACAGAGGAAGATGACGCTTGGGTAGCTTAATTGCTTAGAGCTCTCGGAGCGAAATCGAGGGAACTGGGTTTGATTCCCAGTCCCAGCGAGTGATTTTTCCACCGTGAATTTCACACAATCGTCTTCAGGTTACCTGCAACGGGAAAATTAAATTCCTGCATCGCTTGGAGTTGTTTTGTTGCCTGATAAGTTTGAGTTTGGCTTCTATCTATGTGTTAATGTGTTTAAAGAAAACAAAAACTTAATATGATTTAAAATATTAGAAATGGAACACTCAAGAGAAATGTTACTAAAAAAAGTCTTTCCATGTTTTTTCAGGATTTGATCGCTGAAATGGATCAACGTCATAATTGAGAAGTTTTATTTCCTAAAGTTTTCTATATCTGTATAGTGTGGAATAATAATGCTTTGTCACATTTTGAACATATGAGGTAACAGACAATTAGCAGAGAAGCACAACTACACAGTGTATGTATTTCATAAATCAGCGTCTCTTGACTCAATATCAACTATTTTTCGGAATTACTCCATATTGAGAGAGTAGGAAAGCGTTGTCGCCGAGGCGCAAAATATAAACTTTGCCAAATCTTCTCTTCAAACTGTTCATCTCTTACTTTTGTGATATCCGCGAAGGAAAGACTAGGATGCAGGATGTGGAAACTTTCGTGTGGAGCGTAGAATTCTATGGATCGAAAGCATGGACCATTGGAAAAGCGGACCAGAACGGACTAAAAGCGTTCGAAACCTGGTGCTGTAGGAGAATGCAGTAGATCAAATGGACGGAAAAAGTAAGAAATTCAGAAGTTTAGGAGAAGAAGAAGAGGAAAGGACCATATGGCACACCATACAGAAAAGAAAAAACCAGATGAATTGGACACATTCTGAGACAAAATGGGTTAGTCAAAAAGGTAATTGAAGGCTAAATAGAGGGAAAATTCCCCAGAGGAAGACCCAGGAATAAGTAAATGGACCTAATGAAGAGGAAAGTGGATAGAAAGAGATACGAGGAAGTTAGAGAACTGTCATTTGACAGGGAAGGGTGGAGGGCTGCAGTCAACCAATCTTAGGAAAGAACAACCATTGAGAGGACGACGTACACAGGCTAGACTTTGAAAGTTGCAAGCCCATCCATAGTCCTGCCGGATCTTGGACGAAAGGCACGAAAAAAACGCGGTCGTGCCGCAAAAAAAAAAAGAAAATGAAATCAGTAGATAGGCAGCAGTTGGGGAAAGAAGAAGATTCTAGCGTCCAGTTCCACAGTAATAGTCAATAGCGTCATTTATCTACATCTACATACTACCCAGCGATCCGCCGCATGGAAGTGTGGCTGGAGGTATTAGGACACCAGCCGGGTGAAGATATAAGGGATAAGATTTTGGGAGGATAAATGGTGACATGTATTATGGGAGTGTATTTAGTGGAGCTTAGTTTTTATTGTGGTCGCTTATTGTGCGCGGAAAGAACGAGTTTTTGCACCTATCTGCTCGGCAGTGTATCTCACTTATTTTTTCGTATCTGTCACACCTAGAGATGTAGTGAAGAGTCGTGATAATTTTGTGTGTCTCACTGAAACACACCAGTTCTGAATTTCTCAAGCAAGCTAATCCCAGTGTGCAGCCTCCGAGTCTTTAGGAGCTCCCACCATCAGGAATAATTTCTATGGACCAAATTACAGAGGAAACCTCATTCATCTACATCTACGTCATACCCTGAAAGCCACCCAAAGGGTGTGTGGCAGGGGGTGCTTCAACACCAGGCATGCTTGAATGATACGGTAGAGCACCGAAACTACATTGAAACCAGAGTACCACACATGCAAAGCGCCAATTAACAATCTACTAACCAAGAAACATTCTATCGTCAATCGTTCCAACGTGCAAGGGGTACGAGGACTACTACTACATATTCAAAATATCATGCATAAATTAGAACATCAATATTTACATCATGCAGAAATAAGAACGTAGAGAATATAAAGAGAAAGATTTACTGTCTGCCTATTGTCACAATTCGAACTATTCATGACGACAATCACAGCTGTTATGGTCCCGAATGGTACGCGGAAAAAATGACATTTTATACCTATCGGTTCTACAATGTAGCTCTCTAATTTTATTGGCGCGATCTAATCAGCCGTAGTACGAGGGGGTTAATAGTATGTTTTTACGTCGTCAGAGAAATGATTTTCCTGAAATTTAGTTAGGAGGTTAAGCCTATAAATTAATCTACGCTGTGATAGCGATTCCAATCCTAATTCTTCTAACAATCCAGACACTCTAGCCAACTTATCGTAGCATCGTTTCACAAACCTAGCTCCTCTTCGCTGCACGCGATCTAACTCTGATATCAACCCCGCTACGTATGGATCCCATACACTTAACAGCATAGATAGTGCTGCCATGAGTTAAGGAAACTAGCATCGAATAGGGAAGGGTGGAAGGCTGCAGTCAACTAATCTTAGGATTGGACAACCAATGATGATGAAGGACGTTTATCCCACATTTTCGTCGCTTGTCAAAGCCTCACCGACCAGCTCCGCCTCCAAGTCGGGAAGCCTTGGATATAATTCCCCGCCTCGGATGAACCGGCGTGAATTGGACCGCGTAACCGCACTGGATTTTGAACGAGGGAAGACCCACGGGAACGCTGCCGGCGTGGGGATAAATGCCGCGGAAAAAGCTCTTTCGTTCCGAGGGAAATGAAATAAAAAATGTACGGGTTGGCAGCGGTCGAGGGAAGGAGGAAGATTACACCATTCATAGCTTGCCGTGCTTTATCGGATTTTCTCTTTCGCCCATTCGCTCTTCGAGTAACATTTAGTGCGTGCGTGGTGTTCTGCGGCCACCGGAAGTCTTCCACGCTAAAGCCTCTCTTCCCGCCTCACTGTAGACCGCCTCACCATCCAATCCCTCCCGGATCGGATATCCACCGCCCAGCTATTAGAGGTGGGCAAACGCGTTTAATTTTTCGGTACTGGTTCACTCTGGATCGGTCCTTTTTGGGACCCGTTTATTTTCACTCGTTCGCCGCTCCTTTTTTTGCTGGTGGTCATGCATTTTATTTTAACACGTTATTGTTGACATGACTAAAAAGAGAGAACTCTTAGTATTTTCCACACTGAAGTGTTTTCCACACACTTAGTATTTTCCACACTGAAGTGTGGAAAATATTAAGAGTTCTCTCTTTTTAGTCATGTCAGTAGTATCATTCCACAAAGTAATCTTAGGATCTTAAAGTTACGCCTTCAACCATTAAGTTTACATGTTATTGTTGTTTAAAGAATGCAAATAAAACCTAGAAATACTTAGCATACCGTAATGACGGCGTTTAAGAATGCTGGATGAAACAAGACACGGAAGGTAATATTAACAACTTTTTACATCGTTTCGTGAATAGGTTTTATTTACACAAATAAAAAAGTACTGCTAATCACACTGCTATCATCAGCAGATGGGTATTTGGGGTATAATAAAGAACATACTATCTAAAATTAAGATAGGAACGACGGAGCGACAGCAATGACGGACCGAAAGAAACGATGGGCTGAAAAGATCCGACTGACCGAAAGGAGCGAAGGACCGACTGAGGGAAAGGAACGAAGGACCGACTGAGGGAAAGGAACGAAGGGCCGAAAGGAACGGAAGACCGAAAGCAACGAAGGTCCGAGAGGAAAGGAGGACCGAAAGTAATGAAGGTCCGAAATGAACGACTGACCGAAAGGAACGAAGAACCAAGTGTCTGATAGGAACGAATGATCGACTGATCGATAGGAACGATGGACCGTCTGACCGGAAGTAACGTAGGACCGACTGACCGATAGGAACGGAGGACCAAAAGGAACAAAGGACCGACTGACCGAAAGGAACAAAGGATCGACTGACCGATAGGAATGATGGACCGACTGACCGATAGGAACAATGGACCGATTGACCGACAGGAACGATGGACCGATTGACCGATTGACCGACAGGAACGAAGGACCGACTGACCTGCAGGAACGAAGGACCGATTGACCGATGGATCGACTGACCAATAGGAACGAAGGACTGAAAGGAACGGTCGTTCCGTAGTAGTCGGTCCTCGGTCTTCCCGTTCAATCCAGTTCGTTCGCGAACGACTCAACTCTACTAGCTATGTCGACGATTTGTTCAAGTGTTTCCACTGATTTATTTGAAGTCAACTACCAGTGCTTAACCAGCGAAAGATTTCATATTATTTGTAGATTAAATTGGTTTGGCAAACTTTTGACTCAAACTAGAGATATAACAGCTTAGAAATTATTACAAGAATTGTATTTATAAATACAAGGATTCCCAAAAGGTAGTTTACACGATTTCTAAAAATTTTCATGTACTAATTTGTTTGAAGTCAACAGGCAAGTACTTGAAGTTAATTTTTTTATTGTCAGTTTTGTGAGGGATTTATGCTAAATATTAAATTTTCATGGCATGGAAGAGAAGTTAAATGAATAAATACTGATTCTCTTAGTCATTGGCTAATGACCGCATCTATCTCCAGAAAAATTTATTGTATTCAATTCATCACAATTTATTCATATAAAGGCTTAGAATATTAAATACTTTGTACTTACATTAACGCTCACATATCCTCTGCTCGTCTCTTACGTTCCTGTCTCGAGAAATCATTATCATCCGAGGAAATCATATATATTATTACAGAACGGTCTTTTTCTGTCATTCCGTATATGCTCCGTTAATACTGCACCTACAGTGATAAATGAGGTATCATTTTAAACGTTGAATCACCGGCTTCTGACGAAAAATACAATCTCAATCTCAAATTTCACTAGTTACCCATTAATTTGACCTAAAAGTTTCGATTTTTCCATGTCGATTACTCGCTCGAGGTATATCGACTCCACACATTCTTTTTATTCTAAACTTCAAAATAAGGTTTAAAATGAAAATAGTACGAAATTCACATAGTGATTGTACATGGGTGAATGGTCATCTGGTAAGTCAATGCAATTTTAAAACTTTTTGATTCCATATTCATATGATATATTCGCTCTTGAATTCATTAAATCCTTCAGGTCTCCCACTTCATAAGTTGTTGGTAAAGAAAAATGCCATAGTAATGTTGATCCGCAACCTCAACGCCAAGCAAGGGTTGATTAACGGTGCCAGGTTAATAATTACTAATTTAGGCGAATATACAATCACTGCTGAATTAATTGACTCGGGTAGAAAAGTCATAATTCCGAGAATTAAACTCACCCCTTCGGATCCGACCATGCCTTGCCAAATGACAGGAAAACAAATCCCAGTCAAAGTGGCCTTTGCAATGACAATTTATAAAGCACAGGGTCAGACTCTTCAGAGAGCCGGATTGTACTTGCCAGAACCCGTTTTTTCGCATGGACAGTTGTATGTAGCATTTTCTAGAGTTCGCACTTTCCGTGATATTTATGTTTGTGTTAAAGAAACTCATAAACAAAAAGTTACAGACGACAACATTGTTACTTCTAATATTGTCTTTAAAGAAGTTTTGTAAATTGCGTGCCATTATTCAGTAACAGACGTCATGATTGTTCCTACTGGTACCAAACTCTCTTTCCTGTATTGTATTCATGTGTTTTGTATATTTTTGCAAGAAAACAAGTATAAAGGAAGTACTTTATGACACACCTTCTTCTCTATTTAAAACCCTATTACACCGTTTCCTTAACATACTTATTCCCCGATAGCGTGAAAGTGCGAAATTTTCGCACGGGTTACCTAGTCTATCCTTAACGACGTAAGTAAACTGATGGAATGTGTCATTCGCTTTTACTTTTGACAAGGCACGAGCCAACTCTTTTAAAAAGTAGATTGGAATTATTTCATTCCCGAGGCGAAAAAGCTGGGAGCGGCGTTTTGGGAAGATTAAAACATCTCTTATTGCTCCCGCCACGGACACGCCGCTTTCAGAGTCAGAGGAAATCCTACAGTGGAAGATATTAAAGCGGGCGAAGGCGGCTTCCCACGCAGTGTGTCCGCAGCAAATGGTGGAGGAGTGAACGTGTGGTGTTCCGGAGCTCAGCTTCAGAGCTTCGAGCGAAAAGACGAGATTATGTCCCGGGAGTTGGCCGAGTATATTTTTTTCAACCTGAATAGGGATTACTCGTTCCGCAAGGAGGAAAAAGGTCCTCTTATCCACAGGAAAGAAGGGCTTAAGGACGTTCAGTACTCAATCGAGGTGTAAAGTTTCTCTGGCTTCTTTGTGCGTAATCCAATTCACCTGCCGAGGTCACGCGAAGTAAGTCGGAAATCCCATTTCCTTCGGACAGAAATTTTACGAAATGTATCGCTATACGGTGGTCATAATCCTCGCTGTGAGTTCCCCAAATGTCCTCTTGAAGGTAAGTACATTGAATTATAACCATGGAGAAATAATGTCACAGGAATTAAGAAAATCTTGTACAATACGCCAGTCAACTCCAATTGATATCCTTCAAATAAGTAGTAGATTTTTTTCGATTCGTAATTTTTTCTCTGTTGCCTGCTATATTTGACTAATGTATGCAGCCTCGATGAATCTCCTCTTATGGCCAGTTACAGGAACGAAACATATGTATTTTATAAAGTTATGGGACCCATAACAACACAATCCGTGGCAAGTATTCAATAAGTGTTGCATAAATATTCGATAAGTTTATTGATTTCATAACTTACGGCTTGGAGTTATGAGTTCCATTAAGTAGCCAAGATGGCGGATGCGCGATAAACCGCTTGGAGACTCAATTACTTGACGAAAGAGTTGTTTTGAGGCAAATGACCAGATTGTTTACTCTTGCTGACTAATTATCATGTGCACTAGCAATTATTCACAGCCTAAAATTTCATAAATTTTATCCGGAGGGAAAAGATTAGATAGAATATTCGACGTTATTGACTATTGATAAATAAGTTACGTAACTAAGTTATGTTCCTGCAACCAGATTATTTTAATTAAATCTATAACTTTATGCATCTCAAAGCTATTGCTTCCTTAACTAAATAAATTTTCTTGCAACCGGCCGTAAGTGAGGTTGAAATAGAATATTTTTTTCTTTTCTACAATTTTAATGTGCTCATGAAAACCAGCGCTCAAATTTTCATCTAAGTGAAGGCAACAATGCTTGAGTTATGTTTGAGAGGAATTTAATATTTAGATTCTATGCAGTCTTTTTACTGACGCAAAAATACGTTGAGTACATGGCGAAATAAATTCTGTAGAATATTCTTTTGTTTAACTCGTACATTTGTCGCTGCTGTACAGTGAGATTCAAAATTTTCGCCATCTTTTCTCGGTCCTACGTGGAATTTTTCCATCATTTGTACCGCATCACGGTGGCTTTAGCTCATCAATCTCAAAAAACTAGGTAGGTGCGTAGGAACAGATGAGAATGTTAAATACGGAGGTCTGTAAGGTAATTTTGGATATCCGCTGGTCATGGCCGTTAATTTCGGATATTTCAAGTGGTGTTCATATTCAACCCTATAGAGCATGAAACAACATATTTACCTGGTATCTTATGTTTAAGATTTGTTGAAGCTATTAGCCGCATTATATATAGTGTATAAATAGGTTTTCTTATATTCTTACTGCCTGCGTGGGGGTGTAAGTGAATATCAATTTTGTCCCTGGAAACTTGAGTGGGCAGCGTAACTCCGTCGAAATTCCTCCCCAAGTAGCAAGCAGTCACTCCGCTCGCTGTTTTGCGTTCAATAAAGTCCTGTCAGCGTCTTCGACCTGGAGACGCTGGCAGGACTGCCAGCGAAAATGTTGTCCCGCGGACAACTGACGCGGAAGAAATCCCGGAAAACATGGAGAGATCTACAAAGGACCATCAGGTTTTACAGCTACGTAACCACTCATGTATTAATTTTTAAAGCAAATGAATATAAACAATGTTACACTCAAACAGTTACTTCTAACGTGATGAGGATAAAAAAACACTACGATTATAGTGAATGTCGAAAGCGAATTTTTTTGCGAGGTAACTTCCGAGAGAACAAAATATGCTGCTCTGAGATTATGGATTGAATAAAATTGTATTAAAAACTATGAAAAACTTCACAATTTTTTCGTAAATTAATAAAATATTTTTATAATATTTTCATGAAAAAAGGCAAACGCATTTTATGTAAAGTGGCGGAAAAAATTAACGCAAAACTCAATGGCATAAATGCAAAATAAACGCAAAACTCAATGGCGTCTGAATGCGGCGTTCGTGGGAACTAATTGAAATCGCTTTTCCTTCAACAACTTGACAAAACTGATACAGCCAATGGAAACCGGGAATATTCAAACTCTATACGAATGGATATCGATTTTACGCGTCACATAAATGGGAATACCAATAAGGTTCACGTGCGCGAGACCGTCTTTAAGTTATAAACGTGATGATTTTGCTTCTTCCCGCAGCCAATTGAGGTAACGAAGTCGTAGTCAATAATGTATAGATATTTACCATAATTTTGGACGTGATGCACTTCACCAAGCGGTACCAGACGTGTCTACTGATTCTATGCATTTTGGAATCTCAGCTCTTCTATTATCCCAGACGAAATCTAAGTTGGAACAAATGCGAGCATTTTTGGAAAACGATCGCGTTTTGTCCCCGGCAAAGAGTTCTGTAACCATTTTGACTCTATTGTAGCTATTCCGGGAGAAAAATTTGAACGGTCTGAGCCGCACACAACTGTGTCGTGTAGGTACGAGACTCAGAAGGTTTGAGAAGGAGAGACGTCTTTGAATCGCAAGGGGGCGTTAAGTGGGGTACAGAGAGGCGTGGAACGCTATCGATGCTCTGAAAATGAAAAAAATTTCGTAATGAGGATAACGAATACACTACGTTGATAGGGACTGTCGAAAGTGAAATTGTTAGGGAAATATTTTCGAGAGAACAAAATATGCTGTTCTTAAGACTCTATATTAAAGGAAATGTCAATAAAAACTATGAAAACACCTGAAATTTTATTGATAAAGAAAGAAAATATGTAAACATTACTACGATAAATAATACAGTCGCATATTATGTACAATATAAACCGTTAAATGAAGCCTAAAGAAAACATAAGCCGCTTAAGCAGATGAATGAGAGGCGCCTAGCCGATCCGGCGCCGGTAATCGAACGACGTATTTTCATTCCCTAGAATACAAAGAAATTAAACCCATATGCACTATATACACGAAGATCAATGTGTAGAATAAGAACGCGAGATAACTCGACTGTTGGAAGTTTATAAGAGAACCACTGAGCATTTGCACTTTTTAAAGCCTTGTGAATTATAACGGCGCCTCTTGCGCGCAGAAAAACCAAATACTTAATTCCGTCAAAGGTAATAGCGCAGTTTAAATACTTATGTTGATATGGCTTCGCAAAATATTTTAAGAAAAAACAACTTCTTCACTATCGTAATATTTGACCAAATGTTAACATCATGGATTATCCGGACACGTGACACGTGATGTTCTTCCCCTTGCGGTATGAAACGGTTCTACTCATTGTATTGATTTTGAAATCTCCAACTGCTCTATTATGACGGGCGAAATGTAAGTTGGAATAAATGTGAGCATTTTCGGGAAATGATCGCGTTTTGTTAAGTTTGAGAATAAAAACTGTGGACTGTGCGACATCGAGTATTTTTCATTTTTTTAAGTCTGTAACCATGTGGACTCTATTGTAGCACAATTACACTTTTTGTGCCCTGAACGCCGTGTGAGTTTTAACGGCGCCGCTTACGCGCAGAAAAACCATACGAGATCCTGTCAAAGATAATGACGTATTTGAAATACTCATATTGATTTGGCTTTCAAAGAAATTGTAAGAAAAAACAATTTCTTTACGATCGTATTGTTCAACCAAACGTTAACGTTCAAAATAAATATGGCTCATTAATGATGTTGATGATAATTTTATGTAATTGTATTTGCTGTGAGTCTTTGCATATCTCATTATGTTTATACTTTTTTATCATTTTTATACTCTCTCTTATGAAATTTTACGGTCAATTTTATGTACACTATTGAGATATTTTATAACCGTTGTTAAATTATTTATTCACATGCGAGAACTGCTTTTCCTCTCTTTTAAACACTTGAAACATTAATTTATACTGCTCTGTATGTCAACTCAAATTCATTGTACTGATGATGGGAAATTACGGTTTTTATATGTTTTATTGTGATTTTATTGTTATTTTATTACTTCACAGATATTTTACTGTCATTTTATGAGTATATGAGAACAATTTGTAAAATTTAAATATTTTAAGGTGAGAAAACAGTCAGATAATTCCAATTTGAAATATTTCTTTATATCGATTCAAAAACTTTCCTAAATGTTGTACTAATATTATGGTATTTCAAATGGCACCTCTAGACAAGCCTCTGGCTTTGGAGGACCAGGATGTTTATGTGCTGTAAACGTAAATAGAAATAAAAAACATCATGGATTCTTCGGTCACGGGATAAACTTCCCCAAGTGGTATCAGATTACTGATTCTATGCATTTTGAAATCTCGGTCTGTGTCTCTCTCTATCTCTCAAAAAACCTCAGAATCTCAGATCTTTCCCAGAAATCTCAGAAAAATGGGTGTCCTGATTCTATGCGTTTTGAAATCTCAGTTTCTCTATTATCCCGGGTAAAGTCGGAATAAATTTGAGCATTTTCGGAAAATGATAGCGTTTCCCCCCCCCCCCCTTGGAAAAGAGACCTGTAACCATTTTGACTCTATTGTAGCTATTCGGGAGAAACATTTGAACGGTCTGAGCCGCACTCAACTGTCGAGTACGTATGAGAGGCAGAAGGCTTGAGAGATGGAGAGATAGAAACGTCTTGAATCGAAAGGGGCCGTTGAGTGGGGTACGAAGAGAGGCGTGGAACGCTATTGATGCTCTGAAAATGAAACAAACGAGCGCGTGTATACGCGAAATGCCAGAAAAGAGCCTGCGTCGCGTTCTCCTCCACGGTTCTCCTCCGTCTTGAAGATCGCTCCCCGCATTTTCGCCTTAGTCTTCTCTTTCTTGAACGAGGGGTGAATGCACGGAGTTGGAGAAAAGACCCGAATTCAGGAAACGATACTTTGCTTGGCACCGTGCCAATTTGGTTTATTTTATTTTTTTTTGGTTTCCCTCTTTTATAAAGATGTCAGGGCAATGACTTTCTCGAGGATTTACGTTCAATGGGCAGGACATTGCACCCTCTCTTTCTATTTATGAGGCAAAAACGATTTGCTTGAGCGAATGCATGGTTTTGGGCAGAAAGTCAAATAAGAATCTCGGATGTTTGAGGGATATGGGAGAAACACGCTTTTGTTTTAGTGGCTTTTCATCACTTATGTAAGCTAGTTTTGCATTTCATGATATATTTTTTTTTTGGTGAATCCAATGTCTTGATGTTAAAATTCTAAAACGGGATCACTAGTCTCTTGTCTGTATCCTGTTTTTATCGGAATATATACTTTAAAAATTTTTAAATATATTATCTTAACAAAAAAATGTTGCTAAACCCTGGATAAGTGGTATTTTAACTTACTTTTCCCAGTTTAGAAACTCAGATTCGTTTGCATCTATCCACGTGCCGGCACACTCTAAATCGTGTAAATGACGTATCCTTCGCATTAAATTTTGCAATTTTCTTGATAATGTCTCAGAAATCAAACCAAATGAAGAATGATTAAATAATTTATTAGTGCTCTGGGTTAACTCATTAGAACAAAAAACTGTGTTGCAATTTCACATTCTGCTCAGATAATAGTACAATAGTTTAACAGAGGCATGATTGAACAATATAACAAAAATATTTTAACAACTTCACATAAGTCAAGTCAACATGTTTAAGTCTTGAGGTTTTAAATATAAGTACAGTTTATTTTTAAATGATTCCAGTGAAGAGGAAGATTTTATATGAGAAGGTAATGAATCCCAAAACTTAGACGTGGTGATAAGGAAGGGGTTTCGGTAGAGGTTGGTACGGGCTTGGATGATGTGAGGAAAGCCAGGGTCAGGTCGGGTTAATCTATGGGTAACACTTTTCCTGTAGGCAAATGAATCATTGGTAATCAGGCGTTTGTTTATGGAAGAGGGAAAAAAGGAAGAATGACCTCAAGAAGTATTTCCTTCGGGAGTCGAGAGGTAGCCACTTCAGGTCAATAAAGTATTTGGTCACATGATCGTCTCTACGAAGATGAAATAAAAATCTGACTAAGCAGTTAATTAGTCGCTGAGGGTGCATGTAGAGGACATTTGTTAAATCACTATTGACTAATATACTGTAATCCATAATTGAAAATATCAGAGAAGTTACAGGTATAGTTCTGGTAGAAACGGGTAAATTTTTCTTTAGGAGTTTAAGTACGTTAGATGATTTTATTTCCGTTATTTCAGATTTCTGAGACATGCTGATTCCATATTAAGTAAGGAGAAAATGTTTGTGGAGGACAAAAAGTTTAATGGATAGTCGGAGTTAAAGAACAATTATTAATGAAATACGTTTTCAATTGTGGTATGTAGTGTGTGCGTGTGTGTAAAATTTGTTGCTTGAGTTAAATCGAAAGAAGGAGCTATTATTTTGTGGAAGGCTGCCATGATTAATAACAACTGACACACTTTGTGACTTCCACAGACTTTTATTGACAGACGACCGGTTTCGGCTGTTAAGCCATCTTAAGGTCTGTTAAGCCATGAAGGTGGCTTAACAGCCGAAATCGGTCGTCTGTCAACAATAGTCAGTGGAAGTCACAAAATGTATCAGTTGTTATTAATCATTGTTGTTCGAGGGTCAAAAGAAAGTGAATATATCGTACTAATCGCTTGGTCCTTGAGATGCGTAGGAAATTCTGGCAATTCAAATATTGCATACTGTTGCGTAATATAGAGCTAGTGTCCGCGGTTTTATTTCCTCCGCCGGATTGAAATCAATGTCGGAACTAAGAGTTTGAGTATTTCACTTCCTTAGGAACATGGTGTAGAAATCTTGATGCTTAAGGTAGTCTGCGCGAGATGGTTCCCTGGTCATGAACGAGACCATATTCGATTTTTAAGTTTAAATTTTACCAACTGTGTGACACATGAATCAAATATTGAATTGTCAATGATGCAATAATATAAAATTACATTGCTGAAATTCTAAGTAAATCAATACAAATATATTCCTGAGTCATTTATTTTACTTATTTGTTCACGTGGTACGTTTAAAACTCCATCACAAAGGAGGTTTTATGTTTCGATTTTGAGAAAACAACTCCGGTGGCAATAGGATTTATTTTCATTAATATTCGAGAAAATATGAAAACTATACTCTTGATTATTTGACGAGATATAGTGGTCGTAAAGTCCTAAATTTTTAATTAGGTAATAATTGAATAGTTAATTAAGGAATTTGTCCTCTTAATTGCCATCTTTCGGTGCATATAGTAGTGTCTAGATAGGAAATCATAGGTTTACCGTTAAATGTTGATGAATGAGAAGCCTAACCGTAGGAAACATTTGCATATTCAATCATTTTCTTCGCCCATATAGTCTCGAGAATGTAGCCCACAGCCCTGGGAAAAAAATGAAAAGCGACTTGCGATGTTTGTTGGTCTGTGGGCTGCATCACTCTCAGAAACTCTCCACCAGAGGCCACCAGCATCTTAACTAGGGTTAAGACATGCCGTGTAAATGGAAGTTAGTGAAGCTGCCATATTACCTATCATTCTAACCCTAGTAATGTAAACGGCATAAGGGGCTGACATTTTGGTATTTTTGTATGGGTGAGATATTTTTCTTAGAAACGAGACCAAATTGATTGATTTCTAGTTGAAATGATATTTCGCTCACACTACCATAAGTAGTCCA
This sequence comes from Ceriagrion tenellum, assembly GCA_963169105.1. Taxonomy (NCBI): domain Eukaryota; kingdom Metazoa; phylum Arthropoda; class Insecta; order Odonata; family Coenagrionidae; genus Ceriagrion; species Ceriagrion tenellum. The sequence goes on along the minus strand of OY720643.1, from coordinate 44,485,419 downwards.
AATGGAATATACAATATTAGATCGTCAACGTTCTCATTTCTCGTTGCGCTGCCGATTTCTCGATGATACATGCTCTTCTACTTTTTTTTTAAATTCAGATGCCGCTGCAGCACCGGTTCAATGACTCGCAGCGATGATCAGAGGTACGGCGGAATGGAGTGCTTTTGTTTCCAATCTTGCGAGAGGCGGTCTTTCGCCACAGCTTCATTGTTTCGCTATAACTTTTCTGTCGGTCGAGCCTACCTTAGTGTTTTGCGATAGACGTTCGGAATGAAGGGAAGAGGGAGAAGGAGCAAATAGTAGTGACAAAAGGGACGGACACGTTTTCGTTTTTGTTTCGTCTTCCACGGCGAGTGAAGAACCTTTTTTTTGCAATTTTTTGCGCTTCGGTCGTCGGCACACGCGAGACACATGTATTTCCCGCCCGATCGAAACGCGCCGTGTCTACGTCCTCTCCCTTTGAGTCAGGAGAACGAGAGATCGGAATAGTATTCGATGAAGTGATTTCCAGCCATCGCGAGACGAGAGCTCGGTGGGGAGGCGGATAGGAGGATTGATGAAATGAGATATTCATATGAGAGAGAGAGAGAGAAAAATAGGCTGATGAGTACTTCAGTAACTGCGAAGAAGTCTTTTTCACGTCTTTTAATGCCAGGTATCTCTTTTTCTTGTTGAACGTAAAAGTACCACTATAACCAAATATCGAGGGGTACGCAACTTCAAAAGCAAGTGTACACCGCATTTCCATTTTAGCCATTTCTATCCATTTATAACAATTTCCATCTATTTCTGTTCATTTTCGATCATTTATAACAATTTTTGTCCATTTCTAACCATTTTTATCCATGTATATCCATTTCTAACCATTTATATCCTTTTTTAGCCGTTTCTGTCCATTTCTATCCATTTCTAACTATTTCTGCCATTTTCTAGCAGTTTCTGTCCATTTCTAACCATTTCTATCCTTTTCTGTCCATTTCTGACCATTTATAACCATTTCTGTCCATTTCCGATCATTTCTAACCATTTCTAACCATTTCTGTCCATTTCTAACTATTTGTGTCCATTTTTATCCATTTCTAACCGTTTCTGTCCATTTCTCACCATTTCTGTCCATTTCTATCCATTTCTAACCGTTTCTGTCCATTTCTAACCTTTTCTGTCCATTTCTATCATTTTCTAACCGTTTCTGTCCATTTCTAACCATTTCTGTCCATTTCTATCCATTTCTAACCGTTTCTGTCCATTTCTAACCTTTTCTGTCCATTTCTAACCATTTCTATCATTTTCTGTCCATTTCTAACCATTTCTGTCCATTTCTATCCATTTCTAACCATTTGTGTATATTTCTATCCATTTCTAACCGTTTCTGTCCATTTCTAACAATTTCTGTCCATTTCTATCCATTTCTAACTGTTTCTGTCCGTTTCTAACCATTTCTGTCCATTTCTATCAATTTCTAACCGTTTCTGTCCATTTCTAACCATTTGTGTCCATTTCTATCCATTTCTAACTGTTTTTGTCCATTTCTAACAATTTCTGTCCATTTCTATCCATTTCTAACTGTTTCTGTCCGTTTCTAACCATTTCTGTCCATTTCTATCCATTTCTAACCGTTTCTGTCCATTTCTAACCTTTTCTGTCCATTTCTATCATTTTCTAACCGTTTCTGTCCATTTCTAACCATTTCTGTCCATTTCTATCCATTTCTAACCATTTGTGTATATTTCTATCCATTTCTAACCGTTTCTGTCCATTTCTAACAATTTCTGTCCATTTCTATCCATTTCTAACTGTTTCTGTCCGTTTCTAACCATTTCTGTCCATTTCTATCAATTTCTAACCGTTTCTGTCCATTTCTAACCATTTGTGTCCATTTCTAACTGTTTTTGTCCATTTCTATCAATTTCTGTCCATTTCCAACATTTCTGTCCATTTCTAAACATTTCTGTCCATTTTGTCCATTTCTATCCATTTCTGTCCATTTCTAACCATTTCTATCATTTTCTGTCCATTTCTGACCATTTATAACCATTTCTGTCCATTTATGTCCATTTCCGATCATTTCTAACCATTTTTGTACATTTCTATCCATTTCTGTCCATTTCTAACAATTTTTGTCCATTTATATCAATTTCTAACCGTTTTTGTCCATTTTTATCCATTTCTGTCCATGTCTAACCATTTCTGTCAATTTCTAAACATTTCTGTCCATTCCTGTCCATTTCTAACCATTTCTATCCTTTTCTATCCATTTCTATCCAGTTCTATCCATTTCTAACAATTTCTGTCCATTTATAACCATTTCTATTCTTTTCTAACCATTTATTACCATTTCTGTACATTTCTGTCCATTTCCGATCATTTCTAACTATTTTTGTCTATTTCTATCCATTTCTGTTCATTTCTAACCATTTCTGTCCATTTCTAACCATTTCTGTCCATTTCTAACCATTTCTGTCCATTTCTATCCATCTCAGTCCATTTCGCAACTATTTCCTTACAAACGTACACCATTTCTCAGAGTTGCATACCCCTCGCCAATTATACAAGTATCAAGTGGATGATTTCGAAAAGAGCAAAAACTGCTAGAACGATTAATAAAAAGAAGGTGATGCCAGAATTACTCCTACATCTATTTCTACGTAATACCCTACGTGCCGTCGAATGGGCGTGTGGCAGTGGGTGTTCTACATCTACATCTACACAATGCTCCGCGAGCCGCCGCATGGGCGTGTGGCAGTGGGTGTTAGGTCACCATACGTGTAAAGATGTAGGTTTTTGGAGATGAAATGGTGACATGTATTATAGGAGTGTATTTTGTGGAGCTCAACTTTTATTGCGGTCGCTTATTGTTCGCGGAAATATTGAGTCGCTTTTGCACTACTTCAACAATAGAATATTTAATTTACTTGGAAACCGCAGCATAAGCATTGAGGGGAAACTCATTACACTGCTGATGCCATAATTTGTTCGTTACAAATTCCTGTATAGGTATGAGGAATTACTTGGACTACGTTTCAAATACGTTTCTGTCTGCTTTTTATATCTACATCTACAACTACACAATACCCTGCGAGTCGCCTCATTGGCGTGTGGCAGGGGGTGTTAGGTCACCAGCCGTGTAAAGGTGTAAGTTTTTTGGGGATGACATGGAGACATGAATCATACGAATGCATTTAGTGGAGCTCAATTTTTTATTGTGGTCGCTTGTTGTTCGCTGAAAGAACGAGTTTTTGTATATCTCTGTTCGGCAGTGTATCTCTTATTTTATCGCATCTGTCAGACCTAGAGATGTAGTGAAGAGTCATGATAATTTTCTCAAGTCGCTTGAAAAATATCAGTTCTGAATTTATCAAGCAACCTAAAACTTGCATGTAGCCTCCGAGTCTCTAGGGGCTCCCAATTTAATCCTTCATAAAGTTGTGAAACACTATATGTACTCTCGTAGTAGTTTTTAACGAAGCGCGCTGCTTTCCTTTGTATTTTATTAATTTTTTTGGTTAAATCTATTTGACCAGGGTCCCAAATGCTCGCGGCGTATACGTGATGTGGCCTAACCAGAGCAAAGTAGTATCTCTCTTCGACTTTTTCATCCGTGGACCTTCCTATTATACGTTTAATAAAACCTAGTTTCTTTAATGCTGCGCCACAAATGTTCTGTAAGTGTAATCGCTACGATATATCAGAAGTTAAAGTTATTCCAAGATATTTTATTATATCTGAAGATTTAATATTTACTTCACTCACAGTTTAGGCATGTCATTTTTGTGATGACTTTCGCAGGAAGTGGACTGTGGTGCATTTGCTGATATTTAATTCTAACTCCCACTCCTGGCTCAATGAATTAACGTTGTTAAAGTCCAATGACAGAGCTTCAAAGACCGCGTCTTCGCTCATTTCACGGTAGATAACTGCATAGTTTGCAAATAAACTTATTTTACTGCTAACTCGGGAGCTAAGGTCATTAATATAAATTATGAATGAAAGAGGGCCGATCACACTTCCTTGAGGAACACCGGATGTGACTGCGACCATATCAGAGCTAAAACCATCAACAACTACTTTTTGTTTTCGATCACTGAGAAATATTTGGGACTTAGGTTGCTTCAGAAATTCAGAACTGTTGTATTTCGATACAGAGAATATTATCATGACGCCTCACTGCATCTTTAGGTCTGACAGGAGCGATCAAACAAGAGCGATACCTTGCCAGGTAGATAGATGCAAAAGCTCCTAACACCCTCTGCCACACGCCAATGCGACGGCTCACGGGGTAGTTCGTAGATGTATATTTAGATGTAGAAATAATTTTATTTCCATTAATAAATAATTAAAATTAACCTGACAATTGTTCCCATCTCGTATTAAAAATGTATCGTAGATTTTTTAACAACCCTTTATGTGACGTTCCAGCTCCATGAAATCAAAATATTTTCCCAAAAACTCCCGTTAAAAAATATATTTTGTTATCCTGGCCTTAAGGACATTGGTATATGGTGATGTTCAGTTATGATGTGGGGAGGGTTTTATCAGCCAGGAAGGACAATGCCGGAAATTAGGAATTTACCATAAGTAGTCCAAAATCTCACGAATCAGCTGGTAGCATACTTGAACGAATAAATCCAATAACATGAGGGAAGCGAGTGAAAATCTGCCCAAAAATAGCGTAGCATCGTCAAGTTTAAGTGACTGTCATTACATAATTTTCGGCAGAAGAAATCGCGATGCAGCAAGCGGGAGAATTTCAGAGTAGAATTCACGCATTTATTTCCTCCTCACTGAATATTTATACCGCTTAAATAATTGATGCGACGTGCCCTGCGCTACGTACCGCAACGTCACACGATCGGTACCAACAGCAACGCCCGGCGTGTCCCTTTATTATTCATGCTTTCGAGCCGACGTGCACTTTTCGACCTAGCCCCATGATACCGAGCTCGCATCACCATGCACACCGACCGAATTTTTCGCATCCGCAATCGAATGTTTGAACGAGAGGGGTGTGGAGAGTTGGCGATGGATTATCACGGCATGGCTCCCCGCATCAGACACAGGCGCTGCTCATAAGAGCTGCGGAATCACGCCTGAATTATTCAGCCTTGAACATTATCTGAATCCTCTTCCTTTTGTGGCGTAGATCCCTGTATCTAAGAGCTGGCTGAATTGAGGGTGCGGGGTCATGAGGTCATATGCCCAAAAGTCTGACTTGGAAGCGGTGCCGAAAATTGTGGCTCTGTACATGTAAATAAGCTAACGAGATTGGTTCTAAGGTTTCCGCGGGATTTGATTCGAAGTGGGGCAGCTTTCGGGCTCTCCTACGCGTGGTGTCCATTGTTGGCAACTGTTTCTCCAGCCATCCTGCTGACTTCTTCAGGTCTTCAGGTGGCGATGCATTGTCTTGGTCCGTCTTATATAGCCAAGTCTGATTGGCGGGAATTTCTCTGATTGGTACATTACTGATTTTCCGTATTTCTTTTTCGAACATCCTCTTCCTGGCGTTAGGGAAATTGTAACCGTCCTCCCAGTTGAAGTATTTAGGATACTTTGCGATTTCCGTGGCTTCCAGGATTAATCTGCGGTAGTAGTGGCTTTCCTAATGGAAAATACAGGAAACCAGCGATGCGTCAATCAGCCATTGGACGACCGAGCTGTATAAGATGGATAAAATCAATGATTGGTGAATTCACTTTGTGGAAATCATTCCGATTCGTGTTAAGAATGAAACCACTTAGTTTTTTTCCACTAATATATTGAAACCAGAAATCTACCGGTTTCGGCCTCTTCAGGCCATTATCAAGATTACAAATTAAATTTGTGGTTTTAATATGTTAGTGGAAAAAAAACTAAGTGGTTTCATTCTTAACATGAATCGTAATAATTTCCACAAAGTGAATTCGCCAACCATTGATTTTATTCGTAATCGTATATAAGCTGTGCTGTCTTTTGGGTATTTTAATTTGTAATCTAGATAATGGCCTGAAAAGGCGGAAACCGGTAGATTTGTGGTTTAAATATATTAGTGGAAAAAAACTAAGTGGTTTCATTCTTAACATGAATTGTATAAGATGGGCCAGAATAAAGTATCGCCACTCCAGGCCTGAAGCCTCCAGCATGATGGCTGGAGAAATTATTGTCAACCATGGACATCACGCGGAGGAACGCCCGAAAGATGATAGCGCAGTTGACAATTAGAAATGAGGCCAAAGTTAAAACAATCCAATGCCGTTTGTATATGGGAGTCAAGTGCCCGAAGAATCCACGATGGAGGCATTTTGTTTAAGTCATACGAGAGTGTAATTTTTTCTTCTTTTCATTTCATTCTGAGCCAAGTCAGTACATTCAAACAGCAATTTTACCATGGCCGGACTCTAGTTTGTGGTGTTCTCGTAAGGAGGATGTAAGCCCGAAGTATCTACATATACATACTACAAAGCAGGCCGCCAAATGGGCGTGCTGCAGAGGGTATTAGGACATCAGCTGTGTTATGGATAAGGTTTTGGGAGGTAAATTAGCGGAGTTTATTATGGGTACGTTTGGAGTGAAGCTCAGTTTTTTGGATTGGATTGGATATTTGGGGTGGCGACCGGCAGCTTAGGTCATTTGCGCTGTAGGGGACAGGTAAGGGAGGAAGGGTGGATAGAAACCCGGCGTCGGCATTAGCCTGCTCTTAACGAAAGGCGCCAAGGGGGCCACGGTTTAACGTTTCATTCGACAGACGGAGTACTGCACTAGAAGTGTCCTCCACGGGACACTCAAGGAGGGATCGGGTGTCCTCTGAAAACCTTTCCTCCTCTACAGGGATTTGAACCCCGGCCGTCCGTGTGGATAGCCAGTTCTCTAGCCACCGCAACAACCCGATCCGTATCAGTTTTTTTTTTGCGGTCTTTTATTGTGCCCGGAAAGAACGAATTTTCGTGCCCATATGTTGGGCAATGTATCTCTCTCAGTTCATCGCTTCTGTCGGACCAATAAATGTAGTGTGTCGTCAAAATAAAATCCTCCCTGTCGCTCTGAAACACTGCTGTTCTGAATATTCAATACACTAAGTGTAGCTTGTAGCCATAGAGTCTCAAACGGTTCCCAACCTGATCCCTTTAAAACTGAGAAACACTAATTGTTCGTCCGTAGCATGTTTTAACGAAGGGCACAGCTTTCCTTTGCTCTTCATTTATTTTTTTGGTTAAATACTTCAGCTCAGGGTCCCAAGTGCTCGCGACGTATTCGAGGTGTGGCGTAACCAGAGCAAAGTAGTACCTCTTTTAATTTCTCTCCAAAAGATCTTCCTATTGTACGCTTAACAAATCCTGGTCTCTTAATTACTGTGCCACAAATGTTTTGTGTGTATGTTCCCCACGATATGTCTGAAGTTAAGTGCAAGGTATTTGAATTTATCTGAGAACTCTATCCTCACTCCACAGTGTAGATATTGAGTTGGTGGGATGACTTCTGCACGAAGTGTACTATGGGTCACTTACAAACATTTAGTTCGGGCCCCCACTCCTGGGGCCCCCGAGTGAACGTTGTTTAGTTCCGATTTTAGAACTTCTGAGTCCGCGTCTTTGCTGAATTCAGGACCTGAAGACGCTAGCTGTGACGTTAGCGAAACTGTTGTCCGTTAACATGAAGCAACGCGGGAAAAACCCGAATAAACTGACCTCTATGAATTCTTCTGTTTACTGATATAATATCTGTATTCGTCAGCTTTCTGATTCCCCCAAAACTTTCCCCATAACTTGAGGGATGATACTAGTCTTAAAGACCGAGGGTAAAAAAAAATACGCTCCGAGATTGCGCACTGTAGGATGTTATGGTAATCATCCTCCTGCCGTAGTTTCTATCACGAATATGGTGTTTATCTTCCTTATACTGCTCAAACATGCTCATACACGGATGAAGTCACCCCCTTTGAGCCCATGGATCCGTTCGAGATGTTCCCGCCGGTTATTTTCTCGCATACTGAGGAAGATAGCACTTTGTTAACTGAGACGGAAATATACTTTTACTCGTCTCATGTTTTGCGTGTTTCCTCCATGACTCCTGTATCTAGTTAACGAAGTTGCATCATAAATTAATTCAAAAGTTTCTTCAGCGTACCTATAGTCCGGTGAATGTTGGTGAAATTTAATTTAAACACTATAGTGCCTGTTGGTGATAAATCGCCTGTTGCCAAACACCCTTGATGTGGTTTATAGAGTAATCTGTAGATGTAGATTTAAATGAAACTAAAGTTGCTTTAAGAAAGTCGAATCATATCTATGAAGTTGTGTGCTTGGGGATCGGGTTGGTGTGGTGGCTAGAGTACTGGCTAACCATACTGACGGCCAGGGTTCAAACCCCGGCAGAGGAGGATGTTTTCAGAGGAAACCCGGTCATTAATTGAGTGTCTTGTGGAGGGCACTTCAAGTACAGTACTCCGTCTGTCGGATGAGACGTTAAATTGTGGTCCCCTTGGCGCCTTTCGTTAAGAGCAGGCTAATGCCGACGCCGGGTTCCCGTCCACCCTCCGTCCCTCACCTATCCCTTCTAGCGCAAATGACCTTAGCTGTCGGTCGCCTACCCAAAATCTATTCCAATCCATTTGTATGCATGTTTTACTGCGTTCTCGACAGCATTATAACTGTTATAATATGAGAACTCGTGGCAAAAGATGCTTTACTTTGAAGCTTGAAGTTGGCAAGGGATTGTATGGTGCGCCATCGCGGGTCGAATCGATTATCCCTGTCTCTTGGGTTTTTCAGCGGACTGCGAAACCTCGCGGGTATTGGGTTCATTCGTGCTTAGACTCCATCAGGGTAAATGTGAGAGAGTTCCCAGATGATGAATTTGGTATCTCTTTGAAGCAATATTGGAGGGTCTCTCCTAAAAATATTGGACCCACTTTACTTATTGGCTATATTACAAAATAATGAACTTGTTAATATGCCCGTCAATGTTTAAAATCACAACGCATTTATCTCGCCAGCTTTCGTCACCAGTTAATGAGTCCTTGGCAGCAAAACTGGTGTCAGTTTTTTTATTCAATTTGCGTTGGATGCACAGGATTCCTACACTGATATTCATTTTTGTTCATAAGTAATGCTTACTACTTACCTCCAATGTTTTGTCGCAATGAAAAAACTCTCAGGGTCTTATTTTTTTCAGGCAAAGGGACCAGGTTCCTCGCGGGTAGCATTTAAATAATTGCACGGATGGAAAAAACCATGCTTAAAGAAACCTGGAAAAAGCTGAGTACAACTCAGAATCGTTCGGTTTCTTTCCGCGTTTCAGCATATCGGAAGACAAACGTTTCGCCGGTATTCCCGGCAGCATCATTTGTCAAACTTGATTGGTATGCCGGCGAAACGTTTTCCACCAAAATGCTGAAACATGGGAAAAACCTGAACAGTTTTTAGCTAAATGAAGACCGCGGGAACCTTCGTGGCAGAAGTTTATATTTTTTTTTCGGCTAAATACAGGAATACACTCTTTACTTTTAGGTAAACGTAAACTTAAAAATAGAAAACAAGTAACCTCTGCCCCGTTTACACTTCTTTTCTTTAGGGAGTTATCGTATAGTATATATTCTATAGTATAAAGTATATAGTATAAAGTATATAGTATAGAGTGTAGGAAAGAGTCGGTAGATGTACTCCACCGTTTATATTTTGTCAATAGATTTGGAGGGCTCTTCTTTTGTCAGCTCTTGGGTGCTTTCGATTTAGAACGGCGATCGCGATAGACGGCAGTTGCGCAAATCGATCTTGCTTTGTTCGGCTCTCCTCATAGCTGAGAGCCACCGATGGACGGCATTCCGGTAAATCGAAAGCACCGCAGCGTGGCGATCGCCGTCTATCGCCGGCCATAGCCGCAAGTCGAAAGCACCTCTAGTGGCCCGTAGGCATTTTTCATGTAGTCCTCTGCTTTTCTCCTTACATCTATGCGCAGTAGTGATGGGTCGTTCATGATCGATTCGTCCAAAATGATTGAATCACCAAGTGAGTCAAGTGACTCATGATTCATTTCGGGAAAATGATTCGATCATTCAATCATTTTGTGTTTCCGTCTGTCGTGTGATTGAATGTGATATTAAGTGGAAAAACATATTCACATGTACGTTATCCGTTATGTCTAGTCATGTAATTTCAGAGAGATATCTTCATAGGCATAAATCCATTAATATTTGGTCTGTGAGTTTATGTTTGTATAGCATAGTTAGAGACAAGGCGCTCATTTTAAAAACGATGAAATTTAACCCTTGTTACAATATCAGCGCATCATTACAGTTGGTCAACTTGATAAGAATTTAAATTAACTGCTCAGTTGAAAGCTCCTAATTGAATTTGATTCAATACGGCAGATCAGAAAACAATCATGCACATTAATTTGTGTAGTCTGAGCTAGTGATTCAATTTTCATGTACATAGTTTGACGTTATTCTTCTTGAATTCAGAGTCTGTGACAGTTTTGCCTCTCTCAATATTCTCGTGACTATAGTACTTGGAATTCTCCAATTTAATGCGGATCCAAAATTTGTGGAATGTGGAAATCATTCTGCCTTCCTAAATTTCTAAGCACGATAGTAATTATTCGAAATCAATTATTCAAATAGATTGATGGCATCAATTAGCATCATTCGGGTGTTTGAGTCTCTTCAATCTTGATTAATTCGAGTCTTTCGATTCACGTGAGTCTTGTGATTTATCTAATCAATCTGACTTACGAGTCATAATGAATCAAATGATTGAATCAGTTGATTGAATCATTTAAGTGACTCGAATCAAAATGATTGTATCACTAAAATGATCGACTTAGCCCATCTCTAATGCGCAGTCTAACAGTGTGCAAAATTCTATTTTAGCGAGTTTTTTAAAGCATTAGATACAGATTTCAGGGCCAATTTTGGATTCTATAGTACTCTTTTAAGTATACACCCGAGATTGGTGAAAAATTTCGCATCTATCGATTCCGTAGTTTTCGAGAATAATTAGAAAATACTCTGACTCACTTTTCTCCATTTGTACACATAATTAAGTCAGCCTTTCACGGTACATTTTACTGTACAAACGAGTGTAAAATAGGTTGTACGCGAAAATGAATGGAATTAGAGCAGGTTCTATTTCCCGTTCAGTCATTCAAGCAATCGTACAATTTTCCGCTTTACCCGGTAAAATTTTCGTCATGAAATAGGTTATGCATTCACTTGTACAATAAAATATTCCGTGTAAAGCGGCCTATTTGTTGGGACGACTCGCGCTCCACCTGTTGTACAATGGATTTAATAATTCAGAAACCTTAGCGGGCGCGCGCACAACACCTCACCGAAGTTTCATCGCAATCTAATGAATGGGATTGGAACGCATATAAGACGAACAAACTAACATTCGATTTTATATATGAGACTAGCTGAATTATCAGGCGTTGCTCGGGATCATACTTCCTTCAAAACTCTTTGTATAAGAGGTGAGGAGTTAGTAGTTGTGATAACAAACTACATTTCAAGTAATTGTTTTATTAAATTAATATATTCTTCTGCAGAGCATCTATACAATTGTGAGACAATAGTAAGTAAACAATGACAATATCTCCCATAAACAATAATAATTATATGTCAAATGACTGAAAAATTGACAGAATGATAAAAATAACATGTTTAATATAGAGTAGAGAGACAATTTTTTGAAACCCTTTACTGTAATCATACTACCTGCACAGCCAGGCTAAAAGAACATTATAGTTAAGTACATAATACGAGTACTTACTTGTTGAGTAGCTATTCAGAATTTCATTTTCGTTAATTAAGATTTGATTTAATGTTTATTTTTGTTTGTTTATTTGGTTGTCAAGGAAAATGCGTAAAAGAAAATCGATTGAAAAAGAGAGAAACTTCATTCTTTCGGGCATGATACCACTAATTTTAGTAGTATCATGCTTTCGGGTATGTGATAAAATGAATTTCAACTCTCTATCTTTAGTTAAAGTTGTTTTATAAAGCAAAATAATTAACCGCTGCACAAATCCCAATGCTTAGCATTCCTAATCGGCTCAACTAAGAAATATGAATTCCAACAGCAATGACCGAAATCTGGTTGGCAAGCGAATATGGTATTGTTGATTTCACAGAAAAATATGTGTTTCTGCAGCTAAAAACGCAGTTTTCAGTCAATTACGAAGTGAAAAGGATAATTAATTGAAAGAATTAAAAACTTCATTCTTTCAAACATTTAATAAAAAAATTCCAACACTCTATGTTGAGCGGAAATAATTTAAAAAAGTAAAACATTAAACCACTGCACAAAACCCGATACGTACCGCGAACCACCTAAGGGCCCCTTTTTGGGACCTTTATGGGCCCTGAGATCATTTTAAAGTAGCCTACAACTTTTCTCTTGCCTTGAGCTATTACTCGGCAAAATTTCAGCACGATAGGATAAAAACTGTAGTAATGCACTTACCCGTCGGGCGTTGTTGCGCGAAAAGTATTCGAAAGATTAAGAGAACCTTGGGGGGGAGTGGGGGGGGGGCGAAATTTAAAAATGTTTTATACCTAAAACCTTCGAAACCTTCGCAAGAGTGTACTCAACAACTTCTTAAAGTTTTTTGGCGATCGGATCAACAGTGTAGTAATGCAGACAGGACAGACATACAGACATACATTCGTTTTTATATATATAGATGAGCGTTTAATGAGAGACAAATTATATCTTTTAATTTATACATTGGCTTTTGGTTCTACCTTAGGTTCAAGTTCACCCGCAAAAAGTGGCTATTTTGACTTACACCGTTCCTACTCCCAACAAGATATATAGAAAGCGTATCAGGCTCAACTTTGTGGAAGCGATAGATATCCATTTCAAAATGAAAAACAATTGCAACTTTCCACACAGCATCCTGTGTGCAAAGTTGCAATTGTTTTTCATTTTGAAATGGATCCCAACAAGAGATTCATGAGAGGGCGGCTCAGGAATAAATACAGTTATTACAATCGTTCAAATGTCTACGTTTGGGAAAGAATTGCGCGATGCGGCGAATTCAATTGTTCTTTTTTTTCACACCGATGGCGGAGACGTGGCATTTGGAATATTGACTGACTGCGCGGAATCTTCAGTCTATTGAGATGGATTCCAATCTGGATCCTTTCCTCTCCTTATCTCCAACCCGTCGCGTCGTTGTTACCTACACCTTTAAACGGAGTAGGGGAACCTCGGGGGTCGAGAGTGGTCTTGGGGGGGTTAATGCGACGCCGGGGATGAAATAGGAATTGGACCGGAAAGCAGACGGATATGGGATGTCTCTCTCTCTCTCTGTTCTCTTCATTTTCTCTCTCTCTCTATCAACCCAAGCCGCCTCCCTCCCCCATTGACTCTGGCGCATTCCACAGTCACAGCCCTTACAATTTCCCCCCCCCAAACACTCACCCCTTTTCTGCCTCCCCTACAAACCTCCCGTTCTCATCAGCCACCCCCTCATCATCTTCACCCTTCAAATCTCTCGAGCCATCCTCTCTCAATCTTAGATCTTTCCTTTATCTCCTGCGGGGAATTACATCGATCTCCTAAGACATCGAGGGATCGGGTTGCCATGGTAGCTGGCGTTGTGCTTGGCGAGAGGGCGCGTCAAAATTCTGGCGATGGCTCTGCTTTTCTTTAATGGGTGTTTGCTATTGAAACTTTTTTTTCTTCGACCCTTTAACCCTGTTCTCAAAGATGACAGGACTACAAACCAGGGAAGTATGTGAAAACATTCGTGTGGAGCGTGACACTCTATGGATCAGAAGCATAGACCATTGGAAAAGCTGACCAGAAAAGACTAGACGCCTTCAAAACCTGTTGCTGGAGGAGGATGCTGAAGATAAAATATACGGACAAAATGGGAAATTATACAGGATTGAATTGGATATTTGGGGAGGCGACCGATGACTAAGGTCATCTTCGCCGTAGGGGACAGGTAAGGGAGTAAGGGTGGATAGAAACCCGGCGTCGGCATTAGCCTGCTCTTAACAAAAGGTTCCTAGGGGACCACGGTTTCACGTCTCAACCGACATACGGAGTACTGCACTTCCTCCTCCACAAAACACTCGAGTATTGATCGGGTTTCCTCTGAAAAACACTCTCCTCTGCAGGGATTTGAACCCTGGTGGTCCATATGGTTAGCCAGTACTCTAGTCACCACACCAACCCGATCCCCGAGAAATGATGTAGTGTACGGAAGAAAGGAAGAGGAGTGGTCCATGTGGAACACCATAGAAAAAAAATAAGAATAAGATGGATTGGACACAACCTGAGACACAATGGATTTGTGAAGATCATAATTGAAGGTAAAATAGAAGGAAAAGCCCCCAGAGGAATACCTAGGAATTAATTCATGGACCAAATAAAGAGGGAAATACATAGGAAGAGATACCAGGAGGTAAGAGAATCTTTCGTCAGATAGGGAAAGGTGGAGGGTAGGGTGGTAGATATAGGGTGCGTCGACGGCTAGGTCATTTTGCACCGCTACACAGTCCGTTGATAAAAATAACAATATTCACAATAGTGTACGCGTCAAATTCATGGATTTGAATAAAGAATAAAACAGGTGGATACGGTCAAATTTTATTAAAAAGTCCAATCTCTTAAAGTAATAAAATTATACGGTTTAAATTAATAGGGTAGTCTCCGAGATTGAATTCTAGGTCTCCCCCTATATTGAACCGTCTTCGCGCGTCACAATACTTTTCACACTCCGGGGTGGAGGGCTGCAGTCAACCAATCCTAGGATTAAACGACCAATGAAATAATAAGCCCTTTCATTCCTGGAGTATAGCTTACTATGTTCAACAACATGTATGAAAACGAAACTTATGCCCGTATTCATAGTCGTATTCTTAGGGGTTACCTGGGTATCCCCTAGCCAGGTAACACCAAGGGGTCCCCTACGCTGAGCGACTCATAAACCTCACCTGGGTGGTACCCATCCAGGGGACGCCTGGGAAAGAGATTTGGCAACAATCCCGCGGAAAAATACATATGAACGGTTCCGTTGAATGGTTCTCAAGTTTTAGATGCTCATTATTCACCGTAACTAAGCACGCTATAAACAATTATATAGTATACTGTTACACGATGTTGATGAAAAATGATTGAAGGAATGTGAGAGAATGTTTACAATATTACTTAAATAGTTATGTAATACGAATGGTGAGGAATATGAGCATGGTTCAATAAGTACCCATGTTTGTAATTATAAGACGTTACTATGGAAAGTTGTTGATATTATCGTGTACTGCCATCAGTACTGTAGTATCAATTCGTTCCACGCGTGGGCAGCAGTACTGCGTTAGGGGAGCTTTGGGTAAGCTTCATACCTTACCTAGGAAATCGACGGCCTGGGGGAGGGTAAGGGGACGGCTGTCCCCTGGACAGCCAACAGGGGACAGTGTCCCCTGGGTAACGACTATGAATACCATTTCTGAGCCAAGGGGTTCCTCCACACCTGGGGGACACCCAGGTAACGACTATGAATACGGCCCTTAGTCTGTCATTTATATTCTAAACCACTTAATTTTCCAGCGGATTTTTTTAAATATCTTACGAACTCCGACATTCTACTGTAGATCAGATCAGGAGAATTAAAACAGGGAAATAGACTGCTGAAAAAACGAGTGAAAAATGCCGTTTTCCCCGCGTTCGATGAGAGACCATAATGGGTGCTGATGAGACTTTGCAGTAGGTCAGTCGACAGGTAGTGTAGCTGATTAGTTTCTTGCTCCCTAATGCTTGTTTCTAAGTCAGCAACATCAGGTTTTGGGAGGTGAAATGGTGACGTGTATTATGGGAGTGTAATTAGAGGAACTCGGTTTTTATTGCGGTCGCTTATCGTGCTTGGAAAGAACGAATTTGTGTATCTATCTGTTCGGTAGTGTATCTCTCTTATTTTATCGCATCTGTCAGACCTAGAGATATAGTAAAATAATAATGACAATTTAGTAGATGTACCCATATCACCTTACCTAAATCGGACAATAACTAAAAGAAGCAATGAATATTATGAATGACACGTTCATTGTTGTTCTCCAAACTAAACCTACACGACTAATGCCCGCATTCATAGTCGTGTTCCGAGGGGTTACCTGGGTATCCCCTAGCCAGGTAACATCTAGGGGTCCCCTACGCTGAGCGATTCATAAACCTTACCTGGGTAACACCCAGCCAGGGGACGCCTGGGTAAGAGATTTGGCAACAATCCAACGCAAAAATACATATGAACGGTTTCGCTGAATGGTTCTGTTTTCGATGCTCATTTCTCACCGTAACCAAGCACCCTATAAGCAATAACACAATATACTGTTACGAAATTTTGATGAAAAGTGATTGAAGGAATCTGAGAGAATGATTTCAATATTACTTAAATATTTATGTAAACTGAATGATGAGGAATACGAGGGTGATTCAATAAGTACTCGTGTTTGTAAACAGAAGACGTTACTGTGGAAAGATGTTGATATTATCGTGTACTGCCGTTAGTACAGCAGTATCCATTCGTCCCACGCGTGGGCAGCAGTACTGCGTTAGGGGAGCTTTGGGTAAGCTTCATGCCTTACCCAGGAAATCGACGGCCTGGGGAGGGTTAGGGGTTAGAGCAGTCCCCTGGGTAACGACTATGAATACTATTTCTGAGCCAAGGGGCTCCCCGACACCTTGAGGACACCCAGGTAACGACTATGAATACAGTCCTAATTCTTCCAACGTTCTCGGTGCCTCTTATATAAAAAAATAATGTATCGAAACGCCAAAGGAATTATCTATATCGAGCAATTGATTCATCTAATCTCCGATCACTTACCTATTGTCCTTTTTATAAGCAAGCCATTTACATCTGCAGAGACTTGTTTTGTTGGTTTACTGGACCGACTGCGGAAATAGGACGTGATTTAAAAAAAGTTTCTTCAACGATTTCACATGCATATGAATGAGACAGATCGCGTGAGGAAGTTTTGGGGATGGATGTGTGTTGAAATCCATTTCAGTTATTACTCGCAGTGAAATACTTATGTGGGCAGCGCCAATGACCTCAGAGCGGAATAAATGTGGGCAGCTGGGAGTGACGGGAGACTGCCCTCCCTTCGAGGGAAGAAATAAAACCGATTCTGATTACTTTATGACGGTTGTAGGCTATAAAACCTACCGTCTCCCTGAGAATGAGATATATCATAGGAGAGCCCCCCATATTATCATCGGATAGCCTTTTATGTGGACACAAATGGCAAGAACAATAGTATCGGAGCCAATGATATGCTCGGAGTTTTTAGGGTATCGGTCGTTAAAAGAATTTTATCGTCCAATTTGGTTCGTCTGTTAAATTTCGGGAGCTTCTAATAATCACAACTGGTAGCGAAACAAAATACGAAAGTGATTGACAGGTATGTGCCAATGCATTGAACCAGATGTTCAAATATCAATAAAATATTGATTTAACATGAAGAGATCATGTGGACAAAGAGTTGAAGCAGAAACTGACGGAAAAGAGACTACCTTTAAATATGTGCATACATACATACCAATCACGCCGTTTCCTTCCGGGGTAGGGACAGTCACTAAGTTTCACTCATAAATACATATTTGTACACCTAACTCTGCAACGATAATTTCCTCCATACTGACCTATCCTTGCAAACTTCCATTGCCTAATTTACCCCCATGCGCTGCTTCATACACGCCCTCCTGATTTTAAAACTCCTAATATTCCTCCTCCTAAGAATTTCCTCAACCACATTCAACCACAACTTTCTCGGCCTACCTCTACCTCTCGCACCATTCATTTCACTCTCATATATCTGTTTCGTCATTCGACTCTCGTCCATTCTCTCAGCATGGCCAAACCAACGAAGCACACTCCATTCATATATCCCCATTGCTGGAGCATCTAACCCACATTCATTTATTACCCACTCATTCCTGACCCCGCTTTTGCCGTAAACACTCCTCGGATTACTCATACCCACGGCGTTTAGTCTACTCTTATGTCTATCCTGACATACCCATGTTTCACTACCACACAACTAAGTGGGGAGAAGTACAATTTTGTACACAGCGATTTTCGCTTCCTTAGACAGGAACTCATTCCTTGATATGCTCCGCACCACCACCGCTACCTACCACTTTCCTTCTAGCATTCGCACGTCCACTTACCTCCTCATCTATCCGTGACAATATAATAATTTAATTTCAAGTATTACACTGTAGTACAAAATAGGCAACCTCTAAGAATTAACCTGTATTGGGTCCACCATCAGAGAGTCCATGCTAAAGCAATAGCAAAAATAAAACATGATAAGTATTTTGCACTCGAATTTTTAACAAGCCAGTGAGGAATTAGAAACTAGTATGAGAATTGACATAGAGATATACACTGTGAAATGCAGTGGTAACGAAATAAGAGACACATAAATACGTGATCAGATATACCTAGTATCACAATAACAATACTTTTACAATTTCGCTCTTTTTCACTTTAGTATTCAATAGGTATTACATGCAAAGTACAGGAGAAAACCTCTATGATTCTTGTAAGTATTAACCAATTTTTTGTTTCATAAAGAAATTTTCGTAAGTCATTTTTCTTCCTTGATATGTGTCGGAGGGACATCTAATAATTTTAGCGAGAAATATACAAATTATCTTTGTAAAAAGGTCAGATTATCTTTCCACATTATCGACTCATCACCACCAATCCCTCATCCATACACTAATCTAGAGTGGCTCTTCATTCCTCTCTCATATCAGCCAACCGTTTCAGTCCGTATGTCCACCCAATGTGGTATGATTGGAGATGTGTAAATTACCGTCCTACCTCTCTCCTTCGAAATCACTTCAAAATCCCTGTCGCATAAAACAAAAATTAGATGGTACAAAACTATAATCTGCCCGGTATTGCCCTCTGGATCCGTTGCGTGGAAGCTGAATCGGGAGGAGGAGAAAAAATTGATGGCATTTGAAAACAAGATGTTACAAAAGATCTGCGGGACTACAAACGATCAAGGAAGGTGGAGAAGAAAGTACAATAAAGAAATCAGGGACCTTTAGTAGAGTACCGACATCATAATGGAGATTAAATGCAGAAGAATGAGATAGGCCGGAGGAAATTTGTTAAGAAAAGAGGACGGGTGAGTGATGAAGGAGGTTTTGAGAGGAAATCAGATGGAAGACGACCCCGGGGAGGACCACGACAGAGATGGTGTAACCAAGTAAAGATTAGGATAGGGTTGGAGCTGCGGAGGAGGATGAAATGGACCGAAACTGATGGAGGGGATATGTTGGTGCGGCTAAATATCAACTTGGATATGAATGGCCCTGGGAGTAAGAGTAAGTAAGCGTAAATTACCGTACTTTTCATTAGCGGGAAATTAATGCGGTAAATGAAGGTAATTTTCGAAAATTATCGTAATTTTCAAGTAATTTAAGATTTAAGATCAATACCTAATTAAGGAGTAACGGGACACCGAGCTTTGCTGTGTCCTCTGATCGGCAATACAATGGAATTAAAATACTGTTATTATTTACTTGTTGGAGAATTAATATATTATAAGAGCGTTATACTCGCGTAAATATATAGCTCTTACTTTATGAAAAAATGTTGTATTCCGACGTAATTGGTAATTTCTAAGCCAACACCGCTTTTACCTACGTGGTCCAATAACTGTACGTAACACTGTACGTAACAAAACGTGGTCCAATCGATTCTCCATACCCGAAAACCCTGGAGAACCGTCTCTCAGGTCCAATACATTTCGCTCATGTAAAAGACATAGCGTAATATATATTTCAAGAGTTTGAGCCATTTCAAGCCTTAAATTAAAAATAGACGGTGGGTATTTTTGCTATAAATCCGGAAACATCTCCATTCCGTCTTGCTATCCAAAGGAAAGTAATTTATTTGCAGGGACAACCAAAATGACTGTTATTTCGGTTGTCAGGCTGCCGGTTAATGACATAATGCCCACTTCATCTACTTCAATGCTTGCTATAAATGCATGAAAAAAGAGTTTTAGTCACAATAAATATATTTGATACTCCACTAAAAAAGAAATATTTTGAAGTGCGTATAATTTGAGCTTGCTTCGTTCCCAATGGATTTGGGCTTCCTCTCCGATATTTTATGGATCGCAATGAATGAATAAATGCCCGTTCGCGCTATCGAATATGACACGGACACTGCCAAGTTATTGCACCCGGGAGTACGCAGATGTCATCCACTAACGGAGGAAAGGATGCTGAAGCAAACGTCGTAAAGCTACAATCGCGAGGAGAAACATTAAACGGACGCGGTTTTGGTGTATCATTCAGCCCTTGAACGGCTCAATTCATCGGTGCTGCCAAGTTTAGGTGTTGGATATAGTGATAAGTGCCTACGATGTCGTTTTTAGTTCTGTTGTAATCAATTATACCCTCTCACGCGATTATAAAATGCCACCGAAGTGCGCGATTTTCCTTCCGTGCGAAATTCACCATAATGGTTCATTTTGTTCACGTGCGATTAGATCATCGCTGGGAACTTGATGACTCTGTACAACTGCTCCATCAACTTTCCATTGAAACGAACTTCGATTTCCATGCGTCATTTTTAATTGATAAATGACGCATGACACTTAAATGTGACGCATGAGCCTTGGAACTCGATCGGGACATGAACGGAGTAATTATACCAGCCTACATCACAATGGGTAGGATTTTCTGTAAACAGTATGGCATGAGAATAAACAAACGCAAAACCAAGGTGATGGTTTGCAGTAATGAAGAACAATATGAGCCCACAATAGTGAGAATTGGAGGAGAGAAGCTAGAAGTAATAGAGGAATTTGCCTACTTGGGAAGCAGAATAACAAGAGATGGTAGAAGCCAGAAAGAAATTGTAAGGAGAATACATCAGGCCAAAATTGCATTCTATCTTAGAAAGAACCTACTCACCAGCAAGAACATTAGTTTGGAAATAAGGAAACGGATGATGAAAGCATTTGTTCGGAGTGTGGCCCTATACGGGAGCGAAACATGGGTAATAAGAAAACAAGAGAGAAGGCGGCTAGAAGCCCTGGAGATGTGGCTCTACAGAAGGATGTTGAAGCTCAGCTGGAAAGATAGAGTCACGAATGAAGAGGTACTGAAGAGACTTCAAGAAACCAGATCCCTGTGGAGGCATATCCAAACGAGAAGAGACAAACTCGTAGGACATATTCTAAGACACGACAACATCGTTTTAACAATAGCAGAAGGAGCTATAGAGGGAAGGAATCGCCGGGGACGACCAAGGATGTCATTCATGCAGCAGATTGTGAATGATATGGGTTGCACCACATACACAGAAATGAAGAGAAAAGCAAACAGAAGAGAGGAATGGCGTACTGCTGCAAACCAACCCCAGGGTTGAACACTGAAGAAAGACATTTTATTTCGTACGATTTCTGCTTCTACATCTGCATACTACCCTGAGAGCCGCCGCATGGGCGTGTAGCAGGGGATTTTAGGACACCAGCCGTGTAAAGAAGCAAGGAATAAGGTTTTGGGAGGAGAAATGGTGACGTGAATTAGGGGAGGGCATTTAGTGAAGCTCAATTTTAATCATGGTCGTTTATTGTGCGCGGAATGAACGAGTTTTTGCACCTATCTGTTCGGCAGTGTATCTCTCATATTTGATCGCATCTGTCAAACCGAGAGATGTAGTGAGGAGTCACGATAATATTCTCTGTGCTGCTCTGAAACACACCAGTACTGAATTTCTCAAGCAATCTAAGCATAGCGTGTAGCATCCCGAGAGTTTTGGGATACCCACCTTATTCCTTCGAAAAGTAGTGAGACATTATATGTTCGCTCGTTGCAGTTTTTACGGTAGCGTGCTGCTTTTCTTTGTGTTTCATTTATGTTTATGGTTAAGTCTTCATAACGTCTTCGTCCTCGCCTGCTAACCCAAGGGTCGCGGGTTCGAGTCCCGCCTGGGTAGAATATTATCTGCCCAGGACATGGGTGTCTGTGTCTCGTCCGTTGTTACTGTTGTTCACCTGACATAAAATGGCCTAATGTGCTGTATTCGGGGGCAGTGAAAATAAATAAAAATTAAAAAAATTAAAATAAATAACCAGGGTCCCAAATACTCGCGGCGTATTCGAGGAGTGGCCTAACCAGAGCGAAGTAGCATCTCTCTTTTACTTATTCATTCTAAGGCCTTCCTATTATATGCTTAAGAAAACCTAATTTCTTCAGAGCTGCGCCGCGTATGTTTTGTGTGTGTTGTCGCCACGATGTATCAGAAGTGAAGGTAATTTTAATGTATATTACTGTATCTAAAGGCTTTATGTTTCCTGAACCCACAGTACGTGAAAGTACGTTTCAGCTAACGTGGAAAGGTGAAAACGCTTAAGATCCCTGTTCCAAAAGCCTTCACAAACAATTTATTCCGCATGGAGCAAATTATTCCCGGAATCACATTAGCCCATGCGACTTGTACTCTTATTTACAAATGGAAAACGCGCCTCATTTTCCTGAGTAAAGTTCTGTTTTATCCCCGTGAAAACCCTTTCGCGGAATAAATTTTTAATTCAATTTTACCGAAATAATCTCCTCGAACTTTTTTAAAAAGGCATATCAACTCTGACAATTCCCTCAAAATTTCAATACATTACACCTACATTTTGTGTCAAAACCATGTGGCTTAATCTTCCTCGTCAGTTTGAATTATCGTGCTATGCGGGGGGATTCAGGATTCTGAGAATGACTAAGAGTCATACGAACGACGTTAATCCGCCGAAAACTTGGTTTTCCCTGCGCCCGAATTCATTTTTGTAATGAGAGTGGAACGAGGTCGGTTAGCCTCTGGCATCGCTGGTCCTGAGCAACTGAGGACTGCGGGGGTAGGAGGGGCTATCCTATCGATTTTCTCATAAACCAACCCCCCCCCGATGTTGCATCGACTTAAACCCATCTTCTCACCAAAATAATTTGGCCCATTGGATGTAAATGGTCCAGAATAACTTTTTAAACTTTGATCAAGAGCATTGACTATTCTACTTCTTCCTCAGTGGTTATTAATTCCAGTTTATCACAGTGCGGTAGCTCAAATCACGAGAATAAAATAAGGGAAATAGATTGTGGAACGTAAAGGTTTAAAATGTCGTTTTTTCCACGATCGATAAGGGATCATAATTGCTGCGTTAAGACTTTGAACTAGGATAGTTGACAGGTAGTGTAACTGATAAATTCACTTGCACCCTAATGTGTGTTTCTAAATCCGCCGAGTAGTGCTAACACCATGTTTTGCATGTTCCCCGAATGACTCCTGTGTCACGTTTTCATAGTTACATTATGGATTATTTTCGTAGTCTTTATAGCATTTGTAGCATATCGATAGTTTTGTAGCATATCGATAGTGTGGTGCTTGTTGGTGAAAGTAAATTCCTCACTGTAGTTCGCGTTGGTGATAAGTCACCCCCTGGCGAACACCCTTGTGGTGGCTTGCAGGGTAATAAGTAGATGAAGATTGTACTTGCGTTATAAATTTTTATTTTGTTGTAATTGATTGATTTCACTCGTCTTGCTGTTCAGCTTGAAACCCTCAAATAATTGTTGTCATATTTTTTACAAATAAACGAAAAATTATTGCAATATTGAATAGAAACGTTATATTTATCATCTCGATCCTCACTTGCATGAGTCGTTCTAATCTGTCGAGTTGTTTCTTTATACCCAATTCTGGTTTATTGTCCTCCTTTCAATGTCCAACTCGCCATATCGCCAATATTCATTTTATATATTGTTCATTATATATCCTTGATTGCGTGATGTTCGTGTAGGTTAGGCTATACTAGAGTTAAACTCTTATAGTCTGTCCAAACAGGGAAGGCGGGTAAGAGATTAAGGGCCGTATTCATAGTTGTTACCTGGGTGTCCCCAGGTGTGGGGGAGCCCCTTGGCTCAGAAATAGTATTCATAGTCGTTACCCAGGGGACTGCCGTCCCCTAACCCTCCCCCAGGCCGTCGATTTCCTGGGTAAGGCATGAAGCTTACCCAAAGCTCCCCTAACGCAGTACTGCTGCCCACGCGTGGGACGAATGGATACTACTGTACTAATGGCAGTACACGATTATATCAACATATTTCCATAGTAACGTCTTCTGTTTACAAACACGAGTACTTATTGAATCACCCTCGTATTCCTCATCATTCAAATTACATAAATATTTAAGTAATATTGTTAACATTCTCTCACATTCCTTCAATCATTTTTCATCAACATTTTGTTACAGCATACTGTAATATTGTTTATAGCGTGCTTGGTTACGGTGAGAAATGAGCATCGAAAACATCGAGAACCATTCAGCGGAACCGTTTATATGTATTTTTCCGCGGGATTGTTGCCAAATCTCTTACCCAGGCGTCCCGTGGCTGGGTGTTACTCAGGTAAGGTTTATGAATCGCTAAGCGTAGGGGACCCCTAGGTGTTACCTGGCTAGGGGATACCCAGGTAACCCCTAGGAAATCGACTATGAATACGGGCATAAGGCACCGCTCGAGAGCCCAACAATAGCGACCTGCCGTCCGCCCAACAATAGGTACGCGACCTGCCGTCCGCCAAACAATAGCCGGGGTCCGGTCGACCGCGTGCGCTATAATGAGTCACGAATCGCACTCCACTCTGAAAAATTATCGCATAAAAGTAAGCGTAATTTGTGATTTTTTATTACAGTTTTGATTACTACGTGTGATTTCATGAGAAAAGAGTCTAAACACGACGGAGTTATGTCAATTAGTTATGTAACACATAGTGGTTAAAAAAGTAGAAGTTAAAAAAAAGCAAAATACAATTTTCTGGTTTATTTTTTAATAGTATAAATCAATTCCATCAAGCAAACGAGGAAAAAAGTGATCAAAAATACGCTTTTTGACATTAATTATTGCAATCGTCACTTATGCGGGCTGTGATATATTTCCCGTGAGACAAAGACCTAGAAAAATTAAACTTATGTTTATTTATGGTTGTGGAACTGAAGCAGTAACTGTTCCACTGTATTTTTTTCAGTATATTCGAAGCATACTTCTCCGGACGATTCCACCGTATAGAATCGTACATTACAAGTTATCGAACTTCCTCTGCACGGACTTAACTGCTGTTAATATCCTGGTTCGAACGCAATGGGGTACGATATTCTGAGGGTTCACATGAAAAGACCGTTTAATCAGAAGAGTTAATCAATTATGCGACGGAGGGAAGTGGTATTTTCAACGATGAAGTGCAAAGTGGAACTTAATTGGATTAGTGTTTTTTTATTCTTCGTAAATTTAATAGCATTTTACTCTAAAATGGAAGGGCAGAGCACAAAGCAATATGATGAAAAAAACAGAATGGCTTTTGGGATATTACTACCAATTCTTCGGTCGATGACTGGAGGTGTTGATTAAAAAATGATCATCATAAAACTATAATGCCGTAATAAATATTTTGTATGGGTGTATCTTACGAGTGGCTTTAGGGACGTGACGGGAAGCTTAATAAAATTCATCTACTGAAGAGTATGTACACATGTGTATTGTATTTGGGACATATTTATCTCATAGCAGTGCTGGGGGTAAAATAATTCATTACATTTATGGAACCTAAAGACAGCGTAAGGTGATTTAACGATGACTATGTGAGTCAGAACGGATACGATATATCTCTTTTTCTTTAAAAATGCTAGAAAATAGTGCATTATTTTATGAAGTGCCTTTGCTGTTGAAATAAAATACTAGGGTAAAACATATGTAGACTGATGAATGTATATTATACGGGATAATTTTTACAGCAATGGGAGCTGACTGCCAAGCCATTTGTTTCGAATCAACGCGCTTTGACTTTAATTCGCCGAACAGATAGGTGCAAAAACTCGCTCTTTCCGCGCACAGTAAGCGACCTCAGTAAAATTGAGCTCCACTAAACACACTTCCATAATACACGTCACCATTTCACCTCCCAAAACCTTATCCCTTACATCTTTACACGGATGGTGTCCTAACACCTCCTGTAAAATGCCTATGTGGCGGCTGGCAGGGTAGTATGTAGATGTAGACGTCATTATTGCAAAAATTTACGTGTAATTTCATTACCTATTATCTTCATAGAACTCGCATTTTTATGAATATTTTCGCTAAGAAAGCATTTGCCTTAGGCGGAAAATATTCCCCCTGCCCTGTTACACACATTTTCGCATAAACACGATTTGCAGAAAGATTCTGGGAAGTAACGATTTTGTCGTTTTTATCATACAAAGGAGACGTATTTCTATGAGTAGTCAGGATATTAATTTAATAGAGTTTAACTCATGTTACGGAGGATTCATACTACGTTGGACGGCTTTTGGTCTGCTTGACGAAAAAAATGAGGGTGCTTGAGACAAAATCCAGAGACTGCCTTTGAGACTAAGGCTTGATCTCAATGACGTCATATAGCGTGTTGTCTACCCCTTACCTCGCATAAATAAGGGATTGCATCACTGTAAAAAATATGAAGCCTCCAGGGATCGATCTTGGTGCCTCTATGTGGGTGGTCAATGTATAAGGCACCGTGGCTATCTTATATCCTTTCACAGGTTTATGACAGATGGGAACCAGACAAGTTTTGAGTATCTTGTGGCATCTCCTTCCTCGTAGAAATAAAACTTGTTTTTGTTGTTTGTTTTTGTTTTTTTTGTGGCATGTTTTCACTGAAATAATAAGAGTGCAATAGTCTTAGGTGTAGAGGCCGTTGCAGTCATATATTTTCACCTCGACTAATTGATAAAATGTTCTCAAATTATGGAATTATTAAGATCTTTAGTGAGCAGTGGATACTGGAATGAAAATTTCCATTCTGGATATATGACCACAGGTTTTTAATCATTTTATAATTCGTGCCTCAACTTTGATAATGAATAAATGAATGATAATAAATTTATTGATCTACTACATGATGTCCTCTACGATCAGGAAACAAATTACAAATAGGTAAATCATGAAAACAACACTTAACACACTTAATGAGTTATACCTGGGCGGATTGGGTACTGAAACCCTGCCGAAAACCAGATTGAAATGGGTCCATAAGCTTATTAACAAACATGTAGTTTGTTACTTGCTGTTGTACAATTCGCGCAATGACCTTGGATATTACGCATAGGATAGATAATGGACGGTAATCATAGGGAGAAGTATGTATTTTAACTTTATTGATTGGCCGAACGAAACAAAGCAGAAAAACAACTTATTTTAATAAAAATTTTAAACAACCACCTTTTCAAAACGGACTAAGAAGTATAATATAATTTCTCCTAGCTCCATACAGATTTATAACTCCATACAGATTTATAACTCCATACAGATTTATAAACTCAATCGTATTGCCCTGAAAATTTGAGATTGTGAATTTTAATAGCTATGAAAATACTTTAAGATTTTAAATGAAAAACGTGGGGCGCATGAAATACATAATTGATGCATGAGTAGTTCACGTAAGTCACTAACGGTTTTATTGTACCGTAAATGATATGACCTGATGTGTGAGTTTTCTCTACTTCTCCTGCCTTGACACCTTAGACAGCTTCTCCCTTTACTCCCTCCTATTATCTGTAGCATGCGCCCCACATTTTTTGTTTTAAATCTTACAAGTATATTCATAGCTATTAAAATTCACAAACATAGATTTTCGGGACAGTCCGCATGGGGCTAGGGACCTGTATGGGGTCATAAATCTGTATGGGGATAGGAGAAATTATTTTATTACTTTTTAGTCCGTTTTGAAACGTGGTTGTTTAAAGAAACGTTTTTTATTTAAATAGTTATTTTCTGCGTTTTAGTCTTGTGTGATCATATTGGATATGGAAAATTGTTATACTAATCTACCAATAGCATTGTACAGTTAAGCGGCTAATATGTATGAATTCGTCAATATATTCGTCAATGAATTCGTCAATTCGCCTTCGATGACACAGACTTTTCAGTTTTGTGCTCCGCTTTTTCCCCTGGTGCTAAACTTTATCGTTATTTATTATTTGGTGTTATATTATATACGTTTATTATTACACATTATTACATTGTCATCCAGTTTTGAGCCATGTTTAAAGTATAAAATTCTCTAGCTCATTGAGAAGTTCCGTTGTCTCGGGCGTGACTTCGTGGAATTTGTTTAACATTATAAATGAAATGTATAACTTAGTTATTCCGCATAGATTTATTAACAGGTCGACCTAGGTTTCGACGAAGCTCGTCATCCTCAGGTACAGTATTACAAGACGACATAGAATATGTGGTCACACAAAATCGGGGTCACACAAAGAAAAGTCTCAAAATAAAATACATCACCTCTACCTCCCTCGATTTTGTGTGACTATATAATCATTGTCTTCTTGTAATACTGTACCTGATGATGACGAGCTTCGTCGAAACCTAGGTCGTCCTGTTAATGAATCTATGTGGAATAACTAAGTCACACTTTTCATTTTCATTGAGAAGTTAGTTCAAAACGGATTGCAAAATTTGAACAGGCAGACATACAAGAAAGCGAAATAATAAAAACGTCGTAAAAAAGCAGTTTTCCAACACGGAGGACATGTGAAGGAGAGAGAGTAATTCAAACTATCTAGTAGGGCGGGCATGATTACAGTTAAAGATTCTTTAATAAGGTCAATAGGGGTAGAATCAGTACCCGTGGCTTTGGTTTTGGGGCGTGTTAGAAATGTAAGCAATGCGTCAGACGTTGGGTGTATCTATTTTATCTATTGCGTGTATCTATTGTATCAAATTCTTTCATTCCCTCTCGATAAGGAGGGGAGCGTCTTTAAAGGGTGCTCACGTTAGTTGGGTATCAATTGAGCCCCAGAGCTTAGGAAGTTAATGGTGGAGATTTGGAACTTGCAGCAAAAAGGATACAGGATGTACTGAGAGGTGACGTTTGAGAGAGTGATGAATTGGAGGATGCGGCGAACATGTGTAAGGGATAGCATTACAAGATAAAATGGTATGAGTTTAATAGCATTGTCATGGCAGAAAAGAGACTGACTCACCCTCGTGTTCGTTTGAGATTCACGAGAACTTCCAATGAATCCGTAAAGCAACGAATGAATTTATTTATAAAGACTCTTAACTAGCCAGTTTTGTATAAATGTTGCGTTTTTATACAGGATCTAACGTTTTTTTTACTGATTTTCTTAGCATACAGGACTTTACCCCGGCCCCGGTGGCGGCGGGGTAAAGTCCTCGCCTGCTAAACCGAGGGTCGCGGGTTCGAATCCCGCCTGGGTGGGTTTTTCACCACCCAGGGCATGGATGTGTGTCAAGTTCTGTTGGTCCGGTTCCTGGAAAACCTGATATCAGGCTCAGCAGCCTATCGGGATTCCGGGCACATTCGGGCCAACAGAATCGTCCGGCAAGCAAAAAAAAAAAATGCACAACAGTTTCTTCACGTAGTCGTTCCGTCAAGATGCACCAGCCCTGAAGAGGAAATTTAGTTCTAAACGCAGTGTAATTATCATGGTGACATTCCAATAATATTACTGTCATTTTATTTTTATCTTAAAAGGCATATATTATGTGTGTCACATTGAGAAATAACCACAGTCCTTTAAGGGACTTGAAAAATATACAGTACTGACAGTTTTTTATTTGATAATATCTTTGGTAGATACAAGAGTTGGGTTCAAAAGTTAAATAAAACTTTACTAAACACGTCAGCGCTGTGGAAATGATATTATGTATGGTCGAAATATTTGGAAAAATAATTCTCCTGAACCAATGAGATGGATGGAGAGTTAGCGTGCGAAGGTGGGCTTGTAGCTGTTACGTGGGAGTGACCGTCCCAAAATACTCGTTCCCCAGATTGATATTAGACCTTATGGGCTATCTTTGCAACTTGACGATTTTTTTCATCGATAACTTATTTAGAATCAGCACGCATTGACTTCTTGAAAATGAATTCATCGGGTAATTTTCGTTTAACTCGAAGATCACAGTATTTTAAAATCTTAAACGTAGGGGAATGTAAAAATCCTACTATCAGAATGCGATGTAACAGACGTCATGGTTGATGGGTAAAATATCTAATTGGTCCCTTTTTACAAGTCGTCCGAGTGATTTTTTTCGATGATACGCTCGGATGGGGACGCAACTAGTTCAACCTTTCCTCACAGACCTTTGGTCAGCGCTCCATGCGCCTCGGAGCTGGAGACTAGGCGACAACCTGAAGGGGACTGCTGCCTTGTGGTATGAATCGTTCAGACTTCAATCGCACGAACCCACGTACGTGCGACTTAAGAGTGAACAGGGCAAAGCTTTACCCTCACCCCCCTCGCCTGTCCTTCGCGACGAACAAGTAGAGAGTAAATGAATGAAATAAGGAATGCTAAATTCCTGTAGCGTTTTGAGGCTTTTGAAATGTTTTTTCCCCCAAAAAATGATACATTTCTCTGCATATTCATCAAAGTAACATCATCTGCTTCACCTTAACGATTGTGTATTCTATTTATCGTTTTTCATCATTTCCGGTTTCTCCACGCGATTCCAGTGCTACCACTGTAAAGTGACAACGCAAGGAACTCTATAAATACATGTCACGGGCATTCACATTACGAATACAGCCTACCATCGAAAGCACTATGGTACGTACAGTAGTAGTGTGAACGAGGCATTACCCTGATTGTAGTAACCTTCACAATTTAATTATAAAATGAGCTAGTTTCGGCAGCTACGCCATCTTCAGTTACACACGGATGTACCTGGAGTGACAAGTGCAGCAAGTATGCCCGAAGATGGCGTTACTGTCGAAACTAGTTGCATATTTTATATTAAAACTGTGAAAGTTGCAAAGTTTGACTTACTGCAACATCGATCTTCCACCATGGTAAAATTCAACTTTGAACCCGTGCTATCCTGAGACTTTTGTAGTCACACGCCTCGATCAGGTGCGAGTGTCGCCATGTGGAGGATTTTCTACAGAACTAATCCTTATCAACGGCTTATATGTTTCCTCTTTAGTTGTCCATCCCAATGACTTACACTGACCAGCATCTCAAATGGTTCATCTATGTGCCACGTGACAGTGATTATCTCGAATGGTACGAATTCAATCCCCCAAGTAAAATATTCATCTCAGTAGTGAATTTTGAACATATTCGCATCGTATGACTCAGGCCTGGGGATGCCACATCGAGTACTCGATTTTTCGATGCCTGTTTTAGTATTCACCACCCACTCAATTTTCATCGGATTATTTTACTACTCGATGTTTTCGATGTATCGGAACGAAAGCAATGTGTTGAGTAATAAAATATTATTATTATTAAACATCGAGTAACCCGATTAATCGATGTCTGTATAGACTGTAGGTATGAAGGGATCGATTGTAGGTATGTAGGGATACCACATCGACTAAAAACATCGAGTAGTCGATTTTTCGATGTTTATTAAAGTAAAGTTGGTGGTTTCCGGCGTGACTTAGTGGAATTGACTGATCGTTGTGAATGAAAAAGTAATGCTTTGCTTTTCCACTTAAATTTAATGCAATACGACCATGGTTTCGACTTTTACGTCATCTTCAAAGATGACGTAAAGACGAAACCATGGTCGTAATTTATTAAATTTATGTGGAAGAACAAAAAAATTGTTTTTCATTCACAACGTTTATTATAGTACTCACCACTCAAATTTCATCGTATTATTTTACTATTCGATGTTTTCCATATCTAGGGCAAAAAACATGGAGTTTTCCGATACATCGATGCCGACGTACAATTTTCGATGTAGGGATGCCTCATCGACTGAAAAACATGAATAGTCGATTTTTCGATGCTTATGAAAGTACTCACTCGGCCGTAAAACATCTTGTAGCCTGATGCATCGATGTCGATGTGACATTCGTACTCGGGCCGACGTCACTCTCGTGGAACAGTTCCCCGCGATGAACTTTTAATTCATTCCACTGAATCGATTGTTTTCACAGCGTTTATTATAGTACTCACCACTCATTCAAGTTTCATCGGATTATTTTACTACTCGATGTTTTCGATATCTCGGGCAAAAAACATCGAGTAGTCCGATACATCGATGTCGACGTACAATTTTCGATGTAGAGATGCCTTATATACTGAAAAACATGAATAGTCGATTTTTTTATGCTTATGAAAGTACTCACTCGGCCGTAAAACATCTAGTAACCTGATGCATCGATGTCGATTTGGCATTCCTACTCCGGCCAACGTTACTCTCGTGGAACAGTTCCCCGCGCTGAACTTCTGATTCCTTCCTCCGAATCGATTGTTTTATGGCCAGTTGCAGGAACGACACATATGTATTCCATAGAGTTATGGAATACATATGGGTGATTTTGCTCTTTTATTTCCGGAGTCGGCGTAAAGTTACAAAACGGCCAATGAGAAGAGATTGATGATACCACGTACATTGGGCGTATATTTCCCCGAGGACTTTAAGTTTGACTACAATGACGAGTTGAAAAGCAGAACTAAGATATAAAGAAGAATTTTCCGCTTAATAAAATAAAAATGAACTCCAGTTATGAATTGAAAATCTAAATCAAATGAAAGACCTCTCTACTCTTCATTCGGGCCACTTGACCTCTCACTTGAACTTCTCAATTGTTCCAGGGAAGCAAGAATCAATGGGAGTGGACACTAATTACTGTTCGAAAATTTTATTAATTTGATCATGCATTTTACTGTTGGTAAACTTCACGATGATGAGATAAGGGTGGCTCGTCAATGCAAAAATATCCAACAACCAATCAGGAGTGAGTACTTTCTATAGGTAGATAGGATTACATAATTATTTACACCGTATAAGACGTAGCAACCATTCAATATGCGTTGCAGAAAAATTCAATTATTTTTTTGGTTTCATAAATAGCTTCATAAGTTTCGGAATAGAGTTATGAGCTCCATAAGTATCCAAGATGGCGGAAGCGCAATGAACCACTTGGAGACTTAATTACTTGATGAAAGAATTGTGACGAATGACCAGTTTGTTTAATCTGACTGAATGATAATTATGTGACTTAGCATTATTATACATATGACAAACCACTATAAATTTTATTCAGCTTGGGAAGATGAGATCAAACATTTGAATCAATTAACTATTGGTTGAGGAGTTATGAAACTGGTAGACGTGTTCCTGCAACCCGATTACTTTTGTGGGACCCATAGGCTCATGGGTCTCGTAACTGTTGATTCCATCACTAAATGTTCTCGCAACCGGCCATTAGACAAGGAAATCCTTCGGAACGGATCGAATCGGTGGCAGTGGAATGAACTGGCGTGGAACGGGAGAGGGGAGCGCAATTGATGAACCGGGGAAACGGGAAGACTCACCGCCGTCGGCCTTCGGAGCGGTCCGGGGGTATAATGGCCGGCTGGCACAGACGCCCGTGCGCTCTTAAAGGACTTTCCCGTCGCTGTGGAATCCCCGCCTCCAAAATGGCAGACTACTGCACCACCACAATCCCGCCATTATAAGGAAGAGTCGTAGGGTTGGGGGACTGATTGCATCTGAATGGCGGAGGAATTTAACGATCTGCCCTGAAACGCCGGACATCGTCGTAAAACCAACGTGCTCCGGCTCCGTGAAGTTTGTCTTTTTATTATTAATATTTTTTATTAAATGAGGGAGGATCCGAGTTGATTGCCGAACGGTAGGAATGTGAATGGGGCGTAATTTGTTGTGCCCTTGTTTGTGAATTAATGGCGGGAGACTCGGGGAGAGCGTTTTAAAAAAATAAATCAAAATAAAAAAAGCCCTTGCGGGTTTTAGCGGTCGTTAGTCGTATGAAATCCCCTCTCGCTAAATATATTGTGGCAATCAGAGGAATATTAATGAAAAATATTTCCAGAAAGCGGCGGTGCGACTAAAATAAATATCGTGCCACGTTAGTCAGTTGTTCATATTCCACCAAAAAAATATAAATCTTCGGGAGTATTCAATAGTGCGTGCCGGACGTATTTTCGTTTCATACTAATGACCGCAGGAAATCTATCCTAGTGACGGGTCCGTACGCTCGTTAATGGGAGTTCTCACGGCGAAAAATGATGGCGAATCTAAAAAAAAATATATATGCACATTATTTTTTGTAAAAATTGTCATGCATCTCGTCCCACTTAAAACGGATATGATATTTATTCAACCAGTTAACTGCACGGTTGTCGCTTCCAGAAGTGGCGTGAAAATCGCCATTTATCCGACGCAGTGCATTATAATCAGACATAGCCGGCTTTAAAATGTTCCGGTCGAATGAAAGGACAGACTTTTCCTCGGGCAGTTGCGCAAATTATCTTGAAAATTAATTTCCACTCTCATCCGAATCCATTTGGCGCATTAATTGCATCCCTTTTTGCTGCGTCGAAATCATTAAACCAAGTGATTTGACGAACGCATGGTGGACAAACCTGAACAAACGAGCAGCGTCCAGAAGATGCAAGCGATGATGTGTTCAATTTTATCGTTAAAAAGGACTGAAAGATTTGCGGTTTTGCGCGGATAAACTTTTAGTAAAAGGAATCTTTTATCGCGCGATAACAAGGTTCCTTTGAGAGGCGGAGTTAACTTTGTCATTTACTAAACTTTGAATGCTTACGAGACAACTGTTGATTATCATTTTAAGTTTACAGCAACGGCTTGTGTATTTATTTTGTGATGGGACAGTTTAATGGGTTAATTCGAATAATTTTCCAGGAACTGACAAAATAAGCGAAATCTCGAAAAACTGTTTGAATTCAATGGGTACCTTTCAATAGGCACCTTTACTGCTTGTTCTTCTTCTAAGGCGAATCTTTCCTCAGACAGGTTTCAATTGAATTTCTCCCTCCACGTTCGTTTATCCTATGCTGCCTTCCTCAGCTCTTCGTAACTCCTTCCATTAAAAATATCCGTCAACATTATAATATCAATGAATAAACTTGATTTTTCCACAATTTTTATTTTTCCTCCAATTCCTAGGTTTCGACACTCAGGTCATTCATTGATCAATGAAATCAGTGTATTCATTGATTAATGAAATTGGCAATTGTCCACAATATAAACTTTATTACGACCGGTTTCGATACTACTACATCATCATCATGTTCACCACCTGATGATGATGTAGTACATATATAAACCTTATTACGACCGGTTTCGATACACTACAACATCATCAGGTTCAGCACCTGATGATGACGTAGTAGTTATATTAACTTTATTACGACCGGTTTCGATACACTATATTACGACCCGTTTCGATACACTACGTCATCATCAGGTTCACCACCTGATGATGATGATGTTGTACATATATAAACTTTATTACGACCGGTTTCGATACACTACATCATCATCAGGTTCATCACCTGATGATGATATAGTACATATATAAACTTTATTACGACCGGTTTCAATACACTACATCATCATCAGGTTTATCACCTGATGACGTAGTCGACGTATCGTGACGGTTCATCACCTGATGATGATGTAGTACATACATAAACTTTATTACGACCGGTTTCGATACACTACATCATCATCAGGTTCATCACCTGATGATGATGTCGTACATCGAAACGGGTCGTAACAAAGTTTATATCGTGGAAAATTGCCAACTTTCATTAATTATGTCATTCCGCAAGATTACGCCTGATACGTCTCTTTATACATGTATTCATTGATATTACAATGAATCGTTTCCACCAAGTAACGGCCGACAGCACCAACTATCCGCCAACATGTTATTTCTTCGTCTTTCTCTCCCTCTCTTTCCTTCGATCTCTCCTTCTGACATTCTTTTCAGCAGGCAATGTTTCCTCAGGACCTGTCCCATCCAGTTCGCCTACCTCTTTCTTATTCATCTCAAGATATTCCTTTTCTCATTCATCCTTGTTAGTACTTCCTTATTTCTCACTTCATCACACCATTTTAATATTTCCCTCCTTCTCCATAGCCACATTTCAAACCCTTTTAGATATTTCTCCTCTTTCTTCCGGTCTGTCCATGTTTCTGCTCCATATAGCACAACACTCCAAATGAAACATTTAGCAAATCCT
This sequence comes from Ceriagrion tenellum, assembly GCA_963169105.1. Lineage (NCBI taxonomy): Eukaryota > Metazoa > Arthropoda > Insecta > Odonata > Coenagrionidae > Ceriagrion > Ceriagrion tenellum. The sequence goes on along the minus strand of OY720643.1, from coordinate 44,449,385 downwards.
CTCTTTAAGCCAATGTTTATTGTTTTGGTTGAAATTAGTTAGTTAACTTTACTGTTGGCTGCCTTTCCCTGTGATTCTCTACTTCTTATTTCCACCATACAGCTTCCATTCCATGTTATAACACTTCCGAGGTATCTAAAGGATGGTATTTGCTCAAGTCTTTTTCCATCAATCGCTTCATTTAGATCTCCTTCCTCTTTTCCAGTCTTCCTGGAGAATTACAAGGATAATTACTTAATAACTAGGAGCACATCTTAAATCTAAATTAATGATCTTATAGTCATTTGCAATCCTCCACAACTGTCTAATTTCCTCTCCCAGTGGATTGCAGGGTATTATGCCAATTTACACATTTTGCCCATAAGCGGACTTAATTTTGGAATTGCAGCACTTAACATTGTTAGTGTTTAATTGCACTGTACAGTAGTGATACTGTAGATGGGTAGCTGGGTCACCAGTTCTGCTTTCTTTTGTTTCGTGGCCCATAGTACCGTCATGCATGCTTTTGTTGAAAATACACTGGTTTTTCTGTTCGGGTAGTTCAGTGTGCACAGTTTTGCCTGTGTTGCGTTCTTTAAAATAAAATCCTAGATTAACTTTAACAAATATTACGTATTGTAATAACACATACTTAGTTGTGAACTTAATCAAATCTTGCACGCCCGTATCAAATAATCTTATGTAGAAGTCAAATTTACGCACTGTGTTAAAGACGCTAAATGTATTTTTTTTTAAATTTTGTGTAATTATAGTTCAGGATACAGTGGTGGGCGAAATGGGTGGGCGTAAATAATGGAAACAATAAGAAGCGACAAAGTGGGAAATTTTAATGAGAATGACTTGCTGACAACTTAAGCCCTTGAAGAGCTTATTTTACTCACACTTTGAGACAATATTCACAATTTTTCGGAAAGTAGGGCAAGAGGCCTTCCGCTGACGAAAAAAGCGAGCCATAGTTTCGTAAACGCGGGGGAGACTCAGGTAATCTCCAGCGAGTGGAGAGCTAATTAAGGCTAGTGGGCTCATCGCCGGTTTTGGCGAGATAGTTAGGTTAAGCGCAATGAGAACCCTTGACACGACGGGGTTTAGCAATTATTCATTCGTGTTGATACTAACCAACACAATGGGATCTAGGTTTTAATATCGCCATAATTTTCATTGGAAACAGCCTTACATTTCGCTAATTATCGCAGGATTTTCATTTGATTCATTCGCAGGGTGAGTAAGAATAATTCATTTCATCCTTCTTCAGTACAAAGTACGTTCCAATTGAACGTAAAATATGTAAGCTTTAGTTTACCCCAAAGATTTTTAAACTGTGTGGGGGTAATCAAGAATTTCGTGCAACTAAACATAACAAAATATTTCAGTTTTCAATGGTACTATACAAGTTTCGCGTAAATTTTAATAATTTCCTTTCAAAAAAACGATTTCATGGACATTTGCAAATAACATTTCAATATTGTCACGTACAAATAGCCATTTTTTTGTATTGCTTTAAATAAGAATTAACTTTCTCGGTCAAACTGTCTTAAAATGATACATCACAGTCAAGGAAGCGTCATGTGTGAAACTGGGGACCCGAGGCCAGTTTCCTACGTCCACTGTCAAATTTTAACGTTATGTTTTTATTCCAGTGCATCTCTCGCAAGAGATTGCGGCAGAAAAATGCACTGAGCCGTCACGGAGAGATGACTAGCCTGGCTGAAAGCGTTGTGACTGGTATTTTAGAGAGAGCTGATGAGAAAAACGTAATAAGTCTTAACCTTTGAAATTCTACATAAGAAATATACATAGAATCGCTTGCATATTGCTCACGGGTTTGTCAAAAGAGGACAGTAATGCACAGCTACCACCCATTCATCGTACAGTCCCGATTTAGCGCCTTCAGACTTCCATCTCTTTGGGCCTCTGAATGATGGACTACGTGGCGAACATTTTCAAGACTCGGATGCTGTTGTCAAAGCTGTAAGGAAGTGGTTAGCCTCAGCTGGTTCCGATTTTTACCAGCGCGGCATGCAGGCTCTCGTTCATCGTTGGCAAAAGTGCATAACGAATGGTGGTGACTATGTGGAAAAATGACAGTCTGTAGCTGAAACATTGCTCTATTTAGCTGTGCTGTTGTGATTTATGTATCTCCTGTAGTTTCCGTGAATAAAAATAGGAGGCATTACTTTCGGAACGACCCTCGTATAAGCCCTACCCCAATCCAGGAACGGTATAGTCTCTAAACTCGCCGACAATCGTCCAAGTGCCGTCGGTAAAATTGCATGAAATTAAATTCCTCCTCACCGTTGAGCTTGAAACCATAATTTTACGGGTCGAATATGGACAGTTTAATTCGTAAATATGCACATGAAATAAAAATTAATAAAGGCTGGAAGCCTTACGTCTCCTGTCGCACGCATAAGTCTCCGCACGCAGAATCCGACGCTTAAGAATTACGACTGCATACCATGTTTATGCATTTTAATATGCATCAATGAGCACCACCTTAGCCGAGCTCAAAACGATATTTTCTCTCTTCTTCCCAAGGAATAAAATATTCACAAATATGGGCGTCAAGAAACACCAATTAAGGGAGTTAAGCCCGCTCCCTTCTAAGAGGAAACACCAATAGATGTAAAATATTCAAACATGGCGGGCGAATTTTTTTGAATAAATTGCCATGAGAAAAATTCGGCCTGGACCGGGAATTGAACCACGGATCTTTTTTTGTATCATCTAGTTGCCTTGTATCCGCCAAAAATTGCCATGGGAATTAGGAAGCCTGGATAGCGTAGTGTTCTGCGCATTGGTCCGGCGAACCAAAGGTCCGTGGTACCATTCCCGGTCCAGGCCGAATTTTTCTTATGGCAATTTATTCAAACCAATAGATGTCTCGAATTTTAATAAAGTGACAGTTTCAAATGACTACTTGGACAGATTGTCTCGTTAGCTACTTAAAAATTAATAATAATTAGATATTGTATTAAATAATGTGTGAATATGTGCGGGAAAAAAATCGATCTTCAATTCCGTTCACGATTTCGTCACCGTGATACCATTATGGCGCTGTTAATTGGTAAATTAATACGTAATTATGCCTAAATATTAATTATGTTTTGTTTATTAAAAATAACGCCACCCTTAGCGGTCTTCAGTAAAATAACAATTCTCTGCTGCGTAAGGTAGTTTGAGCGAAATATCATTTCAACTAAATACCGATGAATTTGTTCTCATTTTAAAGAGAAACATTTCACCCATCCTGAAATACCAATATATCAGCCCCACACCGAACTACTTTCCGAGATTTTTTAAGGAAAAATACCTTCTCTTTTACATGGGAAATGGTACGTTTATGCTCTCCGGAGAGAAATTTTCTAAAAATATTAGGAATTTTTAACACTTAGATCTCGTAAAAATATTAACAGTGAGTAGTTTGTATGTTTTCTCAACTATTTTTGAAAGTCAATCACATGGTTACCGCACACATTTTTTCAGGATCGTAGAAAACCTTCCTTTTGAAGGACCTTTAAACGTACCTCGTGAAAAAATGAGACAAATGAAAGACTTTTATAGATATTTGAATTTGATCGCTCAGAATTTCAGTCATGTCAAGGTACATTATCGAACAATTAAAAATGCAATATTTAATTCATGCTTTATTCAGCTGCTGGAATTAAAACGTGTAATTCGAATTTGGTCCCCATTATGACTAGGGAACTATCACGGTCAAACTGCCTTAAAATGATTCATCACAGTCATTATACAAATGCATGCATGATAAATGAGAAGAATCATGCGCAAACATGTCCATCAAAACTTTGTTGGAAGATTAGTCAATGAAGGGAACTTAGTTCAACAAGCGACGCAAATTTAACTAGGTATCGCGAAATTTTTATTTCCAAAACCGTGCTTTTTAATGTATGATAAGAGCTTTCCTTAAAGTTAAAAGGTGATTGCTAGGTTTGGGATTTAAATGTCAGGAAATATTTTTTCGCTCTGACCTTTCCCAGCTTCATTTAAATATGTTTACTATAAATGTGCTGTGGAGCGTTAGTCCTGTGAGGAAAAATATGATGGGCTGTAAAAGCATTCCTCCGCACATTATTGCGTGGGAGTAAAATATTTTTGAAAATGGTAACATTTTGGCTCAATGACGCATTGGCGCATTTAGTGGTGCTAAGGAGTGTATGAAAATGGTTTTGCTGAGGAAAGTCCAAGACGCACAGTGGGCTGAAAAAAACATCTTTTTTTTCAGACAGGAAGTTGAAAATTTGCGTCATTACTTTCAAATAATTGTTGCATAAGATGTCATGTTTCTATTTCCAAAGCTTTTACTAGTTAACAATTGGCGATGGAGTAAAGTTCAACAATTTTCATGATGTACGGCAGTGCTCGATTCCCTATGAAAATCTCCGATTTCAAACTTTTATAGAACCCCTTGCAACGCATATGTGGAATAAAATTTATTGTATTCAATTAAACTACTTATCGTCTTTAACTTAATGTCAGTTTTATGTCATTTTCATTGTATGTGAATTTTTTATTAAAGAAAACGGTAGACAATGTTTTATTCTTTTCTTTGAAGGCTTCCGCGACTCTTATAATTATTAATATAGCTCTTTTCAGGTATTTCCGTCGCGTGTTTGGTTTTTTGACAACAGTTTCTCCCCTCTTCCTGGGGGCGTCTTCAGGTCCGTTGGACATTTTTGTAATTTACAAAATTACAAAAATTGTCAAAAATTTACAAAATTACAAAATTACAAAATTACAAAAATTTACAAAATTACAAAAAAAATGAAATTACAAAAATGTCCAACGGACCTGAAGGCGCCCCCAGGAAGAGGGGAGAAACTGTTGTCAAAAAAACCAAACACGCGACGGAAATACCTGAAAAGAGCAATATTAATAATGTTTTATTCTATTTTTTAAGTTGGAATCAGCAAAAAATTTAGGCAAAAAACTTCTCCAATGGCGGTAGTAATTGGTACTACTCGTAAAAAGGAAGAAAATTATATTTGCTGTGTTGGTTAAATGGAAGCGTTGGTGACTAACCACAACCGTTCAACCAGAAAACCCTCTGTGGTGGTTTATGGGGATGTAAATTCCTCGCCAGTGACCACTCAAAGTCACACGCACTCGACCCAAAAAAAGGAATCCTTCATAGGGCTAAAGAGACACCGTTAAGGATGCCTGGATTATAACCACAAAAGCACTCTTTGTGAATGTTGATGGAAATCAGACAGCGTCAAGAAGCTGTGGTATGGGCGGATTAAAAGTCGCAGACTTTGTAATATGGATGAATCCTCGTTTAAACAACGAATACAATTGTAGAGTGCAATTCACAGTAGAAAAATCATTCGCCTGGACAAGGGATCGAACCCATATCCCAAGATTTCGCGCCGGGTGCTCTTAAGAATGAAGCTATCCAGGCATCCTCTTCCAACATGAATCTCATGATTAGAGCACTCGACATCGCAAAATCGAGGGATCTGAATTCCATTCCTTGTCCAGGCGGATGATTTTTCCCCTGTGAATTTCACACAAATGTGTGAACACCATCGGTTGACTCCGTTTAAGTAACTGCGCGACTAGTTCCGTAGTTCTTTGAAAACGAATACAATAATGATAGAGAATATAAAACGGGTTGAGTGCAATGGGTTGATAGAGAAATCCATGGGTAATTAATCTTGGTGCATGAGACGCGCGAGGGGGAGAATAATTCGTGCCTGAGTAACAGGAGTAGGTACATTCAAGAAATAAAACGCATGCGTGCATGAAAATGCACGAGGTGTGAGTGACACGCAACAAGGAAGCGTCATGTGTGGAACTGGGGACCCGGGGCCAGTTTCCTACGTCCACTGTCAAATTTTAGCGTTATGTTTTTATTTCAGTGCAAGTCTCGCAAGAGATTGCGGCAGAAAAATGCACTGAGCCGTCACGGAGAGATGATTAGCCTGGCTGAAAGCGTTGTGACTGGTATTTTAGAGAGAGCTGATGAGAAAAACGTAATAAGTCTTTACCTTTGAAATTATACATAAGAAATGTACATAGAATTGCTTGAATATTGCTCATGGGTTTGTCAAAAGAGGAAAGTAATGCACAGCTGCCACCCATTCATCAGTAATTACTGGTGTTTAAGGTAATAGACCATTCCTGTTCCAAAACCACCCTTGTTCTTTTTAGTGAAAGGTGCAAATTTAATATATACTAGATACCCATCCATGTCCAATACTCCTCTTGTTACTTCAAAAGATGAAGAATATTTATTTCGAAACTTCACTTATTTTGGTGAGGTGAAGAAATTGAAGTTCCACCAAACTTTGAATACTTAACATAATTTTGTTAGTTTCTTTAGTGTAATATAACTCTCAGTTTGTTCCCAAATATGAATTTCTTCTCTGTCGATAATGTCATATCTTTCGCTAAAATCCACGATGAGACCACAGAAGTCCTTATCGAATGCCTTGTATTTTGATGTGAAAAGTCTGATACTACAGTCATACTTTTCCAGGGATTTTAATGTTAACGTGCAACGCGTTTCGACTCCCAGAGTTATCATCGGGTACAAGACAGTACTTGTGTCTGATGATGATTCCGTTTGTCGAACCGCGAGGAATATGATAATTAAAATCTGTAGATAAATGAGCTTGTTTATTGTTAATGCTTGATGATGATGTAGCACATCGAAACCTAGGTCGACTAAAATTTATTTAAGTGGACAATTGCCTTTGCTCTCATTCGTAATGATGAATTCTTCTCTCCACATAAAGCCAGATACTTCTCTTTTTGTTGTTTCTTGTTACGACGAAATTCCACTATATACTGTCTGGATATGTGTTTATGATTTTCATATGGTTTCTGTGATTATGCATATTTGCGCTGTTGTTAACTGTTGTCGTCCTTGTAAACCCACTTGTGGTTTTCTGCTATTATCTCAATGTAGCTTCAGTTACGGTGGATTTTTATCCATGAAATGCTTGCCTGCTAAGACAAGCTAGAGATCCTGAGTGTAACAGTCCTAAACCGTTCCTGCCGTTCACATTTTTTCATTTGTCGCATCTCTGCAGACGCCTCCGGTGGTCCGTGCAGCCTCGGAGACCCGGCAAAGTCGCCCAAGGCCCGTCATCATGTTTCACAGCGGTCGGACCACCCGATCTCTTCTCGATTCCCCGAGGTGAGACTCGAACCTGGGACCGATGGGTAAGCGGTACATTTCCCAGCTGACTAACTCAGCGGGCGTCCAGCAAAAACCACATAATTTGAAAAATTTCACGGCCGCTTGAGCACCTTGATGAGAAAAGTAGGAAGGACCTTTTTTTTATATATCCAGGCCTGACCTTTTTCCTCGGGAAGAAAGTTTCGGAAACTTTACTCGAGGAGTTTTTATGTTTGTGTTCCGAAAAATGTTTCTGAGGCTCATCATGAAAGTTGATTACGAGTGCCTATACCTACTATCAACCAACCTTTGATTACGTTGTTATGAAAGGAGTTTTGTACTGCCCACCGGGGTAAGAATAGAATAGAATAAGAATAAGAATACTTTATTTTTCTCTGGGTACATCATCCCTAAGAGCATTACAAAAATTATCGAAAACAATATACAAAAAAATAAGCATTAAAAACCACAAAGAGAGTAGAAAAGTGTGAGAAAAACTTATCCGATGTTTATCAGTGAGAAATCCAAAGTAAAAAGTTCGGAGCTAAAAACAATGTACAATTGAACAAGCATTAAGTAGCACAAAGAGAGTAAAATATGTGAGACAAACTTATTAGATATCAACAGTGAGAAGTCCAAAGTACCAAGTTCGGAACTACTTCGCAAGCAGGTAATGAGATGTTTTGGCTTTAAAGGCAGAAAGAGTCTGACTGCATTTGATATAGTTCGGTGGAGAGTTCCATGTTGCCGTGGCGCTGACTACAAATGATAGGTGATATTTTGAGGTACGATGCGCGGGGCAGTACAGATTGGCAGGGTCACTCCTGGTAGACATGCTCCGAAATAGTGGAGGTCTACTAAATAAGTCTTAGATATACCGAGATTCTCTCCGGGAAAATAGCACGTATAGAAATGTGCAGAGCATGTATTGGCGTCTGTTTTCAATGCTAAGCCAGGCTAGTTGTGCTCTATATGGAGTGATATGCTCGGCTCGGCGAATATTAAAAATTTATCGAATGCAGGAGTTCTGCAACCGCTGGAGTCTCTCTTTATGTTCATTAGTCAAGTCACTGAAGACTAATGAGCAATAGTCAAAATGTGGAAAAACTAGTGTAGTGATAAGTTATAAATTATGGTGGTAAAGAGGTACACGCAATGAGTTTTCAACGATTTACGCTATTTTCATTCTCCAAATTTACACGAAAAATAAAAAAAAAACGTTGTATGAGTCTTAAAATAGCTTGTGGATTTCTCAAAACTTTCTTTTTTAATCTCAACTAATATTCATAATGTTCCATGATATCCCACCGAAAGTCGGTAATCATATATTTGAATTTTTCGATTAATTAACGCTTTTTGTACCATAGTCCGTGAGTACTGACTCTTGTTACTCTGACTAAACGAGAAATTTTGCACTTGTATTTCGTTGTTAGCCCCAGAAAGTTGCGAAAAAACGGTCGATTTTTATGAGCAATACCTCGCCAACCTTTATCAAATAGTTTTAAGGCTTGGTCACACGATACAATAACCCGTTCGTGTTCACGTACAAGTTCATGTACGAATGCATGAACAAAATAGAACCAAATAGAGCAGGTCCTATTTCCCTATTCATGCGTTCCTGCATTCGCACAAGTTGGTGTGGTTACTCGGCGAATTTTCGCGTTCATTCACGCCCTCATGCATTCACACATTAACTGGTACGGGTTGATGTACCGTGTAACCAGTGTTCTACCCACTGTTTCATTGTTTTTTTTAACAAAAACTGATATGACCTGAAGAATCGTCTTCAGATCTAAAGGTGGACCGAAACCGTGTTGCTCTAAAATCGTTGCATTGTGGATGCTGTTTCGCTGCGAATAAAGAAATAACACCGGTTTTTACCGAATCTGTGCTTCATTCCTTGTGTTAAATTTTGATTAACTATGTTTCTTAGTTTGCGGAAGCAATGATGATGAAGGATCAATACCTTCCAACTGGCCGACTGGGTTTCGTGTTTCGCTCTCAAACTTCGACTGAGGTATTAATGATGGCGATTTACCTCGTAGGCTTCCGCGGATGCAGTGTTGACTGTTCCTTTTTTCGGGATTCATTCCGCGATGTATGTTTTAAGAAAACAATATTTCGCTTGTCCGCCTGCTAGCCTCATCAGGTTAACTGAACTGACTTCTTAGTCTCGCTGGTCTTTATTTTTATTTTTTTATTTTATTTTTTTCGTTTTTTAAAATCTTCTACAAACAGAAATTTGGAGCTGCAATGGCTTCGCCTCTTTCTCCCGTGATAGCTGACCTATTCATGGAGGTTTTAGAACAAAAGCGCTGCAATCTTACGACAAAAAAAAACAAAACTATTCGTAAGATACGTGGATGATACTTTCGCTATCTGGCCTCACGGAAGAGAAGAGCTGGAAAAGTTCCTGCAACATCTAAATGGACAAAGCAACTCTATTAAATTCACAATGGAAATAGAAAAGGACAACCGCCTTCCATTCTTAGACGCTATGGTCCAGAAAAAAGAAAATAGGACATTAGGTCATTCTGTGTACTGGAAAAGCACCCACTTTGATCGCTACCTACATGCAACATCGCTCCACCACCCTCAACGGAAACCTTCAGTCATGAGAATGCTGTATCATGGAGCTTTTATGATATCTGACGCAGATTCCATCGCCGGCGAAAAGCAGCTATTATTAAGGGCATTTGAGAACAATGATTTCCGACGTGACTACATCTTAAAAACTGCACTGGAAAGAAAAAAGAAATTCTCTCGTGGTCCGAAATAAAAATCCCACTGACCCGACAGAAAACAGAGAGAAACCAAAGGCATATGCCACTCTTTCCTTATGTGTGTGGAACTACGGAGAAAATCTCCAGAGTTCTATCGAGTACGTACATACTCAGCAGATTCACATGCACGACGAAGACAGGGGACGTACTTCTGAAAGCCAAAGACCCGCTTTCACGGAACCTCCACGGAGGAATATATGAAGTTTTGTGCAGCTGTGGTCATTCGTATGTAGGCCAGACATGCAGAGCCCTAAAAATACGCCTCTAATGGCCGGTTGCAAGAAAATTTAGTTATGGAATCAATAGTTATGAGATCCATAAAGTTATAGAACTCATAAATATATTCGGGTTGCAGGAACACATCTATTAGTTACTTAACTTATTTACCAATAGTTACTAGCTTCGAATATTTGATCTAATCTTCCACCGCGGGATTAAACTTATGAAAGTTTAGCATATGAATAATTGATAATGCACATTATAATTAGTCAGTAAGAGTAAACAAACTGGTCACTTGTCTCAAAACAACTCTCTCATCAAGTAATTAATACTCCAAGCGGTTCATTGCGCATCCGCCATCTTGGCTACTTATGGAACTCATAACTCCATCCCATAAGTTATGAGACCAATGAAATTATTGAATGTTTGTGCAACACTTATTGAATGGTTGCCATGGCTTATGGGTCCCATAACTTTATGGAATACATATGTTACGTTCCTGCAACTGGCCATAAGAGCATCAATGGGCAATTAAAAATGATAATTACCACATTTCTGCAATAGCCGAACACCATCTCAGCGGCCCCACTCTTAATTTCAACTTTGAGGAGACGAGATTAATATCTTGGGAAATACGCTATTACCCAAGATTAATCAGGGAGGCTGTGGAAATTGCGAAGAGACCGGAGAACGTCAACAGAGAAGACGGTTACAAGTTGAGCAGCAGTCTAAAACGATTTTTTTCAAATTTAAATTCTGGCAACAATGGGAGTCCACGCTCATATTTATAAAGACGAGCGAGACTAAGAAGTCAGTTCAGTTAACCTGATGAAGCTGGCAGGAGGACCAGCGAAATATTGTTTTCTTAAAACATACATCGCGGAATGAATCCCGAAAAAAGAAACAGTCATGATGACGATTTACCATCTTACAACTCGTCACCAAGGTTACGTGAAATATTTCCAGAGGAATGAGCTTGAAATCACGAGAGTACTGTAAGAAAACCAAACGCGCTCTATTAGGCAGGGACGATGAACTTCTGTCATCGGAACTTAACAACGTTCTATCGTGGTGCGAGGAGTGGGGTTTAGAATTAAATATTAGAAAATGCACCACAGTTCACTTCCTCCAAAAGCCATCACACAAATGCCATGCTTATAATGTTGGTGGAATAAACTTAAAATCTTCAGATACAGTAAAATATTTTGGAATTACCTTAACTTCTTATATGTCGTGGGGAACACACATAAAAAACATATGCGGCAGAACAATCAAGACACAAGTTTTTGTTAAGCGTATGATAGAAAGGTTCTCGGATGAAAAAGTAAAAGAGAGATGCTACTTCGCTCTGGTTAGGCCATACCTCGAATACGCCGCGAGCATTTAGGACTTAAAGATCTAACCGAAAAAATTAATAAAATACAAAGACGTCACTTGTCAGCGGGGCCCGTCGTCTTGGATATGGGTAAACAACACCGCAAAGCGTACCTCGCTTTGCTGATATCTTCGGCAATTCGGTGATTTTCTTGTTAATTCTTCAATATAACTTAACATTTTTCATCTACATCTTTATCAACCTATTAACCATGCAAACCACTGCAATGGTATTCTGCAAGATGTGAGTTATTACCATCATTCCCTGCAATACAGGTATGCTACCAGTGCAACAGATGCTATTGAATTCTACAGCTACATATTACACATACAAAACCTATGTGGCACAGCACTAAAGAAACTAGGCTATGTTAAACGTATGAGGGGAAGGTCCTCGGATGAAAACGTCAAAGAGAGATGCTACCTCGATCTGGTTAGGCCACACCTCGAATACGCAGCGAACATTTGGGACCATTGTCATAAAGATTTAACCAAAAAAAAACAAAATACAAAAGAAAGCTGCGTGATTCATTAAAAACTGCTATGAGCGAACATATAGTGCCTCACAACTTTTATAGGGATTAAGGTGGGAGCCCCTAGAGACTCGAAGGCTACTCGCTAGGCTTAGGTTGCTTGAGAAATTCAGAACTGATGTGTTTCAGAGCGACACAGAGAATATTATCATGACGCCTTACAACAACTGGAGGTCTGACGGAAGCGATAAAATAAGAGAGATAAATTGTCGAACGGATAGGTACAAAAATTCGTTATTTCCGCGCGCAATAAGTGACAACAATAAAAACTGAGCTCCGCTAATTACACTCCTATAATACATGTCACCATTTCACTTCTTAAAACCTTATATCTTTACAAGGCTGGTAACGTAACACCCCCTGCCACATGCCCATGCGGCGACTCGCAGGGTATGATGTAGATGTAGCTTAGTTCGTACTGCTGTGCGGTCTATTCCCCGCGTCCGGTGGTCGTCTCTGCTGTCCCCGCGCACACTGGCTTCCCGATCCCATAGCACAGCAAATTCAGTCGAAACGGTGAATTTTTCATGCAATTTCGAGAACTTGGATCCGTTTAACTAGAAGAATGAAATATTTCTAGTTTGGAGCCTCTATGGAGAAACTCATTCAATACTCCAGTGCTAGCTTGGGACACCACGGTATCCCAAAGTCATATGAGGTTTTAGAATTCCTGCTTTGTAATGCAACGTAGTCTTCTCATCATTACAATACCTTTCAAGCAAAGCTTTCATATCCACCGCCGTCGCATCAACCCTGGGACTATATATACCGTCAGTTTCCCGTGGCAAAGTCGTTTGGGACCCCTTAAGGTAGTCCGAGCGACATATCATTTTACGTAGAATTCAATGAATTTGGTCTCATTTTAAAGAAAAATATCTCACCCATCTAATGACACAAAAAATTTAACTTCTTATCACGTTACTTTCAGAGATATTTTCCAAAAAATACCAGCCCTTTTACATGGGAAACGGTACGTGCACGCACTCCAGAGAGTTATTTTTACAAAATGAGGTATGACTAACACTTAGATGTCGTAAAAAAACTAACAGTGTGTAGTTTGCATGTTTTCTCAAATATATTTGAAAGTTAATCATATTGTCACCGCAGTAGGTTCTTGGATATCACAAAAAAACTTCCGTTTTGTACGAGTTTCAAACGCACCGCGCGGAAAAAATGAGTCAAGTTAAAGACTTATTTAGATATTTTCATTTAATTACTTACAATTTCGGTCATATAAAACTACATTATAACACCATTAAGAATGCAATATTTAATTGATGTGTCCTACAGCTGGTGTAATTAAAACGTATAATTGGAATATGGTTTCCATCACGACTAGGGAACTATCTCGCTCGGACTACCTTAATATCCCACGCGACCTCTAACGTGGCAGTTTTGTACTACAGTCAACATGAAGCTTTTCTATTCGTCGGTTGGATAAGTTTTCTATTATTTATTTTGTTGTAACAGTTATCTCGTGGCAAACTCATGGGAGCACCTGAGTTCTATACGCTATATTTTTCCTCTTGCACCTCTTGCACCACCACGATAAATTGTTCATTATTGGTAGGATATTGTATGGCAATATTTTGTTGATTCGATAGATTTAATACCAAATTCACTTCTTTTTATTTGATTGAACGTGGCCAGCCGATGACAGTGTAACAGAATGTTTAATATTGTGACTATTCAAAATGTGACTGTGATTTGAACTATTACAAACAAGGTTGCTTGAGAAATTCAGAACGTTGTGTTTCAGAGTGATACAGAGAAAATTATCATGACTCTTCACTACATCTCTAGGTCTGGCAGACGCAATAAAATAAGAGAGATACACTGCCGAACAGATAGGTGCAAAAGCTCGTTCTTTCCGCGAACAATAAGTGACCACAATAAAAACTGAGCTCCACTAAATACACTCCCATAATACACGTCACCATTTCACCTCCCAAAAAACACACAACTTTACACGGCTGGTGACCTAATACCCCCTGCCACATGCCCATGCAGCTGCCCGCGGGGTATTATGTAGATGTAGAAACATTATAATAAAGATTTTGTCGAATTTATTTAAAATATTGTGTGTGAGAGTATGTATAAAAATAAAGTGTGGGTATTGTACCCACAATATAAGAGTGGAAATTGCCGAAGTGTTTATTTTCCAATATGGAAATCCATAGGTTCCACAAAGTTAGTGCCAATACGCTCTCTTAAGTGTGTCTATTGCTTTTGATAACCATTCAATGCCCAAGTTAGACACGCTAACTAATAGCACTAAACTTTTGGACGGGTATTAATTTTCATCTTCTGAATTCAAGTTCTAAATGAATACCTACTATAGCTATCATAATCTCAAGAAATGGAACTACGTCAGATTTCCACATAATACAGTCTAGGACATCGATGTAGGTTTCAACAATACTTGGGTCATTTTCATGGTATTACTCAACAGTAGGAAGCATATATATTTTTTCTACGTAATTAATCGGTTCTCACTTCTACGAGAAAAGACTTTCCTATCTTCATGGAGTATTCATTTGAATGGCGCGGTACCTCGTCATTGTTATTGTATCTTGTTAGTGTAACTAACCTCTTGCAACATCTTGGATGGGAATCGCTTTCAGACTGTCGATTAAAAATTATAGCGTATACGCCTTTTCTTCTGCCAGTAGATGGAGCCGTACACGTTAGTACTTAGAATACTTTGCCCGAGTTTAGGATCCTCATTAGCTAGACTTAAAAACTGAGTTAGAACGCGTGCAGAGAAGATCAGCAAGATACGTGAATAGCCGTTATGATAGTCTCGTTAACATTACTGACCTCTTGCAACAACTTGGATAGGAATCGATTTAAGACCGTCAGTTGAAAATTAGACTTAATTTTTTATGTAAATTTAAAACCGATTTATTTTAAGACGAAGTTTTCCGAATCTTTCGAACTCCAAAATAATACGGTAGATCAGATAATGGGAATAAAATAAGGTAAATAGATGGTAGAACAGACAGGTTTATAATTTCGTTCTCCTCGCGATCAATAGGAGACCGTAATGGCTGAGTTAAAAGACTTTGAAGTAGGTTAGTTGACAGGCAGAGTAGCTGATTTATTCATATGCACCCTAATGCATGCTTCTAAATCTGCCGAGTAGTGCTAACACCGTGCTTTACATGTTCCCTGCACGACTCTTTTGTCACGTTTATATAGTTGGAATATAGGTTATTTTAGTTCTTTCTGTAGCATTTGTAGCATATCGATAATGTGGTACTTGTACAGTAGAGCGCCAATAATCCGGACGTCACAAATCCGGACCGTCGATAATCCGAATTCACATCCGGCGAAAAATAAGTTGAAGTGAATGCAATGCACATATTTGTCAAAATCGTTTATGAAAGAAGCATTGCAATGTATTTCATGAAAATATTACGTAATAGGCTCATATTAATTAATGGTTTTATCTGATCTCATTAATTAACTACGATACTAAAGTGAATTACTGTTTTTACGGTTTTTAGCTAATTAGTTCCTTTATGTTTAAGGCATCAAACGGCCGGCCTGTTTTTGGTTCTGTACGAAAATCCGGACTTTTTGATAATCCGGTTTGGTTCCGGTGACAACTGATCCGGATTATCGTCGCTCGGAGCATATCAAGGAATGAGTGCTTGTCTAAGGAAGCGAAAATTGCCGTGTGCAAAAGTGGACTTCTTCCCACTTTGCTATATGATAGTGAAACATGGGTGTGTCAGGATAGATATAAGAGTAGACTAAACGCCTTGGGTATGAGTTATCTGAGGAGTATTTGCGCCAAAAGTAGGATGGATAGGGTCAGGAATGAGTGGGTCATGAATGAATGTGGGTTAAATGCTCCAGTAATGGACGTGTATGAAAGAAGTGTGCTTTGTTGGTTTGGCCATGCTGAGAGAATGGACGAGAGTCGAATGACGAAACAGATATATGAGAGTAGAATGAATGGTGCGAGAGGTAGAAGCAGGCCGAGAAAGTTGTGGTTGAATGTGGTTGAGGAAATTCTTAGGAGGAGGAATATTAGGAGTCTTAAAAACAGGAGGGCGTGTATGAAACAGTGTATGGGGGTAAATGAGGCAAAAAGGTTTGCAAGGATAGGTCAGAATGGAGGAAATAATTGAAGCAGAGTTAGGTGTACAAATATGTATTAATGAGTGAAACATTTTGACTGTGCCTACCCCGGAAGGGAACGGCGTGATGGGTATGTATGTACGTATGTGCTGTAGGTGGAAGTAAATTTCTTCACTGTAGTTCATGTTTATTATAAGTCAGCCCCTGCCAAACACCCTTGTTGTTTCTTGCGGGGCAATAAGTAGATGTAGATAGATGTAGATGAGTGGCGGCAGCGGGTGAGAAAAATAAGATTGATTTTGAAACTATTCATGACTTATGGGCTTCAAAACGGGTTTTAAGGAACTTCTGTGCCGCGGGGCTCATAGCGAACGGGCTTCGCCCGGGAAGTTCCCGAGGCCGTCGTCGGATGATGATGGGCTGTTTAAATCGCGTTCACTTCCTCCTTCATCGCGAGAAGATGAGGAATCACGCCGGTCGAGTGGCGCAGCGGGCCGGGGACCCACTCTGCTACCGCCCACGATGCAAACGCGGGATGTGTCTCGGTGCCTACCGGGAGGGATCGGAATAACGATGTGGCCACATTAAAGCAAATTGCTTAATGCTATAGCGCGCGGCCGATAGTATTCCTGGGTGCCCCATAAAATTCTTCCACCTCACCATTTTTGGTAGGAAATAATGAGTGCCTAATTCGTGAATTTTACCACCTATAAATCAAAGGAACTGGCTTGTCAAGATAACGGTTCGACGAAGATTTTTGTTCTCTTTTGACGAGTGCGCGGCGGCTTTCATGGCTAAATCACGGTCGAACCGAAGATGAATGCATTTTTTTGCAATGAGCGCGGTAAAAATAGCCAGAAAATATATCTGTGCGTGAAGTTACCATTTTTATAAACCTATTTTCACTTGGAACCAAGGGGTTAACTCCGTAAAATGTTATCGTTTCGATGGTGTGAAATATTATAATAGGCTTTAAAGCAAACCTAGTCCATTCGAATTTGAAATAGTTAATTTTTAACACATTGGTGAAACCTAAGTTCTCGGAAAAGTTAACCAAGTTAAAACAGCTAAGAAACTTTGACCTGCCTTAATACTGATCGCACTGAATCACGATCAAAAATATACTGCGCTTCTTATAAGAATGATCGACACAGAATAGCGTCTTAATTTTCTTGGAAAGTGCCACTATTTTATCTAATGAGTTCACTATTTCCAAAATGCCTGTAATCCATCTCATAGAGAATGCACGTAAACTGACAAAAGGCTTCTTCAAGTGTTGCGAGCGCACTTCTTGAAAATGATTAGGTTTTTTTCCTCCAATTGAGCGTCTACATTTCAGCTTCGTCAACGTATATTATCTCTTGTGATACAATCATGCCCACATCGGTCCACGAAACCTTAATCAGTCGATTTACCATCGCAGAAGCACACAACTCATCATACTTCACGCGAACAAGAAAAGAAATTTTACTCACCGGCCGAACCTCTCGATGGAAATCCTCTCAAACTCTCCGAAAGTATTGTACCTTGGTCACAATCACGTAAACATGTATTTCCACCAAACTACCGAGTCACGACCAATCACACACACGGGTATGAATGAGGAGGATGCTTCTATCGGTGCGCCCAAGTCAGTTTATTCACTGCACACGCACACGAGACCTCACCGCGTGGCTTCCACGATGGCCGCACACGGCCGACTGAAGTAGCCCCTCCGTCGAGCGGCTTTTAGGAACTTCCCTACGCTTGCCACCGTTGGCTGGGAACTTAAATTCGCGATCTTCTCCTTCCCCTCCCGTGCGCGGAGTGATGAGGCAGGCGCAGCCGTAGTAATACCCCGCTGTACCGGCTTATGATTCCGGAGGGGGTGTGTTTTATTTCCGGCCCGGGGTGTGTTAAAACGAACGGAGGTGTTTTGGAGCAAATTTTCCGAGTAAAACACAGACAGTTTTTCCGTCTCGTTTTTTTCCCTTTGCGGAAAATGAAAGTGAGATGCGCTCAGATCGGGAGGAATATTCCGGGCGGGCGTCTGAAGCTGAAATGGAAAAGGATGAATGAGTGACAATTGTCTTTGAAAATCACTGTATGTCTGCATATTGTTTCGGATATGTTTAATTTATAAATTAACCAATAACCTAATTGACTGTCCATCTATACTGGAACAGATTAATTTTTACGTGCCCCCTAGAAACCTAAGATCTACTGATACTTTCCAGAGCAACTGGCACAGAACATGTTATGGAAAGAATGCCCCAATAGATAGGGCTATGAATCTATGCAACAACTGTAATGTTGATATTTTTACCTCTTTCTACAAATTTAAAATATATGTGAATCAGTGCCTTTGTTATTTAGATATAACTTATTATGGTAATAAATAATCCGAATTATATATATATATGTTTTTTTCTTCTTCTTCTCTGTATTTATTGTACTTTTTTAAACAGATTTTTAATGTCTCTCCTATCCTTTTATATTTTTTTGTATTTTTTATGATGACAAGTATTTAAGAAATTAAAATGAAAAATCTTGACTATTGTATTTTTATGAATGAATTTTTTTGTCTGAAGCGTATATATTATCATATTTTTTTATATTATTTATGATAAGTTTTTAAGAAATTTAACTGAAAAATCTTGACTATTGTATTTTTATGAATGAATTTGTTTGTCTGAAGCGTATATATTATCTTTTTTTATATATTACTTTGATGACAAGTATTTAAGAAAGTAAAATGAAAAATTCTTGACTTTCGCATTTTTATGAATAAATTTTTATGAATTTGTATGTCAGAAGCTTATAGTAAAAACCCACGTTAACATATATTTAATAGATTAAAAAATTATCCTTTATACTCTATCTGGTATGTCAAACTGACCTATAAATTTTACATGATTTAGGTAAATTGATTGTATGTGCAATTCTTTACACAATTCATTGTTTGCTTATGTACTACATGTATTTCAAGTGAAATTGGGTTTATATACCCGTGAATAAAGTTTATTATTATTTCCAAACATTGCATTTAACAAATGATGTGGTACGAAGTCACTCGCACGGGTGCATATACACCAGGGTTGAAATTCGCTATGAAATAATCATTTGACTTGACCGGGATTCGAACCCGGATCTCCCAATTGCCGGTCAGGTGTGTTAGTCAGTTACACCACCAAGCCATCTTCCTTCAAGGCGAGATCCGGATTCGAATCCCGGTCACGTCAAATGATTTTTTCATAGCGATTTTCAACCCTGGTTTATTATTATTATTATTATTATTATTATAAGTAGTAATTTAGCTATTAACGTTAGAGGTTGATTAAAACTGTATTATTTTTGTGATATTCTTGATTTTTCTTCTCCTTTTCTGCATCTCTTACTGTAGTCAGCCAGCAAAATTTGACGAATCAGGTGTATTTGTTATTTAAACCGTCCGTAAATGACCTGGAGATTTAACGCCGCGAGCATTTGGAACCCTCGTCTTAAAGATTTAACCAAAACATTAATGAAATACCAAAAAAAAAGAACGCTTCGTTAAAAATTGCTACGAGTGAACGTGTAGTGTGTCACGACTTTTAAGGAATTCAAGTGGGAGCCCCTAGAGACTCGGAGGCTGCACGCTAGGCTTAGATTGCTTGAGAAATTAGGGACGAGTGTTTTAGAGCGACACCGAGAATATTATCATGACGCCTCACTACATCTCTAGGCCTGACGGAAGCGATGAAATAAGAGAGTTAACAGATAGGAACAAAAATTCGTTCTTTCCGCACAAAATAAGCGAGCGCAATAAAACCAGAGCTCCACTAAACACACTCCCATAATACACGTCACCATTTCTCCTCCCAAAACTTTATCCCTGACATTTTCACAATGATGGTGTTCTAAAACCCCCTGCCATACACCCATGCGGCGGCTCACAGGGTATATGCAGATGTACCTGTAAATTGCAAACTTGCTCCCTTTGATTTTAATAAGTGATTTATTGATTGCGGGGAATGGTTTAAAATATCACGAATTATTACCTTTTCAATGGGTGCTTATTTTTTCCTCAAAAATTTTTAACTTTCCAAAACTCACGGCCAATTTCATCGACATTCGTAAAAATCAGGCCAACTCTACGTTATCTTACGCACAACTAACATTTAACGGGTCATGATTGAATTTCAGCATTTCACCAAGGACTGAAATCGTATTTTAACGACCCGTTAGCAAATGCTGCGTTTACATCAGGACATTGCGATCAAATGTGTTCTCATACTTTTTGGTGGCCTTGGTCTCGACACTCGGATAGAAAAATGAACATCGCCAATTTTAGTTGCGTAAAGAATTTGGGGAATGGCTTCCAAGAATTAGTGGTTTAGGAGTTCAAATCAAAATTCCTGTCTAATAGTAATATTTATGATTGAGTCATTGACAACCAAGCGACTTCAGTTCTAAAACGGGAGTTCTAAAACAGAAGTTTTTGCATAACATTAAAAAATGAAATTTTATACGTTGGCAATTTTAATGGTTACTAAAAATATTGGATAATGTGCATGGAAACAGTTCGGAAGTAGACGTTAAATATTAATTATATTTAATGTTTATGACAGTTTAGAGTATAAATCTAAATTTAAAGTCTACATCGAAGATTGTAAGACACTCTTAATGTGAGATACCTGTTATTTTTAAGGAGCTTTAAGGTACTTTTACGTTATTTATTCACACTTGTTCACACTCTTTAAATTTTATACCTCAAAGTTTTTCTTGAAATTTTGCATAATGTGATCTCACAGAAAACTCTTCAACGTGAAATCCATTAAAATGGGCTAATCACGTGAAAAAGTAATGAAAAATAGTAGCGCTGACTCTCTGAATAATGTAAAATTAGTTAAAAATAGGTTCATATATTTAATATGCACCCATACTTGAAAAAGGCAAATGGTAGGTACTTATCCGCATATTTTAAGCGGCACAATGTGTTTCACCGACTTGCGACATCTTCAGTAAGAAATTATTAAAAATACTGGTACATATGTGTATGTTGAATCACAACCATCTACCAGTATTGGCAAGGAAACACTAACGCTATTAGTAAAAAAATAGCAAACTCCGTCTTTTTGCCGATGATGTAGTAGTGTATAAGGAAATTAGAAATGAAGAGGACATCCAGTCTTTAGCTGAGGATTTAGATGCGATAGATGATTGGTGTGATAGTTGGCAGCTAGAATTAAATTTGAAGAAATGCGCGACAATGAACTTTTGGAAAAAGCATCGCTTTCCCCGCAATAGTTATTGCATCAAAGAAAAGAAAATATCTAACGTAGAATCTATTAAATACTTAGGCGTCACCATCACTGAACACATGTCATGGGGGAAACACATCAGGGAAATAACTAGTGTAGAAAACCGTAGATTAGGATTCGTGAAAAAGGTTCTAGGCAAATGCGATGAGAGAGTACGAGAAAGAAGCTATTTTACACTTGTCAGGCCTCATTTAGAATATGCCGCTAGTATATGGGATCCGTACGAGGAAGGCATGATAAAAGAATTAGAGCGCGTGCAAAGAAGATCCGCTAGGTTTGTTAAAGGACGTTATGATAATTGTATAAGTGTTACGAGTTTAATAGAAGAACTAGGATGGGAATTACTATCAGAACGCAGGTGAAAATTTAGGTTAAACCTTTTAAGTAAAGTCGAAACCGATTTGTTCACAGATGACGTTAGATATATATTAAGAACCCCTGCGTATTATGCTAGGTTTGATCATATTAACAAGATTAGAGAGATAGATTGTCGTACCGATAGATTTAAATGTCATTTTTCCCGCGTACCATAAGAGAGAACAATAGGCAGCGTAGCAAAGGGATAGGTAGGTGAATATATTTAGAGTAGTCTGTAGTGCATGATGCATGTAATAACAACCAATAATCCCTTTCTTATTATGTAGATTTTAACCATGTTGGCCTATTGTCTAGCATGTCTCCCTTAAATATCCTAGTTGCATGTCAATAGTGCATGTTTGGTGATCTTCACCCCTGCCACACACCCTCGTGGTGGCTCGCAGGGTAGTACGTTGATGTAGTAAATTTCACCCAATAGGTACTTCTCACAATTTGACTCAGGAAAGCTACAGTATCATACCGCTATTATGAACGTTCGGTTCATATTAAGGCTAGGAGGAAGAGCGTCTAAATTTAATGGAGCTGAAGCTATACTTACTTCTATCTGTGGATTTGTTGATTCTATACATGCGAACTTTAAGGCATTTATTTTATAAACGACCTTTTTATACGTAGATTGCTCTTAGTATCAGAGATGTACTGATTACGGTTCTTACTGTACGACATTAATAATCTAGCCAGTAAGTGATAAATTAATTTTAAAATATGGCCTCTTTTCCTAAGTGACACTTTCTAAACCCTTGACTTAAAGCTAATTAATTATAAGCCAAATTATCATTAATTAGTGTATTAATTTTAACATATTTTTATCCACTCATTCACCTCCAAGCATGTTTTGTCATTTTGCAATAGGAAATTCATTGGTTCCTGATTGTATCCAATCCCTTTAGTTATTTATTACGCTACAAGGCATACCTTTCTATTCCTTGCCTGCCTTCCCATTGGCACATTACCCCGTTTTTCCATAAGATACGTGACTGCACAAACAATCTCAAGAATTATAACTCACGTGGAAAATGATGAGCTCATCTGTGAAATTATGACGCCACTGGCACTTCGTTTGCTCAATCATAATTAGTTTATTTCAATACATATAAAAATGGGAATAGAATTTCCATGTAATAATGACTGCCTTTACTAACGCATGCATTAGCCATGAATAATTTCTTGGAGTGGAATTCAATTTCCTTTTCAAAATATATCAATGGAAAAATGTGCCACCAAAATTTTGTAAAATTGTCTTTATAAGCAAAAAGTCCAAAAGGTGATTTTAAATAGTAATTTTACCAACCGTAGCCTATTTTTATCCAGAAAATTAATCTAACGTCTGTCTCTGAAGTCTGCTCTCAGCGTGCTTTCCTCATTTATTTTCAGCCTCTCTTTTCCTGTTAATTAAAATAAAAAAACTAGTTCTGGGAAGAAAGTTTCATTTCGTCAATTACCAAAGACCCAAGTTGTCTAAACAAGCTGTTTCTCTGAAATTCTCTCTGGGACAATCGAGATTCGTTTCCACCTCCCCTAAAGAATTTCTTTTAATTAATGGAATGGAAGTGGCTTTAAAACTTGGTACCTGTTGGCGAACGAGTTTCTTCAGTGCTGTTAGAACACTTGAGAATACAAAAACAAGACAGGAAAGTATGAATCACATTCCTCTTCCTTACTTAATTACGGCAATGAACGCCTAATGGAGACAACCTTGTCAAGATAACTTAGATGCGATTATTTTCTCATCCGAAGATTTCGTGAATGTTCGCCAACTTGCAATGAAGCTAATACTTGAAGTACAAAAAATTGAAGGACATGTTCAAATAACTTGAAACTAATACAAATAAAATTTTCTATTTAAATATGATGAAGGTGAGAGATAAAATATTAAAATCGGGGAGGATCGGGTTGGTGTGGTGGCTAGAGCACTGGCTAACCATACGGACTGTCAGGGTTCAAATCCCTGCAGAAGCAGATGTTTGTCAGAGGAAACCCGGTCCCTACTTGAGTCTTGTTGAGGGCACTTCAAGTAAAGTACTCCGTCTGTCATGTCAAGACATGTCATGGGAGAAACACATGAGGGAAATAACTAGTGTAGCAAACCGTACGTTAGGATTCGTAAAAAGGGTTCCAGGCAAATGCGATGAAAGAGTACGAGAAAGAAGCTATTTTACACTTGTCAGGCCTCATTTAGAATATGCCGCTAGTGTATGGGATCCGTACGAGGAAGGTATGATTAAAGCATTAGAGCGGGTGCAAAGGAGATCTGCTAGGTTTTTTAAGGCCGTTATGATAATTGTATAAGTGTTACGAGCTTAATAGAAGAACTAGGATGGGAATTAGTATCAGAACGCAGGTTAAAATATAGGTTAAACCTTTTAAGTAAATTCGAAACCGATTTGTTCACAGATGACGTTAGATATATATTAAGAACCCCTGCGTATTATGCTAGGTTTGATCAGATTAACAAAAATAGAGAGATAGATTGTCGTACCGATAGATTTAAAATGTCATTTTTCCCGCATACCATAAGAGAGAACAATAGGCAGCGTAGCAAAGGGATAGGTAGGTGAATATAGTTAGAGTAGTCTGTAGTGCATGATGCATGTAATAACAACCAATAATCCCTTTCTTATTATGTAGATACTAACCATGTAGCTGCATGTGACCATATTATCTCGCATGTCTCCATTAAATATCCTAGTTGCATGTCAAAAGTGCATGTATGGTGATCTTCACCCCCTGCCACACACCCTCGTGGTGGCTCGCAGGGTATCACGTAGATGTAGATGTAGATTTCTGTCGGATGAGACGTCAAACCGTGGTCCCCTTGGCGCCTTTCGTTAAGAGCAGGCTAATGCCGACGCCGGGTTTCCTCCCTTACCTATCTCCTATGGCGCAAATGACCTAAGCTGTCGGTCGCCTCCCCAAAAATCCAATCCGATTAAAATCGCATATTTTGGTGCAACCAATACCATGGTATCAATCTTTAATTAAAGGCATTTCCTAAATAGTAAAGTATATGAGAACACTTGCTTCAGAAATGTCGTGTACATTTCTGACGATCCTGGTTCTGAACAAAGATTTCGATCAAGTCTAAAGGCAAGTTTACACGTTTCGTGTTCTCGTGCAAGTACGTAGGCTGGACAGATGCTTGCAAAAATGCTCCGAATTAGAACAGGGGCCATTTTATGGCCACGCTTTCATGCATTTGAGCATTGATGGATGTTTACACGGTGCAATTACAATGGTGAATGTGTTCATGCACCTACCCTCGCTGGTGCATGCATCACGTAAACACGGATTTACGCGGAGTTTAATTGCCGAAAAAATACGCAGCAATGTCCGTTTAGATCTGTAAAATATTCTAGCAGTATATAAGAGCGTCATTACCCGCGCATTCCTAACTCGTAAATTCATTGACTTGACCACGTAAAGTCTCGTAGACACTGTCTTCAATGCATTCTCATGGAAGAAATACATCCTTAGAAAGCCGCTCGCTTACATTTTACTGGAATGAACAACTGAGAGTGGTGCAAGGTTTTTACGACATCTTTACTCCTTTACGTCTTGTGAAATGTCCCTCGAAGAGATAAATTTCCAGATGCTAAAATCTGCATGGAGAGGGGGCCTGAGGCTTGAGTGATAACGTAGAGTCTAAATGGCTTTCAGATGACTAGCTATTAAAAATTATGATAAACCCTTTGGATATTGAATGATTTATTTATAAAAAGTTACCAATAACCACCGAACCATTAACGCCATGCTTTAAGTGGTCCACGGAATACGGTGGAAAGTTCTACGCCCATCCAGGATGTGACTGGGCATCTGGCCATATAATCTTCCTGGGAATCCGCTGAGGGTACAGCCCATAAAATCAGCCCCTTACCGACAAGATGAGTAGTAGTTGGCCCAGTGCGAGATGGTTTTTCCCTCCATTTATCAAATAGACCTTTGAATTTCAAAAAGCATACGGATTATGAAGTTTTGCTAGAGGAATTTTTAATCCAATTAAATCAATGAAGATGTTATGACGGCTCTATCATTTGTTGTTAAACCCTAAATGAATTATAAATTTTAAGGGGATGATTTAAAAAAAAATCTAAAAGCTTTTCCATCAGTCTCTCGCAGATTAATTACCTAATCATCGAACACGGACTGATACACCAGTCACGATGAGTAATGATCAATTTTACATCTACCAACTAGCAACTTTGAATATTTTTCGTACATATTCTGTCATCTACATCATTTTAACTTCACGGTTAAAATTTAAGTGACAATTATACGCATATCTCTGATATAATCAATTTTCTGCCATAATTATTACTCTGCATGGAAAATGCCAACACCATTTAAATAGGATGATGCAGAGTCAATGAAGAAGATATTATAATCTGTTATTTGCGCCTTTCCTCAAACAAGGAGTGATATAATCTTGTTATATTAAAAAAATTAGAGTTAAATAAAAAACTACAATGCCTGGTTCATCTACATCTACTTATTACCCTACAAGCTACCGCAAGGTTGCTTGGCAGGGGTTGTTTTATCATCAACACGAACTAGAGCGAAATAATTAACTTTCACCAATATATTCTCTACACTGTGGGTATGGTAAAAATGCTACAAAAACTACAAAATTAATCTACAATGTAACTATCCTGCCACAAGAGTCATGCAGGGAACATACAAAACATGGTGTTAGCACTACACGGCAGATTTCTAAACATGCATTAGGGGTATATGAATAAATCATCTACACTACCTGTCAACTAACCTACTTCTAAGTCTTGATGCAGGCATTATGGTCTCTTATCGATCACGGAAAAAACGACATTTTAAACCTTTCAATTCTGCAATCTACTTCCTATATTTCATTCTCACGATTTTATCTACCGTAGCACGTTGGAGTTCGTAAGATATTGACAACTTCGTTGGAAAATAAATTGGTTTTGACGAACGACGTTTAAGCGAAACAGTTTAACGAAGATTAATTATATAGCATTTTACCATAACTTTCTAACGAAGATTTTAGACTGTTTAAAATTCGTTAGAAGATATTTTTATATAGTTCACAAATCGTCAGGCGGCTGCTTTTCTAACTGCGCGTTAGAAGAACTGTGGATTCACCGGCACAAATTGGGCCCAATGTTCCGTTCATCTCTCGTCAACGTAGCGAAGGGAGGTTGGCCCGTTGAATACCAAACGAAACGTTCACTTTAATGTCATGGTTGCTGACAATAATTTCGATGCCAAACTCTTGTATTGGGAAGTATGATAAAAAAATTGAGAGAATAGATCCACGACAAAGAAAAATGGTCGCTGATCATGTTCATTAGTTGGATGAAAGCAACTTTTGCGAAAGATGCTGTCTACGCAAGAGGGTAAAGGAGATAATACTCGTCGAAATTGAGGATAGGCTTCAATGTAAAATGAACCAGAGCAACGACGAAATTAAAGGAATTTTGATGTGGAGTAAGTTCCCCAGGATTAATATATCGAAAGCATTTGTAAACTGCGTATCTTTATTATTTTTTTAAATGTAAACTTTCATAAAATTTGTAATATATTATTAATAATATTTTGAACCACTTATTGAAGTTTTGTTGTTAAAAATTTACGTTAAATACTTGGTTATATTTCATTCTATCTATCTATATGTATCAAATGTGCTCACCACATATTGTATTATTGGTGCTTTTAGGGATATTGTACCAGGACCAAATAAACTTTATTAAACTAAATTAAACTATGTATGATTTAACACTTTCCCGGCGAATAACATTTGTGTAAATTTCTCGGGCTCGCCACCGGGTAAGATATTCATAGGCAGCCGACGTTTCGGGTTCCGACTCGTTACCCATCAGTAGCCTTGAGAATGGGTAACGAGTCGGACCCGAAACGTCGGCTGCCTATGAATATCTTACCCGGTGGCGAGCCCGAGAAAGTTACATAAATTAAACTATTAAACTAAAGCGAGGGCATTACATGCCGTGGCCACTTGAAAGGCAAGAGTATGTTTTCGTGTTTAACTGTTGATCTGGCAAATGAAAACACCATTGAAATCCTCACAATAAGCGTCTGCCTCAGCTTAGTATCGATAAATTTACATTTAACTGAATGTTTATGGAAGAAACAGAACGATAACCTGATGAAAATTATTCGGCTACGCTCTTCTTATAAACATTGCCACGGAGTTGACGTTTCTCGCATCCTACTTGCGCACTTAGGCATTTATTTTACCTTGTGCGTCGGTGATGGTCGTTTTAGCGTAATTATTCTCGACAAGAGAGTGTATTGAAGTTAAAATTAGCACAGATTACGGGATCAGCGAATTAAATGGAAAATTTCCCCCAGTGGATCGTGGGGAGAAAAGGGAGCTAAAGATCTCATTTGGGCGGAATTCCCATTTGTGAGCTTTTATAAACTACAGGGGTGACAGCCCTTTTAATTAAACTCCGGGGGTTCATTTATAGCGCCGAACCAATGAGATTTTGTTTTAAAATGCTCTTATAATCACACAGCGATGTCTGTTATTTTAATAATTAATTGAAAGTCACTTTTTAATGAAAATACATTCTCCCTAAAATAATCCCCTCTTCTATTCCCAAGTTGATACCTGACGCAAACACTACCCATTTCAAAGCTTGTTACATTTCAAGTGTAATTATTTGCAGTGCCGTTGAAACTTTAGGGTGCGGATTCCATTTCGAAATTCGTGTGATGGTAACGCGACCTTAAATATCGTTTTAAAACTCACAGATTTATGTACCTACCTCGTTTGCCACGTGATAACTTAAACTGCATTTGAATCAATAAACGTAATATATCAGACTGGTATTGTCAGGCTAAACTTTGTAGAACTTGCTTATCATTGTGAAATGAAAGCTTTAACCTAGCAATTCCACATGAACTTGATTAACGACGTAGATTTCGACTTATGAACTCATCATCAGGTACATGTACAGGGTGCGGTATTCTAACTTCCTTTTTTCAAAACGTAATAAAACACGTTTTATGAATGAGAAATTTTTTATATTTTTTTACATGATGTTGTAGGTACATATATAAAGTTTTGCGTTACTCAGTGTTGAAAATCATATCAGGTAGGTGACGCCCCTCATTGTCCATTCACTGAATAAGTCGATATCTGGCGTTTGTCATTAACCCTACAAGCATAGCAGCGGGTGTGGTGACAATTTCTGCCCCATTTGTGTCAACCCCACCATAAAACCCCATTTGTGGTTTTTTTTAAATCCCGTGTTTATGTCAACCGTCCAAGGACCCTGCATGGCCTGAACGCCAACATCGGGCAGAAACTGCCAGCATACCCGCTGCTATGCTGGTAAGTGTCCTGACAAACGCCAGAAATCGGCTCCTTCATGTATAAACAATGGGGGGCTTCACCTACCTGATATGATTTTCAAAATTGTGTAACGCAAAACTTTAGATATGTACCTACATCATCATAAAAAAGTAAAAAAATTTCTCGTTCATAAAATATGTTCTATTACGAAGGCATTGCCATGAGAAAAATTCGGCCTGGACCGGGAATAAAACCACGGACCTTTAGTTTACCGGACCAATGCGCAGACCACTACGCCATCCAGGCTTCCTAATTCCCATGGCAATTCCCAATGATTTTTTCTCATGGCAATTTCATCAAAATAATTCACCCGCCATGTTTGAATATTTTCAAATGGCTAAGCTCGGCGTAAGTGCTGGTGAAGGATACTGTCTATTGGTTGTGGCTTCTTTGAAACCCTTCTCTCCTTTGCGTTGACATCTTTGATGGACCGCAATGGCCTAAGATCTATTTGCCCTTCATCCACCAGTGTTGACTATGTGGCTTGAATAGCGTAGTGGTCTGCGCATTGGTCAGTCAATCCAAAGATTCCTGGTTCGATACCCGGTCCAGGCCGAATTTTTCTTATGGCTATTTCTTTAAAAAAATCACCTGCCATGCTTTATTATTTTCAAGTTTTATTACGTTTTGAGAAAATAAAGTTATAATTCCGCACCCTGTGTAAGAAGACTGCTTACTTATAAAGTCACAAAGTGGGCAAAAGCTGGAAAGGGGGGGGGGGAGCAGTGCAAGGTTATCGGTGTGTCGGAAGGGATGAGCTGAGTGGGAGAGGAAGGACCCTCCCGCCCATCAACGTCATTTACCCACTTAGTGACTTTAAATGTGAGCAGTTATCTTATGCATGTACTTCATGATGACATCATAAGACGAAATCTAGGTCGTTAATAAATTTTACGTGGAATTGCTAAGTTACAGCTTTCATTTCACAAACGTAATATGTACTTGAACAAGGTCTTCTTATGGTATCACATTATGGTGAGGCCCTACGCTCATGTCGGTAGAATTTAGTTTTGGAGTCTTGCGCTTGTTGAAGTAAAACATATATTTTCCAATTATTATTTTTTTTAGCCACCAGCGACTGTGAGCACAGTATACATCTAAGTACTACCCCGCGAGCCGTTGCATGGGCGTGTGGCAGGGAGCGGTAGGTCACCAGCCGTGTAATGATGTAAAATTGTTGGAGGTGAAATGGTGACATGCACTATGGGAGTGTATTTAGAGGGGCTCAGTTTTTATTGTGGTCGCTTATTGTGCGCGGGAATAACGAGATTTTGTACCTATCTGTTCGGCAGAGTATCTTTATTATTTTATCGCATCTGTCAGACCTAGAAATGTAGTGAGGCGTCATGATAATATTCTCTGTGACGCTCCGAAACACGCTATTTCTGATTATCTCAAGCAGCCTAAGCCTAGCGTGCAGCCTCCAAGTCTCTAGAGCCTCCCACCTTAAGTCCTCTAACTGTTGTGTAACATTATATGTTCGTTCGTAGCAGTTTTTAACGAAGCGTGCTGCATTTCTTTGTATTTTGTTAAATCTTTATGACCAGTGTCCCAAATGCTCGCGCCGTATTTGAGGTGTTGCCTAACCAGAGCGACGTAGCATCTCTCTTTTACTTTTTCATCTGAGGACCTTCCTATTATACGCTTAACAAAACCTAGTTTCTTCAATGCTGTGCCGCATATGTTTTGTATGTGTGTTCCCCACAATATATCTGAAGTTAAGGTAATGCCATGATATTAGACTATATTTGAAGATTTTATGTTTACTCTACCATTCATGATATTTTTAACCGGGATAAAATACATTTTTTAGAATTTTTAATGAACAAAGAAAGAATTTTAGAGATAAAAAGGATCTCGCGTTGTGTTTTCATATTGAGTGAAATGACATTCTTCCCGGAAGACTTAATATTGATCAGGTGTATTTGCAGGTGCAATTGTGAACGTAACAATACAGCATTCATGTTTTTGATGTCACAAGAGGGCTTTCACTCCAGGTACGATCAAAGATTCCGCCCCATTCCGGTCAGCTGGGGCTTCCGTTGTTGTCGGTCCGAAAGAAAACGCCCGACATGTGGAAGAAATACGGTCGTCGGTTCAACCTCCCTCACTCTCTGGGGAGACACGAAGGTGGTGATTACGTTTAATGGAATACAGATTGGTCGCTCTGAAGTGTGGGGTCTCTCGGCGTCTCTGAATCACGCCAGCTGCGGTCTCGGGCGCTCTCGATCACATCTGCGCCAACGGTGGCGCCGGCGCCTAGTCAAGCGACCCCCCTCCGTGTGCCAAGGAAAAGGCCATTACTCCCCTGATTGGATGCCAACACCCCCCCCCCACCCTGTCTCCCATTCTCCCAGTAATCCCGTCTGTCGAATCCCGCTCCAGAGAGTGTGTGCCACGGAGGGTCATACGTGCGGTTTGTGTGTGGTATGTGACGATTTGAATCCCATCGTCCTCTCAAGGATGGCGTTCGGAGATAATCGCTTGAACCCGTCCGTGGAAACTAGAGTGGGCACTTTGGCATTGCAAATTTTAAACAGTTCTCCTTCTTGAACAGAACCATACGGGACAGGAACGACCTACCAGCAAAAAAATTTGAGCCCATCCCCAAAAAATTATGTATTTTTAAAAATTGGTTAAATAAGTAGAAGGTTTCAAAATATATTCCTTTACTCGGCCGTTTTTAATGTTACCACCAGGCCAATGGCCTACTTGTAACTGTTTCATTGTAAAATAATGAATAATAATAATAAATTAAATACTAAACAGGGTACGAAAGCGGACCACCAGCCTCCTCGTGGCGTACCTGGTAACGGCTCTGCCGGCCAATGGTGGACGTCTGCATGTGGGGCTAACCACCCCACATACAGATCGATCTGATTCCGAGGATGACAACCAGAAGAGCCACCCACAACCGGCCCCTCTCGGATGGGGACCCTAGTGGAGTTGGGTGTGGCAATAACACAAATAAGACCAGGAAGGGAGCTCGTATGGAGTGGACGGAAACCCTAAGGGGCGACCTCCTCGCATGCTTTGCTGCCAGCGAGCCCAATCGCAGGGGGTATATGGCAATGATACACTCTTTGTGGTGTGAGATGCATCCTGAACATCTCCACCTGTCGCAGCAGAATCTGCGCGACTATGCCAACCACTTGCGAAAAAAGGAAACTCCCCAACGACCGCGTGTTCAGAGAAATACACCACCGGCCATACCATCCTCCCCGATACAAGCAGTCTCTCCACCGGCTATTTTGACAACCTCTGCACCGTCGGTACCGCCGACGAATTGGGAGGAAGTAGATCAAGCCGACTATGAACTCCAAACGCGGTTGTTAAATAAAATCACTTATGATGTAGGACAAGCCGGGCAGAGAGATATCCATCGGAAGATCTCTCTGCGGACAAACGTCCTGACCAGGTTGAATGACTTTATCGACGAAATCCTTACTGAGACGTCGGACCTCTGGACGGTCAACTGCGTGGTCTACGCTGCCGCCAAAATAATGGCCAACTCCCAAAAGCCCATCTCTTGGGAGGACAAAGCGGCAAAACGGCTGGAACAGTTGGCGGCCAAGATCACGCTGGCGAGACGGCAGACTTAGAGGATTCAGTGTGTGGTGGAATACATCACATCTGGGCGGGCTCTCACACCCTAAGTCCGGCGCATAGCACGCAGCCTCAGATTTAACCTCCACACACTGAACAAGAACGCGCTGCTTACCATTAAGCAGCTCGCGGTTGATAGAGTTCGGGCGCTCACCACGGCCGGGAAAAAGCTCCTGAAGAGGAGTAAGGCCGTGTGGGAGAACTCAACCTTCCTCCTTCACCCGTCCCGTCTCTTTCGACCAGCTCAGTCTGTCGTCGAATCTCCGCCACCCGTCCAGGAGGTAGAACGTTTCTGGAAGTATATGTATGAAACGTCGAAGCCATTCAACGGAGACACTCCGGCCATAGACCTCTTTAAACAGTTTTGTGACTGCCACCTACATGAAGTGGATGGACCTCTATCAGTCACAGAGAGTAACGTTAAGAAGGCCTTCTCTGGCAAGTAGAATGTCTCGTCTCCAGGAATGGATGCCGTGAATAACTTCTGGTGGGAGAAGTTCACTTCCACCCACCAACACCTTGCCAGAATCTTCACGTCCTTTCTATTGGGTAGAGAATGAAATCCACCGTGGCTGACTGAGGGACGCACGGTTCTAGTGCCTAACAAGGGAGACTTGTCCAATCCTAAGAACTACCACCCTATAACCTGCCTCAACACTGTATACTAGGCGTTCACCTTTATCTTGAGCCACCTTATCCTCCACCAGGTCCAGCCGGTGTGGGAGGAGGTGTACGAGCTGAGGGGTTCAAAACGTGGAATCGCGGGATGCAAAGACAACCTGCTAATTGATAGATGCATATGCCAGGATGCCATCCAGCGTAAGCGCAACCTATCAATGGCCTGGGTGGACTACAGAAAGGTGTTTGACACCACTACACACGAGCACATTGTAGCCATGTTGAAGTTGATGAAAGTTCACTCAGATGTAGTGTCCTGCATCCAACGCCTAATACCACTCTGGAGAACGCGCTTTGTTCTGACCGCAGGCAAGGGGTGTGTCTCGACAGAGTTGGTATCATACCACCGTGGCGTTTTTCAAGGTGATAGCTTGAGCCCCTTGCTGTTCTGCATTTCCCTCCTACCTCTCTCGCTAAGGCTGCGACAAGGGAAAGGATACATGTGCGGTGTACCAGGTGACAGGAAGGATAAGGTCACGCATTTATTTTATATGGATGACAAGAAGCTCTACGCTTCCAACTCAAAAGACCCTCGCGTGGCCCTGGACGCCGTACTGGAGTACAGTGAGGCTATAGGGATGGAGTTCGGATTGGACAAGTGTGCATCCATCCACCTAGCGAGAGGAAGAATCTCGGAGAACAAAGAAGACGTGTACCTCGTTGGGCTATCGAAGGAGCTGACGTTTGCCTTCCTCCGCTCCGCTGGTCTAAAGTCAGAGACCGAGGGTTTCGTCCTCGCATGCCAGGATGGTGTCATAAACACACTCGTGTACCGCCGCATTATATTCAAGACGGAGGTTGCGGACACGAGATGCAGGGCCTGCCGAGCCCAGCCGGAGACTTTGAGCCACCTTCTCTCCGGCTGTAGATATTATGCCAAGTCAGCGTACGTTGCTAGGCACAATGCGGCCCTGCGGGTGTTATATTTTCATCTTCGACACCATTTTGGCATCAACGACACTCCTGTGCTGCCGTATCTCCCTGGAGATATTGAGTCCGTCGTGGAGAACGATAAATGCACCATATGGTGCAATTACTCCTTTTCTACCACCAGGCAGTTAGAGGCGACCAAGCCTGATATCGTTCTCCTAGACCGCCTCTAACGCTCCATGTTCGTGATTGAGTTTTCGGTCCCGGCTGAAACGAACACGGATGCAAAGGAGGCGGAGAAACGGACGAAATATCAAGACCTGCTATTTGAGCTTCGGCAAATGTAGTCAGGACACTCTGTTAAAGTGGTAGTCCTTATTGTCGTGACATTTATATATGTTAAATACATCACAGTATACATTTCTAGGTCTGACAGAAGCGATAAAATAAGAGAGATACATTGCCGAACAGATAGGTACAAGAACTCGTTCTTTCCGCGCGACCACAATAAAAACGGAGCTGCATTCAATACACTTCCCGATTACACATCACCATTTTACCTCCCAAAAACCTCATCCCTTAACATGTTACAATGGTTGATGTCCTAACATCACCTGCCATACGCCCATGCGGCGGCTCGCAGGGTAGTACTTGGCTGTAGATGTAGATGTAAATGTATACAAACTATGTGATAACATCTGATAATTCATATATAATTATATATATCGTATTATTCATATGATTACATACAACAATTTCTTAACACATGATTTTTTAAATTTCCATTTATTCTTTAACCATTCTTCGTTTGCATATTTCTCTCAATTTTCTTTTTACATTCCACCATTGGTCTTCCTACAGTTCCGCCGCCCGCCCGCTCGCCCGTTACCGCCCCTCAGAGGTGTCGATTGACTAAGTCGTTAATAGTCCTCAGTGTTATTGTGATACGAGTACGTCTTACCTCTGTTTTTCCATCATTCCTCAATTGGTGATTTACTCATTCGATTTTATTTCGGTGTACTAGAAATACGTATTCTAAACGTTTCTTTGGTTTAGCACAGCGTTGAACAACGTCACAACATTAAAATACACATTATGAAACAATAAAAGACTAGGTCGAGTTGATAGCTGTGAGATGGCTCAACTTTTATTGGGGTGCTGGAATGCTTATTACCGTTTCGACTTCCGAAGTAAGTGAAGGATTTACGGTAGACTCTTGATTTGTCCAACCTCTTCCTTTGGCTCTGCTTAACTATTCTGTTACTTACTCATCAGCTGCAACTTCAACAAAAACAACGGCTGAAACCTAAAACCGATTTGCTATCGCGACGCAGTTTTAGCGCAGTCAGTTTTATTCTTGGATGATACTCTGAAAGGGATGGAACGGTCAAGAGTCGCATTTGTACCAACCCTTATCGTAATGACATGTGTAACGCGTCCTTTGAATCGACAACACACAGCACATCGCTCTGCTTTTGGGAACGTACCTAATTTGGCATTGAAATCGCTACTGTCTGAAAATTATCTGCAAACTGTGGAGATATTTATTAAATATCATTGTGTAAAGTTGTGTTTTCTCTATTTTTTGCTCATTGTTAATGTTTTTTGATTATGTACATGTTGGTTATTATATTGTTGTTCTTAAAATGTATATATATATATATATATATATATATATATATATATATATATATATATATATATATATATATATATATATATATATATATATATATATATGCAGCAATTGCCTCTTGTGAAGGTAGTCTCAAAACAGTTATGCATTGAGGCAACCTAAAGGTTATAAGATGTAACATAAGGCGTCACCGTGTGAAAATTTGTTATGTTAATGATGAACAATAAAACTAACTATTTGTACACTTTTTTATAATTCACCCACCAGTTGTCAACACAGTGTCATTATCAAGGTACTCTCTGACGAGGTACTCGATGACACTGTATTGAAACCTGGTGGGTGAATGATAAAAAAGTGTGAAAGTAGTTAAAGTTTTATTGTTGATCATGAACAACTTAAAGCCTTATCAACATGTGGAAAAAGAAATGGTGACTTGGTGAATTTGATTTCTAAAAATTAATTACCTATAATTAAAAAAATTATTGTTATTATCTGCATCAGTGTGGGATATAGATATATAAGATTAGTTGGCTTTAGGAAAGAATTCCTTTGGAGCAGCCATAAGTTTGAGCTGGCAATTCAAGGTCTTCAAAGATCAGAACGTTGTATCTCCAGAAATTCCAATTAAGGTAGTCCGTGCGAGATAGTTCCCTAGTCACAATAGAGACCATATTCGAATTGTATGTTTTAATTTCACCAGCTGTAGGACACCAATTAAATATTGCATTATTTATGGTGCAATAATATGGTGCACCTGAAGATGTCATTACGTGACGAAACCCGGGTCGTAAACAATAAAAACATTAGTGGACCACTACTTGAAAGTTTTTTATTTCCGATATGGAGAAGTTCCACAAAGTGAAGCCTGAGTTTATTAGTTATATCTAAATTAGTCTTTAACTTAACTCATTTTTTTCGCGCGGTGCGTTTGAAACTCCTTCAAAACGGAAGGGGTTTTTGTGATACCCTAGAACTCACAGCGGTGACAATTTGATTAATTTACAAATATGTTTGAGAAAACATACAAACTACACGCTGTTAGTTTTTCACGACATCTAAGTGTTAGAAATACCTCATTTTGTAAATAATTTCACTCTGGAGTGCATACACGTACCGTTTCCCATGTAAAAGGGCTGGTATTTTTTGGCAAATATCTCCTAAAGTAATGTAGTAAGAGGTTAAATTTTTGGCGTCATTAGAATGGTGAGATATTTTTCTTTAAAATGAGACCAAATTCATTGATTTTCTTAGTAAAATGATTTTTTGCTCGGACTACCTTAAAGTAAAGAGCTACGTGTAAAATTACTATTGCTGAAAAAAATTCCCTTTTTTCTCGCCGTTCAATTGAGATTCGTACAAATTCCTCCTACAGTGATTCCGATTCTCGCTGATTAAAGTTTAAAACCAGAAAAATGTGTCAGATGCCTCATTTCTCAGTCATCCGTTCGTTACCAACCAACCCCTCTGGTTGGTGTCTGGTTCCCCTGTCTCATTACCGAAATACCCTCTCACCCTTAAACCTTCCCGGCAACCAACGGCGCCAATCAACGCTCACCACTTAAGGAATGACACGTGGGAAGGGGGGCAGCCGTGGGTTATTAACCATTGTTAACTTTAATGCGTTGGTGTTACATGAGGTGATAACTGACTTGTTAACCTGAAGCTTTCAAACTCACAACACCTAGATAATTTACGGTATCTTGCCAATATCTCTGTGATATTTATTTAAGGCATAGCATTTTACTGTGTGCAGAATTGTTGAAGGGGAAAGGACAATACGGAGTACCATACAGAAAAGAATGTAGAAGTCACCCTGAGAGGAGAGGAGTTAGAGCAAGTGGATTCCTTCACCTATCTCGGAAGTACAATCACGTAGGACGAAAGAAGTACAATGGACATCAAGCGCGGAATAGAACAAGCTAAGAAGGCATTCATGGAAAAAAGACAACTGCTTTTCTCAAAGAAAATAGGACTGTACGTCAGGAAACAGTATGTGAAAACATTCGTGTGGAGCGTGGCACTCTATGGATCGGAAGTATGGACCATCGGAAAAGCTGACCAGAAGAGACTAGGAGCCTTCGAAATCTGGTGCTGTAAGAGGATGCTGAAGATAAAACGAACGGGCAAAATAAGAAATGATGAAGTGTACAGAAGAGTAGAAGAGGAAAGGACCAAATGGAACACCATACAGATTAGAAGAACAAGATGGATTAGACACACCCGGAGACACAATGGGTTTGTGAAGTACATTAGTGAACGCAAAATAGAGGGAAAAGCCCCCATAGAAATGCCCAGGAATACGTTCATGGACCAAATGAAGAAGACACTACATAGGAAGAGATACGAGGAGGTAAGGGATAAGGGTAAGCAGTAGATAGGGAAGGGTTGAGTCTTGCAGTCAACCAATCTTAAGATTGAACAACCAATGAATGGATATAGCATTTAACTGTAAGCGAGGGCAGAGATCTGCTTTTGATGGTGCAGTTTGCTTAGGGCAACTTGAGTGGAGATTTGTCTGTCACAAGTGTTTACTGTTTCCCGTCTCTGTTTTATACCTAAAAGCTTTTTACCGACGGATTTGACTCGTGGATTTGAAATCAACCCTCGCTGATCTCGTGTAATTGATTCTTGCTTTCTGGAAGTTCTTCCGTTGGCTATTTTCACTGAACGTTTTCGGGGCATAATATTTCCTGCTATTGAGGAGCCATTTGCTTCTTCAGCAATTTTAACCAGTAAATCAATGATACCAACTGAAAGAAGACAAGAGTTTTCAAAAATGCAATTACCTCCGGATCAAAAGTAGAACGGAAAAACCTCACTGGACTCGCGTGGTGAGATATTCAACATAATCATTAAATATGTTGGTTGCTTAATATTCAGTCACATTCGTTTTTACTTGTATCTGTCTCTTTTTTCACAACATTGTCAACTAAGCCTCTCTAGGGAGTATCATCGTAAGAATTTGCTGCTATATATTTTATGATGTTAGATTTGTGTTGCACAGGGTCGTTCCTACAAAGCGAAAGATGTTTTTGGCGATCCTGAAAATCTTTCTGCGGTGAATGTCTGATTTATTTTCAAAACAGTTGGGAAGAAAATGCGAACTAAGAACTTAATTAGTTGACGAGATCCAGGTGTCAGAAATTCCTCATTTTATAAATAAGGTCCCTCTGTAGTGCATACACGTACCATTTCCTATGTTTAAAGGCTGGTATTGTGCGTAAAAATTTCGGGAAGTTGTTGGGTTAGGGGCTTACATATTGGCATCTTTGGAAGAGAGAGATATTTGTCTTCAAAATGAGACCCAATTCATTGATTCCGAAATGGTATTTCGATCAAACTACCGTAAAATGATTTTCCAAAAGAGCCTTTTAAAGCTTTTGAAGTAAGCATCATAGCGTTTAAGCGCAACATTTCGAATTATTACGCTCTCTTACTACCTAGCGTAGAATAATGCCGTAAAGAAGACCGCTGACCAGACTTATTAATTTAATCATGGTTCCTGGGAAGTCATTCCTTTCGTCGTTCATGTCCTCATTTCTCTCAAGTATCCAGCTCACCTCACCATCATAGCGTTTAAGCGCAACATTTCGAATTGTTACGCTCTCTTACTATCTAGCGTAGAGTAATGCCGTATAGAAAACCGCTGACGAGACTTGTTAATTAAATCATGGGTCCCTGGGTCCATCATAGCGTTTAAGCGCAACATTTCGAATTATTACGCACTTTTACCATCTAGCGTAGAATAATGCCTTAAAGAAGACCGCTGACCAGACTTGTTAATTTAATCATGGGTCTCTGGGTCCATCATAGCGTTTAAGCGCAACATTTCGAATTGTTACGCTCTCTTACCATCTAGCGTAGAATAATGCCGTATAGAAAATCGCTGACGAGACTTGTTAATTAAATCATGGGTCCCTGCGTCCATCATAGCGTTTAAGCGCTACATTTCGAATTATTACACTCTTGCTACCTAGCTTAGAATAATGTCGTAAAGAAAACCGCTGACCAGACTTGTTAATTTAATCATGGGTCCCTGGGTCCATCATAGCGTTTAAGCGCAACATTTCGAATTATTACGCACTTTTACCATCTAGCGTAGAATAATGCCTTAAAAAAGACCGCTGACCAGACTTGTTAATTTAATCATGGGTCTCTGGGTCCATCATAGCGTTTAACCGCGACATTTCGAATTATTACGCACTTTTACCATCTAGCGTAGAATAATGCCGTAAATAAAACCGCTGACCAGACTTGATAATTTAACCATGGGTCCCTGGGTCCATCATAGCGTTTAAGCGCAATATTTCGAATTATTACGCACTTTTACCATCTAGCGTAGAATATTGTCGTAAAGAAGACCGCTGACCAGACTTGTTAATTTAATCATGGGTGCCTGGGTCCATCATAGCGTTTAAGCGCTACATTTCGAATTATTACACTCTCTTGCTATCTAGCGTAGAATAATGCCGTAAAGAAAACCGCTGACCAGACTTGTTAATTTAATCATGGTTCCTGGGGAGTCATTCCTTTCGTCGTTCATGTCCTCATTTCTCTCAAGTATCAAGCTCACCATTTTTTTGCCCCGCGCCGCCGACGGATGTCGCCTGCTTCGAGGCGGTCTCTTGTTTATGAGTTTACCGCGTTTGCACGCAAGGGACGCGTTTTTTGCCCCGTGCGAGCGGTGAAATACGTGTTCCGACGGATCCGGAAATTTCGAAACCTTCATGTCGAC
Organism: Ceriagrion tenellum; assembly: GCA_963169105.1. Taxonomy (NCBI): domain Eukaryota; kingdom Metazoa; phylum Arthropoda; class Insecta; order Odonata; family Coenagrionidae; genus Ceriagrion; species Ceriagrion tenellum. The sequence goes on along the minus strand of OY720643.1, from coordinate 44,408,707 downwards.
CTGCCCGAGCTAGCACGGCACGGAGACGCGATGGTCAGATCGCCGAGGTCTCCCGTCCCTTAAGTAGGGTGTATTCAGCCCAATCTCCACCCCATTTCCCGGGTCCTTTAGTAACCAAGACAAACAACAATGGCAGAGGCCGCACAAAACCTCGAGCCTTGCCCCGTGGACCCGAGAACTCCGAACATCCGAATTTCCTCCCCGCGGACGCCTAAATTGAAAATTTCCCCCCCACATTAATTGCGAGAGTCGGACTTGAAAATTAATTCGAGCCGGTCAAGAACACACGTTTCCGTCATTGTTGTTATTTATCGTTCGTGTTTGCTCTAGCGCGCGATTGTTTTCGCTTCCACAGTCGGTGTTAATTCATGTTTTGATCGCTACGCGAGTTAAAATTTCTCAGGTCAGAATTCTCTCATTAGCTCTTTATTGTGCGTCCATCGAGTGCTTTGAATTGTTCATAATGTGGCCGGTCATGCGAATAACTGTAATTAAAAATCAATCTCTTGTAATTATAATCTCTGTTGCCTTTAAATCGTCCACAAGTTTTCAATTAAAATTGAAAAATTGATACGCGGATGTTACTGTTATACAAATATCATTCCCGCCGGAGAAACACAGAGGCACGATGCGCAGGCATAACTCAATACATCTGATTCTTTCGGGTTTTGGTATGATTGGTAAAAAAAGTGGTGAGGATATGTGATTATTGTTAGCAAAGGAGACTACAAAGAGGAGATGATGATAGGAATATTGATAAATATAGGATCTGAGTCTTTCCCGGCGAATGCTTAGAATGAAGAGTTCTCGGGCTTCCAGCCGGGTAATGGTGTTAAACTGCACCGACGTTTCGATGATGTAGTCTGCCATCGTCTTCAGGGTGAATCTCCCTGAAGACGATGGCAGATTACGTTATCGAAACGTCGCACAGTGGTCCGAAATCGAAAAAGCCGGACGAAAGTCCAAAATGGCTTTTTTTGAGATAGAGACTTGAAACTTATCGTAAACACTCATAAATGATTACCAATTATAGATTTATATGCCATTTTACATAAATACGAACCGTTACTGAGATACAGTAGCTCAAACATGACCAATTTTTCTAAAACACGCGCGATCTCGTTTTTCTTCGAAAATCTTTGAATTTAAGCAGGTGGTGTTGCGTTGGTATGATTTTTATGGAATAAAAAACACAATATTCCTTTGACTTGGTGCTTTGCCTATATTTTCCATGACTTTTGAAGATTTTGGCTCTCATCTGTCTGGTTTTGCAGCGCAAAATGGCGTACCCGTTTTTCACGTAAAATTTGACATAAAGTAGACATTATCTTTCGTTTACGAAATATATAACTCGGGAAATTTACATCACAGTGTAAAGTAGAAATTTTTTAAGAATACTAAGCAGAAGTCTTTGACAAAAGTTTGCGACCAAGGAAATGAGAGCGATTTTTCGATCGCGCGTCAAGGCTGAGCTACACGACGCGGGACCCTGAGGCTCGGTAACTGCGGTCGATTTTTCAAGTTTTTTGAAACTTTATTCTTGAAAATCGTCATTTAAAGCACGGCACTTAGTCAGTATTAACCTAAGACACTATACTGAGGATATTACCAGGATTATGGATCGATCGACTACACCATTTAACGCATTACTCTAGTGAAGATGCTAGGGATTGGATATTTGTCGGAACCATCCCACTTATAAGAAATATGCTTCGGGTATGAAGTAGGGTTAAGAGATTAAGTCGGCATGCTAAAGAGAGAGAAATAAACTGTTTCCGAGAAAGGCAACAACCGATACTCTTTTTCCCTTTCCACCCTCGCTGAGGTGGGTCGCGCGGAAAGGGGCGTTTTATGACGACGCACAGCCTTTGACGGTATTTAACGGGTTCTTCCACAAGGGTTTTTTCCTTTCCCCGGCAGAAATGCATGTCAACTTGCAGTTTTATTTTGGAATTGGTGAAGAAGTGTCGTGCTTGTTGTCCTAGTGTCGTGTCGTGCTGTTGTGTAATTCTCAAGTTCATGTTGCCCAGTGATTTGGTTCGGGCTTTATTGAATTCCCACTAGCTATTCCCGGAGTTGGACAGCGCAGTGATTTTCCAGCTTGAATTTTTGCAAGGTGAGTTTTTTATGATTTCCATTTCAAAGATGCGTGTGATTTCGTACTACTTCAATGAAATTGTTAAATTACTTATCGATTTTTGATGTCGGTGCAGTTTAACACCATTACCCGGCTGGAAACCCGAGAACTCTTAATTCTATTGATAAATATGTCACTGAAATCCGTTGTCGACCATGTTGCGTTTAGCCGTTAATGGAATTTAAAATAAGCACTCAAGTAATAGTCAAGCATATTTCTGTACGAATGGACGTACGCTTATTGACTTCCTGTATCTCAGATCCCAATTCGGGAAAGGACCATATTGAACCATATTGGACACCATACAGAAGGGAAGACCCAGATGGATTGGACACACCTTTAGAGACAATGGGTTTGTGAAGAACATAATTGAAGGCAAAATAGAGGGAAAAGTCCCCAGAGGGAGACCCAGGGGTAAGTTTGTTGGACCAAATAAAGAGGAAAGTGCATAGGAAGAGATACCAGGAGGTGAGGGAACCAGCATTAGATAGGGAAGGATGGAGGGCTGCAGTCAACCAATCATAGGATTGAGGGACAAATGATGGTGATAAATATATTTAGAATTAACTGTCCTTGATTCACTGTGACGACATTCGATGCATTCAAGTTTGATTTTGTTTGAATGGTCAATTTTAACGATGGATAATATAAACGTTCCGTGATGGCAATGGCGAATTCGAATGAGACTAATGGATAATTAATGTGAGCTTCAATGTCGAGTGAGCCAGTCCACATTGGAAATCTTGCTGGGAAAACTCTTAATCCAGACGTAATCACAAAACCGGGCGTAAAAGGTTTTTCGAAGAGAGACCCGTGCATCCTTGTCGGATTGTCGCCAAACAAAAGAAACTTTCTTGTAGGAGTGAAGGAGTTCTCTCTCTCGAACTTTGCGTTTACATTTTGATTCATTTCGAGACCTCCACGCGATGGCAAATGCTTTAGCAATCCAGAATGCAGAGCGATTGTCGCGCCCCCGTCCCGAATTGAGCCCACCTCATAACCACCACCTACCAACCACCTTCATCGCCATTAGCCACTCGCGAAAATTACATCCAAGCCAAAAGTTCGTGCCTGCCTTGTGGTTCAGGCGTGCACGGGGAAAACGGAGGGGAGAGCATACACGAGCGGAGCTAGCAGGGGGGGAGGAGGGGTAAGGGGGCTTTCACAGTGATCACAAAGGCGTCGTCTTCCCTTACGCTCTCATCCCTAACCCCAAGTTGTCCCCGACACCCCTCATCTCCCCTCCCACTTCATCCCCCCAGTCCGTTGCCCGAGCCCGCAGCACCGTGGCATCTGCTCTCTGGAGATTGCAGGGTTAGAATGGGGGGCGGAGGGTGGAAGGGGTGGTTTAAGGGTATAGCGTCGGAGGGGGAAGGTTTTGAGGGGCTGTGTCAGGGTTCTTGTTGTGCATTTCGGGGGTTATAGACGAGGGGGCACGAGGGATAGGGTATATATATACGGAGAGTTTATACGTACATATATCGGTGAAGGGTAGCGAGCCTTTTCCCCTTCAGAATGAACTGCCAAACTCCTCGCTGTAGGACCCTGAGGACACATTCTCATTAAACTTTAAGATCGTTGCTTCCGAGAAGCGTAGAGAGAGTGAGAAAAATAACTCGTGCCAAGCACTCAAAAATATAAAAAAAATATTAAATGAGAGCGCATAAAAATGACGAAAAGCTGGCCCCATTCTACTCCCGACGCCTTTTTCGTAAGATGCTCGCTATTCATTTTTTTTTTACTCGGATCCTCCCCCACTCTCCCCCTCTCTCTCTTGTGCCAGTGGATTCACGTATACACAGGTTTTCAGATACGCGCGAGATTTTTTTTTTTTTCAATTTCACTTGCCTCCCTAATTATTTTAAACGCACGCGTCGCAGTTCGCGCCGCGAGTGAGTGCCCGTTGAGCACGTCGTTACTCTTTTTTTTTTACTACTATTATTATTAACGCGCGAGTCGGCCGTCTCGTAGGTGAGTGGTGGCGTGGCTGAGGGCCGGTGTGGTCTTCAGGGGGGGGTCTCACGATGGTTTTTTAAGTGAGGGCCCCCCTCTTTCGCTTGTTCATTCATTCGCCTCCCCTTCCCAAGAATCTCATGTCTCCCGCTGGCCTCTCGTAAAACAAACTCCCCCCACATAAGCCTGTTCTACATGATCCAGCACAAGACCAGGCTTCTAGCCGGTTACTAGAGCGGAATCTATTGTTTAGTTCCGTCCTAGACGGTTTCACACGTCTCCCGCCCGCTCCCTTCGGAATCCTGGCCTCTGGTAAAACAAAATCCCCCACATAAGCCTGTTCCATATGATCCAGCACAAGACTTAGCTTCTAGCCGGTACTAGAACGGAATCTATAGCGTTTTGTTCCGTCCTAGACGGTTTCACACGTCTCCCGCCCGTTCCCTTCAGAATCCTGGCCTCTGGTAAAACAAAATCCCCCACATAAGCCTGTTCCATATGATCCAGCACAAGACCTAGCTTCTAGCCGGTACTAGAACGGAATCTATAGCGTTTTGTTCCGTCCTAGACGGTTTCACACGTCTCCCGCCCGCTCCCTTCGGAATCCTGGTCTCTCGTAAAACAAACTCCCCCCACATAAGCCTGTTCTACATGATCCAGCACAAGACCTAGCTTCTAGCCGGTACTAGAACGGTTTCTATAGCGTTTTGTTTCGTCCTAGACGGTTTCACACGTCTCCCGCCCGCTCCCTTCGGAATCCTGGCCTCTCGTAAAACAAAATCCCCCCACATAAGCCTGTTCCATATGATCCATCACGAGAACTAGCTTCTAGCCGGTAGTAGAACGGAATATATTGTGATTATTTCCGTCCTAGACGGTTTCACGCGTAAATTAAACTTGCACATATGAATCGACATAAAGCTTGTAACACTCGCTTTATTTTATTGTAATGTTACACTCGTCTTTCTCCCTCCTTTTTTATATATATTTAGTAAACTTACTTCCTTTTACAGCATCTCACACTCAACTCACTCAGCACTGTATTACACTTCCTTTTCCTTCCACACAGGTTCTCTACTCCACACTTTTTACCTCCTCGCCCGACTCTCCCACACGTCCTCCCCTTTTTCAACAAATTCCCCGTTCCCATGGCATTGTTTATACTGTGTCACTATTTACACGTTCCAGTTTCCTTTCCATTCCTGTCCTATTACGTGTCCTGCGCATGCGCTCTAATCTATTCCGGGTCTCGCCACCCGGAATAGATTAGAGCGCATGCGCAGGACGCGTCATAGGACAGGAATGGAAAGGAAACTGGAACGTGTGAATAGTGACTTACGGCTGCCGAAAGAAAAGCCCGGCTAGCTCAGTCGGTATAGCATGAGATTCTTAATCACGCGACACTCTAAACCTATCAAACTGTTGTACGTTCCATATTTAGCGGACCGTATTGGCTCTTACAGAGATTTGCTCCCTGCGTAAATCTCTATGAGGGTAAAGGTGTGATGTTGCGATAAGCAACAGAGAAGACAACAGACTTGTATTGCCATGAACTTAGAGCAGGTAGAATCATCCAAATTCCCAGCAGTTTTCCCTAATGCAATTTCGATAAATTTAGCGTTTAATCGGAAATGGATGCCTTCATGGCAGGAAGGTAAGCAAATGGTGCAGAAGTTTGGCAACAGTGGTCTTTATGATGCTCATAAAGTCAACGAAATGTATAACGCTCTGTAAGCGAGCAACTTCAACTGGTAATGCTTCAATCATCGTGTGAAACGGGATCTATATAACGTCTTCCCACTTGGTACTCTGAAGCTACCAAGCTATATTCCGTTCAAAATTTATCGGACAGTATAGGCTCTAGTGGAGACTTTCTCCTCGTGTAAATATCCGGAAGGCCGAAGATGCGATGTTGTCATAAGCTACAGGGAAGGTACCACAGTGGTATAGCCTTGTACTTAGAGCAACTCGAGTCTTCCAATATGCCAACAGAATTCCCAAAGTAGGTTTGGCAACTATATTCTCCATTTGGCTATTACAGTCGACGCTACAGTGTTTTCCGTGAGGCTCATGCAGTCAACGCTCAAATGTGGAACGCTCCATAGCGAGCGTCCTCCAGCTTGTGCTGGATCAATTATCGTGTGGAACGAGCTCTATCAAACCTCTTCCCACATTTGCTGAGTGTCCTCCCTCCCCCCCCCTTCCCCACACTCCTTGTCCCACTTCACCTCCCCTTCCTCTCCCCTCCCCCACGACTCCATTGTCACGACGTGTTTTTTGGTCGCATGGAAATGAAATTCGTTCCGGAGGGAGGGGCAGATGATCTTTCGGGAGACGCAATTAAGAGTCAGCGTGGGGAAGTTCTCACGTGCTCCAGACTCCCTGGCGACGAAATGTATACGCGTCGTTTTTTTGTTTTTTTTTTAAGCCCCCAGAAGATGTGTTTCGTTGAATTATTTCCTCGTTAATATTCATCTCGTAACAATCACCTGGCTGCACGTTATTTTTTTTTAATTCAGCGTATCAATCAAATCAATTGACAGTTTCGGACAGAACGGATTAATATTCTTATTTTGTTTTTTTTTTACTCGTGAAGGTTAATTTTGTTGGATTTATGTGTAATTAATGCTCATCTACTCCCCTGCGTATTTTCTGATTTATTGATTCAATCAATCTAATTGGCAGGCTCAGTCAGGTATGAGAAGCTGCGCATAGTATTCTGCCGTTATATAAAATCAATTAACTTAACAGAGTATTAGGTATATGTGACAAATTGAATTTTTATCTTATATTCAGGATGTGAGAAAACCGTAGGCTATTTTTTAAAGGTGTTTTTGCCCATTTTTTCTATAGGTAAAGATAAATAGGCCCAATAAAATGTGCCTCATTTCATTGCCGTCAAAGCTGTCTTTGACAGTAGAACAGTAACAATTGTATGTACGTTTTGCTACCGGAATCTCGGATGCAATTAAAAATTATGGTATGGCCGTCGCGAAAATGCCTCCTGCTAAAATGCTCCTGCTCCTTAGAAGCTGTTAAGTAGAATGAAAGGAATTCTACAGAAATGTACTCTCTTTCTTCAGAACTAGTTCCTTTTCTAAGGATCTGTACGGAACATGAGAGCCTGACTCTACAGAACTTATATTCTGTAGAGTTATTTTCTGCAGAGCAAAATAACTCCTTACAAGCTGTTCTGTAGGATTTCAGCAACTCTACGGAAATATGGGGTCTCCTAGAGCTTGTAAGGAGTTCTACAGAACGTCAAAGGGCTTCTGTACAACGTCCTAAGGAATTCTGCAGAACATACTAAGGTATTCTGCAGAAAATTCCTAAGGTATTCTGCAGAACGTCGTAGGGAATTCCGTAAAATGGCGTTTCAATACTTTAAGGAATATCTGCAGAACATTTTAAGAAATTTTGTAGAAGTATTCATAAGGAAACTATACAGAATTTAAATCGAAAGAAGAAGCTCTTATTTTGTGGAAGCCTGTCATGATTAATAACAACTGACACACTTTGTGACTTCCACAGACTTTATTGACAGACAGACAGGACCAGAAGATGTAGATCTCTCCATGTTTCCGGGATTTCTTCCGCGTAGGTTGTTTGTGGGACAACAGTTTCGCTGGCAGTCCTGCCAGTGTCTTCAGGTCGGAGTGTAGTGAAGCGTGTTGGCCGTCCTTATATATCGTCGTTTTCCCGCGTTTTTCTTCGTGCTGCTCTGTGATTGGCTGAGGCGCGAATCACCCTTTTCCAAGCGCTGTGTAGTGGATATCCGTCCTCTCTGTTGAAATTGTTCGGTTCCTTCATTATTTCTATTGCCTCTCGTGTTTGTCTCGGGAAGTATCTGCTTTCCTTGGTCAGAATCCTGGCGTCTTCGAATCTAATAGTGTGTCCTGGTCCGCTCCACGCGTGTTCGGCGATGGCGGAGCGGCTGAACTGTTTCTTTTCAGTCGCTCTCCGGTGTTCTTTCATTCGTACGATCATTGAACGGCAGGTCTCACCAATGTATGCCTTTCCGCATGAGCAGGGGACGTTGTAGACTCCTTCACACAAATCATGCGGAATCTTGTCTTTGGGTCCAGGTAGAAGTAGAAACTGTTGTCCCACAAACAACCTACGCGGAAGAAATCCCGGAAACATGGAGAGATCTACATTCCAGCTCCGCGGAAACCTGAGAACCAACAGGACCAGAAGATGGTTTAACAGCCGAAACCGATCGTCTGTCAATAAAAAAGTCTGTGGAAGTCACAAAGTGTGTCAATTGTTATTAATTATACAGAAGTTTTTAGCAGGGCCGGCAGAAGTGGCTCACTATCATTAGTTAGGATAAGGCTGGCAGAGTGTAGTACACAGTATTACACATGCATAATTTTATGAATGATTCTGCAAATAGGAATATGCAAATTATATCTATAAATGATTCATAATAACATGAAGTACACAGACTTGAAATATTCATGTGGCTCCCCCCTGTGGCGCCTACACTATAACTCCTCTATCTTCACATTAATTTCTTTCTCGCAATTGTGAGGAAGTCATCGTGGTCGGTCACCGTCAAACTTATCCCGTCCACTAATTCTCTCCACTCCTTGAATTCAGGAGTTAACATCACCGTCAACATATACCTATCCAACCTTAAATTTGTACACAGTATTTTCAAAGGAGCCTTCCATAACATAGATCTTCTATTGTTCTTCGTCTACATCTATACACTATCCCGAGAGCTGCCGTATAGGCATGTGGCAAGGGGTGTTAGGAAACCAGCCGTGTAATGATATAAGGGATTAGTTTTTGGGAAGTGAAATGGTGACGCGTATAACGGGAGTGTATTTAGTAGAGATGAGATTTTATTGTGATCGCTTATTTTGCGCGGAAAGAACGTGTTATTTTACCAATATGTCCGGCAATGTATGTCCGGCACCTAGAGATGTAGTGAGGCGTCATGATAATATTCTCTGCATTTCTCTGGAACACACCGGTTCTGAGTTTCTCAAGTACCCTAAGCCTAGCGTGTAGACTGAGAGACTCAAGGGGTTCCCACCTAAATCCCTGTAAATGTTGTAAGACACTATTTGTTCGCTCGTAGCAGTTTTTAACGGAGCTTGCAGCTTTTCTTTGTATTTTATTATTTTTTTGTTTAAATCTTTATGACCAGGGTCCTAAATACTCGCGGCATATCCTCGTTCTTTCCGCTAAATCATCCCTGTTCACGTTTCAAAATGTTCGGCTCTCCATGCCTCAAAGATCCATTTTCTTCTGAAATTCAACCATTCGCTGGCAGCTGAGTATCCTTCCGTTGGTCTTTTTTCTACGACCTCCTTCAGCCCCTTCTGGTGGCATTTTATAATTGATATGGCTCGTGTAAATGTGTGTGCCTTTTTAGGGACAGTTGAACTTTGCTTTTTTAAGTTCAACTTTGCTTTTAATATCATTTATTTAGTCGAAGTAAATTCTTCTCGCTTTGCGGCCTGGTTGATTGCTCCATACTCGCCTACGTTTCCTCGTAAGGCTTATTCATTGTTATCAGGGCCGTTGACGCCAGACGTCGAAGTTCCGCGTCCATACAGTGTGGTAATCGGGTCAGGTCGGTTCTGAATGTTGGAGGCAGTTTCACTCTTCCCGCCATTTTCAGAATTGGGTTCCAGGTCCTACCCAAGGTAGTTTGAGCGAAATATCGTTACACCTAGAAATCAATGAATTTGGTCTCATTTTAAAGAAAAATATAATACCCTTCCATTGGCACCAAAATTCTACACCTTATCACATTACTTTCGGGGTTACTTGGCAAAAAATGCCAGCCCTCTTATGTGGGAAATGGTACGAGTATGCATTCAAGAGGCATTTCCTACACTTAGATCTCGTAAAAAAATCAACAGTGTGTAGTTTGTGTGTTTTCTCAAATATTTTTGAAAATAAATCATATTTTCACCGCAGTAAATTCTTAATTACAGTAAACTTTCCGTTTTGATGGAGTTTTAAACGTATCGCGTTAAAAAAAATGAGCCAAGTTAAAGGCTTATTTAGATATTTCCAATTGATTACCTACAGCTTCTGTCATGTAAAACTATTTTATTGCACCATTAATAATGCAATGTTGAATTCATGTGTCCTACAGCTGGTGAAATTATAACGCATAGTTCGCATATGATCTCTATTATGTCTAGGGAACTATGTCGCTCGGACTACCTTAAGTGGAATCCTTCGTTCTTATTGATGTTCTTGTTTGAATGGCGGATTTCAATTGGCTCTTTGGTGATGCGGTCCCAATAACCGTTGGAATGGTAGAGACCCAAGATCGGTGGCCAAGGGTTTCCTGCCGTATGTTTCGCCGGTATCCTACAAGATATCCCGGATATTACGAAAACCTAACGTACGTCCGACGAGATAATAAGTCTTGCATAAGTGATACGAGACTTTGAAACTTCCATCTCAGTTAAAGCCATTTTATGGATCGAGTTAACACCACAGAAATCGAAATTTAATCTACTTTTGTATGCAAACTCATGTTTTTTATTCAGCATAATAACTCTATATTTAATAGCGACCATTATTATTATATAAATGGTATGTTTCCGCGTTTAGGAGAAAATCTGTACATTGAATCATTGAATTATTCCGAAAAATACGTCAAGTGTCATTATAATTCACGTTAAGTACCATTAAATTGCCGAGAAACCAGATCGGTAACGTGCTATTTTTTTCGCCCTTGTTTCAATATTGCTGATGAATTTGCGCATGAAAAGTTTCACGCTTTTCTGTGCAGAAAAAAAATGCCCCAACCAACTTAAGTAAGTGATGGGAATCTGTGAAGATGTGTCGACGCTACTATAGATCCGGTCTGTTGCCAAACGAAATGGCCATCCGGAATAGGTTTTGTGATTAGCCCTTTCAGACACGAGTTTCCCTTTGGTGTGTGACGTCTTTTGTCTCCCGCGACGAGAAGTTCGTTGCGAAGTCCCTCCGAATCAAGACAAAACAGGTCGCTCGTGCGCTGGATCCAATTCGTTCATTTCAACTTAATCAACTTAATTCCGGCCTAAGAGCATTTTTCTTTCGCCTCCTTCATCTCGGGAGCTCCTCGTTTCTTCATCGCTAATCTCCGTCGCAGAAATCCCCCGAGAAGCCCCGGAGACGTAGAGATTGAATTAAGCTCCAAATTAATACGTATTAAAAAAAGAGCAGACCTCCCCACCCTTCACGCCACTTACGGATTAAATGGGGGTTAATTAATGAATTAATTCGAGGGTTAATTGTGCTTGGATTTCGGTATCTTAAGGCTGTGCCCCAAAATCTACGCGTGACTCATCCCTGTCCGCCCCAGCAATGTTGCTTGTAAAAAATCCTATACAGTAGACCCTCGCTTTGCGGTATTAATCCGTTCCGGAGGACCGATCGTAAAGCGAATCCAATGTTGAATCGCCATTATTTCCGGACGAGGAATCGGAGCATCAGTGCCAACCCATTCAGTGTACGCGTCAGAGCCAATGCATACGAAATATCCTGAATTAAAATTATTTAAAATATTATTAAATCCATGTTTAAAACACTATCGATATTTCAAAAAAAATCGGAGAAATTTGAAATTTTAAAAAGCGCGCGCAAAATCAGCTCATATCGTAAGTCGAATCCATTGTAAAGCGGGGGTCTACTGTACATTATTGCTCCAAGTTAAATTGAAAAAAAACACAAACTAACTGTTATCGTATCTTTGGGTTAAATTAGCGATAAATTGAAAGAGCACGTGCCAGATAGAAAATTTGAATATGGCGGACTATATTAGGTACGCAACAGAAGATTACACACCGGTAGAGGCCCCACATGGGGAATACAGTGTTTCTATGGTAATTAAGTGCCTCTACACACCGGTAGTCATCAGAGTCCTCTACCTTGCGCCGACTAAATCACTTCGTTTGAGGCTCAGGTAGTCATCAAGGTCGTTCTATATCGATTGTGTTCTCCCTTCGATATAGGTCTTTCCAACGTACACAAATCAGACATTAATGTACTTATTTTTCTGTATTATCCATAAGCATAGCATGGGTTGCTCGGCGTTTTTGTTGATTTGGTATTGAATTCTTTATTCGAAATGACGAATCGTGCCTCATATTCGGAGATTTCCTCGGGTGTGTCATGGCACTAAATGCTCAAATAGCACATCAATGGCGGACATATGGTGGGAATGGTTGCGAAGACCTATCTCCATGAATACATATACACGAGAACACTGCATAAGGACGCGACTCTTGATGCATTTTCGACCGTCTTTTGCTAAAATTACTGTCGCAGGTTAATAGCGTTCCAGAACCCTCCGATAGGTGGCTCAGTTACCGAATGGATCCTTGTTGACAATGAGTAGTGCATTGTAGTGAAGGGAGGCCGAAGTGAACACGTGCGGAAAAACGACGAGAATTTGGTTAAAAATGGGTTTGCTGTGTTGTTTTGTGCCGGGGTGCTCCACAGGGTACGAGAATACAAGGAGGAGGAACAAGATTCTCGGCGTAAAGCTTGTTTAAGGCTAATGTAAGTTAACTTGGGTGGCGATTGTTGCCCTTACCGCATAGTAGCCATTACGGTCACTTGGAATTGTGAATTTATAGCACTATTTATCTCATGAACGTATTTCAATCGTGATGTTTTTCTATTTATTCGAAATTATTCATCAGTCGGAGCCTCAGCTTCCAAAATGGAGGAAGGCTATTCCTCGAAAGGACAAAGTCCTAGGGAAGGAGGATCGGGTGTGTGAGCTACATTTTCCTCCCGAGGACATACAATAACCTTGTTTTCATATCTAGCCCGCCGGAAGTACAAACTTGAGAAGATTCTATTCACAAGTTTGGCCAACCACATCAGCTGATTTCGCTAGCGGAGGTTTCGAAATACGTAAATTGGCATCGAATAACCGGAAATGAACTAGCTTTCGTATTAATTGCATTAATTATTATTTCAATGCACTCTGTTCCCTTATCTTACATCATAAATTAGAAATTTTAGGGTGGAATTCGGTATACGAATCCACTGATCACATCACCTAATGCTGTACGCCATCGCTGTCGTTTATTTATTTCGCGACGCTCTCGAGAGTTTTCACGTCGATGGCTCGGTACCTTAGGTAAATAAATCTACCATCCAATGCCTTAAAGTATTACTTTCAGTATAAATCATCGTACTGGCGGAGAAAAAGGAGACGTAAAAACACGTATAGTTAGCCCAGAGACGTCTGCTATAAGGAGCAATTACACAAACAGCGCAGCCTGTGGCCAAAAGTGGAACTTCAGTTCTTTCGCTTCCATTGGCAACAGAGTCGAGATGGGAGTTTTCCGTCCTTATGCAGTGTTTTGAATATACATAATGGATTCAAATGTTTGGAATCGTTTCCTAGGCAACGCGTTGCCTAAATTTACTCATTTAGTTCACCCAGTCCTTGGTGCTACTTCGAAAAAAGTCTTCTCAGTTGACTCGTAAATAGCCGTTGTTGATTGTTGTTGACGTGAGACTGTGGTGAATATTCAATAGCGATTGAAAAGATATGAGCTACTTGATGCTGTGAATAATTGCTGGCTATTTTCGAGACCTAACAGTTCCTTTGTAAATGATAGAGAGGAAATATTTCCAACAGGAAGTGTGTAAGAGGCATATGAAACTTCCATCGTGAGTCGACGATTCTGAGAAGTTTATGGTGAGTCACGATGTATTGATTGTGCATTTGTGTAATTAAATTTGGACAGGAATTAAATATATCTGTAGACCGGACGATATTCAAAAAGCGTGTAATTACGTCCCGCGTGTAGTAGGTACTACATTTTTATCCACTGCATTATGATTATTGCTGAGTAAAACAGGTAAGACGTGATTATTTACGATCTTTAGACTATTTCCATTTGAACTGCCGTCTATCATCGCTAGGCGGCGCCACAATCGACGAAGTTGCATGTGCATGGAATTCTAGGCAACAGATTTGGCGACGAGTCAACAATCCATATGCATATTTTTGACTATATCGAAGGAAGAATAAAATAGGTATCGAACGACCTCGGCAATCATTGTTTACAGGCGACATATGTCGGGATATCCATAAATTATAAATCGTAACAACTGTTTCGAACCAATCTAGAGATTTTTCGTCTAACATATTTTTATGTTAGTTTTCTATTCACTTTCGTACTCGACTCGGTATTAAATACTGCTGAGCTCCTCCTTTCTATTCGTTTCATAACCTGCCGATCGGCCAGGGCAAGACACAACAGGTCGCGAGCTGAACTGGTGCGTGTTAAACAGTAAAAGAACTAAGTTCATTTTACAAAGGAAACGTCTACGTAATACCCTGCGAGCCACCACGAGGGTGTGTGGCAGGGGGTGAAGATCACCAAACATGCACTATTGGCATACAACTAGGATATTTAAGGGAGACATGCTAGAGAACAGGGTCACATGCAGCTAGATGGTTAGTACCTACATAATAAGAAAGGGATTATTGGTTGTTATTACATGCATCATGCACTACAGACTACTCTAACTATATTTCACCTACCTATCCCTTTGCTACGCTGCCTATTGTTCTCTCTTATGGTACGCGGGAAAAATGACATTTTACATCTATCGATACGACAATCTCTCTAATCTTGTTAATATGATCAAACCTAGCATAATACGCAGGGGTTCTTAATATATATCTAACGTCATCTGTGAACAAATCGGTTTCGAATTTACTTAAAATGTTTAACCTAAACTTTAACCTGCGTTCTGATAGTAATTCCCATCCTAGTTCTTCTATTAAACTCGTAACACTTATACAATTATCATAACGGCCTTTAACAAACCTAGCAGATCTCCTTTGCACGCGCTCTAATTCTTTTATCAAACCTTCCTCGTACGGATCCCATATACTAGCGGCATATTCTAAATGAGGCCTGACAATTGTAAAATAGCTTCTTTCTCGTACTCTCTCATCGCATTTGCCTGGAACCCTTTTTACGAATCCTAATCTACGGTTTGCTACACTAGTTATTTCCCTGATGTGTTACGCGCCTCGTCACGAAAGTTACGCGCTTCGTCATAAGGGCCTATGTAAATGGCTCAGTGTTTAATGGATTACATATAAATAGTTGGTGTTTGACTTATGACAGATTCTCCTACATTTATTTTATTTCCATCATTTACAGTTCATAAACCTCCTCGTTCTCCAAAGCCAGAGGCTTGTCTAGAGGTGCCATTTTAAATACCATAACATTCATCTACATCTCATAATACCCTGCGAGCCGCCATATGAGGGTGTGACAGGGGGTGCTAGGTCACCAGCCATGTGAAGAAGTAAGTTTTTGGGAGATGAAGTGGTGACATGTATTACAGGAGTTATTTAGTGGAGCTTAATTTTTATTTTGGTCACTTATTTTGTGCGGAAAGAACAAGTTTTTGTACTTATCTCTTTGGCAGTGAGTCTCTGTTATTTCCTCGCATTTGGCAGGCCTCGAGATGTAGTGAGGAGTCATGATAATATTCTCTGTGTTGCTCTGAAAAATATAAGTACTGAATTTCTCAAGCAACCTAAGTCTAGCGTGTAGCCTCCGAGTCTCTAGGGGCTCCCAACATTAGTACAACATTTACGATAGTATTAAATCGTTGCAAAGAAATATTTCAAATGGGATTTAGATGAATGTTTTCTCATAAAAAACATTTAATTTAATTTTATTTTATCTTCACTTCACTTCACTTCACACGAATACAGCACGATGTGCCAATTTACGTCGGGTGAATAACAGTAATAACGGACGAGACACAAACACCTATGTCCTGGACAGATAATATTTTACCCAGGCGGGACTCGAACCCGCGACCGGGGGACTTTACCCCGCCGCCACCGGGGCCGACAAATTAAATTTTACAAATTGCTCTAATATACACACAAAATGACAGTAAAGTCAATCGAGTATTAAAATGACAGTAAAATACCTGTTAAATAATAATATAGCAATAAAATAATATCAAAACTTAAAAATACCGTAATTTGCCATCATCAGTAAATATCAATTTTAGTTTACATTCGTATTTTTAAATACATTTATTTATTTTTTTATTTTTTACATACATACATTTTAGAGCAGTATTAATTAATGTTTCGAGTTTTTACAAGAGATTAAAAGCAGTTCTCGCATGTAAATAAATAATATAACAATGGTTATAAAATATCTCAATAGTTTACATTGCAGTGCTATTATAAATGTTAAGAGTAATTGCGATGGAGTAATAACGAACAGTACTAATATTATTTATTTTACGTAAGGTTTGGTGTTAACTCCACGCTCCAGCGATCAACCTATCGGCTCATTCTATTTGTTGTTTTCCTTCAGCACGCTGATGTCGTCATTTCTGATGGCTACCTTTTCCTGTGCCATCCCATATCTTCTATAAAAATGTATCTTCGCAGCAATTATATTTCTTTGGGCTCTCCTAGTAGTGTGTAAGAGAGGTCTAACCCTGATTTTAACCCAGTACCGTAAACGCGGGCTACTTGAGCCTTGGAGGTTAACTTGAGCCCTGGAGGTTAACTTGAGCCCAAAACAAAAATGGTGTTTGGTTCATTTCTGATGGCTGCCTTTTCCTGTGCCATCCCATATCTTCTATAAAAATGTATCTTCGCAGCAACTATATTTCTTTGGGCTCTCCTAGTAGTGTGTAAGAGAGGTCTAACCCTGATTTTAGCCCAGTACCGTAAACACGGGCTACTTGAGCCCTGGAGGTCAACTTGAGCCCAAAACAGAAAAATGGTGTTTGGTTCTCTGCGTACTCTCAAAATCGGTATTCTATTCTATCGGTGGGTCTAGTTCGATAAATACTACCATGAAGACACCATCAATTTAATGGAAGATTTTTAGCTGTTTGTTTAATCTGTGCATATTAGTTTTATTGTATCGATGCTAAGATTATACTAATCGAACAAAATTAATCCATTTTTATGATTAAAGTAATTGGTTACACGGATTGTTGCCATTGAAAATTTGTAAGTAAAAATTTTGAGCAGTGTTTGCTCATGATTGATGAACTTAAAACCCTCATGAGGACGAACGGAGGTATACAAACTGCAGGGAAATTGCAAAAATATATTATACATGATTTCATAATGGCATTGAATTATATTTGTTTAACTAATCACAAAAGACACTAATTTCTCTTATATAATATCTCACTACAGTCATACATTTAACCTTCTTGTGCTTGTGTGTAAAGTGTACCATAGTTTATTTTAGTATATTATAACAACAATTATTCCCATGGAAGTGACTGACTCTTTTGTATGCTGTAATCCATACATACCCAAGGTCTATAGAGTACTCTACAGACCTCGATGCATACCATGGTAAATGTAGGTTTTCCTTCCAACACATTTCTGTGTGGTGTAGAAACATGAATGCGTGCCCGGGGCTTGGGAGAGTATTGTTATGCAATAGCGTATGTTTTGTACCAATAGTAGACAGCAGGGTTCCGTAGCCGTTGGGAGCGTGCAATGACTGGTCGAGGTAGCTCTTTCAACACTCTGAATAGTGTTGAATGGCGAATGAGGGTGAGGCACATGGGTTGGTCTTGTTACGCAATGGCTAGCACGCACCATTTCTCACCTGCGGGGTGCCGCAGTCGCTAGCAACGAGCTCGGCGACTTGGCGCACGGCTGAGACTGGTCAAGTTGCTCACTCAACCATCATCAGAAAAGGTGAAGCCTCTAGAAGAGAGGGGGGGAAAATATCCAATGTCCACACCCCTCGGTGGAAGCCGTAGTATTGTCCTGGGGAGGAAAAAAATCAGAGCGGTGGGCACAGGGGTGTGGAAAATCCAGTTCCAGTTTCCGTGGACGCCTGTCACCACTTCCCCCTCCTCAGTTTGGTTCCTCCTTTGAGGCCCCGAATCCAATGCCCGCAGCGCACCACCGCGTATGACATAATTTTTCTTTCCCTTCCTGGTCAAAACTTTTCCTTAGCGTGCTCACGTAATTTTTTCCTCCTCATGCTCCGTCCAATTTTTTTATTTTTACGTCTCCTTGCATCCTTCCGGGCGTCACGAGATTTTTGGACGTTCCAATCTTCCAACCGGGACGGCGTTCTGGTGGAGGGGGGAGGGGATGAAAAGTGGGGGGAAGCGAGCAGGGAGGCCCGCATCGTGCAGAGTGGACGCAAGGGAAATAAAATAAATAAAAAAAGATTGTTCCCCAGGAAAAGGACCGGAAGGGTTTTTTATTTTCCCTCTCCCTCGACGGCGGAGACGGACGGGTATAAGAGCGCGTTGGTACCAAGTTGGCGGACGACGAAAAAATCGAGGAGAGGAAAAAGAGGTGTAGTTTTTTTTTGCCTCGTCGTGCCCGGGAGTAAAAACGCATTTTTTCCCTATTCCTTCCACCCCCGCCTCTTGCACTAATTCCGCTTCGGTTCGCATCGTCTTCGGGGACTGAGTTTTTTTTCTCAGAATATTAAATTAAGAAACACAGTCTGAGCAAGGAAGATAGGTATATATATAGAGCTTTGTTACTCATTTCAAGGCCATTAATAGTGCTATATAAATATTCAAACAGAAAGGTAAAAAGGAATTGGGTAGGAACACATAAAATTGACGAACACAAGATGTAAAGATGGCCGATTCCAAGTGGAAAAAAATCGACTGGACCGGGAATGGAATCTTGGACCTCTTGATTGAAGGACCTCACGTCAGTTTCTCAGACCACCAAGCTATTATCAAGGCCATTAATAGTGCAATATAAATAAAATGGATAGGAACACATAAAATGGACGAACACATTGGTGGTTTGAAGGTGTAAAGATGGCCTATTCCCAGTGGAAAAAAATTCGACTGGACCGGGAATGGAACCCAGGACCTCCTGATTTCGCGTCAGTTATTCAGACCATTAAGCTACCCTGACAACTGAGAAACCGTTGGAAGTTGACTGCTGACGAAAAACTGGAGGAAGGAAAAAGAGGTGCAGTTTTTTTTGGCCGCGTCGTGCCCGGGAGAAAATACGCATTTTTCTCCCTATCTCATCTCCCCCCCCCCCCCTCTTGCAATAATTCCGCTTCGGTCCGCATCGTCTTCGGGGACTGAGTTTTTTTTTCTCAGAATATAAAATTAAGAAACACAGTTTGAGCAAGGAAGATAGGTGTATATATAGATCTTTATTACTCATTTCAAGGCCATTAAAGGGCAATATAAGTATCCAGACAGATAGATGGAAAGAAAATGGATAGGAGCACATAAAATTGACGAACACAATGGTGGTGTGAAGGTGTAAAGATGGACGATTCCAAGAGGACAAAATTCGAATAGACCGGGAATGGAAAAAAGGACCTCCTGCTCAGACCACTAAGCTACCCTGACAGTTGAGAAACCGCTGTAAGTTGGCTGCTGACGAAAAACTCGAGGAAGGAAAAAGAAGTGCGTTTTTTATGGCCTCGTCGTGCCCGGGAGTAAAAACGTTTTTTCTCCCCCCTGTTCCCTTTCTCACCTACCGTCACTCCTGCACTACATCTACATCTACATCTACATCTACGTCATACCCTGCAAGCCACCCAAAGGGTGTGTGGCAGGGGGTGCTTTCGCACCAGGCATGCATTAATGATATTGTAGAACACCGACATTACATTAAAACCCGCGTACCACACATGCAAAGCGCCAATTACAAATCTAATACCCAAGAAACATTCTATCTCCAATCGTTCTAACATGCAAGGGATACAAAGACTACTACTACAGATTCAAAATATCATGCATAAATAAGAACATCATTATTTACATCATGCATAAATAAGAAAGAGGAGAATATAATGAGAAAGATTAACTGCCTGCCTATTGTCAATACTCGAACTATTCATGACGACGATCACAGCTGTTATGGTCCCGAATGGTACGCGGAAAAAATGACATTTTATACCTATCGGTTCTACAATCTAGCTCTCTAATTTTATTGGCGTGATCTAATCTGCCGTAGTACGAAGGGGTTAATAGTATGTTTTTTACGTCATCAGTAAAATGATTTTCCTGAAATTTATTTAGGAGGTTAAGCCTATAATTTAATCTACGCTGTGATAGCGATTCCCATCCTAATTCTTCTAACAGTCCAGACACACTAGCCAACTTATCGTAGCATCGTTTCACAAACCTAGCTCCTCTTCGCTGGACGCGATCTAACTCTGATATCAACCCCGTTTCGTATGGATCCCATACACTAACAGCATATTCCAGATGAGGCCTAACGATTGAAAAATAACAACGCTCTTTCACTTTCTCATCACATTTTCCGAGTACTCTCTTGATAAAGCTAGCACTAATTCCGCTTCAGTCCGCATCGTCTTCGGAGACAGAGTGAAAGAGTTTTTTCTTCTCGGAATATTTAATTAAGATACACAGTTTGAGCGAGGTAGATATACCTGCATGTATCTTTATTGAACATTTCAAGGCATTTAAAAGAAATTACTATGCAAATCTTTACTTTTTGGACCATTAAAAATTTTAAGATGTCAACTTTTACTAGAACCACTCGATTTATTAAACAACGACCCAGGTTTCGATGTGCATTCACATCATCTTCAGGTAAATGGAGGCCGATGTGCAGGCCTTATATAGTAAACATTACATTTGGTAGTCAGTTTTGAGTGTATCATACTGTATGGTACATGAATAGTCAGATTGCTTTGTGATATTTTGAATTTAATCAGATTGATGTATGATGATATTTTCATGTCTGAGTTTAGAGTGTCCATCTTTATTAATGTGTTTTATGCTCCTTTCATGTATGAATATTTTATTTTTCTATTTTTGAAATATTTTACGTTCGTTGCATTATTTTATTGTATTATTATTGTTTCTTTGTACTATGTGTAATCGTGGAAGTATGGGCGACTCGCCTGTAAATGCTAATAAATTAAAAAATTAAATTAAATTACCAGGAGGCTCCCCCCTTTCCCCACCTGGTAATGTTTACTATATAAGGCCTGCACATCAGCCTCCATTTACCTGAAGATGATGTGAATGCACATCGAAACCTGGGTCGTTGTTTAATAAATCGAGTGGTTCTAGTAAAAGTTGACATCTTAAAATTTTTAATGATGGAATACCTACCAAGTGAGACTGACGAAAGTGAGTGATATTCTTTTTGGACCACGATGAAGCTTTATAAGTGAGAAAAGCCACCATCGTGCCATGAGTGTATCAAGAATTGAGAAATGTAGAAAAAACAACCGGAAAATGCAAAGTGAGCCATTGCATTGAACGTTCATTCCTAAGATTGGTTAATTGCAGACCTCCATCTTTCCCAATTTAATGCTAGTTCCCTTGCCATGTT
The DNA here is from genome assembly GCA_963169105.1 of Ceriagrion tenellum. Taxonomy (NCBI): domain Eukaryota; kingdom Metazoa; phylum Arthropoda; class Insecta; order Odonata; family Coenagrionidae; genus Ceriagrion; species Ceriagrion tenellum. The sequence goes on along the minus strand of OY720643.1, from coordinate 44,387,300 downwards.
TCCCTATGCACTGTCCTCGTTATTTGGTCCATTAACTTATTCCTGGGTCTTCATCTGGGGACTTTTCCCTCCATTTTACCTTCAATCATGCTCTTCACAAACCCATTGTGTCTCAGGGTGTGTCCAATCCATCTGGTTCTTCTTTTCTGAATGGTGTTCTGAAAGTGAGCCATTTATAGATTAATAAAAAATGCATGTAATGAGAAAAAATACACCCATAGAAAGACGAAGAAATAATATGTTGACGGATATTATGAATGGAAGGAGTTACGAAGAGCTGATGGAGGCAGCACAGGATAGACGGGCATGGAGGGAGCAGTTCAATTGAAATCTGTCCGAGGACAGATTCACCTAAGAAGAAGAAGAAGCAAAATTATGTGGAATAATTGATTTTAAGTAATAAATAGTCCAGAGATAGGCATAATCAAATGCCAAAACAAGGATAATTTCCAAATGCTAAAGCGAGGAGAGATAGGCATTACGAAATGCCACTGTGAGGAGAATGTAAGAACAATTTGAACTTTTACATTATTTGATAATTGGGTTTAAAAACTTATTACCGCGTATAAAATATTTCTTTGAATATTGAAGTAAGTTAATAATAATATATATGAGGACCCCAGAAGTCAAGGTGTCTAACAAAATCGTTGTTTTGAGAAAACTTAAGTCAGAGTTGAAAATGTTTGGTACAACCCACTAAGTAGTTAAGAGGCATTACCCTAGATAGCATCACCTGTCAAGAAAATCACTTGGATCCCTTTACCACCTAAAAGATTTATATTTTCACGTCCCATTCCTGTACATAACTTGTTTTTTTTTAATATCTTTTAGACCCCTTGACTTCTGGGGTCCACTTATAAATATATATAAATAATATTATTGTGCGACATTATCTCCAGAAATGTTTGCATAAAAGTGCAGATTTGTTCCGATACCACGTTAAGGACATTTTTAATATCTTATACATGCAGTCATGACTTACTAGGAACTTTTTTTTTTGCTAAAATATAGCAGAAAATTACTACATGACGGCTTTTACTTAATATAATCCCAGTAATACTCTTTTGCGCCTACATTTATTCGATACTGAGAGTTCCAGCTATAAAAATAAATTTCTTTCGAGATTAATATAATTGTATTTACTCCATGCTTCTTGAAACTGAATCACATCATGAAAGTAAAATTCCTATTTTTAAGTTGATTGCTACCAGATTAAAATTTCGGCTAACTGTTTGAAATGAAACAGATGGCAAATTTAGTCAGACCAATATTGATACTCAAATATGACGAATTAGTTGCGAAGTTGACGTCATAATCGCAGTTTTCATACTCGATATTATTAACTATACAGAAATACTATTTGTTAACTCCTGGTAGTCGACTAATGTCTTTTTCATTAATAGTTTCACACTTATACTAGTTTTTCTGATACCCCTGAGATTTTTCCTCGAGAAAGTGCCTTTTTGTGTCTTCTATTCTTCTATCATGTTCTTGCCGAATCATTATGAACCGTTCATTTCTTTAAGTGCATCACATTTTTTGTTGTTACACCATCTTACATTCTCGCTAATGACTGACGCGTAGTACCTCTTCATGCTCTGTACCTTCCCGCTACCGGAACCCCCATTCCATGTCGGGTCATTACCTCCGAATTCATTTCGCTCCGAAATTCCTACGATTTTACTGTATCTGAAAATTTTATGCATACTCTACCAATGGTGTAGGTATGGTATTTGTGTGATGACTTTCGCAAGAATTGTACTGTTGTGCATTTACTAATATTTAATCCCAGCCCCCACTCTGGGCTAAAACAAATACGAATCAGCAGCGACCATGCATTAAAAATCAATATGTTATCAAGCAATTGATTGAATGGCTCAACGTTGCAGATTTGAAAGAGAGATGCTCATTTGCTTTGCTTAAGTCATATTCGTAACACAGCTCGAGTATTTGGAATCCTTGGCAGTAGAAAGATATGATTCTTTGTCCCTATATAAAATACAAAGGAAAGCTGCACTTTTCGAGAAACGCTGCTATGAGCAAACGGAAAAGGTTACTCAGCTAATGAAAGAACTCGGTTGGGAGCCGTTGAGACTTACAATGATGATTACAAGATGCATGCAACCGCGCGATTAGATGGGTGAACACGTTCACCGGTAAAATTGCCGCATACAAAAACGGAAAATTGCGCAAATGCGAGAACACGTGCCCATAATATAGCCCCTGTTCACATATGGAGCGTTTGTTCACGCGTCTGTCCAGCCACATACATACTCGAACACATATAACGCGTAAGCACGCCTTTAAGTCCATTTTGCACGGTGCTCGTAATTGCTCGGTCGGATGCTTGCACGAACGAGCATTTCAAATCATGTCGTGTAAAGCGGTGAATTACAAGAACGCATGTGAGAATGTACAAACGCGAGAGGACAAAATAGCCCGTGCTCTATTTCAATGATTATTACGCACCAGATTGAGAGAAACATTAAGTTTTTATTGTGCAATTTCGTGCCCCGTGTAAAACCGGCTTTAGAGTCTTCGAAGCTACACTCGACGCTTAAGATAGTCCGAGCGAGATAGTTCCCTAGTCATAATAGAGACCATATTCGAATTATACGTTTTAATTTCACCATCTGTGGGACACATGGATTAAATATTGCATTATTAATGGTGCAATAATATAGTTTTATATGACAGAAAGTATATGTAATTAAATGAAAACATCTACATAAGTCTTTAACTTGATTCATTTTTTTCGCGCGGTGCGTTTGAAACTCCTTCAAAACGGAAGGTTTTTTTTGATTCCCAAGAACCCACTGAGGTGACAATATGGTTAATTATCAAAAATAGTTGATAAAACAAACAAACTACACGCTGTTAGTTTTTTTACGACATCTAAGTGTTAGAAATTCCTCGTTTAATGAATAATGTCTCTCTGGAGTGCATACATGTACCATTTCCCATGTAAAATGACTGGTATTTTTTGGCAAATATCTCCGAAAGTAATGCGGTATGGGGTTGAATTTTTGGTGTCATTAGAAGGGTGAGATATTTTTCTTTAAAATGAGACCAAATTCATTTATTTCTAAGTAAAATGATATGTCGCTCCAACTACCTTAATTTACTTGAAAAATATAGGTTAAGCTTGCATCGGTACGATGGGGAGGATACTACTAACTAACACAGCGTTATATCTCTAGAACTGATGGAGGAGACAGAATAAGAATGATTCATTGCCAAACTAATAGGTACAAAAATCCCTCTTTCCATCCCTTAGAAAAAATTACTTCAGGAAAACCTAAAAAAAAAACTTCCAAGAAACTCCAGACAAAACCTCAGGACTATCCTGAGGTAAATTCGAACCAGTCTGGAGTTTTCCGTCCAGACCGTTCTGAGGTTAATTTTCCTAAAGGATGCAACATCAGAGATTATACAAAAAACAGCATGTCATTTAGGTGGCTGGAGTGGCCTGTCATGTACGTCATCGAGCAGGTGAATTTTAATAATATTTTATTCATTTTTAAGGAAGAGGAAAAAGATCTTGGAGCTTATTTCACTTAATGCATCAGTTTTAGTGTTCGTTGAAGCTTGCCATACTTCAAATTTTTCGTAGAGCAATTTTTTTCTCCTTTATCAAATTTGGTATACTATTCAATCACTAATAAAAACTGGTATGCTAAGTTTCACGCAAATTTTACATACATACCAATCACGCCATTCCCTTTCAGGGTAGGACCATCACAAAGTTTCACTCATAAATGCATATTTGTACACCTAACTCTGCTTCCATAATTTCCTCCACACTGACTTATGCTTGCAAACCACTTCTGCCTCATTTACCCCCCTACACTGCTCTTCATGTCCAAGACTGATGGAGGTGACAGAATAAGAATGATTCATTGCCAAACTGATAGGTAAAAAAAAATCCCCCCCTTCCATGCAACATTAGAGATTATATAAAAACAGCATGTCATTAAGGTGATTGGAGTGGCCTGTCATGCGTCATTGAGCAGATATATTACAATGTTTTATTAATTTTTAAAATAGAGGAAAAAATCTTGGTGCTTATTATACTTAATGCATCATTTTTGATTTTACATAAGCAAAAATGGCTTCAACGACCTGAATATAAGAACCATCTTTTACAAACAATCACCTCTGTCCCCCACTCTCTCCTTTTCCCTCATTCTTCTAGGCTGGTGTCATAACACCACCTGCAAGGCACCACTACATCTGTAATCATGGTAGTATATAGATAAAGAAGTAAGTCCGGGTCAGAAGCTTAGAGCCATCAGAAAGGAACTCAATAAATGTAGATGATTAGGTGTGTGACTAGACAAATTACCAGATTGTCACCTCTGTCATCCCCAGTTCCGCTTTTCTTCAACCAAACTATGCCGGATGAATAGCTTCAGCATTCTCTCAGCAGTCCCCAGCAATGTGGCTCAGAAATGTGTTCCTTGGCCATTTTCATGGTAGCTTTAGTCAGTCTTTACATGAGGCTGGCATATTGGCTCAGAGATGTTACCACAGGTTGGTGCTGTTGTTATTACACTGGCCTAAGGCAAACATCACACTGCTAAGAACTATTTGGTGACTACCCTGTCAATTAATATGTCCCTTGTAAAATTATGAAATTATAAACCACACATAAAGTATCTTAAGTAAGTAACAAAATATCATTATTATTCAGAAACACCTCAACATATGCCATGTGGAGGAAAGAGCAATGGATAAATTAGTTAAATTAAAGAGGAATCCCAAATGTCGATAAAATCAAAGAGAAAGGACTCCTGTTCATGCATTCCAGTTATCCAGGGGAACGTTGACCAAGAGAAACAGTTATTTAATATTGTGAACACTCGCATGTTGCCCCAGGATAAAACTACTAGTAAAAAATTAGAAGTTTTTCTACATATATGTGAGCCACATATTTCGTTATATGAGCCTGACAAATGCTGATATCATTTTATGAACGCTGCTGAAATCTATTAACAGTGCACTAACAACTACGAAGGAGAAACAAAATAAAAAAGTAGTGTAATAGTAGATATATATGGGTAAATCTGTAAAGAAGGTGAAAAAATACCATGAGACTAAAAGTGTTAAAAATTGCTGAGGGATGATCATCACTGCACTACTCATGTTAACCCATTAGATCCAAATTTTGCCAAGGCTAATGCTTATCCTTTAGTATTCAATTCAGTTGCCTCTACCTAACTTATGGATGGAGCCCCTCTAGTCACTAAAAGTCTAAACACCTTTTGCTTATCATCATGCACTGTTCTTGTATAGCATTCTACTACTATTCATTCACAACTTAAAACGCATGTTTTTCAAAGTTATATTTAAGGGACAGTACGAAATCATTTCTTTGTCATTTCAAGATGACGTTCCACCATAATACTCCGGACCCTGATGAGCTTATTAGGTTCATACTTACCAATTATCTTCTTCTTTCACTAAATGAAGGCCAAAATAGTTAGCTTTCTCTTCATTTTATCTGTTATTATCCACTTCATAGTTCCTTTCCTTTCATTTGATTCAATTTCATCTTCCCTATTTTACAAAACAACAACCACTTAATGAATTCCGCTGTGTCTGGGGATATGCTGTGGGACAGCTCTTAAATGATAAATGAAAGATTTTGTACTGTTCATTTTATTAACGCTTGGTATTCGAAGAATTTTGACTGTCACGGAGTAATCATGAGGTTCAATGAACATGTTAAAAAAAAACATCTATGGCTGAAAGGGTGATGGTAGGTAACCTTAGAACAATCTAAACAGTCAACAAATGAAAAATGAAAACTTGAAACATGTTAAGTACCTAATGGTAATAAAGAGTACAGTACAAAATATTTTATTTATCATTTACCACTAACTGCTCAACTCCTTATGGAAGGGTCATTCAAAATCTACATGTATAGTACATACTGTTGTTTGGGTGATTGGTTCTTTTGTCAGTGAAGTTCATTCTTTCATGCCTCCACCTACCTCCACTCACTACGAGCCTATTTGATCCACAATACTGCTCTCAGTTGGACAGGTATATCTCTCCATATATGGACAATATATTCTGTCTTGTGTCTACTCCTTCAAATTTCCTTTTTATAACCAATAAATTTGTAAAAAAATATTAACTTGTAATGTTCCTTTTTTATTCCTCTCTTTTACGCAAGTCTACTAGTCTATTTGATAGATTATTGATGCTCAGTCCTCCAGGCATAATAAAATGAGCAGAACTTGATCATGAGCAAATCTTTTTGTACCAGTTGGGTCACAGTCTACTGAATTTGACCTTTTCCTTCTCTTTTTTTGTCTCCATAGTGAGTGATACTGATACTGATATTCCTAACTTAAGGCAGTTTTATCATGTTCTAATCATAAAAATAATGTGATACATTCTGATTCTGACTTCATCTATCTATTTACTAGAATCATGAAATTCTTGTGGAAGAGTTTATCTTCATTATTCCTCTCTCGAGTAGGGCTTTAACTAGGCTTGTGTGATGAACGAATTTGCCCATCGAGGCTCGATGAAAAAAAAATCATTGAGATGATTCGGTTTCGATGATTGTCATCGACAACGATGAATCGATGAATTCATCGCCATTGATGAGTCAATGAACTCACCAACCTCGATAAGTCGATGAATTCATTCATCGCCAATGGAAAGGTAGGGATTGGCATGGGTGGGCGACGCAACACAAATAATTATCATCTAACGGGGATGGATTCATTGACTCATCTACATAAGTGAATTCATCGACTCATTGACGTCAGTTTATTTATCAACTCATCAACGTCAGTTAATTCATCGACTCATTGATGTCAGTGAATTCATCAACTCATTGATGTCAGTGAATTCAAGGACTCATCGACGATGATGAATTCATCGACGTCGATGATTGATGACATTAATTTTTATTGATGCGGTTCATCGCAGCATGATGACTTAAATCATTGTCGATGAATTCAATGAATCAACTCATCGCACAAGCCTAGCTTTAGCTGCGTGTGTGGTCTTGAACATTAACAAGTATGTATGTTTTCATTTTTTAATTCATGTTTATTCCTTAGAAATTCAAAGTACATATATATAATGTGAAAGGAGAGTACAAGTATATTTAGCTAGAGTGTTGAGCATCAGGCCTCACTATTGTTCCAGGGTATGGAAGTCATTTTGTGGTTGCTTTGATTATCTGGGAGTTAAAGCTGTCTTTTTGAAGTTTTCCTCATCTAAGACTTCATATTTGCACAGCTTGAATGGTGAGATCTCACATCTTAGGGCGCACAAGGAATCATCCTTGATCCTCCTGATTACTGGTGGCAGCATTGGCAACCCAGCAGTGTGTGCCAAATCATTGTAATAATCCCACTCAGCATCATGCAACAATATGTGTCCCTTTCCAAAAACACCTGTGCTGCGGGCTTTCAACATTTCCTCTTTCGGAGGTAGCCTGATTACTCCAGTCAAGGTCTTGAGATAATACTGGACCTGCAAATGGAGGGAATACAAATCAAGATAGCTTCAAAAACCATAAAATTTTGAACGTTAATTACTTAGCACTTTAAGCACATGCAAAATTTAATTGCACTTATATTGATGCTAAAGTTTTCTACAAAGCTAGTGCAAACATTTCTTGCTGTATTTAATGGGAGAGACTCTCTAGCGTCTTGGGCTTAGCATGTCACACACTATTGATTCAACACACAAACAGTGAAACTTATTTTTCCTTTTATGTTTTATGATAAAAGATACAAATATCATGGCCATTTGTGCTATAAAATTACAGTGCTAACCTATAATATGTATCTATGTATGGCAAAGGATGTGGAAAACTTTCACCAGCTCATATTTCTTAAGCTTTGCCTTGTAATAATTTTTGTCACCAATACCTACTATCTTATCTTCATACTAGATAAGCACATCTATATCTTCATACTAGCCTGTAAGCCACCACATGGGTGTGTGGTAGGTGGTGTTAAGACACCAGCCATATAAACATGGAAAAGAAAATGTTTTTGGAGGTGCAATGTTGAAGTGGAATTTTGAAGTGTTTGGAATGGTGCTCAGTTCTTATTATGGTCACTTATTGTGTGTGGGAAGAATGAATTTTTGAACCTATCTGTTCGAATTTCTATCATTTTATTGGACATGTTGGACCTTGAGGTGAATTGCAGAATCAATATGATATTCTCTGTGTTGCTCTGAAACAATACCTGCTCTGAATATCTCTAGCAAACTATACTGAGCATGTAGACTTCAAGTCTTCAGTGGCTCCCAGCCTAATCCCACTAAAAGCTGCAAAACACTATATGTTTTCTTGCGGGAGCTTTGTTATAAATTGTAACAGCATTCCTTTGTATTTAATTTAATTTTAGAGTAAAATATCTCTGTACAGGGTCCCAGATGCTTGTGATGTATTGAAGGAGAGGCCTCAGAGAATAAGAGCAACTTTCTTTCACTTTTTTTCCTCTATCCCTTCCTTTCTGCTGTATGCTTGATAAATTGTAGTTTATTTCAGGCTGTGCTCTGTATGTTTTTATATTTGTTCCCCATGGCATAAGTTTTGTTAAAGGATTCAACCACATGGGTTGAGGCTTCTATGAAATCCTTTACTTCCAAGTGTAGCCATCATAGATGGACCACAAGGGTATAGCATATAGTTCCCTAGTATCCTTAAAAAAATTGCATCAGAATTAAAAAGCCACGGTAGGATTTTCCTCTGCACATTTGTCTGGCAAGCCAGAGGTCTGTAGTTCAATTGCTGGTCTAGGCCAATTTTTTCCTGTGGCAATTTCAACCTATCAATTTAATGGTTTAGCCAATATATGAATCACCATTTTAATGACTGAACTACCGTATTGAGAAAGAAAGCTTTATCTCTGTTAAAGTAATATTTTATCACCAGCATTTCATGATATTTTTATGTTCAGTGTAAGAAGCTTTGTCTCCTCTGATTGTAATAAGTTATTACTATGAAATGCAGCACAGATGTTTATTTCTGATTGATCATCCTCAAGTCGGTTTGCATGTATGGATTTCTGACAGCTCTCCCATTATATGGCCTTTGATAGTGGTAGCCGTCTCCCTAAAAAAATATTAAATGTATTTAAGAAGTTCCCTGGGATCTGACAAGGTTGGTCTTTATAAATGGCATATTATAATGAGAAAGTGGTCAACTTCACTGCACCCAAGTAAAGACAGTATTAAGCTTTCAGAAATACATTTGTAGAAATAACAAATACACACATGCCTTGAAGGTAATTCATCGCAAAAATATATTACTATTGCATTCTCCATTGTGAATTGTAACAACTTAATTGTATCAGGGGTGTCTAAGCTCTGCCAAATGCAAAACATTCATTTGTAGTGGTACATTGGCAATGAAACATCATTTCCATCAAGTCCTTTTCCATGCACTCCTAGCTGGGGCAAAGCCGGGATATTTACAATAGGTAGGTTGAGAGCAATCAACGATGTGCAGTGATTAATGCATAATTACTGATAAAGTTTTATGTAATTCATTTTTTTTAAACTGATGCTAACCTGGTTACTAGAGACAGTATACCCATACCCAGTGGTATACCTCCTTGAATATTACTGAAATTTTTTTCCAGCGCAAACTATTCTTCAATTATGGCATATCTTGCAATTATATGTGTAATCTATTTGTTGAAATTGGCCGAAAATACGTGTTACCAAGTTTGAAACCATTTTTTTAAAATGAGCCTTGAAAAAGACAATCTCTTTTGGTGTGTAATAGTATTGCTTTCTACTGAAAATAGTAGTTAAAAACTTACTGGCCCTTACCATCAAAAGTTTTCTGTTTAGCGTCACCAAGTGCAATGATAGAGCACTATTTTACCGGAAAACAAGGCCATATGTTGGTCCTGGCGGCTAAATATATATGCTACATATGACTTTGGTGGAATTGAGAAATAAGGGCTCACTAGGGCCTAGTGAAAGACAAGGTTGGCATTTCATTAATCAGCTGACGACCTCTTGGCTATGGCACAGTCTTAAGAGAAACCTTTAAAACACTGAATTGTGATGCTTATTTGCTGTATATCTGCTCTAATTCATTCCCCATCCCTAGAGGCATATGTTTGCCAACAGCATGTGTGTGGAAGACTGGCTAGAGACAGCATTCAAACTGGCATCACTTGAGGTTTCTTCACCTCAATGATGCTCACGTCCCAACTGACATATTGATAGAGCTGTACATCAAGTTACTGTCAAATGAGTTACATATACACAGGCCTATGGAAATTTAATAGAAAATTACTTTTGGAAGTTAACTTCTTCGGGTCGAATTTTTCTGCCTTTTGGGGAGGCTCAGCCTTAGAGCCTCAATATATCACTCATTTCTAAGTATTAGCTCTCATTTGACTGCTATTGACATGAAAGTGGGAGTACATACTATTGGATAAATCAGTGGTTGGCAGTTAACATGTATAAGCATTCATACATTCAACTTAATTTATGTTTTAAATAAAATTTGGTTGCTAGCTGTGCATGGGCATCCCTTAAGTATGAGTATAAAATATCGAAGAACGTAATTTTATCATCATTTTATTGACGGGTTTATATAACTTCTGTATGTCACCTGGTGCATACCATAGCTTGCTCATTGCTTGTCTTAGCCATCAGGCTGATGGCCTGGGTCAGGCATACTAAGATTACAGGTAGTCTTGACACCTTACAATTGAGGAAAACAGATTTGTTCCTAACTAGTCATGAATTAACTGACCTTTGCCATTTACACTTCCAATTCTATGATATTGGTGACACGACTTTTCTCAAGTCAAAGTTTAAGAAGTATGCACTTGAGAAAGATTTTCATTTATTTTGGGAATAATTTGTTTCTGTGGTATAGAATTGCTAATTGACTTTTGGGTTTGGTCTATGAGCTAGGACTAAGGGTAATAAAGATGTAGTGATGAAAGTCATGATGAAAAATCATTTGACTTGACACAGATTTGAACTCCTTTCTCTCCATTGCCAGTCAGGTGTTTTAGCCAGTTACACCACCCAACCATCTTTCTATATGGTGAATTTTGATGGGGGTTAAAGCAAACTAGGTGTTTGCATCTCTAGTCCACATTGTTGCAGAGATTGTGCTTATTAAGCCACTAATATGGTGGATAAACCCAGTGTAGTCATTTGTAAAATGACAAGGTTGACAATTTTCTAATCATTGCATGTATATAGAAGTATACAAATGATAAGTTATGAAGTTACTAGCAATGGAGTATGTACAACAAGGGATGAAATTCACTTTGAACTAATAATTTCTATCATTTGGATAGGCAGCTATTGGAATATTGTTAGGCTAGTCATTTTAGAAACAACAATGATGGGTTTATCAACAACTACAGTGGTCGAATTCTGTGCTCCCAGTGCACTGGTGAAAATATCCTGTGCAGGAAGTGTTCAGAAAATGTGCAGGAAACGTACAAAAAACATGAGGAAGTGTGTACACACTTCATGCACGCTTCCTGCACATTACATGCACAGGACAAATTTTTTAAATTACGAAATGGACCTCTGACTGGGAGATTATATGCTTCTATTTGTATACCTGCAGTACATTAGGTGCACTAAGTTTTATCATAAAATATGCTTTCTGACCCAATGTCATAATGTCACCAAAACCTACGTACACGTAGGTTTTGGAGGAGGTCAAGTTATGTTTCAATGGTGTCAAAACATAACTTTACCTTCTCCAACAAACCACCCTCTCCCCTCATCCCCCCTTTCCATTTTTCTCCCACCTGTCCTTCTATCCTTTTCCCAGCGTGACGCAAATATGGTGTTTCACGCAATATATAAGCTCATGTCTGTTTATGTTGCATTAGTCTTGCCTGATGATGATTGCTAGACAGTTGAAACACGTGTAGTAAGAGTTTGAAATGAATTTGGTAGACAGTATGATATGATTTGAGCTTCCTTATTCATTATGCTGTTCTACAACATCTCGCCGGAGAAAGTGGAGTTTATCCAGTCTTACCTGTTTCTGAGCAATTTCTTACGTAAGCGCCTTACCTCATGGTAAGCTGCTAACCTGATTCTTACGTAAGTATCTCGTAAGAAAAGAGTAAGCAGTATACTCTGTGCCAGCTGGGTTGGCTCGGCCCTCTCCCCCCCTAAACGCCTCATGTAATTAATGGATGCCCCCTTATATTCCCTTCAGTTTTTTCCAATATTTTTATTCTAGTTTTTCATAGAATATCCTCTATTTTTTTATAAATGGTTCTGCAGTATCAGCAGATATGCTTCTTTGTGGGTATTTGAAGGAAAAGCTGTGTAAAAATTACCAGATTTTTATAATTACCTGATGATCGAAAAGGGGAAACGGTATGATGAACCGTGGAACCCCTATTAAGCCCATAGTTGGGTATTGGATATTTATAATGTGCTTGTACAGAGGTGCTACAAGGTTCCCATCCAGTATATCTATCTTGCAATCCGGGCTCAGGAACGGAAAGTCATAATGATAACCTGCAAGGACAAAAATATCCACGTTAAATTTTGTTTTTCTACTTCAACGTCCATTTCGTAGGCATTTAGGGTAATAAGCTTTTGTAAATATACGTATGACATATTCGCTATGAGATACGGAAATGAAAGTTTCAGAATGGTCTGGATGGCCTGTTCTATCAATGATGAAGGAAAAAAACATGTTGTTGTTTTCCAAAAATACAAAAATTCCTGTATTTCTCAACTAATTACTACTCTGCTATGTTATTATCAGCAGCATGTCAAAAAATCTTGTACACTTGTATGCCTGTCTCTAGTGGCAAACTGCATCATCTATCATCATCAAGAATAGTTCCACCTCTTCACCCCTGAATGATAACATTGAACGAGATCATATAACTTTAAAAGAGTAGGTTTCTTTACAAAAAAGGGCAATGTTTCCTGAAATCCATGGTGACAATAACGATGAGTTACGTAAAATCATTGTATCTGCCAACAAATTGTACCCTAGCTAAGAGAAACACATAGAAAACTGTTCTTGAACTAGAAAAACTAAAATATTACTTCCTACATGAAACATAATTCTCACCAGTGCTGATACTTGGAAGGTTTAGCGTTAATTTGTACCCACTCCATCAATGAGAATTTTGAGAACAATGCATTTAAAGTAGCATGTATTTCTCCTACAATTCAGGTGATCTCATTTCTCTTTAGAACTGCTACCATGAAAAAGTAATTATATTAACTTTGGACTTACAGTTTAATATAAATGATTCGACCCACCCCAAAAAGTTTATAGTTAAGAAAATGAAAAAAATGGACTATACCCTCTTTTACATGTGATGCACCTGGCATGTGGTATAGGCAAGGGAAGATTTAACTTTCAGAATGGACTTGCCCATGTAGCACAGACAGTTGGGACAACGTTGGGAAATGGTGCCACGGTTGGAGAATGGTTCGGTAACCTTTAGGCCGTTGGGACAACGTTGGGAAACGGTGCCACGGTTGGAGAATGGTTCGGTTACCTTTAGGCCATTGGGCCAACGTTGGGAAACGGTGCCATTTGCACTGTTATTGCTTATCCGTTGGGCCAACGTTGGGAGATGGTGGAAGTCGCAATCGAAAGGAGGAAACGCGGTCGAGATATCGAGTTGGCATCGAGATATCGAGTTATCACCAAGTAGGTGGATCGGCAGTTTTCATTGAGGTTAAAAAATGGAGGAGGCATGGTCGAGAACACTCACTGGCGAAGGCGAATCCAAATTGTGGCTTACTGCATCATCTTCGCCTTAACAGTCAGTTTCTAAAAATAGCATTACCTTCGAGTTTTAAATTACCCAGTTCAGAGGTAAATCAAACTTGACCCCAGGAACGTGTGCTTGAGTGAGACCTATATAACGTGCCGACCGTAATGGCGGAATCGAGTTATCACAAAGTAGGTGGGTGGCTTAGAGAAAGGGGAAGGTAATTAGTTCGGAACTTGCATATACAAACCAAATTATGCCAATGGCAATACACATTAATAGAAAAAATGGATGTATGATTGTTGGTAAATGGTGGGGGAACTGTTGAGCCAACAGTTGGGGAACCGTTGGGCCATCACAGTTGGATAACGGTTGGCAAAACGGCCATAAATATCGGTTGACCAACCGTTGCAGGTAATAGTTCCCCAACGTTGGCCCAACCGTCGGTGCTACATGGGTGATGGCCTGTTCTATCAATAATGAAGGAAAAAACATGCTGTTGTTTTCCAAAAATACAGAAATTCCTATATTTCTCAACTTTTTACTACTCTCCTGCATTATTATCAGCAGCATGTCAAAAAATCTTATACACCTGTATGCCAGTCTCTAGTGACAAACTGCATCATCAGTCATCATCAAGAATAGTTCCACCTCTTCACCCCTGAATGATAACATTAAACGAGATCATTTAACTTTAAAAGAGTAGGTATTTTACAAAATAGATTAATACTCCCTGAAATCCATTGTGACATTAACTGTGAGTTACGTAAAACCATTGTATCTGCCAACAAATCATACCCTAGCTAAGAGAAACACATAGGAAGCTGTTAATGAACAAGAAAAACTAAAATACTATTTCCTACATGAAACATATTTTTTGCTAGAGCTGATACTTGGAAGGTTTAGTATTAATTTGCACCCACTCCACCAAAGAGAATTTTGAGGACAAAGCATTTAAAGTAGCATGTATTTCTCCTACAATTTAGGTGATCTCATTTCTCTTGAAAACTGCTACCATGAAGAAGTAATAATATTAACTTCGAACTTGCACTAAAAAAAATGATACCACCCACCCCAAACAGTTGATAGTAATGAAAATGAAAATAATGGACTATGCCCTCTTTTACATGTGGTGCAGTGTGGTGTTTGGTATAGACAAGGAAAGCTTTAGAGCAGAGATTCAGAAGAAATATCTTAAGGGAGATATATAGCTCCTTGAAGGAAGTTAATGACGGTGAAGATGAGATAATTATCAGTGGCCCGAATAAAATCTATGGTTGGCGAGTTCTATTTGTGGAAGTTGTTCATGTTAAAAATAAAAGCACTTAGTTTTTTAAATAATACAAGTTCTTTGGTGACTTTGTGGTATTCCATATTTTTTCTTTCAGAGGATTTAATGGTTACATTTACAAAACCACAACTTAAAAACACACACGACCTGGGTTTCAACGCTTAAGCGTCATCTTCAGGTGACCTTCAGGTGACCCGGGTTTCAACGCTTAAGCGTCATCTCACCTGAAGATGACGCTTAAGCGTTGAAACCCGGGTCTTGTGTGTTTTTAAGTTGTGGTTTTGTAAATGTAACCATTAAATCCCCTGAAAGAAAAAAACTTAGTTTTTTTCCACCAATGTATTAAAAACACGATTGGACCGGTTTTGGCCTTTTCAGGCCATTATAAAGACTACAAAGTAAAATACCATGGAGCAGCACAGTTGATATAGAGACCTCAAGGAGAGGGAGGTGGTTGAAAGAAGGTGGGGAGGGGGGTGAGAGGTGAGTAGGTTTTGAGGAGGTGATTGGGCAAAACTGCCGGGGAAGGAACAAACAGTACCCCCACCTCCATCCCCGTAGTCCTTGAGCCTGGCGTCACCACCTGTTTGTTCCTTCCCCTGCAGTTTTTCCCTTCTTTCAACCACCTCCCTCTCCTTGAGGTCTCTATATAAACTGTACTGTCTCATGGTCTCACGACCTATCTTGGGGAAAACATATTCGGGAAATATGCGGTCAAGCATATAGGAAGCTAGGCTTTATCAAGAGAGTACTCGGAAAATGTGATGAGAAAGTGAAAGAACGTTGTTATTTTTCAATCGTTAAGCCTCATCTGGAATATGCTGTTAGTGTATGGGATCCATACGAAGCGGGGTTGATATCAGAATTAGATCGCGTACAACGAAGAGGAGCTAGGTTTGTGAAACGATGCTACGATAAGTTGGCTAGTGTGTCTGGACTGTTAGAAGAATTAGGATGGGAATCGCTATCACAGCGTAGATTAAATTGTTGGCTTAACCTCCTAAATAAATTTCAGGAAAATCATTTTACTGACGACGTAAAAAACATACTATTAACCCCTTCGTACTACGGCAGATTAGATCACGCCAATAAAATTAGAGAGCTAGATTGTAGAACCGATAGGTATAAAATGTCATTTTTTCCGCGTACCATTCGGGACCATAACAGCTGTGATCGTCGTCATGAATAGTTCGAGTATTGACAATAGGAAGGCAGTAAATCTTTCTCATTGTATTCTCTACTCTCTTATTTATGCATGATGTAAATATTGATGTTCTTATTTATGCATGATATTTAGTGGTAGTCTTTGTATCCCTTGCATGTTGGAACGATTGACAATAGAATGTTTCTTGGTTATTAGATTTTTAATTGGCGCTTTGCATGTGTGGTACGCGGGTTTTAATGTAACGTCGGTGTTCTACCATATCATTCATGCATGCCTGGTGCGAAAGCACCCCCTGCCACACACCCTTTGGGTGGCTTGCAGGGTATGACGTAGATGTAGATGGTATTTTACTTTTAATCTTGATAATGGCCTGAAAAAGCCAAAACCGGTCCAATTGTGTTTTTAATACATTGGTGGAAGTGTTTTTATTTTAAACATTATCAGTGGAATCGGTTGTTCATAGAAATTTATGTATAGCGAATGCAAATGTACCTGGTGCACTTCTGCTCAGTGGGGGAGAAAGGTAAAGTGGAGGCAGTGAAGTGAACGGATGGGGGGGGGAAGATTGAGAAGAGGACGGCTGAGAACGAGGCTGGGGAGCCAAACTATAAGTATACTTTGCCAGGCACACTCATACACAAGGCTAATGGGCAAGCGGTTTGGGCAACCCGTGCACTTCCTTGTCACGTGCAAGGTGTGGTAGTACGAATAACATGAAGCAAACGGGGCGCCAGGTAGCTTTGAATCATGGAATTGACCGAAGCGCTAAGTTTGGCAGCAACTAGAAAAGTTTCGCTCACTGACGCTCCACTATTTACAACCTTCCTCCCCTGCCAGGCAGGTTTTTCAAAGTTCTGAGGTACGTGTCCCAAAATCGTCCACAGAGCAACACCCGGTTCTTTTGCGACTGTTATAGTAATAGATGTGACTTTGGCCTGATTACATTGGGGTGGGCATTTGGAATAATTGATGCTGACACTAATGTTGTACCCCAAGGGGAAGCCCAGCCGAAGCCCAAGAAAATATTGACAGGGGAGCTAGAGGAAATGAGGAGTGAAGGAAGTCCTAGTGGAATGGTGGTGAAAGGAATGGGTGAAAGGATTGATGTAGTCAACGATACTGTAATTCTTGGTGTCTGGAATCGGTGGGTGGCAGCTAAGAATGGACAGTAATGGTGGTAGATTCTGGAGGAGGCAAAGACTCAGTCATGGGTTGTAGTCATGGGTTAGAGATGCTTGATCAATCGTTGACGGGTTTACTTTGTGGAAGTTTATATTACTTAATCAAATATAACACTTTGTATTTTCCACACTTTTTATTGCACCTCGACCGGTTTCAACTTAAGCTTTTCAAGAGGAACTCCTCTTGAAAATGACGTATAAGCGTTGAAACCGTTCGAGGTGCAATAAAAAGTGTGGAAAATACAAAGTGTTATATGGGATTAAGGTAAATTACGGTAATTTTCGAAAATTTCCGGTGATTTTTATTTTTCTGCCATTAAGAGGTAATAGAGGATGAAATAGAAAATCTAACAGCAATAGCAAGGGGTTAACCGCATTAAAATAATTATAATTACTACATCAATATATTATAAATAATTAAAACTCTTAAAACAAATTCGTCAGCCTATAGGCTGTATACACGTATATACACGGATATCGGCGTTCTTTTGTTTATGAGAAATTTTCGTTTAGACAGTTAAAAAGTATAGCTCCGCAAATATTCCACTAGTGAAACTATTACACAAATTAGCTATACGAGGTTTTTTTATAATTAATATTGTATTCATCATATATGGACTAGGCTAAAAATAATGTTTTAAATATATCGGTATGAAAAATTTCTGAAACGGAGGTGAATCTTACCGAAAATTACGGCAATTTCAGGGGCTGCGGTAAATTACGTAAAATACCGGGGTAATTGACGAAAAATACCGCAGTAATTTAAATCAGCCCTCACGAATTTCGGCTTTGTTTTGTTTGAGAAATTTTCGTCCGGAGAGTTAAAAACAATAGCTCCACAAATACTCCACGAGTAAAAATAAAATAACAAATTAGTTGGACGAGCTTTTGTTTTTAATGAACACATGTACATAATTAGCTTAAAATAATATGATTGAAATTTATCCGTATGAAAAATTTCTAAGACGGAGGTAAATATTTCCGAAAAGTTCGGTAATTTTCTGGAGCTGTGGTAATTTATGAAAATTTCTGCGGTAGTTATCACGGTGGCATATCTCCCGTTGCAGAGCCACAGTTGGAGAAGAATAAGTTTTCTTAAATTCTGCTGATGGCATATTTTATAAGAAAGAACAGTTCTTCATCAGTTCATTCCTCATATGGAAGTAAAAGTTACTGAAACCGAAAGATACACTTAAAATTTTCCAATACCCCCAACAAACTTTTTCGTATGCCATCTATAAAGCAATTCGGAAACTAAGGATTTCTTTTCATCTCACCTGTGCAGTAAATCAAGGCATCCGCTGGACAGTGAAAGCCATCCACAAGGGTGAATCCGTCCTCGTCTGCCTGGCTGATGTTCTGTGCCAGCCTCACGTTATTTGGGAACCCTTTTAGGACCTTCCTGCTTGATCTGTCGCAGATGGTCACCTGAAAAAATTGATGGATTCACTCAATTGGGCGAAATTCACTGTGGAAAAATCATTCACCTGGACTGGGCATTCCTCGATTTCGCCACCTTGCTTAGAGCACTTGTTGTGGAATCGAGGGATCTGGGTTCGATTCCCTGTCCGGGCGAATGATTTTTCCTCTGTGAATTACACATAGATAATTGTGTGATCACTAGCGAGTGACTCCGTTTAAGTTACTGCGTGGCCAATTCCACAGTCCTCGAAAATTCCAAAAAGTAAACGCCTTTTGTTTTAAGTTGGGCTTTGCCCCGTGGACTGTGGCGCTTAGCGCTCACATACGGGCACCTCTGGCATTTCATGCACGGTACCTGTGAGGATAGCTTGTCCTGGAAGCCCCCATGAGATTCACAGGGAAATGGGACGCCTTAGCAGCTTAAGGTTGTCCGAGCGAGATCGTTCCCTAGTCGTAATGGAGACCATATTCGATATATACGTTTTAATTTCACCAGCTGTAGGACATATCAATTAAATATTGCATTATTAATGGTGCATTAACATAGTTTTATTTGAAAAAAGTGGCAAGTAATTAAATGAAAATATCTAAATAAGTCTTTAACTTGACTCATTTCGCGCGGTGCGTTTGAAACTCCTTCAAAACGGAAGGTTTTTTGTGATACCCAAGAACCTACTGCGGTGGCAGTATGATTAATTTTCAAATATAGTTGAGAAAACATACAAACTACACGTTGTTACTTTTTTATGACATCTAAGTGTTAGAAATTCCTCATTTTGTAAAGAATGTCTCTATGGAGTGCATACACATACCATTTCCCATGTAAAAGGACTGGTATTTTCTGGAAAATATCTCCGAAAGTAATGAGGTAAGGTGTAGAAGTTTTGGTGTCATTGGATGGGTGAGATGTTTTTCTTAAAAATGAGACCAAATTCATTGATTTATAAGTAAAATGATATTTCGCTCAAACGACCATAAATGGTTGGAGCACTCGGCGCGAAATCGAGCGATCTGGGATCTATTCCCAGTCCAGACGAATGATTTTACCACTGGGAATTACACACAATTTTGTGGTCACTAGCGGGTGACTCCGTTGAAATAACCGCACTAGTTCCGTTGTTCTTTGAAAAAAATTGATGAATTCATTTCAGTGAAAATTGTGTGTTTAGTTAAAGGAGAAAATTAAGGGGTCAAGTAAAAATAAATGACAGGTTTTAACCACGACAATCCTCGTTGGGGGGGGGGGGGGGTAGAGGGGGGGGAAGGGTATGTCTCTGTGGTTGGCTGTCGAGAGGCATTCGAATCTCCCTTGCGGTCTAAATGAACATGGTGAGGTAAATTTCTCATTTTCGACATCATGGCGGCCTCCCCTGAGCCCACCTTACCGGTATACCACTTTGTTTTGCTTGGTGAATATTGATATCGTTCCAATTTTATCATTGCGGGAATGTTCGTCGAGAGTGAGAGAGAAATATATTTTTTTTTATTTTGATCCTCAAAAGAACATTACGCAGCTCGAGTCAAAAGAGGTTTTTCACCTAATATGCATTTTTACCCTAGTTTTCATCGACGGTCGACAACTTAAGCGATGCTGACCATTGTATAAACGACGCCTGTTTTGCTCACAATCGCTCACGCTTGCCCGAAAACTGTCGACCGGCGATGATAATGGGGGTGAAAGATCTATTTAGGTCCACTCTTACTCTGGACTTGTTACTCTTTTGGTGTTTGGTTTTTTTTCAACATTTGTAAAATTTTTAGGATCACTTTCTTGTCACCAAATGCGCATTTTTGGTGTCAAAAAGTGTGATATACATAACGATTTTCTGCGCACAAAGTCGTAAAACAATGAGATACTTCAACATCTCGTATCAGGGGTGCCTAAGCGGGGGTTACATGCCGCTAGATGCGCCATTAAAATTGTGGAGGGGTTTTGGAAAAGTGTTTTTAATACAAAAAGGTTAAAAATATAGGAGAATTTTAAAAATCTGGACAAGAAAGGCAAACTTAATCTAAGGCTTTATGAATATTATTTTTGGGGCAAGAAGGGGTAATACTAGGAAGAATTGCTTCATGAAAGAAGAAAATAAACAACATATTATACATGCATGAGAAGATACAGGATAGGATTTTTGGTGTAAAAATAAAGATTTTTGCTCTAACTTAAAATCCTTTTCTTTTTTTTTAAATTACCTTTTCATGGTACTATTTTTAACATTTATTAATCATTCAAATTTAAAACAAGGAACCCGGGAGAAATAACTGAGTATTAGGGGGGAAATAGGAATTGGGCGAGGGGGTGGGGGTTTGCACTACAGCTTTTGAAGGGGATCGGGAAGTCTTGCTCCTATCAGCGATGAGGGAACCCGGGACTTTGCAAGTATATGGAAAAACTATCAGACACCATAAGAAAAAGGTGGCTGCTATATTTTTTGAGCAAATTTAGCGAATGGACAAGGGAAGAATATCCAATTGAATATCGTACTTTTTCGTTCATGGGAAAACCAAGGTTCTTTGGTTTTAGAAGGTGCAAAGAGACGCGCAGGAAATGGGAATGCAGGAAACAGATGTTTGCAATTAGGGGGCCTTCAAAACCAGAATTGAGAACATGAAGGGTTTACAAGATAGAACGAAATCTAGGACCTGGAAATGATGGTTGCAAGATTGAAGGAGCTTAGGGTGAAGATCAAGACCGGAAAATGCTGGTACTAGTTTGAATAGTCCAATGTTGGCCAATAAGAACATGAAGAAGAATAGAAAGTGTACAAACCTTCAATTTTACTTTAATATTTTTTGGATGAATACAAATACACCCGCCGATAATAGCCGTTTTTAAAAATGCTTAAGGTAGTTTGAGTGAGATATTTCACTAGTCATAATGGAGACAGTATTCGAATAACACGTTTTAATGCCAGCGGCTGCAAGAAGCATGAATTAAATATCGTACCATTAATGGTGCAATATTATACTTCCACACCACTGAAGTTCTAATAAATTAAATAAAAATATCTCCATAAGTCTTTAAGTTGACTCATTTTTATATCGCGGTGCGCATAAAATACTCCTTCACAACGGAACGTTTTTTGTGAATCTGCAAACTTACTTCGGTCAAATTTGCATTATTTTCAAAGCATACAAACTTGATGAGAAAACATACATATTACTCACCGTTAATTTTTTGACGACACCTAGGAGTTATAAATACCTCATTTTTTAGTTTGGGTCTCTCTGGAGTGCATACACGTACCATTTCCCATGTAAATTGCCTGGTATATTTAGGCAAACATCTTGGAAAGTAGCCCGGTATGGAGTTGATATTTTGGTATCTTTGGGAGGTTGGGATATTGGTCTCTCATGTGAGAAAAAATTCATTATTTCCAGGTGAAATCACGTAATACTCAAACTGGGGGGGGGGGGAATGTATTCATTCACTGGTAAATGAATACCTGGGTACTCAAATGAATACTTGGGTACTCGAATGAATACTTGGGTACACGAATGAATACTTGGGTACTCGAATAAATACTTGGGTACTCGAATGAATACTTGGGTACTCGAATAAATACTTGGGTACTCGAATGAATACTTGGGTACTCGAATGAATATTTGGGTACCAAGTATTCATTTGAGTTCTTGTATTCATACGTGATTATCGGTCGAATTGCATGGGCGAGTACCTGAGTGCCGCGATGATGACTCTAATACCTGGGTGAATACTACTGAAAACAGTGAACCCGATTGGAATTAGCAGGCGAGTACCAATTACCATTGGCCATGGCATTCGACCACCTCGACCGAGTAGCTACTCGAGGACTGGACTCTAGGAAATAATTTTCTGTACTCCGCTACGTACAGCTACGTGGCTGGCACTGGAAGAAAATTTCTTATCATTAAATGAACCATAACAATGTTTTGCTACAAAAACAAAAAAAGAAACAGGTCATTAAACCCACCAGATGTCAACGACCCCGTCAGAGGTCGACGACTCCAACTTGAGGTCGATCACCCCACCACAGATCAATTAGGGCATCAGAGGTAAATTTCCCACTCAGAGGTAAATGACCACCATTCAGAGGCAAATGACCCCGCAAGAGTTCAATGACCCCTTCAGTGGCCAATGACCCCATCTATAATCAATGAACCCCCTGAGGTCAATGACCCCCAAAGGTAAAATAACCTCATCAGAGGTCAAGTTGATAATGACCTCTCCAGAGGCCAATGACCCCACCAAAGGTCAATGACCTCCCCTGAGGACAATGACCCCTCCAGAGGTCAATGACCCCTCCAGAGGTCAATGACCCATCTAGAGGTCAATGACCCCCCAGAGGTCAATGACCCCTCCAGAGGTCAATGACCCCTCCAGGTGTCAATGACCCCTCCAGAGGTCAATGACCCTGCCAGAGGTCAAAGACCCCATCCAGAGGTCAATGAGCCCTCCAGAGGTCAATGACCCATCCAGAGGTCAATGAGCCCTCCAGAGGTCAACGACCCTGCCAGAGGTCAAATACCCAATCCAGAGGTCAATGAGCCCTCCAGAGGTCAATGACCCTTCCAGAGGTTAATGAGCCCTCCAGAGGTCAACGACCCCGACAGAGGGCAACGACCCCTCCAGAGGCCAATGACCCCTCCAGAGGTCAATGACCCCGCCAGAGGTCAAAGACTCCTCCAGAGGTCAATGACCCCTCCAGAGGTCAATGACCCCTCCAGAGGTCAATGACCCCGGCAGAGGTCAATGACCCCGGCAGAGGTCAATGACCCATCCAGAGGTCAATGACCCCGGCAGAGGTCAATGACCCCTCCAGAGGTCAATGACCCCCCAGAGGTCAATGACCCCTCCAGAGGTCAATGACCCCCCCAGAGGTCAACGAGCTCTCCAGAGGTCAACGACCCCGCCAGAGGTCAATGACCCCTCCAGAGGTCAATGACCCCTCCAGAGGTCAATGACCCCTCCAGAGGTCAATGACCCCTCCAGAGGTCAATGACCCCTCCATAGGTCAATGACCCCTCCAGAGGTCAATGGCCCCTCCAGAGGTCAATGACGCCTCCAGAGGTAAATGATACCTCCAGAGGTCAATGACCCCTCCAAGGTCAATGACCCCGTCAGAGATCAATCTGGCGGGTCCACTGGAATTTCGAGCTATTTATTTTTATTTCCATCATTCACGTTTTTACCAGATCGAAATAAATCAGCGTATAATTTTAACCATGATATGATGATAATTATGTCGAACTATCATATAAACTATCATTTAATTTAAAGAGTTAAATTTATGGGGAAACTAATTACTTGCATGCAATAATGTCTGGCGTGACATTCCATCAAGAAGGTTGGGATTGGACCTTAGATCACAGAGAAGTTTCCTAAGGATTGTTAACCCCTTCCATTTCGCCTACACCATTAGATCCATGCAATATTTTTTAAAGATGCGTTACACTTCTTCATAGTTCTCAAACGTATCTCCCACAAATATGTTCAACTCACGGTCCTCCAAGAACGGCATATAATTATATACCATACTTATGCACTTCTCCTTTACACGGAATAAATCATTGAGTACCTATGCAGCATTTAGCATGGAAAGTTTAGGAAAAGATATAAATAACAAATTATACGGTGGTACTACTGAAACCCGGGCAATAAAATCTAGTAATGGCATGACAAAATGTTTGGTGTACCTACTCTTTTCCCGTGATGCTGCATTGACTGCTCATTCATCTGAAATATATCAGGGTATTAATAGAATACTTGTTTGCTTCTTACGAAATCTGCAGCATTTTCCATATTTTTCAGAATTTCTTTTATTTTGGTAGCGTAAGAAAACATAAAACCAAGAAATAAACAAATTGGCAACTGCATTATAAATCTGCCTGTGGCACGTGTGAGTGTAGTGTAGGGCGCACATTTTTGCATTCGGATCATGTTTTTAAAACATTACAGTTAAACTTAGTATCATCATTACGCTAATTGTACAATATCTAAGGTCATAATAATAGTCAGTTGAAATAGTGTGTTCGGAGCCAGTCAATTAAATTGTTGTTAAGCTGTAATATACTTGTATGAATTTAGGTCATTCCATTTTCAACAAAAATGTTGCAAGTGTGAATAAGTACATACGTGTTAAAATTATATAAAGCTCAAGAACATGACAATAATGAATTAAATTATATAAATTTAAAAAAAACCACATGAAGGTTCCTTTGGATACCAATCACCCGTTAAAAAAATGCTGTTTGGTCTCTGGGTCATTACTATACCAGACATTGTTTCTAGTTACTACCCACTCTCGTTGCTCTTGAGTTAGGACATATTGTTGAGACGCTTAAGATGTCCACTATTAAGACAGCCGAGAGTCCCATTGTTGCGGTACTGAGAAGCTTTCTCAGGTTCACCAATGGAATGCTTATTGTTATCGCCGTTACTATGCTAATAATCTTGAGGGTACTTGAGTGAGAACCTTCAAAAAGGCAAAGCAAATACGTATCCGCCCCGATCTTATATGGCCGGCGATTCACCCGGAGCAAGGGCGAGTGTTTACGTTTATTTCCTGGAGTCCAGTCCTTGAGTCGAGGTGGTCGAATGCCATGGCCAATGGTACTTGGTACTCGCCTGCTAATTCCATTTGGGTACTCTTATTCAGTGGTATTCACCCAAGTATTCGAGTCTTCATCGCGACACTCGGGTACTCGCCCATGCAATTCGATTGGGTATTCACGTATTCATACGAGTACTCAAATGAATACCTGGTACCAAGTCTTCATTCGAGTACCCAAGTATTCATTCGGGTACTCGATTACCAGTGAATGAACACATTTGGCCCACCCCTGACTCAAACTTCCTTAAGCCTCGCTATTATTTCTAGCCTCTTGGAAGACACTTACCTTTTTGGCGATGGGTGCGATATCCTGGGAAATGTCGATGGCCGAGAAAGACGACCCCAAGACGACAACCTCCTTGTCCAAGAAGGCTTCAGTCTCCGGTTCCCGGTAGTCCCGACTGTGGAGGATGTTCCCGCGGAAACGCTCTATTCCAGGGATTGACGGAACGTAGGGCTTCGAATAATTCCTGAAATTTTCGAATGTACTGTTGGCACTTAATTTTCCAGGGGTAGTTAATGTGTTAAGGAAATTAGAATGGCAAAAAATCCCATTTTCGATTGAGGCTGAGTTGATAAAAAGATTAGCTACTGCTGTAAATCCATGGCTGCTTATACATCTACGAAATACCATTCAAGCCACCACTATGGTGTGTGGTACCGGGTGATTCACACCAGGCATAAAGCATTTATTTCCGAGCTGAAAACATAACCGCGCACGTTCTCCTAGATGCCAGGCGCAGGCCAAAAGCAGTCACGTTAATAGTTCGCGGTCAGACAAGAAACTGGGGGAGTGCTACGTAGACGAACATACTACGATGAAATACGCTACTTGTTTTGATGTATGTTCCCCACGATATATAAGAAGCTAAGGTAATTTGGAGATATTTATCTCTATCTGAAGATTTTATGTTTATTCCACCCACATTCCACCTCCAACATTCAAATCTATGTTTATGAGGGGGCTACCTTTTCTCTATTTTCTCTAAATTAATGCTGCTTGCTGAATATTATCTTACGTATAAAATATAGTTTTATTTAATGATAACTGGTTAAGTTGCATTTTAACTTTTTTAACTCGTTTACATGAACTTGATTGAAGTTTTCTCTTCCTTCTTCCAGATATTTCCCGGAACCTTGGTTGATCAAGGATTCAAAATACACCAGCACTATCGGTGAGTCTGAACTGTTTTCTCCTTTTATTCCCTCCGAACTCTTATCTTTCACTTGAGAAATCTTGAAAAGTATGTAAATGATAAGTATGTATGTTCATCCCGTCTGAATATTTTGAAGCTATTGACGTTTACCACCATTTGTTCTGCACTAACGTTCCCTCTCGGCCAGAGGCTTCATCGAAATGTATTGATCCAATTTTTTAGTAATGGCGGGAAGCTGCTATCCCTTAATATATCCCGCCATATAGTGTTAGCCACTAATGATTTCGTCAAATCATTAAACATTTCGCGGTACATGCATATCCAACACTGCTGTTTATTTCTGGTTAACCCGTATCAGGAATTTGGCGAGCTAAAGTTTCTATTCCTTAGCCGGAGACCTTGTTCGGGATTAACTAATCATTTATCCTTTTTCCAAAGTCATCGCTGAGGTTTTTATTTTGCCACTGATATTCTTTGAAATTGCTAGTAAGTGACATTAAAAAATGTGAAGTTAGCATTGATTCCTCTAAATACTGATGCGGAAGTCTCCAAAATCCCGTAAGTATTTCATTGCATGACTACTGACATCAAATTATACTCCTTTTGACTCGATGGTCATCAATTAAGCTCGTTTCACGCGATAATTGACCCAGCACTTGCTAGAGTATGCTTGCCATTGTGATAACTTCACAGTATCGTTGTATACCGCGCCTGCATGCATGGCTAACTAGCTCAAATGGCATCATACCCGCTGAGCTATCATCTGTTTCAAATGTCTTGGGCGCTAGGAGGCTGCACTTAAATTTGTGGGGGCAGGCGCCTTTCGTGCGAGTCCGGAACTTTTCGAGGGTCTCCGCTGCCTGCAAGTGAGGAAATGCCACCGACAGATATGGGTTCCAACTCGACGTTGCCGAGATTAATATTCCTCAGTCGGGTAAACCGCGTGGCTCACAATGAGAGAGGCCCTATGGTGATGAGGCTTGGAAACAGTGCAAGCAGAATCGCGAAGTCCACACAACAAAGGTATGAGAGCGACTGAATTTTCCAGGCTGTATGCCAAACCTTCAGTACCCGGAGTGGCTCTTGGAAAGTCACGCGACGAGCAACTTTCTCTTCGCTCACCGCCACAAATTTTATTCCAGCCTACTAGCGCCAAAAGAATTTAAAAAAGATACTATTGGATTTCATGTTCGATGCGGTGCTATTGTATTTTTCCACTCGCTTGCTGTAGGATCTAGTTGCTGTTAACCGATCACTTTGGCTTTTTCTTCCGCCGTCAGTCATTTGAGTATTCTATCAGCTGATTGGTAGGTTTGGACAGGTTTACGCTTTCATATCGTTGCGTTTTGGCTCCTATGGATGAAGCACCGTTAGATTCCTCTTAAATTTCTCCAGTTGTCTACCTCTTCTTATTTAATCCTGATTTCCTATCCTCTTCCTTCCTCATTTCCATATTACCCTGTTCTTGCCTCTATTTTTCTCTTCAACCTTCCCTCTCCTTTCAAAACCACCTCCATTCATCTCTTCTGCCTCCTTCAAACCTCCGCCACTAGCTTTCTCTCCTCTCCAACCATTTCCAATGCCCCATCGCTCATCCTTCCCGCCACCTAGCCCACCCTATCCATCTTTCTCCCCAACCACATCTCTTACACCATGAATCAACGTACTCTTTGGAATGACCAGGTCTCTGATCCACACAGCGCCACGCTCCATATCTGAGTTTTACTAATTTCTCCTTAACGTCTCATCTCGGACCCCCATCCTTATTGAAAATTCTTCTTTAGCCACGGTAATTCTGCATCTTATGTCCTAACCAGTAAACCTATTCTCCACCAAACTACCACCTAGATACGTTAACTGTTCGGCTTACTCTATTTTGTGCCCTGCCACCCTTATACGGTCTCTGCGTTTGCTTATTTTTATATCAACCGTACTAATGTCAACTTGCGGGCGTAAAAAATTTTCTTTCTTTGATATCAAAAGTAGAGGGAGCCGCTGTTAAACCATAAATTTGGACAAATTTACAAGCGTACATTTTATTTCGACCAAGGTTTCGCATTATTAGGTAAGTATATATCTACATCTACATCTACGTGATACCCTGCGAGCCACCACGAGGGTGTGTGGCAGGGGGTGAAGATCACCAAACACGCACTATTGACATGCAAGTAGGATATTTAAGGGAGATATGCTGGATAATAGGGTCACATGGAGCTAGATGGTTAGTATCTACATAATAAGGAAGGGGTTATTGGTTGATATTTCATGCATCATGCACTACAGACTACTCTAACTATATTTCACCTACCAATCCCTTTGCTACGCTGCCTATTGTTCTCTCTTATAGTACGAGGGAAAAATGGCATTTAAAATCTATCGGTACGACAATCTATCTCTCTAATCTTGTTAATATGATCAAACCTAGCATAATACGCTGGGGTTCTCAATATATATCTAACGTCATCTGTGAACAACTCTGTTTCGAATTGACTTAAAAGGTTTAACCTAAATTTTAACCTGCGTTCTGATAGTAATTCCCATCCTAGTTCTTCTATTAAGCTCCTAACACTTATACAATTATCATAACTAACAACATAACAACATAACATATATATGCACTGTGTACAGCGCCGTTTACGAGGAGGCTTTGGGAGTTAAGGGGAAGGGGAGAAACGAGGGTGAGGACGATTATTGGCGATCAGCGGATGGGTGTGGGAAAAGGTTGTAGAAGGGCCAGTGAGTGGGTGGTGAAAAAGAAGCTGGAAAGTTAGAGTTAAGGTAGTTAGGTAGAAATATCATTTCACCAGGAAATGAATGACCTTGGTCACATTTTTAAGAAAAATATCTCACCCTTCCGAAGATACCAACCCCTTACCTAACATCTCTTCGAGATTTTTAACGAAGAATACCAGCCATTTTACTTTGGAAATTGCACGTGTATGCACTACAAAGAAATCTTATTTTTAAAATGCGGAATTTCTAACACCTGGATCTCTTCAAAAAATAAACGGTTATTTGCACGCCTTACGTACCCAGTGCAAACCATCACTGCATCGAATATGTCTTCTTTGGAATTATTGGTGTCCAGGTCGCACCATTTGGCTCGCCACTTGATCCCTCCTGGGTCCCCGTCTGCTGTCACTGGCTCCACCAACCGGACCTCCTGGCGAAACTGTCGAGAAGGTGAAACTTAAGTTGTTTCCACAATATTAAGATGTTATTGTCCACGTACTTATAGTCTCGACACTCATGTGAAAAAAATCCCTCTGTCTGGTACGTACATAACATACACTACCAATCGATCTCAGATCGATCTGAACTCGGACCGATCTGAAAGCTCCAAGCGAGCCAACTCAGATCGCCCGGTTTACCACACCGATTAAAGTATCGATATTGTTCTATCGAATCTATCAGTTTCTCGTCCCCACCCCCGGCACGATCGACCCGGTGCGTAAACAAGGGCTGAGATGGAAATTTTTATTCTCATTCCGAATGAACAAAAATACCTAGCTGGAGGTGGAATTACGATGCGCTACGATATCATCAATGCTACTTCACTCGCCATTACTGCACTCTTGTCGCAATTGCTCAAAACACATTCCTTGATTAATATTGATTATATTTTATTTCCCAATGACAACTAAAAGAATAACGAGGAGCGCCACAGACCTGCTGGTTCAGATCGATTTGATGTTTTAAGGTGGCTTTAAACACGGAAATTGACGTCTATGGAAGTAGCGAGTATGGACTATCTCGAATCGAATTACCACCTTCAGGACATCGTTCTAGTGACACATTGCTTCCGGCTTTTCTCAAACAAATGGATGACGTAAGTAAACAATGAATATGGTAATGGCAAAAACCGCCGAAATTCGGCAATAATGGCGTTCGTATATCGCTGTTTGAGTCCCATAGGCATTCTTGGGTTTATAAATTTGTATCCATTACATTAATTGTGCTTTATTACATCGTATCAAATATTATATGTCCTTCGTATCATATTATATATAATGTATTATACATGGGCCATCTATAGGACATCTATTAAAAATGCAAGTCCTTTCTGTGACAGATAGTCCACGAATTTTTTTCGACATACTTGCAATGTTATTGAAATGTGCACTCAATGACTCACGATTCGCGCTCAAATCACCGTAATAAACATGCGCAACTAAAGGAAATACAATCTCTGCGCGCTAACTTTGTGCTTTGACAAAACTTAGTTGGTTGAGCGAAATTTTAAATGTGAAAATTAAATTTTTCCCTGATTTCCCTCCACTTACCTTTACATGCTTCATTAAGCCATGGCGTTCCGCGTATTGGTTGAGATACTTCAAGACCTGCGTGTGGTGGACGTAAGACTCATCTTCTGGTCCATTGTTGGGGAAAGGGAAGTCTAGGAAAGACATGATCTCCGCCGGGAGGTTTGTCCTGTGAAGGAAAAATCATTAGTAGCAGTCATGGTTCCAAATATTTTTTTTTGCTCTCTACTCGGTTCTACTTTCAGCAAACCCAATCAATTTTGACATCGGCCGTGTTCCTAACCACGCTGAGGCGCACTATATTCTCTTTCAAATGCATTGGGCGCTAGGAGGCTGGACTAAAATTTGTGGGCGTGAGCAAAGAGACGATGGTAACGTGACTTTTCAAGAGCCAACCAGGGTACAGTAGGCGTGGCATAGAGCCTAGAAAATTCAGTCGCTATCAGACCTCCATTGTGTGAACTTCGCGATTTTGCTTGCCGTGTTGCCAAACATCATCACATGGCCTCGATCATTTTGGGCCACGCGGTTTTCCCGGTTGGGGGATAATAATTTCGGCAACGTCAAGCTGAAA
This sequence comes from Ceriagrion tenellum, assembly GCA_963169105.1. Lineage (NCBI taxonomy): Eukaryota > Metazoa > Arthropoda > Insecta > Odonata > Coenagrionidae > Ceriagrion > Ceriagrion tenellum. Next base: position 44,355,922 of record OY720643.1, on the reverse strand, counting down.
CCTCCCCCACTCTCGGTGGCAGTTCCCCGCCCCCTGGCAGCGAAGGCCTTCCAAAAGTTCCGGACTCGCACGAAAGACGCCCGCCCCCACAAATGTTTGTCCAGCTTTCTAGCGCCAAAGATATTTGAAAAAAGATAATAGGAGTGTTAAATTTTATCCAAATTTTGGTAGTGACATCAGGTTTTCAACCTTTCGACCACCTTGACGCGTACTAAACGGCTGGTACGGGCAAGTACGAGGCTAGGCTTACTAAACCGGGCGTCCTTGTTGTATTAATCCATCATGGCGTCCTTGCGAACCCCCTCTTAACATTTTAGTTAATTTAAAAATTTACTAAAAACGACTTTATGTGGATTTATTCCTCAAGTTTTGTGAGGAAATATCATGCACTCTTTTAGTTACTAGGATCGCATAGAAAACTTATTTGCAAGTCATATATTCACGGGTTTGTGCAAAAACTGTGCCTCGTGTTTGATTTGTTGAGAGGAATTATTTATTTGCTATACCTTATCTGATTATTTTAATTGCTGTCACATTTTAAGTATATTTCTCTGATAGGGAATTTTATTCTCTATGACATAATTCATTATTTAATTCAGTATCCCTGCGCAGCTTCGTTGATAACTCTTATGTATGCTTGCCGATATGATTTGTTTTAACTTCTTTTTATGTAGCGGAAGACTACATGGGTTGCTGTAAGCGTTTGTAAGATTACTAATTTGAAAAAATATCAAAGGATTCCGAGGGTAATTAGAGAATAGTCATAAACTACTGCATTTAGTCATCAATAATTTCTTGTCTTTTCACTGCTGTTTTAATGGCATATTGACCCGTTATGAAACTGACTTTTAAACGTATTCTAACGGTGAAAGTAGGTTTTCATGCAAGTATATACTATAATATAACCTAATATATATATATATATATAAATATATATATATATATATATATATATATATATATATATATATATATATATATATATATATATATATATATATATATATATATATATATATAATATATATATATTTTGATATATTTCGGCGGTTGTGTCCGCCGAAATATATCAAAATTTCTGTGAGTTTTACCTTTTTTTGTGCTCTATATGTAACTGCTAGTCACGCCTGTGACCTTTTTTTATATCTGTGCACTACAAGTGTTTTTCGCCAAGTGGATATATATATATATATATATATATATATATATATATATATATATATATATATATATATATATATATATATATATATATATATATATATATATATATATATAAATACGTTGATGGATTGGAGTCAGCCAAGCGGCGATGAACACACGATGTGGATAGGATGGAGGAGATAGACACACAAAAAAGGAGACGATCACACTTACATAGCTAGCTTTCGGAACTAGTCCGTCTTCAAGGCGTATCACGGAACAAAAATCCAAACAAAAATTTTTGTTCCGTGATACGCCTTGAAGACGGACTAGTTCCGAAAGCTAGCTATGTAAGTGTGATCGTCTCTTTTTTTGTGTGTCTATCTCCTCCATCCTATCCACATCGTGTGTGTATATATATATATATATATATATATATATATATATATATATATATATATATATATATATATATATATATATATATATATATATATATATATATATATAATCCCGCTATCATTTTGGCACCCGTTAATGAGCAAGTTGCATTTGATCTGGCGTCCGAGTGTAATTTGGCTGCCGTATACCGGACGCCGGATTACAAACGTGTAAAAATCACTGGAATCGACTATTTACATCATGTAGATCCCATTTCCGAAAATTAGTATGGACGCCAAATTGTCGGCAGTATGTGCAAATTTCGTATATTGTTAGTTCGGCATAATTCCGGGCCGAGTGGCGCTGACTGCGGCGTATAACTTGGTCGCGGTTATCTCCGTTCAGTCTGAGCAGCAAGTGGCGTCCTCGGTTTGGCAACATCGCTCTGCCTCGCGGCTTTCTGTAATTCTCTCACCCAAGACTCTGCCGAGTTTTGATACCTCGGTGGAGTGCGTGGTAGCGGAGTTCTTGTCATCCGGCGCTACCGCTCCAGTTTTTACTTGGTCCAAAGCCAATTAAGTGGACTTGCGCAACGGTAATTTCAACAACAAAATTATTGTTATCATGGGACCGCATCAGGCTGGCGCAAGAATAACTCTTTCAGGTGATTAAACAGAAAAATAATGGATTGTGTATCTGGAAAGCCACCTTTTTTATGTTAATACTTTGTGCGGAAATTCAAGAATAATGCTAGAATACGACTAATTCTTTCTTTAAACTACCTCTACCTTCGACAAAAAGTATAATACAGTACCTTTGCTCTCAAACTTGTACTTGTAACCACTCGCAGATTTTCTCGACTAGTTAAATGCGAATACTTCGTTTTGAGTTAACAATTAATGTAATGAACGATGGTAGTATTTCTGAGATGAAACAAATATTTAGTTTTTATCAGTATTTCAAGCAATATGGAAAGAATGGATTATTATTTCAACATTTGCTGCTCGTTTAAATATGATTTTTCCGTATATAATTCTATTTTTCTATTATGAAAGAGACAAACACTTTGAAAAACCGAATTTGAAAGTAATTGCATGTCGACAAAACCCTGGCGAAAATGAGAGCGTATTCTGAGCGTTTAGGAACGAACCACGGAGGTGTTCATAAATTGCGAAGAACGCGCTAAGAACACCATCCCAGTGTATTCTCGAGCGTAAATGTGAACGCCTTGGAGTGTTTTCAAACACTCTACAGAGCGTTTAGCAACGTTCTCGAGTGTTCGTGAACGCCCTGCGAGTCACAATCTTCAGCGTTTCAGAGCGTTTACGTGCATTTCAGAAAATCCTGTCTAGGGTGTTGAGAGCGTTCATCAACATAATTTAATATGAACGTTAGGCACTCATCTAGGAATTTAGGAATTTGTCATCATAAAAATTTAAAAAGAAAAACTTTGTGCCATTAAAGACCTTTGAAGTTATTATTTTATAACTTCGTACAACAGTGAACATATGCATCGTATAAATTCTTACTGGCTAGTGGATTTGAACTTACGACCTTTTACGCAGTTAAACTACACTCTACCACTACACTATTTCATATCTGGAATGACAAAGTGTATTTTATGCTTTATAAAGAGTGTAGTCGCTTCGTTAGAGATGGCTCTGCTCTTAGTACGCAATTTCAACATAGCTGACGTTTATTACCTAAGGCTGATGATTTTAAGCTCATATCTGACGTCAGGGATGCTTATACGGCTTTTCTTTATAACACATTATTATTGGCGTTCTAATATACATTATTTCGAAGTAGAATTGAGAAAGAAATAAGATTGCACCAATTTTCATGCCGCGTTAGGCCACACTATGGATGCTATTATTAATTTATTATTAATATTGAATATGCATTTGGGAAACTAGACACCCGGTATACACGGCTCGCAAGCGACGGATTTGGATTTTTGTGCTGTGTGGGTTGGCACAAAGAAATAGAAGGGATGCATTTATTCACTTGAAGACCACCAGAAAGAAAACGGCTGTGTTTTCAATAAATGCACAGATGAAGATGAACCGCTAAAAGATATCCATTAGATGTCTATTAGATATTGATCTTTGAGGATTTGGTGCACTTTGTTATTTCTCAGAAGCTTATTTTCACAATGGATTTGTTAGTAGAATTGTAGTTAGTAGAGTTGTACCACCAGAAAGAAAATGGCTGTGTTTTCAATAAATGCACAGATGAAGATGAACCACTAAAAGATATCCATTAGATGTCTATTAGATATTGATCTTTGAGGATTGGGTGCACTTTGTTATTTCTCAGAAGCTTATTTTCACAATGGATTTGTTAGTAGAGTTGTACTTATTCTCACAATGAATTTGCAATCAAAATGGTAATACTGCGTTATGGCTTTTGGAGCGTTCCAACATGTTTCAAAACATTCTCGGCAGCGTTCATCTGCGATCCATAAGAGCTCAGTCGGACAGCGTTCTTGAGTGTTCCAGAACATAAATGCAAACTCTCAGTAGGCGTTTTCTCGGGTGTTCATCTGCATTCCAAAACAGCCCAGTCAGATTGCGTTCTTGAGTGTTCCAGAACAGAAAGGCAAACACTCTCAGGAGGCGTTCTCCGAGCGTTTCAGACCTAGGTCGTCGGAACAGCGTTTACGAACGCATGAGAACAGTGACGGAAACACAGATTAACGTGAATTAACACCGACAAACGCTATGAAAACGCCAAAGAACGCACAGGAACGTTAAAAGAACACCTGTAAACGATCTCCAGCAGCGTTATCAGCCTCCTTCATTTTCGCCAGGGAAATTGTTAGATACTTTTTTTTAGCAACATTTTCCAGAAAATTTTTTTCTGTTCTCGTCAACGTCAATTCCGCATGGTATCTCACGGGGTGTAATGAGGGGGTGAATGACGAATATTTAAATATCCTCCAATCGACCGCTAGATCTGCTGTCACCCAATGCACATTGAAAAGGGCTGTTAACCAAAATTTACATTCATGATGATATAATCTATCGAATTCATAAATTTTCAAAGCTCTTCGTTGCGAGTCTAAATACCCTGTTTTATAATTTGAAAATAAATGGATCGCTTTGCACTCATCACCCCACTGCAGAAATAAAAAAACAATTAAAATATGCCCAAATTGGCAGCATAAATCAAGCTTCTACGGGACGAATTGGGGCCTCCCGTATGTAGTCCTCTTGGTGTGAATCTCGAGTCATTAGTATCGAAAACAGCCACGAAAAAGTAATGCAATAGACGTGGGACGCGAAATTTAAACGTTTACCTGGTGAAGGCCACTAAAAAAAATAAAAATGAAGCGATGAAGGGTAACCTGACCGCTCGCTCTATTCGCTTCTCTGTAAGTGGAGTGAGATCTCACTTCATTACGAGAACTACCTCCATGAGTAATGCGATAGCCATGAAACCCGATATGGAGACACTTCCCTGGCAATATAAATCAAGCTTCTACGGGACGAACTGGGGCCTCCCGTATGTAGTCCTCTTGGTGTGAATCTCGAGTCATTTGTATCGAAAACAGGCACGAAAAAGTAATGCGATACACGTGGGAATACGAAATTTGAACTTTTCCCTGGATAAGGTTACTTTAAGAAAATGAGGCATTGAAGGGTAAACTGACCTTTCGCTCTCATGGTAAAATAATCCGCGTCTCTATAAGTAGAGTGAGATTTCATTTCATTTTACACGAGAACTGACTCCATGAGTAATGCGATAGCAGCGGTAACCCGATATGTAGACACGTCCTGATATGGAGACACGTCCAATTAAATGCTTGGCCCTCGACGAAATAGACATTTTAAAGGATGAGATCCCTATTGAAGATGATGGAGGTGAAAAAGATGATGATGATGATAGGAATATGAGCGATTTAATCGGCGATTCTTTCTCAAGTTTCGAGCTAGAAAAGGGGAATGACACCAGATCACCTAATGTTTCCCCTTGTACTTCGAAAAAAACTAAAAGGATACTCGTCCCATGGACAGAGGAGCAAAAACATATTGTGGCATCATATTTTAAGAAACACATGCACAACAAAATACCCCCGAAAAAGAGAGTGTGATAACCTTAAGGAAAATTATCCAGAGGTCCTTGACAACAAAACGTGGTTAAAAATTAAAGTTTTTATACAAAACATTTATAAATAACTGGATTAGTTACGTACAATGATATTATAAAAGTAAATTTCAAAGGAAAAATAGACTAAGCAGAGTTTCGTAATACTTGTTTAACCCAAAGAGAGTTTTTGTATTACTCAATTTTTTTAATAAATCAGTACATTTTTTTAAATCAAATTTTGCGGTTTTATTGCTACCTGATAAAAAAATGTACCTCTGATTTTGATCCACAAAGACCATTTATTTAATTTGTAAATTTCATTGATCTTGAGAATTATGTTGTAAGTCTTTAATTCTAAATCAAAAGGTGTTTGCTTTTACCTCAAAGTGGCATATTTAGTTGATAATCCAATATAATCTTGCAGTAGTGATGAAATAAACTGCATAAACCCTTCAATGTCAATATATTTATTTTGAATATTGACAAAACTTTTCATCTCTGCAGAAGTGAAACCCGAATTAATTGATACTGCTTTCCAATGTTTATCCTCATACAATGGTGACTTTAATTGATGGTATTTAAATCTTTGGCTCAATTATATGTACAATTTATCCTAATCTTACTTCAGCCAATAAGGTTCGAAAACTGCATTACTCTTCACTATCCATAAGTTCAGGCATCGGTAGCTACTGAATCCTTGAACAATTTTCCAGCTAAAGATACACCAGCAACTGTGATTTTAAGGAAAAGGATGTTGATACGAACCAAATAATGGGCGTAAAGTAAGCGGTTTTTAAACTTTTTTCTACCGGAAATCTGTAAAATGTACTCAAAGATACCAACTAAAAACCGCCTCTACCGCGAAAACAATTATCTTTTGTCAATTTTTTTCTTTTGTGCGGAATTGAATCTTTTTTATTAAAGCCTCGGCAGTAGTTTCCCATTGTTAAAGTTTACCAGAGCCTTAGTATCTATATTGACTAACACGTATGCCATTATAAAATCTTTCCCCCGGATTATCTCCTCCCGCCCCACGATTTTGAGGAAATTCGTCTGTAAGCTAATGCAGGAAGTGGATTTTTAATGAGATTTGGCACCCTATTGCATTTTAAGTGGCAGTAGGGCAACAAATAAAAGTTGTCCCTCACCTCTCTTAAGCTTTTCTGTTTTCAGCATTCCATTATTTATTATATTTTGAAACTCAGGGCCTAGGGTTATCTTCCTTTTTTCAGGTCCAGTAAAAATGCTTTCCTTTAGACGTAGCTCTTCACTATATGCTGTGAAAATATTTCCACTTAGTACTAACAACCACTTTCATATTTTCTCAGCGTTATATCAAAATTCTTAATCAGTCATTACTTGATAAGCAAAGGAGGGAGAAGCATTTCCTTCGGACCAACTAAAGGATAGTAGAGTAAAATGTAATTTCCTAGGTTAAAAATTCTTCTTTAAGCCACAGTTTTTCAAGGAAGAGATATTTCCTGTCTTTGCTGTCCCATAAACATTAGAACAGTTATATTTTGCGTGCAGTCATGGAAGTTGTGAAAAGTGAAGTTAAATTTTGAGCCCCCACCGTAATTATACTAGTTCTTATTCGCGGCCCACGTCATCGCGTTGTCATCACGATAAACACGTTGTGTCCTTGGCTTTATAAAAAGCAAGGGTTTTGGCATCCTTCTTCTCAAATGAAGTTTAACTTACTCTTTTATTGCATTTTATAAGGAAAAAGAATATAATTTAGCATTCTAATGACACATGTATTTCATGGTAACATTTTAATGCGTTTTAGTGATAGAAGAAATGCCAGCAAATATCCAATCCCTTTCTAACTTATGAAGATTAATTGACCCCTTTTTCAGCCGCTTGTGTTTCTGTTTTTGATTATTTTTTCACGTAAATGATTGTATTTTAATTGAATTGAACATTTATTCTAAACATGAAACGCGAGACTACTGGGATAATGATAAAAACAGTTTGAGAGTCCTTCACGTATTTCGGTTTCCACATATAATGAAATAAAAAGGCGAATTTGGTGGAATGTGACATGATGGAAACTTATTGATTTACAACTCCTTATTAGAGTACCAAGTGCATTGTGAAAGTAATATTTGTATGCATGTTGCATAAACCATGTTTTAAACCTTAAACCGGCTAGTTTTATTGGAAGAATCTTCTTGTAGTATTGGGAAAATCTTCCATTTTTTTCCTGCAAATCGATTTCGTGACACAGTGCTGCGTGATAGGCCACCGCGGACTTACCTAGTTGACTGCGCCAGTCAAATTCCTCTCTCGCTTTCCTCTAGGCGTGTTTTTAGCATACCGAATCAAAACTGAAATACATGCATAAGGAGCAAAATAAGATGTTGATTTCAACAAAACTTGGCTAAGTATGTTCCTAGTGATACAATGTTTACTCCTATGCTGATTAAATCGTTGTTTGGCAGTTTTAGTACATTTAGTTAATATTAGTTAATAGTTAAGAACAACACGTTCACCCATTTTATGCATTAGCAGCTATAAACTGCAAAAATGACAAGCGAGAGCGAAGTTTCCATGACAGATAAATTTGGCAACAGCGCAGGAGGGCAAAATGATATCGTAGTGGTAGTAAATATACAAAATGGATTCCAAATTGATGATCAAATGTAAAAAATATACTCTGGACGCCATAATCATTGGTTATGAAAGGATGCCAAAATGTTACCTGTCTGTACGGATTCAAGGTGCACGTATATCTCCTGTAAAAAAATAGTTGTCGTATAACAAAATAGTACACACGGGCGGAAATCACTCGGTTGTTCGACATACGCGATAAAATAGCAATATACATAAATATTTCTGGTGGATGCCAAAATGTTGCAGAGTGTAAGGACGGCAAAATGATAGCGGGATGTGTGTGTGTATATATATATATATATATATATATATATATATATATATATATATATATATATATATATATATATATATATATATATATATATATATATATATATATATATATATATATACCGATTATCAGAAATTGCAGTAGTCCATGAACTTTTAAAAAAATCAGCGAATTAAGCAGTATGTCCTCATGCAAGAAATTTTCTCGGAGGTCCCTTTAGTGAAATACGTTCGTCACATGTTGATGACTACAAAACTAGCGTTTCCATTGCGATTTCTAACCGTAGTTACCCCGTAACTAGGGTTAGAAACCGTGGCTGGAAGTCCAACCACAGTTAACGCTAACTAGCGCTTTCATGACTAAATGTCACCCGTGTCTGCGGTAACTAGCGTAATGGAAACAGGGCATTACTGGAGCATCCAAACCATATTCTTTCATGACCCACTCTTTTTTTAACTACAACGCTTTAGATTAACCGATGAATTCGCATGTGTAGGAGGGATGTGACGACATTCCCTGGGAATATATCTCGTTGCCAATGACTCTGGTACGTTATATTTACAGCAAAGCTCGTAAAGTGTAGCCTGATATTGCCGGCTCAACTACCGAGAAGCTCAGCTGTGATGACATAGATCAGGGGTGGCGAACCTCTCGACTCGCGTGCCAACTCATCGAGTGAGATAGAGCTATCCCTTAGCGCCCTCCCAGCTCCGCGTGCCGAAATAATTTCTCCGCGTGCCACTTTGGGCACGCGCGCCATAGGTTCGCCATCCCCGACATATAGGTTCTCAAGGGGACTTGAGACTTGTGAGAGGAGGGAAAATCATATTCTCTGCTCCGTAGTATTTTCCGAAATATGCTTAAGAGGTCGCTCTTGCAGTTTCGACCGTCGTCCCATCTTACGAGGGAGATACACAACTCTCCGGTCGTATTAGGGTATTTGGGTTACAGGTGGTTGGAGCGCGAGTCACATTGATTGCACATTTCAATAACTTTTCATGAAAACCGAAATAAAATTCTTGGACCAAACTTCACTTAAGTACATCTGTTTATTGTTCGGAAATAGTCATACATATTTCAATTTATAAATAATGCTAGAACTATTTTTTTTAAATTTTCGTCTCAAATAAAGCAGTTTTATGGCTTGAATTAAAGGCGCGGAATCCGAAATTTCTGCGAAAATCATTTGTAAATACGTGTTTTTTATTCTGCGTGGTGCATTAATATTTTAGAGCGATCGTTCTTATAACATGTAACTTTTGTTTTCGCGTGTAAGAGAAAATCTGTACATCTGAAAATCTGTCATCCATTTATTTGGAAATGTATGGTGCCATAAGACTACGTGTAAAATAACCTTACGTTGCCAGGAAACAATTTGGTGTCATGTACATTTTCGCTCCCATCTAAACATAGCGCTTATATGCACGCGTATACTAAGTTAAACGCAAATCTGTACATGGACGCAAATCGTTCCAATCACCTTAAACCATCTGATGGTTTTTTTCACGTTTTCTCCTCGCTTCTCGATGCTTTTGACGTGAGCGGGATGGATACAGACTAATGCGTACGTACCGGAGGCTCTTGTAGAGGGGCGTCTCCCCGTACACCCAGATGCCTCCGACGGATTCGGATCGTTCAAGCACCAGAGGGGCCGCGAAGCGCGGGGAATCTGAGCCGGGCCCCGATGCGAGGATGTGCCGGGCGGAGCAGAGGCCCGCCGGGCCCGCCCCGATCACCAGAACGCGGAGGAGGCCCTCGGCGGTCGTCGAAGGCGACATCGTACCAGGGTACTCGGTCCTTGGGAAGAAATTTGGAAATAAAACCACTTTGATGGACGTGTGGAGAGACTAAATTGAGAGCCATGTCATTGCAAAGGTTGACGAAATCAATAGCCAATGGAAAATCGCTGAAATAAAGGAGTTTTGAGCTTCGAAGTATAGGAAATGATTTATCATAGCCATTATAAATCTGGGCACATGACATTTAGATTAAAATATATAATAACATAATTGTGAAACGATTTTAATTGTTTTCGTGGTAATAACTTGGTGAAACAAATATATTTATTAGTACCTATATTACTAAGGGGACTTCAATAATAAATATTATAGATATCTAACAATCAAAATAATGTGATTACATTCAAAGCATTGCATAATTAATGCACTCCATACAGTAAAAACAGGCGAAACGGCTACAGATTTATAATTGTACTAGAATAATGTGAAGAAACGACATAATATATGGGTTCCATTTACATGAAGAATGGCAAAACGTACAAAATACGAAGAATATTTTCTAAGAGTATTTTTATATACAGAAAGAAAACTTTTCTTCATTTTACTCCTCACGTATTTTGATTGTTGTCTTGATAAGATAGAAATATACTTTTAATGATCTTGAAATATAAAGACATATTTGATTTTTCATGGTTTAACACTAGGACGCCCGGACTTTTCAACATCATTCAACGCCCAAAGCGAGTCATTTTGACCCACTGTAATTAATGAAATTATCCTCACTTTGCGTTATTAAGTTTAGATTTTTACAGTTTTTACTACAAACTGTCACTCTTTCACTTCACATTCATCGATTATTTCACTTTATAACTTTCATAACTTTGACAATATCGATGATTTATTGATATACCTATAAACTTACGACATTTCTGTCAATTTATCGTTTTTTCCATTTTATTTCATTTTTCTTGATTATTGTGTCATAGCTCAATATACTACGAAGAATTTTCACATTATTTAATACATATCTATTATTTTTCAAAGTTTGGTTGCAATAACTAAGTTCAAAATATTATTTTTCGGTCGAAGCAGGAATTTTCCCGAAAATCTACCTAGTAACTAACTTTGGGATTCTTATTATTTCAGTGATGCACATGTATAAATCTGATAATCTGATAATAGTCCATATGTCAGTAAGGAGCAATATTGTATTCTCTGCAGTCTAAAATAGTAATAAGGTACACTGCCAACGAATTTATTACTAAATATGGCATGAATCGACCGGACGAAAAATGAGAAGGGTGGAGATACGAAGTGGAAGGAAGGAATATGAGAATATTTTTGAAAGGTGATCCAGGCATGGAAGGTAACCGAATGAGGAATATAGGACAAAGTGGGATGGACAACATATGCAGCAGAATAACTAATAAACACTAATAAAAAAGAAGTTTTGGTGGTGATACAAAGTGCAAATACATATCTGGGTCAAAATGACCCGTATGGGCGTTCTAGGTAAATTCTAAAAAAACTAATGTACTGATTACTCCAGGAAGGTGAAAAGTTTTGGACATAAAGCCATGTTAAAATGAATAAAAGTCACGGGAGGAAATCCTTCTCTCATTGAAAATGAAATTAAAAAATGAATTTAAAATCACGTTTGGGTCAAAATGACCCGCCTGGGCGTTCTAGTGTTAAATACAAAGATAATTAATTTTAAAATTGTTTACATTTTTCTTTAAAATCATCTTGACAACAACAATGGAGAATCGACTTGGTGAATCAATAACTAGTAAACTCCAAATGGTTACGATGTGTACGTACGCGCATTTCGATCACAAGATGGCCCTCTTCAGTGCACCGAAGGAAGAGTCACTTACAGCGCTGATGGTTAAAGCGAAGGAGAGGAACTATCCGTCCGTTTTATTAGACATGTATTTGTAAATAGGTAATTGTAAGGATAGAGGAGGGGGTATTCGGAATATTTTTTACTCTTTACCGAGAGGTGAGGAAGGTAATGGCGAACGTTTGAACTGGTGGATGTAGGGGAAAGGATTTAAATATTACGGCCATTTGGAGTCTTCTCATTTGTCATGTGTTGTTTATTGTGTCTTCAATTATTGATCAAGAACAACTGCCACAGATATTCGGGTGCCTCGCCTAGTCCAGTATCCGAAAGAAATGCATATTTCGAAATAATTTATCCTGGCTTACGAATAACGAGCCGAAAACATGAGTCGCAATACGATTTAATTTAGAACAGCAGTTAAAATATACTTCTCATGTCATTATCATTTCTGCAGGTATATTGAATTCCAACGAATAATTAGATACATTATCATTGGTCGTTCAATCCTAAGATTGGTTGACTGCAGCCTTCCATCGTTCCCTATCTGTTGCTGGTTCCCTTACCTCCTGGTATTTCTTCCTATGTATTTCCTCTTTGATTGGCCCGTGAACTTATTCCTGGGTCCTCCACCAGCGACTTTTATCTGTATTTTGCCCTCAATTATGTTTTTCACAAAGCTGTTGCATCTAAGGGTGTGGCCAATCCATTTGGCTATTCTTTTCTGCATGTTGTTTTATATGGCCCTTTCTTCCTCCACTCTTCTGTACGCTTCATCATTTCTTATTTTGACCGTCCGTTTTATCTTCAGCGTCCTCCTCCAGCACCAGGTTTCGAAGCCTTTGAGTCTGTTCTGGTCAGCTTTCCCAATGGCACATGCCTCCGATCCATAAAGTGCTACGCTCCACACAAATGTTTTCACATACCGTTTTCTGGTTTGTATTAGATGCCCGCAAATGAAGTGAAGTGGAGGAATTGTTTCGGGACTTGCTCAAAATATTATAAAAAATGTGCGCTTGGTGACCCACGATTACCGCTCTAGTCAGCTCAGGAAGACGACTCGTTCCTGGCACGCTGGAAATAAGCGGAGAGAGGACCACATGGGGGGGTTGTGTTTAAACCGTTCGAGATAATCTCGATCATGTAACTAAGGAGTCACGTGGTACAACAACGAGCGGTTGGAGATTATGGTAAGTTTTACTCACTCGGATGGGTACATTAAATGATTAATGTGTTGTTTATTTTGTCTTCAATCGGCATTTAAAATCATGTAACAGTATTACCGCGAAAAAACTCGATTGGGAAGTGTGTGCGACATTTTTACGCATGTTTCAAATACACCAAAACCTCAAACCCTTCGTGATTGTACCACGTGACTCCTTAGTTACGTGTACGAAATGATCTCGATCGCTCCAAACACAACCCCCATGGTCTGCATTGCTCGCCCTACCAGATGCCGTTGCGTTAATGCAATTAAACCACAGCGCTGAGTGCAACTCGATTGACATTCGGGAGTGAGTGACCATTGGGTGAGAAAAACGGCTGAGCCAATCCAGGAAACCGCTCGGCTGCGGTTCATTTGAACTTTCCCGGCGAATCAGCTGAAAGAAGGGTGAGTTGTTCCATTTTCTTCGACGTCTGCAGGTCCGAATCGGCCCTCATCTTTAAGGAAAACTGATGACTCGAGAGGACCGTTGTAACTAGGGTAGCACCTATTAATCGGCCATTTTCCCGATAAATCTGTAACGGCGATTTCGCCGACTAATCGGCCTTATTTTTGTAGTCAATATTGTAAATAAGGATGCTTTTGTAAAAATAGTAAGGCTATGAATAAAAATCTGAGATTTCTGTTTCATAGTTGTTGGTTTAATGAAAAAAATTAGATGTAACAATGCACCTTCAAAGTATTCCGTAAACATATTTTAACAAATGTAAACAGTCCGCAGTCTGTGGTACGTGTAGTAGAAGAGGTTGAAGAGTAGATTCCATCCGAGAAGGCGGATGAGCGGGCGAAAGAGGGTAATTGTATACCTCTCGGGCCAGCGATCCTTAACCAGTGTGGAATCCCCCCCGGAAGATATTCCCATCTACGTATCTACATATACTAATTATCCTTCAAGCCACCGCAAGGGTGTTTGACAGGGGGTGACTTATCACCAGCATGAACTACAGCGAAGAAATTTATTTCCCCGACATGGACCACAAAATGGTTTTGCTACAAATGCTACAGAAACTTCTAAATTAATCGATAATGTAACTGCGGAAACTTGACACTAGAGTCATGCGGGGAACAAGCTAAACATGGTGGAGGCATTACTCGGAAGATTTAGAAACATGCATTAGGAGGCATATCAATTAATCAGCTACACTTCCTGTCAACTGACCTAATTCAAAGTCTCACCGCAGCCATTATGGTCTCTTACCGATCTCCGGAAAAAAAAACATTTTAAACCTGTCTGTTCTGCAATCTATTTCCCTTATTTTATCCTCATGATCTGATCTACCGTAATATTTTGGAGTTCGTAGGATATAAAAAATAAACTTCGTCTGAAAATAATTGTTTTAAATGCACATAAGAGATTGAGTCTACTTTTCAATTGACTGTCTGAAAGCGATTCCCATCCAAGTTGTTGCAAGATATTGACAGCGATATATAGGGTGATTGGTAACAGTATTCTGCAAAATATGATATTCGGTTGATAATGTAAAATCTATAAATATGTCCTTGAATAAAGTTTTCTCTGGTCTCCATCCGTGTGAGTGATCTATTTTCCCCAACGCTTTGAGTTTCGACACGGTCCTTGTCATAAAGGAAACTGATACTGATGACCTCTAGGAGACATGCGATGTAGTATGGGTGTATTGTGATGCGGTTTGGACCAGTGGTAGCGTATTCGACTCCTGATCTGAGGGTCTCAGATTCGAGACCAATCGATTCAACTTAGCCATAGCGCGCTATCCGAATTTGACCCCGCTGCTGAGAGGTAGCAGTCTCAGCATAGGACATTGATGGCGCAGATCAAGAAGATCGGTTCGGTATCAAGAGCCACAGCTTCGGGCGAGAGTGAAGTTCACGAAATCGGCCTGGGTACTGCTACGTGGGAAGCAACGGGGAAACCACAACATTAGTATCGCTAGAAGATGCAGCCCTGCATTAAAACTATGGCTTTATGATTTGATGGCATCCAAATAAAACAGCATCTTTGTTAACTTGGCGGTATGTTTCCATAGTTATATTTAATGGCAACTTTTGCTAAACAACAAAAAACACGTACAAAAATTCGACCCGGGTTTCAATACAAAAGGAACATCATTGGAAATAGATTTTACAACAGATAGGTTTTAAATGTCGTTTTTCCCGCGATCGATAAGAGACCATAATGGCTGCGTTGACACTTAGAAGTAGGTTAGTTGACAGGTAGTGTAGCTGATTAATTCGTGTACCTCCTAATGCATGACAAATTTCAAGCTATCCGGGACTAGCCACGGAGTTCCACTTTTACGGAGTCACCCGCAATGCACACATGTGCGAATTTCCACAGAGAAAAAAAATCATCCGCCTTGACCGGGATTCGAACCCGGATCTCTCGATTTCCGGCCGAGTGGTTTAGCCAGTTAAGCTACCGAAAAAAAAATCCACAGGAGAAGAGGACGCCTCGGTAGCTTGACTGGCTAAAGCACTCGGCCGGAAATCGAGGGATCCGGGTTCGAATCCCGGTCAAGGCGGATGATTTTTTCTCTGCGGAAATTCGCCCCGAATGCATGTTCCTAAATCTGCCGACTAGTGCTAACACTATGTTATGCATGTTCCCTGCATGACTCTTTGTTTCACGTTTACGTAGTCATATTGTAGAATAATTTTGTGGTTTTTGTAGCATTTGTAGCAGACCTATTATGTGGTGCACGTTGGTGAAAGTAAATTTCTTCACTGTAGTTCATGTTGGTGATATGTCAACCCATTTCAAACACCCCTGTGGTGGCTAGCAGGGTAAATAGTAGATGTAAATCAGGTGTAGAAGAAGTTCGGGAATTCTCTTGTATATTGGGGTGAAGGAGAGACGGGGGAGGTGGTGATGGGGAGTGGAAGAAAGGAGAAAATGTAGCTGATGCAGTGACTCATTCTCCTTCCCTCCCCACTTTTCTCCTTTCTTCCACCCCCCAGTAGTTGGAAAGTAAGAGAACCAGCGCAATGTTATTTATACCGTTTTTTACAAATTTATTATTATTTATAGACCCCCCTGTCATTGCTAACTTCCCCTCCACCCCCTGCATCAATCCATTGGACCCCTTATTGTCAAATTTTATTTCTATTACCTGAATTCGCAATTCAAATTTTAAGAAAGGTAGCGCAATGTTATTTATACCGTTGTTTACGCAATTTTTCATTATTTATAGACCCCCCTCTCATTGCTTAATTCCCCTCCACCCCCTTCATCAATCCATTGGACCCCTTATTGTCAAATTTTATTTCTATTACTTGAATTCGCACATTATACTAAATTTCACGTATTAAAATGCAGCTATCCCTATGGTGTTCTAGTGTTGTATTGAAACCTGGGTCGTGTTTTTTTGTGTTTTTTGTGGCTCAGTAAAAGTTACCATTAAATATGTTGATGGCATTCCTCCCAGTTATGTATTTTTGAGGTAAAATAGTCCCCCAACTAAAAATAACATCGGGTGGGCACTACTAGGAGGGTTAGGTCGGTCAGGAAGGACAAAAATAACCGCATAGTGGATCGCGTCAAAAGACTAGACGGGTATATTACTGGAGCTATAACTAGGGCTGCACCGGTAAGAGAAATGGCCGATACCGATTAATCGGCCGATTATTAAATACATTACCGGCAAGAGATGTCACCACGGCCGATGAGGTATTGCTTATAACTAATTTTTATCACTTTATTATTCCTGGAAAGCTATTTAAAATTTCAACCATTGTTGAAAAAGAGAAAATGGTGAAACACATCATTTGAAGGTAAAAGTTGTTTAAGTAAAAATTATTAAATATTTTAGGAAAATTTCATAACTTTTCCTCAATGATTAAGGAGAGATAATAAAGTATTTTAACATGCCAAAATACATTAATGAAAGCAAGGTAAAATTTATTATCAGTGATTCAATATAACATTGTCTGGAACCTATGTAGAGTCAACGTTCTTCAGACGTCGCCTCTTCGACTACACGTACCACAGACTGTAGACTGTTTACATTTGTCAAAATATGTCAATGGAATGCTTGGAAAGTGTATTGTTATATTTATATAAAGTATGTTAACTTTTTCATTGAACTAACAACAATGTAATAGAAATCTGTGATTGTTATTTATTGCCTTACTCTTTTTACAAAAGTATCCTTATTTAAAATATTAACTACAAAATAAGGGCGATTAATCGGCCTAATCGCGGATACAGATTTATCGGAAAAATGGCCGATTGCTTGCCGATTAATCGGTGCAACCCTAGTAATAACAGACATTTCGAGGCATCAGCTTTTCCTAATGATGAGGGCCGAGTCGGACCTATAGACGTCATAGAGAATGGAACAGCTCACCCTTCTTTCAGCTGATTCGCCGGGAAAGTTCAAATGATTCTCAGTCGAGCGCTTGTCTGGATGGGCTCTCTCGCTCTTCCGCGGCCGGGCCCGTTTCACTTCGGAAGTCAAGTTGACTGTTGTGTTCGGCCATCGGCGCAGCCGTCCCACAGCAGTCCCACAGCATTGATCGGCGCTAGAACCCTGCAAATCGGCCTCTGCACTCGGCTGTAAGCGGTCGGCTGGTAATGAGTCACTTGTCTCAGCTACCTTTTCGACGGAGGAACAGGTGGAGAGCCCTCACCCTGGCGGAGTTGTCGGAAATCTGAGGCCGAGTATGACTACACTCGATAGTGCATATCGCCGAGTGCATTCATTCTCGGCCGGTCGTCAGCAAGAACCGCCCCAGGCATTCACAGCCGAGAACTCATGTTTCCAAATCTGCCAACTGGTGCTAGCACTGTGCTTTGCATGTTTCCTGCATGACTCTTGTGTCATGGTTATACAGTTACATTATAGATGATTTTAGTAGTTTCTGTAGCATTTTTAGCTTACCGATAGTGTACGCTTTTTGGTGAAAGTAAATTTCTTCACTCTAGTTCATGTCGGCGATGAGCCACCCCCTGCCAAACATCCTGTGAAGACTTGCAGGGTAATAAGTAGATGTAGATGAAGTTCAAATGAATCGCAGCTGAGCGCTTGTCTAGATGGGCCCGTTTTAGATTTGGACTCGGCCTTGCCCCGGTGATAATCGTCGGCATGGGAACTCAAACACGTGTACAAGGTTCGAAAAAAGACACCATTGATAAATATAAGGACAAAAGACGAGATAAATATGGTAATGTTATCGTGCCAAATGACTGAATTAATCATTGCCTTATGAATGAATACCCAGCAGCTGTGATATCCTATACACAAGAATGAATGAATGAATGAATAATTTATTAATTGTCCTGGGGATATACCCCTTAAGAACAAAAGCAATTTACATTTTTTTGAGCAACATAAAGAGCAAAATCAACAATTTGGACAGTAACATAATGAAAAAATTAAGTATAAATTAATACCATTTTACAATGCTGAATGCAAAGTTTTTTGGAAATCATATCATATAAAAAATTCATCTGCATACATTTCTGGATTTACATTAATTACAATAATATGCAAAATTACAACAATATGCAAAATAATAACATTTAGTGGTCAGAAAGTAACATATTATAATATTTCATCTTAAAACTAGCAACAGAAGAACAATTTTTTATGTTTTTGGGCAGGGTGTTCCAGAGATGACACGCAGTGACCAAGAAAGAATTTTGGAACTTCGTTGTGCGGTGACTAGGAAAGTAAAGATACTCAGGATCACATCTAGTTCACATATCCCTAGTGGAAGGTTTCACGGAAAACATGTCGAATAAATATTCAGGGGATTTTTCTTGAAATAAGCAATACAAGTAGAATCCGAGGAAATATTTCCTTCGGGTTTTAACATAGAGCCATCTAAGTTCATTGTAGTAGGGGGTCATGTGGACATCTCTGCGAAGTTTAAAAATAAACCTAATGCATGAATTTAGAGCACGGTGCAGTGTGGTGTTATCTTCTTCATTTAAGTCGTTGTAAACTAGAATGCTCCTTCATTTAGCGACAAATGCTCTGTAATCTAATCTACTTCAGCTTTAGCTACTCTCGTCCACGCACAAACTCTATTTCTTACCGAGTTGCTTCTATATTTATCGCCAATTTATTCACGCATTGCTGTAATTCCATTTTAGAACGTAAAAATGTTGCGTTTTCTCTCCGTTAGGCAACTCTTTCGCGCTTTGTCTCTCTCCGAATTCGTGTTGAAAATCAAGTTGGTTTAAGGCATGATTTTAAATCTGTTCAACTAGCCGTGCAGTATTTTCATAGTTGTAAAAAATATTTTAAAGATAATAGTCACATCATGAGAAGAATTAGCAAAAGATTTCTACGGCAGCGTAAGGTATAAGGAAGGCTAGCTGACCCGTGCGAATGTTTCGCACAGTATGCAGCTTCTTCCTCTGTCTTCCTTCTTTCTTCCTGTTCTTCTGTCGAATATTTCGCATAGTATGCAGCTTCTTCCTGTTTCTTCCAGTTCTTCTGCCTATCGAATATTTCGCACAGTATGCAGCTTCTTCCTCTTTATTCCTTCTTTCTTCCTGTTCTTCTGTCAAATATTTCGCATAATATGCAGCTTCTTCCTGTTTCTTCCTTCTTTCTTCCTGTTCTACCTATCGAATATTTTGCACAATATGCAGCTTCTTCCTGTTTCTTCCTTCTTTCCTCCTGTTCTTCTACCTATCGAATATTTTGCACAGTATGCAGCTTCTTCCTGTTTCTTCCTTCTTTCTTCCTGTTCTTCTACCGATTTCTTCCCATGGACAATTATATGTTATTTATGTTTGTGTTAAAGATACATAACGTAAACGGTAAACGGTCACACTGATTGCATGTAGAATGTAAGCAATCTAACTAAACGATGTGTTAATAGATGGCGCCTCCTACAGTCTTTTAAGCACGTAACCATAGCTAACATATTAGTTGATTATATTATCAACAGATGGTACTGTATCATTTTTTAACAAAAACTTTAATTTTAAATTTAAAAAAATGTTAATTTTAAACCATTTTCTATTTTTCGTCGATAGCGGGGAGCATAAGCTTTAAAATGAAGTTGGAATCATTAATTTTGATGACGAATTATGGGAGTTAATGGCGCTGCGACAGAAAAACACCTTTGAGAAATAACATATATGATGGTTGCTGACTTTATTGCGGACACGAAACTTTTCCAAGCAGAGTCACTACGCTCTGGCTAGACTGGGCAGAAATCAAAAGTAGCCTCGCCGTCAGCCGTCGAGTGTGAACACACTCGACGGCTGACGGCGAACTCGAGTCGAATAAGCGGTCGAGTATATCCGGACTCGGTTGACTCCACGCACTCGAGTGAGTGCATTCGATCAAGTCGGCAGAGGAGTGAAGGTGGGCGAGTGTAGAGGCAGTTTTGCGGGATCATAATCGGCTCTCCAGGTTTAAGGTGAGAGCTATGGTCGGGTATGAACGCTTCTGTCCTTCGGTTGACGTCGTATCGCGGAAGGAACCCGGCCAAAACATATCCTCGCATTCTGCCGGTGAAGGGTCTGGTCGCCAGATCGCATGTTGAGTGTAGTGCGTCGTGGTCGTTCATTAAACTCCGTATTTTCAGGGCTTGAGAAAGCCTGCTTGCATTAACATTATGCTTGATTTAAAAGAATGCGTATTTTCCAGTACATCGCCATGCGTTGGTCCCAGGCCAATATATATTTCTTTGCTCTCCCCGTCAGAAGTTACGTCTCAGAAGTTTTTTTCAATGTGACATTGCGGAATGCGATGCAGAAGATTTTTTTTGTGGCGCAAACGGATACTAAGTGCGTTGACCAGCGATGACGGTTCAGTGTTGGAGAAGATACTTTTCAATAGTGACGTGTGTGACAAGTTTTCACGCGTCAACGTCTTCATTTTCTTGAAAGGAAGTGTTCTTTCGGATTCGTGACTGCTGAAAAAAATCCCGTCGCTGATGGTCTTTCAAAAACCAAGGAAAAGTTTGGATTGCTCTGGTAAGGTACGCAAGGTTCTCTTTTCTCTAAAACAAACTCAGTAGTTATTGTTAGCGTAAATTTGGCCGTTGAGAGCTAAAATGGTGCAAGTCATTGTGGCTTATTATGGAAATGAGGCTAAAAATCGAATAAAATGAATCCTGTGTTAAGCGGTCATCGGACCCATGTGATGATTACCACTTAAGGAGGTGACCGCTGAAGGGAGGGGAGATTTATTTTGCTTTTATGTATGGGAAATTCATGCAGTTCACGAAAAAATCGGCTGCGTAATGGAGGTGGCCGCTTATGTAAGTAAATTTCTTCACTGTAGTTCACGTCGGTGATAAGTCACCCCCTGCTAAACACCCTTGTGGTGGCTTGCTGGGCAATATGTAGATTTTTATGTAGATGAGGTTACCGCGGAAGCAGTTTTCACTCCATGTAAAAATGTTAAACCCCAAGCGATAAATTCTGGTGGGAAGACACTGATGCTAGACTCGTTTCCTCTCGTGCTCAATACGGAATGCAGCTGGGGAATGCTTCCGGACACCTTAGCAAAACGTTAAAAAAAAAGCATGTGCCGATTTAGTTCTCAGCGGCTCACTTCAAGCCGAAAAAAATGTATCAACATAGTGAACAGGTCTGTGGTTTTATGAGATGAATAATTTAAACATCGTCTATAGCAGTAGACACGTAATTAACTTTAATTCACATTCAGTTTACTAGACCCTTCCGACAAAAGCTCCAATTAATTCATTATTTTGCACAATTGTGTCGGAAAGCTGTAGTAAAAATCATGAGTTATAAAGTATTTAGAAGTTAAAAGATCGTAGGCTTTCCCGGCGAATAATATGAGTAAAATCTTCTAGGGTTTGGCACCGGGTAAGGCTATTAAAGGCCAACGTTTCGATGAGAAATTCTCTCATCGTCATCAGGGCTAAGACTGATTGCCGAGTCAAGGCTGGGACACAATCAACGTGTACGTGTAACGTGAGCCGTTAACGGGAATACGCGAAAAGATGGCTGACGGGAAAGTATAGCGAACGGACACAATCAACGTGTACGGGGAGTACGTGTACGCGAGAGATGGGCAACTTTCATCTCTTCCCGTGTCCCGTACACGGAAAACCAATCAGAGTTTACTTTCTATTACTTAGCTTACAATTTATTGATGAAGAAAGACCTCGTTTCACTCAGGGTCGGCTTCTTTTACAATATACAAGATTCTCTCTCTCGTTCATCAATCCAACCTAAATTTGTAGATCACTGTTGATGTCAATGTTGTTTATTTGAGGGAGATTTCCACAGGGGAAGACAAATAATTTCTTTCTTAAGGCGAGGAATTATTAATCAGAATTGTCATTTACAACGGATGGATTTAGATTGCAATTACATTTTCCCACCATTCAGATGGCTTAACTGTTATCAACTGACGTCCAGGGGTGGGATTCTGTTTCTTCATAACGCCATAGCGACGCGACCATACGGTAAAATAGTGATTAGCTTCGCGACAATGTAATTCTGTTTTTCGGATCTGGCGGCATTTTATCGTATGTAACGCTTAATTATCGTGTAGTCGCTGTGTCTTAACGTCAGAAGAAACAGAATCGCGCATGGCGCTTCGCTAGCTCTAGCAAACGATTTGATATCGCCTCGTTATGATAGCGTACGTAGAAACAGAATAGCCCCCCGGTGCTTCGCTTGTAAAAAGCACGCAGCAAACGACCTTTCTCCGCGCCTGTCCAGTGGAGCTCGAGGTTGAATGCAGTGCCACTTATGGTGTCGAGAGGAGGTGTAACCAGTCGTCCTGTTCGTCCGTATCGGGACGACTAATGGTACTTTTTCATGACCGCGTTTCAAACGAAGATACGCGAAAGCGAGATCCTCAGCCAATCAGAAACCCGAATTTCTTCGCGTGAGTTCGCATATGTTCGCGTAGAGTCTCGTCGCCCGAGTTGAAATATTTTCAACTTTCGACGCGTAGAGTCACAAACGCGGCTGACCGGCGAAGTGCAGGTTCTATGAATGAAATAATCATCTCCGAAATTCGAGAGAAGTACTCGTTCCTGTACAATTATAATGGCTATAGATACAGGGATAGAAACCTAAGGGAGAAGGCGTGGAGGGAAAAGGGATTCAGTGGTGCCACTGCATCCATTTCTTTCTTTAAAAAAAACACGTTAATTAGCTCTCAGCAAGTTGGCGTGCGGATGAGAGGTATGAAGTTGTGGAGGAAATCGAAGAACAGTAGCTATTGCACTTGGATGGAGCTAGATAACTGTCAACACACAATTATCAACAATAGGTTGTAGAGCGATAAGCTCACACGGTCGTCATGATTTTTTTTTTTTACCATTTCTCTGCTGTAGATGGCGCGTAGGTACATCCTACGGTTAGGTTCCCTTACGCGTAGGTTTGCTTGCATGCGAACTGTTCTCGCGAAGAAATGATGCGTCTCGTCGCGCGCGTGCGCGTCTGACGTGTCCATGAAAACGTAGCTTAATTGTGAAGTTCTACCATTTGGTCCGCGGAGTGATACGGATTCTACGCGATTTTACTATATTTTTCATTGGAAATCCGGATTATTTTTAATATAAATAAATATTCAATTAACACAAGGAGAATGCGCGTTTAAGAAGTAATTGCATGCTGGTTTCTAGTAAGTTATCGACGGGAAACTTCGCAAAATTGCAACGAGCATTGTGCGTCAGCCCGAAATCGCGAGAGGAAAATGAGGGGTAACGGAGATGGCGGAATGGCTTCAGCCAATAGCATTGGCCAGTATAGCGAGTGCCCTCACCATATACCTCAAAATATGGCATGATTTCCATTTTAATTTCTAACGAATAATTTTTTTCGTAGTAAATAGTGGTTCACGGATGTTTCCTTAGTAGTGCCTTTTAACTCAGTCTGTAGCTCGTGCAAATTCCAGCTTGGAAGCGACGATTCACAGGTGAATACGCATGGCTAGTATATATCCGAATTGCAAATTAAAGGAATTAAATGATTAACTACGTGTACTATATGGGTTACCGGTATTTAAGCGCAAAGCAAGGTGTTTTTCTTTCGAACGATGCATGACACAAGAACAGCTACGAAGGAAAAAAATTTGAACGCACGTGAATTAATGTAATAATTACTGTCTTACGAGATGCGTTGTATTTTATTAAAATTTGTCGAACGAAATTGAAGACGCAGCGACCTAAACCCTGTGCACTAGACTTTTTTTCTGTCAATTTTGGGGGTTTTACGTCTGACAGTTGGTTACAGACGTGACCATACACTCTTTTTCTTGACAGGATTATATTCTGTTGTGGTTCAGGCTTCTGCGGGGTTTGGGTGAAGGTTGATACTTGAGTTTTCCAGAGTTTTCGCCGCATTGTTTCATCTTGAGGACGACGTTTCGCCGGTTATCCAGGAGGCTTCCTCAGGTTCAAGAGGCCTGAGGAAGCCTGCAGGATGGCCGTCGAAATTTCGTCCTCAAGACGAAACAACGCGGCGAAAACACCGTATAAAAGGAAGTATCAAGATTCCAGAGTTTTCGCCGCATTTTTTCATCTTGAGGACGATATTTCGCCGGTTATCCAGGAGGCTTCCTCAGGTTCAATACGCCTGAGGAAGCCTGCAGGGTAGCCGTCGAAATTTCGTCCTCAAGATGAAACAACGCGGCGAAAACACCGTATAAAAGGAAGTATCAAGATTCCAGAGTTTTCGCCGCATTGTTTCATCTTGAGGACGATGTTTCGCCGGTTATCCAGGAGGCTTCCTCAGGTTCAAGACGCCTGAGGAAGCCTGCAGGATGGCCGTCGAAATTTCGTCCTCAAGATGAAACAACGCGGCGAAAACACCGTATAAAAGGAAGTATCAAGATTCCAGAGTTTTCGCCGCATTTTTTCATCTTGAGGACGATATTTCGCCGGTTATCCCGGAGGCTTCCTCAGGTTCAAGAGGCCTGAGGAAGCCTGCAGGATAGCCGTCTAAATTTCGTCCTCAAGATGAAACAACGCGGCGAAAACTCCGTAAAACGGAAGTATCAAGATTCCAGAGTTTTCGCCGCATTGTTTCATCTTGAGGACGATGTTTCGCCGGTTATCCAGGAGGCTTCCTCAGGTTCAAGACGCCTGAGGAAGCCTGCAGGATGGCCGTCGAAATTTCGTCCTCAAGATGAAACAACGCGGCGAAAACTCCGTAAAACGGAAGTATCAAGATTATATTCCCACAAGAGCGTAAAACCTGCCCTAACTGGACCAGTTTGGCAAATTATGCGACGACAGCAAGAAATAAAGGTTATGAAATAAGACGACAACAAGAAATAAACGCACGACCATGATGGCTTATATTGTATGTACCTATATACCTACTTGAGATAAAATATTTTTTTAATTTACAAACGCTACCTGGCAACCATCCAGGATTTCCGTATAAAGTGGATCATTTTGCATGGAAAAAGAGTTTTCACATTTTCGTGCGCCCAATAAACCACTTATTTTGTTTTTATAATGAATGCTATGCTACGGTTCTTTAAAAAAGGTGTACTTTGTCTCTGTCTCCGCACTAAGGGAAATCTCATCGTAATATTTTTGACCTCATTTCAAAAGTTGAAAATTCATTTCCATCTATTTAAATGGCCTTTTTATCTGAGTCACTGAAACAATTATGTTCATTTTGGTCAAAGCATAGGAAAATAATTGGTTGAACGTAAATTTTTAATAATCTCATCGCATCATTTCAATGCCTCGGGAACTTAAACCCGTCGATGGGAAATTTCATGTCATCTCCAGGCTGCTGTTATTATTTGTGACGCTCATAATTTAAAAAAAATGAAATGTTTTTATGGCTCTTCTATCTATGAGTAAAGAGATTAACATGGTTTGAGTAGGCTCAGCGCCGACAGCTTATTAATTTTGGTTATTAAGTTTATTTTTAGATTTGTTGTACTTTCAATCTATCTATAAAATATTTTCCCTGTTATTCAATTTCCAGAAATGACATTTTATTCAGTTAGAATTATAATCAACGGCGGATGTGCTTTCCCAGTTTTTTGTAATGCTTTTAAAAATTAATTTCTGTTTTGGATGCGGGATTGATAGCTTCGATGTGAGATTTATTATTTTTTTTTTATTTCGTTGCCGATATGAGATATGTAACGTGGCTGGTTATTTTAAATATTAACGTGCCTAATTAATTTGTATTTGATGCTATTCTGATGTGCAATTGTCTGCGCTAACATCGCGATTCTCAGTTGACGGATTAAGGTCGTTAATTCATCAATAAAATAAGTATTTTTAATTCAGTTGAAATGAGTACCTAATTACAGATATGACTGGGACAGTTGTACAGCATTCTATATCCACCTCGGCGTCATATGATACGAACTATACTTTATCTGCATATTTTTTTATCCGCCACGGCCGCTTTACTCAGAACAATTTATTGTGCAAACTAATTTAGCGGAGACTGTGCAAGAATATGAAAGGAATTAGAGACGGCTCTATTTTCCGTCTGGCCATTCACAATTATGTAATTTGCCACTTTACACGGAGCATGCCATACCGACACCGTGGGTGCGGTAAATATAAAATATTCAGATGCAGTTACATATCATGGACTTCCCTTAACATCTGATATATCGTGGGGAACACACATACAAAACATATGCGGCCCAGCATTGAATAAAGTAGGGTTTGTTAAGCGTATAATAGGAAGGTTCTCGGATGAAAAAGTAAGAGAGATGCTACTTCGCTGTGGCTAGGTCACACCTCGAGCACGCCGTGAGCAGGCCAACTCTATTCAACAAAAGTTCTTGGCGTTCACATCAGTGCCAACCTTTCCTGGGAACTGCATATTGATTCACTGACGAAAATACTTAGCTCTTGTGAGATTCATACGCGGTACTGTGAGTCTAGATGTCCTTAAAACACTCTACTATGGTATCTTCTTCTCACAAAAGGACCTACAATATAATATTCTGGGGCTCCTACGCCCATTCCATAAAGATTTTTTAAAATGCAAAAACGACTAATTAGAATTATTGCTCGGAAATCGTATCGCTCTCCATCAAGACCAATTTTCGCAAACCTAAATATTTTCCCTTTCCCTTGTGTGTATATTATGTTTTCAGTTGTACATGTCCGACAGTTCTCTACAAAATTTACAATTAATTCTGACTTACATCAATATGGGACACGATGATCAGAAAATCTTCATCAAGGTGTTGTCAGAACTAGTGCTTCTAGTTCTGGCCCTAGGGAATTGGGCATGAAATAGTTTGATTAACTACCCAATTGGGTAAAAAACAGTAAATCATTGAATGCCTTCAAACAAAATAGCCATATTTTTTATATGATTAATTATATTACTCTATATATGATTACTTAAAGTGTCCGAAAGAAAGTGTACTGTGCGTTTGTCGATTTAGAGAAGGCACATGACAGAGTAAATAGAAAGAAGTTGTGGAAGGTTTTGAGTGACTATGGGTTAATGGGCAGTTATTGAATATTATGATGGCGATGTATGACAATAGTAAGGCAAGTGTAGGAGTTAACGGGGTTCTGAGTGATTGGTTTGTAATGAATCGGGGTGTAAAGCAAGGATGCGTTATGTCTCCATGGCTGTTTAATGTATTTATGGATAGATGTGTTAGAGACGCATGTAAAGAAAACGACGGTGTTTTGATTGGCAATGTAAACTTGCGAGTTCTTCTATATGCGGATGATGCTGTTTTGATCTCAGACTGTCAACAGGGATTACAGAAGCTCCTAGATAAGTTTTGTGAATCAACGGAGAGAATGGAATTGAAGGTAAATGCGTGCAAGACTAAAGTAGTAGTTTTTGATGAGGAGAATGGGGAGATCAACTGCAGGATGAGGGCGAATAGTGAAGTAATTGAACAGGTGGATCATTTTGTGTACTTAGGTAAGATGTATACGAAAGATGGAAAAATAGATGAGGAGATAAAGAGACGTTCGAATGCTGGAAGGAAGGTGGTAGGTAGCATGTGGAGCATATCAAGGAATGAGTGCCTGTATAAGGAAGCAAACATCGCCGCGTACAAAAGTGTGCTTCTCCCCACTTTATTGTATGGTTGTGAAACATGGGTATATAAGGATAAATAGACATAAGAGTAGACTAAACGCCGTGGGTATGAGTTATCTGAGGAGTGTTTGCGGCGAAAGTAGGATGGATAGGGTCAGGAATCAGTGGGTAATAAATGAATGTGGGTTAGATGCTCCAGTAATGGACGTGTATGAAAGGAGTGTGCTTCATTGGTTTGGCCATGTTGAGAGAATGGATGAGAGTAGAATAACGAACCAGATATATGAGAGTAGAATGAATGGTGTGAGAGGTAGAGGTAGGCCGAGAAAGTTATGGTTGAATGTGGTTGAGGAAATTCTTAAGAGGAGGAATATTAGGAGTCTTAAAAACAGGAGGGCGTGTATGAAACAGTGTATGGGGGTAAATGAGGCAAAAGAGGTTTGCAAGGATAGGTCAGAATGGAGGAAATTATTGAAGGAGAGTTAGGTGTACAATTATGTATTAACGAGGGAAACATTTTGACTGTGCCTACCCCGGAAGGGAACGGCGTGGTGGGTATGTATGTATGTATGAATACTTAAATGATTGTTAATAACTGAATTGGATTTTATTTTGTAAGTACTGTGTGTGTACATTTCTTTTGATTGACGTGTCTTATATCCATGTTTAAAATGTGATCCTTAGACAAACAAAGTTATCTTATCTTATCTTAGCATTTGGGACCCTGGTCATAAAGATTTACCCAAAAAATTAATAAAATACAAAGAAAAGCTGCATGCTTCGTTAAAAACTGCTACAAGCGAACGTGTTGCGTGGCATCATCGTAGATCGTAGCAACGCAGGTAATCTCATCCATGAGAATATATCAGAAATGTGATGACAGGGAGCTTAGAAAAAGGCTGGAATCTTTAAACAGCATGCGTCTTGATGTACGATGCGTGAATTTGTCGACCTTATTTTTTCGTGGTAAAATCTAACTGTTCGGCCGTATGGGCAGGCTTAGCGTGTCTTTTTACTGGCTGATTTCGGGGATGCCGTCCTCAACGAAATATTTAGGGTGCTGTTTCACCCTGAAATTATGTGTCTTACTTAAGCTTACATTAAAATTTGGGAAATATAGGGTTATTCGCAGGAGTTTGTAATTTTTGGCCTCGTGCGTAGACAGAAAATGCATATTGAATAGATTTATTTTAGTTTTTCATTGGTCTACAGCGTGTTAACGGTGTTTCTGTTAGTATCAGGTCTTTCTACTGCCACACTAAGTTTTTTCTTTGGGGAAAAGTTTTTTTTTTCTTTTTAATCTAAACTCGAAACCTAAGGCCACATGTTGACTAATCGTTATACTTAACAAGATAAATATTTTGTGCCATTCTTCCCGCACCAGTGAGGCAACTTTCGAGAGAGAGAGACTCATTTTTGATCGAATAAAGTTTGTCTTTTTCGTCCCGTCCTAGTATATCTACTAAGATACCCTTACATAATTATTTCATACGCAAATGCTATTTTCCCTGGGGTACATCTGCGTTACTCCCCTGACGAGAAGTTCCTTTCATGGCCAGAGAGAGAAAATTCGCTCGCGTGGGTCAGCTTCACTGTGCGCGGTTCTGCAGTCAACCCGGGTGCTTCGTTGCGTAAGCTTTTGAACGTCCTTGAAGTGGAGTCTCGCACGATATTCCCCGACAATGGAGGCATTTAATCCTCGGACAACAGATGGGAGCCTCAGGGCTGGGCTCCGATGCGCCAGCTTCGGAGACTCTTTATGCCCGAGTAAGCACATCCTGACTGGAATTGACGCGCGTGACTGATTCTGGGCGTTGTCTGAAGAGAGCGAGAGTGAGAGGCTGGGAAATTGTCGCGAACCACTGCTTAAATATTTGAGGTTGTCTCTCCTCGTTCGTATTTGAGGTGGTTGGAGCGCAAATCGTTGGTCATTTGATTGCGCAGTTTAATTTTCTTCCTAGCAAGTGAAAAAAAAATCATGGGCCACCCTTCACTCAAGTACATTTATTTATACGTTACAACTAACCATTTATGCTGTAATTAAATGATCCAAACATTATGCATAAAAATGTTCGTCTCAGCATTTCGTCGAAGCATGGTTATGTTTTGGGTTTACGGTGCTGCTATCGAAATTTAAGCAAAAATCGTTTGTGAACACGTGTTATTGGTACTTTGATATTTCCTAGACACCTTTAAACTGAAATAAAACCTATTTTTTTCGCATTTAGAAGAAAACTTGTACATATATCATAAAATTCTTTCGAATGAAGTTTAGAGTATCCGGCGATATTTTGTGGAAATGTACAACAGATATCATGATCTCCAAAATGAAAAGGTTTTTGTTCACTTTTCACAGAGAATATTTTATTTTCCGACCTGGTTTCTACATTAGCTATGTTATTTTTCAAGGTAAAAATATGCTCATATTGAAAGCTTCTATAGCTATCGAATTGTATGTCCAGTGCCTTAAGGCTAGGTGTTAAAATAGCCTTTTATTTTCCAGGAAACCAAATCGGTAGCTAGCATTTTTTCGCCTTCATCTATACATATTACCTATCTACATATTACCTTGAAAGAGACCTCAAGAGTGTTTTGCAGGAGTTATCACTAACATACACCATAATGTTACGGTGAATTTAAAGAATCAAGATTTCTACCTGTTCCCTGGGGAGTCCCGCAAGGCTCAATTCTTGGACCCCTATTGTTCACTATATATATCAAAGACCTCACTAGCACCATATCTCATTGCAAATACCATCTTATGCAGACGACTTGCAGATTTATCTCGAATCCCACCCAAAGGAAATAGAAAATGCTGTTTAATTGATCAATAAAGATATCCAATCTATCTGTAAATGGTTAGCTGTTAATCGGCTGAAGTTGAATCCTGACAAGACTAAGGCAATAATATTTGGTAGTCCTTCCTATCTGAACTTCATCTCAATGAGTGGCCCTCCCAAAATAAGAGTACAGAATATCCTTATAGATTACTCGACTTCAGTGAAAAGTCTCGGGGTTCATTTAAATAACACCTTGAGCTGGCGGGAGCACGTTAAAGCTATATCTAACGATGTGTATAAGACTATGTACCAATTGAAGCACTTCAGGCATCTGCTCCCAACTTCACTTCGCCAGAAGCTGGTTCAAACTCTGGTATTCCCATATTTTGACTATTGTTCAATCATGTTGTCAGATGTTAACTCAGAACTGTGTATTAAGCTGCAGCGTCTTCAAAACTCCTGTCTGCGTTTTGTTTTCAACATCCGCTATGATGAACACGTCACGCCTTATTACGAAAC
Organism: Ceriagrion tenellum; assembly: GCA_963169105.1. Classification (NCBI taxonomy): domain Eukaryota; kingdom Metazoa; phylum Arthropoda; class Insecta; order Odonata; family Coenagrionidae; genus Ceriagrion; species Ceriagrion tenellum. The sequence continues at coordinate 44,324,378 of OY720643.1, read as the reverse complement.
AATTAAACGGCTGAAATTGGATAAACACCGATAATTGCAAAAGGCTTTATACGTGTTCAAGGTCCTGAAATCCAAAAACCCCACTTATTTGTATGAAAATTTTATATGTAATGTAGATACAGGAAAGAGATCAACTCGTGTCAATGAGTTATTTTTAGTCCCTAAATTCCATACCTTATTATTTGAGCACTCTTTCCTAATTTCCTCCTGCAAGTTATGGAATTGTTTACCTGTAAATGTTAGAACCTCTATGACAATTTCAATGTTCAAGAGAAACATGACCGATTACCTATGTAAAATTTCTTAGTTTTTTGTAATCTTTTATGCTATGGCATGTATTTATTTCTTTTCTATGTTCCAGGGGACTTAAAGTCCCAGAACAATAAAGACTATTTTCTATTTCTATTCTATTCTAATGTACATATAAATTTCACCAACGTGCACTGCAATATAGGCATACTACGAATTCTACAGAAACTATTGAATGCAATTGATTGAATTTGATTGTAATTGAATTGAATGAACTGATTGATGCAACAACGTAAACGAGATACAAGAGTCGTACAAGGATCATGCAAAACTTGATGTTAGCACAGCGTGGGAGTTTAAGAAAAAAGCATCCGGGAGCTAATCAGCTAATCAGAGACTGAACTGAACAGAATAAGCTATCGGTCAACTAACTTACTTCAAAGTCTCGTTGGCAGTCCGTTACAGTTTCATATCGATCGCGCGAAAAAAAAGACTTAAAACCTGTCTATTCTGCAACCTATTTCCCGAATTTTATTATCGTTATCTGATCTACCGTAGTATATAGGGAATCGTAAAATGCTGATAACCTTGTTGGAAATAAAATTGGTTTTTAATTTACTAAGGAATACCTCAATTTTTAATCGGCGGTCTGAATGCGTTTCACACATTCATGGAAAGTCTCTCGCAGATCTGTACATGAACTAAAATCGCTCCAACCACCTTAAATCAGGAAAATTAATTTTAAAATTCGACTATCATGGGAATGAATCGAGTGTGTGCGGGAAAAGTAGGATGGATATGGGCATGAAACAGTAGGCACTAGGCAAATATTTGTAAACATTGCTTGGTAACCACAGTAACAACGTAACCTTTACACATATAAGAGTTTTATTTTTTTGTTAAAAGTTCAACTGAATGAAGCACTTAGACATTAAATACAATAAATTAATTACATTAATAATTTTGTATTCAAATATTTAATTTTGGGATGAGTCGATTGCACTTTTTTTTCGATTTTTTTTACCTTTTCGATTTTAACCTTTACCTTTATACGAGTTTTATTTTTTATAAAACGTTCAACTGAATGAAGCACTTAGACATTAAATACAATAAATTAATTACATTAATAATTTTGTATTCAAATATTTAATTTTGGGATGAGTCGATTGCACTTTTTTTTCGATTTTTTTACCTTTTCGATTTTAACCTTTACCTTTATACGAGTTTTATTTTTTATAAAACGTTCAACTGAATGAAGCACTTAGACATTCAATACAATTAATTAATTGAATTAATAATTTTGTATTCAAATATTCAATTTTGGGGTGAGTCGATTCCACTTTTTTTCGATTCCGATTCAGATTTTTTCAAATCGATTCCCGATTCTCGATTCCGTTTCCATCGATTTTTATTCCTAATAACAGGTGGGATATTGATATACCAGTAGCCTACGACTATTATTGAAAGTCAAGTATTGGCTGAAACAAAATAACAAAGGCAATTAGGTCGCTCAAAAAGTGTATTTTTTTAACAAATAGCAAATATATCCTCAGCTTATTGAGGTAGATTAAAGTGCAAATTGATAGCCCACACCCAAAATTACAGAGGAATTACTGAGACAAATATGATGTGGTAAATGAAATTTGATTTGAATATCTATCTATCTGGAATCGATGGAATTGACTTTAGGCGGTCGATTCTCGATACCGATTCTAATCCTGATAATCGGTGGAATCGAGAATCGACATTTGGATTCGACTCATCCTAATTAAATTAAATATTCAATTGAATGTGTGATTAAATTAAGCTCCCAGAGCTTACAGAGAGAAACAACGTGGCCTGTTTCCGGTCTGACCGGATAGTCTCTAGTTAGGCCACGTCGAGAGAATGGAAGAGGGTCCAATAGCTAAGCAGGAATATTATGGATAAGAGGAATGCATGAGAGGAAGAGGTAGGCCGCGAAATTCATGTGTCAATGTGATAGAAAAATCTCTTAAGGAGAGGAATATTTGGAATCTTAAGACGGTTCCTCGGAGAAAGGTCATGAATGTCCTTTTATACATACAGTAGATACTTGTGGAAAAATATGTCCTCTTTTAAGACGAGATTATGATTTAAGATTCTTAAGACGGTTCCTCGGAGAAAGGTCATAAGTGTCCTTTTATACATACAGTAGATACTTGTGGAAAAATATGTCCTCTTTTAAGTATGGAAAACAAAAATGTGACCTTCCATGTTATTTTTCTCGCAAACTTGAAATTGCATAATGTTTGACGGAAGAATGGGAAAAACGTGAGGGAAAAAGTATATTTCTAATAGTCAGTATATTTCCACCAAGCTTATCTGACCCCAAGATTAGAAACGTTCGCATGGAATGAATAATATTTGTCCTTAACGATTCGCACCTTTGATTCATTCGCCATATGTGGCTCAAAACGTTACTGATATGCTGCAGCTTTATATATCAGACCACGCAGACATTTTTCAAGCATTAATGCTTTCTCTATCGGAAGAAATATAGGGTAACTTAACGCATGTTTCATCACAATATGTTTCGGAATACCGAGGAAGAGATGCCAGTAAAATAATTATTGCAAGCAAAGTATTTTATATTAAAAGTATTATTACATGTTTACTAATGTATTTTGGCAACATACTCATTACGAGAAACGGGGTTGCATGATTATATACTATTCCACCCAATTCAAGTCGATTTTCTGCGTCTTTCGTTCCTGTACACCTGAGACCCTCATTGCAAAATCTTTAAAACAATCAAAAAGTGGATTTTCTTTTGTGCGAGAATTATTCCACCTGAATGGTCAAGGAGATTGTATAATTTATTATCAAAGCGACGATCATGCGAAGACTAGGCTTCCGGTTGGAGTAATTTTATAGCGTCTGCCTACCCTTCAAGGTTAGTAGTCAAGGGTTATCAGTCGACCCTTAGAGAATAAAATTATCGCATCTCCGATTGACTTGCTCTAGAGCTGCTTAATCGATTGGTCCAATTAATTTACGAAGCGCGCCAAGTTGTTCAGGGCTTTCGTCGAGTCGCTCTTCATCTTAAGAGCCCAAGTGACGTGATTATTTTCATGAAGTAAGCAGTTAATGAACGCCGCCTTTAGCGAAATTAAAATTGATGAAATGTTCTCGCAAATTTTCATCCAAATAATGAGCTGAGCTTGGAAAATGTTCAATTTGCACTTTTTGTGTTCCCTCAAAATCCTTTGATCTGCTTCGTTCCACCACTTCAAAAAACTTTCAAAGGCTTACTTTACATCCACATTGACAATTTACCTCATGAGGATGATGTAAGAAGAGGTTGTTCAACTAGCATCTTCCTTTTAAAACTCAAGAACGTTATATATGTAGCTTTTAATGATTTTCCCCGGGGTGCGAATCTGTTTCTTCATATCCGTAGTGCCGCGGCCATACAGTGAAAGTTGTAACTCCGCGACAATGCAATTCTGTTTTTTGAATCTCGCGCCATTTTAGCGTGTGCAACGATATTTATCGTATTGTCGCAATTGTCCGTGTGTCAGAAGAGATAGTCACGCGTGGCAATTCGCCAGCAAACGCTTTTATATCACCACGTTATGGTAGCGTATGCAGAAACAGAATAGCCGCCCTGGCCAATTTACTTAAATTACATCTATTTATGGGTATTATGGCACTCAGCTTCTTCATTTCTGGTTTTATTTATACTATGGTTTTTGATGAAACCTGAGGTTCCTTTACTTTTTAGATCTTTGTGACATGAGTTACAGTGAAATCTGCGCTCAGTTTCGTCATTTCAGGAGATTTGACCTGATTCAAATGAAGAAATGGTGTTAGTATTTCAGAGTTATCTTTATTATTGCTTGTCTCGTTGATTCTAAGTTTTCAACATTGAAAACGGACCCGTTATATGCAAGATAGTTAAAGCTACATTTAAGATACGTAATGGACATAATTAAGGTAGTATAAGTCAGTTGTATATATATACGCATTACGATCACATTGTGCTAATAGCTTCCGCAGTGACAAAACAGTGCCGTATTTAAGGGTGTGTGGCAAAAATCGAAGGAAATCAATCGTTGCCTTAGTCTTCATTACGAGGAGTACGCATATTTCATTCGGTGCTTGCTAATTTTACCATTTTTGGCTCTACGATTTGTTGCGATTCGACTCTTCTATATACTCCGCCCGATGCAAATGTCACATTGAGGTTAATCCTCAAGACTACGAAGGGCGGTTACGATATCACCCCAAGTAAAATTTTCAAACGCAGAACCTTTGCGTTTTTTTGTTGGTGTAATGCTTCCTAGTTTTTGTTCTTGGATAATTTTTTAACCGAATTGCGAAGAAATATATCTGGTATTCTTTGGGTTCTGCGAGTATATTTTGTATTATTTTGTGACAGTTTCGCCGTGCTCTGCTGCTGGCTTCGTCGGGTTTTTTACTCAACAAACATTTTTTACACAACATTTTGTCTTTTTAAAAGCCCGACGAAGCCGGCAGCTGAGGACGGCGAAACTGTCGCAAAAATAATGCAAAAAATACTCGCAGAAGCCAAAGATTACAGGATATACATCATGAGCTGCGAAAATCTACTAAATATGTTCATACGAAGAAATATTTTTATTTATTTTCAATAATTTGCTCGGAGAAAATTCCTTTGGGGTAACCATATCACCCCCGTTGGCAACGAAAGATTCGAAGCGGTTTCGTGGGCAAATCCATTGAAATAAGGCATTATGTGCGTCGTTCAGTACGATTGGTATAATTTTGTATCATTCACTGATTCCAGAAAGATGATTAATTAATTTTTTAATCCTTTTGAGTAATGGCGATGGTATTTCTGTTAGTTGTTATATCGACTTCTTTATTATGGAATGTATATTTTTTTACATATCTTTGTGTTATATGAAATATTGTTTATTAGTGGAATCAAATGTCATTAATCGTTAATAGAAGTATTGAGGATCATATAAACACGATATTAAGGATCAGTACTGATTAGTATAATTTTTATGTCATATAATCAATGGGGCACCGAGTTTATTCAGAGTTTGCGGTAAATTACGAAAAATGTCGTGGTAATTTGCGAAAATTACCGTGGGGTTAATTTTACAGGGATTGTCACAGTGTTTCTTTCGTGATTTTGTAATAATTACCGAAATTTACCTCAAATGAAAATTACGGTCATTTTCATCTCTAATCATAACCAAAAACAGTATTTTTACATTGGATCACTAAACTCTGCAAATTATTTTAAATAGCTAACATTAATTTTTGTTGTTGTTAACTTGGTCGTGAAAAGGTGTCGAATACCCTGACAGCCTGAGGGTTATGCGGCAGAGCTCCGAATAGTTTCCCAGATCGGCTTGTTAATTGCCTTCTTTCTTTAGGGACGTGGCTAATGCGTATCTACACACCACATCTATTTAAATACCCATTGAAAACTGAATTCAAGAAACAACATTTTTTCTTCATTTATCAATCTTTATACGTAGTTGCGAAAGAAACGCTGTTATTATACATATATATAGGGTCTTCTCGAATGTACTAGAAGAATCTGATTGTGAGTCCGAATGTACTATAATATTCTCGAATGTGCTAGAATGTTCTCGAATGTACCAGAATGAACTGAGCCAGGAGAATTGAGAATATTCTGGAATGTTCAAGGACCATTACGTGTGGGTGGTGGGGATGGCTTCTGACACTACATAAAGAGAAGCGTGACGCACGTGCATCATTTGACTTTTTATTGATAAAAGAGCCCGGATAAAATTAAAAAATGAAAAATTGAAAAGTAGAAAGTGAAAAGTAGACAGTGAAAAGTGAATGGTGAAGTGTGAGAAGTGAAAATATAAACAGAATAAGTGCCATATTCATAGTCGTTACCTGGGTGTCCCCCAGGTGTGGGGGAACCTCTAGGCTCAGAAATGGTATTCATATTCTTTACCCAGTGGACTGCCGTCCCCTAACCCTCCCCCAGGCCGTCGATTTCCTGGGTAAGGCATAAAGCTAACCCAAAGCTCCCCTAACGCAGTACTACTGCCCACGCGTGGGAAGAATTGATACTACTCTACTAATGGCAGGCAGTGCACGGCTATATGAACAACTTTCCATAGTAACGTCTTCTGTTTACAAACACGGGTACTTATTGAACCACCCTCATATTCCTCACCATTCATATTGCATAAATATTTAAGCAATATTGTAAACATTCTCTCATATTCCTTCAATTATTTTTCATCAACGTCGTGTAACAGTATAATATATTATTGTTTATAGCATGCTTGGTTACGGTGGAAAATGAGCATCGAAAACTCGAGAACCATTCAGCGGAACCGTTCATATGTATTTTTCCGCGGGATTGTTCCCAAATCTCATACCCAGGCGTCCCCTGGCTGGGTGTTACCCAGGTAAGGCTTATGAATCGCCCAGTAGGAGTGGTCACTCAATTCACGTCTTCTATATTATATACTAACTGTGCCCGGTAAGCGTTGCAATGCCTCTTTTTCTTTCTAAGTAAGCACACATACACAAAGCAGACACTTTTACATGTATAAAATAAATGAAAGACTGATTTTTCGTGTATTTAATAAAATTTGAAAAAAAAAATTCAAGTGCTTTGGGATATATACAATATTTTTGGTCTTACCGCCCTCTGCAAAAACAAATAAATTTGTCGGTCGATCCTATTGACCATGTGAAAAGAATGAATTTTCCAGATTTAATCCACTCACTTGAAACGATTGACCTTATGCCTTGTTGATGGTCGTAGAGAATGTAAGGCGAACGGGGAACAGTGGTCGTTTGAAATCAAATGGCATGTCGGTGGGAATGACGGGAATACATGGAATGAACACATCTCCTTTTGACTTGCCATTAAGAATCGTCGCTTCGATGACGTTTGCCATCAGTTGAGTTTCCATTCCGTGCCTGTGCTGCGGTTTCCAAGTAAATCAAATATTCTATTGTTGAAATGGTGCAGAGTAGCAGTAAGTAAGCAAAGTAGCAATAGTAGTGCAAAGATTTAAGATTTGCAAGCTTAAAATTCTAAGTTTAGAAAAGAGCGGAGCGTATACGGAAATGGAATGCAAGAGTTCAAAAACAAGCAAACAAAGAGACCGCTGCACCAAATCTTATTTTACTAACAAATAAATTACGTATCTTTTAGCACAAATTATGTCTCACCGTTACAATACTGTTGCACGCGATATTATGTCTCACTGATACGATTCTGATGCTCGTGATTGAGCAACTCGTAAACGATCTGCTTCTTTGCTTGCTTTTCGTTCCTCGCTTGTTTAAGAGGCTCGCGTGCTATAACTTATTTGTTGAAACGACTCGCGCTCCATCTATTGTACAATGGATTTAGTTATTCAGAAACCTTCACGGGTGCGCACAACTCGCCAAAGGTTCATGGTAATCTGATCAGATTACCATGCAATACCGTTCCAATACCGTTCATCGCTGAACGGTATTGGAACGCATAGGAAACGAACAAAGAAATATTCATTTTTATATGTTATAGACAGAAAACTGCACTGATCTACCAAAAAGAAACCCTGCGAAAGGGGTTGTCTTTAGCCAAACCCTGTATAAATAACCCACCGATCATTTTCGTAAACTACCGCGTAATTTTTCATAATTTACCGCAAACCCTGAAAATACCGTAATTTTTGGTAATATTAAACTACTTTTCAGGTATTTCACAAAACGATTTATTCCAAAGGCATTCTTTTAAGCCGAGTCCATATATATTTCACTTAGGCTTAACTAAAACAGCTCATCTGTGGGAGATTTTTACGATGATTAATTGCGAAATGTTTTTGGGGCTATCGTTTGAACGAAAGTTTCTCATACCATGACAAAAGAAAGCCAAATTGCGTGTGGGCTACCGTTTGGTTTTGGTTTGGGTTGACAAATTAAAACACGTCGATATTTTCATAGATAGATTCTTTTGAAATAATATGAAATAAAAAATGAAGGAAGTTTTTGAAACATTTTGGGTATTATTTCGATGAATAATGTTGATTTTCCTATAGCAAACACATTATTTCCGAGGGTTCGTATTTACCCCTGTCGGTACCTACTCATGAGTATGACGCTAAGACTCGTGCTTCTAGTTTAAAATAGAACAATGGGTAACAAAAGATATAAAATTGAAGAATGCGTGCCATACCTTTGGTGTTCTCCTTATTTCTCCGTTTTCTTCCCGCTGAGAGATCGAGGGAATATTTTTTTCAAAATCCCATGCTTCTCCCTTCTCACTGAAGACGCATACGATGCCACGGTAGCAAGGTCCTCCACGATGTATCCAGTCGCTTGATATGCACCGCAATCGCTCGTCGTTAAATCTTGGACTGAATTCCTTCTGGCTGCAATTAGAGAGATGTTTGCGGACCTTGAGGAGTGAAGAACGAGACGAGAGGAACGGGATGAATCGAAGCCGGCGAGATAGTGAGAGAATGAAGACCGTTATCTCTGTATCCCTCTCATCTGTGCATCACTTCCCCTCGTCTCTCTGCTGCGTTTGTCCCTCCCGCCAGATGGAAGCACAAGCGCTCTTCCGCGATCTTCCTCCCTCCCTCTGACCCAATCAACAAGCTGACGAGCCGCGTCCTGTGATGCCATTTAAACACATTAATTTTTTTGTCCACAGTCGTTTTCATAACGGCGCGCAGTGGGGTAATATCGAATAAATCTGTACAAATATCCTCTTATTCACATTCTGAAGGTTTTGAAGAAGATTTTCTATGAATATCTCGGTGTTTATCGATTTATAACTAAACTATTTTCCTACTTTTACTTAATAAAATAGGTTAAAACAGCGTGAGCCATTTTGTTTTAGAGAAAATTCAAATATGAAACAAGTAGCGTACAATTTACATTTTATTAAAGACGATGAATTGTTTTATAGAATTAGGCAGAATTGTATTCCATTTGTAGATTAAAAGTGGGTTTGTGATGGTTTGGAATAGGAGGCTTTCAGAGAAAATCAGACGGGCAGTCATAACGAAAATTGTTGGAACTTCGAGCCACTGCTAATTGTTAACGAGGAAAAACTATGAAAAATACAATGTAACACCCCAGGAAATAATCATTTTAGACTAAACATTCAGCTTAAACTTCCGGACTGAAGAAAAGTACCTACATTGGATTTTCGCTCAGATTTTTTCGATTTTCAGCTCATATTGCGGATGTTTGTTTTTCGTTATCGCGTTGTGGATTTCGTGGGCTACAGGTCTTGAGTGGATGATGGATCACTGGCTTCCCATCGCGAGAAACCGGTTTTGAAACATTGAATTAGCGGTTCAAACTGCTCGTATGTTTATCGTCTTTCGGATGATCATCTCAGAATTTCCTCCGTACTAGCAGATTGATGAGGAGAGTATCACTGGCTGTACTGTTTGATTCTGAAGGTTTTAGATATTCTTTCCTTGAAATCAGGTGAATAAATCCCAAAATAGCAGACCAACAGAGATTTTTTAGAAGAATTCCTAACCCTACTTGTGAGCAAGGAGGAAAGCAGTCTAAATATAATGCCCATTGGTCGCGTCGGTTGGGGCGATTTCTTTGGAGATATTTGCGAAAACTTTGCGTGCGTATTTTTGTCACTGATACTGTAACTATTCCGAGTATTCCGATACACTGACTATTCCGAGGAATTTAGTCGAGCATAACGGTTATCAGGTAAAATCTGAAATCGTTGGGAGAAAATATCATGGTCAATAGAAAACCTTTCTTCCTGCGGATTACAACCTTGACGTGGTGGAAGGTCTTGCGCGTTTCAATGACCCCCACGAGCTGGACCGGCGGGGGAAATTATGCCTATAGGGTCACCCATGCCAGATAGGTCGAAGGGTAGAAGCCAGACGAAAGGTAGAGTAGTTATGATGTCACGTGAAAAACACTATAGGGTAGCCGGGGTGTGAGATCCTCCCAACTATCAACTACCCAGAAAAAGAAATTCATTGAAAGAGAATCATTTAAATGAATCCTGGCAATTCCGGGACGCCACCCACTGGGGCGGGTGTCGGGCCCGGAAGCGGGGGAGGCAAGGCCCCGGAGGTTTTCATCTCACGAAATCTTTGTACAACAGAAAGTCAACAAAGTCGTTACAGGATACAAAGACCTCGAAAGGTAAGAAGAAAAAGAAGAGGAGGAAAATGTAGCGATGAAAAATAGGGACTTGGAATGTTAGAACAAATGATGAGGGCTGGTAAGCTGGAAAACTTTGAATGAGTAATGGAAAGAGGGAACATACATGTTCCCTCTATTCATTACCTATTCTTCACTCTGCACAGCCCCAAGGCGTCTATAGACGCTGTGCAGAGTGAGATGGAAGGACAGGAGGGACTATCGGAATGATAGTTACAGGGTTCTGTATAGTAAAGGGGTTGAGAGTTAATGTAGGGTTGCTATAGTTTTGAATGTAAAATTGGGAATGAAGTAAGTAAATATTGAGCAGATGAGCGACAGGATACTAAAGGTAGAAGTAAAAGCACGCCCAACAAATTTTGTATCGGTCCAGGTGTACATGCCTACAAACAATCATAGGGAGGGAGAGGTGGATGGGGTGTATGAGCATGTATGAGATGGAGGAGATAATCAGAGGTCCCGGACAAGAAAAATCTAATAGTAATGGGTGACTGGAATGCAGTAGTGGAGGAAGGGAGAGATGTCTATGAAGTGGGAAGGCAGTTGAATTTTATGGGAGAAATAAATAAAGAATTACAAACAATTGGTTAAAACACCATGTTAGGCAGAGGTGCATATGGAAAATGCTGGGAGACACTGGTAGATATCAAATTGACTGTATCATGGTTAGACAAAGATTCAGGAAGAGTGAATGAAGCCTCCCGGGGGCTGATGCTGACTCGCATCATAATTTAGTTATGATGAATTGTGATTTTAGATTCAAAAAGCTAAATGAAAGTAGGAGCACAAAGGGGTGGAACTTGGAAGGGTTATGAAAGGGGAAAAAAGGAGTGAATACCAAGAAGTAGTGGAAGGAAACATAGGCAAAGCAAAGGAAATAGGAAAAATTGAGGAAAAATGGGGGGATATAAAAACAGGCGTAGTAAGAGTGGTGGAGAAAACAAAAGGACCAGTGGAAACTAGGAGAGGAAAGAAGCAGTGGGTTACAGAAGGCATGACCAGGAATCGTCTCTATCCTCCTCTTACCTCAACCATGCTTCCCCAGTGTTCTCCCCTCTGTTACCCTCTTCAGCATTCATTCTCCTTTCAATATGTCCTCCAACCCTCTCTTCTGCCTTCTCTGAACCTCTGAAACTAGCTTCCTCTCCTCTCCAACCTTATCCAATACCCCCTCATTCATCCTTATTTCCTCCCTGCTCACCTTCTCCATTCCTCTCTACACCCATATCTTAAACGCCTCAAGTCTACGTACATCCTCCCGACCATACATCCTCCAACCCATATAGTCCCATGCTCCATATTAGCATTTCACTATCCTTCTATAAAATGTCTGTACACTGAACTCCCCTTATCAGTTCCCTCCTTTTTGAAAATGCTGCCTTAGCCATAGAATTTCTACATCTTATGTCCCTACCAATAAACACATTCTCCTCCAAAATACTACTCTGATACTCAAACTGCTTGACTTGCTGTATTATGAGCCCTCCAGCCCTTATGTTAAGGTACCTTAAAGGCATCTTTTGGGAAAGGGTACTCTCTGGGCGGGCTGTATAAATTCTCATGGAATCTAGGCTTTTGTAGAAGTCTGTATACATAACTCATTTCCTCGTTTCCAAAGAAACCTCTATAGTTTACTTAATTGCTAAATAGAATTCCTCTCGTGAATAATGATATAAAGCACTAAAATGGTGAATGGAACATTTTGTTCCATCACAAAATTTAATCAGCTTTATATCACTTAATATTGTTCGTGAAAATTTTCAGAGTTTTGGACTTTAAATCATGTATAGAGATGTTCACTTTGGAAAGTAATTGTCCGACCTCCGACTCCTAGTTTCTGGCAAAAAAAACTAGAAATACCTAAAACTGTGGATGGGACATTTTTGTCCTGTAAAGAAAATTAGCTCTGTGTTCTGCATTGTATAATTATTGACAGTGAAATTGTTTCAAAGAAATTGTTTATTTGATTTCAGAGTAAAATAACGTAATTTTTGCCTGATTTTTAAAATTTTGCTATTGTTTTTTTAAGATTCATAGTCACTAAAAAGCATTTTATCCATGTACTTTTTTCATGGGTATAAATTTTTGTCGTAGTTTCCACTCCAGTTCTTTTAATGCAAATACTTTTGACAGCGTTGAAATCTTAAGTGTAACAATACATTTCGTTTTGTATTCCGTCTACAGTGTGCTTCTACAAATGCTGAAGCAGTTTTTATATGATATAGAAACCTAAGCATAGGGACTTTACAACTAGTGGAGCATGGTTCACCATATGCTCAAGGAAATTGTGGCCTTGCAGGAAGGTAAATCAGAAGGTGAAGATGGAACCAGTATTCCAGTCGTTATATGTCTCATCGTAGAGGTGCTACTATAGGTGTTGGTGATAGACCTCACAAAAGACTTTGCGGTACATATACCTGAGGCATCCTGTTAGACCATGATATAGGCAAGGTCGAGGCCTGCAATATTCATGGCAAAGGTCAGGTTTCAGGTGACCCAGAAGCAAATTGTGAGCAAAAAAAAATATGGCAAGGATCAGGTAAACAAGAATGCCTCAGTATGCTGAAATTTGTCATGGAGTTTGATGCTACCAATTAGACAAAGTAGAAATTAGATATTACAATTGTCACATCCACCTGAAGGTGCAGATAGGTGAATGATGTCCGGAAAAATCGTGGTCCCTCTCCCTTTGCAAAAAGGTATGTCTCCTCTGGTCTTGTCCCAGGTGTCAGGTACTAGTCCCTGGATGAGTATACTCAAAAGTGCATGCATAAATGCATTGAAATTGAGGCTCATAAGATATTGTGAAACTGAGATTGGCGTATGCCATTGAGAGAGCTAGATGTGTTTCTGGATCTCCAGCATGCGAGGGATGACACTGAATTCAAAGGGACAAAGGTGATCTTACATGGTCTGAGAAATGGGGTGTACCAATTTGTAAATCTGACATCACATGAATGGTTCAAGGAAATAATGAGGCTCTGATATTTTTGTCAAATCAACTTGCTCTGACTGTTTGGCCGATGACAAGTCTTCTCTGATATCATAGGCATTAATTTTCAGCTTCTTAGAATAAGGGCGAAGGTACTGGATGGCCATCGATAAAGATTCTAAATGAATGTTGGTTGGATAAATGTCTGGGATGTGAAACCTCAAACCTGGTTGAACACTTGACAGACCTCCCTTTACCTATTCAGAATTCTATATATGTATTACATCTCTTTTTTTGGATAAGTTAAATTACTAGCACAAACTTGACTGAAGTGAAAAATGTTTTCTTTAGGATGTTATTTGCTGATGTTTACACATAATATGTTAGAAATGAAATGCTACATGCAAGATTAAGTTACCTGTCTGGCCATATATTATAAAAATAATCTGAACCGAATATTACAAATTGTCTGAAATATCAGAAATAATTTGACCTTCAACAGGAAACTCTCAGCAAATGAGAAAATTCTTTTCTGAAGAATTGAGACAATTAACAGACCTGGGAATTGTCGGAACTTGGATGGGACATTTTTGTCCCAGCCACTGTTTTATTGGGCTCAAAAAGCCCAGTGGTTCTAGTGTTAATGATGTCTAATAGGTTATTACAGAAAACTCTTTAAGTATCAATGAACATCTATACAAATTCATGGATAAAAATGATGTTTAAACATTGACAATTTTGCCTGGCAGGCTACTTGATGTACTTTGGAGGAATGTAGGTAATGCAATAGAACAGAATATTTTAAAAACATTATTTAATAATGCCATTTGGGCTTTAAAAATGTAAGAATTACAACAAACTTCACAGTAAACAATTTTCTTAGGCCACAAAAAAAGGATCACAATTACTCATGTAAGTAAACAAAAATTTATAACATATGTATCATTCAGTCCCATTTGTTAAATGACATTCTCTTCCGCACATATTTATCAAATATAATTGTGTAGATTTCATATATCAAGAATAGAGTAAAAAACAAGAACTAGAGCTCACTTCTAGGAAGTGTACAGCACATTTTAAAAGTTTGCTAAAAGTAATTCAGTCTTTTAATGTACTTATACCCTGGTTCATTAGTCAGACTTGATTTCTTAATGATGAAGAAGTTCGAGTCTTCTTATATCATCAAGAGACCCTGAATTCCACAGCAATTATTTGAATATTGGTAAAGCTGCCACAATTAGCTCTTTAACAATAACAACAACCATAAACATATTTTCTTCATTTTTAACTTATGAAGACACACAGTCACGCCTGATATGCAAAGTTCACCATTGACATTTTATTATCCATCCTGCATTATGTACAATCAGCACGGAGCAAGACTTATTTCATGCTCCATCATAAGTTGGCTCTAATAGCACCTTTTTCGGAGAGCTAGGTGGTGTATCTTCGGACTCTGTGAGCCAACCTAGGCATATGGGGGTGATCATGAAATATCTTGGGAGGAAATCTAAGGAGGCACATGCTCTTGCCAGAAAAAATGGCAGTTAACAATATTCAGCCTTCTGAGAGCAGTCTTCTAAAAATATTTTCCTCGGTCACTCTTTAAAAAAAAATTCAGTGTTCCTTAAATGCAAGCAGCTCACTCTCAAGATTCTCATCACTATGATCTTGCCTTGACACAGCGTTGAAGAGCGGGAATGAAAAATAGCACCAGACCACTAACTGCAATGGTAACGCCAGCCACATAAAATCCTGGGTCGTATGACCCAAGGCCGTCGTACAGCCAACCTAGTTGGGAAAAATAATGTGAATTAATTTTCTTGTTGTATAATTAATGGGCATACAACTTTTTAAAAAACTTACTCAGTCGCTTGAAGATGACAAAATATTTCCATATTGAAATGTAAACAAAAAAAATCCTATAGGGCAAACACAATTATTATTAATGATGATCTTAACCCTTTTGCGCCGAAGCCTCTCGAAGGGAAATGCTTCCCCTGCTACAAGCAGCTTGAGAATTTTCTGTACTCCTCTCTACGGCGCTCTCTTGTGGCAACAAATCGCTCAGGTTTGCCTTTGACCGTTTTGGCACCGCACTCAGCGGGACACCATGCCCTTCCCCTGGGCACTCGGCTCGATCCCCCCACCCCTTAGCATCCCCTCTCTCAGCAGGAGGCTGCTGTAATATTGTTGCATTAGCAGTGGTTTTTTTAAATAATCTTTTGCTGTATACTCCAAAAATTTACCCATTTAAATGAATTCCTAATGTCATTCTGAGCATTTTACAATTTTAAACAAAATTCTAGTGTTAATATTAACAAATTTAATTGATATATATATATGCACAAACTATTTAGAGTTCTGCACTAGAACTCTGCTAGGATCAATGCTAGAATTTTGTTTGAAATTTGCTAAGACTCAGCATAAAACAAATAATTCATTTCTAAGTTAAAGATTTTGTTGTGTGCAAAAATTAATTGCCTTGAAAAAACGTTGCAAATACACTAAATTAACCTAGGATTCATGCAGTAAGGAGGTCTACTAATGAGGCAGTGTCAAGTTCACTTGCTAAGGAAGGGAGGGGTCTGGACTATCGTTAAGTTTGGATGCAAGGGCTTACTGCATACCTGGGATTATAGCTCACGTGTCGGTCACTTCCCTTCCCTTGTACCAGATATAGCCGACACTAGGTCTACTGTGTTAATTGTCTTTTGTCTTTTTCTCCATGGGCTATCGCCTACATTTGTTTGTTTGTGTAGGAAAGTTCACGTTGACTATAACAATTGCTAGGCACGAAAGGGTTAATGATAGGATCTGTGATATTATTGAGTTGAATCCTTTTTTTGTGAGATCTTTTTATATTTTCATATAACTTATCGTATCATGTTTGTATGTGATGACTTGGGACGAATAAATATTATTGTTGAACCCTGTTAAGAAACTTTTGAGGGTTGGAGATTTGGAAACTTCTAAACATAATTAAAGCAAGATATCATTTCATCTAGAAACCTGTGATTTGGTCTCATTTTAGAAAGAAAAATATTTCATATTTCCCAAGATACTAACACATCTCTCTGATTTCTGTCTGAAAGAGCAACCAAAAATACCTGCCATTTTACATGAGAGATGCTACATGTACGCACTTCAGAGAGACATTTTTAAAAAAATTGTGGTATTTCTAACACCTGCCCAGCCAGCACAACAGATATATCTTATGGATAGGAAAAGGCACAAATGGGGAGAGTGCATAACTTATGGGAATCATGGGGAATATATTCCCTGTGGTATCCGCTTTGAAGGGCAAGTGGATCTATTCCCTTTAATTCCAATAATAAATTCTGTTAAGTCCAAAATTCAGATTATGACAATTTATGCACTATGAACAACTGTCGATAATTTATTTCTCCAAGCCAACAACTGTTTGAAGTATATTATTGAGCTTCTGAAAGTCTTGACATGGAATGATGGTGAGCTATAGTTCTGAAAACAGTTAACATCAGGCTGTTTGTATATCCTCGAAACTTTAAAAAAATAATCATATAGTCACTGCCGTAATTTTGACAGAATCACAAAAAAAGAAATCTATTGAGAAGGGATTTTAAGCCCACCATGTGGAAAAAAATGAGTCAAGTTAAAGACTATAATATTGGTATTTTTATATACTTACAGATGATTTCAGTCATGTAAACGCATACTATTGGTCTGTTACAGTAAAAAGATTATTTAACGTTAACTGCAGATGCTGAAATTAAATTGTAAAATTCAAATATTGTCTTTGTTATGACTCTGGAACTATGTAGAGAGTGAGAAGGATATATTTATCCATGTACAAGGTTTGCTATTCATTGAAAAGAAACATTCTACAGGATTGTCTATAACTTTTATATCTGGGATGTTATTACTATTTCCAAATCCATTATGTGCTCTCTAATTTGATATTGTAATTTAAATGATGAAATTAGATGTAGAATGTTCTATGGAGTGGTAGCCAATAAGTATGTCAGATACAATAAAATATTTGCATAATATTCAATTAAATATTTACTGCTCAGGACTAATGGATTTGTTAGTCAAAAATATGAGGTTCATTCTTACCCACTGAAAATTGATATATTATTAAATTATTGAAAATCATTCCTTAAGAACAGCAATAATTTCCACATGAATGAGAGCTTCATATAAACTGAAATTTCTTGTCGCTCCTCTAACCTGGGCTCAGGAAAACCATCTTTCAAAAAATGCCAAGAACTTTCCTGACGATAATTGAAAAAGTTTGTAACTCAAGCATTACACAACAAACATACCATATACACTCATGACCTACATACACCTGTGTAAGATGTGCACCCTGCTTTTATAAGCATCAAAACAATAAAAAACCTTGTGGTAGGTTGTAGGGATCATAATACTTTTGGCAAATACTGAGGCCTCCCTTTAGCAATTCTCTCTCATTACTTATGCTGAGTTTTTCATAAGCATGGTGATGCACAGAGGTAATTATGTTCACTTTCAGGCACCTTTTACACTTTTCTAACATTATTTCCATGATGAGTTAATTTAAGTAATCAATTGTCTATAAAGTAAAACAAATTAGACCTCTCTACAATGCTTAGCTAGATAGTGAGCACAGTCTGATGCTACGTTTCTGGATAGGTCAGAGAGATAAGGAACTCATGTAAGATGTGCACCCTCTTTTTCAGCATTGATTTTGGGGAAAAGAGCTGTGTGCCGTGCATGGGTATACTATATGGTATGCACCTATAATTTATAAAAATTTCTCCGCCATCAAACAAATTATCGTCAAGTTATGAGTTCTCACAGTGAGCAGTTCCTCAAAGGCCAAAAGCTGGGACATTTTCACTCCAGGTATACTGAAAAATAATGTATAAATATCCAAAAGTATTTTTCTCATATAGCCTAAAAAAGAGTTAAATGAGGAAGACATTGGTGCAACTCACTGAGCCATGAGCCGACTGGTTTGTTTTTGATTGAACATGAACTCAGGAATTCATAATAAAAAATTTAATGGTAGTGATCTCACCCAGTATTCTCTTTCCACCACCTCATTTCCTGCAGTCTCATGTATGTGAGGAATTTAAAACATTCAAAAAACACCTGATTTTGATGCTGAAGCATTGAAATTTGGGTTGTGTGAGCTATTTTATTTGTGCTAACCTAAATGCTACAAGATTTATACCTATATTTAGTTGGTATGAGTGTAATTTTCATCTGTTAACTTGTAGTATATGTGAACCATTTTTTAGTTTAAACAGAATACAAAAAAAAATTTTCTCTTGATGAGGCAGATGCCTAATATAACAAATTTACCATTAGTTATCAGTGACAATAGTACTAAACAATATTTAACCCTTTCGCAACCAATGCTGAAAATATACAACAGTAGGTTTCCTGACCAGGAAGACGATTGCCGAAAATAGTCGTCGGATATTTTCCAATGCAAGCAAACCAATGCTGTACATTTTTGTTCCTATCCTTTCCCCTCTTCCTGGCACTCACAGGCACATACTCAGCTTCTATGTTTCGTGACCCAAATCAGCAGGGGTCAGGCCTTTCCCTTGGAATCTGGCAATAGGTACTAGGGCCCTTTGTCATTTAAGCACCCTCTTTGCGGCAAGGGTCTGCAGTCATGTGATTGTTTATTCATCGATTTTACTACATAAATATTTGTTGCATTCTCAAAAAATATAAAATCAGAATTGAACTCCTTGCCTTTTGGAGAGCGTTTACAATTTAAAAATAATTCTACCATCAATATTAACTAATATCTTGATTTTGAGATAATTATCATACCAATATTTGATCATGCATACCCGAAATATTTTTTTTTCAATTTTTGTTCTTTAGGTTTTGAACTTTGCTCAAGTATTCATTCGATTGATTTAATATTAAGTTTATTTTTCCTGTGTTGTTATGATAAAATGATATCTCTCATCCTTCAGTCTCTCAGAGTCAATAATTCCAATATATGTTGATCCTTATTGAATGATCTCTTCGTCATATTTTTAGCCGTAGAAAACAGTGGTTAAATACTGTGGTGTCCAAATTTCTCATGGAGGAGAGGGAGAGGTATTCAATCACAGAACAAAAACATCACCTCTGAAGCCACAAATGACTGGGACACAACTGAAGGGATACTATTTTCAACAATTATATTGAGGATACGAACGAGAATGAGAATAATTTATTCTGAGAAAAATGTAATTATGTATTCCAATGGATGCAATTCCAGAGAAGCTCTGCAAGAGTATTCTATCCCCGCGGTGGTAGTTCAAACTTTGAAAATTATACTAGAGAGGTCGTAGCTGTGATGGATAATGTGCTTTTCTGAGAAAGAAATTTTTATCTTAGGGAATGCATTTCAAGGAAATATATAGTTTATGCAGTTGTCGAGGGCAAACTTGGAATCTAATAAGGGTATTTCAGGAACACATATTTTTGCATTGGAATTGGTTTATGCATTAAATCCGTTACTATTGATCGTAGAGCCTCGTTTAACCCTCTTAGTGCTGACTCATGCCAGCGGTTCCAGAATGCCAGAAATGTGGAGGGTAACTTAATGAAATGTATCACTCTAGGAAAATAAATATTATAAAGTTATTGTTTAAAATATCCATATGCGGTTTTTCTTATTGTGTATACATTGAATTAGGTAATAATCAAACAAGACTTTTACATCATACAAAAAATAATTGTAATTATATTTGTGTGCTTAAGTTAAACAATTTTTTGCCTATGAGCCGGTATATCGGCCCACATCACTTTTCACCCGAGATGCCAAAGCCGATATATTGGCTCGCCGTACTAATGGCCAGTTGCAAGAAAATTTAGTTATGGAATCAATAGTTATGAGATCCATAAAGTTATAGAACTCATAAATATATTCGGGTTGCAGGAACACATCTGTTAGTAACTTAACTATTTACCAATAGTTACTAGCTTCGAATATTTGATCTAATCTTCCACCGCCGGATAAAAGTTAAGAAAGGTTAGCCTATGAATAATTGATAATGCAAATTATAATTAGTCAGTAAGAGTAAACAAACTGGTAATTTGTCTTAGAACAACTCTTTAATCAAATAATTAAGTCTCCAAGCGGGTCATTGCGCATCCGCCATCTTGTCTACTTATGGAACTCATAACTCCATGCCATAAGTTATTAGACCAATGAATTTACTGAATGTTTGTGCAACACTTATGGAATGGTTGCCATGGCTTATGGGTCCCATAACTTTATGGAATACATATGTTACGTTCCTGCAACTGGCTATAAGAGGGTTAAAATTTGCAAATACACTGTAAAAAACGTGAAATTCATTGCCAAGTCTTTAATTTGAGAGCAAGCAACGAATTTAAATGTAGTAAAACCAATTATTATTAAACAATTAGTTGACCACGAACCCATGCTGAAGGGAAGGTTGTAGACCTGTGAAGGATTGAGCTTAGCTGCTCCTTGAGTCCGAGATAATGGAGAGTTCCCCGCTGAGAGGGGTCGAAAAAGGTGGGAGTTGAGTGTGAGCGTATACCTGCGAGAACTTTCTTCATGGATGCCATACAAATATGGTCCATACAGAGGGAATGGAAGAGTCTCTTGGTATTCAGTTCAGTAGATGTGCGTAGGAGGGAATTCCGCCATCTTGAAAGGGTTACAGCTACTTTTATATCAAAATGTAGGTTAATTTTGTGTCCCACCATAGTGAAATGAAAAGTATCTATCCTCAATTACCCACAGCTCCCAAATGTTCCTTGACCCCAAGTAAAGAAAAACCAAATGTCAGACTGTGCTTATGTCATTAGAAAGAGTTCAATTTGTGGCTGAAAAATCAGGGTTTAGACTATACACAAGATTAGCATATTCACAAGTGCATGAAGTGCAATGGAGAACAAGTTATCCAAAGAATGGTGTGACACCACTATCGTTTTGAAGAAAAATTGACTTCTTTGCTGATGGCTTTATTATTCATAGGTCTTGGCTACCAAGAGAAATCCAAACACAGTAAGTTGATGAAGCACTTCACCTTCTTCATCCTTGAAGTTGGTGATGGAGTACTAGCAGCTTGCATACCCTGAACATTATTCGTACTAGCCATTAGAAAGGGGGCACATTTGATTACCCTGTATGCATTAGAAATGTTTCACTGAATCTCTCCTGTTCTTTCTGTAGTTTTGTCTACAATATTTCTCTTTCCTCTCCTTTTCCTCCTAAGCATCGCTCTTTCTTTTGCATAATGGCATTGACATAGAATTCACCTACCATGCAAGAGGGCTTCATCTTTTAAACCTTATGTGCCTAGCATCGGGTATATCCCACGTGAATTTTCCTACGCAAATGAACGAATGTCGGCCATGGCCGATGGAGAAAAACCAACGCAAAAGACCTGATGTCGGGTAAAGCCGATGCGAGGGAAGGGAAGTGACCGATACGGGAGCAATAGCTATAATAGCAATAACGGGAGTCTCAGGTATGCAGTAAACCCTTGCGACCAAGCTTAGGGACGGCCCTTTCCTTGGCAAGTGAGCCCGACCCTCCGCATCATTAGTAGCCCTCCTTGCTGCATTTATTGTATTTACAATGGTTTTTCGAGGTAATTATATTTTTCACTCTACAAAATTTTTAACTTTATGAAGTGAATTATATGTTTTTTTTTTTAGTCTTAGCAAATTTCAAACGAAATTCTAGGGTTGATAGTAACGGAGTTCTTGTGTTGAACTCTCAATAGTTTGAGCTCTGAATAGAACTCTAAATTTGTTAATATTTATTAATGCTAGAATTTCGTTTAAAATTGTAAAACGCTCAGAATAGCATTAGAAATTCATTTAAAGGTATAAGTTTTTGAAGTATACAGCAAAGAATTATTAAAAAATAACAACGTTAATGCACCAAACTTACAGCCCCCTCCTGCTGAGAGAGGGGCTGCTAATTGGCAGCCCCTCTCTCAGTGGCGAGGGCCCATCAAGTGCCCCGGGGAAGGGCACGGTGTCCTGCTGAGTGGAGTTCCAAAATAGGCAAAAGGTATACCTGAGCGATTCTTTGCCACGAGAGAGCTCCGTAAAGAGGAGTACAGAAAATTCTCATGCTACTCGTAGCAGGGAAAGCATTTCCTTTTGAGTGACTTTGGTGCGAAAGCATTAATCATTGATGGAAGCATATGCTCGATGCACCTTTCAAGTATGGCAGTATACTTTTATATCAGTTTTGTTACGCAAGTACATAATCTGAGAATGAACGTATGAATTGATGAGTACAACTGTAAAAAGTCAAAAATCTGCGAGTAAGTGAGAAAAATATGGCATTTTACTTTTGACTATTGATTTTTGAAATGCTGAACTATCTTATTTGAATGCTTCTGAGCAGAGTATGTATCCACTTGTAACAATGAGTCTTCTGCTGTCACATATACCAGCATATAAAAAAAATCTGATTGATGGTATTTCTTTAACATGAAAAATTAACTTTTCAAAAAATATTTGTGTGCTCGTAAACTGATAACTTATTATATTTCATTTTCAGTGTCTGAGAATCATTAATTTTAAGTAAATGCAAAGAGAATTAAGGTATTTGTGATAGATGCTCCATTGTTCAAATTATCTATCAATTTCATTAAAAATATAAATGAAACAAACTTTTCATTCCCTTAAAAAACCAGGCCCAGCAGAGTGTAATCATATGTCCATAAAAGGTTAACCTTATGCTTTACTAATAATCAGCATTTAGTTCCGCCTTCATATCAATCAATGACTCCCAAGTTCTCCTCAATTCCTAATACATATGTACTTTCACAATACTCCACGCAAGTTGGGACAATTCAATGAATTGAACTGCAGAGTCGCATGTTGGATTTGCATGACGCACCGGTGGGCCACGCTGCAGTGAACGTGTTAACTATTTCTCATCCCTGGATTTAGTATCAATAAGGGTGTTAAAGACTTTGTTATCATCAAAACACCATCTCATTTGTGTTTTAACTCTTTGAGAGCCATGTAATGATATATAATTTGAAGTAATTATCTGCTTTAAGTGCTAATGACAAAATATCATCCAGCCAAGTATAATTATTGCAAGAACAATTGTGTTGCCTTAGAAAAAATAACAAACCTTTAACCCTAAGCATTAAGAAGGGAGTATCCACTTTCAAAAACAGAAGATATCATGAAAATATAGTTATAAACACAAAAATAGTAATTTTAACAAAGAAAGTGTATTTAATTCATCAGAGACTTTTGATTTGAGTGCCATTTGGCAGCATATCTCAAGTATTCAACTGCCTATTCATCAAAGGATTAGGATAAAGATCCAAATTACAAATCATGGATCACTCTAAGGAACACCAATCATGGTTAGTTATTTATGATACATGACTCATAATGGCATATCATGCTCAACACAGTGAACATTGGCAGAAAAAGAAATAAAACCTGTGAAAAGAAAAAAAAAATGTCCTAAACTTGAATGGACAATTGATACATGCCTGCAATTGGTGGTCCCAAAAATGATGCTATTCCTTGGAAGAGTAGGAGGAGACCAAAGGCATTGGTTAGCTTTGCAAGCCCCAACAAATCGACCAAGATGACAGATGTCAGGCCAACATAAGCTCCAATGGTGAAACCAAACACACATGAATAGAGAACCAATGATATGAAGTCTTGGCAGAAGGCGCTGAAGAATGTTGCTGGAAAATTAATAGATATAAATTGAGATACATACATAAGATTCATGGATTCATCAGCTTTTTCAATTTTATCTGTCTTTTAAATGAGTAAATAAGGCTAATGGGATGAATTCATTATTGCTGCATATTGCTTAAATATTTTTTATAGTTGAAACTAAGTAGCAATATGAATAGTACCATCACATGAAGTACTAAAGATTAACCGGAGGTACTAAACAACTATCTGAAACACTGGAAAATGCAGTTTCAAATTTGTGAAAATTGAAATGTAACGTGACAGTATTGTTACATCATTATCTCAGTGGGCAAAATTAAACTGTGTACAAGATCCATTTCTATAGTAATAGTTATCATGTATCCAAAGATTTATTGTTCACAGATTCATTCTGCTATTTTATCCTTAATCCTTACCTAAACCACAGATGGTGAGGCAAATGTTATACACCCACAGTCTATTAATCCAAGGTTTGTCTGAAACATAGCCAAGTATAATCCTTCCAACGGTGTTTGCTACTCCTATCACAGCTAGAAGAATACCAGACTCCTCTGGAGGGATTCCAAGCTCCTCAGCTACTGCCTGAAGTTGAGCAGTTTTAAATTTAAACATGTTTGCTGAATAGCTCAGAATGCATGATCATCACTGATTTTTATTAGTTGAGCAAAAATTTTCTTCACCAGCAGTATAAAAGCAGTATGAACCCGATTCTATTGATGGAGAGTATTACATACTTTTTTACTTCATCAAAATCAGTTATGTGTGATCTAAAAGGGCCATGCTTAGTATTGGAATGATAGCTGGGTGCTCTGGGATGAGTTTGAACACAATTTTGCATTTTTCTTACTGTGTTCTCATCAGTGATTGTTCGAATATACCTGTTATTTGAAATTTATTATCTCCTAAGCCATATAGTTGGCCATTATGGTGAGAAAATGAAGTCTAAGTGCCCTTTATTTTTGAAAGAAATTAAAATTCACTATTATAATGTAAAGAAGAGGAAAAGACCATATGAAACACCATTTAGAAAAGAAGAACAAGATGGGTGGGACACACCCTGAGACACAATGGGTTTATGAATACATAATTGAAGTAAAAATAGAGGGAAAAGTCCCTAAATCTGGGGAAGATCTTCCTCAAGAAAGACCTAGGAATAAGTTCACGGACCAAATGAAGAATAAAGTACATAGTAAGAGATACCTGGAGCTAAGGGATCCAGCATTAGATAGGGAAGGGTGGAAGGCTACAGTCAGTCAATCTTATGATTGAACAACCAATGAAATCATAATGCAAAATATGAATTTCTTTGGTGTCACTTGTGTAGCAATGACTCAGCTATGTACTATACTCTGCTCGCACTGCCAATATGTAATTGACTAATAATGAGAGGCTATGGCCTAAAATTAATTGCACCTAAGGTATCTATCAGTTTAAGAAAATGACTATAATTAAATGTTGCCTACGTGAATATTGGGTACTGGTTAGATGGCTCAAATTGAATGTCCAATGGTTTGATTTTCCCAAGTTGTCTTAGTTTTCTCTAAAGTGTCATCAGTTCCACTCTCAGAAAGGGAGCTTTTACAGCTTCAGCCATGAATAGTGCGACATTGAACTTGGGCAAAAGTTCACATGACCACCAATATTGAGGTGGGAAAACATAGGATGTTTTTAACTAAGCAATTCATGTTAGAGGGTCACTGAGTCAAGATAATTTGGCAAGCGGCTAAATTAACTTAGCTTAAGGGAAAGCTGGAGTCCCATAGTTTTAATACTTCTGGTAGCTTTATCAGTGATGATAGATGGTTGCTAGTTTTTTTTTAGTTTTATTCTCAGAGCATGGTAATAAAGGCCATTCAACTCACATGTGGAAAAAGCATTACTTTAGCAATTAAATAGTTGTAATGATAATCACCTATTGGTACCCATATTTGGTGTATCTATTTCTGATTAAAATTTTTTACACATTAAGTATTGACATGGCTAATCAATGTGGGGTAGCTGTAGTATTGAACGTAAAATTGGAGATGAGGGTAGTAAATATTAAACCGGTGACTGAATGGATAATAGTGGCAGAAATAAAAGCACACCCGACTTACTTCATATTGGTTCAGATATACATGCCCACTAGCAATCATCAGGAGGAAGAGGTGGATAGTGTATTTGAACAGATGGAGGAGATAATCAGAGAAGTCCCAGGCAAAAATAACCTGATTATAATTGTTGCCTGGAATGCAGTAGTGGGAGAAAGGAGAGATAGGTTGCAAAATATGGATTAGGTATGAGAACTGATCAGGGTGAGAAGATAGTTGAATTTTGAAGAAGAAATAAATTGGTAGTTACAAATACTTGGTTTAAACATCATCTTAGGTGTAGGTACTTTATTAGGTACCACCACAGACCAAATCATTCCCAGCATCCCATGCAACTCTTAGCATCGTATTCTGTAGAAACTACATACTTAACGTAGATCACCTAATATAAGATGTGTGGTTTTTCATTTCATTTAAAATAATAGAAAATTAGTGAACTTACCGCAATGTATACATAGGGAACATTGAATCCTATGCTGGTGCAGAAGTTGGAGAAGGCGAAAAGGAGAAAGATGGGATCACGTAGGAGGGAGAAGTCCATCATGGACTCGATGACTTCCTTGGCCTCTGGGGAGGAGACTAAGCCGCAGCAGACTGGTCCACTATCAGCGTCGATCTGTGCTGCTGCTCGTGCCACAGTGTGATCCCCCATTTTCTTTACTGACCCTGGCTTCCTCTGCTTGAGGTATTCCATACGCTCTTCATCGTACGGAACAGTGCCAGCACAGGATTCGCTCACCCTATGGACCCTCTGAGTTGACCTGCTGGTTGATGGAAATAGGCTCCATTAGAACTTGATGAGAGACACTAGGGTACTGAGGATGGAAATTCACTTAATACATTTAACAATCGACTGCTTACGCTCTTATTGGTAATGCGAGTGATCGCATGGGATGCCTAAGTATCCCACTGTACTTCAATTTCACTTAAATAGTTTACTACTTCGAAAATTCTTATCTCAAGGGTTCAAGTCGATATTCTAAATACAGTTCTTTAAATAAATGCAGGAAAAATTGTTATATTGACGTTTATAGTAGTTCACAATCACAGTCGCATCTTGAATAGTCACTTTTCATCACTTTCTGTTTCACTTTCATCAGTATTTTCGTGTCCAAAGCACTGATTACTGATGTAGGTTTGGTGATCCAGGCATATCCATCTATTATACTGAGAACGCCATTTCTTTGTGTGTTTGTCATGCACCATACACTAACCTGGCAAAAATGGGCAATAAATCATGGAGATGAAAGAGGTTGTGAAAACATATTGAATAGGGTACTCAGATGCTCCTATGCCTTTGCAATGAGATAACCGTTTGAACAAAATAAATAATTGATAAATGTTGAAAAGATATCAATAATTGATGGTCTGTGAGATTTTGAAAAGTAATCAACAGGTAAAACAACAATTAATGGCAAGCTTACCTAATACCGACGACTAGAATAGCTTCATGTTGTCTATTCAAAACTGTCACGTAAGAGGTCATGTGGGATACTCAGGTGTCTCAAACGACTTAGTTACAAGACACTGACAGTATACACAAATTATCAGGGTTGAAACGACAGCTGGTGGATAAGAAAGCTTTGCTTGTAAGGCATTGAAATGGAGAGAGGGCTACGTTGTATTACAATGCAGAAATTCTAAAATGTATTACCTTTGGATACCATGGTATCCCAAGCGAGCACTGGAGTGTTAACATCCTATAAAACTTTCCCCAGTGGCTAGGTATTTTTCCTGTTTGCAATTAGCACTCAACTATTCAATAATTCATGTCACATCCATTTTTTATAATATTTACTGAAATTTTTAAGGTTTGTCATAAAATTTGGGAGATGCTACGTGAGACAACAGGCTGAGATGCCTACATGAATTGCATTAATTTTTTTACAGTACTTTTAAGCTACATGCAGAAAAAGTTAATTTACAAACAAGTATGATTGTTACCCTTCCATAATGAGTGGCCTATAAGGCATGAGTTAACTTGAGAGTTCATTACAAAGTGTTCAAACCTGCACATATGAACAGATGTTTATTTAACCCTTTTAGTGCAGCAGGCCGATATATTGGCTCTGGCATCTCAGGCGTAAAGTGTGGAGGGCCGATATATCGGCTCATAGGCAAAATATTGTTTAACTTTTGCACACAAATATAATTACAATTATTTTTTGTACGATGTATAAGCATTTTTTTATTATTACCTAATTCAATGCATATGCAATAAGAAAAACTGCATATGGATATTTTAAACAATAACTTTATAATATTTATTTTCCTAGAGTGATAAATTTCATTCTAGTTACCCTCCGCATTTCTCACTAGAACCACTGGCAGGGGTCAGCACTAAGAGGGTTAACGTAATATAACTTGTTCGAGGATTTTTTAGACCTTCCTGCTGAAGTTTTTTAGTCTTATTCCCTCCAATCTCTTGTCTCCAGTTACAGAAATTCCACATGCTATCATCCTTTTTGGCTCAAATTTTTGTTTCATTCTTTTTTGCGTAAGTGGCATTGCTTTTTGAGTCTGCCACCCTCCTCTCCCCCCCTAGTAATCCATCCTTATTCTTCCATGATTTAACTGCAAACAGCATTGAATTGTTAAATGTAATAGGAATGTTATTTATTTTTTCCATTAAATACTGATGAAATTAGGCTGGAGCTAATTAGTTGTAAAATACAGTTGGGTGTGTGTTGGGAAATGACACCTGCAATTTAGTACCTAACTACTATTTTACTCATGCTGGATGGACGTTGTCCTTGTGCATCATTTTAGATACAGTTAGTTATGATTACACGCAAAGCAGTCACAAAATTATAATGGCATCAATTACAATCATACTAGCTTACAAAACTCATTACATAATAAATATGAACCAGTTAAGGGGTCATTCAACAACCACGTGGTCGTTTTGGGGGGTGGAGGGGGTTAGACTCTTGGCCACGATTGGTCACGAGAAGTGTGCGAATCATCGAGGGGGAAGGGGGGGATTACCCCAGCTCGTAAAATTGTTTCCCTGGCTGATGACAGCAATATTTTTCCCTTCCAGGGAAAATTGTTTTCCCCCTCTCTTGCTCCCAGCAACTCTCAACAGAAATTTGACTATGGGAAGATAAAAATGAAGAGAAAATTGAGGTAACTGCATGGATTTTCCATACAGCTTACCTAACTAGTAAAAGAGGTGAGCCATTTAAACTTTACACATATTTATGTAAATTGCAGTACCTTAATGGTACTAATGTTGGACAATTGCTTCATTCAGACCACAGTTGTGCTAAAATGATTAATTTTTTAAGCAATTAAATGTCAAAGGCATAGCACAACATTTAATTGAATCAGGCTGTGTATTTAGTTTACTTATTGATGAAAGCACCACTATTTCGAATATCAAGTTTGATTTTGTACGTTCGATGTATGTTTGATGGTGAACCATGCAACAATTTTTTGATATTATAGAATTAACTTCTCTGACTGATGAGGCTATTGCTGAAAGCATTTCCACTTGTTTTAATAAACATGGCGTTACAGATGAAGTTTTATGCAAACAGTTAATTGGATTTGCATCAGATGGTGCAGCCAATTTACAAGGAGCATACCGAGGAGTGGTTACATTCTTGAAGAGTAGGTATAACCAAGATCTGATTGTTATTCACAGCATAAACCACAAGCTTGAACTTGTTGTGGATGATGTAATTAATTCAATGTCAGTCCCACTTCATTTTAGATCTTTCATAGACTCTTTATATGGAATTTTCTCAACCAGTCCAAATAAACAAAGAGAGATATAAGAAGGTTGCTACTTCTTTGGGATGTGAATTCAGAAAAATTGTAAACGTGTTTGAAATTCGGTGGGTGGCATCATCTTGAAGCAGAGTAAAAGCTGTAATGACCCATCACTAGTACAATTTCAAAAAAATGATATATGTGATGGCTGCTTAAATCCAAAAAATAAAGCAAAATATCAAGGAGTATTAGAAAAGTTGACAACAGGGTCTTTTGTTGTAGAGTTGGCATTGTTCAGAGACACTTTAGAAATTCTAAAACAATTATCACCGTATTTTCAATCAGAGAATTCAGATGCAATCTCTGTTTCATCTGAGATAAGTGTGTGTATTAATTCCTTATAGACTATGAAGGAAGCTGAAGGGATTTACCTTAAAAGTAGCAAATGCTGAATATTTTAAAACTGGGAAGTATCAAGGTCAAGATATAAAAGAAACATCAAATAAAAACAAGGAGACTTTTGACAGCTTTAGACGACAGTTCTTACAAGGATTAGTTGATAGTTTGAGTGCAAGGCTTTCCAGAGCTAATCACTTCTTTAAAGACTGTGAAGTATTAAACCAAGCATGGTGGCCTAAAAGTTGCGGCGAACTTCTTCTGTTTGGTGATGATAGAATTAAATCACTTTGCGATTCGGTAAACATTTATGACATAAGTGATGAAGATTCTATTGTGTCAAAAACCATTGAAGAATTTCGTTTAAGGTAAACATTTATGACAAGAGTGATGAAGATTCTATTGTGTCAAAAACCATTAAAGAATTTCATTTGTTTAAGGAACTAAAAAACCAGGAATTTTTAGGTGATTCAATAAAGGAGCTTTTTAACAGAATTAAAGTGGTGCCTGTGTCTTCAGCAGAGTGTGAAAGAGGGTTCAGTATAATGAACAATACACTGACCAAACTAAGGAACAGAATGCATATTGAGACACTATCATCTCTAATGTTTATATCCGTAAATGGACCTGCTTTAGAAGATTTTCCCGCAAGACGGTTTGTAGCTGATTGGATAAGGAAGGGTCATCACTCTGCTACTGACATACCTCATCGACGGGAAACATCAAGGACGTCATCTCATGCAAGCAAACTATTTGTTTAAGGGGATTTGCCTTCTTCAAAATGACATATTTGAAATTTTTTTGATATTTTCCAATTTGGACATTCACTAATAGTACATATTATGAGTTTGTGGGGAATTTTATTGGAATCTGAGCAATGGAGGAGGGGCATTATGTAAAGAAGAAGACTGGTTTTTATATATTTAAAATTTAAATACCATTTCCCACAAATCATTATTTTCACAGTTTCACTACACTAATTTTGAATACCTTGAGAACTACAAGAGGTTTAACAATGAAATTTTTACCACCTTATCTAGAAACCACGTGGAAGGTATCTATGCATGATAAAGACTGTACGTGTAAAACTGACATCTGAAAAAATGTTTTTGTATTTTTTTCAACTTGGAAATTGTGAAACTTCAAAAACTATAAATCTACTTTTATTTCAGTAAGCATTATTTCCATGCAAGAAAAGTTGAATTACTTCAACTTAAGTGTAACAATGCAACGATTTTTTAAATTGATTGAAAAACAAAAAGGTTATTCAGCATCTTTGAAAGTATCGCAATAAGTATGAAAAATATAAAAAAAATAGTCGATTGATTTTTTAAGTCTTTCACCAATGTTCATCTAATTAGTTATAAAGAAAGTTATAAATAATTTTAAAATTTGAATTTTCTTTATAATAAACAAATTGTGTCGAAGGAGGCAAATCCCCTTAAATTGCAGTATATCGTGAGACCTTTCATTATCGTAACTGAGGAAATGGTAATTATTTTTATGTCGGCGCGAAGCAGATTGACTAAATATTTTCCCCCCCACAACAAGGAGCTTGATTCGCCCTCTGGTCACGAGGGGGGAGGGTGGGGTCTGGTGGCGTACCACGTGGCCGATTTGGATGAACAAAAACCTGATGACGAATGCTGATTTTCACTCTCTGGTCGCCCGCCCACTGTGCCTTGACGACTATATTTAGCTTTGTCAACAAATTCGGGCAGGGCGGCTGGGGGTCAGACAAAGTAGACAAAGGCAGTCATATCCCTGCCCACAATGCATCAAAGTAGATGAATGTAAGCTTCGTATCCTTGCCCGGCCGATAAAACTTCAGCTGAGTTAGAGGTGAAAATATTCAAAAATAGAGAAAAGGAGAATTTCTGTATATGACCAGGTGATCCCCCTGGGGGGGGGATCAAGACTATGGCCACGTCTGGTCACAAGGGGGGAGGGGGGGTCGAAAAAAGGCCTAAAATTGGTCATGTGGTTTTGGAATGGCCCCTGAGTATATATCATTCCATCAGAAATTGAAAGTTGAAGATGAATGAAAAGATTGCATGAAAACAACACCACCTATAGCTAGAGATAGGCCATTCTGGAAAGCACATCAATAATTTTCATAAAATACTGTGGTAAATGTTTTTTGCAATTTTACATTACCCCTTAAAGTTGCCTCCATTTTCATTGACATTCACCTACATTTCTGATACTTTTCTTTCTGATATACATATTTAAAATATGTTATTTTAAGCCAAGTGTACATATTTATGTATATTTCATTCAGGCTTAATTATAAGTAAAGGCTTGTACCACTCTTTTTGGATTACTTCAACGATTTTTTTTGTGGAATAGAGGAATATATCATTTGAACAAAATTTTCCCAAGGTATGACAAAAGAATGCCAAATTGCATGTAGCCTACAGTATATGGTTATACATTTTCATTTGTGCCAATGCTTTATGGCCAGTAGCAAGAATGACATATACGTATTATTTGAAGCTATGGGATCCATAAGCCATGGCAACCATTCCGAAAGTGTTGCAGAAATACTTGATAAATTTATTGGTTTCATAACTTATGGCATGAAGTTATGTGTTCCATAAGTAGCCAAGATAGCAGATGCACAATGAGTCGCTTGGAGACTTAATGAAAAGTTAAAAAAAGTCGTTTTTAGACAAATGACCAGTTTGTTTATTCTTACTGATTAATTATTACTAGATGACCCGAGCGAATATTTCACACAGTATGCAGCTTCTTCCTGTTTCATCCTTCTTTCTTCCTCTTCTTTTACCTGTTTCTTCCCATGGACAATTATATGTTATTTATGTTTATGTTAGAGATACATAACGTAAATAGTAAATGGTCATGCTGATTGCATGTAGAATGTAATCAATCTATCTGAACGATGTGTTACTAGATGCCGCCTCCTAGAGTCTTTTAAGCATGTAACCATTGCCAACATATTAGTTGATTATATTGTCAACAGATGGCGTTGTATCTTTTTTTAACAAAAACGTTAATTGTAAATAATTTGTCTATTTTTCATCAATATCGGGGAACATAAGCTTTAAAACGATGTTTGAATCATTAATTTTGATGTATAATTATGGGAGTTATGGCAATGCGACAAAAAAACACCTTTGAGAAATAATATATACGGATGTGTGGAGTCGATATACCTCGAGCGAGTAATCGACATGGAAAAATCGAAACTTTTAAGTCAAATTAATGGGTAAATAGTGAAATTTGAGATTGAGATTGTATTTTTCGTTAGAAGTCGGTGCTTCAACGTTTAAAATGATACCTCATTTATTACTGTAGGTGCAGTAGTAACGGAGCATATACGGAATGACAGAAACAGACCTTTCTGTAATAATATATATGATGGGAATTAGCAAAAATTCTTAGGCTTATAATTCATAAATTTTATCCAGCAGTAAGGGATTAGATAAAATATTCAAAGCTATTAACTGTTGTTAAATAAATTATGTGAATAGTGGATGTGTTCCTGCAACCAGAATATATTTATGAGATCTATTTCTTCCTGGATCTCATAATTATTGATTCCATAATTAAATACTCTTGCAACCAGCCTTTGAAGAAGCATTTGTAATGGTTTTAATGTCTTTAAAACCTTGCTATTTTATCTTTAAACTTTAAAATATTGCTATTCTATTTCATAGACTACCTCCATTAGCTATTAACCCTTTCGCTGCGGTCAAACTGCAGAGGCGTTCCAGCCCCTGTGCGGCGAAAACGTGAATGCTAACCTACGTAAGCACAGAAATTATGCCTCTCGTTGCACCTGCAACTCAATAGTCACTCAAACTCCCGGGATGGGATTAGTACAATGTATAACAATGAACTTGGTGAATGGCATTCGCAGAAAAAGAGAAAGTTCGGTAGCATGAGTAGGAACGACCACTTGCCAATGGAACGTAGGAGCTACGTTCACAGCAGTCAACCGGGTGAACGTAGCTACTACGTTCACAGCAGCGAAAGGGTTAATTATTAAAAATTAAAAATTACTGGGTGATTACGGTATTTTAAAAAAATAACTGGGCTTTACAACAGTAATTTACCTCAGGTAAAAATTAAAGTAATTTACCCACCCCTTCCTATAACTGTTACCTTGAGCATTATTGTCAGAATTGATCATGGCTACCTATAGTGATTCTTAATGGTAAATGAAAAAATGACATTTTAAGCGTGCCTGCATTGCCATCTCCCTCTCTATACCCTCCATAGCAACTATGATTTTTTTTATTACTTCTTTACATTATTATTGGAGTAAATCTCCTCAGATTTGCTCGTAGGAGATCAAACATACCTGTTCTGTGCAATGTTGACCAGGCTTCCCGTGTAGAAAATGTCCTCCCTGGACATGAGCACGCCTTTGCTAGTGGCAGCAATGGACGTGCTGCCCATGTTAGCGGTGCTCCCGATGGCTGTCCGACTGCCCTCCTTGTATAGGGCCGGTTGGCTCAGGGCCATCCTCGCCACTTCATGTGACACACTGTTTTGAACCCGGCGGGCCACACTCCGTGGTGCTTGGGATGCATTCTGCCCGGGTGCCATAGGGATGTTGCCACTGAAGCTCATTGGTCTCTGGGAACGGGACCCGTTCATCCTGTCATCAACTTGATCCTGTGAGGAGAGGAAAACCTATGAGTTAAATTAGTGGTTCCATTAATGGGTCGAACAGAGTGTGCTACTGGCCACCTCAGGTTCATGGGTCAGTAACTTGAAAAAGTTTGAAAAACTTTGAGTTATATAGTGGATGGGAAATCAACATAATTTTTATGGCCATTTTTAAATTAATTTTTTTTTTGCATACAGCCTGATGTTGTGCCTTCCACAAACCATTTTAATTTACCCACATCATGTGCTTGCCTGAAATTTTCTCTATGCTTTTGACCTGCAGAAAAATATATCCTCCAAGGTACATCAAGAAAGTGCTGTCAAACATGGTTTCTTCCTAGTTTCTTCAATCATACAGAAGTTGAATGGTTTTTATTCTTTTTATGTGTCTCCATTGGGGTATTAAGATTCGGAAATGGAAAGAGTATCATAAGTATAGTTGTGCACTATGTAAGGTCAGCAAAGCAAAGATTGTTCTTTCCAAATAATCTACTTATTAATTTATGAGTAATTGGGTCCCTAACATGGGTGTATAAAAATATAGGTGAAAAATGGCATCAATAAAAATTGCTGTTAGTTGAGAATTGCTGCTTGTGTGTTCAAATACTGTGGTAGTAGTTAATGAATATTCAGCTTCAAATCACAATAATGCTTTTATACATCCATGTATAAACCATCCTTATATACATTCAAAATACATCCATGAAATCCACAGTCTTGATAAGTTATCATGTAAACTCCTCTTGTGCTACCTTATTTTAACTCATTCACTTGTTTAATTGGATAATTTTAATGGATAATCATAGATACAAAAGAGATACTATTTTTCTAAACTTTTTTGGTCTTAAAAATCATCCTTTTCATTCAAGCTTAAGAGAATCATTGATGATGGAGATGGGTATATGAGTTAGCGCATAATCACTCTAGACCATATTCACAAACACAATTCAGTAAGAGGTAATGCAGTACAATTTTCTACTGTTTGGCTATTGATTTATTTTTGATGTCTTTAATGATCAAAATATGAAAAAAAAAGTTTTTAAAGTTGTTGCAGACATGGTGTCGATTTTAATGAGTTCACCATGGCAGTTTTTTTGGAGAAATTGTCACAAAATTATATACCACACATGAATGCTTTTGCTTTGAGTTATCATGAGATTTGGTCAATGATTCAAAGAATCTCCTCTCAGCTCTTGTATTTGGTTTGATACTTAGGCCAGATATTTCCAGTTTTTTCCTTGGCATGGTTGGCATATAGTGCACCCCCTTCCTGCATAGCTGTCCTATATTGTGATGTAACATATTGGTGAGGACATAAACCTCAGTCGGGTGGCTATGCAATGAGTAAGAGAGTAGGAATTTTGTTTTACGCACATTGTGTCAAGGAACCCTAATGGACCTTTCTCGGAAGAAAACTTACGAATGTTTTTTTAGCACAGTGAGCTCTGTGTGTCAGCACGTGATACCATTGTGGCCAGGGATGAAGAGGTTTGAGAATTTATTTAAATATCGCTCTTAGGGAGGGGTGACTCGCTAAGATCACGTTGGTTGTTTAATTCAGCTGTTGGAGTGAGGCTCTCAAAGAGAGGTGTATGGATACAGTGGTTTCCTGACCATGCAGCATGCATCAAATTTAATTTGATGGTATGTCCAATCATTGACTTGCTCTAATTACAGTTGATATCTCTCCAACTTTTTCTTATCCAGCTATATTGGATGCATCACTGAACCTCTTTATTGAATTTATCATGTATAAAATACCAAAAGAGGTGCAAGGTATGAGCACCTGGAATGAATGATGGATAGTAGAACAGCCTATCAGAGCCATAAATAAAGGAGGTTGGAAGATAGAGGATTCGAATTCCTAAAACAAATTTGGTCACAAAACATGCTCAAGAAGAGCTCAATCCTTGTGGAGAAGTAGAAGTAGTCGTGAAGCACGCTTAAGCGCTTTGCCAAGTTGCACGTTATGCTTTCAGTATTAAAAGTTTTGATGTACAATCCATCTATATCAGCGTACTACTTATAGAGCTGCCAATTGGGCATGTGGCAGTAGGTGTTAGGACATCAGCCTTGTAAAGGATAAAGTTTTGGGAGAGTGGTAGGGAGTGTATTATGAGAGTGTTTTGAGTGGCGCTCAGTTTTTATTATGGTATCTTATTGTGTGTGGAAAGAACAAATTTTTATTCCTATCTGATTGTCTCTGTATCTCTCTTATTTGATGGCTCTAACAGACCTAGAAATGTAGTGTGGCATCAAAAAAATACTCTCTATGTCGCTTTCATACATACCCGCCATAGATTTCAAATTCTCTGGCTTCACTTGGTGGAACCACATTGTGGTGGCTTGTAAATAAATTCACTTTGTTCCACAATAATTTTTATTATTCCAATCTAGGATTCGACTCAAGTCATTCACAAGGTGACAATATTACACCTGTCATAAATTTCTCAGGCCAACTCAGCCTAGCGTGTAGCCCCAGAGTCTCAAGTGACCCCCGACCTAATCCCTCTAAAAGCTGAGAAATGCTATATGTTCAATCATTGTAGTTTTTAATGAATCACACGGCTTTTCATAGTATTTTATTTATAATTTTGGTAAAATATTTCTGTCCGGGGTCCCAGTATGGCATCTTGTGATTGATTTCCTGTTACTGAAACCCTCACTGTCTTGAACTTATAGCATACATATAACTTAGAGGTCCCAAACCACTCACCTTAGGTGCATCCACATCATTTCCATTGCATTTTGTGCTGTTAGCTGCAAATGTGTTGGACCTGATCACACCTTCCGCATCATTGGCTCCCTCTTGCCCAGGAACATTAGTGTTGCCACCTTTATCCAAAGGCATAAGCTCTGACATCTTCACTTCTGCAAAACAGAAAGGTTTACATCTTAGCAGCAGTCTATACACGTGGAAGATTTCAGGGGCTCGAAAATAGGCAAATTCAAGCTCCTTAACTTACTGGCATTGACCAGAAGGAACTATACTGTCTATTGGATCATAGAGGAACCCTTCAGAAGATGCTCTTAAGAAAATCTACCCTTTTTGACGGAAAAATTTTGTACAAGTTTTTTGCTGAAACTACATTTTAAGGAGGAATTTTTATTTTAAGCATGTCCGATAACCTTCCTTGAGCTTAACCTGTCATAAAAAGGAAGATTTATACTATCAATTGGCGTATAAACAATATATTGTCTAGAGGGAATTTGGGATGAGTTTTCAAAATATGAAGAAGTTATGTCAGTGCAACATGACTTACATTATGGGTAATGCACCACAGACTTAGTTTTTCTTCTAGTAAGGGCAAAGAATCTGATTGGGGAGAAACTGAACATTCTGAATGCAAGGAATCATCACTTGAAAAATCTGTGCTACTTTGAGATTTTTCGAAGCTTAAGAATGCCCTATCAGGGCATTCTTAAGTGAAATACTTCACCATTTCCACTATTGAATGTAACGTCATCATTTAATTCCCTACTTATAAGTGATGCAGCCTTTGCCACATCACACTATCTTGATCTTTTTGACAGACCACGATAAGCCTGACAGTTTTGTTTTTCTTTTCTGCCTGTTTCCATCTCGGATTTTAGATTTCAGATAAAAAATAATCCAAAAGTAATACCAATAGAGCCCTTATTTGAATATAAATTTCAAAAATAGCACAAAAATAGAGTAAACAGTAAAATATATATTAGATATCTAACTATTAAACTTATAATTAATGAGTTTTATGGGACTGAGACTACACCTCAATACTCATACTACTAAGAGCTTAAGATAACATATGTACAACATTGGGTGTCTTCAAAGTAATTAATATTGTACTCAGTAAGTATTAATGCTTTGATTAAACTTCCTCATTCCTCCTCCTCCTTACTGCTGTTATAAAGAAGCTGGCCCAATGTTGGCCCCAAGATGGTGAAGCAATGGCTTTCTCATTATGGCTTCGGTGAAAAAATTTTGTTGTCCCAATGTAGGGATGACGTTGGCACCGCAACTAACTAGCCCCAACATTTACC
This sequence comes from Ceriagrion tenellum, assembly GCA_963169105.1. Classification (NCBI taxonomy): domain Eukaryota; kingdom Metazoa; phylum Arthropoda; class Insecta; order Odonata; family Coenagrionidae; genus Ceriagrion; species Ceriagrion tenellum. The sequence continues at coordinate 44,285,492 of OY720643.1, read as the reverse complement.
CAAAGATGCCAACCAAAAAACAACGTTGGGCCAACGGTCTGTGTTACCAGGGTATCATGTCATTGGTCATTTATCGAAGGTTAATTGATATTAAAATAATGAAATTTTATGCCGAAATGCAAAAAAAATCTTAATGGCAGTGTGATGGCATCTCTTCACATAACTTTTTTAAAATCTCAAATTCCACTAGAAGAATATTCCCATGTAGCACCAACGGTTGGACCAACGTTGGGGAACTGTTACCTGCAACGGTTGGTCAACCGTTATTCATGGCCGTTTTGCCAACCGTTATCCAACTGTAATGGTCCAACGGTTCCCCAACCGTTGGCTCAACAGTTCCCCAACCGTTGGCTCAATAGTTCCCCAACCGTTGGCTCAACAGTTCCCCAACCGTTGGCTCAACAGTTCCCCCACCATTTATCAACAATCATACATCCATTTTTTCTATTAATGTGCATTGCCATTAGGCATAGCATTGGTTGGTATATGCAAGTGCCGAACTAATTACCTTCCCATTTCTCTAAGCCACCCACCTACTTTGTGATAACTCGATTCCGCCATTATGGTGGGCACGCTTTAGGTCTCACTCAGGCTCACGTTCATGGGGGTCAAGTTTGATTTACGTCAGAACTAGGTAATTTAAAACTCAAAGGCAATGCTATTCCCAGAAACTGACTGTGAAGGCGAAGACGTAGCAAAAAGCCACGATTTCGATTCGCCTTCGCCAGTGAGTGTTCTCGACCATGCCTCCTCCATTTTTTAATCTCAATGAGAACTGCCGATCCACCTAGTTTGTCATAACTCGATATCTCGATCGCGTTTCCTCCTTTCGATTGCGACTTTCACCATCTCCCAACGTTGGCCCAACGGATAAGAAATAACAGTGCAAATGGCACCGTTTCCCAACGTTGGCCCAACGGCCTAAAGGTAACCGAACCATTCCCCAACCGTGGCACCATTTCCCAACGTTGGCCCAACCGTCTGTGCTACATGGGTTGCTCAAAAACCTATATATCAGATAGTATAACACGGGTATTTACAGGTTGTAGGATTTAAACACATATGAAACAGACTTCCGGGTTACCTCGGAGTACATGGCCGACATACACTACGTTTACCAATCAATCTCAGATCGATCTGAACTGGACCGATCTGAAAATTTCAAGCGAATCGATTCAGATCGCCTGATTTACCAACACGGACTGAAAATATCGATGGTGAATTATCGACTTTATCAGTTGAAATACGACTAACCTGGTGTGTAAACAAGTGCAGAGTTGGAAATTTTCAGTCGCATTCCGAGCGAATAAAATTACCTAATTGGGGTGGATGCTACGATATCATCAACGTCACTTCACTCGCCATAACTGCACTCTTGTTATAACTGGCTACACCGCACGTAAGGGTACAGCCTTCTTATCCACACGCCTTGAATAATAAGGATTATATTTTGTTTCCATTTGCAATGGGAAACAAAATATAATCCTTATTATGACGTATTCACATAATTAGGACTCGATATTCGTTATATAATATCGAGAAGCGCCACAGACCCGCTGGTTCAGATCGATCTGAAATCTCAGACTGGCTGAGAAAGCGGGCCGAGGTGGCCCGCTTCAGAGATCGATCGGTGAATAACGTGAGTGTTAGGAATCAACTCTTGTCATAAGGCTGGAAAAGCTAGGATATTTTAATAATTTTTTAACATTTATATTGGGGAAAACGCGCGTGAATTATCCCTCAATGAGAAAACGAGTAGGGAGCGCTATCACTCAGTCCGAGTGTCTTACGCAGATGATTTGAAGAGAGCAGTTATTCACAGAGTTGTACATTTGGCGATCACCGGGACGAATGGGGTTAAGTTGAAGAGCTCAAATGATTACCTGATTCGATGGCCTTCTCGACGTCCCCTTTCTTCTTCTTGGGCGCTTCCAGTGGGCGGAATAAGGCACCGAAAATGACGCAGTGCATCGTGGCCGAGGAAATGAGCAGCATGGCCCCCCGCCAGCCGAATGTTTCGATCAGCCAGCCCGTCAGCGGGGCGAAGATGAACGTGCCGAGGCCCGAGCCGCACACGGCGATCCCCGTCGCCAGCGACCTCAGCCTCTCGAAGTAGCACGTGACGGACACGATGGCCGGCAGGTACATCAAACCGAAGCCGAAGCCTAAAGAGAGCAGGGGAGAAAGATGAAAAGAATAGAATTAGATTGAGCTAGATATCAATTACACTTAGAAGTAATGGATTGGGTCTCATTTTATGGAAAAATATGTCAACCTTCCAAGGATACCAAAATATTAGCCCCTAACCGCACCGTTTTCCGAGATAATTGTAAAAAAAATAATGCATTTTATATGAGAAATGGTGCGTGTATGTGTGCCCTCCAGAGGGACAACATCAACCGGTGGCGCTACAGCCCGGGATGGGCCTTGGCCTGCTGTATCGTCGTTCTCCATGCGCCCCTGTCGGCGGTCCTGGCTCGCCATCCTCCTACTCCCATCCTCCCCAGGTCAATCGGCACCTGGTCCAACCATATAATCTGTGGGCGCCCCTGCCCTCTTTGGTTGAACAGCCATCCCCTCATCACCCGCTTTGGGATTTCATCTTCAGCCATTCTTTTCACGTGTCCCAACCAGCGCACTCTTCTGGGACTTTATAAACCTTACTACGGTTTTTCCTTCGACCAGCGCCTCTATTTCCTCATGGTATATTATCCTCCACTCTCATTGATCGTACTATGGACCGTATATTCTGCGGAGGATCCGAATCTCGAAGATGCTGAGCGCTCTCTCGTCTGCCAGGGTCATCGTCCAGGTTTCAGTTATATGTCACCACTGGTCGTACCTACGTCACGGAAAGTTTAACTTTCGGGGTTCTACTAACAAGTCTACTCTTAAATAGTTTCAGATTGGCATAGTGTTTCCGTCATTGACTCAGTCCTGGATGATTCATTGATATTTTTGTCGCTTGCAATAAATGTGCCAAGGTAATTGAAGGTGTTTACACCTTGCAAGGTGTGTCCATCCATTATTATGTTGCTGGGTTCTCTTCGATCTTTCGCCGTCTCCATACCCATGTACTTAGTTTTTCTCATATTAATTTTCAGGCCTACTTTTAACCTCATTTAACAAACGAGAAGTTACCGACACCTTGTTCTTGTCAAAAAACTGAACGTGTACAGTTCGTATATCTTATTAACTAATTTTGAAAATAAATCATTTTTTTACCAGGGTAATTTTTTTAGAATCGTAATTTTGTTTCTCTATGAGCGCCATGCTCCTTGGAACTTAAATGAATTCATCATCATGAAATCTGTATGTGCTGTGATAGCTGATAATGCCTATGCTTTTATTTAAAGTATGTCTGGTCATATTTTTCTAATGATCATTCTGTTACTTGAATGTAATATCATATTTCGGAATCGCCCCTGCCCTCTTTGGTTGAGCAGCCATCCCCTCATCATCCGCTTTGGGATTTATTCTTCAGCCATTCTTTCCACGTGTCCCAACCAGGCGGACTCCCGGGGACTTTCTAAACCTTACTACGGTTTTTCCTTCGATCAGCCTCTCTATCCTCATTGTATCTTATCCTCCATTCTCCTTGATCGTACACTGGACCGTAGTATATTCTGCGGAGGATCCGCATCACGAAGGTGCTGAGCACTCTCTCGTCTGCCAGGGTCAACGTCCAGGGGTGCGATTCTGTTTCTTCATAACGCCATAGCGCCGAGACCATGCGGTAAAGTAGTGATTAGTTTCGCGCAAATGCAAATCTGTTTTTCGGATCTCGCGCCATTTCAGCTTGTACAACGCTTATTTATTGTATTGTCGCAATAGTCGTGACGTCAGAAGAAACAATCTCGCGCGGCGCCTCGCTAGCGACAGCTATCGCAACTATATCACCGCGTTATGATAGCGTACGTGGAAACAGAATCGACCCCCAGGTTTCAGTTATATGTCACCACTGGCGGTACTAATGTCACGAATAGTTAAACTTTCAGGGTTTCACTAACAAGTCTACTCTTAAATAGTTTCAGATTGGCATAGTGTTTCCAGCCTCGACTCAATCCTGGATGATGTATTGATATTTTTGTCGCTGGCAATAAATCGACCTCTCCTAGCCGCAAAGTAGTATCTCAAAAAATCATTCCATTCAGGCTTATCTTGAATTCCTAGTGCACAAAATCGTATGTGTAAAATTTGAGCCATATAATCGTATCTGAAATTTCGTCCATAAAATCGTATGTCAGAATACCAGTCCACAAAGCCGTATCTCGAAAAATCAGTCCAGATAGCAGTATGTCGGCCAATAATTTAATTTTCGTTTTGGGAACTCGATTTTCATTCATTTTTTAAAAAATTATAATATAATTATAATGAAAATTAAATTATTGGCTGAGATACTGCTATCTGGACTGATTTTTTGAGATACGGCTTTGTGGACTGGTATTCTGACGTACGATTTTATGGACGAAATTTCAGATTCGATTATATGCCTCAAATTTTACACATACGATTTGGTGGACTAGGAATTCAAGATAAGCCTGAATGGAATGATTTTTTGAGATACTACTTTGCAGCTAGGAGCGGTCAAAATGTGCCAAGGTAATTGAAGCTGTTTACACTTTGGAAGGTGTCTCCATCTATTATTATGTCACAGGGTTTTCTTCGGTCTTTCGCCGCCGATATAACCATGTATTTAGTTTTTCTCATATTAATTTTCAGGCCTATTTTGGGAGATTACCTTTCCAGAAAGACATTATTTTAAAAATAAGGAATTTATTACTCCTAGATCTACTCAAATAATTAACTGAGAGTAGTTTGTATGTTTTTGCAACTATTTTAAGAAATAAATTTTACTGTAACCTCTGTAATTTGTTCAGAATTGCAATAAACTCTACACCCTTGAAGGAGTTTTAAACATACCGCGTGACAAAAAATGGGTCAAGTTAAATACTCATGAAGATATTTTCATTTAAATACTGAGAATATTAGTCAACTAAAAGTAGGTCAATGCACCATTAATATTTTTGAAAATTACTTCATGACTCCTATAGCTGCTGAAGTACAATTCGAGTATGGTGTCCATTATTTCTAGGTCTGACAGATGCGATAAAATAAGGGAGATACTCTGTCGAACAAATAGGTACAAAAACTCGTTCTTTCCGCGCACAATAAGCGACTACAATAAAACAGAGCTCCTCTAAATACACTCCCAAGGTACATGTCACCATTTCACCTCCAAAAACTTACATCTTTACACGGCTGGTGACCTACCACCCCCTGCCACACGCCCACGCGGCGGCTCGTGGGGTAGCATATAGATGTAGATTATGACTAGAGAACTATCTCGATCAAACTACCTCAACCAAGGAAAGAACTACTCACACACATGTTCATTTTTTGAGTGTGTTCTAACGGTGGAGCCAGGTTTTAATGAAAGTCAACGAATCTCCTCCCGATTTTCTACACTTTCAGGTGCCTATCTCCCTCTACCATCTCTTTCTACGCCTCTGTTTACGATCTACCCTATTTCATCCCGTCCATGAAACCTTTTCTCTTTCTTCCCTTACCCCGCTTGCCCAACATTCTTCTATCACATTCTTGAGCAATCCATCACCCTTTATTACATCCTCTAGCCACCCACACTGCCTATCCCGGATTTTATTCAGAAGTTTCCTTTCTTCGCCCACCATATCAAACACTTCCTTGTAAGTGTTACAACATAATAATTTCTTTGGTTAAATTGGGGAGTAACTTGAGGTAGCCATGAAGGTAAACCTGAATTATGGCTACCATCGTTCACAGAATGGGTTATGCACACACATATATAGGAAAAACACCATTTTTAAATTACAGTACATGTATCAAATAATATTACAGTTATTAGAAAACATCCTCTAGTAAAACTTCTTTAGTAATCAACCGAGATCGTATATTTTTCATTGTTTTGTTTAGGATTTTTTAAATTAAAACATGAAACAGGTACTAAATAATATCTTTTTGTTCCTATGTTCAAGAAACGTCGTTTGAGTAGTGTCAGCTTCGGCTTTGGCAAGGAAATACGTGCTTTACATCTTCCTTTCCATCCATCTCACCTTTTCCATCCTTTTACACACCCACATCTCAAATACCTTCTGCCCATTCTTGTCCTCCTTTCTGAAGGTCCACGTTTCTATCCCATACTATGCTACTCTCTGCATCAAGTTCCTCACCAGCCTCTTCTTCACATCCTTACCCAAGGTCCCCGTCATCAGCTCCCTTTTATTACTCTCCCTCCCTTTAATTCCCTCTCCCTTTAATCTACATAGTTTTGCCCGTAACTGTGACATTCACGATCACCATACAAGAAGGGGAAATGACATTCACTACCAACCAGTCAGAACTAAGTTGCTAAAAATTGGCCCTAAAGAAATGGGTATTAAATTATTTAATAATTTGCCCATAGAGTTAAAATACATAAAAAGTATGGGCTGTTTCAAATCCAAATTAAAAGAGTACTTACAACAGAAAATGTATTATTCTGTGCAAGAGTATTTGAATAAAGGGTAATTTAATGTAGTAAACTGGGGAACTAAAGGAAATCTATTATTGGTTATAAGATATTTAATTTAATAAGATTCTATAATATGGAGTTAATTGTGATGTGCATATAAAGTGATATGATATTTGTTGGTATTTTTATTGTATGTACCTAAAATGACGTGCCTTATATCATGTGCATTAACTGTATCCTGATCTTTGGGCAAATAAATTTGTATTGCATTGTATTACATTACTAAACGCCTGCTTGGCTTACGCCATTCTCCTCTTAATTCCCACACATACATACCAATCACGCCGTTCCCTTCCGGGGTAGTTACAGTCTCAAGGTTTCACTCATAAATACATATTTGTACACCTAACTCTGCTTCAATAATTTCCCCCATACTGACCTATCCTTGCAAACCTCTTTTGCTTCCTTTACCCCCATACACTGCTTCATACACGCCCTCCTGTTTTTAAGACTCCTAATATTCCTCCTCCTAAGAATTTCCTCAACTACATTCAACCACAACTTTCTCGGCCTACCTCTACCTATCGCACCATTCATTTCACTCTTATATATCTGTTTCGTTATTCGACTCTCATCCATTCTCTCAACATGGCCAAACCAACGAAGCTCACTCCTTTCATATATGTCCATTGCTGGAGCATCTAATCCACATTCATTTATTACCCACTCATTCCTGACCCATATCCTCTTTATGTCTTTGACATATATTCATACTTGACATTAAAGGACAATATAGTGATGCCAATTGTACTGTATCATCATCCATATACTTGTTTGACGTCATATTCAATTCCATATTTTGGAAGATACCAGCATTGAAAGCTATGATACTATATATATTCATTATAAAATTTTGACTGAATTTCTATAGCGGTTATTGTACCGAAAATCTGGTGTTAATAGCAAAATTATCTTGATACTTTATTTAGAAAAATGAGCGATGAATACATTTTAGGAAAAAACTCATTATTCTTAAAATTAATGAATAAAGTGTCCATAATGTCCAAAGTTAGGAGGGTAAATTTACGTAAAAAATGATGTAATTTCTTGCACCAAGGCGCATTCGATGAACTCTCTTCAACGATTATGGCATTAAATTTCAGTCCATATCGTCCATATCATATTTAATCCTTGGGTACGGGATGAAATCGCTGTCGCTATAAGTGAATTTCACACGAGATTTCGACCAGCCATTGACCCCCCCCCCAACCCTTCAACTACCACGAGCTTTTGAACGACAACGTTGATTGCATTTCGGGATAAATATTTTATGAGTCGCAATCAGGAGACTAATGTGGATAATTAGAAGGCATGGAAGGTTGGTCGAATGAATTATTCGCGAACCTGTAGGACACGCTTTGAATGTTTTTATTGCGTATTTCGATTTCATCGCCGACGAGCGTGGTTAAGGTGCTGAGATTGGAGATATTTGGAATTCCAGCGGGGAAACGAGGACGTTGACACGATGGACACTATATTATTGGAAGGGACGGTGTTCTCTTTGGGTCAGAGGAAATGTATTGATTATTGAACAATAATTACAAAATGCCCTACAGACCTTAAGACGCCCCCAGGAAGAGGGGAGAAACTGCAGTCAGAAAAACTAAACACGCAACGAGAATTCCTGAAAACAGCAATATTAACAAGTGTATGAGTCGCGGAAGCCTTCAAAGTAATGTTAAGGTAGTTTGATCGAAATATCATTTTGCCTAGAAATAAATGAATTTTGTCTTATTTTAAAGAAAATATATCACCCTACCATTGACACCAAAAATTCAACCCCTTAACCACATTACTTTCCGAAATGGTTGCAAAAAAATACCAGCCATTTTATATGGGGAGTGGTGCGTGTATGCACTCCAGAGAGACCTTTTATTAAAAATGAGACATTTTATACACTTAGATCTCGTAAAAAAATCAATATTGTGTAGTTTTTATGTTTTCTCAACTATTTTTGAAAATTAATCACATTGTCACCGCAGTAAATTCTTCGGGATCACAATAAACGTTCCGTTTTGATGGAGTTCAAAACGTACCGCGTGAAAAAAGTTAGTCAAGTTAAAGATTTATTTTGATATTTTCATTTTATTACTTACAATTTCTGTCAGGTAAAACTATTTTATTGCACCATTTATAATGCCATATTTAATCCGCGTGTCTCACAGTTGGTTAAAATTAAAACGCAATATTCCAATATGATCTCTATTATGATTTGGGAAATATCTCGCTCACACTACCTCAAGGCAGGTTGGGGGAAATATCATATAACATAAAAATCAATGAATTTTATCTCATTTATTACAAAAATATCTCACTCTTGCAAAGATACCAAAATATCAGCCCCTTACCGGGCTACTTTCCCAGATTTTTTACGAAAGATACCAGCCCTTTCACATGGGAAATGGTATGTGTGTGCACTCCTGAGAGTGCTTCTTTAAAAAATGTGAGGAGCCTCTAGCACCTAGATTTCGTTTAAAAATTAATTGTATGTATTAATATCCCTTAGCGGGGGCTGACCTAACCCCTTGCCTCCCGCAGAGAGGGCTAATGCTGCCCTCTCGTTCCAATGCCATTCAAGTGGACAATGCAATCGGTATTTGATCCCGTAAGAACGAGTAGGAAGCCAGAATTTCCTAGACACAATGGAACACAGGATAACTTACGTGATATGAGCTTTGATCGCCGACCTTAAGGCGACGCATCACACCCGCTCGACCGGCCGAATTTGTGATGATTTCCGACCCCATATTTTTTGTTAAAGTCTTACGTCATCATCTTGAAATTTTTATTGTATAAAGAATAGACGTTTTCCAAGGGAGATTGGTATCTCAAATATGAAAAATTTATCTCAGAGCATAATTAAACCATCGAGAAAACGGCAAGATGTCGGGTATATTTTTACAAAAGCTATTATTATTACTGACATATCTTAAACTAATGGAGATGTATCAATCTTTCTTCTGTCAGGATGCTAAGTAGCAGTCATCACGGTTGTAAGATGAAATCCGTAATTGGTATCTTCCGACAAGCTACCTGAATGATTTTCGGCCATGATGTGCCAGGACGGTGTCGCAAATAATTCAGTCTTCTCTCAGAGATCTTATGTCAGCGCTGCCTTTACTTACGCGCCGGAGACTTGGCTACAACTTACCGACGACTGTTGCCTTGTGCGAGAGTTTTCCTGTAGTAAGAGACTCCTGACGCCAAAACGCCTCGGTCGGGAGCGAGTGACGCCATCTTGTGGATTTTCGACAGAACTATTCCTTACCGCAGGGTATGATGCTTCCTCTTAATAAACAAAGACATACTTCTTCGTACCATGTCACCAAAGCAGACACTGTTCTGTACAGACGCTGGTGAATTGTGGCTTGATAATTTCCGCAATTAAAAGAAGTTTCTCAAAATGACTCGGGTTCTAAGTGCATTGAACACGACGTTACTAGATCACTTTCACCCCAACTCGTGCATCAGTTTAGTACCAAAAATTAATCAGAGAGCTATTTGTGTATACAATGTGTTTCGGTCAACAATGATGCATCGTCCGCGTCATTGAACACTTGCGGTGGAATGAGACTAGATGCAGTGCTGACAATCTGCGGGAGGTGTATGGAGGAAAATGCAGAAACTAGGATTCGAAAGGCATTGAGTACCGGAGTCTCGTGTCTTACCTGTTCCCACGCCAATTGTGAAGTATAGCGTTAGGATGTCCTCTGCAAACATACTGAGAATCATACAGATGCTGGCGAGGATGGCTCCCGCTATCGTCACCGGTCTACATCCATATCGATTGACGAACACACTGGATATCGGGCCTGGAATGCAAAACATAAGACGAATCAGTATAGGGAAGCATTTATCCGTTGATCTATATAAAGTGAAAACTTCTTCAGCGGGGAAATTCAAAGTGTCTCGGTGATTTTTCTCAGTTTTATTTTGAATGACCGTTTTCATCGCATAAGCGACATCTTCATGTGATCTGACAAGTTACGACCAAAAGTTACGAAGGAATTTTTACCTTTTATAGTTGATTTCTCTCAAAGTTAAGCCCGAAACCATCGAATTGCTCTTTGGCGGGGTCTGACCAAACACATATTGTATGGTGAAAAATTCAGAATCTAGCGATAGCATTGGAATGCGTCACGCTTGTTCGCTTAGTCTTCTTTTCTATTCGTATGAGAGACGTGGAATGTGGTTGAATGAATGATAAAACATAGGCTACTGAGCATTGGCACTCGATAGGACCACAGTGTCCAATCTATATGTATTGATTTTGTCGAGTGACAGTCATTCTGTATCCGTTTTGTTTCTTTCTCTGTCAATTTTTGAGCTAGAAGAGTGAGGTTTTGTGCGTTGAATGCGGAATCTCTGTCTTCATGATTCACCAGCCGTGCAAAGGTGTAAGATATTTGGAGATGAAATGGAGACATGAATTAAAAGTAGTGTATTTAGTTAGTTTAAATAAGATCCAAAAGAGCGGCTGCTTGGGCGTGTAGCAGGGGGTGCTAGGTTACGATCCGTGCAAAGTTATATTTTTCGGTTGTGGTTGCAACAACCAGATGCTGGGAAACACAGTGACAAAGGAGAAAGGCCAAAAGGGAGAGTTGAAGAGTGTAAAGGTTGAAACAAAAGAAACCCACAGTGCTCTCCTATTCAAATGGCTTTAAAAACAACAAAGGAGAACAGTGAATGAAAAAAAACATTTTCACCGAGGAGCTATTTTTAGACTAGGACACTTACCCCCTGCGGGTACACACCCCTGCTCACGGAGTGAGCAGGCTAGCTGCCTGCTAGTTTTTAAAATTAAATTTGACTCTGATTAATAACAGACAGTAACTGACAAAATCACACATTTTGCGATTAGAGTTGTTTTTTTTATTTTCAACCTTGAGGATTTCAAAATGACCAAACGAAAATACAATACCTGTAGCGGTTTTCCAGATATCACGTCCAGATTTCACTATATGTACCATATAAATTTCTGTTTTCTAGGGCAGTTAACTGTAACCATAAGCCTTTCTTCCCGTGAAATTCATTACTTTTATTCCCTTGTGATAGTCTTCTTTACGCTCTGACAATCTAAGCATCGACGGAATTGCAATCTCTTCGAAGATGGACTAGATGAAGAATCGAAGCCTCGAAGGGGAACCCTTCAGCATGCAATAACTCGCGACCAACAATTATGCAGTTACTGTCTTCGAGCTTAGCAGGGCTGAGTTATTCCTCTATGTTGGACCATCTCAAGATTGGGTTACTTTACGATGGCAATTAATATGCTATAATTAATGCAATATTGGTAATCCTTTTAAAGATTCGCTACAATTTTGAATAAATTGAATAATATTCAGATATATATTGACGGGATACTGAATAAAATTGGTTATATTTTTCAGATAGCATACATGATGAACAATGATACTCAAACGATATCGTACTGTCTACCAAATTTATTTCAAACTCTTACAACACGTGTTTCAACTGTTTAGCAGTCATCATCAGGTAAGACTTGCCTGACGATGACTGCTACACAGTTGAAACACGTGTTGTAAGAGTTTGAAATAAATTTGGTAGACAGTACGATATCGTTTGAGTATCATTGTTCAATGCGCTGTTCTACAACATCTCGCCGGAGAAAGTGGAGCATACATGATGATTCTCTATCATGATTATTGACTGCAAAAATACATTGTAAATTTATTTTCCGCCAAGTTATATCACCTTCACCTCCATTACGATCAGTTGACAGTCAAAATGATTTTTTGTTTCATCCCGTTTAAATCACGTCTTCTCATACATGTCGTGCATCGCTATTTAAACTCATTATATGCCGGTGCATGCTCCTCCAATTAAGAATCTTAGTAAGTAACATTCCATCGTGCTATAAAAAGTACGGAAAGAGCAGAGATAGCCAATATAGTAGTTAATTCGGTTGTCAGGCTACAGTTTGACGACGCAATGCCCCCTTCATCCAACTCAATTGAGGTTTCACTGGCTTTTGTTCCCCCATCCGTTGTGAGTGCTCTTTAACTTTTTCCAAGTAAGTATAATACTCTTAATGCTCCTCCGAAAAATTCTTAGTTACAGATTTTTGTTAATTCAGTTTAAAAATCCGATTTACTCTGATTAAATGGCTTACCTTTTGGAAACCAAAATTAAGGTGTAAAATATGCAAGTTATTTCGCGAATACCTTTTTAATGACCTCGTCTGCTTAGCCTCAGGAGCCGAAGGCAGCGTCATTTGCGTGGAACTACCGTATTTTGACTTCACTAACGGCTGTGATTCGCTAATAACGTAAAAAATAGGCGGTATGATGGAATTTTTTATTTTATTTCATCTTCCTGAGACTTTTCGCTCCTTATTAACAGTTTTAATTAAACGCTTAAATATGCTTTCTCGTTCAAACTGGCATTTTTGTGGTGTTATCTGAGCAATATCCACTAGAGCGTTTGTAAAAATCTCCACTTTTAAGGCTGAATTGCTGTAAAAATAGCCGGGAAACCCTATTTTCTCACAATAAAAGATGTTGTTCAGTTTCCGCAGAGTTTTATTCACAGTGACCTAGGATTCAACTCAAGCTATGTCATTTTCAAGGTGCAATTTCACAAGTATTGTGAGCCTGTATGCTTAGACCCTTTCCAGATCCGTTTCAGACCCGTTCCAAAACATATCAGCTTGCAATGCTTGTAAAATTGTACCTTGAAAATGGCATAGATTATTAAATTAAAGAAAATTGGCTGTTTATTTTAATTGTGATATGATTCCTTTAATTTAATTATAATATTCCACCAGATCACGCCTGAAAGAACTCTTTTTTAGACATAGTTTATGTCATAACCTGGGTCGGAATGAGTAAAACTCTGTGGAAAGTGAACAATATCTGTTATTGTGAGATTGTAATATGTGTTCTCCGTTTCCTCTAAATATCGCCTGATACGGTAAACTTAATCCATATTTTATTTTCATCTAAGCCATTAAACGTACCTATATCAAAGATGCTGTATTCAAGTTTTCAAGCAATCTGAAATAAGCAACCCTGAATTCAGAGCCACCTTAAGGTAGTTTGAGGAAATATCATTTCACTCAGCAATAAATGAATTTGGTCTCATTTCAAAGAAAAGCATCTCACTCTTCCAAAAATACCAAAACATCAGCTCTTTACCGAATAACTTTCCCAGATATTTTACGAAAAATACCAGTCCTTTTACAAGGGAAATGGTACGATTGATATGATGTATGTATGCACTCCAGAGAGACATCATCATCCGGGGGCGCTACAGCCTGGGGTGGTGGGCCATGGCATGCAGCATCGGCGTTCTCCAGGCGCCCCTGTCGGGGGTCCTGGCTCGCCAACCTCCTACTCCCATCCTCCCCAGGTCACTCGGCACCTGGTTCAAACATATAATCTGTGGGCGCCCCTGCCCTCTTTGGTTGAATAGCCATCCCCTCATCATCCGCTTTGGGATTTCATCTTCAGAAATTCTTTCTACGTGTCCCAACCAGCGCACTCTCTGGGACTTTCTAAACCTTACTACGGTTTTTCCTTCGATCAGCCTCTCTATCCTCATTGTATCTTATCCTCCACTCTCATTGATCGCACTCTGGACCGTATATTCTGCGGAGGAACCGAATCTCGAAGGTGCTGAGCGCTCTCTCGTCTGCCAGGGTCATCGTCCAGGTTTCAGTTATATGTCACCACTGGTCGTACCTACGTCACGGAAAGTTTAACTTTCAGGGTTCAACTAAGAAGTCTACTCTAAAATAGTTTCAGATTGGCATAGTGTTTCCAGCCTCGACTCAGTCCTGGATGACTTATTGATATTTTTGTTGCTTGCAATAGATGTGCCAAGGTAATTGAAGGTGTTTACACCTTGCAAGGTGTGTCCATCCATTATTATGTTACAGGGTTCTCTTCGATCTTTTGCCGTCTCCATACCCATGTATTTAGTTTTTCTCATATTATTTCAGGCCTACTTTTAACCTCATTTAACAAACGAGAAGTTTCCGACACCTAGTTCTCGTCAAAAAACTGAACGTGTACAGTTCGTATGTCCTATTAACTAATTTTGAAAATATATCATTTTTTATTACCAGGATAATTTTTTTAGAATCGTAATTTTGTTCCTCTATGAGCGTCATGCTCCTTGGAACTTAAATGAATTCATCATCATGAAATCTGTATGTGCTGTGATAGTTGATAATGCCTATGCTTTTATTTATATTATGTCTGGCCATATTTTTCTAATGATCATTCTGTTACTTGAATGTAATATCATATTTTGTGTTTTTTGCAATAAAGTTGTAATTAAAAAAATACCTTCTATTATGAAGGATTTTTAAACGTACCGCTCGAAAAAAATAGTCAAATTGAACACATATATAGATATTTCAACTTTATTTCTTAGAATTTCAGTTAAATAAATGTATATTATTTCACCGTTAATAATGCAGTATTTAATCCATGCTTTCCACAGCTGTAGAAATTAAAACGTATAATTCGAATATGGTCTCCATGATGACAGGGGAACCATCTCGATGGAACTACCATAGGCGCCTGGTGCGTGAAGCGAAGCGAAAGAGGGGTGTTGTCCCCAGTCTAGAGTTTCTTTCTTTCTGTGTGAGTCAAGGTCGTGCGGAAGCCACTCCCAGCCTGAGCGCGGCTTGTTTTGGCTGTCGCCCGAGTCGTTTCGTGCCAGGCCCACGGTGCGGCGGGAGGGCGGGAGGGCGGGACGAAGTTATAAATGCGCGCCATTTTGGTGCCGGTGGTCGGTGGCGCCGGGCGGACGACGGCGGAATTTACAAGGCCCCGTCACCTTTTCTTGGGATATTCTTCATAAGCATGCGCAAATATTATGTTAATTGTATCAAGCTGAAAGAGAGGGCCCTGGCCCGAGTAATTTCCCACGGGTATCGCATTCAAGGCGTTCTTTTACAAAGCGGAAAAGGAAGGTGTCTTAAGGGAGAACTTAAGAGCCATTATGGAAAGGTCTGTTGTCTTCACCATCCGTTTATTCTCCCCGGACGCTGAGCTGACTAAAAGCACTTTATGGATATTTACGATATTACTCACGGTCTCTAGAAAGTACCCTTAAGCTCCATCGATCTCCCACAAGTTTCGCCTGCATATGCGTCAGCGCATTGGTTCTTCATCGCAGCGTTGGAAAGTAAACACATTACTGGGCATCTCGGCGTATTTTTTTAAACCCATTTTGAAGTTAAATCTCGTTTTCGTAGCCCATATGGCAAAACTAGGACGCCTGAATTAGCGTGCTTTGCGATCATGCTATAAAAAACTGGAAAAAAATTTCAGGCTCACTGCAGTCTTGTAAATTTTAAGATTCATCATCATTGGTCGTGCAATCCTCAGATTGGTTGACTGTAGCCCTCTATCCTTCCCTATCTTAATGTTAGGTCTCTTACTTCCTGTTAGCTCTACCTATGTACTCTCCTATTTATTTGGTCCATGAACTTATTCCTGGGTCTTCCTCTGGGGACTTTTCCCTCTATTTTACCTTCAATTACGTTCCTCTCAAACCCATTGTGTCTCAGGGTGTCTCCAATCCAACTTGTTCTTCTCTTTATATTGTGTTTCATATGGCTCTTTCCTCTACTCTTCTGTAAAAATCGTCATTTCTTATTTTGTCCGTCCATTTTATCTTTAGCATCCTCCTCCAGCACCAGGTTTCGAAGGCTGTTCAGGCCTGCATTTCTAATGGTCTACGCTTCCATCCATTGAGTGCCACGCTCCACGCGAATGTTTTCATATACTGTTTCCTAGTATCTAATCCTATCCTCTTTGAGCACTGCAGTTTTTTTACATGAACGCCTTCTCAGCTTGGGCTGTTCTTCACTTGATTGTTGTTGTACTTCTTCCGTCCCACGTGATGGTATTCCGAGATAGGTGAAGGAATCCTCTTGCTCACATTTCTCTCCTCTTAAGTTGACAACTACATTCAACTTCTCTCTTCAGCGAACTAGAGTATTAGTCTTCATCTTATTTATTTTTAATTTGAAGATTGTTGAACCATTAATTTCACATTCAAGGTATGTGCGTATCTAAAACTTAAGCTTAAATTACGTACAATATGTTATATCTATTTTTTTCATTAAACACATCTTAAAAAATAAAGATGCCATTGAAAACAGTATATTTAAAAGAAAACTACTACATATCTTTTTTATTTTCAAAATGGTGCCCCATTTGAGAGATTTTCATTGCACACATTACCAAAGTTATGCTCGGGAAATTCAGACGTGGATTGATTCTGAAGTGCAGGACGGTAACGCCTTTAGTCCCACCTTTCGTAATACGGATTATGCTACTGCTAGGGGATGCTGTGGCGGGGCTCTTCTCCGTTTCCTGGAAAGAAGCGTCTGCAGGAGTAATTTGACGTATAAGTTGCTGGAGAAGACCGGCAGGAAATATATATATTTTTAAATACTATAAAATAGAAGGTAGAAAACTATCGCATGCCCCTAAGACTCCTCAGTTTTTAATATAAAGCAGTTCCAAAGGAGCAGCAAAGTGGTAAGAATCTCCTAATAAGGCGCAGGAAGGAATAGAGCGAGCGAACGAAAAAGGATTCTGGGACATAATAAAAAAAAATGAAAATATCTTTAAAGAGCTTCGCTAACGCTCATATCAATAATGCCGTATATATGCCGATAATACTTATAAAATATTCATTTATATGATACATATAGAATACAATAATGACATACTAATTGCTAAATAAGTATAGGCCGTTTCATCTCTTAACATAAAAACGACGTTCTCCTTCTGACTGTGCCTGAGATTGCCTTGTAAAGTTTATGTTCCGTTATTTTTTCTGGTGACGTTATGGAAACGTTTTGAAAAACTGCCTGACAAATTTTAATAAATGTATTACTCGGAGTAACTTTCAAGTCTGTAATCGACAGCTTTTGTTGCTGTGTGTGCTGTTACGTCATTGAGGCATATGGAGTGGGCACTACGTTCGAGGGTGCATCATACTGAAGCCTAACAGCTGAATTAACAAACATATTGCTTAACCCTGCTCTGTCCTTGCATTCCTATGGATAGCACGACGGAATGGAAGAATTAAGGGATTAAAGTAAGAATATTAATCATCCTTTTGAAATTTAAGACAAGAAACTCTTGAAACATATATTGGCTGCTTATCGTTATGGATTCTACACAATGTTACAATAGCTTTCGTCTGGAATGCGGGTTATATTTCATTTAAATAAATAAACGAAGTACGTGAGGAGAATAGCCAGTAAAGAGTAAAAGTAAGTTTATGCTGATTTATAGTCAGTTAACGATGGAAAACGTAGTAAAATTGCAAAAAATAGTGCGTTAGTCCCCGAGCGCTGCAGAAAAATGAGGGACCACGAAGATAGCGGGCTGGCTTCGGCTTCGAGCATTGGCCAGCATAGCAAGTGCCCTCTACATATACCTCAATGATATTTATTACTGTTATTTTTTGTTTGCTTTTTACTGTTTGAAGCGATGCCACCTAGAGAACCAATATGGGTTCATTATAAAAAGTAATTTTCATAATATGAACTGAATTTTCCCATATATGCCTTTTGCAGCCCAATTTTATCGCCCGAATTTAATGAACCCCAAAATTTCATCTAAATCGTCTGGACAGTTTTCGAGAAAAATATCCAAACACAGACACGGAAATAGCTCGTTAAATTGTGTGAAATGTTTGTGTAAGATATGATGAATCCTCGATACCTTAACCGTATATCAACAAGTTGGACAAAAATCTTGGATGGGGTAATTTTCGTTCTTCTGTTGTTTTTTTAAGCGCACATCTCCTTCGCTTACGATGTTTTGAAATCAGCTACCGTTTGCACCAAGTTTAATTCAAGTGCACTGTGGTGTAGCGAAATGATCAGCGAAAAACTATATACAACTAATGTGTTGCATATAACGAATATATATATATATATATATATATATATAACGAATGAGGAACCTGTTGAATCTGTTGCGTATAGTAATTAATATTTATGAAAACTATGTTAAATTTGAACAATAATGCTGTTTAAATGGTTGTTATTGATTTTGAGTTGTATTGTTAACAAAATGGTTGAAATAAAATGCTGTAAGTGACTAGAACAATTGGCTTGGAAAGTTTTTACAGGATTATCTCTTGGAGAAAGCGCCCTTTAATACTGTGAATGAAAAGCTCCCGATATGTACTCGAGCATGTTTCGCTGCGTTTCATGTTTTGATGTCCATCAGATAAACAAGGTAGCGACTCTGTGCACCGCATCTTTTGGCTCGAGCACGCCACAATCACCATCGAGGTTCTAACTTTTATTAGCGTGCAATCCGAGCGTGTGCCAAATAGGTGAAAACTGTTTTGGATGTCCGAACCAAAATAAAGCATCAAAAAGATTCGACTTATTTCGGGCCCTCAAGAGATGGCATGCAATCCAGCTCGGCGGGAAAAGACGGAAGTGGGAAGTATAAGTCTCGTGCTAAAAATAGACAGAGGGGCGGGGAAGATTGGGGGGGGACTCAGTTCGACGAGCTTTCCGGACAATTAGCGCTGAGACTGCGATTCGAAGGCCACTCACTGATTGTGCCTATCGAGAACGATCCTTTAGGATTCACGCCGGGGAGCGCCGGGAGAAATTCTAATGTTCGCTTAAATAGTTCAGCTTAACTAAGAGCCAAAAGATGAGGGTCTATTTAGCATTTTGGGGAGAAAACCTAAAGCCCTTCTCTCACGGGAAATTTTTCGGTGAAATAAATTATGAAATCCGTATTCACAAACAATTGTTATGGACAAGCATGCCTCTATGTCACACGAGCAGGAAAAAGTAATCATTTTTACGCTGTTTGGCAGACATTCTGAATGAGAATACCTATTTTGTTGTGACGAGAATACCTGTTTTGTTGTGTTTGGCTGACGGCCTGAATGAGAATACCTATTGGATGATTGAAGTGTATTTTACCTCGATAAAAGCCAATAAGCAAGAGTTTTCCGGTGACCGTACGAGACTATGGTATCTAGTAGGAAATTATAATAGCATGAAGCAACTGTGGAAGAAATTGTATTGACCATCGAGGTGTTTGGAGAGGGCGCATGTGATGCTGAACAATATTAGAAGCTGAAACCTGTTCGCCATCTTTGGTGAGCCTCATTTTCATGTAGCGTTTGCGTGCTAACAGAATATTTTTGCAATTTCACCATGTTTTCCATCAATATCTAACTAAAATTCATCATGTGCTTACTTCTTTAATGGGAATTCCCCTTGCATAAATTGCTTATTTATTTAAATTAATAAACATCTGCATTCCCGGTGACACGTACGGTAAAATCGAGTAGAATCCATAGCCTTTAAGTAACTAATGTATGTGTGATGAGTTACTTGCCCTGTATTTCAAACAGATGGTTGATATACATGCTTTACATCCGCTAATTCGTCCATTTCGTCGTGCTATTCATAGGAAAGAAAGGAGAGAGCAGAGTTGAACAATATGGTTGTGATTTCTATAAATATTATCGTTGCTAGGTTTTAGTTTGATGACGTATTGCCCTCTCCATACACCTAAATGGCATGGACTAACATGACAGCTATGGTACTGAGCATAGAAATATCAGTTTAGTAATTCTCTTGAAACAATGCCTGATTTTGGGATCTAATGACAAAAATTACTTCAGAGACAGATATTTTTACAAAAGAATTCTGCTTCCGACCTACAGTGAAATATTAATTCCAACAAGTATTTCGATCACATTTTTTTCTCCAGCTATCAAAGTAGTTACTCGCTAGGGTATTCCCGAAGCGCTTGCTCGCAGACAAACCAATCACTGTCCGCGGCTCGTTAAGAATCCACAAAGTCACGTAATTTGCTGAAATTTACAGAGTATTGGCACGTGTACACGCAGATTCTGAGATTTAGATGTATTATTCATGATTTAGCCTACGAAAACATTTTCCGCGGGGCATCGGTCAAGGACGCGATTTTCTCCAGCTGAAGACACGGGGTCTCGTGTCCGAGGTTGAAATTTTTCGCAATCCGATCGCTTCGACGAGACAACCTCAAAGTTTCCGTCAGATGGGACGAAAAACTCTTTATCTAGCCGTCGTTTGCTGATATCAGATTTTGTGTTTTGGATAGAATGTATAATCACTTCCTTCTTATCGTGCTCTCCTCCTAAAATTCTACAATTTTCAATGATTAAAGGTATTTGATGTTGCCTAATCAAATTGAATAATATTAATTACGAATCATCTCCATTTCTCAGCTTTCCGTCGCGTAGTTGGTTTTTGAGACTAGAGTTTCTCCCATGGTCCGACGGCCGTCTTCAGGCCGAAGTGCCGGGGCATAATTTTGGCCGCGTTAATGACTATCTGTTTCCCTTCGTGCTCTGCGATTGGCTCCATTGAATCCACTGAAATAACTGAAGCGAAGGATAAATTTAACATCTCGTGACCTGCTGCGCAAGCAGCTTTTATTCAGTGTGTGTCCTCATACTCTAGGACTTACGCTCTGGGTCCACGTCTTATGGCTTTCCCAGCCGTTTTACAATGCCAGGACCTTATTAGTCCTGACATATCTGTCCCAGGTACTTGTCTTGTCTGTCGCCAGGTCATTAATTAATCTAGTGTCATTTGTTTTTAAATTTTCATGGTAATCTTTGGCCTGTTTCTTAATCACATCCCTTATTGGTTCTATTTTGGTGACTTTATATAGGTCTGTATTTGTCGACCATTTTATTTTGGAAAATTGACCTCAGGCAATTTCTTTCCATTATCTCTTCTTTATTTAAATTCCCTTTATTTATGAGGCCTACCCATGCCGGAGTTGCATAGAGCGTAGTTGGCCTTGTGTATGTCTCATAAATATATCTCTTTATCTTTTCTGGCGCAGTGTGATTTTTTAATACGGGCGATAATCCTGCTCTAGTGCCGATTGTCTTTTTAATAATATTTTCGATATGTTTTTTAAATGTTAGTTTTTGGCCTATGGTGACCCCAAGGTATTTGGCTTCTTTGGTCCATTCTATTTGTTTGCCTTTAACAGTGAGTCCAGGGCAAGACGGTGTTTGAGTTTTCGGCCTCGTGAATATTACGGTTTGGGTTTTGTCTGGGTTTATTTTTATTCGCCATTTTTCATACCATTTTATGTCCTCGTCCAATGCGTTTTGTGAAATTTCTGTCCCGATTTTTGCCTTTTTACTCTTTGCGAGAATTGCTGCGTCATCTGCATATAATGCTATTTTTGTCCGCCAGTTTTCATTGTCATTTGGGAAGTCATGCGTGTATATGTTAAAGATTAGTGGCCCATATATTGTTCCTTGGGGTACTCCCGCTGTTATTTTCTTGGTGTTACTTATTTCATGTGCCCATTTCACTCTGAAATACCTATCTGTTAAATAAGAGCGTGTCCATTTTAGTATCCATGTTGGGAAGTCGAGTTTTGTCATTTTGTATAAATTTAACAGAGAAGATGGATACCACCTATCTAGTGCATGGGAGAGGTTTTAGCGGGAAGACAAGAGGCAATCACAGAACACGGAGGGAAACAGATGGCCAATATAGACGCGGCCATAATGACGCTCCGGCACCTCGAATTGAAGACGCCTGTTGGAACACGGGAGAAACAGTTGTCTTTTATAAAACCCACGCAGTGGAAACCCGAGAAATGGAGAGGCATTCATCTGAACGCCGCGGAAAATTAAGATGGAATATTAATAACGAACGTAACCACAAATTAAAGAACACCAATTCATGAAAAATGCAGCCGTGATCTCCTAACTATTTGTCATATTTAAGATTCTTATCCCGCGTACCATTAACGACATAAACACCACTAATTCTTTGAAGCCATTTCACTTTTCTTCCAAAACATTTTCCCAATTTCTCTTCACTCCTTTCTGGGAGTGTTTCTCTTTTTCCTTTCTTTCGGTGTCTGCTCAAACTTCTAATTATTGGTTTTTTTTAATGCCGTGGTTATGATAATTAAATCCATATCATTACCTTTGAGAAAACCTTGAAACTTGGACTGGAGCTGTGGGTTGAAGAAAATTGTCGTATATGAAAATATGTTATTTTTGAGACTAACTGTGCACCTAAATTCTCTTATCTTTAAACCTACTCAAACTTCTAAATATTGATTATTTTTTTAAAATGCCGTGGTTATTATCATTTAATTCATCTCATTTGAGAAAACCATGAAACATTGACTTGAGCTGTGGTTGAAATTGTCTCTGGTTTTGGTAGATATACAGCTGAATACGTGTATATAAAACTACTTGTGATAAATATACTCAGCAATTTCACGCCTTGGACTATGCTTCATGGAAGAAATTATGGTAAAAATATATTATTCGTGTATGTGGCAAAGAAGCTGCGTATAAAACAAGCAACCATTGTGAATATGTGAAACGTATTCATTCAAATGGACGATATATTAGTAGCGTGGCTTGCCTTAATTTGCGCATGATGTTATTGATAAATAACAATGTCGTGAAACTTTCACATCATGATGATTTTGCAATTGACCCTTGGCATTCAACGTCACGCCGTGACTTACCTGAGCAGAGAGTAACTCCCACGAGTATTGAAGCGATCCATGCTGTCTTTCCTTTCCCTTCCCTGAAGTAATGGAGGAACTCGAGGTAGAATATACCGAAGGAGTAGGTGACGCCATCGGCTGTAATTAAAGAGAAAAATATATTAGATTTTATATTAAGAGGTAATCCGACAGAGAGTAAATCAAAGCCAAAAATTGGACATGCCATATGTGTACTTAATTTTTGAGTTGAAAGTCAGTATTGACCTTACTTTGTATTATTCGAAAGAAAGGGAGCAATAAATAATGCTGCTTATTTTTACTTCTTAAATATTACAAATAGATTTTTAAAAGGATAAAATGTGCATAATAACCCTTTGAATGCGGCATGACGTGATTTCACGTCATGGTTGTCGTTACGCTAGTGCTGATGACGTGATATCGCGTCATGGGTACCAAGGGGGTTCCAGCTTTCACATTGAGGCCAAGTCAAAGTTTCCTAGTGTAAGCTGGAACACTCACAGAACCCTTGACGTGATATAACGTCATCAGCACCAGCTTATAGACAACCATGACGTGACATGACGTCATGCCGCACTCAAAGGGTGACAAACATATCGACCTATTGAAGGTTGTTGAGGTTTCTCTCTGGGTCAGTCTCTCCATCTCTTTGCCGACGTTTTGATGCACGAGTCGTCCATCGTTATCAAGGTATGTCGTACACTGCAATTTGTTCGGGATATATGCGCTTGGCTTCAGGTCGGGTGTCTTGTGATCGATTCAAGAGACCAGAGGAATAAGGTGGAAATCAGCGGGCCAATCACACGACACCTGACCTAATGCCAAGCGTATGTATTCTGTACGAATTGCGTTGCTTGACGTACCCTGATGACGATGGACGACTCGTTCATCGAAATGACTGTAGAGGTGTAGAGTCTAACCCGGTGGGAAATCTGTACAACTTTGAATTTATCCATAAGCCGGGAAAGTTTTAGATCTTTCTACCTATCAACCTCCTCCTGGGACTGGGGTAACTAATCAAGTTTTTGGTTCGGAACTTCGGGCAGTTCTTCAATATATTTTTTTGGCGTTTTACTAATTTTTGGGTTAATCGAGAGTGTATACATTTTTTTGCTGTTGGCTGCTAAAGCACTCCCAACTATCCTTCGAAAATCTCAAATTACATCGAGGATATTGGAAATCAAATATATTTCGTCAGAAGTGAGCTTTCATTCCTCAAAACATGATAAGACTCAATTTTTCTTCTTAAGCGCTACTGTAGGGCCTGTTTGAACGTATTGAAAGTAAATTATAGTTTTATTCCAAGAAAATATTGCTATGCACAGCAGAAAACAAAATAATAAAAATACAAAGATTTGTTTTTTTTTGCGACTATATGCTTCATTGTCTCAAGAGAAGACCTCGGCACTCGATCCTAACTTTTCTTCATCTACATCTACATACTACCCCGCAAGCCGCCTCAAAAGGCGTGTGGCGCGGGGTGTTAGGACACCAGCCGTAAAAAAAATAAATAAATAAAATAAATAAACAGATTAGAATTAAAATAAAAAAAATAAATTAAAAAAAATAAAAAAAAAATTCCGCCTAGCATTTATTAAAGTCCTTAATTGTTCGGGGGAAAAACGAATTCCCATACCTATCCGTTCGGCAAAATATCTCTCTTAATTTATCGATTCTGTCGGACCTGGAAATATAATGTGGTTCTAATACGATGTTCTCCGTGTCGCTCTAAAAGATGTTCATTCTCAATTGCTCAAGCAATCCAAGCCTAGCGCGTAGCCTCCGAGTCTCTAGCGGCTCCCACCCTAAATCGTTCAAAATCCGTGTAACGCATTCTGTTCGGCCGTAGCAGTTTTTGACGAATCGCGCAGTTTTCCTTTGTATTTTATTAAGTTCATGGACTATTATAGTTCTTTCTCCGCCGGATCCCATATGCTCGCTGCATATTCAAGGTGTGGCCGGACGAGTGCGAAATAGCACCTCTCTTCCTCTCTTTCTTGGGGATTAACTTTAAAGCCGCTTAACGTGAGTGGAGTGTATTTCGTTCATGTTCAGATTTGAGTGAAACTTTGCGTACATTGTTACATTTGTATCGTAAATGAAGAAAAAAGTCGTAGGTTACCGATACAATTTCTTGGCAATTTAATGCTATTTAACGCAGTCCGAGCGAGATATTTTCCTAGTCATAATAGAGACCGTATTCGAATTATACATTTGAATTTCACCAGATGTAGGACATATCTGTTAAATATCGCATTATTAATGGTGCAATAATATAGTTTCATATGACAATTAAATGAAAACATCCAAATAAGTCTTTAACTTGACACATTTTTTTCACCCGGTACGAATGAAACTCCTTCAAAACTGAAGATTTTGTTAGATACCCAAGAACCTACTGCGGTTACAATATGATTAATTTTCAAAAATAGGTTATAAAACATACAAACTACGCGCTGTTAGTTTTTTTACGACATCTAAGTGTTAGAAATACCTCATTTTGTAAATGTCTCTCTGGAGTGCATACACGTACCATTTCCCTGATAAAAGGACTGGTATTTTCTGTATCTCGGAAAATAATATGGTAAGGGGTAGAATTTTTGGTATCATTGGGTGAGATATTTTTCTTTAACATGAAACCAAATTCATTGATTTCTAAGTAAAATGATATTTCGCTAGGAGTACCTTAAACACTCTCTCTTATGGAACTTTGTCTCTATTTGGAAATAATTCGATGAACTTTGGACAGAATTTCTCCCAAACGCGAAATAATACATTTCTCGTTATTGATGACATATTGAAAGGTAACATTCCGATTTAAAAACACGTATTAACTAATGATTTTCGCTTAAATTTTGAGTTCCGTATCATAAATCCAAGTCATAACTGTGCTTTAATGAAGACGTAAATATTAAAATATATTTCTTGCATCATTAATATAACCGCATTTATAGTTGTTTAACCGTATAAACAGATTGTACTTAACCCATTTCCGCCCACCGTAGCTATTTGGCTACACCCTGACGGCTCCGAGTGCATGATGCTCTGTAGGAGGAACCGCGAGCTTAATCGCAATCAACCTGTCAACACTGCGTCGTTAAAGGTCACGATCACTAAAATATTTTAAGTACTTTTAAGTGACCATATGAGTAAAATGCCAAAAATTCATCAAAATTGCTAACAACATTTTTATGGGCGGAAATGGGTGAAGTGGAGTGTGATTGAAAATATTTTCGACCTTCTTGAAAATTAATTAAAATCAGCACTCAATGACTCACAGTTATCCGTCAAGCATCCTTTAAAATCCGCGAAGATTTAGGATATCTCGGTAGCATAACTGGATAAAGTACTCGGCGCAATATCGATGGAAACGGGCTCGAATCCCGGTTAAGGTGCGTGATTTTTTCTCATTAAACTTTCGCTCGTAGTTAACCTGGTTAGTGACCCTCTGGCTCCCGGACATCAATGTGTTTTCCCTGTGTTACACTTCGAGTAATCGCTCTAGTGCTTCACGCAATAGTTTTCCACGGTTTAGTGGGTTTTTCTCTCGGTCGTGGCGTGCTTGGTCGCAAACAAACCCACGAATACTCGTCATCACTTCTCGTTCAATACTTAAGATTGGTTGAATGTAGCCCTCCGTTATTCCCGAGTCTAATGCTACTTTGCTTGCTTCCTGGCATCTCTTCTTATGTACTTACTTATTTATTTGTTCTATGCATTTATCCCTTAGCCTTCCTCTGGCCCTTACCCTGATGACGATGGAAGTGCTATCCATCGAAACGTTGGCAGCAGCCAAAAACTTCTTAACGTGATCAAGGCATGGAATGCTGCCATTTTTAATTTTGATCAACCGGAGAATTAATTTCCCACTTATCAAAGAAGAATTTTAGAAAGAAAAGAACACAACTAAGCATATAGCTTTGGCAAATGGATATTCACCAGAAATTATAGGATAATTAATTAGTGAAAAGAATGAGAAATGTTGTTTATTTTATATATTCTGGTAATAGTGGTGAAATGAGTTGTAAAGAAATGGTGCTATGTAAGGTATTACGGTCGTGTAACCGAAAATGTTGTAAAAGCGTTCCCCAATGACCAATTCTATGTATCATACAAGTCAACCATGACCATAAAAAAACTTGTTTGTGCATTGCAAAGATAAAGTGGACTCTGCGTGAAGAAGTGGTATTTACGAACTCTATTACAACGACTGTGAAGGGGTCTACGAGGGGCTGACTTCGTGAAGTTTCCAGACCAGAACCAAAGAACATTATAGTGCATTTAAAAATCACCACGAAGAAAAGAGTAATTTTTAGAGCTAAACATCTGCTAACTTGTGGCCATCAAAGTGATTTTAAGCTTAAAAATTTACGATGACAACTTTCACTAAAACCACTAGATTTATTAAACAACGACCCAGGTTTCGATGTGCATTCACATCATCTTCAGGTTGACCTGATGTGAAATATGAAAAGTATTTTTAATGAAATGGTAAATGGTTGAGTAGTGCTAAGAATTTACTGAATCTTACAATGTCAAAGCAATGATGTAGATACACACAAATTTTCTTCTGACATAATTACAGAGAATTTCAACAACCCTTGGTAGACCTGAAGATGATGTGAATGCACATCGAAACCTGGGTCGTTGTTCAATAAATCTAGTGGTTTTAGTGAAAGTTGTCATCTTAAAATTTTTAATGATGGAATACCACCAAGTGAGACTGACTAAAGTGAGTGATATTTAAACTTAAAGTACTGCATTTTACTGATAATCGACGTAAGCTAAATGCCTTTGAACAGCTCGAAATTTGAAAATGAAATGTTGACTCATGTAAACTGGGATGTCAATCTTTTAAATGAATGCTTGCTGCCCGCCAACTCCCCTATCCTTTCCTCTTTTGTTGACCATTCCCGTCCCCATCACCCCATCACCCCCTCTTACCAATGACAGATGGTATTTAAGGGATTGCTGCACATTTTGGTATCCCCTGATGATGACGCTCAGCCATCGAACTCCGGGTCGTGGTGGCGTGTGTTTTTCCGTGGTTTGTAAAATTTTTCCTCACTTAAATAAATTGTTGTGATGGAATACCACAAAGTTTCCGAAGATTACGTTTTATTCTTAGCAGCCAAAAAATTAACCCGGTGTGAATCCCTAGAGAATTTCACACTTAATATTCGCCGGGAAAGTGCAAAATCATTTATTTCCTCTGGGGACTTTTCCCTCCGTTTCTCTTTCAATTACATTAACCGAGGGTCGCAGGTTCGAGTCCCGCCTGGGTGGGATTTTCACCGTCCAGGGCATGAATGTATGTCAAGTTCTGTTGGTCCGGTCCCTGGAAAACCTGATGACAGGCTCAGCAGCCTATCGGGATTCCGGGGACATACGGGGGGCCAACAGAATCGTCTGGCAAGCAAAAAAAAATCTCCACAAAATCAATTTGCATCAGGGTGTGTCCAATCAATCTGGTTTTTCTTTTCTCTATAGTACTTCAAATGATCCAATTCTCTTTTACTCTGCTGTATGCTTCATTATTTCTTATTTTATCCGTCCATTTTTTCTTCAGCATCCTCCTCCAGCTCCACGTTTCGAAAGCTTCCTGTCTTTTCTGGTCTACTTTTCCGATGGTCCATGCTTCCGATCCATTGAGTTCCCTTCAGGAACTTCCGTTCCAGAGTTCTATGGCTACTAATCGCCCTAAATTACGCAAATTATTGCATCAATACGCCGCTGGCCCATTCAGAATCGCTTATGCATTCCAATGTAAGCCGCTGCTAACCTTTTAGGAAACGCAAAGAACAACCCGACCTCACTGCTTGAGCAGGTATAATAAGGTCATGTTAAAAGGTGAGGGGTTATGATTGCTCTTTTAAAGCGAGAGTTTTAATGGGCTGGAGAAATGAGCGTGCGATGCCTAGAACGCCTCGGTTTGTGAAACACGTTTTTCACTCCCACGCACTCACGGAGCTGATCTGTCCCTCGGATAACGGAGCCTGGCCGCGCCGTCCAACACGCGATTGTTGGATATCGTGACTAGGTTTAGGACCGGAGTGAATGGGCCTTCTGCATGGGAACATAAACCCAGACAACGCAACAGGCCTTAAGGATGTTCCAACGCGACCACGTGTGTCAAAACAAGGACTAAATTCAACTTGATTCAAATAGTCGTAGGCTTCCGCGAGGCTAAAGGTAGTTTAAGCGAAATATCAAATTTTCCTAGAAATCAATGAATTTGGTCTCATTTTAAAGAAAAATATATCAACCTTCTAATGACACTAAAAATTCAACCCCTTACTACATTACTTTTAGATATATTTGCCAAAAAATACCAGACCTTTTACATGGGAAATGGTACGTGTATGCACTCCAGAGAGACATTATTTACAAAATGAGGCATATCTAACACTCAGATGCCGTTAATAAACTAACAGCAAGTAGTTAGTATGTTTTCTAAACTATATTTTAAAATTAAAAATATTGTCACCGCAGTAAATTGTTCAGGATTAGAAAAAAATCTTCTGTTTTGAAGGAGTTTCCAATGCACCGCGCGAGAAAAATTAGTCAACGTAATTACTTATTTAGATATTTTTTGATGTACTTACTAACAATTTCTGTCATATAAAACTATATTATTGCACCATTAAAAATACAATGTTTAATCTGTGTCTTACAGCTGGTGAAATTAAAACGTATAATTTGAATATGGTCTCTATTATGATTAGGGAACTATCTCGCCATTACTGTGATTATTTTCAACTGCGGGGTATAGCACAAACAAGGAAAAATACGGATGTTAAGGTAAATCGGGCATGTCACACTGTACTAATCTCGTTGTCAGGAAGATTATTTTACCCTAGTTGAAGTTATTATGGGATATTTTCGACCACTCTATTCAAAATGCCGAGAATTTGGCCGTAAATATGGTAAATAAAGAGCAGCAACCTATTATCACTTATTTTAAATGTTGACGCTCTCTTTAAACCACATCAGTTAATTCAGCGTAAAAAAAATCGTATCAGCCTGATGTCATATTGAAATCGATACGCGTGGTAATCTCGTTAAAAGTTATGCATAATGATTTGTAAACAACGTCATTTCTGGGTAACGTATAAGATGATATTACCTAATTATCCAGTTTCACATTATTTTCAGATACTTTAAACTAACTGTAAATCACCAAGGCATTATATAATTATGAATCAAGGTTTAATTTTATTTATTGATGGTGCAACATATCGAATAAATCGACCCTGGAAAAAGAATAGACTGCAGCGCCATTTGCATGGAACTACCGCAATTTGACTTCAAAGGTATTTTTTTAAAATTCAATTACAGAGGACTTTTAGCTGCTTGTAAGCATTTTTAATTAAAAGCTTGAATACGCTGTGTCATTCATATTGACATGTTTTTGCTTTAATATGAGCAATCACCAAAAAAACATGTGCTAAAATCCTCACATTCAAGACTAAATTGTAGTTAACCTAGCCTGGATACACTATTTCATTTGAATCTCAGTTTATAAAATTCACCTTAAAGATGATAAATTCGATAAGTTTTCAGGGAATGTGGAACACGTGACCCTGAGGCTAGAGATAACGAAACCAAGAAATTTACTCGTAGGCCTATATGCGAAAGAGTGATACCGCGTGTAGCTTAGAAGGAATTTCAACGAGTAGGTACGTAGCGATCCGCTTATTTGTCCAGGGAAATAAATCGCTGAATTATTCATCGTCACTCGAGCTGGGGCGAAATGGAACACATGCGTCGTGAGTAAAGGGACATTTTTTTGGAAGGGGAATTTATGCCTTCGACTAAGTGAACGGTGCATGGATAATCACATTCATGGAGGTCGTTGCTCACCTCAATGGGTCAGGGGCACGGTCCATTGTAAACAAAAACAACGGAGATGAAGTTTTTCGAAACCAACGACCCTTTTTATGAAGACATTTCAGATGAACTCGGTGAATACAGGCGTAACTTAGTGGAAATTAATCATGTCTCAATTATTTTTACAATAGAATGTAAAGACCACTTTGTATTTTCCACAAAATATTTTTATGGATGATATTAAATATATTGTGGATAAATACAAAGTGTTATTTACAATTATATTGTAAAAATAATTCAATATCATATTTTAGATGGTTCACTCTTCGTATTATTTATGTCATTCTTTCGCAGCTTATTTCATTACAGCTGTAATGAGAACCCAGGACAAGCCAATTTTGTTAGGCGGAGGTAACTAGAAAAAACAATCAACGAAAAGTTCTTTCGAGGAAGGCGTTGAAGGTTAGTTTGGATTACAAATGGAAACGCTAGTTGAAAGTAGCGCAGCTATCGGAAATTTTAACTGCCCAGGGAAGAAATGGAACTGCTGTGAAATCTGTCCTAAGCGACCTCTGACGGTTCCGCTGAAAATTGGTCGTTGTGAAGTGTCGATTGATGGGAGTGGTCGTTAAGAAGGGTTTCACTGCATATTTATCAACTTGTGAAACGTTTCTAGACCACAGAAAAATTCAGACTCCCCAACGACCCAGATTTCATGATTTCAAGTGATTAAGAACAATATCACTCTACATGATATATTGCCAGTAAGTGGAAGGAGCGGGTTTGGAGGGAAAGAACAAGGGAAGGGAAGAACGATAAGACAAGGACAGGGATAAGAAAATTGGTCATACAATGGCGGATAGGATTGGGGAATTGGCGTGAAGTAAACATTCATTGATAGGATTAACATCTGAGTGACAACACCGTTTTAAAATTTCGAGCTGTTCTAAAGCATTTAGCTCATGTCATTTATATTTGAAATGCAGTACGTTATCTTTCAAATTACTACTGTGGTCACAAGTGGTCACAAGAAAACTCCTGGTAACATTTTTAGGGTCCTAAATACATTGAGGGCCGGTTTTACAATGTTTAGTTAAACTTCACGTTACCGTTAACGGCCGTTTAAGCTCCAAAGTCGGTTTTACAATCGATGGTTAAATTCAAACTAGACGTTAAAGTGCTCGTTACGATAACGGAGGGTTTCCAATGGTTATCTGAGTTAACGTGAAGATTTACGTAACACCCACGTTACTTCACGTGAAGTTTAACCAGGCATTGTAAAACCGGCCCTAAGAAACTTTGATATTCATAATGGGTCAGTGGTAATACGTGCTACTTTTTTCATAGTAATCGAGTGATAACAGTAGCAAATGAACTTATGCACGCACTTGAATCACTCGTTGAAATTTCTCATCATCATTATCATTCATGTAAATATGAGTGTTCCGTTTTTGCATTTTTTTTCTAAATCATGGTTTCCGCGTAGTCCTAAACCAGTTCTGGAAATTTGTACGAGTAAATACCTCACTATTGTGCAAGTATGAAAATGGCATTGTGTTCGATTTAACTCTTGAGAATATTTTCGCGATAAGGAAGTACAACAACATAGCTTGATTACTCAAATACTTTGTTTCCACTGCCGGCTTTTTTATAAAAGAGGCTCGTATGGTACGATGCTCCTGACTTCAAGATAAGATGTGAGGTTTATAGCTCGTCACGATGCCGTTACAAGCAAAATGTGTCGTACAACATGTTTGTGTGATTTTCTGGGAATTAATTGCAAGTGTTCACCTGGCACGATCTTCCTCTTGTCAATAAAATACATCAGGTATACTGCACCTGGCTAGTAGCAGTGCCGTAAAAAGGTATTACAACTGAAGGCTCTGGAAATACTTGGAAAACTGGTAGTGCTGTGAAACCTAGGTGTTGGTGTAATTGACAAAGTGGAATTTTATAACATTTTATCATCCATGCACGAACATGTTGTAGTCACTTCATTTGTCACTGAAGAGGGTCAGCTGAATTTCAGCGGGATTTCTCTTTAAGATCGAAATTGACGCAGAATGTGTGTCAAGCATTTGCGGCCAAGCTGGAGTTAATTGACCGCTGTGACCGTCACCTCCGTTCAAAATGTCTCACGATTCTCAGTAATTGCCAGACCCTCAAGAGAGAGGCTTTTACTCGATGGCTTTGGAGAGTAACTGGCGGAGTCGCGGAGCGTCAGTTCTTTTTATGCATCAATGTGTTGTCATCTAGCTGTCGTCCTCCGTAATTTGGGGATGGATTGTTTACGCTTGTTTGTCCCGAGAAGCCAACATATTCGGTTGCAGTCAAAAAAAATGCGTTGGACAGAATAGAATATTCATTGATTGTTCTGGGGTCATGCTCCTTAGCACTTTAAGTGCGACAGGACGTGATATCACGTCATGGTTGTCTTTGCGGTGGTGCTGATGACGTGATATCACGTCATGGGTACCGCGAGTGTTCCAGCTTTCACTAGGGAACTTATTCTAGGACCTCTACGAAAGCTGGAACACACATGGTACCCATGACGTGATATCACGTCATCAGCACCAGAGTAAAAGCAACATGACGTAATATCACGTCACTCCGCACTCAAAGGGTTAAGAATAAAAGAAATAATATACGTCGTTATGCGAGTGGATGAACAATAATAAAAAGTATAAATGGCAAAGACGAACGGCACAAGGTTGTACGAAACATTCTATTTCTATATAGAAATTATAGAATGCAAATAACAAGCAGTTTACAAGTATGAAAGGTGAAATGCGAATTATTACGTATAATGAAGTTATAAATTCAGGAAACAAGTCCATGATATAAAGATACAACCACAACATTAAGAATCAGAAAGTAATATATTAAAATATTTAATTTTGAATATTGAGAGAGAGGGAATATTTTTTATACGTTTTCGTAGATTATTGGCTGGTTGGCTGGCTGGTTGATTGGTACACTGTTGGACGTGACCACTAGCGTAATCTTCGATGAACACTCACACGCACAGAGAGCAGCTTTCACCGGAGGCATTAGTGAAGAATGAATCATGGTCTCCTCACGAAATTTTGTTTGAATACCGACTCCGTTATTTATCGCTGGCACGTTTTTTTATTTACTAGATGAATCATTTTTATACCTACCAAAACTTTCGAAAAGTAGTCAGTTTATTTTCATCCTAAATAGTGTACATGCATGGTTGATGGATAAACTCAAAGAGTGAAGGTTTTGTTAGCACACTCTTAGTTTCTGGTCTGACTGCACATTGTAATCTGACTTCTTCTGGCCTGCGTATTGCGGCCTGACCACTAGCGTAGTCTTCGATGAACACTCACACGCACAGAGAGCAGCTTACACCGGAGGCATTAGTGAAGAATGAATCATGGTCTCCTCACGAAATTTTGTTTGAATACCGACTCCGTTATTTATCGCTGGCACGTTTTTTTATTTACCAGTTGAATCATTTTTATACCTACCAAAACTTTAGAAAAGTAGTCAGTTTATTTTCATCCTAAATAGTGTATATGCATGGTAGATGGAAAAACTCTTAAAGCGAAGGTTTTGTTAGCACACTCTTAGTTTCTGGTCTGACTGCACATTGTAATCTGACTGCTTCTGGCCTGCGCATAGCGGCCTGGGAAAGGTTAGCGGTTCTAATTTCTGTTGGGATGAGTGCTGCATGCCTGTTGTGGAATCATCCCGTGCCACACACACTAGTGGTGAATCGTAGGGTACTTTGTAGGTCAGGGTGGCTACTGATATCCAATTTTCAAATTCCCTGACCTTTCCCTGACTTTTCCCTGACGGATTTACCAATTTCCATGACCGATCGCCAAAAGGTCATCTATTATTGGAATTTTTTTCTGCTGAATTAAATTTTAGACGTCAGCTTTAAATTTTCTACGGCAGCTTTAAATTTTCTAATCATCGTCTCGTATTAATAGAACTGCAAGCATGTATTTACTATAAGCTAGTGTGCTCCAGCTACTTTTCGAACCGAGCGTCGGAAGTTAAAAAAAAACGCGAGGTAAAATATTCCCAACAACATGGCGTCAGATTACTTGTGATGAGCGTAAAACATTGTGATCATTATTCTTAATACAACTAGGCAAGTATCGCAATAAGAATATACAAAAGGGATACATTGTACGTCTGATTCACAACTAAATAACTAAGATTCTCAACAAATAAGATTCACAACTGAATACTCCACGAATTGATGGTGCTTATTCCATGCACGTCAGCGACGGCCATTAGTTTCAGTTGGTGAAATAAAGGGCGGGAAAGACGCCGATAAGCGTAATGGTAGAAAAATGACGAGGATTCCTATTCCAGTTTCTCCCTGACTGTTACAAAAATTCCCTTACTTTTCCAGAAATTCAAAATTCCCTGACAATTCCAAGTATTCCCGGTTTTCCCTGACGCCCTGTAGGTGTAGATCACCGACATAGTCTGAAGACGGCCGGTATTTTGTACACTTGTGTCGTCCCATCAAGGTTAATGTGTTTAAATTGATCCTCTCCCTAATCGAATACCCCTCGGAGATAAATGTCTCGCAGAGATTAGGCCTCCATTCAAACCAGGGCCAGTGGCCCAGTTCCCAGTATTTTATCGCCAGAATTCTGATCCATTCATCTGTTAACACGCTTGCTTTCTTCCCCCGTGGCTCGGCGCGTATATCACGAAACGACTGGTTTTTGGGAGCTTCGAGAAAGGGGGCGTAACCGACTCACGCGGTCAGCGGGCGACCTCTCCGCCGTTGTGCAACATGCGAGACGGAGCACCTTGGCCGAGCGAAGACGCTTAAATAGTCTCGAGTGCTCGACCAGAGTCACCTTTCATACGAATTGCTTCCTTTTTCGGGGCTCAAGAGAAAACTGTTGGGAAAGAGGTAGCTTTTCAAGAATATTCTCTTAAGGGAATTGCTTAGCCTTTGCACTATCATATATATTATTTCTCAAAGGTGTTTTTTTTATTCGCAACGCCATAACTCTCATAATTCTTCATAAAAATGAATGATTCAAACATCGTTTTAAAGCTTATGTTCTCCGCTATTGACGAAAAATAGAAAAATGGTTTAAAATTAAAGTTTTTGTTAAAAATTTAAAAGTTAAGTTTTTGTTAAAAATTTAAAATTTAAGTTTATGTTAAAAAATGATACAGTGCCACCTGTTGACAGTACAATCAAATAATATGTGGGCTATGGTTACGTGCTGAAAAGACTGTAGGAGGCGCCATCTATTAACTCATCGTTTAGTTAGATTGTTTACATTCTACATGCAATCAGTGTGACCGTTTACGGTAGATTTACTATTTTCAAGAATAGTGAGTCGCGCAATAGAAAAACTTTTATTGATATAAACCAACGTTAATGGATAAACATGAGTGCACAAATTTAGTGATATTAATGTTTGTGTTAAAGATACATATACGGTCAAAGCGTCAACGATGATCACATTATAACTACTAATATTCTCTTCAAAGAAGTTTTGTAAGATAAAATAAGACACTGTGATAAAACACTCTAATGATCCTGCAAAAGTTTAAAAAAAATCAGTTCTGACAAGCCAATATGTACACATAGATAGCGACTTATTACAATAAGACTGATATATTTATTACTACTCTGCTTAATGAAATATCTTTCATTAATAAATATTTGCATTTACTTATTTCCTCATTATAATTTAACATTCGGTGTTTGATTACGATACTGTGCGAAATATTCGCACGGGTCAGCTGGTATATACTTATTGTTGCAGTGGCAAGCAGATGGAAACTTAAGTCATTCCATGCATACTTAAATACAGCAAGTCCTCTGTATGCGTCCTTTCAATTTACGTCTGATTCGATGTTACGTCCGTGCTGACAAGGGTCGTCGGAAAATTTTTCCCTGTTTAATGCTAATAACATAGACCTTATGTGCATATGCTTGCGTTTTCTGATAACTGAGGCATAATGTTCTTATCTGAAATAGCTATTTTTTCCTGGATGAAGGCAGAAAAAAACGAATTTTGAAATTAACTCCTTGATTTATCTTGTTATTAAACTGGTCACGAATATCTGGATCCGTTTTACCTTGTTTCGACTTACGTCGCTCTTCTTCAACCCGCATCTCCGACGTAAATCGAGAACTTACTATAGTATTATTGACCTAAACTGATCATACTTTTAAACCAAACACCTTTGTATGATCAAATTGTAAGTAGAATTCATATTTTCTTAAGATTAAGTTGTTTCTCTGTTGTTATTTATGAACTTTTTTCTATAGAAACCATCGCTTGATACTATAGAATTCACCAAAATAATCGCTATATTTTTAACAA
Source organism: Ceriagrion tenellum (assembly GCA_963169105.1). Taxonomy (NCBI): domain Eukaryota; kingdom Metazoa; phylum Arthropoda; class Insecta; order Odonata; family Coenagrionidae; genus Ceriagrion; species Ceriagrion tenellum. The sequence continues at coordinate 44,248,224 of OY720643.1, read as the reverse complement.
TACTGGCTTATTATTTATGTCAAGTTATTCGTTATTACTCAAGATATGTTAATTAGAAATGATAAATTAACATTTCACGAACGTGTGCCTACATTGATGTTAACTGCTTCGAGGTAACAGGTCAAGGCTGAATACGCACAAAAGAGAGATCTTTTAGCAAAATTAAAAATACTCAACTTCCACAAGTAGTGATTGAAGACCATAATTGAAGGTAAATAGAGGATAAGGTCCCAGAGGAAGACTCAGGAATAAGTTCATGGACCAAATAAAGAGGTAAGAACAAAGGAAGAGATACCAGGAGGGAAGGGGAATAGCATTTGATAGGGAAGAGTGAAGTGCTTCAGTCAACCAATCTTAGGATTGAGCGACCTATGATGATGAAGCACTGAATACTTCCCGACACACTTGACAATATTGAACACTTCCTTCAGTACTGCTGCAGTTTCTCCGTGACGTCTGGCTTCCTTCCCGTCACATGTCTCATAAAGTACAATATCCACGTATTTCTCTGTAACTTATGATCAATTTGTGCCGAAGATCTCCGTCAAAGACTACTTGATCATGAGGCTCATTAATGTTGTTGATTTCTTCGTTTTTATCGTTCAAAACCATCTCAAAATTTGTCTTTAATTTTTTTAATAGTGATATACTAGTTTTGGTCGCAACTCCTAGATCGGATATATTCTGAGACAGGAAGGGCTTTTGCTTACATTACTCTGTGGAAGGAAAAAACGCGAGTAGCAGACCCAGGAGGGATTTCATTGATCAAACCATAGGGGATCTAGGCTGCCATTTACACGTGGAGCTGAAGAGATTGGCAGGAGACCGCCGAACTTGGAGAACTGTTGCAAAACCAAACTTTGGGTTGACTACCAAAGAAGAAGACTAGTTTTGTTGGCTTGAATGGAAGGAGAAATACCTATTCCATTTTATACGAACGTAAACATCGTAATAAACATTTGCGGCACAGCATTAAAGAAACTAGGTTTTGTTAAGCGTATAATAGGAAGGTCCTCGGATGAAAAAGTCAAAGAGAAATGCGAATTTACTCTGGTTAGTCTACACCTCGAATACGCCGCGAGCATTTGGGACCCTGGTCATAAAGATTTAACCAAAATAATCAATGAAATACAAAGAAATGAAGCACGCTTCGCTCAAAATTGCGACGAGCGAACATATAGTGTCTCACAACTTTTAGAGGGATTAAATTAGGAGCCCCCAGAGACTCGGAGGCTGCACGCTTGGCTTAGGTTGCTTGAAAAATTTAGACTTGGTGTGTTTTAGAGCGTCACTGAGAATATTATCATGACGCCTTTCTTTCTGCGCATAGTTAGCGACCAAACTGAGCTCCTTCAAATAAAAACTGAGCTCCATCAAGTACACTCTCATTATAAACCACGATTTATTATTATATATCGCGATTTAACCTCCCAAAACCTAACATATTTACAAGGCTGATGACATAGAACCCGCTGCCACACGCCCATGCGGCGGCTCTCAGGGTATTATGTAGATGTGGAAACCCTGGACACCTTGAATTTTTTCACTTTTCTGCTTGGCATACGTCCTAACTCTCATAATCGAATTCACAAAACTTATTCTGTTCCCTCCCCTTTCCCGCTTACCCCAAGCGTCCTCTCGTCCATCATGGCCGTCAACTACACCCCTCATCACCGGTTCCAACAACCATTTAGTTGACTATTGGCTATATATTAAAGCATTGGTCTAAGATTCGCCCAGTTTGCCCGGAGGATGGCGCAAAAATGAGTCAAATTTACATTTGAGGTAGGTTGAGCGAAATATCATTTCTCCTGGAAATCAATGAATTTCGCTCTATAAAAAAATTTTAAACTTCCAAAAACATCAAAATATTAGCCCCTTACCGAACAACTTTCCGAGAATTTTGATGAAAAATCCCAGCTCATTTGCATGGGAAATGGCACGTGTATGCTCTCCAGAGAGACCTTTTTTTAAAAATGAGTAATTTCTAACTCAAAAAAACTCGACAAATAATTAACAGAGTGAAGTTTTTATGTTTCCTCAGCTTGATGAAACCATGATGTCAACGCAGTAATCATATCAGAATCGTAAACATACCTTCCATTGTGGAAGAGTTTTAAAGGTACCGCCCGAAGAAAATGAGTCAAGTTAAGGACTTATTTAGATACTGTTATTTAGTGACATCGAATTTCAGTCACATAAAAGTCAATATTTTCGCAATTAATATTACAATGTTTATTTTATGCTGCCCACCGCTGCATACAGCAAAACGTTGAATTCGAATATGGTCTCCGTTATGACTAGACTAGGCTAGATCTCGCTCAGACTACCTTAATGACATCGGAGCGAGAATCGTGAGTCGTTGAGTGCACATTTTATATCACTTTTCAAGTAAGCCGAAAAAAATTCTTTGACCACGCTTCACTTAATTTCATCAATCTATACTGAGGAAATAACCATGCATGTCGTACTTTAAGTAATGCTTGAATTATATTTTCGTCTGAGTTAAAGCGTTGCTATGGCCTCAGTTAACGGCGCGGATTGGAAAGTTAAGCATATCTAAATAGTATTAAAATGCGTGTTTTTTATTCGGCACAATCGCACAATATTCATGAGGTGCCATTTTAATAATTTGAAATGTATGTTTTCTCGTTTAGGAGAATATAGCTGCATATATCATTGGATTATTTCGAAATATATGTCAAGTGCCATAATTGAAATAGCATTAAATTATCAAGAAACAAAATGGGTACCATGTAATTTTTTTCTATCTAATTTATTGTGATTACTATAATCAATGGTCGTTCAATCCTAAGATTGGTTGACTGCCGCTCTCCACCCTTCTGTATATAATACTAGTTCCCTAACCTCCTGTTATCATCTCTTCCTATGTACTTTCCTCATTATTTGGTCAATGAAACTATTCCTGGGTCTTCCTCTGGAGACTTTTCCCTCTATTTTGCCTTCAAATATGTACAGTCACTTTCATAAAGTATCGCGACACTTTATGCTAGCGGTTTGTATAGGTCGGCTTTCGAAGCTGGAAGTACGTTGACTATCCTGAGCCATCTCTGTTGACTATGAGCATTTTCAGGTACAGTATGATATTTATTGAAAGTCAAGAGGGACATAGCCACCAGAGATAGTTCAGGATAGCCAACTTATTTCGAGCTACGACATCCGACCTATACGAACCGCTAGCGTAGTGTTTCGCGATACTTTATGAAGTGACTGTACATCACAAATCCATTGTGTCTCAGGGTGTGTCCAATCCATCTGGTTCTGCTTTTCTGTATGGTGCTCCATGTGGTCCTTTCCTCTTTCAATCTTCTCTACACTTCATCATTTATTACTTTGTCCGTACATTTCATCTTCAGCATCCTCATTCAGCACCAGATATCGAAGGCTTCTAGTCTTTTCTGATCATCTTTTCCATTGGTAAATTTTACCAATCCATAGAGTGCTACTCTCCCCAAGAAAGTTTTTACGTATTGTTACCTGGTTTGTAGTCCTATCTTCTTTGAGTACGGGTGGTTAGTAATAATTTCACAAATGCAAAGTTTCATGCAAATCGGCACGAAAGCGAATATTGCTTCTACCTATCTTAAGAACCAAACTGTCTTTGCTACGGAGCAACATGCTCCCATAGCAACGAATCTTCTGGGACAGCCCTCTTACGGAAGAGCAATGTATTCATGAAACTAGGGTATTTTTCGGAACGAACAGGAAATCTAAGCCTTTGGTGATAAGATAACGTGCCTCGATTGATGGCATTCTCCAGATAACGAAGTGAGCACATTGTCTCACTGACCTTATAGATATAGAATTATTACACTAGTTGCAAGTCGTTAACTCTGCTACAATCGTGTTGCGCAACCAATAGGATGAAAGCGGTGGTGTAAAATTTACTCTTAGAAATTCCGTGATTGCCAAATGGAAATGCCACGATCACTTAACGTGAACTGATAAACTCGTGTCTCTTGTGTCGTCACTTCTGATTTTAATCTTCATTCAGCGATCCATTAGCCTCAAATACTCTCCTGAGAACGGTGAGATGCTCCGGTTGCTAGGAAACGGAAGCTGACGAATCGACATGCATGCTTCATATCGGTAGAAGTGAAAACATAGGTATAAGTTTAAATGTACATTAATTATTCTTGCTGGAAATATTTTCATGAAGATGAAATAAAATTCTACGATGAAATTTTAGATAAATTATGAAAATCCATTGCCAATTTCGTTAGTCGTGTATAGTGAAACCTGTATTTAGGTTATGGGAGCGTAGATAGTTGGATCGTTTGATTTCTTAACCATAATTTTACCTCTGGAATATTTTACTGGGAGGAATGCCATCATATACAGTTAGAATGCTGGGCTGCATCTTCTAGGGAGACTTAATGTGCTGGTTTCCCCGATTCCCCGGTAAACTTCACTCTTTGTGACTGTTGATGCCGTTGCAATTTTCTTGATCTGTGCCATCAATGCCTTCTACTGAGACTGCTGTCTCTTAGTAGTGGGGAGTCAAATTCGGGTTTCTTGCAGAGATCGGTTGGACGGTCAAGAAAATTTTCCGCGAACCAGCAATCTACGGTACGGGAGTAGAACATGATACCACTGGTCCTAATCAAACCCTTTATCGGATAAAAAGGACGCATTTTTATCCAAGTATACAGAATATGAATAAAATGACACACATGTCCATTCTCGGTGGAACCACCTTGAAGAGGAGACCGCGTCGGGAGGGAAAATTTTCGTTAGAATACATATTGAAAACAATCTTCGTATTTTTCCTGTTTTTTTAATTGGTTAGATTTTATATTTTATTAGAATTTATATTTTCGTCTGAATTAAAGTGTTGCTAAGGCTTCAGTTAACGGCGCGGATTCGAAAGTCAAGCGGAAATAGCAGTGAAATACGTGTTTTTTAACGCGTTTTTTAAAGCACGTTTCGCTGTTCACTACATCTTCAGGCTTCATGTTTGATTTTAGTATTTTGAGAAGTCGTTAATAACCGGGTGAGATATAATATGATGTGTACTAGAACCATCTGGTATCTATACCTCATGGACCGTGTGATTCATTTTGAGAATTCCACAATAATTCTCTTTGCTTGCATGTAGCACGCGGACTCGAGAGCTTTCATTGGCTTTGTAAGGATAATGCATTCTTATTTAGTTATTTAAAGAATATCATCATATAATAACTACCCCCTTGCTTGCAAACTGCAAGCACCCATTTACTCGTTTGAAATATTGTCACGAGCACGCGTTCAAGACTGATTTGAGTGGAAACCCATAGCCATAGAAGCTATTCGACTTGTTCGGAATAAAATCCCGTTTTTTTTTCATTGTAAAGTCAAGAGTTTGTAAAAATGATTTGATTCAACATTACCGAACTCAGCTTACTTTTCTACCCTAGCGTCAAAGGATATAAGTTTAAATCTCTGTCAAGTCGATGATTTTGGCGGATTTTAAATTACTGTTTTGGCCCCCTATCTTTTGCAGTAATTAATTACGCAATCCATAAGTTAGCTCAAAGCATTATGATTAAAACGTTTGGCTAAAAACATTCTTTAGGGGCCTCTGTTCCGTATATAACTACACTTATGAAACGGCATTTGTAAGGTGGTGGTATGCCTTTTCTGTGCCAATTTTTTTAGAATTCTGCAATGATGCCACCTGAGCCTGAAAATTTTCCGTTCATGTGTGTTTTAACAACTTCCTGAACTTTACCCTCAGTGATTAATAGAAGGGAGGCGGTTACATTAGTTCTATTTCCATCCGCGCTCTCATCTCAAAATTTCATTCTGTTTCCTGTCAATTGCTCTGTAAAACGTTCTTCCCTTTGCTGTATAGATATTAGTGATATTAGGTTCTTATTAAAACTTTTACATGCGTTGTTAAGCAGTTGCTAGCTTTCTGTACTTTTTCGTTCACCCTGATTAGTGTTTATTTTATTTCATTTCTTTTTCCCAAAGATTCGTTTTTTTGTGTCTCAAATTTGCATCAGAAATGTAAAAGTTTCGAAATGAAAGTCTATTCTTATTGCGGAACTGAAAATATTGAAACGATGGACAGAAGACACGATGGAATATCCCATTGGTGAACCTGAGGAATGAAATAAAATTCTTATTGGTTGCTATGAAGACTCAGTAAATAATAGACTGTGCTTTTGATGCATTTAATAAATTTGTATAACAATATTCACCGCCATTTGCCTTTACTGGCTTTTGCTTGGGAATTATAGAGCTTCAATGAAACCTAGGAACCGCCGAGAAGATGATAAAACGCGGGTCTTTTTTCGAACCCGCTAAGGTTAATTTGCGTAAAAAATTAGTAATATTAATCCATACTCATTAAATAAAACAAGCCGCCTGAAAGAGTTAACTGAGCTGTTCAGAAAAGAGTAAAGTTTCCGTTTTAGATTGGTTTTTGAGCGTCGAACATTAAAGCGCCCTAAATCCATTCAACTTCAAAGAGTGGCGGATTTACAGAGGCAAATTGCCTCTAAACACGCTATATTTCACGAGGAAGAGCGTGACTGGTCGCTAACAGAGGCTGAAACTGAATCACTTGTTCCAAACATCGGGGGCTAAGAAGGAAATTCCGTAAAGTGAGGCTAGCAATGTTCGGCCCTCACAAGTCTGTCTGATCTGATTGCCTCCCCGTTATCACTTCGTAGTTGATTTTTCCGAGTCATTCATGCATTCAGTCGCACCGATAGTTCTTTATTGGCTCTTTATATGAATTGATCGTAAAAAAGGTGAAAAATTGGTAATCTAAGTGGCTTTTTGATGATAGAATTTGATTTGATTGATCACTTTTGATAAATGATTTCTCACCTTATATTTCACGAACATTTTCCCTATTTTTTACATCAATGAGGAAATTCATTATAACAGTTCTCATTAAAATTGAATTGGTACACTTCGTAGTTTCACATAATGTCCAGTATCTCAGAAAGAGAATATTCCTTAATTTTCCTCAGTTCCTTCTCGTAACTGGGTTTAAGTACTGATTAAGCGCTTTAGTTGTGTCGGAACCCGTGTATATCCATCGTGAAGTGCTTATTTATAGCAAAAACTTAAAAATAGTGCGACTGTTTTCTTTTCCTTTATTGCCGCGTCGTACATAAAGTTCTGTCGTAAAAGCGGCTGATTGCCATTTTGTGGGCGATCCACATGTACAGCGGATCCGAGAAGTGAATTATGGAGGCTTATGTAGCCTCTTAACGTATCGTTTCCATTGCCTTTCTTCTGGACTTAATGATTGAGCAGATTTCTTTCCATGAGAAGGTTGTTATCTTTACTCGTGAAGATTCCCTGCTGAGAAGTTACTTTCAAAACTTATCTACTGTCAGAAAAAAACAAGATCAGTTCATAGCTTGTGGGGAAAGGTTTTTTTTTGTATTACTGGTTTAGACAAGCTGCTCTTTGAGATCTGTGTAATTTCAGCCTGCTCTGGCAGTTAATCTTTCATGCGGCCGTTATCTATGCTTCGCATTGGGGAAATCCACATAAAACCCTATGGAGTAATGTTACTGAGTTGACGCAGTTTGAATTGCTGTGTGTACCATCAACCCTAACTCACAAAGGGAGACGTGGCCTTCAAGATACGTTTCAAGACTCCTTCCACATCTTAAAATGGAGCATTTAGCATCCCCTTTTCTGTTCAGATTATTATGACGTGAAATGTTTATTTATGTACCTGAATTAGCTTGAGAAGGAATGTTTGCCTATACATTTTATGGAAAAAACATAAACTAAGCTTCTAAGAGTTGAATATCTCTTTTCGACCCATTAATCTCAGCCGATTTTAAGTGAAAAATTTAGGTCTAGAAAGTGGTAGCTTTTATCATGTACGAAACTCATTCATAGTCGTTACCTGGGCGTTCCCCAGGTGTAGGGGAACCCCTTTGCTCAGAAATCATATCCATAGTCGTTACCCAGGGGACTATCGTCCCCTAACTCTCCCCCAGGCCGCCGATTTCCTGGGTGAGGCATGAAGCTTACTCAAAGCTCCCCTAACGCAGTACTACTGCCCACGCGTGGGACGAATTGATACTATAGTTGTCGCAGAGTTTCTGTGCACTGGAGAGTTCCTCCAAGCCTAGCTGCCCATGGTAGATGAGCAGCGATTGGCTGCCGGCGTCCAATCCCGTAAATCGGTTCTTAGCTCAGTGCGCGCCGCGTACGAATACCGTAAGTGGCGACCCAAAAGAATCGGCGAAAACGAACGCCTCGCCGGCTCGCCGCGGCCTGGTAGAAGAACGGGATCCCTTCTTGGAATACTAGTGAGAGTAAGGAGAACGGGGGAATCTTGGGAAAGATTGTGCGTACACTATATTTCTCGAATATAAAGTAAGCAAAAATGAGGATGTGAGGTGGCCAATGATAGATACCTTTGGATGCCTCCTCTGCAATTTTCTTTACGTCGTGACGAAGGTAGATCTTAGCGTGGAAATGTACTTTGTACGTATAACCTACCGTAAAGGTACACCAAATCCTGTATTCATTGTTCCGCGAAACAATCAGTATAACGCCAGTGGTTGCGATAAAATACTTTATACTGATTAAAATGGTAAATATCGCGCCTAAATACTGATTGATTGCGATGAAGTTCCTTTATTTCTTCATCGAAAAGAAAATGTCATCGAGATAAGTAAAGCATAAAAATAATTTATTGCCGTGCTGGAGGTTGAGGCTCAATTCTTGCGTGAAGTAAAAAACTGAAATCTTTGTGATGAATTAAAATCAATTGTTAAAATCGGTCATTTATTTATATTAGGCCTCGATCATACCAGGAAAAAAATGGGAAAATGTCCTCCAACGGAAACCGCGTAAAACTGAAGCTTCTTACCGTGTTCTGTGAAGGTTGGTGCCGATTTAGAAACAGCATAAATTAGAATCCGCGTTGCGGGAAGCCGCGTTCGGAGAAGTTTCACTGTACTCAGGACGATAAACTACTTTTTATCTCCATTTTAATTGGCTATCAGATAATCCCCTATTAGAAAATATGCCCAAATAGTTGAAACAGCAATAAAATGAAAAATAGCTCATTTCCAAATCGTACGACGTTCCGAAAATGATTGAGTCCAAAATGTGTAAATAGACTATTTCTACTGAATCGGTGATATTTTGAGCCATAGTTTCATCACCTAAATAACTTCTTCTAAGAAACAGCTTTGCTCCTTAATCGCATGCAGCTCTAAGAATTTAGATTCTGAGAAAAACTCATTAGCAGGTAACACATCCCCTAGAGCCGTGAGCACGAACCCCTGAGATATCAGCGCATGACCGTGAAAGGAAAGCTGCGGGGCGCTCGGCAGGTGCCCTGCAAAAGGGAGATAATCCGTGCTGACCCAAGTATCGGAAACAAGTGCGCTCATGGGGTCAGATCTTTATTCTAGAGTTTTTGGGGTTTCCACGAAATTTGTTAATGGGCTTTCTGGGCCCTTGAAAGACTCTCTATGGCTAAACCGTTGCTGGTGCCAGTTCGTTGAGACCTTCAGAGTGAATCTCGTCTTCAGTGGTGCTGTGTCAATCCCTCGTGTTACCATGCCTAAGGAATTTTCTGCGGAGTTACGGGCACGCGTATTTAGCGTTTACCTTTACTTTTGCAAGGAAATGGCGAGGGCAACTCTCCCAGATACACTGAGTGACAATTCCGTAGTAGATCGTGAAAGACTGTGCTTAGATGAAGTGTCGAGTAGCGAACTTGGAGTCAATTTATATCCACACGGATCATCATCAGTGGATTTGTGTGAAAGTGAAAATGACCTCAACGTCCCCAACCGTGGTAAAGTGCATCTGAGTAAATTTGCGGCTGTCAACGCCGGATGTTCTCGCTATGAAAACGGCGAAGCTGTCAAAAAAACAGCAATGGCATGTAGCGTGTCCACCCGCTATGTTTATACCGTGTTGAAAAACATGGGGAAGGAGGAGGAGAAGAAGAAGAAGAGAGGGCCACCTCCCAATAAAAGTAAAATGGACGAATTCGATGAGGATTTGGTGCGTCGAATATTTCTGGATATGTACCACAATGGTATTTACCCAACAGTGGAGAGAGTGAGAATTGCTTTCCAAGAAGCGACAGGATACGATGGATCAGACTCTTCTTTTATGAAGATATTCAACAGCCTGGGATTTATGTATGTGATGGGTAATGATGGGAGAAAACTATTGATGGAGCGCTGTGATATAAGGGAATGCAGGATAAAATTCCTGAAAATCATGCACTCCCACCGTGTGAATCCTATTTACCAACAAACGGTGTATTTAGATGAAACGTGGGTAAATCAAAATTACTGCCGGCGTCACATCTGGGTTAACTCCGAGAGAGAAGGTGGCATGCGTGTTCCAACTGGGAAGGGTGGACGATTAATTGTGACTCATGCAGGATCCAGTGAGCTCGGATTTATTGGTGATATGGGTCTAGTTTTTAGATCCGGCAGCAGAGATCCTTTGTCTGACTACCATAAAGATATGAATGCGGATTGTTTTACCTGGTGGTTCGAGGAACTTTTGAAGAGGTTGGACCGGCCGTCCATGATTGTCATGGATAACGCGAGCTACCACTCCAAAGTGTTAGAAAAAAATACCAAACACATCCAGCCGGAAAAAGGAAATACAATCCTGGTTGCGACATCACAAGGAACCACTTAGTGATAGTAGCACAGTAAAAGAACTGCTTCAGAAAGTGAAAGACTTCGTAGTGAGAAACAATATCACGACATCATACCAGTTGGACGATTTAGCCCTTTCAATGGGCCATTTAGTGGTCCGTCTGCCTCCCTACCACTGCAAATATAATCCCATTGAATTAATATGGGCACAAGTCAAGAGGTTCGTGGCAGAGAGGAACACTACATTTAAAATGGTTGATGTGGAGCGTTTAACGCACGAAGCTCTAGCAGCTGTGACGAAGGAGGATTGGAAAAAGTGTGTTCAACATGCAGAAAATATTCAGGAAGAAGACTATAAAAAGGAATCTGTCTGTGATGAAGTGCCCAAAGTAGTAATTCCCCTTAGCGTTGAATCAAGTGATGAAGATTGAAAAAATGCAAGGATCGGATCAGCGAGAACCTGGCTTCCCGGAACAAAATTGCAGCTTAAACTAAGACATGAACCACCAAAAACGTAAGAGGTATGTTGTGGTATTTTATGACTAAATTATATATGAATCGGTTATTTTTCACTTCGTTACTATTTTCCGAGTAACTCTTCTTCTTAGATCTTCGTTTACGGATGTTTTCTAGTTTCTTTCCCAGCGATAAAAATTTTGGTTGTTATGATAATTAGTCGTAATTTTTGTATTTGTATTTTTCAAAATGTTGGTAAAGAGGATTTAAGTTTTGTTTATTTATCGTGTAAGCACAGTGACCTCCGCCGATGAGGATTACTTTCTAACCTCACTGCGATGACTATTGCAATCACTGCAAGTTTTGACTCGATATATGTAGTAGTTTCTAGTCCAGAGTATTTCTGTTTTAAAGGCCCTCGAGTCGGCGAGGCATAGCGTTCGTTTTCGCCGATTCTTTTGGGTCGCCACTTACGGTATTCGTACGCGGCGCGCACTGAGCTAAGAACCGGTTTACGGGATTGGACGCCGGCAGCCAATCGCTGCTCATCTACCATGGGCAGCTAGGCTTGGAGAAATTCTCCAGTGCACAGAAACTCTGCGGCAACTATAGTGTACTAATTGCAGTACTCGATAATATCAATAACTTTCCGTGGTAAGGCCTTCTGTTTACACACATGGGTACATGTTATTGAACTATCCTCGTATTCCTTACCATTCATATTACATAAATATTAAATTAATATCATAAACATTGTCTCATATTCCTTCAATCATTTTTCATCTACACCGTGAAAAAGTATAGTATATTATTGTTCATAGCGTGCTGGAATACGAGGAAAAGTGAGCATCGAAAAAATCGAGAGCCGTTCAGCGGTACCGTTCATACGTATTTTTCCGCAGCATTGTTGTCAAATCTCTTACCCAGGTGTCCCCTGGCTTGGGGATACCCAGGTAAGGTTTATGAATCGCTCAGCGTAGGGGACCCCCAGGTGTTACCTGGTTAGGGGATACCACTAGAAATACGACTATGAATACGGGTATCAGTCATGGCGTGTGAATAATCTTAAATGAAATTTTATATGAGATGCTTGCTGTGCCCGGGATGCGTTGCGATGCTTCTTTTTCTTTCTAAATAAGCACACATATACAAAGTAGATTCATTAAAATACACAAAATAAATGAGATACAGTGATTTTTTGTGTAATTAATTAAATTTGAAAAAAAATATTGAAGTGCTTTGGGATATACTAATATGTTTGGTCTAACTCTCAAAAACAAATAAATTTATCGGCTGTCCCACTCGTTAGCATGCAATACATACCGTATTTTACAGACTACAAGACGCACTTTTTTCTTTAAAAAAATTTGCTCCAAAATTCAGGTGCGTTATACAATATATTCAATTATACTCGAAATTAATATAAAAATGTCCAGTGTTTGATTTAAAATTCTCGCCCGTCATAAAAATGGCTATATATTCGATGCCGCGGGAAACCTATCTCTATCTGGCAACTCACTCAGCGATCTTTTACCAATGATACACAAGGAAAATATTGCTCAGCCTAAGAAGTAATTTATTTAACCCCTACTGAAAAATGAAAACTGCGTAAAACTGGCCGGTGTGGAAAGAAATTAAATAAAGAAAAATAAATTTTATTGAACTCTTGCCAATTTTAATTTCCGTTTTATAAACGGAATAGCGCAGCTAGTCTAATAATAAAAATGGTAAAAATGTTATTTTTTAAAAAAACTGCTTAAAAATTAGGTGCATCTTATAGTCCGTAGCGTAGTACAGTCCGTATAATACGGTAATTGACCATTTGAAATGCATGAATTATCCGGATTTAATCCACACACTTGAAGCGATTGACCTTGTGCCTTGTTAAACGATCGGATTCGTTGCTTGCTTGTCGTTTCTCGCTTGTTTGAGAAGATCGCGTGCCAACACTCATTTGTTGAAACGACTCGCGCTCCACCTGTTTTACAATGGATTTAATTACACAGAAACGTACAACAACTCACCAAAGTTTCATCGTAATCTGATGAATGTTATTGGAACGCATAGAAGACTCTGTTGATTGTCATTGAGAATGCTAGGCGAACGAGGAACTGTAGTCGTTTGAAATCAAGTGGCATGTCAGTGGGAATGATGGGAATGGGTACTTGGAATGAACACATCATCTTCTTTTGACTTGCCATTCGGAATTGTCGCTTCGATGACGTTTGGAATCAGTTGTTTCACAGCGAGACTGGTTCCGTAGGACAATCGTGGTGCATTAATGTCGCGCTAAAGAATTATTGGTGCGCCGATTTTGAGCAGCAATCTGTGTTCCTCGCTTGTTTGAGAAGCTCGCGTACCAACACTCATTCGTTGAAACGACTCGCGCTCCGTGTATTGTAAAATGGATTTTATAATTCAGAAACCTTCGCGGGCTCGTGCACAGCTACTCACCAAAGTTTCCTCGTAATCTGACGAATGTTATTGGAACGCATAGAAGACGAAGAAACAAATATTCATTTGTATATGTTAGAACAATGTAGGTATTCTTTCATTGTATTGTTCTTTTGAAGCTATGGCTTTGCAGTGAAAATAGCAAGCGAAGAAGTCATCGTTGTCTTCCTGACAACGTTTCTCCTCCTCTCCTGGAGGCGTCCTCTAATCGAAGAAGCCGTCGTCGTTTTTCTGACACTGTTTCTCCTCCTCCTTCTGGAGGCGTCTTCGGGTCGAAGAAGCCATCGTTGTTTTTCTGACGCTTTTTCTCCTCTCCTGGAGGCGTCCTTAGGTCAAAGAAGTCATCGTCGTCTTTCTGAAAACGTTTCTCCTCCTTCTTCTGGAGGCGTCCTCGGGTCGAAGAAGTCTTCGTCGTCTTTCTGACGTTTCTCCTCCTTCTTCTGGAGGCGTCTTCGGGTCGAAGAAGCCATCGTTGTTTTTCTGACGCTTCTTCTCCTCTCCTGGAGGCGTCCTTAGGTCAACGAAGTCATCGTCGTCTTTCTGAAAACGTTTCTCCTCTCTCTTCTGGAGGCGTCTTCGGGTCGAAGAAGCCATCGTTGTTTTTCTGACGCTTCATCTCCTCTCCTGGAGGCGTCGTCAGGTCGAAGAAGTCATCGTTGTCTTCCTGACAACGTTTCTCCTCCTCTCCTGGAGGCGTCCTCAGGTCGAAGAAGTCTTCGTCGTCTTTCTGACGTTTCTCCTCTCTCTTCTGGAGGCGTCTTCGGGTAGAAGAAGCCATCGTTGTCTTCCTGACAACGTTTCTCCTCTTCTCCTGGAGGCGTCCTTAGGTCGAATAAGTCATCGTTGTCTTTCTGACTACGTTTCTCCTCCTTCTTCTGGAGGCGTCCTCAGGTCGAAGAAGTCATATTTGTCTTTCTGACAACGTTTCACCTCCTTCTTCTGGAGACGTCTTCGGGACGAAGAAGCCATCGTCGTCTTTCTTACAACGTTCCTCCTCCTCTCCTGGATGTGTCCTTAGGTCGAAGAAGTCATCGTTGTCTTTCTGACGTTTCTTCTCCTCTCCTGGAGGCGTCCTCAGGTAGAAGGAGTCATCGTTGTCTTTCTGACAACGTTTCTCTTCCATCTCCTGGAGGCGTCGTCAGGTCGAAGAAGTCATCTTCAACTTGAAGACGCCTCCCGGAGAGAAGGAGGTACGTTGTCGGAACAACAACGATGCGGCTGAATCCCGGAGGACGAAATGAAAAGAATGCGTGCTCGCCGCGGAAAACTTAAGCAGAACTGCTATTATCTCAACTGTGCATTAAAACGCTAGTTATTACAATATTGGCCATCAATTTCATTAAAACGAATTGCGTATCTGTGATGTAAATTTAAATAAACCTAGTGTGATCACTATCAGGTGGCTCGAAATATTTTATCTCGTCGACTTTCAAGAAAGATACAAACGTTGATTAAGGAAATCACGCAACTCTGCTTGCTTGTATCACCGTAATTGTTCTCTTCAAAATGAATATCTGAGATGTAGATGTTCTGACCTCATTTCCCAATAGTCTGATGTCCAAGGATCTTCACGTGAGAGAACGCTGTTCGAGAGTCGTGATTTTTCAATCACATTATCTTTTTACTCGACTCCAGGGAGATTATTTTCCCAAATATACATTCAGTGCTAAAAATGAAGTGCCAATTGTTGGTCTTCCGAACAAATAGCGGAAAAATGAAGAGTGATGCAACATATGTCTCTAAAAATGTCTTTTAAGGTCACTAAACGTATTGGGCCAAGTTCTCCAAGAATACAGCGAAATAAATAAGACGGAAGACTAAAATCCTAGGATGAGGTAAAGAAATGCTGAGTGTGGAAGTCACCCTGAGAGGAGAGAAATTTGAACAAGTGGATTCCTTCACCTATCTCGGAAGTACCATTACGTGGGACGGAAGAAGTACAACTGACATCAGGCGGAGAAGAGCCCGAGCTAAGAAGACATTAATGATAGAAACACAACTGTTGTGCTCAAAGAAGATAGGAATACAAACCAGGAAACATCTGAAAAAATTCGAGTGAAGATTGGCGCTTTATGGATCAAAAGCTTGGACCATTTGAAAAGGTGACCAGAAATGACTACAGGCCGTCGAAACCTGGTGCTGGATGAAGATGCTAAAGATAAAGTGGGAGGACGAAATGAGAAATGATGAAGTGTACAGAAGAGTGGAAGTGGAAAGGAAAGTGTTTCAATAAGGAACACTATACTGGAAAGACGAACCAGATGGATTGGACGCACCCTGAGAGACACAATGAGTTTGAGAAGAACGTAATTGAACGTAAAATAGAGGGAAAAGTCCCCATAGGAAGACCCAGGAATAAGTTCATGGACCAAATAAAGAGGAAATTACATAGGAAGAGACACCAGGAGTTAAGGAAACTAATATTTGACTGGGAAGGGCGAGGGCTGCAGTCAACCAATCTTAAGATTGATCAACCAATGATGATGATCTTTTTACATGATTACAGAGGGATTATTTTCTCAAGCATCCAGTCAGTACCAATGAGGTTCCAGCAGTTGATCTTCCAGACATATACGGTCAAGTAAAGAGTGAAACAACTTCTGTAAGATATTGCTGTTTTCAGGTATTCTCGTCGCGTGTTTAGTTTTTCTGACTACAGTTTCTCCCCTTTCCTGGGGGCGTCTTCAGGTCCGTTGGACATTTTGTAATCATCGTTATTATTTATTTCCCGTTGTTATGTATTTCGTTGCTAGTTCAGTTGACCATTATGTTCATCTGCTGGACATAGATTTAAAATGTGTCTCCATTGCCCGCTCCTCGCTGTGGTCCAACCACTCTCTCCCAGGTTGAGGCAAGTGGGTATCCATTTAAAATTTGTGAAATTTGTGGATATTTAACCAGTTCTACTGCTTCTCTGATCAGCCTTGGAAAATAACGATTTTCCCTTGAGAGTACTCTCACTTGGTCAAAGGCAATCTGATGTCCTCGCTCGAACCACGCATGCTCTGCAACTGCGGAGAGGCTGAATCTCTTCTTTTCGGTGGCCCTCTGGTGCTCTTTAATTCTACATTGAATTGCTCTCCCCGTTTGGCCGATGTAGGATTTACCACATCTACATTTTATTTCATAGACTCCTTCATACATTACAGCGGGAATTTTGTCCTTGGATTTTGGGATGATATCTCCAATTTTCTTCGAGTTTGAGAATCTCGTCACTATACCATACTTCCGAAGGAGCCTACTAATCTTTTGTGCCGTCCCTGCGATGCATGGAATTGTGGCATATGCAGGTGGTTTTTCTTTAGGTCTTTCTTTGGTTCTGTTCATTATTAGATCATTTGCTTCCGCCAATTCGTTTTCTTTCTTTGCGGTCCTTAAAAGGACTATATGTCTAGGGTATCCATTCTTCTCTAGCGCTGAGATTAAATGTTGCTTCTCTGAGGGAAGAGATTCGGTGTCTGAAATACTGTAGGCACGATGAAGTAAGGTGTTGATTAGAGAGTTCTTATGGGCGGGATGATGGTGCGATTTTGCATCCAAATAGCGATCTTGTATCTGTATTTACAAGTATATGAGTCGCGGAAGCCTTCAAAGAAACTTCTGTAAGAATTGCATTAATATTGAGACTCAGTTGTACCCATAGATTTAGTATTTAGTATTACCAACCAAAGACCGCCAGGTTCGATGAGTGCTGGCCTAGATGTTCCTGTTAGCTCCAATCCTAAGCGATGTAACAAAAACCTGTTCTTGTTTTGCAAAAAAGAGTTATATGAATAATTGCACGCAAATCTCAGTACTGTTGTTCGTTTTTATTATTTTTCCATTACGTTTGTGACCATGAAGACATTTTCATTTCTCTTAGGTATTCAGGATATTTAGTGTTTGAGGTGGAAAAAAACTGTTTCTACCTTCGCGAGGAACAGATTATAATTTGCGAGGTATATATTATGTCACACTTTTAAAACCAAACAAAATTTTCTTTAAAGGATTTTTCTTACAAATGGATCCAAAAGTGTACAATCTACTACCAGTTAACATGAAAGCTAAACGCATTAATTTTATACAAATGGCTATGCAATAAATATTCACTCAGCCAGATGCAGAATATTTTGTTAATATCATTGTTTTAAGTCATTTTTATTTTTTGTCTATATGTATGGCTGATTTTTAGTTGATTAGGCTAAGTGTACTATACTCCTTAAAAGGCATTTCAGTGATGGCCTATTATTACTGTGAAAGTAATCTCAACTCAGGTTTTTCTTAGAGGCTACCTAAAGCTTTCCTACTGCATGTACCAAGAAATTGTCGTTTGAAAATTGTGTTCTGGAAGGTAAATTAATAATAATCATAAGTAATCGATCCAGAGTGCCGAATTCCTATCCGTGCGGGGAAATTTATTTATTTATTTTTGTTTATATAAAGAAAGAAAACCACATACAGCTGGGGTGCCATTTTATAGTGGCCATGTAACAATACACAAACTTAAGGACATATACTAGCAAATGTTACATCAGGATACATGCAGAAATTTTGGAAATACTAAGAAAAAGAAAAATAGGGGAATGACTACTTAGGTGAAAGATACGAAAGAGAAAGGCTTATAAAGGATTTCAATGAAAGTGCAAAAGGATCTATGTGAGAAGGGAGGGAATTCAAGAGAGAGGAGAGGCGGAAGAAAAGAGAATGTTTAGTGATCGAAAGTCTGGGAATGGGCATGTGGAGTAAAGGGTGAGAACGGGTGGGGCGGGATGGAACTTTGAAATTGATAACAGAGAGCAATTCAGGGCAGTCGATGGTGGAATTCAGAATATTATAAATAAATTTCAAGTCAGCTGTGAGTCTTTTGAGTGGGGAGATAAGGGGTGGAGAGAGAGGATAGAATAGCCTTGATGGACGTATTACGACACTGTGGTAATCTATTCTTAACTATTTTATCAAACAAGTGGCAGACATAATTCAGCGATGAAAGATTAGTTTGAGAAGATATAGACAAGATAGGGCAGGAATAGGTAATAATTGGAAGAATAATGGAAGCAAAGAAAGTTCGAAGTGCTCGGGGGTCATTAATTTCGGTAAAACGATAGAGAAGGACTAAGAGGGACATTGTTTTAGACTTGATTGTTTGTATTTGGGGAGAAATTTCAATTTATTGTCTGTAAGAATACCAAGGTCCTTAATATTGAAACAAGTTTTAGCGAGTGATTACTTAGAGTATAATTAAATTCAAGGGGTCCTTCTGAGGGGAGACATCACACTGCATTTATCCGGGTTTAGTTGAAGCTTCCAAACAGCACACCAATTTGAGGTCTGACGTAAGGCATTCTGTAGTACATGGCAATCGGAGGGTTTTTGAAAGTTCTTGAAAAGTTTACAGTCATCAGCATAAAGTAGGGTATGAGCTTGGGAAGGGAGTTAATATGCAGAAGACTTTGTTGAGATGTACAAAGCAAAATTTATGAATACTCTACGTCCATTTTAGTCGAATATGGCATCTCTAAGTTCTATTTAATTACAGTTAGGTGCACCTACTGTATCGATAGTGTACCCTAGGAAGTCATAGCAGGTGAAACTAGTCGGTATGAATAGATAGTCTTGAGAATAACTCAAATCTACAGGATATTTTTATACAAATATGCAGTGATTACAACAAGTAACATGCAGCAACGCTAATTTTACTGAGGAAAATCTCTTGTTGTAGATTTAAATAAATTGAACTTTTTTGCTCCAAGTACTTGCATTTCGAGTTGTTCTGAGTGATCTAATGGAAAGCTGCCGGCTCAACTTCCCTCAATTCTCTCCAAGCTGTTCTTCGCCTTAGTGCTAACACAAGCCGGCAGACGACAGAAGCGCTCTCAGTCCTGTTATCACAAAATGCTATGCATTAAGTAAACTTCTTATGAGTTGCTCGCGATAAAATTTATGGCTAAATATGTCACATTACTTTACTATTTTCGGAAACAGAGTAGGAATATCCACTAGCCGTCCTGGCAACTGATGGTGGATAAAATTGCCAATGCAGGTATAGATAAAGTGTGCTTTTAAGTGGAAAAGTGCTGAAATGTTACATTTCAAAGAGTACCCGTTGCCTCTGGCACTCCTTACTAGTCCGTCTGTGATGATATTGCGGGTGAAAACAATCGTGTTTTTTATAATATTCATACATTTTTGCGATACATGGGTTAAATAATTGGCTCCCTCCTGGGATAATAAAATTGTATGGTCGACATCCTTTAATACCTCTGAGAATAATAATAAACATTTTTTTAAATAAAATGGATCATTATTGGAAGTTTTGGCGATCGTTGTTCGGTTTGTAATTTCTCATAGGAAATAATCACCGGAAAATTTTCCTTTCCTTGCATTCATTTAAGGTGTACACAATATTGAAAGTGGTTTCAGTATAATGTCTCCTTCCGGGGCCCTTTCTTGGGACTCTCAAAAATGTATAAAACAAGGGTATGAGGGTTAGGTGTTGAACAAAACTAATTTTTTTGAAGAAAATGGACATTTATCGGAAAGAGTGAAAGTGGTAGATTGGTATGTCGTTTCTAATGGGAGTTATCACCAATACTTTCCTATTATGGTTTCGATTTAAAGCATATTCTAGTTTTAAAGTCATTTAAATGTCATGGATAAGTAACGGAAACAAGTGACAAAATATAAGCCGATCGCAGGCATTGACGCAGAAGATATTACCATTCTGACCCATGTAACGTCACGCGGCAAAAGAATCAGACTGAATGAACCGTAACGATATCAGAGATCAAGGGGTGCCGTTCAAGGGTCTCGTAATAGCCGTAGGCAGTCGATGTTCACTCCCAATCCGATGAAGATCGTCGGATAAAACGCTTGTGACCTTCCAATTTCCGCCGACAGCTTTGGAATGGGAACGTTAATTTTCCAACGAACAACTGTGGCATTGATTTTGTAAATTTATCGTCACGAATTTCAGAAACTCATTGTTTCCCGATTGGCGGCAGTGCGAAAGCTTGGTTGCGGAGATAATAGAGTCAGTGTGGACTTTCAGGGACACACGAAGAGAAGATAAGCATTTCGAAACACGCTAATCAATGCATTATCTTGAAGGAAGTGCGCTTCTCAAAATAAATGCTGTTAAGTAGTGGTCCAGAGGGAGAGAGACGGAAAATAAAATGCTAGTTTTGATGAAAGCCTGGCCATTTAATGCAAAAATGAATCATGCTGTTGCTGGGATGGTAAAAGTGATTTAATTAAGCTGTGAAATTTTTTGAGAGCTCTTGGAAGCACGAGATTGTTATGCTGTCTAGGTTTGGGTGTAAATATTGAGAGGATAGTCTGAAGAGGAATGCAAACACAATTACCTGGAGTGCGTGTATGATGATATTTTTGATAAGTGTTCTACTGGTTAAGATAGGTTTTATTAAATGTCAGAGAATCTCCATATTGAAAAGATAAAATTTGGTTAACCTCACTAATTTATTAAAACCGACCCGGGTTTCAGCAACTGACTGCCATTTTCAATTTTCAATTCAAATTTAAATTCAACCTTGAAAATGGCACTCAGTTGCTGAAATCCGAGTCGGTTTTAATAAATTAGTGTAGAATTAACCAAGTTTTATCTTTTCAATATGAATATTTCAAACTTCCGCAAAGTAACGCCTGAAACAGTATCGTTTTTTCAGTGAATCTCCTTCCGGCTCTCTACACTTTCAGGGGCCTATCTCGCTTAAGTATATCATTTTTTGCCGCAGCATACGATCTACCCTTCTTCAGTCCTTCCACGTAACCTATTCTCTTTCTTCCTCTTCCCCGCTTGCCCAACATCCTTCCCTCTATCATATTCTTGAGCAATCCCTCCCCCCTTATTGCATCCTCCAGCCACCTACTCTGCCTATCTCGAATTTCATTAAGAAGTTTCCTTTCCTCGCCCACCATCTCAAGCACTTCCTCGTCAGTCTTTCTCTCCGTCCACCTCATCTTCTCCATCCTTCTCCACACCCACATCTCAAGTTCCTGCAGCCTATTCTCGTCCTCTTTTAGCAGGGTCCACGTTTCTGCCCCATACAACGCTACGCTCCATATCAAGCTCTTTACCAGCCCCTTCTTCACATCCTTACCCAAGGTCCCCGTCATCAGCTACCTTCCCCTCCTTACTACTAAACGCCTCCTTAGTCAGCGCTATTCTCTTCCGTTTGTCTTTGCTACTATGTCCATTTTCTTCCTGCGTACTACCTAAGTAATTAAAATGCTCCACTTAAGATGATATATACTCGCTGTAAATGCCTGCGTCGGAAGGGGACGAACAAAGAGCTGCTGTGATACATCTGCCAGTTGAAGAAATAGTGACTCATTTGCTCCGTCTTCATAATGACTAATATAATATAATTAGCATTGAGAAAACAGCTGGATTTACATCACAGAGCAACTGAGCAGAAGCGTGGGAATGATAAGGAGGTTGATGGTGGTTTTGAGGAGGCTGACTAGAGCACTTTTATGAATTGGTTGTTGAAACAAGAAGCGCCGTCATGAAACCATTTGTGGAACGTGCCATGATATGGATCAGAAACATGGACAGTAACGGTGGCATAATTGATAATCGTAGCTTATTGACTTACATTTTAATAATTTTTCATGTACATGTACATGGAAAAAATAGTGGTGTCCTCCATTCATGCTGTAATGGTATTATATTTTGCCTAAATATGAGCACGTTAGTATTAGAGCCACGGGTCGTTTTGGACGTGGTAACTGCAATTTATGAGCGATTGTTAGATTTAATAATGTTTTAACGAATCATGGATTAGGCTTAAATCCTAGGTATTACTACCAAACATAATGATAACATGAAAATATTTTTTTTCTATTTACAAAAAAGCCTGGGCACACATTCAAATTATTACAAAATATTCATCGTCTTCTATAAGGACACGTTCGAATAGCCTTGAGTTGCAGAAAAAAACGTGATTGGTAATTTTTTTCACCTTTATCTGTTGATAATACTGATTAAGACATTTGTGGAAAGTTTTATCAACTTCAGTTCGGTCACATAACGCTTCTGCTACCTTAAGATATGCCAACAACAATAGATAATTAAAGGTCAATCGCCACTACTATTTGTGAAGAGATGGACAGCATTACGTCGCAAAATTTGACGAAATTTTTAATTTATTTTTATAGTGTGTATTTCTTAATTTGGTGATGCCGGTTATGATTATTAAAAAGGTTCATTTCAAACGTCTATATTTGGGGTGCATCGATGTAATAAGTTTTTTAAATCACTACTGATATTACGTGTTTATTTAATGTAACTAGTGTCTTGTGGAAAATCCATCATTCAGTACTTCAGTAATCGGTAGAAATAAGAAGAAAAATAATGAAGAACACTGAATGAACCAGGGTGACTACTGATATCCAATTTTCATTTTCCCTGACCGATCGCCAAAAGGTCACCTATTATTGGAATACCTACATTATTTGCTGAATTAAAGTTTCTACGGCAGCTATAGATTTTCTGATCATCGTTTCGTATTTTTAGAACTGCAAGCAAGTATTTACTATGAGCTAGTGTGCTCCAGCTACGTCTCGACCTGAGTTTCGGAAGTTAAAAAAATAACGCGAGGTAAAATTTTCCGAACAACTTTTTCGGATTGCTTGTGATAAGCGTAATACATTGTATGTAACAATACAATTGTGATCATGATTTTTAACAAAACTAGACAAATATCGCAATCTATATATATAAAAACGAATGTATGTCTATCTGTATGTCTGTCTGTCCTGTATGCATTACTACAGTTTTAATCCTATCGTGCTGAAATTTTGCCGAGTAATTGTTCAAGGCAGGAGGAAAGTTGTAGGCTACTTTAAAATGATCTCAGGGCCCATAAAAGTCCCAAAAAGGGGCCCTTAGGTGGTTCGCGGTACGTATCGGGTTTTGTGCAGTGGTTTTATTTTTTACTTTTTAAAATTATTTCCGCTCAAGATAGAGAGCAAATATTGCGATAAGGATATACAAAAGAGATACATTGTACGTCTGATTCATAACTAAATAACTAAGATTCACAACAGAATGCTCCACGAATTGATGGAGCTTATTCCATCCACGTCATCGACGGACGTTAGTTTTAGTTAGTGAAGTTTTAGTTAGTTAAGTTAGAGATGAACGTAATGGCAGAAAAATAACGAGGATTTCCCATCCCAGTTTCTCCCTGACTGTTACGACAATTCCCTGACTTTTCCAGAAATTCAAATTTCCCTGACAATTCCAGGTTTTCCCGGTTTTCCCTGACGTTGGCAACCCTGTTAACCTACAAAAATTGTGTCATTTGAAAATGTATATTAAAACGGCTTTTATTCTTGTGTTTTTTTAAAAATCCTTCTGCTGGTACTACATACATAGCGCTTCATACATTGCGTACATAGTCTCTCATCATAGCGGAGTCCCAACGTCCTTAATACCTTCTTTTCTTAAAGTGACTGTCCAAGTGAAAGCGGTCTTTACGGTCCTTAATTAAAACTCTCGAATTTGGCCGAAAGAATTTAATGTGTCAAAATATTAAACATTTTTGACACCAGGGACAAGATAAGGAAATATTCGAGCTGATCTCGTTGCTGTTGATCAATTAACAATAGAAAGTAAAAATAAACAATTTTCGTCACGTGGTGTAACCGTAATGATTTAAAAAAAAATCGAGAGATATTTCATCCGAGGCGGTTAGCCGCGATGAAGTAATAGAGCACTTGCACGCTGGCCGTATTAAGTGGGTCAAACGAATTCGTTCTCAGTGCCGGCATATTAATCATTCCTTTATCTTGCCTTCTCGTTCACCATGCTTCTTATTTCTAGCAGCATTGACAAAAAAGACATTGCTATGAGTTTCGTGCATCACAGATGAATGGGTTGTCGGAAATAGCGGTCAGGGCGCGCTGACCTCCTCGGAAGAATATATGCGGGTTGAAAAAACTGGAAGAAAAACTGTAATATTGAACTGGAATGCGCCTAGATCATAGCCCTGGTTAATAGACTGCATATGTTGGTGCCGTAGAGTTTTTCAGAGTGTGCTCTAGTCGTAATTTTGTGAGGTCGAAGTAAAATAAATTCAGATCTGACTAATGTGTGTGATCAGTGAATGTCATCTGCACGAATAAGAACGCTGTTTGCTATTGGTGCCTTGCGTGTAGTGATGAAGAGAGGTAGAGTTATTTGATTGACCTGTTCCTCGCGCAAACTTGGTGAAATATTTTGTTCAAGCCTCGCACTCATCGGGTCTTACTTATTGTTAACGAAAAACAAATTTTTGCGTACGTCACTTCATTAATTTAGAATAAACGGCGATCCACATAAACAGTTCTCTCCAGTGTTTTCGGGTTAGTTGCGTCAAGTTTTATTCAGATGACGTTTCGTGGCCTATGCTGGCCACATCTTCAGATCAGGTCTGAGTGCCGACAGATGGAAATGGCCCTGTATGTATACCATCCTCAGGTTGGCCTACCAGTGGCGCGACCAATCAGCGTCGAGGACCCCGATTTTGGCGCGCTTTTGCGTATGAGTCTTTTCCAAGCGGCGTTCAGTCTATGCCCATCATCTCTATTGAAATTGTCTGCTACTTTTTCAATTTCAATAGCCTCCCGAATGATGAAAACTTGACGCAGCTAACCCGAAAACAGTGGAGAGAAATGCAATCCAGCGCTGCGAAAGCCTCAAACAGAGATCTACATAAAGGTTTGAAGATGAGAATTACATTAACTCATTTCAGTTATTCGTTCTATGATCACTCCTGCAAGTAGTTCATAATTTGCTAATCTTATTCACCTTCCCTCATGGCAATTCCACTCCAAAGCCTTCCTGTGATTATCCATGAGAGTTGTTGTTAGTGAGAATATGCGCATAGGCTCCATTTTATAATGCCTGTTTAACATTAGCCACTAACTAACGTGGCCTTTACGCTACCTTGATGTTAAATGAGAAATTTGGTTTTGTATAGCACTGTCTGTTGGCGTGAGCAGTGTCAATTAGAGAAAGGACAAACATCAGTTTTCATTTTAAATCAGTATTTATGGTGGATTTAGCGGTAAGCAGTCTGAGTGCTGACGTAAGGAAATGTCTATTCAAAAATAAGGAGCGTGGTGATGTATGGGTCGAAAACTTGGTCATTACGAAGGGAGGATGCAAGTAGACTTGAAGCGTTTGAGATGTGGATGTGGAGGAGGATGGCGAGGGTGAGCTAGGTAGCGAGGAAGACGAACGAGGAGGTATTGGGTATGGTTGGAGAGAAGAGGGAGCTAGTAACGGACGTACAGAGGAGGCAGGAGAGGTGGATGGAGGACGTTTTGAAAGGAGAAGGAATGGTTAAGAAGGTAGTAGATGGGAGAACACTGAGAACGCGTGGGAGAGAAAGGAAGAGGATAGGAAGGAATTCTGGACGAAATAAGCAGAGGAGACGATATGAGGATTTGAAGAGGGATCACCTATAAGAAACGGAGTGAAAACGGAACGATGTGTCAGAAATCAGGACGTAAGGATAGGTACTGCCCAAAAACCTACCAATCAGCTGGTAGAGTACTCAAATGAATGCATCGTTAATCGTGGGTCATTGAGTGGCATTAAAAAAAATATTTTCTAGTAAAACGAAAAATATCCTGGAACAAATTTATATTAAGTGTATCTTTTTATGCTTTGGAACGCATCATAAGGACAGTAATGGAAATGCTACAAGAATTAAACTTCAATTTTTTTGAAAGAAGTGTGTTGTAACTAGAGTTTTAGTGTGGTATTCGACATTTAGGCGACATTATATTGTTTGATGTTTTCATTCGGGTATTAGACCCGGCTCGGCACCTTGATTATTTTAACCAACAATCATAGTAACAAGAAACGTAGTTTTTCGCTTCAGATAAACTGTACGTATTTGAACTATTACGAAAAATATGTCATGTGCCTTTAATTTTCCTGTTGAAATAGCTCTTAATTACCAAAAATCTACTTGCATTATTTAACTTTTGTCTATTGATAATGCTAATGAGAACACGTATGTGAGTTTTCAAAAAAAAGGTATTGTTCTATCGACCTATTAATGTATAACCACTTTTAAAGTATCGAGGGTAGGTCTGGAACAATGAAAAAATAATACCTTGCCAACGTTTTGGAGTGTAATGCACTCCATCATTAGGGCTTGGTATTGATTATCATAGGGATTCATATTCAGTAGATAGACTTTTTAGGATAGAATTGCCTGAACTTACAGATTACCTTAACACAATCTCTCCTGAGTCTATATGCTGAAGACGAACCCCTATGATAATCAATTCCAAGCTTTGATGAAGGGAAGTTTTTTACTGGTTCTGGAAAGAGCAATAACCAAAAAAATATGTCTTAAAAGGTCTTTCTACTGAACAATGAAGCTCAAATGATATCGTACTGAAATAAAAGACAGAAAATCTCCAAAAGCCGTAAACAATTGGCACCCTTCGTCAATAAACACCAAATTTGCTGTCTTGGTATGCTGGGAAAACCACAGCAGAGACCAACCACAGCCTCTCAACCAAGAATACCCCCCTGTGTTGGTTTACGGGAATGTTACTTCCTCGCCAGGGACCAAACACAGACGCACACACACAACCAAATACGATCCTTTGTAAGGGCTAATGGGACCTCGCTAAGGATGTCCGGTTATTTACGCAAGCACACTCACAAGCACACAAAATCACTCACTCACACACACAAATGGGCCCAACTTCTGGGAGAATCAGCTCAAAAAGAGCGTGGTCAAATTGACACAACAGTACGAGGGTGGGGGTCGAATACGCGTATTTCGGCTACAAAGTAGCCCTCTTCAGCGAACCGAAGGTAACGCGTCACTTCAACGCAGGGTTAAAGTGAGGAGTCCACTTCAAGTCCTTATTAAGTCCAGGTTATAACCCAAACATCCTTAGCGGGGTCCAGTTAGCCCTTGCAAAGGATCGTATTTGGTTGTGTGTGTGCGTCTGTGTTTGGTCCTTGGCGAGGAAGTAACATTCCCGTAAACCAACACAGGGGGGTATTCTTGGTTGAGAGGCTGTGGTTGGTCTCTGCTGTGGTTTTCCCAGCATACCAAGACAGCAAATTTGGTGTTTATTGACGAAGGGTGCCAATTGTTAACGGCTTTTGGAGATTTTCTGTCTTTTATTTCATTGTCTAGCCGTAAGAAGCTCACCCCATCTCTGTGATGGCTTTCCATGATATCGTACTGTCTACCAAACGTATTTCAAACTCTTACTACACGTGTTTCAACTGTCTAGCAGTCATCATCAGGCAAGACTAATTCAACATTAACAGACATGAGCTTATATATTGGGAGTTACATTGCCCAAACACAGTAGTGGGGGGGGGGGGGTTGGGGATGGTTGTGGTACGGGTAAGGGGGGGGGGGAGTGGATAGGAGGGGAAGACTAAAATCATAAAAATGAAATGACCCTTTGTTCGTCCAAAAATGAGATTGCGTGAAACACCATATTTGCGTCACACTGGGAAAAGGATAGAAGGACAGGTGGGAGAAAAATGGAAAGGGGGGGGTGAAGGGAGAGGGTGGTTTGTTGGAGGAGGTAAAGTTATGTTTCAATGGTGTCAAAAATAGGAGAATGACAAAAAAATTCGTTCTCATTTAATTGGTTCATTTTCTTTCGTTTCCTTTTGACTATTTCCCACTGTTCCGAAACATCTAAACGGTGTCCTTTATCCAGGGAACGGAGGATTTTCACATTAAATGTGGAGTGGTGGGATTCTTCCATTAAATGTTTGGCGAAATAAGACTTAGGATCGCTGTTCACAAAACACCTTTTGTGTTCAGACACCCTAATTTCAAAATTTCTCCCAGTTTGACCGACATAAACACTACCACATGTGTCACACTTAAGTTCATAAACACCCGATTTTAGCAGGGGGTCAAAAGGATCTTTGGCATTATTGAAAATTGTTCCCAGGGTTCTTGGTGTGTAAAAACTCACTCTGTACTTGTCTTTAGGGAATGATTTAAATTTATTTTTGGATGAACAAAGGGTCATTTCCTTTTTATGATTTTAGTCTTCCCCTCCTAACTCCCCCCCTTACCCGTACCACAACCATCCCCAACCACCCCCCACTACTGTGTTTGGGCAATGTAACTCCCAATATATAAGCTCATGTCTGTTAATACTGAATTAGTCTTGCCTGATGATGACTGCAAGACAGTTGAAACACGTGTAGTAAGAGTTAGAAATAAATTTGGTAGACAGTACGATATCGTTTGAGCTTCATTGTTCAACATGCTGTTCTACAACATCTCGCCGGAGAAAGTGGAGTTTATCCACTGAAGATGAATTCCTGTGATTATCAATTAAATACTCTAACCATGGGGTGCAATACACTCCGAAACGTCGGCAAGGCATTACAGTTTCATTGCTCCTGATCTACCCTCGATCGATATTTTAAAAGTGGTTTTCAAAAATATACATCTAAGCAACAATCGCTCCAAACACTTTAGCCAAAAATTATAAAACCGGACCTCAGTAGTTTTTTTACTGGATTTTCTGCCATGATTCTAAGGCGTAGAAATTCCTTGGAGTGAAACTTGGTGTTTTAACTAAAGTGAACTCTCATTAACATTTCTTAAGCATGACAGTAGCAGTAGCACTAATGAGAGTTTCACCATGCCAAGAAACTATTCATGCAGTTGAAAGCTTAATTTCACTCACTCGTCAAATCTGCAGGCATAAGGATGTTTGCCAAGCCTCTCGTTTGGAATTACTTGCCGAGATCCACTGAGTAAACAGCGAGAAAAGAGCTTTGGCTCTCTTAATAGCACTAGTGCGAGCAAATGCATTTTTTTGCAGTATAATTATTTTACATCGCGCAAAAAAGTCATCTAGAAGGCATTTAATATGGTTAGGGATGGCGTGAGGTAGGGTAGGGATTTAAAATGAGGATAATATATAAGATGTGTAATGATCTGGGGATACAAAGTCATGTTATAACTGCCTCAGAACCTTTCGACGCATATATATAAATTTTGTTTTTTAACGTTCTACGACGCAATCCGATGCCCAACCGCCATTTCTCTCTATTTATCCACAGGCTTTCTGGCAACTGCTTTTCTCATATTGCCTTTTCTATTCTTTCTCTCAAACTAATTCTGGGCCTTTTTCTACTTTGTGGATTCCACATAAAATTTTCCTAGGTAATCTGTCGTTCGTCATACAGTGTATGTGACCATACCACACAAGCTTTTATTTTAAACTAGCTGAATTACCCGGCGTTTCTCGGGATCCTACTTCCTTCAAAACTCTTTATATAAGAGGTGAGGAGTTAGTAAGTAGTTGTGATAACAGACTACATTTCAAGTAATTGTTTTATTAAATTAATATTTTCTTCTGCAGAGCATCTATACAATTGTGAGACAATAGTAAGTAAACTATATGACAATATCTCCCATGATCAATAAGAATTTTAAGTCAAATGACTGAAAAATTGACAGAATGATAAAAAATAACATGGTAAAATAAAAACAATGAAATTTGTAAAACTTGTAGAGAGACAATTTTTTGAAACCCTTTACTGTAATCATACTACCTGCACAGCCAGGCTAAAAGAACATTATAGTTAAGTACATAATTCGAGTACTTACTTGTTGAGTAACTGTTCAGAATTTCATTTTCGTTAGTTAAGATTTGATTTAATGTTTATTTCTGTTTGTTTATTTGGTTGTCAAGGAAAATGCGTAAAAGAAAATCGATTGAAAAAGAGAGAAACTTCATTCTTTTGATCATGATACCACTAATTTTATATAGTAATAATAATATAATAATAGTATCATGCTTTCGGGTATGCGATAAAATGAATTTCAACTCACTATATGTATTTAGTTAAAGTTGTTTTAAAAAGTGAAATAATTAACCGCTGCACAAATCCCAATGCTTAAAATTCCTAATCGGTTCAACTAAGCAATATGAATTCCAACGGCATTGACCGAAATCTGGTTGTCAAGCGAATATGGTATTGTTGATTTCACAGAAAAATGTGTGTTTCTGCAGCTAAAAACGCAATTTTCAGTCAATTACGAAGTGAAAAGGATAATTAATTGAAAGAATTAAAAACTTCATTCTTTCAGACATTTAATAAAAAAATTCCAACTCTCTATCTTGAGCTGAAATAATTTAAAAAAGTAAAAAATTAAACCACTGCACAAAACCCGATACGTACCGCGAACCACCTAAGGGCCCTTTTTTGGGACTTTTATGGGCCCTGAGATCATTTTAAAGTAGCCTACAACTTTTCTCCTGCCTTGAGCTATTACTCGGCAAAATTTCAGCACGATAGGATTATAACTGTAGTAATGCATTTACCCGTCGGGCGTTGTTGCGCGAAAAGTATTCGAAAGATTAAGAGGATCTTGGGGGGGGGCGAAATTTAAAAACTTTTTATACCTAAAATCTTCGAAACCTTCGCAAGAGTGTACTCAACAACTTCTTAAAGTTTCTTGGCGATCGGATCAACGGTCTAGTAATGCATACAGGACACACAGACATACATTCGTTTTTATATATATAGATGTCATCAACTATTGTGTGAGTGACTACCATTATATTTCATATTCTCTCATTCGTTATTATTTCCCGCCTGGAAATACTCGCAGATCGTCTCCAGTAACCCACCTCCGTGACATTTGAGTATTTGGTCTGTTTTCTCCTTCATCTGCGATATATCAGTATCATATGTGATAATGCTTCTTACAATCGAATATGGCTTACGATTACAATTATAAACTTACTATTGAATTGAATTTTTTCTTTTTATTAGCTTTGTATATACTTTAGTCCCATAAAATGCCATTCAACATGGATTTTGTGCCATGATTCCCAATCATGAACATCGAAACGAAAGTTGGTGTTTTAGCTTGACTGCACTCTCATTGACATTTCCTCAACCATGCAGTAGCAACAGTGTTAATGAGGATTTCACTATGTCAAGAAACCAGTCTTGCGATTGAAAGCTTAAGATCACTCACTCGTCAAATCCGCGAGCATAAGGATGTTTGCCAAGTCTCTCGTTCGGAATTACTTGCCGAGATTCGCTCAAGAAAAACAGCGAGCGAAGGGCTTTGGCTCTCTTAAAAGCACTATTGGGAGCTAATGCAATTTTTGTGAGTAATTATTTTAAATTTTGCAAAATAGACCACATAGAAGGCATTTAATACAGTTCTGGATGACGTGAGGTAGGGCAGAAAATTAAAATGGGAACGACATTATAAATTCGTAGTGATCTGGGGTTGTGCAGTCATGTTAAAACTGTCCCAGAACCTTTCCAATTTCATTTGACAATTTATTATTATTAAAACATTAGTGCATATGTTGCAACCGGGCCCCATTTCCGAGACGGGAATCGAACACAGTTTTAATTCGTGGATTCTTGCTCTTAATGCCAGATGATCGAATAATCACAAAGAGATTTGGAAAGGTAAATTGCGTTTATTTGTATCAAGTGTTCGATTGAAAAATTAAAGAACCAAAGTGCGTTTCGAATAGCCAAACGGGAATATAAAATGGAAAGGTCTTACAGCCGATAGAGTTTCTCTTTGACTATTCTGAGCTCTGCCAAATAACATTATAGGCATGCAGCAAGAGAAGTCCACCGCATGCATGTTTAAGAAAAGAGGGAATCCAACAGTTTCATTCTTGAAGAGATCGGAAATCGACTACCAATATCCAGGTCACAAAATTTATGATAGATGAATGCGATCAACCATAGAAATGTATTCGTTCAATTTGTCTCCAAAATGTTTTGAAACTCGTGATTTTATGAAACCCCTGTCGTATGAAATTTATTTATAAATGATACAGTAATTCTTTGCCCTAATTTTCCGCCACATTATCGATCAGGTAGCATTCAAAGAGGCCATCAATTTTACAAGCTTTAGAATTTCGAAATTCGGATTATAGAAGAGGTGTCTCTTTTTAAGATTTCAAAGATATGAAACGATTAAGTACCATTTTAATTATGATCATATTATACACCTCTATGTGTATTCATTTTTTATTTAATTTATTTACTGTATCCTCACAACCCCGAACACAGCACATTTGGCCAATTTACTGACTAGTCAATGTACCTAATTGATTCCACTAAATTTTTATTCTGAAAAGAGTTACCGGTAGAAATACATGTACGAATGCAGTAAATGGATCAGTGTAAATATTCAGACAGGAGAAGACTTCCAGTGTCGAAAAAAAATGTTAAGATTAAGTTAAATGGAGATAAGAAGATAAGAGGGGAATAAAATCAGTCATTTACTGATTAACATGGGTTTCAGGGTTTTAGGGCGACTTTCACGTCATTTCGAGACCCAGGGAATAAATTAAATGATTCCCGGCTTCCGGGGCCACTGCGTTCACTACAACGCTACCCAAAACACCCAATCCGCAAGGCAAATTTTTACAGAATTTTTATGAAACCTCTGTCGTATGAAATTTATCTATAAATGATACAGTAATTTTTGCCCTAATTTTCCGCTAAATTATCGATCAGGTAGCATTCAAAGAGGCCATCAATTTTACAAGGTTTAGAATTTAGAAATTAGGATTATAGAAGAGGTGTCTCTTTTTAAGATTTCAAAGTTATGAAACCTTTAAGTACTATTTTAATTATGATCGTATCATACACCACTATGTGTATTTATTTTTTATTTCATTATTTATTGTATCCTCACAACCCCGAATACAGCACATTTGGCCAATTTACGTCGGGTGAATAACAACAACAACAGACGATCACAAATGCCAATACCCTGAGTTAAAGTCTTATTTCCACTCATGCGGGATTCGAACCCGCAACCCTCGGGTTAGCATCCAAGGACTTTACCCTGTCACCACCGGGGTCGATGTAGGTTAAAAATAGTTTCAAACCTCATCGTATTCTGTATTCACCATGTAGGAAATACATTTTGAAATGAAAAGTTAAAAGATTACTAAAAATTATGAAATACGTAAATGTATACGAAAAAATCAAATTATTACTCAAACACAATATTTTGTGGAAAATACCAGCTAGTGACCCTGGTATAAAACCAATTTAAATTGTTTGAAAATACTTCAATTTGTTTCAGTCCCTACATTATTCTAGTCTTGCATGACTGTTGAAAGAATAAGAATAAAAAATTTAGCAAAATTACAAGATTGAAATGAATTAATATTTCAGTTTTTTACGGCAGAAAAGGTTTATGGGAAGTGCATTTTGAAAGCGGGACGAGAATAAACTTAAAAGAGCTGTTCTCGAGTCAGCTGATAGACAAGAACAAAAAAAAATAATGAGTTGTGAAACTCGTATGCGGGTCACTGAATCTTTAAGCAGCTGTTTTCCAACTCGCGTCTCAGCTGGTTTCGACATCCAATTGGTGTGACAACGTCCCAGTAAAAACTCACGCTCACGCGCAAAGCAATTCACAGTGCATTGGTCAACGTGACTGTGATAGTGCCGTCTGCCGTTAGAGATAGAGATTATCTGTTTCATGCCCGTCCACCGATTCGAAAATGAGAGTAACTAGACATTATCTGTGCTAACATTGATTAAACAAATTTACGACGACAGCCCGGGTTATACATCGTCGTTGAAAATCGTAATAGATCACTTCGCAGTCACCATCTAACATTTTTTTTCGACACTGGAAGTCTTCTCCTGTCTGAATATTTACACTGATCCATTTACTGCATTCGTACATGTATTTCTACCGGTAACTCTTTTCAGAATAAAAAATTAGTGGAATCAATTAGGTACATTGACTAGTCAGTAAATTGGCCAAATGTGCTTTATTTGGTGTGATGAGGATACAGTAAATAAATTAAATAAAAAATAAATACACATAGTGGTGTATAATGTGATCATAATTAAAATGGCACTTAATCGTTTCATATCTTTGAAACCTTAAAAAGAGACACCTCTTCTATAATCCTAATTTCTAAATTCTAAAGCTTGTAAAATTGATGGCCTCTTTGAATGCTACCTGATCGATAATTTAGCGGATAATTAGGGCAAAAAATTACTGTATCATTTATAGATAAATTTCATACGACAGGGGATTCATAAAAATTCTGTAAAAATTTGCCTTGCGGATTGGGTGTTTTGGGTAGCGTTGTGGTGAACGCAGTGGCCCCGGAAACCGGGAATCATTTAATTTATTCCCTGGGTCTCGAAATGACGTGAAAGTCGCCCTAAAACCCTGAAACCCATGTTAATCAGTAAACGGCTGATTTTATTCCCCTCTTATCTCCACGCTAGTTCATTAACTTCAAATTTTAAGTGCTTGTCAAATAATATGGCTACCAATCCCATGTGCCACAAGTCCCGTGCCTTATTATACAGACACTAATTGAATTACATTCTCATAAACTGACAGATAGCAAATTAACACAGTAGACATCACGTTCAGGTATTCTTTTGAGTAATTACAAGAGCATAGATTTTTTAGCCTTGGCTAAGTTCCATGATAAAGGGTGTGCTGTTCTTCCAGTTAAAACATTCTTTATGTTTGTAATATGGCCGCGAAATTGGCCAAAAACGTATGAATCAGGCGGACGTCTTTGTAAGTTTAGGGGACTATCGGTTCATTTTGAGTTATAATAGTCGAAACTAAATCTCAGCTTGATAGATGAGTATACCAATTAAATAATAAATTAAAATGAATACTCACATTTTGTACTCGTAGTTTGACGTATAAATTAAAAGCAAAATCCGGAACATTGAAGATACAGAAATTTAAACATGGCGGGTGAACGTTTTGAAGAAATTGCCATGAGAAAAAGTCGGCCTGGACCGGGAATCGAACCACGGGTCTTTGGTTTGCCGGACCAATGCGCAGACTACTACGCTATCCGGGATTCCTAATTCTCATTGCAATTTTGGTGGATGCAAGGCAACTAGATCTTAGGCCCTTGCGGTCCATCAAAGATGGCAACGCAAGGGGGAAGAGGACTTCAAAGAAGCCACAACCAAGAGTCAGTATCCTTCACCAGCACTTATGCCGTGCTAAGCCATTTGAAATTCATACATGGCGGGTGAATTTTTTGAGGAAATTGCCATGAGAAAAATTAATTTTGAATTTCAAATGGCTAAGTACGGCATAAGTGCTGGTGAAGGATACTGAAATAGGTGCTGGTGAAGGATACTGTCTCTTGGTTGTGGCTTCTTTGAAGTCCTCTTCTCCCTTACGTTGCCATCATTGATGGACCGCAAGGGCCTAAGATCTAGTTGTGTTGTATCCACCAAAATTGCCATGGAAATTATGAAGCCTGGATAGCATAGTGGTCTGCGCATTGGTCCGGCAAACCAAAGGTCCGTGGTTCGATTTCCGGTCCAGGCCGAATTTTTCTCATGGCAATTTCTTCATTGATGATACAGATCAAACAGAAAGTATAATTTTTAAGCGATTATCTAGTTTTCTCTGTAATTATTCAATTACTTCGACTGAAAAATTAAAGTATTTTTTTTAATCTAGGGAAGAGACTAGGTTCAATTGAAGGCCATGGATTCAACTCCCAGTACAGACATCTAGAATTTATACACCGTCCATGTTATGCGATTTATTTATTTTGGCGATATAGTGCGTTTAATATTTTCCTCGAAAGCTGAGTAGCTACCGGCAAACTCATTGACTAGTACTCAATAATGATGTGTCTTTTTTATCTTTTTACATCAAGTACAATTATATTTTGAAATTATAGCTGCTGGAATGTATTGAGAAATCTGTATTGATTAGATGAAGGTAACCGTAGTGTTGCGTAGTGTTAAGATGAATCAAAAGCTTGTTGCGCAGGAGATAATCGATATTGTTTTTTTTTTAGGTCAGATTTGGGATTCTCCGCCAACTGCGTGACGCGATGCAGTGAAAACTATCAAAAAGCCTCGGAAAATGGAATCAGTGCAACCTATCTTGAAGGTAAGATTTGAAATTGAATTAGTATTGTGTGCCATCAAAACTCGCTTCCAATATTCTGGAATGCGCTCTTCTTCCTTGTTCGTAAGCGATGTAAAAATCGATATAAACGTTTCGCTTTGAGTGTATGCAGACTTTTTTAATGGTGCTGAAATGTACGTTGTTCTGCTTGTGAAAACATTAATGGATGCGTACGCGGAAGTGGATCTGAAGCGGGTAAATACCCTTTGCGCTACAATGTATCTCTTTTTAGTTCCTCATATTTTTCCTCCCCTGGCGCCGTACTGTATTCTTTCCCTCGCCCCTTTCTCGCTTAGCCAACATTCTTGCCTCCGTAGCGACTTTCAACATCCCGTTACCTTCCCTTCCCTTTACCCTCCCCCTACCCGCGTATAGAAATATCGCTGCAACTCCCTATTTTCCCTAACTGTACAAATTACCCACTCGTTTGCTTTTAACTCCAAGTTGTTTATGTCTGTGGAGCATTCTTCGTGACTGCGGCTCAAACGCAGCTCATATGTGCATCCTCATTTTTCAAAGGATAGGTACGCATACTAAGGTAGAGATTTCCATTATATCGGGGGATCGGTTTGGTGTGGTGGCTAGAGTATTGGCTTACCATACGGATTGCCAGAGTTTAAATCCTTGCAGAGGAGGATATTTTTCAGAGGAAACTCGATCACTACATGAGTGTCTTGTGGAGGGCTCATAAAGTGCAGTACACGGTTTGTCGAAAGAGACGTCAAACCGCTGACCCCTAGAGCTGGGCAGGCTTGGGGTAGGCTAGTGCCGACGCCGGGTTTCTATCCGCCCTTCCTCCCTTTTGTGTAGAGGAAAGCCGATCCCTACATGAGTATCTTGTATAGGGCACTTCATATATATATGAGATGTCGTCAGTCGGATGAGACATTACACAGTGGTCTCCTTGTTATGGGCAAGCTAGTGCTGGCACCGGGTTTTCTATCCTCCCTTCGTCACTTACATGTCCCCCTCAGCTGCCAGTCGCCTCCTCAGAATTCAATCCGACCAAATCAATTTCATAATTTGATTTACTTTCCTTCTATGCTCTCCGGTCGGCGAAAGGTCGGTATTCAGGTTAAATGTAGATTTTGGCTGAGGCGTCCCTGATACGCAACATTGTCCATAGTTTATATAACTCAGGAAAATTATTCTCGTCGCGTCTTCCATTGATACAGTTATACCAGATGAATTCAAAACATGATGTAAATGTTAATTTTGCCTGTAATCCTTCGCATTATCCTGGGCAAGCTGAATAATATCTGATTTATGTTGAACAGGTGGAGATATAGATTTCATATTGTATCATTCAAATATTAATCTTGCTTGCTTTCATTATCGTTCAAACAATTTTTATTTTTATTCACTTTCCGAAGGTTACCTTTATTCGCCTTTGGGTAAAACCGTTCTTAATCGTTTTCGGCTTTCGCGAAAATGGAAACTTTTTTTCATATCAACTGGAAACTTTGCCCAGACGATTAATTTTCATCTTTTTAACACGAACAGACAACATCGGTCGAAGTCTTAATGTTATTTTTTAGAAACTTGCATCATGAGAAAACCAAGTTAAGGTTTCCTTTTTGACTGAAATGGTGTGGGATTCTTTAAACTAAGATGCTGAGACTTTATTTTGGCAGTATTTTAGGGTGGACTTGAATACTGAGTGAGCTAGTCGGTGAATCGGTTAACGTCTTCCATTTTGATTTTGATAGCAATGGTCTTCATTCCGAAGGAGCATCTTTAACTGACGAGAATACGTTTCTAAATGAAAATAACGGTTCCATTAAACTTGGAAAGCTTGAACCCAGTAAAACGCAATAAAATTCAGCCAAAAAATAATTGTATTTAACAGCCGTCTGTTTGGATGGCGGATGACTTTTTGTCGAAATACTGCGAATATCTGCAATGTTATATTTTCCGGTTGCAAGCTATATAGTGATACGGGATACAAGAAAACGAGGCTATATGGTGGTATACAGCTCAGTGTAATTACGCTAAAGGTTCTAAATAGTCTACTGGCACATCTTAAAATTTAAAAACAATATATAATTACTTTGATTACTAGATTTGTGGTTGACACAAGAAATGAAACAATGGTTGATTATTAAAATTGATCCATAAAACTCTATCTTTAATAGTTGTATATGATTTGTATATCTATAAATATCTGTTGTAAAATATATTTATAAATTTGTCAATCTATTTATGTAAACATTCAATGTATAGTATGGGTAAATATTTTGAACATTTTAATGTATTTTTTGTATTGTCGGATTTATATATGTAATTGTCTCAATTGGAACCTCCACACAAGTCTTTAGCTTTGGCGGAACAGGATTTTTATAAACTAAATATTTAAAAAAATTATAAAAAAAGCTCTAATTTTCTGGAACGATTAGCACTTGAAATTCGGTGAGATTGGTCAGCGCAGCTTAGGCAAAAACCTTCAAACACTCGGTCGTCTACGATTGACGCGGTCAACAAAACAGGATTCTCTACAAATTTGTAGGTATCACTCTTCCTTGCATAAGTCTGAGCATTCTTACACAGTTTTGTAAATATTACTGTCGAGCGTGAATAAAAGAGAATTTATATTATATGTAATAATAATAAAATCTACCCCTCTAGAGTCCTCGGCCATTATGACGGCAATGAAACCTGATGCTTTCAGAGGACTCGGAGGGGAATGTTACTAAAGTAACGATTAAAATAATTAGGCTTCTTTATTGTGGTGAGATTGAGACTTAGGCTGTCCCTTCTTCCTTCTAACCCCTCGTCAGAAAAATACATGAAAGAAGTGTGAAGAAAGATGAATAAATTAGTGGGAAATACTTAAGGAATTGAGGAGTTGATATCCTTGACGAAAAAACTCACTGCAGGAAAACGCCCTAACATAAATAGGGTGTGAAAAACCTGCGAAAACCTACAGACAGGTTAAGCTAATGTAACACGATCCAAAAAAAACAATGCATGAAATGCATTCCACGAGGTAAAGTCCTTTTCCTGCTTATCAATGCATGGGAAAAGTTTCCTTTTTGACTGAAATGCTGTGGGATTCCCTTTCCGAAGGTTACCTTTATTCGCCTTTGGGTAAAACCGTTCTTAATCGTTTTCGGCTTTCGCGAAAATGGAAACTTTTTTTCACATCAACTGGAAACTTTGCCCAGACGATTAATTTTCATCTTTTCAACACGAACAAACAACATCGGTCGAAGTCTTCATGTTTTTTTAGCAACTTGCATCATGAGAAAACCAAGTTAAGGTTTCCTTTTTGACTGAAATGCTGTGTGATTCTTTAGACTAAGGTGCTGAGACTGTATTTGTACAATGCATGAAATGCATTCCACGAGGTAAAGTCCTTTTCCTGCTTATCAATGCATGGGAAAAGTTTAGCCACAGCTTCTCCTCTTTGAGTCCTACGTGACCGTGGTCGACAACAATGATTCTAAAAATTCCGTCGCCCTTGGCACTGGATGCCAGGATGCCTGGCACGACGATGCTCGCAGGCTCTCGGCCTCTCAGCCTCTCTAGCTAAGTGTTTGTCACTCTTCCCTCTCTATCTGATCCATCACAAACTCGAGTCTATTTCTGAAACATCGACCTCTTCGCCTAGGAGATAAGCCATGAGAGAGCGATACACAGCGGGTGCAGAAGCGCGCTACTTCGGTGGCTAAAGATGCAAGTGGATCATTGGCCACGCACCACGGGAATACGGAGTTTACAGCGCAAACGCTCGCAGTTTCCTCCGCTAAAACTTACTTCCTCTAAAATTAAGATCCGCTGTATTGAGATTTGGTGTGCTGAAATTCGCTGTATTGAGATTCGCACCAGGGTTTTTATCAGGTTTTTGGTTTATAAACTCATAGTGGTTATTCACAGCGACTGCGCTAGTCAAAACAAACACCGAATTCCAACTTGTTGTTTGATTGGTTTAAAAAAATCCTGATTTCCCTCATTCCATCCGTTAGCTATTGACAACCAAAATTGTGGTACAAAATACGTAGATAACTCCGCTGACATCATTTTAAAAACACTTTTTAATTGCATAAGAATCAGAATGCTACGGAATTTATATGGAAATACCACATTTTTGACTTAAATTATATCAGTAGTAAATTAACTACACAGTAAAATATGGCACACGATGCATATATTTTTTGTTAATCATTTTCACCAGATTTTTCACATTTTATGGTTAGTTTCATTTGAAAATTAGTTTGATATTAGATAAAAAATAGTAGTTTACCATCAACCCTCCATGATAATCCCATTATTTTATTTAGCACCATGAATATCAGGCGTCACTTTGTGAAAATTTGTTATGTTCATGATGAAAAATATAACTTTTACTATTTTCAGACTTTTTTGTTATTCACCGACCAGGTATCAACACAGTGTGTAATTATCAAGGTGATACACCAAAAATAAGCGAACTATGGTTTCAGACCTCACTTGATGGAATTCCTTGATATCAGGGACAGAAAGATTAACTTTGAAATTCCACATTGTAAAAGATTTATTTACGACCGGTTTCGCCGCAGTGCAGCATCGTCAGGTCCGGCGAAACCGGTAAATAAATCTTTTACAATGTGGAATTGCAAAGTTAATACTTCTATCCCTGACAAAAATAAGCGAGTTCTTATATACCCAATGGATAAGGGCGGGGGACCTTTGTGACCTCCGTAATTTCATGCACCATGTAATTTGAAGTTCAAATTCCGAGGGAAATGGCATGAAAAGGTAAAATGTGGTTGCCCATATCAGATAGAGGAAGATTTTTTCTGTAAGTGTCCAGAATATGATTAAATAGACAACTAAATCAATTTACTGTGGAGCCACCTAAGAGGAAAGGGACTGTTAGATTCAAGATTTGGGATTTCGTGATCAACAGTAATGAATAATGAAATGTCATAAACCTGATGTCTTTTTAAGAACGCTGCAATAATTCATGGTGATAGAGTAAAGACATATTGTGATACTTTCATCGTGATTTGACGTGAAAATACTTGATTGAGGAATGAGAATGCCCCGGGAGATCGGCCCAAGCAGTAGAACCCGCGATCGGTTGATATGTAATTACAGCGGGACTGGTGAAAGGCGGAAGATATAAGGCCTCAAATTCTGTCGCAGCTGTCTTCGAAGAAATAACTTTGACAGAAAAATTCTTTAAGGAGGTTGAATCGGTCTAAAATGTTGCTTTAGATTATTTAGTCTCCACACCACGGAAAAAATAATGAATTTTTCTGTGAGCTGTACAGACCTGGTTTTATGTATGCATTTATTGTTACCGGAATCCATAGCGTTTAGTTGTTTTTTTTTCAAAATATTTTGCATTTCTTCCTGTGAGCGTCGTTAGAGAAGGGGTTTCTTTACTCCCTCGCTCCCAGGAAGGGAAGCGAAACTTGTTGAAAAAGCAACGAATAGCTGCAGGTCTCGGAAGCAAAGAAAAGCAAATTAATAAACAACGCGGAGATTTGCAGTAATAATTTGTCTAAAATAATGCAATATTCCATCGGTGCAAACATTGAAATTATTTGCACATCTTCAAGTCATTCAATACATTTTCAACCAGTTGAAATATTTTCTTGAATACGATTTTCCTCGGTCAAGTTGGCGTCTTTGCGTGATTCGGATGCCTGGCAAAATTATCGCAACTGCCATCAATGTACTCGTGAATATTTGCTTTGGGAAACCTTAAATTTAATATTTTCGATAAATTCAAGTAAACAACAAGACTGGAATTATTTTCTTTCCGAGCGCATGAGTGCTGTCAGTTGAAATGATATGATGGAGATTTTATACAGTATAAGAACGCGATGCCGTTTCATAGGTTTGAATGACCAATGGGCCCTAGCTGTACCGTAGTCGTTAAATTACTCAGTAATCAATACGAAAAATATGAAATACGACGTACTTTCTTCGCCGATAATTTGATCATTGAATGATTGTTTGCTTAAGTAAATTTCAAATTGATAGAGTTATGCAAAAAGGTCATTTATGATGATCATTCTATACAAAATAAGCATGCTCAGTCTTCTTGGCAAGTATTCCGTCAATGTGTCCGATTTTTTGCGCCCCCAGAAACAGGTTGAGGAATTAGCACATTTGCTTTCGCATAATGTAACACCTTATTCAGCCAGCTCGTTTCATGCCTACCACCAATTACCCTGCCTCGCCCATTATTTTATCCCTTTTGCCGAGTGCTTAACTGGCAGGCACCATAACGCGGGCGTCTCATGAGCACCGCCTGCGGCAAAACAGGTTTTGAATTAGTAAATTGGCTGGAAATTCTAGCCGCGTCGTAAGTTGGTTCAATATACTTATTGTTAGTCCTCCAGAGGTGCGCGTGAAAGAATGCTGAACCGGCAAGTCCTTGAATGGGCTTGAAATTTTACCTGCCAATTTAATATTTTTAAATCACGCGTTTCCTTCCCTTTGATCTTTTTATGACAAAGTGTGACGAAAGGATTTTTTTATGGAACGGTTGATTACATTCCTGACTTTTATCTCCAGCAAAATAAAAATGGCCGTAACTAGCTAGCCATACTAATTTTAAGTCGTTACTTTTAATGTTGAGATGAACATTCTTGAACGAGCTCCGTCGTAGAACTAAAAAATTAATTTTGCATCTTAATTTGCTTATGTTTAAGCGTAAAGTTATACTGAAGTGACTGAAATTGAAAGATATGAGAGACCAAAATAAAAATTGCGGAATACAAAGGAGTAATCATGTTAGTACACAAGGTTTGAAGGAAA
The DNA here is from genome assembly GCA_963169105.1 of Ceriagrion tenellum. Classification (NCBI taxonomy): domain Eukaryota; kingdom Metazoa; phylum Arthropoda; class Insecta; order Odonata; family Coenagrionidae; genus Ceriagrion; species Ceriagrion tenellum. The sequence continues at coordinate 44,205,005 of OY720643.1, read as the reverse complement.
TACATTGCCAATTCGTTTTAATAGCATAGCATTAGGACTGAAGAAGGGCTGGGTATTAATTAAATACCGAAGAGGATTTAGAAATTATCAAGGGCTCTGTGTGAACCGTAATTCTACAGTGTAAATTACGTATGAGGCATTTGGTAAATTGCTATTCTCATTTCGGTCAAGTTAATTAATTATGCTCAGGAATTAACAAAACTTTGTGCGAATTTCCACAGAGAAAAAATCATCCGCCTTGGATGATTTTTTCTCTGTGGAAATTCGCACATTTGTGCATTGCGGGTGACTCCGTAAAAGTGGAACTCCGTGGCTAGTCCCGGATAGCTTAAAATTTAACAAAACTTTGTAAAGTATACGTAGAATATACCGGTGTCATCGAATAGTCGACCGATAGATATTCTACATAAAACTTAAAAAGTTCTGCTTATTCCTGAGCATTATGGAAAAATTTTACAAATTAAAGGCTGAAACTATTGAATTAATTAGGCATATATCAGTTAATAGTCTGTACGTACATTGAAGTCAGTGACTATTCGATTTATTTTTTTATGATAGTTAATGGTTCATGTTTTTACCTATGCTAGATGAAAGTAATAAGTTTGGCTTCCAGAATATTTTTGGAGGTACCGGGAAAAAGATCATAATACTCCTGTTTTATTTTTCTTCTCGAGAAATGAAGAGAACGCTAAACCGAGCGAGCTTCAATTCATATTTCTAATCCACCGTGATGCATCTCCGAGAAATATCGCTAATGTATTTCCAAGTTGAATCTTTATCATTCCTACTTGCTCCCGTCAGTTAACCACATCTGCAAGAGCTTAGTACGGTTTGCGGTATAATGTCTATCCTCGTGTGTTTCTGGTTTTTCTTCCTTGATGCAACTCATACTTGCAGACGCGGAATGCAGTCGTTCTTTCCCAGGTGGTCCACACTTCCTGGAGAAATAGCACGACTCTCGGAATGGCTTCGAGATAGACTGAATATCTATTGTGCGGTTGACCCAAATACAGTTTTTGTGCGGGAGATGTGTGCAGAATCCCAGATGTACTTGAGGATACGCAAAAAAAAACAGAGAAATATATGCTGGAGGGATAACGTGCTTATAACTGCAGTGAAATCTCGAGGAATCTTTCCAGTAATTCCACAACAGCGTTTGTCAAACGTGGAGTGCGCTTTAATTGCACGTGTGAGGTTGACTGGCATAATTTCTCGCTTGACGCACAGCGTAAGCGAACTGAAGCGGTAGAATCTCCGCGTTCCACTCGAACAATGACGGCTCATGTTCACGTGCCAGCATTTTATATTTTTATTCCTTCTGTTCGCGAGGCACGAAGAGCCATTTGAAAACTGTTTCTTGCAGTAAATTACCATATGACATTAATGGTTGGAAAAGAACGGGTTACTGTTGGCGACGAGTTTTCCTCCACTTCAAACGAAGAGTGTCAATTTATCATTCAATTCGATATATCTCACTCTATGCTGAAGAGAGATTCGTAGTGACTTCCTGGAGCTAATCACCCTCTACGCATTGTTTCCTTCAGTGTCTTGAACATCGCATTCTCATGTAAGCATATTGAATAATATTTGAAAAGTCAAATTATGATTATTTTTATTGTATGATTTTTGTATCCTTAAGTGTCCTGGCTGATTAATAATTACGTTTTAAAGTTGTAAACGTAACAAGTGTTTTAATTGTCTTTGCCCTCTTGCTGATTTAGTTTCCACAGTTTTGAATATTTTTTTGTATTCATGTTTTGCATTAGTTGCCCCATGGTGGCATGAATTTTGAATGTATGTTCCAAAGGACTTTGTTCCCAGAACAATAAGTTGTTTATATTGTATAATATTCTATGCATATTATGCTGAAAGATATTCCATCTCGAGATGGGAAAGGCTGACAAAAATAACTTTTCATTAGCAAACGCAAGGATTGTTTAACAGGGTGGACGCTAAATAATTGCAAATGCGATTTTTCACGAAATTACGTTTCCTTGATTTATTTCCCCGAAATCTTTACTCAACCTCGTTTCCTGAATAATGATTAAAATTTAAAAAAAACCGGAACACTCGGCCGGAAATCGAGGGATCCGGGTTCGAGTCCCGGACAAGGCGGACGATTTTTTCCTCTGTGGGAATTCGCACATATCTGCATTGGGGGTGACTCCGTAACTCTATTCGTGGGTAGTCCCGGTGTTGCCACAAGGTGAATACATCCCATTATTCTTCGTTTTATGTGTAATTTCAGGCATTAGTAGGCTATTTCATGTATATTCAAACTCGAGCAAGCTATAGAAATTTTCATTCACATCTCATGATAGTGAATGAGTGAAGGCATGGGTTCACTATGAGTTAAAACTCACCGTTTTACCACTAAAGCTTTTAGAATAATACGGCGTGGAATGAACTTCTATAAACCTGCCTTCAACATCGCTTCATAGTAATTATTAATGCATCTTGCTGTGGCTCTGTTTCGTAACTCCGACGTCATTTAACTATATGATCGTGCTGATGATCAGGCAATGGTGTGAGCTTATGTTATAAACAAGTAAATGGGTAAACATGACCCAAGACAAAATAGTATGTGAAGTATGGAAAATATACGTTGTAGAAAAAAAGTATCTCACCGCCATATTTGTTGGAGGCTTAAATATCGCCATGCAGACGGTATAAATATTCATTTTAACAATTTTTCATTTGTGAAGTTGTAATAATTTTCTGATAAAATGTTTCTAAAACTGGATAGCCCTTGTCGGCTCTATGAATCGCGCCAAAGTTTCTTCTTGTATGTGTCATCATTGGCTGTCGGACATACGTCACATTATCCTTCTCGTTGCTAAGTGCGCCAATGGAATACGCTTGCATAATTTATCTCTTCCTATTGCCGTCAATTAGACTTTATGGCCGCGCTAATCCCTTGTTAGACAAACACCTGGATGAAATAGGCGACTGTCCTTTACAGGTATCTATCTCAAATCGGATCGGACATTAATATTTGGAAAAGAACGGGTTACTGTTGGCGACGAGTTTTCCTCAACTTCAAACGAAGAGTGTCAATTTATCATTCAATTCAATATATCTCAGTCTATACTGAAGAGAGATTCGTAGTGACTTCCTGGAGCTAATCGCCCTCTATGCATTGTTTCCTTCAGTGTCTTGAACATCGCATTCTCATGTAAGCATATTGAATAACATTTGAAAAGTCAAATTATGATTATTTTTATTTTATGATTTTTGTATCCTTCAGTGTCCTGGCTGATTAATAATTTCGTTTTAAAGTTGTAAACGTAACAAGTGTTTTAATTGTCTTTGCCCTCTAGCTGATTTAGTTTCCACAGTTTTGAATATTTTTTTGTATTCATGTTTTGTATTAGTTGCCCCATGGTGGCATGTATTTCGAATGTATGTTCCAAAGGACTTTGTTCCCAGAACAATAAGTTGTTTACATTGTATAAAATTCTATGCATATTGTGCTGAAAGATATTCCATCTCGAGATGGGAAAGGCTGACAAAAATAACTTTTCATTAGCAAACGCAAGGATTGTTTAACATGGTATTAAGCATTATTAAATATTATCCATCTCGTTGCTAAGTGCGCTATTGGAATACGCTTGCATAATTTATCTCTTCCTATTGCCGTCAATTAGATTTTATGGCCGCGCTAATCCCTTGTTAGACAAACGCTTGGATGAAATAGGCGACTGTCCTTTACAGGTATCTATCTCAAATCAATTTAGAGAATGTATTGCGTGAAAGTTATCATTCTAGCATGTCGTTAGAGTGCAGATATCGGATTGTTCATTTAGTGGACGAAGCAGCGATGATGGAATTTATTCATCGTACACTATAGACCTATGCATATTCAATTCATCTTTACGCACCGGATGATAGTTTTAAATCGTTTTGCATTGTCGTAACGCTTTATGGATGCAGCCCGTTTGTTTAAATGCAGATCTGGCGCACCATTGTCCTTTGCTTGATAAATAATTCAAAGCTTTCATTGTGCCATTATTCATCAACAGTTTTCTTGCTGAATTATTTCCTACCCAAGTGTGAATAAATATATTTTATTTTTGCTTTTTGATAATTTTACTTGTTTTGTGCTGTTCATCTAAAGAAACGACAAAAAAAATAAAGTATGAGTTGGCTTGTTGATCAATCCATTGGCATGGGCCTCATTTTTACCTCTCTATGCCGGGATGGAGAAATGGGTTTAGCTATTTCGTTCGGAAGTAAAGTATTGATCGCGAATAACTCTGCACAGTTTCGAGACTAATATGAAAATTATAAATAAAACTGTAATATAGCAGAGGTTTCCCGTTTCCGCCTCGTTTATATTTACTGAAATTCACATTGAAATCTGATCACGTTTTATCCGGAAATGAAATCCGGATACGATACAATGGAGTGCATCGAGTGCTTTTCACTCAAGTGCTTTGTGATCGTTTTCGGAGAACTGTTTAGTGATTAAAATAATTTACATTGGGAATAAATACTTTGAGGCAATTGAATTTTTATGGAGGATTTCTCGATTTTGTATCAAGTTTTTGCTTCAGCATTGGTGAAAGAGTCAAGTGAAATACAGTGATAGTAAAAAACTGAAGTTACACCCATTGTGTGCGAACTTTGCATGAGATTTGGTGTAAAATTGACAAACCACACCATAAATTTCATCCTCTTACCAATTAGAGTGTGTTTCAGTATTACTATTCATCAACGTTCATATTTTCTCCTTGGAAGGCGGTGTTGCGTCGTGTCCTCCTGAGTTTCATTCGGCCCTCTTTGGCATCCTGGGAGACTTATTTGTTAGCAGAGCTATTGTAATTTGGCTTATAGCCTGTGGCGTATGCGGTTGAAATGATATGGAGCGTGAATGAAGTTGACAAAAAATTATTCAGAAAAATTTGAAGGATCATGGGAATAGCGGAGGTTTTACCTTTGCGAAGTTACTCACGAGTAGAGAAAGTGGAATAATCCACTATGGAGGAGGATTCCTCGGTAGCATAAGGTATTTGGAACGATTTTCGTTCATATACATATTTGCGAGAAATTTTACGTACGTATACTAATTAGAAAAATCTACAAATAAAATCGAAAAAAATTGCATATTACCGAATTGATTTCTTGAAAATTTAATGCTATTTTAACTCTTAGCCTTACAGCGCTAAACATATATTCAGCAAGTATTCTATGACAGGCACACAAATTTTCTCCACCACGCGAAAAGAAACGTTTCCTATGATTATGATGGCTCCTAATTATCTTATTAGGAGCCATCAAATAATATCTTATTTTCATGTTCTCAATCGCCTACAAAATAGGTAAACTTCTTGGCACCCACAAACTCAGGACAAGCTTACCGACTGTCAGCAAATCTGTCAACGGTGCTATAATCTTGGACGCGCTGGCTGCATCTCGCCTTTCCCTCACTGCACAGGTGAATCGAAGAAAGTTGCTTACACATGAATGCATCAGCCCCACGCGATCTTGACGATCGTTCTCGGGTCTTTGGCAACCTAACAAGCTTTTCACGCCTCCGTTGCGACACTCAAGCCCCCTCTCCCATCCCACCCACCTCCCCCCCCCCCGGTGGAATGAGTCCTGTGAAGCAGAGAAAAGTGTCGCGCCAATGCGGCTGAGTCGTCCGGGGAGCATGAAGCCAGTTCCCGCGCGTCAAAGCCGCCTCAGGAGGAGAGCAATGTGGCTCGGAGATCGTAGTCAGCATTTGTAGGAGCTCTCCGACCTCTGCTCAATGCCTCTTTAGCCTTTTTTTCTCCTTGCATCCCTTTGTGAGCGGAGGAATGAAGAGCTACTCCATTTGACCCCGTTCGCACGAGGCATTTGGCTTTTCTTTTATTTATTTACCTTCTCCCGCTCACTCGCGAGTGCCAAGTGAATGGCTCTGCGTCGTCTCCTCCCCTGCATGATTCAGCCGTTGGCGTGGATGCGAATCCTATTGACCCATCCGGCATTGACAAATTGAGTGCACTCTTTTGTCTAGCCGATAGAGTTTCGTCTTTGGGAGGGCAGGGCTGAAGTCTATAGGGAGGGAGGGGTTGGTGATCGTTTCATATCCTCGTAAACAAGGGGTTTTGGACCTTGAGTGAGCGTTCAAATCTGTACATATCGATCACCTGTTTCCAGTAGCTTAAAAATGAAACTTTACGATAAGATAAACAAGGAGTTTTCGACCTTGAGTGAGCGTTCAAATCTGTACATATCGATCACCTGTTTCCAGTAGTTTAAAAATGAAACTTTACGATAAGTTTCGTTATCAATCCTATTTTAAATTTGACATAGGCTACCTATTAATTCAAAATTATTCGTACGCTCTAGTCGTAATCCGTAGGTAATAGTATTTGTTGGGCGTTGGCTGAGCGCAGACATGAGATGCAGCGAATGAGTCAATGTTTATAGTAATTTTTTTAATATAGTTAATTTAGTGTTAGTTTTGAGCCGTAGGGTGGAAGATTTTTGGAATTTCACATACATAGTTGCAGGAGACTGAGATCTAGCAACACCTGATTCGTGCATAGAGAATTGGAAGTCGAGCAAGAGTGAGAGGTGGCCAGAGCGTGGGTGGAGGAGTGGTTAGTGTGATTGTGCTGGAGCTTATGCATCGAGGGTTCGATCCCCGTCCGATTGCTATTGACTCTCGAGGTTTAGGATTAGGGTTAAGCATTTTTTTTTTTTTGGATTTCAAAGCTAAAGATTATGCATTATATTTATATTCATGGGAAAGGAAAATTGTGTTCTGTTGTATTAATGAATATGTGGCTTAAAAGGTAGGAAAAAGAATGTTTTTGGTGTAGATAAAAAATGCTTGCTGAAATATGATGACGGAATACGTGAATTTGGCAACTGTTTCAATTAGGCAAATAGCAAATAGGTTATTCAAAAGCAAACAGATAATGAAAATGGAAAAGGAAGCGAACCTTTATTTGAGAATAAAACACAAACGCGGGCTTAACTGCGGGCTTAACGAAGGTTGCCGATTTAGTTAGTCTTAAAGTGAAGTAATCCAGTAAGGTATGGTCCAAAGTTCATGATAATTATCAACATAACCAAACAGGAGATTCGTTTGCGTTGTTTACAGCTTCGTTGCCTTAATCTACATATACTATTGTCAGATGCGGACCAGGATTTAAGTAACTAGGTTTTTTTAAGCGTATAATAGTAAGGTCCACGTATGATAAAGTCAAAGAGAGATGCTACTTCGCTCTGGTTTTACCGCACATCGAATACACCGCGAGCATTTGGGACCCTGGAAATAAAGATTTAACCAAAAGAAATTAGTATAATACAAAGGAAATGTGTGCGCTTCGTTGAAAACTGCTACCTGGGAATATACGGTGCTACACAGGTTATAGATGGATTAAGGTGGGAACCCCTAGAGACTCGTAGGCTACACCCTTGGCTTAGTTTACTTGAGAAATTTAGGGCTGATGTGTTTCAGATATTCAATATTGTAATGGCGCCTCACTACATCTCTAGGTCTGACAGAAGTGATAAAATAAGAGAGATACGTTGCCAAACAGATAAGAGATAAGGGGTTGACGAGAACTACTGAGAGTAGGGATGTACCCACGCTTTGACCAGAATTGGTCCGAATTGACCCTCCATGGTGGTCCCCGACTCGAGGACGTACTTCGGAAGATCGCACGGCGTCAACCCGTAAAGTGAGCCAGAGAGATACCTAATCCCAAATAATTGGACAACGGGCTCTCTCGGTCCACTAAGATGTGCGGTAGGTCTTTCGTCAAAGCGAGACCGACGGTCACTCGTCACAGTTGTTTGGAGTAACCAAACTAATACGAGCACTTCGGGGAGGCGGAGGCCCTTGAGATCCTTTTGACCTCAATCCGCCTCATTGGTGTCGGCCTCGAAGGGGCTGTGATTTTGCTAACCTTCCCTTCCCATCCTTTCCTCCTACCTCTTCCTTGCCCCGGGTATAAGCGAGAGCTTCAAACCAGGGAGGAAGTTGTAATCCTGCGGCGTTAGCAGAAACACCTGCCAAACAGATAGGTGCAAAAACTCGTTCTTTCCGCGCACAATAAGCGAGCACAATAAAAACTGAACTTAAATACACTCCCATAAAACGCGTCACCATTTCACCTCCCTTACATCCCTTACCTTACATCTTTACATATTTTCACGACTGATGTCCTAAACCTCCTACCACACACCCATGCGGCGGCTCGCAGGGTAGTATGTAGATGTGGTTGTCCTAATGATTCTGCGAGGCACCACAAAGTTCTGTGGCTGGGATAGTCGGCACAAGCAGGGATCTCACTATACCCTGTTAAAGTTTATGTAACCACAACTACTGATGCTTTAGTTTATTCTTTACTTTATTCTTTTGAGCTTTTTTATTCGCTAATTATTTCCTGAAGACCTAGGTTGTAAAATCGGAAGCATATTATGGAGGATATGGAGTGTGACCCGTATTCAGATATGAAGAGGATGATAGATGATGGAGAGAGGTGAAGGTCTGCTGCTTACCAATCCTGATGGATTTACAACGGGAGAAGAATTATTCCCGTGTACTTTCGACGTAAATGCTTAGTTCCCACATAACTTCTTATTTTGACATTCGTCGCCGTTTGGTTTATTTTACCTCTTCTGCTCTTTCTCGATAACTCTATTAACTCTCTGTTGCTAACCAATCCTGATGGATTGGCAGCGGGAGAAGAATTATTTCCGTGTACTTTCGACGTAAATGCTTAATGCCCACATAACTTCTTATTTGGACATTCGTCGCCGTTTGGTTTATTTTACCTCTTCGGCTCTATCTCGATAACTCTACCCATGAACTTTTCCCTCCAATCGTAGTCTACGGAGGCTGTAATGTATCGGGTTTTCTTCAATACTTTTTCTATCTTGCTTCAAAGGAATGTAATCAAACATATTCCGGTAGCTATTCCATTACCTTTAATCTTATTTTGTTGTCGTTCAAACTTAACTGGCATATTTTTACCCGTTTTCATGCATAGAAAAATTTGGAGACGTGTCTCCGTAATTCGAAACAGCAAATGTAACCGTATTATAATTGGAAATACTCTTTATAAAGGGAACTCAGATCACAATATATTTCTTGATTCTACCAACGATGGCAATTCTGCCTTCCGGAGAGCATGTCTTAAACACGAAATCTGAAGATGATTTGATCCTCTAATTTTCGTTGACTACACGTTTTTGTCACATTTACAATCCAGTTGTGTATTAGCTGGAGGACAAGTTCCTAGCTTGCTTTCTTATAACTAGACGCTCCTGATCAGAGGGGGAAAGATATACTGATTGCTGATAACTTTTAACAATGGAGATGAATTCCGACGCTTCTGTGATTAGCGCGTTATCGCTCAATCTAATCGGAGAAGATAAATATGGGGAACAAACAACGTAGAGACACGAGGCGGAATGCAAGTCCGCGGCATTTTAAGTTGTCATGCGGGACACGAGGAGACCTCGCCATCGGCCGAATATGAAGGACTCGTGAGGGAAAATAGGCATAGGTTTCAAGAATGTGAAAATATGATCAAAATATGGGCGTTATACTTGAGTGAACCGTGGTAACTGAATTCAATATCCCCTCCCATACTTTGTGAAATTCAGTTCTACCACCTATCATGAGACGATTGAGAAAAATTACCAAGATATAACATGAATATAGTTGCTCAAAAATCTCGCCTACATACTTGATTTTTCAAAAATTAACCATAAAGATAAAATTTGGACTAAAATTGTTTATAATACTTTATAAATTTTAATTTAATGCGCTCAAAATTGTCTTTAACTTTCCTACTTCATTTTGAAGTCTGTTTATCTAAGTATACCATGTGATATGACATTCAAGCCACTCGTGAATAACTCTCCAAGTAGCTGGCAGGTGAAAGTCATTGGCCACAGAGCCGTCCACAAGGAATCTCTTATCCAGTGATTATCTAATGCACCCTCCATGTCGTTGAATTACGAAACCGCTTAAGAATGCTATCATTCGACGAAGCTAATAGATGAGCTGTTTTGGGTGACCTAGTGACATCTCAAGATGCGATATGAGTGCTGTGGTGATCGTATTTATTTCCTATACAATGCTATTTTATTCGCTTTTCTTACATGATGAAATCTCTTCCGGGATATCAGTCTTCATATTTCACGTCATTTAATAATAATATTGGATTTTCCTATTGGAAGTGGAATTATTTGAGTCTGATGACCGCATTGCAGTTTCATATCTTAGGTTGTATTACAGCTAGAGTGATGTCGCGGTCATCTTAGGGAAAGCACAACATCCATTGCCCCTAGTGCAACTGGATCCGCTGGTCTTCGGGCTGTCATGTCTGCGCAAGCCTGCGGCCGATGACGGAATGTCCCGCACTGCGTGTGTGCATTGTTTAGTTTCATTTATGAGGAGTTCGTGGGAGGAAAATTATTGTACAGGTCGATTTAAATAGCAGAATGTGATGTAAAGCGATATATTTGTGCTAAGAATGTCATCTCTAGGAAGATAAAAAATATCCCCCATGTAATATTCCGCTCACGTTCTTTTCGAGTAATTTAGAGGTTGAAATTTTCTGAAGGATATGTACTGACCATATCACCTCGCTTAAGGTAATTTGAACGAATTATATTTTACCTAGATATCAATGAATTTGGTCTCATTTTAAATAAAAATATCTCACCCTTCTAATGACACCAAAAATTCAGCCCCTTACTACGTTACTTTTGGAGTTATTTTCCAAATAATACCAGCCCTTTTACATGGGAAATGGGACGTGTGTGCACTCCAGAGAGACATTGTTTACAAAATGAGGTGTTTCTAACACTTAGATGTCGTAAAAGAACTAACAGCGTGTTGTTTGTATGTTTTCTCTACTTTTTTTTTAAATAATCATATTTTCACCGCAATAGCTTCTTGGGTATCTCAAAAAGCCTTCCGTTTTGAAGGAGTATCAAACGCACCGCGCGAAAAAAATGTATCTAGTTAAAGACTTATGCTGATATTTTTATTTAATTACTTACCATTGCTGTCATATAAAACTATTATCGCACCATTAATAATGCAATATTTAATTCATGGGTTCTACAGCTGGTGAAATTAAAACGTATAATTCGAATATGGTCTGTATTATGGCTAGGGAACTATCTCGCTCCGGCCAATTTTGGTTTCAATATTATGCCTCATTAATTAATATACCCTAACGGGTGTTTTCAAATTTCCTGTGCCCAGAGGAAAGAATTCGATAGGACATATCGCGGAATGCACAACGATGCTTCATCAGCCGCTCTACCGGATTGAATAACCTTCCTTTGAGTAGTTAGAAACCGATTTGTATTATGTGCAGGTATTTGTTAGGTATGTGAGCTGTGAATTCGAAATGGGACGTTAGAATGGAGGAGCTTCGTTGCTCGTTGAGTTCTCGTTTCCCCTGAGATGCCTGCCGTTGCATTTAAAATACATTGCTCTTCTTCAACTAATCTCAATTCGCATTTATTTTCCTACCACTCAAGCATCACTCTTTGGCAATAATCTTTTTAAATATTTGTTATGACATTGTTGCATTCAATAGCAGAAGAGGTTTAAGCGAAAGGTGATTTTAATATTAAGGTGAAAGTAGATTATAATATTCCTTATTAAAGTCTCTTATTAAAGATGTCGCAAGGATACTGCTCTCTTCCAAAAAAAATTGATGACAACATTTACAACACCACATATTTCAAAAAACACAAGACCCGAATTTCAACGCGTCATCTTCGGGTCTGTCTGTGGTGTTGTTAATGTAAAATGTAAATGTAAATACATATTGAGTGCTCTGATAAGAAAGATCTACCGTTGCACCAATGGCCAAAAAAGAATTTGAAATATGGATTACTACAAAGTAAAAAAGGAACTTGTAATATTTACTGCTGTCTTTGATTATAAATGAATTAGATGAACAGTTTTACCTTAAGCAGTCCTGAAACTTAGGGTGAGAGGAGACTTTACTTGTAACCTTTAAACAATTCAGACGATTTTTTAATTAAATATGGAGGTGGACATTTGGATGATGGGGTAAATGGCTAAATAATTGGTTGAGGTTGCAGGGGAATGGAGAAACCGCGGGGAATTTGTAGGAGTCGGATTTGGTGCATTGAGCTTGTAACTCGAAGTTGAAGTTTAAGGTCGTGATCAACGAAAAGATAAAACTTAAAGGAGAAGGAGGAACCTGAAGAGGAATGAGTAGTAATGATATAATATTTGGACGAATTTACGAGAGAAATAGAGATATTACACGATAGGGGAAGAAATGACAGTGAGCCATTGAGACGAGGTTTACGGGATTGGTTTAACCCAAATTACCTTCCATCGTAACCTTTTAAGTGGTGGAACGTTCCTAATCGAAGACTGTTTTTGATTTATCAGAGTTTTGTGATGCCCGTATCTCCTTGAGTCGAGAGGTCCCGTTGAGTGTTATGATAACAGAGGTCTATCGTTGCACCAATGGCTAAAAAAAGGATTTCGCTACGTGGTAATTTTTGAAATTTACAAAAAATTATTGGGAATATAAATTTACGCGGAAATGTTGCTAGTAGGACTAGAATTGAAATCCTTTCAGTGGTGAAGTCGGAAAGTTAACGTAATTCAATCCTTGAATCTGATGGTCGAAACGAAAGTGATTTGGAAGAAACATGAAACTGAATTTATTCCTGGAACTGAGGGAATTTTAAAGCGCTGAGTATTATGACAAAGTAAAATGGTCCGTGGAAACGCGATAAACATACTATTTGAGTTGGCAGGTACCTACATTTGGATAATCATTCTTGCGCGGGAAATTTTATTTTTCCTCTAATGTTCATCTATGTAATTCAAAATAAACATAGTCTCATTTTAGGTCTTTAATGAGTTATTTCACGCTTGCTATTTCAGGTATGTCGAGGATAATTAAAAATGATACACAAGCTAATCTCGTCTCCGGGATGATTTTCGGTGATGTGTGGACGAAATATTGGAGTTTAGACGTCGGTAGTAGGTAACTGCAATCCGTGGGTGAATTCAGATTGCTGAAGTATTCTCTTATGCCTGGATCGCATATTTATAAAACACTTATTTAAGGCCCAACGAAGATATAAAAATTGATTAAGGGAAGATAAATATTAAAAGTTAAATAGAACGAAAATCGAATAGAACTAAGAATAATTGATCGGGCAATCGTGGTCATCCTCAACGCCAGTAAATGTTTTTAGAACTGCAGACAGCCGACACATAGCTACCAGTTCATAATTGGGAATCATACATGTGTAATATATCATCCTATTATCATGTCACTCAGAGTTTACCATAGAAGTTTTAGGAGTTAAATAAATTCAAACATTTCCAATCGCAATCATCCCTATTACCTATACGCACAAAGACCTTACCTTTGTCTTAAAGATCTTACTTTTTTCATTACCCAAGTTTATTTTTCCATAGTTTGATTACTGAACTGGGTACTCTTCGAAAGGAATAAAAAAATGGTCCCCCTCTACCATTGAACATTTATGAATTTTCTGTAGCACCTTGCTTCTTTTACAAGTTATTGGTTAAATTATTCTTTAAAATTGTGATCAAAAGAAAGAAATGGTAAAAATCTTGCATTGGATTTAGTAGTTCATCATATAATTTCATCTTATTATAATACTATAGTCCAACTCCACGTTCTTGTGTAACTGTAGTTAACTGTTATCCTTCCTAGTACACTCTATTTGAAGACGCGGTGAACGAATATTCTAGGAATCGATTTAATAGTTAAAACGCTCCTATCTGACGCTCTACTCTATATTTTGGAGTGTGGACCAAGTAACTGACCCGACAACAAGGAGGGATAGGAAATTACTTCACCGCGCCGAAGGTTAAACCCGTCTGGAGGGCTAAATATATTCGAAAGATACACAGGCATGAGATAAGAATGGTGATAAAGAGTGTATATCATGATGTGCCAGCTGTAGGTCGTTGATGGTGATTTGAGGGCGGATGGGAGCTACCCAGCGACGTCGGAAGCAGACTATGTAACATGAGTAGAGATACTGGGCGGTACCAACAGAACCGAAGGATGGAACGATGATAGGAGGTCGATGACTCCTCTGGTTCCCATGTCTATCAGAGTCCGCGGGGAATTGCCTGGCTGTCTAATTCATACACCGGACTGACCCAGGCCGCGGATTGTTTGCCATTTGCAGGAGGCAAGCGGGATTATGTCAACGGAGTTGGAGTCGCGTGCAGGCGACGCTGCTCACAGGCATGTCGCGGTGAGTTCAAAAGGAAGAGCTCTGCGTTAACGCTTTAGCGGTCTTGTTTGTGGAGCTTGGGGATCAGTCAATTAACCGCCTCCCCGCGAAGGGATGCCGAAATGTTTTCATCCCACTGAATGGCCCACATTGCAATCTAAAGGTCTCTGGATATCTCGCAATGCTATTTGACCGCTGCGATTTATGCAATACCAGGAATTCCTCATGATGGGAGGCATTTATCGGACAGTGTAGCGCCCTTGCTGCGGATAAAATTTTTAATCGATGCGGGGTCTTGCTGCGAAATGTTTCAAACCCTATTCGAATCCATTTTGAAAACAACCCTTGTACTTTTCCACAATAATTTATTAACAGTTAAACGTACTACGCGTTTCGCAGCTTGCTGCATCTTCATATACTATTGTTTATATTTTATTTATTGATTGTTACGATGGTTACCACCGCTAAGAAGCGCGGGGGTTTGGAGAACAAACTAATTTTTGGGTGGAAAGGCAAGGAACATAGATTAATGGCTTGTGAGAAGGGAATTTTCCTTGGAAAGGAGTGGGAGGGGTGCGGAAGATGTAACTCGTTGCAAAGGTTACTTAACTCTGATAATTTCCATTTGCTCCAAAGCATCCATCTTTAAACCTTTTAGTATGGCATGTAAAATTTCAATTTCGATGTATAGTCATATGGATTTAAACATAAAATACTTCACTAAGTGACGCCTGAAGGTGTAAATTTAATCCCTTCGACTATGTTAGTGCTCAACACGGTGGATTTATCATGTACCTAATCACGAACGTACGAAATTATTTTTTAATGTGAGTTTACTCAAATTCCTGTTTAAGTTCGATCATTGGTTCTCAAATTGGTAGTTACCGCCCCCCTGGAGGTGGAAAGAAACATGGGGGCGGTAGGGAGGCATCAAAGGCAGGGTATTGACCGATTGGTATTATATGCATTCATGTCCCGAGTTGAATGGACTAGTTATCTATTGGATTTGAAATAAACATTACTTTTAACATACCTGTGGTAACTTCCTTTTCCTGACATTTCTAATTTTCCGATTTAGTCTTTGATTTGGGCTGTTGAATATGTGTGTATGGAAACAAGTGGCTCGAAATTTTTCTTAATTTTTTTATCTAAAGAAAGTAGTTCACATACAGCAAAATTGCCAACTTGAGGTGCACCTGTAACAAACACAGAAGACTCTCACGTATAAAAAACAAAAAAAAAACTCAGACGATCTGGAGATAGCGCTGAAGTTCGTTACTTTCTGCGTTCGCGGTTTATTTTAAGGAAAGATATGTTGAGGCCAAGTTGGTGAAGTCTTTTTGGCGATAGAGAAAAGGGATCGATATCAGTGGGAAGTGAAGGTATTAGGGAGGTGAGGCGAAAGAAGAGCGAAACGTTTAATTGATGATAATCTTGGAGCTGATATCTGGTGATCTGGTAGGACGCGAACGCACTCTGATGTTGATGAATGAGGTAAGTTCGGGACTGTCAATGCAAGAATTAAGGGTATTGTAAATAAGTTTTAAGTCTGATTTCAGTCTGTGATGAGAGATTAAAAATGGAGAGGGAAGTTAGTATGCCGTTCTCAGAATGCATTGCTATAATTTTGAATTCTATATTACACTATCTTAACGAAGAAGGTTGTGACACTGTTAAGGGTGGTAAGATAAATTTGAGAATCGCTGTGCTAAATCTACATGTACATAATTCCCTGCGAGCTGCCACTCAGGGGTGTAGCAGAGATGATAAGCTACAATCCTTAAAAAGACACAATTAAGGGAAAAGGAATTGGTGGGCATAAAGGTCCAAGGTTACTGTAGTTTTTTAGAAGATCCATCTATTTTTTTATCTCTACTATCCCATTAATGGACGGCAAGAAGAAGGAATTTTTGAACCCTTCATTTTGGCTGTGTATTTCTTTTGTTTTTTCTTTCTTTCAACTCGGATATAATGTGGGGTCATAATTCTACCCCTTAGTTTCACCCATTAACTCGCATGATCTGTTTTTTTCAAGTGACTCAATCCTAGCTTGTTTAGCTCAGAGTTTCCTGGAGGCCCCCAGCCTAGTCATTCCGTCAGCTATGTTGCATCATCTCCTTACTCGCTGAAGTTTTTTTTTCGACGGGATGTACGTCTTTTCTTGGTATTTCATTTCGCGTCCTAAGCATTTCTAAGAGTAGTAGAGAGATCTCGTGGCGTACTCGATTTTAGTTTAATTATAGCGATGTCTTTGGCATGCCGATGATATCTCTCTTACATCTTCTCAATCAAGGACCTTCCTACCATTTGGCGAATAAATCCTAGTCTGAATGAAGTCCTCTCAGGTATCCAGCCGCGTGAAATGTACCATTTTCTTCAACATTAGAAGGTACGACAATACCAAAACTTTCAAATCCTTGTCCCATGTTGCAGCGCCGCTTATATATCGTCAAGTGGTTTCACCCATTCAGCCTGAAGTTACGATGATACGAAGGTGATGCGCGAAGGCGTACCCTCCTCTATTGCGTTGTTTATTATTCAATGTACATCTATAACATTATTCCTTGCCCTTCTCCTTCTCCATTCATAAAACTCTGTAGAACGAGATAGCTACCTGATGATGTAAGCGTGGAAAATACGTATTGAATTCTTAATTTACATCAAATGATGGCAAAGCGTTCTTGAATTTGGCCATATTGCACCTCAACCAAACCTGTAGAAATATAAAGCGTCGATAAATGCATAGCTACTGAGTGTATCGTCTTTAAGGAACCATTTCGCTATCGCTTAGAT
Source organism: Ceriagrion tenellum (assembly GCA_963169105.1). NCBI lineage: Eukaryota > Metazoa > Arthropoda > Insecta > Odonata > Coenagrionidae > Ceriagrion > Ceriagrion tenellum. The sequence goes on along the minus strand of OY720643.1, from coordinate 44,187,971 downwards.
TGTAAAATTATGATTTGTTTCAAATGCCAGTTTCTCATAACAATCCCAAAATTTGGCTGACTTTCCTTTGGATGTCCGAATAGTCAGCATATATTGCATTTACCTGTATTTACTATACTCTTTCGAAACACATCTCACTCTTGTTCAATCTTTGCATGAAAATATTGTATTTACGGTGCTGAATGTAGTCTCATACTATCGTTACATGTTTGACTGCAAAAACTTTGGCAGAAGTGCGGGTGAATTAACGGTTTTTACGGGAAAAACTTGCTATCTACAGCGGTGAAAGTAATTATGACGATATATCACCGTTTAAATAATTCCTAAAGCAGGTTTTGGGCAAGGGCTCAGCCTCATTGAAACATCAGTTCCCGTAAGATCGCTGAAGTTAAGCCATGTTGGGCCCGGACGAGGGTTGGATGGTTGACCATTCATACCTTCACCGTGGCCCTCTTGTCCCCTGTCTGAATGTGGCAGGCAGGTTAAACATGGGGATGGCACAATGGACCACTCAAGGTCTAGTTGCCCGAGCTCCATTCGAAGGCTCCCTAACTAACAAACTAACAATCTAAATAAAATCAATGGTTGGCGAATCCACTTTGTGGAAATTATCATTCATGTTAAGAATGAAACCACTTAGTTTTTTTCCACCAATATATTAAAAACTCAAATCATCCGGTTTCGGCCTTTTCAGGCCATTATCAAGATTACAGATTAAAATACCCAAAAAACAGCACAGATTATATGCGAAATCTTAAGGAGAGGGAAGTGGCTGAAATAAGGGGGGGATGAGAGGTGACTGGGCAAAACTGCAGGGGAAGGAACAAACAGGTGGTGACGCCAGGCTCAAGGACTACGGGGATGGAGGTGAGGGTACTGGGACAGAGAACAAGGGTGAGGCGGTTGAAGGGATTATGTCATTGAGTATTTTTTCTCCGTGCACATTGTGATATGACAGGATTTCAAAATTTTCAAAGAAGTCCAACTTCCCCCCCTTGTCACAAACGTGTAACAGCTTAGGGGTAAAATTGGATCTGTGACCCTCATCAATTAGATGCTCTGCAAAATTTGACTTTTTGTCTCCATTGACACTGGATTTAAAACGTTCCATTATTCTTATATTCAATCTTCGTCCAGTTTTACCAACATAAAAAGAGTTACATTCCGGAGTATCACATTTGAGTAAATATACCCCACTTTTATCATCCATGTCAACTTCATCCTTAGAATTAAATAATAATTTCTGGAGTGCCAGAGAATTATTTTGTATTATACTTCTGGAGTGTCACAGAATTATTGGTGGAAAAAAACTAAGTGGTTTCATTCTTAACATAACAACCTAAAGCAGGTAGAAATTTAACGTGATATATTATTTCGTGAGAATCCAGGAAACTATATCACGACAAAATATGAGCTCGGAAAGTTTCCGCTGATTGAGTGTACATTTGCTAGGTGTCCTTCTGTCGCCAGGTAACCCCCAAATTCCACCAAACCAGCCACGAAGAATCACAACTTAGACTAAATCAGCCCAAAAAATTGACGTGGATGCACTTTAGTCGACAAAAGATCTGTAAATTCCCGGAAAAAGCCTGAAAAGTGCTGTTATGTCTTTCTCTATCTTCCGTTCTCTAACTTCTGTTGATAATATATTTCACTTAGTTAGAGAGAATCTAAGTCAAGAGTTCTCATGATAGGTACGTTTTTAATAGAAGAAACAGCTAGTGAATTTGGAAGCCTGCTTCCGGGTTTAAATTACTTATCAGTAGGTGGAAGCTCATGTAAACCTTGGTTGTTTCAGGAATTACTTCATGAAATTTACTACACATTATCAATGAAATAGCTCTGTTATTTGACATAAATGGCAAAGGACATCTACATATAAGGCATAATATAGAAAGGACACCTAATAATGTCGTGCCATGTCGAAACCCGGGTCATCTTAAATATGATTTATGTGGAAAGACAAAGTTACTTCATTTATATGTAAAACTGCTATTCTTAAGGGAATAAAAGAAATGTAGACCATTATTTCAGCGTCAAATAGTATCTCGATGGAGAATACTTGTGATGTCTGCGATGCTGAGGTGAAATAAAACAAAAAATTAAAACTCTTCTTCCTTGCATCAATAAATATAAAGCTCGACTGTTTCTCATTTTATATGATTTCCGCTCGTAGATGCTTGAAATTTTGTGTTTCATGCGATTCGAGGCGATAAATGTTTATACGCTTCCTTTCTCGATGCAAAAGAAGCTAAAATATAAGGAAAAGAACAGCCACAAAGGAAATGAAAGATAAAAAGCGACAATGAGTACTGATGATGACCGTCATCCATTTCTAACGCTGTGCCAGCCTTCCGCCGCGTTTCTATAATTTTCCACTTCTCTCTTCGCTATGGTCCACGTCAACACCCCACCCCACTCTCCCCCATGCGGCTAAAATAAAATAACAAACAAAAGAAGATCGTCTGCGTAGTTCGCCTTCTCAGCTTGTCACTCCTTAAGCAGTTTCACTCGTGAAACTAGGATTGCCACTAGCAATTCCATATTCAAGTTATTTTTAGGAAAAAAGTGCCCTTTTTGTAGCCACCTGATCTAGCCTTTCCCCACCAGATTTAAGGTAGTTTGAGCGAGATAGTTCCCTAGTCATAATGGAAACCATACTTTAATGATACGTTATAATTTCAGCAGCTGTCGGAAGCATGAATAAAATATTGCATTATTAATGGTGCAATAATATCCTTTTAAACGACTAAGTATCTAAGTAATTCTGCTAAAATATCTTCAGTCTTTGACTTGATTCTTTTTTTGGCGCGATACGTTTAAAACTCCCTCATAACGGAAGGTTTTTTGTGCTCCTGAAAAAAATTACTGTGGTGACTATATGATTTATTTTCGTAATATATAAACTACACACTGTTAATTTTTAACGAGATCTATTTTTTAGATTTTCTTCATTTTTCCAACAAGATCTCTCAGGAGTGCATACACGTACCATTTCCGATGTAAAAGGCGTGGTTTTTTCATCTCGGAAAGTAGTTTGGTAAGGGGATGATTGTTTGGTATCTTTGGAAGGGTGAGATATTTTCATTTAAAAAAAATCAGATGCACTTATTTCTAGGTGAAATGATATCAAGCTCAAACTACCTCAATATTACATTCGCTTAGATCCTAAATTTGGTAAAATATATTAAAAAAAAACAAATTTTCCTTTAATAATCCTTATTTTCTTGCCGTGCGCTGATTTTCAAAGCCCTTTAATAACCAATTTGATAGCGTAATCTTTAGTGCAGTTCTCTATCTTAATCTCAGCAATAGAGTTATTTGCAGGTGTTGGCAATTTGTTAAGGAAATCTACTGGAGTTCAACGGAACTGTCGCTGAATTCATGTCTCTGGCCTGCAAAATGCAATTACTCTGTAAAATGCGCCTACACAATTTAGTCTGCATAGATGGTATTTAACCTTTTCTTTTAATAGCAAGAGTATATAAGTTTAAATCTTCAATGAATGAAGGCAGTCGGGCTTGAGCGACAGGGAAACTAGTTAACGTCTCCTTTGTTTTATCAAACAATCACGCAAGTCTCCGGCGAACCTGCTCAGGACGCCGAGCACGAACTGTGAGGAGTATTTTTTCTGAAAACGTCTCCTAGTTCTTTGTAAGACAGCAAATCGACTCTTGTTTTATTTAATTTATAATCCCTTTGAATCGCATGCATCCTAAGCCGTCTAGACTCCCTAGATCTGAGAACTGCGACATACTTCTTATCTGCACAGATGGCCTGCGAACCAAACATTCAAACACCGTGGAGACAAGTCTCCTTGGAAGCCTGCGCTATATTCGTCCCTAATGGTTTCAATAACATGCGACGCAGAAAGAAAATAAAGGCAGCAAGTTTTTTTTTGGAGCCTATTACAGAGTCGAATGTGTCGTCTGGCGTCGTGCGCTTGGACTCCTGTAATAGGTAGTTAATAATTCAGTTAACGGCTCATTTAATGTGTGATCACATAGTTGTACGATCTTTTTCCCAAAGATTAACTTGAATGATATGCTAGAGCAAGCAGTTTATGGTGGGATCAAGAATAATGTGAAAATAAATGGAGATTTGATAAAAATCCGCATACTTAATGCGCACGAAATGATAAACGAAACGCCTTGTTAGCGAAACTATGTTTTAAGAAAGCTCGCCTAATAACTACCTTGTGACGCTTAAAATTTTTCTTAGACCTTTCTCTTCATACTTTTTCTCAATTATCTCTTTGTTCGAATAGACCTGGAATGAATTACTGCAAATTAAGACAAATTTTTAGTTTTCTAGGCTATTTAATTTTACTTTTATTTTTTTAATTTATTTTCACTGCCCCGAATACAGCACATTTGGCCATTTTACATCGGATGAACAACAGCAACAACGAACGAGACACAGACATCCATGTCCTGGGCAGATAATATTCTATCCAGGCGGGACTCGAACTCGCGACCCTCGGGTTAGCAGGCGAGGACTTTACCCCGCCGCCACGGGGCCGACCGGGGCTAGTAGGAGAACTGCGTTGAATGAGAGTAATGTCGAGGTTTAAGGAATAATCTACCAATGTCTGATGAAAACACACCCTTATGAATAGTTTAATAGCCAAAAATAGAGAAATATCTCAGACGTTTTCGTAGAAAAAAACTATTTTTGTGGCCGGCAATCTGTCTGTGAACACTAACTAATGCTATTGAATACAAAATGTTTTTTTTTAAATCTAAAATTACCTTGTTTTCAGAATCTTGAGTGTGAACCAGCGATTTTTAACTCCCACTTAATAGAGGCCGCAAGATGAAGGAAATTAAGCATTTACTTGTTCATTTTTAGCTAGAATGGATTTAGAATCCGAAAAAGTAAATTATCATTAACAAATACTTTTGACACTTCTCCCCACTTTATTGTATGATAGTGAAACATGGATATGTCAGGATAGACATGTGAGTAGACTAAACGCCGTGGGTATGAGTTATCTGAGGAGTGTTTGCGGCAAAAGTAGGATGGTTAGGGTCAGGAATGAGTGGGTCATGAATGAATGTGGGTTAGATGCTCCAGTGATGAACATATATGAAAGGAGTGTGCTTCGTTGGTTTGGCCATGTTGAGAGAATGGATGAGAGTCGAATTACGAAACAGATACCTATATAAGAGTGAAATGAATGGTGCGAGAGGTAGAGGTAGGCCGAGAAAGTTGTGGTTGAGGAAATTATTAGGAGGAGGAATATTAGGAGTCTTAAAAACAGGAGGGCGTGTATAAAGCAGTGTATGGAAGTAAATGAAGCAAAAGAGGTTTTCAAGGATAGGTCAGTATGGAAGAAAGTATTGAAGCAGAGTTAGGCGTACAAATATGTATTTATGAGTGAAACTTTGTGAATGACCTACCCCGTAAGGGAACGGCGTGATTGATACGTATGTATGTAACTAGTTTTTAGCTATGTACTCCTTATTTTCAAGGCTGGCGCGTAAACTATTCTTGATTATATCACGTGAGGCTTATAAAATTTGTTAAAAAATACCGTGACAATATCAACGAAAGTCATTGGTGATCGCATTAGTAACTGAGTTGAATTCTCTCCTTTTCTAGTCGAGCGAAGAAGAGCTACGCAAGCTTCAGTATTCGCCACCTTCCCGCAAGGACGCCATATAATCTGGGAGGAACCCAAGGGCACTCAGGGTTGATTTAGGACATTAATGTTTTCGCCATATCTTTGATTACCTGATTACTTTCTGTGATATCAGTGGCGCACTGATAGGTTTATTTGCGCTCGGAGTTATTGGCTTCCTTCCGCTTTAGCGTGCCTGATTTGTAATGCTTAAGAGCTGCAGTATCTTAAAGCACACAATGCAACATTGTAGCGAAGCCTGAGCAAAGATTTTAAGGCCCACTTGCTTTTCACGTATATTCCTGATACACGAAGTTATGGCTTCAATTGATTGCTTTCATGATTAAAAGGCATTGGGTATATAAATATAATGACTTAGTAAAAGAAATAGAGAAAAATAATCGTGATAAAGAAAAAAACACTGCGTTTTTTTCTAGAAATTAAGCGTCTCTGGTTAAATACCTGTCTACGGATGTATAAATACGTCTAGATCAAATACTTATAGTTCTAAATTCTGGTATTAAGAAACGGGTGACACTAATCCTCAAGCCTTTTAGTCCTTACTGTAATTTTTAATGAATTTAAGTTGTTTTGCCTTTTTTGGTAGCAATTTTATTTTAGTGATAAATTCAATTAGCTAAAAATTTTTAAATGTTAATTTTCCCCCTTGATATTAATGTAGGGCATTTTTCATTCATTCGTGGGCATTGATTTAATAAACATTAAGTAACGTTATATTTTCTTGGATTTGCTTTATATTGTTTATGAATTGCTGACATTTTTCCTCTCAGTTGCTGACTTGCTCAGAGCTCACTAGATGAGTTACTCAAACAGACAATTTCAGTATTCGGCCCTGAGATCGGAGGAAGAACGAAGGATCAAAAGGACGACGGAACGATAAGGACCAAATGACCGCAATGAACGAAGGACCGACGGAACGAAAAGAACGATGGACCGAAAGGAACGGCGGACCAAATGGAACGAAGCACTGAAGGGACCGATGCACCGAAAGAACTGATGTGCCGAAAAAAGGCTCTAAGGACCGAAAGGACCGAAAAGAACGAAGGACTGACGGACCGAAAAGAACGATGGACCGACGGAACGAAAAGAACGATGGACCGAAAGGAACGACGGACCAAATGGAACGAAGCACTGAAGGGACCGATGCACCGAAAGAACTGATGTGCCGAAAAAAGGCTCTAAGGACCGAAAGGACCGAAAAGAACGAAGGACTGACGGACCGAAAAGAACGATGGACCGAATGGAACGACGGAAGACCGGACCGACTGACCGAAAGGAACGGCGGACGAGCGGACTAACTGACCGAAAGGAACGACGGACCAAATGGAACGAAGCACTGAAAGGACCGATGCACCAAAAGAACTGGTGTGCCGAAAAAAGGCTAACTGACCGAACAGAATGAAGGACCGAAAGAACCGAAAAGAACGAAGGACCGAAAGGACCGACGGACCGAAAGGACCGACGGACCGAAAAAACGAAGGACTGAAAGGACCGACGGACCGAAAAGGAATAGCTGACCGAAAAGAATGAAGGACCGACGATCTAAAAAGAACAATGGACCGAAAGAAACGACGGAAGAACGGAACCGACTGACCGAATGGAACGACGGAAGAGCGGACCGACTGACCGAAGCTGACCGAAAAGAACATTGGACCAAATGGAACGAAGGGAACGAAGGGCAGAAAGGAACGGTCTTTCCATAAAAGTCGGTCCTTGGTCCTAATTTTTAATCCATGGACCCGATCCTTTGCGAACGATTCACCTCTAGTACGTATTGCTAATATAAACACGTACGAAAAGTTTTAAGTAGATCCTAACCTTAAGGAAAAACGCTTCAACCACCTCAAGGCTTAGAGGTAGTGCGAATTTCTTGTGGCGATTAAGAGGGGATGCACCTCAGAGGCTGCTCCCGTTCAGCGCGTGACTCAAGCTCAGGTCGTAGGATCCCGGATCGATGGATGGATGTCCTCGTGCCCGCAGGTGGCCCAATTCAAGAAAGAGCACTCCCACCGAAAAAGGGAATCGGAACTTTGTGTGAAAAAAAATCTCCTCCCTCCTGCGTAATTTGGAATTCAACTCGCGATGCTTCGACGCTGCGTCTGGCTGGCCTCTCTCGTATTTTTTGCTGTCGTCTTTTCTCCTTTTCGTCACTGTTGTGACCTCGCTCTTGAAAATGAATTCCAGAAGCGGCCGAGGGATGAGGAAGAAGCCTCTCTCAAGCGACGGTAGATCCTTCTTTCACCTTGACGAAAGCATTATCCGTGTACACACACTCGCAAAGACTCGCGATGTATTTGCGTGTACTTTTGTCCAAGCTTTTTTTTAACTCGCACATATCTAACCATAGTTTGAGATATGGGTGTGGAGAAGGATGGAGAAGGTGAGGTGGATAGAGAGGAAGACTAACGAATAGGTGCTTGAGATGGTGGTCGAGGAAAGGAGGCTTCTGAATGAAGTCCGGGATAGGCATGTTAGATGGCTGAAGAATGTAATTAAGGCCGAGCGAGATAGTTTCCTAGACATAATAGAGACCATATTCGAACTAAACTTTTTAATTTCACCAGCTGTGGAACACATGGATAAAGTATTGCATTATTAATGGTCAATAATATAGTTTTATATGACGGAAATGGTTAGTAGTTGTATGAAAATATCTAAATAAGTCCTTAACTTGACTCATTTTTTTCGCGCGGTGTGTTTGAAACTATGTACTTAAAAACGGAAGCTTTTTGTGATACCCAAGAACCTATTGCGGTGACAATATGATTATCTTTACTAATAGTTGAGAAAACATACAAACTGCACGCTGTTAGTTTTTTTTACGACATCTAAGGGTTAGAAATTCCTCATGTTCTTAATAATGTCTCTCTGGAGTGCATACACTTATATACCATTTCCCATGTAAAAGGGCTGGTATTTTCCGGCAAATATCTCGGAATGTAATGCGGTAAGGGGTTGAATTTTTCGTGTTATTAGAAGGGTGAGATATTTTTCATTAAAGTTCGACCAAATTCATTGATTTTTGGGTGAAATAATATTTCGCTCAAACTAACTGGGTTGCTGAAGAGTGTGATAGAGGGAAAGATATTGGGCAAGCGGGGAAGAGGAAGAAAGAGAATAGGTTTCATGGACGTGATGAAGAAGGGTAGATCGTATGCTGAGGCGAAAAAGGATGTACTAGAGGGAGATAGGCCCATAAAAGTGTAGAAAACCAGGAGGAGATTCTCTGACTTTAAACAAAACCTACCTTTACCGGTAGAATACATTAATAGCTAACCACTCATCTGGGAGTTTTAAATTCCAATTCTAAACCTACGTTCGCTATTTAAGGTGGTTTGAGCGAAACATACTTCTCCTGGAAATCAATTATTTTGCTCTCATTTTAATGAAACATATCTCCCCCTTCCAAAGATACCAGAATACACTCTTATCTACAAAAGGCAGTGAAAAATGCAAATTTAATGAAATATTGTGGGGAAAAATGACCACCCGCTGAAACCAAAATCAAGGTGGCAAAAAACGAATGCTGCGAAATACTCCTCCTTAAATCGCGGGGTCTTTGAATGGAATCAATTACCAGAAGAACTCACAAATCCATTGCCAAGGAATGTAAATATTTAAAAAATGTTACTCCTAGAAAACGAGAGGAGTGTTTGATGTTTTATGTAGGTAGTCGTATTTTTTTTTAAATTTGTCATAATTATTTACACCTAAACTAATGTTATATTGCCACCAGACAATGTCTTACTGCAATATTAATGTAATGAATAAATAAATAAATCATAGTTTTTTAAATATATTAAAAGTCCAATTTGAGTCCATCTCCCCCTAAGACGATTAATTAACATAAAATAAATGCACCAAAATAATCTACTATATTAGAATTATTGGTACAATATAAGACTACGTCTTGCATTTCTTACTTATTTAAGGCAGAGGACTTATGAGTATCTAGTAAAAATTAATAAGAAAAATATAGTGATGGCATATACAATAGTGTAAACTGAAAGAACTGCTGAACTGGCCACCCCGAAACTTTATGTAGTCACTAACTCATGGCCACACACTTGAATGAAATTCACGTAAATTAGGGTAATGTTAAAAATGGAAATTAATGCGAAAGTGATTAAGAATACATCAGCTGAAGAAAATGTGGTCTATTGTCGGGATATTTTTTCGCCCTCAGCTTAAAACAATTTTCAATCGGGGAATGCCAAAATAAGTATACAAGTAGACTAAATGAAACGTTATGAAACTGGGATCTGTTGTGTTTGCAGGTGAACAACGATATTGTAATCGACGAAATTAATGATGGCACTACATCTTCATATCAACCTGCAAACCACCTCAAGGGTGTTTGGCAGGGGGTGACTTATTACCATCATGCACTACAGTGTAAAAATTAACTTTCACCAGCATGCACCACACTATAGGTGTGATACAAATGCAAGAGAAGCTACGAAAGTAATCTATAATGCAACTATGTTTACGTGATACAAAAATCATGCTGGGAACATGCAAAAAATGGTGTCAGTACTACGTGAGAGATTTAGGAACGTGAATTAGGGAGCACATCAATTAATGAGCTACATTGCCTGTCAACTATCCTAATTCAAAGTCTTAACGTAGCCATTACGGCCACTTATAACTCGCGGGAAAAGGACATTTTAAACGTGTCTGGTCTACAATCTATATCCATTATTTTATTTTCATGATCTGATCTACCGAAGTATGTTAGACTTCGTTAGATATTAATGATTTCGGCGGAAGTTGTCCATACCTACTAATGCATAGAGGGTCACTACTGAGTTCAGATATCGAGATATGAAAAAAATTGTTTGTTTGAAATTATTGCACACCGGCCTAGATTTTGACATTACAATGTCATCTAGTTGCTTAGAATAAAACTTTGAAAATGAAATAGTATTTTCAAAATCTAGGTCAGTGTGTGATGATAAAAAACGAGTAGAAACATTACATAGTTCTATTTTTTTGACTTCATGATATTTGCAACCAATTCCCACAAGATGCTTCCAGATTTTTTAAAGTTTACTCTTGAGTTCATTCATAAGTATTCTAAAGTAAGTATTTTTTTTAAGTAATGTACCCGGGTATGAATACGATGAATGGAGTGAGGACGAGTTGGTTATGAAAGAATGTGGATTTGATGCTCAAATTATGGGCGTATATGAAAGGAGTGTGCTTCACAGAAGATAAATATAACTTTGTTACCTCCGCTTGTGTGATTTTATTGACACGACCCGGGTTTCGACACCTTGTGTCATCTCCAGGTCATGTGTTAAATGTGTGCCGCCTTCAGGACCTGAATATGACGCAAAGGGCCGAAACCCAGATTCTGTCAATAAAATCATACAAGTGGAGGTAACAGAGGTATTTTGAGTTATTTTTAGACAAATATCGTTTCGCCTAGAAATCAGTGAATCTGGTTTCCTTTTAAAGAAGACCATCTTAAACTTCCAAAGATACCCAAATGTCACCCCCTTACTGCACTACTTTCCAAAATTTTTGACAAGAAATGCCTGCCCTTATACATTGGAAATGACACTTGTATGCTCTTCAGAGAGATTTTATTTAAAAATGGGGAATTTCTAACGCCCATATCTCGTCAAATCATTAGCGGTGTATAATTTTTACCTTTTACCAACTATTTTTAAACAAATCATATTGTCACCGCAGTAATTTTTTCAGGAACTCAAAACAACTCCCGTTGTGAAGGAAATTAAAATTTACCGCGGTAAAAAAATTAAGTTAAAGACTTATATAGATATGTTTATTTAATTACTAAGAATTTCAGCCATATAAAAAAAAATATTGTCACACAATTTATATTAAAATATATAATCAATGATTCCTACAGCTGCTGAAACTTCAGCTCTCTTCTTCAGATCTAAAGTGGCCTAAAGAAGCAAGCTGGAAAGCTCGCGAAACTGTAGTAAAAAATTACACAATGCGGAAGCAATCCCGTAAGCCATTATGACTCAAGCACTCTTCGAATATGATCTCCATTACGACTATGGAACTATCTCGCTCAAACTACCTTGATTCCTCCGTGACGGTTAACTTCATCGAAGTAAAGCCTACAACCCTTTCCTTTGTGGAATGGGCTTCGTTGATTTGTTCCTTTTGAGTAAACGATGGAAATTAGTTAGCGAAACTGATATATTTTAGTAGAGTGAATAGTTTTTTAGGGAGATATAGACTGTGAAAGTTATGGATGAATGTGATGGAATTGGCTCTAAAATGAAAGGAAGTTAGCAATTCTATGAATGAAACGGCGTGTATAAAGCAGTGAATGAGTGTCAGAGAAGCTACATGAATATAAGTATGAGATAGTATGGGTGAAATTATAAAGAGGCCAAGAGGCGTTCATGGTATAAAGACAACTACTGTTCTCATAGAAGGAAACTAGGAAACAGTAAGTGAAAACATTCGCGTGAGGCGTGGCACTCTATGGATCGGAAGCTTGGACCGTTGGAAAAGCTGACCGGAAAGGACAAGGCATCTTCGAAACCAGGTGCTGGAGGAGGATGCTGAAGATTAAATGGTCGGGGAAATAGGAAATGATGAAGTTTACAGAAGTGGAGGAAAGAATCATTTGGGGCATCATACACAAAAGAAGAAAAATATGGATTGGACACACCCTGAGACACAATGGGTTAGTGAAGGACATACTTGATGAAAATAGAGGGAAAAGTCCGCAGAGGAAGACCCAGGAATAAGTTTATGGACCAAATAAATAGGAAATTATATAGGAAGAGATACCAGGAGGTAAGGGAACTAGCATTAGATAGGGAAGGATGGAAGGTTGAAGTCAACTAAATCTTAGGATTGAACGACCAATGATGATATAAAAAGAGAGCCTGTTTTCTTAACCCAATTGTAGTAATTCAAATATTTAAGAGTTATCAAACGCAGAAAGGAAATGGCGTGATGAATACATATACATGTGAGGAGTTTAATTGAGAAAAAATAAGGATTTTTTTTAGTGACCGACAGATAAAAACTATATATTTCTCTCTTGTGGGATATTTTTTATGCGAGGGGCAGACATTGATAATGCAATCGGTCCCTTTTCGTTTTATTCACTCACGCGCCCAAAAATCATATCTCAGTAAGAAGTCCGCGCGTCATTATTTATGGCTACGCACGAATCCATTACTGGCGACCTTGTGACGTTAACCTATGACATCTCTAACACCACGTGACGTCGCATACTCTCCGTCTGCGCATGCGAGCCTGTTCATTGAATGGGAGCGAGGGTTTATCGGCCAGTGGTTCATGGCGTGTTTGATTGATCCGTTATATCTCTCAATGACAGAGCGTTAACCTTTAAATTGCATCTAACAACAAATTGTTCCTGGAGGGCATCATATCTATGTTCGACGAATCTGATTGACTTATTTTACTGCACTCCGGCAATCCTCTGTCGGAAATGATCCGGATGAAATTGAATTTCAATGTCTTTCTACGAGCAATAATTGCTACGGCTATTGTTTGATGCACAACGACGTTTAAAGCAGATTGGAGGCGAACAAATGTTTTCTAGAGAATTGACTATTAAGGCAGAACTGGTCACGGTTGAGAATGCAAAGAATGGAGAACCGTGAGTTGTTTTTTTGGAAAACATAGAGCGATGACTTTATCACTATTTTGAGTGATACATGAGTAATGGCGTTTTGACACTCTATATGCGTCATCGCCAGGACGCCAACTAGTAACAATCGCCGTCGAGGAAAAGATAACCACTTGGATCACCACCATAGCAGTGTTACATTAGGAGTAGGGAAATAGGGCTACCTTATGATAGCAAGCATGGGTAACCTAAGGAGTACGTTCGAATGAGAGCAAGGATAATGAGTGTGCAGCGTTTCCAGTAATGAAATAAAGAAATGATGATAGGAAATTTTCTATATGAAACATTTTTCTTAACATATGATTCCAAAATGCTCGGTTTGTGGGTTCATTTTTCCGGTGTATTCAGAATTTTCACAATATAAAGAAAAAAGTTCCTTATCGGCTACTTGAGACAATGCATACACAATAATTAGAAATAACTTAATGTTAGTATCATTTTAATCTTACAAGAGTGAATGTATGGATCACGTCGAATATATGTCACAGCCATTAGAAATGCCCCTGATTATCATATTTCAGTTATTAGTATCCTATGTACAGCCACGACGTGTACTAGCTAGAGTGAATGGATTCAAGTCGTACACTAAATAATATAATGAAATGAAATACTTTTTTACAATGTTATATCAGCTCTACGAGTTCTGAAACGTCATATGTTGTAGAAAAGTTCGAAGTATTTTATTATGAATGTGAGCATTAACAATTTCTATACGTCAGAACAAGATTCTTGAATCGTGGTCCCTGATGATGCCAATAAATTTGGCGAAACGTTCTATGAGAGATATATATGTGACCTCATTTCAAGAATCTGGCTCTTATAGATGCTATAAACGGTCGAGAAAGTCATAATTGATTAACAGCTTCTACATAATGAAGCTAGTAAAAGTAAAGTTTACTTATGATACCATTTTTTTCTGAAGATCCTTATGCTATTTCATTATTTAACCCGTGTAACCCTAATTTATCGCCGCAAAATGCATTCCTTGGGAAAACGAAGAGAGTATTATATTGAGTGGGGGAGGTGCTAAATGCAGACCCCGCAGGAATGCACTTGGCTATTTTTACCTTGCTGAGAAGACAGAATACGCAAAATGCTAACGCTGTAGGTTGAACAATAAACAAGGCATCTTGCGTAAGGAATGGCGACCATAGGCATTCTAAAGCAATTGCACTCGTGATTACCGATGAAAGACAATGTGCTCACCACTAGTTTCTATTGAATTCTTGAAATGCATATCCAATTTTGACACCGAAGATGACATTTTCAAAGTCACTCTGGTTGAATAGAGAAAAAGATAACGTCAATCTTCTTATTCTACATCAACATCTACATACTGCCCCGCGAGCCGCCGCATGGTCGTGTGGCAGGAGGTATTAGAGCACGAGACCAGCCGTGTAAAGGATCAGGTTTTGGGAGGAGAAATAGTTAAGTAAATTATAGGCATGTTTTTAGATGAGCTCAGTTTTTACTATGGTAAATTATAGTGCGCGGAAAGGACGAGTTTTCATGCCTATCTGCTTGGAAACGCACTTCTCTCATTGTATCGCTACTGTCGGGCCTATAAATGTAGTGTGGCGTCGAATTTATATTCTCTGTGTCGCACAGTGGGATAAAATGCCGATTTAGCGTGACAAAAGTCAAATTTTCGAATTTGTTCAAGTACACAATGCCTTCATTATCTATAAGTTCAGTCATTGGAGCCTGGCAGTGTTTTTTTTGTAGCTCACTTGAAAAAAGTTACCTCGTGAATTTTTGCATACTTTTGTAATATTTGTTGATAAAACGTAAATTTAATTGCAATAATGCTATTGATTAATTTTTAATTGTTTTCAATGTGAAAGCAAGCATTTTTCCTGTGTCAGCTCCACTTATGGCAAACCAATAGAATTTACAGACTTGTGAAAAGATAGCGAAAAAAAAGATCTTTGGTGTAACCACTTTCATGCGTGTTGTAAAGGATTGCCCTATTGTATTAGTCTTAGGTAGCATTGTTTGTGTGAAGATAAGAGTGCCTCCTACTTCCGAGGTATAATTTCCGTGTGTTTAAAAATACCGAACAAACAATTTTGTCGCGCTAAATCGGTCTTTAAGCCCACCGTGTTTCGCTCTGAAGCACACCTGTTCTGAATTTATCTAGCGTTTGAACTTCAACACTGAACTTGATTGCTGCGTAAATACCGTTGTGATATGAACTACGAAAATGACAGCTGTGGCGGAGGTTAAACTTTGCGTTCCATCTCCGGGTTAAGATTAAATTTAACACCAAAGTTAAATGGAGCAAATAACATTTTTGTTTGAATGCAAATGTCCAAAACTGAGGAACATGTTTGAATTATTTAAAACCGGAATTCCACCTCTAAATGTGCTGTTTAAAATTATTTGCGCTGAGAAAAAGATAAATTAAGTGTTAAAATGTAGCCTCAGGATCCAGTTTACCTGGGTTTCAAATTTATGAATGAATTAAATTAGTAGAGTTTTTGGCTTCTGAAGTTTTTGATTCAATGGAACCCATTTCTGTACTAGTTGTAGTATATAATATAGTATAGGAACTAGTATAGTATATAGTTTATCACCAAGTTCATTAAGGGTAATGTGAACGCAAAACACCGTACTTTAATTTGTAAATGAACATATTAAAATAAAAAATAATGTTAACACCTCTAAGCTCACGGCTGCAAATTGGTCCATTTGGCTCAGACGTGTTGACGTCCGAGCCAAATAGACGGCAACTGGCAACAACAAGCATTTTGGGCTCGTAGTAGGGCTTGAGGTAATACCTTCCGAGCCCACCATACTCCAACGGTATGTGCTGCATGAAGTACGTTTCATGTATAGCTGACGGTAATACTTCTTTTTGAGGAGCGTTCCCTGTATGAATCTCCATTACGCCGTGATTGCGATGTTGCCAGTAGTTGTAGGAAAGATAAAATTGTGCTTTTTCGTATTCTAGCGGCATGTATAGGAGTCTTTCAATATACAAATATTATTCCATGTAGTGATATATTAAAATTTCGCGCGGTTTTGGAAACTTCCGCCCACGTGTCGTAGAGCTAGGGACGTAAGTTCGGCAACAACGTTTTCTGAACAGCTCAGATACCACAGCTTTCCTCAATTTCTACTGAATTTTTACCTCGCTATCTTAAAAATATGAACAATCCAACTCATAGCGATGTAACTTGTTAAACCATTGGACGTCAGGAGGAGGATTTTTTTTAAACAAATGCACAAAAGTGATCAGTCAGAAAGTATGGCATATAGAAAAAAATGCGATATGTTTTCAGTTTGTTGAAATTCAATGCAATATTTGTCATAAATCTTATTCAATACAATTTGTGTTCTTCCTACAATATGTTACAGGTAAAGTCCTGCTAATCCTATGATTTGTCAGCATGTGCTCGTTTTTTAGTGCTCACCGGATTGCCAATCAAGTATTCTTCCAAAAATCAAAGCATATGTAAAAAATACAATTTTATACATACCGGTACATTAGTCAGAAAAGATATTTGAATAAAATATAGAAGAAAACATTTAAAACCTAAAATGTAATTAAACGCATTAATATACACAAAAACACAATGAGAACATTTCTATCAAATCATAATTACGTTAGTATAAGTACCAAAAGTTATCGTTTTTATTTTTATTTTTTCAATGGCTTAGAAGGTCCTGATTAAAAAAATGCAATGAAGGCAAATTGATCTGCCAAAAAAAAAAAGCCGTACTTTCAATATGTGATATTCGTATTTTTATTTTTATATTACTCGATATTGATTATGCTATTTGAGTTCTAGTAACGAGTAAATTGATGAATCCAATGTTCGAAATTCAATAACACGTGGCCGTGCGTGAATCCGAGCTGCAAGCGCTTCTTCTTTGGCACGCTCCGCGTCGCGCGGACTAAGTCCTGAAAGGGGAAGTGAAGCTAGTTCTTCCCACGTCCCCGTCTAAAATTGGCGCGTGGAAACGTGGGGGTGAGGACCTTCACGGGTTCCCCGGATCTCATAAAGAACACGCTCTCGCGTTGCACTTTCTCGTGGAGTAGTCGTCGTCGCTCGTTTTCCTCTTCCTTAGCCCACTCCGTTTGCGATGCAGATTTACTTTCGCGGCGTGAACTTCACGAAAGTGGTTAGTTCTTTTAAAGAGGTAACTTCAAGAAGATCATATCATAACGTGAAGTTAACCCTGTTTGATTTACGTCATAAGTTTTAAGAAATTTAGATAACCAGAGGAAGTACAGTAATAATAGCGTATATCAATTTATAATTATAAAACTTCTTCCTGAGACCACTCCGTTTACGATGCAGATTTACTTTCGCGGCGTGAACTTCACGAAAGTGGTTAGTTCTTTTAAAGAGGTAACTTCAAGAAGATCATATCATAACGTGAAGTTAACCCTGTTCGATTTACGTCATAAGTTTTAAGAAATTTAGATAACCAGAGGAAGTACAGTAATAATAGCGTATATCAATTTATAATTATAAAACTTCTTCCTGAGACCACTCTGTTTACGATGCAGATTTACTTTCGCGGCGTGAACTTCACGAAAGTGGTTAGTTCTTTTAAAGAGGTAACTTCAAGAAGATCACATCATAACGTGAAATTAACCCTGTTCGATTTACGTCATAAGTTTTAAGAAATTTAGATAACCAGAGGAAGTACAGTAATAATAGCGTATATAAATTTATAATTATAAAACGCGGTTACTTCTTCTAAAGAGGTACTTCAACACGATCATATCTTGACGTGAAATCAACCATATATGATTTTCGCTATTAGTTTTGAGAATTTAAGGGAAACCAAAGAAAATAAAGTAATATCAAAGTATATCTATTTATGTTTATACAACGTGATATTCGACTTAATGTGATTAGTTTAGACTTTTACGCGGGGTATACAGTTTCCCATCCAGGTTTAAAAGACGTTTTCTTATTTGGAGCATTAACTTTTTGTCTTCATCTATCACGGCGAGATGTGTATATTATGGCCCCATCTTTGAATATAAATGTGATATACCAAATGTACTGATTGGCTAGAACAGGCAATATGTTTTTACACTTTTTTACCTTAAGAGAAATGAAAAAGTTAGAATACCCTCGACAACATAATGTAACATTAATTCATTTGCTTGATACTGGCTTTTCGCATCCACCTGTCATTTGTTCTTTCAGCATGATCAGGATATCCTCCATTGACTTCTATTGAATTATAATGAGGAGTATATGCTTAGGAATTTGCTTGACATTGATATCATATTCGTGCCTAATCTGGCAAGTTTTGATTATGTCAATGGAGTTCTAAATCGCTGTCAAGTTGCCATAACTGGCTATTATTCTACACTCTAAAAAGAGATATAATTAGATGATTTCATCTCTCGAACCGGAAGCACCTTAAAAGATGTCTGTTTATTTACCTATTTACCCTCAGAACTACTGTTTCCGTCAGAAGAACTCGGGCAGACCTAAACCTTCTCCACATACCCCAAGCCTGTACCAACCAATACCTAAATTCCTTCCCGATTATAGCATCCAAGTTTTGGAATTCATTACCCCCCTCAATAAAATGCTCCTCCACTCCGGAATCTTTTAAGAGGAAATTGTACAAATATTTAAAACAGTAGCACTGTTGTTTTGAAATGTAAGAATCTTTGTGGTGATTAATTACATTTTTGTTAGAACCTTTGTTTTCAATTGCTCTTGTGTTTATGTTTTGCTTATTTCATAATTATTGTATTTTGAGCAGAATGTTTTCTGTACTTATGTTTTTCTTTTTTGCTCTTATGGGTTTCCCAGAGCATCAATAAACCATTCATTCATTTATTTCCCATATGCTTCATAAAAGCTATTGTTTTGTCCAAAAATAAATTAATGATAACTAAATTGCATCTAGCTACTTAGGAAGAGAAGGTAGCATATAGATTCCGAGTGAGAAAAAATAAATTTCATAGCTAACAAACAAGATAATGAAAATGAAATTGAGAAGTGGTCAATGGTAGACACAATCATCGATGACGAAAAATTTATGCAATTTATGCTGGACTCTATGAATACATTAATTGGCAATTCCAAATGAACACCATACACAAATAAACCTTGATGACAATAATTTAATGCACTAATCAATTAAAATTAATGATTCTGTGTATCATCATGTAGAGGTAATAGGGAGCCGAATGATGGTCTTCTAATTGGATGTAAGGATACACTTGACCATTTCCTTTGCAGGTATTGTGTAATTGAAATGGACGTCAGTTTTAGTTTTCAGCTCTAAGTGTATCTTACGCTTAAACTGGCTAACTTATGTTTTTGTAACTCATTCACTAGCGATAAAAGATAGATTTCCCGAGGACGGTCGACCGGCCTCTTGTTTTCAACTCGACCCTGGAATTTTTAAGGTGGTTGGAGGGCGAATCGCCATTGCTTGGGTACACATTTTTATGATTTTTCATGTATGATTTACAATTTTAAAATGAGTCTTCTAACTAATAAATTTTATGCATTGTCGGCCCCGGTGGCGGCGGGGTAAAGTCCTCGCCTGCTACCCTGAGGGTCGTGGGTTCGAGTCCCGCCTGGGTAGAATATTATCTGCCCAGGACATGGGTGTTTGTGTCTCGTCCGTTGTTACTGTTATCCACCCGACGTAAATTGGCACATTGTGCTGTATTCGGGATAGTGAAGAAAATAAAAATAAAATAAAATAAAATTTGTTTATTAGAAAAAATTGTACATGTTAGGGCTGTGTCGATCATGAGTGATTCGTTCATTTTGAACGATCCATTGGCATGAACCAAAAGAATAGAATCACGCTCTCCGTTCAAATCGTTCATAATGAATCAAATCAAGCTGTTCTCGTTCATAGGTCGAAAGGAGTGGATTGTGAAGAATCACACGATTCATGAGTGATCGAGAACAACTTGATTTGGTTCAAATTGAACCAAGTATGCTGTTCATGAGTGGAAAACAACGTGATTGGGACGAACCACATTCCTAGTATTACGTAGTCTTCTGGTCACATGTAGAATTTACTGATAAAAACTGAGGAATAATTTTGTAAAGGCGATCATATACAGTTGAATGATTTTATTACCGAACACAACCATTTTCACCCAAACATCGCAAGTACACGAGATTCTTAACATATAGTTTCCAATCGCTGTGGCAGTATGGGTGAGTTTTTATGCTCCCATCTCCAGGAATCATGATTTAAGCTGTTCTTAAGGATAGGCACTTTTAGGTTCCTATAGTCTCCCAACATTTCGACGATTACTAAATTAATCAGAAAAACAGGTTTTACATCACGCGATATCTCCGTGCAGGCAGCTTTTCAGTGACACGAATTGGTTGGATTTGATTCCTCGCCTTAGTTTGGTTCCGCACTGGTATTTGATTCTTTGTAGTGAAATTATTCGTCGTCGTTAAATCACTCATCGCAGTCATTTGGTTCTTTCGTGGTTCATTTCGTTCATTATGAATGATTTAAAAGAACGAGTCATGGACATGAATCAAATCGCATGAATCGAATCTTCGTAATGAACCGAAATTCCCACCTCTCGTACAAATCCTACGGTAGTTATCATTTAATTGTAAAGTTTAAATTGTGTTTTTTGAACATTTAATAATATTTATGTGTTTCAATTACATTTTAGAATTTTCATCGATATTTTTAATATTCTCTGACGGATCAATGTTGTGTTTGATTATAAAAAAAATCATTCGTACTTTTGTGTACGTTTGTATACATTTATTTAATTAAAAAAACTTTTGCACGAACGCTATTTGATTCAATGTTTTAATTGCTTCTTTGTGTATACTTGTGTGTTTTTATTACATTTAGGTTTTTAACAATTTTTTAATGTTTTCTGACTCACCAATGTTGTGAATTTATTTATTAATTAAATAGAGAACCTGCTGACAAGCCATAGGCTTAGCAGGACTCTACCTGTTATTATATTGACGATCTATCGTATATATTTAAGAATTTAGAATTTTTAAATTTATTATATTCAATTACTCTAAACACTATCCGAAAACGCATTGTAAATTGATGTATTGCAAATAAAGTGGAATAAATATTCTTTGACATTTCTTAAGTAAAGATGTTTTAACTTTGGAAATAACCATGAGCGTTGTAGTGTAAATGATGCAAAAATTGTATTCATAATTTTTTGTCTCAGTTAAAACATTGTTGTTACTTGGGTTTGCGTCGTGGATTTCGAAATTTTAAGCAAAAACCGTTTGTAAATACATAATTTTTACTCGGCATGATACCTTACTATCTAATTTGAACCATAATCGTTATATGATAGGCATGTTTTCGCGTTCAGAAAAATCTGAAAATATATTATCGAAATTTTTCGAAATTTACACGTCTCAAGTGTCACGTGCCAAGTTTTATTTGGCTAGGTGTAAAAAATGGCATTAAATAGCAAGATACCAAATTGGTAACATGCAGTTTTTTTCGAAATTTAAGCAAATACCGTTTGTAAATACATGGTTTTTACTCGGCATGATACCTTACTGTTTAATTTGAACCATAATCATTATATGATAGGCATGTTTTCGCGTTCAGAAAAATCTGAAAATATATTATCGAAATTTACACGTCTCAAGTGTCACGTGCCAAGTTTTATTTGGCTAGGTGTAAAAATTGGCATAAAACAGCGAGATACCAAATTGGTAACATGCAATTTTTTTCGATTTTATTTATACATATTACTAATAAATCGGCGTATGAAATGTTTCTTACAAATCTGTGCAAGAATGAATATGGATCCAATCACCTTAAAGGTAGTCAAAAGCCGTGAGCGACGGCTATGAAGTCGGCGAACACGACACGACATCATTAAACGATTAGGAATTACCGGATTTCAAGGGCACCCCACGCAGCGGATTCCGCGACCTGTCCACGCTAACAATCCCCCGCTAATTTCATTCACCTTCTGTTTCAGCACCATCTCTCGGCCGACTTCCGAGTCTTCGTTTAACGCCATCAACAGGTGTCAAGGAAGGCTCTCTCGCTTAACGGAGACTCCGATCCGAATCGCTGCGGGGGAGTTTAAAAATTCCGTCCAAGGTCGTCTCTTTGAGCCATTTCAACTAATTTGACGATGTTTCGTTCGCGTTCAATTTCGCCGTGTAATTTTGAAGTAATGAGTTTTATTTGTATTATGATTGAGGTAGACAAGAGGGCAATGGCTATAGTGTCTGAATTTTTAGTGCATAAAAAGCTGAAGAAAATATTGTTTTTGAGGTGGGGTCTTGTAGCTTCGAATGGTTGGTAGAATTCATTGGCGACTATAAGCTCTTGTTAATAGGCAAACTACTTGGAATAAGAAAATAGGGTTGCTTATGTTCACTTCTGTATCGTTATGTTCAACAGATACAGGCGTATTAGTGAATTAATAACAGTTCATTCTGGGGATAAGCACCATACATGCTGCCAGTCGCTGTGAACAGTATTTAAAAAGATGTTTTGAAGACAATAAAATTCTTATGATCAGTCTTATTCCCATTAGAAGGCGTCTAAATCCTGTCCTTTTGTTATAACTTCATGCATTAGTTGTTTAATCTTGAGATTCCACATTCGAGCCCTCCAACCTTCCCTGTCTAATTCTAGGTGCCTTACCTCCTGGTAGCTTTTCGTATGAAATTTTCTCTTCATTTGGTCCATGAACCTATTCTTGAGCCCTCCTCTCGGGACCTTTCCGTCTGTTTTACCATCAATTATGTTCTTCACTATCCCATGGTGTCATGTTAAGAATGAAACTACTTAGTTTTTTCCACCAATATATTTAACCATAAATCATAATAACCAAATATATATATATATATATATATATATATATATATATATATATATATATATATATATATATATATATATATATATATATATATATATATATATATATATATATATATATATAGTTCTTGCGAAGATTCCACGAACGTGGCAAACAATATAAAACTTCGTCACAGGGTGACACTAAACATAAAACATATAAAATGGAAACTCACGAGTTTAAAAATTTTCGGTGGGTCGCCCGCACCTTCATCAGTGATAGTGTTTCTATCACTGATGAAGGTGCGGGCGACCCACCGAAAATTTTTAAACTCGTGAGTTTCCATTTTATATGTTTTATGTTTAGTGTCACCCTGTGACGAAGTTTTATATATATATATATATATCAATGACCATAAATAAAATTAAAAGAAAGGGGGAGGAAGTTGGACATCCTGGAAGATTTTGAAATTCTATATTATCACAGAGTGCACGGGGAGAGACTACTTAATGACATAATCCCTTCAACCGCCTCACCCTTGTTCTCTGTGCCAGTACCTCACCTCCATCCCCGTAGTCCTTGAACCTGGCGTCACCATCTGTTTGTTCCTTCCCCTGCACTTTGCCCAATCACCTCTCCTTCCCCCCCTTATTTCAACCACTTCCCCTCTCCTTGAGATTTGGTATATATGCTGTGCTGTCTTTTGGGTATTTTTATTCTGTAATCTTGATAATGGCCTGAAAAGGCCGAAACTGGGTGATTTATGGTTAAATATATTGGTGGAAAAAACTTAGCAGTTTCATTCTTAACATGAATCGTAATTTCCACAAAGTGAATTCGCCAACCATTGATTTTATCCCATGGTGTCTTAGGTTGTGTCCAATCTTGTTCTTGTTTTCTGTCAAGTGTTCCACACTGTACTTTCTTCTTCTGCTCTCCTTTTAACTCCTTAATTGCGTATTCTGTCAGTCCATTTTATCTTCGGCATTCTCCTCCAACACCAGGTTTCTAAGGCTTCTAGTCTTTTCTGGTCAGCTTTTCCAGTGGTCCAAACTCCCGATCCATAGAGTGCCACGCTCCACACGAATGTTTTCACGTACTGTTTCCTGGTTTGTAGTCCTATCTTCTTTGTGGACTGCAGTTGTCTTTATCTCACGAACGCCTTCTTAGCTTGGGCTATTCTCCACTTTATTTCCGTTTTACTTCTTCCGTCCCTCGTTATAGTATTTCCGAAATAGGTGATGCAATCTACATGCTCATGTCTCTCTCTTCTCAGCGTGAGTTACACATTCAGATTTTCTCTTCCGCATACTAGAGTTTTTGTCTCCGTCTTAATCATTTGCTTAGTCGTCGTTTTAAGTTAGCAGTTAATTAATCGCTGAACACAACTCCTATCCCGCTTCATAGCCGGATTTCAGAGCGACCCCAACTCTCCCATCACATTTTCTGAAAGCGAATGTGGAGACGCGGTCATCATTTGCATCGCTTGCGAAGTTCCTGCCTGATAGCGCGAAGGACTTTCAAGGTTGTGAAACACATGGCTCAACAGATTACTTATTTCGCACCAGCGTTCATGCCACTCTTCCTCTCGCACGGTTCTGGACGGACTACGTATATTCTCCTGTTGTTCACCAGAAGAACAGATGAATGTGAAACGCTTCATTACTCCGAGGTAGTTCACGAAAAATAGTCGCCTTTTTTAATAGGTACTCGTTATGCATGAGTTTTTTGTCATTCAGGGAGATAGTTGTGTAAATGCTTCAATCTAATGAGAACGGTGACAAATGACTCATTGGATCACAAAATCGAGTCTTTATGTCCCTCGCTAGACCAAAAATCAAAATGTATGAGTCATAACGTCGAGTTGGTCGGCAGCTATTTTTTATTTGCTATCCAGTTGACTTACGTCACATTTACTGGGTAATTTAATTTGCTTCTAAGCATATGCATTTGTTAATAGAGTTGTCTTTTGTAGAGAGTAGAGATTGCTATAAATCTTCGGGAAGTAATTAATAAATATCATTATTGTCTATTTTGTAAAGAATACAATTAAAAGCATATGGATTCGTCCGCTTTTTCTTAGCAACCATGAAGTAAGTAGGTTGCCCTCGGTGGTGGATCAGTGCGTCAACCCAACAACTGTTATTACTCTTATATGTTATTCGCACGTAGCTGTTTGTGTTTCTTAAGAAATTGGCGCAAGGTAATTATCACAGAATCGTTATAACGGTAAAATTTACTTGAAAACGCAGGTTTGTTTCCAGACCCGGAAAACTCAACTTTTAAAATCCTAGATTTTCACACTGGATGGAGTAGAACCACTTAACGCTTGTCGAAGCGACTCGAAATGCTTTGCGGTTGAACGACCGGAGAGGAAAAGTTAGGAAAATAAGCATCAGAGTCGCCTGTGATAGGGGAGCGGACTTCTCATGAGAATCTAAATGCCTTGATTAAAAGCGTCCTTCGGATTCTAGACTTTCTCCTCCTTGGCTAGGCGCCGTAATGTGCGTCTGGTACACTAGCGACATGTGGGGAGCGGCCCTTGGACGGAGTGACGATGCCCGTCTCATATATTTGGTTCGAACGACTGAACACCGATTCAACATCTCGAGAGTAGCTCTTGTAAGGAAGAACTTTTATTTTATGCCTGCTCGGTAACTTATCTTAATTTTAACGTGAATTATAATGTGAGATTTCTATTGTGAAGTGGAGTAAAATTGTTACTAGGTCATTTATCGAAGATATGGTTTATCATCCCTATCTTATATCCATCCATATATATCGGCACTACAGCCCATGTAGGGCCCTGGCCGTCTTCACAACTTCCTTCCATTCTTCTTTGTCCTCCGCTACCATTTACCACCTCCGGACCCCCAGCTTCCTTAAATCCTCTTCTACATCCTCCATCTATCTTTTCCTGGGTCTTCCTCTACTTCTTCCCTCTGTTTTCCCTTCTAAAACATTTTCACTTCTCTTTTCCCACCCTTTCTTTGCACATGCCCTGCCCATCTAATTCTCGATTTCTTAGGCTCTGTCAATATTCCATCTTCCCCATACAGCTGCTGTAATTCCTCGTTCCTTCTAATCCTCCATTGTCCTTCTTCATTGACTGGTCCATAGATCTTCCGAAGAATTTTTCTTTCCCACTTCTAGAGCGAATTCTCTTCTCTCACCATCAACGTCCATGTTTCCTAACCAGAGGTGGCTATTGGCCTGCTGATAGTTTTATAGATTCTTTTCTTTGTATTTCTGCTAACGGTTTTTGCTTTGAACACTTTTTGCAAAGAATAGTATGCTCGATTTCCTGCTGCAGTTCTCGTTTTAATCTCTTCTGAAGTAGAGTTATCATTAGTGACTATTGTCCCCAAATATTTAAAGTGCTCTACTATCTCTATTTGGTTGAATATTTTATCTGTCTTCTCCTCTTTCAGCTTGTTTTTTGGACCACACTATACATAGTGGTTTATAAAAGGTTATAATTTTCGCTGAAACGCTCTGCCTCAATCGCTGTGGGATGGTCTCTCTTCACACAACTTTTTTTGTCTCAATTTCTGCCCGAATAATAATATTTAAAAAACTTGCATAAAATGCGCTATAATATTGAGGTACGTACTAAATTTTTTCGACTCAGGCCATCGAAAATATAACACGAGTATTCAGGTTAAAATAGCAGACTTCCGATTTTCCTCGGAATACATAACCCATATACTGTTATGGATATTGAATATTTCCCAAAGGAAACTTCTGTTGTTTACCTTGTTTTTTTTAAGAAATTACTTAGTTAACTCCTTCAAAATTAGAAAAATTGAATATGAAATAAGTCCTCAAATTACGTCGGAAATGCGTACTGAAGAAGAGCGGCGTAAGTCGGCACAACGTGAAATGGATCCAGATATTCGTGACCACTTTAACCCCGCAATAAATCGAGCCGTTAATTTCGAAATTCGTTTTTTTGCCGTTATCAAGGAAAAATAAGCTATTTCAGATAGGATGGTTATATCTCAGTTATCAGAAAACGCAAGCATGTGCACAAACGGTCTATTTTATTAGCATTAAACAGGGAAAAATTTTCCGATGACCCTTGTCAGCATGGATGTAACATCGAATCAGACGTAAATCAAAACGACGCATACCGAGGACTTACTGTACTTTGCTAAATGTTTTAAGCCAGTAAATAATTATACCCTTCTCTCAGGTCGTAAAAAATCATGATTCGAGTATCGAATCCTCGTATCAAATCCTACCGACGTATCAATTGAGGCTGGAGTCAGATTCATTAATGGTTTTATTTACGAGGTAAAAGCTACGATATAATGCTTTGTCGTAGAAGATCTTAACATGGAGTTTTTGTATGAAATTAAAATAATATGCAAAGCAACACTAAGCCTAAAGTTACTCAAAACAGTCAATTTAACATATCCTAAGAAAACAGTACATAGTAGGACAGATTCCTCCTTAATCTTCTAATTACCTAATAACCTGTTGGACTCTTGACGATTATCCGATTAAGCGCATGGTTGTTGAAAGTAGTAAATATGTTTGATTGATGACGGAAATTATTTTATGTCCTACCTCGAAGTATTATTTCTGCATCCTATCTCGAGGGCAAGGGTTTTAATCCCGGAAGCGGTGGATATTTTTTTAGTGGAATCTTGATTTCTTCTATGGTGACAGGTGGAAAGTTTATTAGGGGTAGCGGTCTGAAGGCCAGATGGGTCGTTATACTATGGTCACTTTGACGCCTTTTTTTAGACTGGCTAATGCCAACGCAGGATATCTCTCCATATTTGCCCCATTCTCCTGGCAATCTTTTCCTCATCTGTTAGCCAACTTGTCCTCGATGGTGAAAGTGTCCACAGTTGTCAGTCACTTCAAAAAACCAATGATTATCCGATGTGGATTTGTTGTGGAAGTAATACTTTTGAAGAAAATCCATGGGTATTTATAGGTAAATGAAGACGTCACAATTTTCTCGGGTGTATGTAAATGAAGAAAATTTCAGTAATATGAGAGCACTAATCGCTTTTCATTTGCTATTCTATATCGTAGTATGTAAGGAGCTTAGCATAAATTGCATTTGCTTATTGTCATCAGTGTATATTGTATATGGTGTTGATTTGGAAGTTCTTATTTTAGTATGCGAAGAGTCCAGCATAAATTGCATTTATTTTAAGTCATCAGTGTTTATTAGTATATGCCGTTTGCAACCTCTCGATTTCATATTGATTACATAGTTTGGTAGCTATGTAATTTATTGTATTTCATTCGTGATGTAAATGCTACCTACACATTTTAAGTTGTTCGGTGCTCTATGTTTACCATTTATTTTTTTTTGGACTGAAGAATCACTGTTACTATGTATTTTACGTAGTTGGAAGGGAATAGAGTAGATGGATCCACAATATGGGATAAGATACTTGTGGCTTTGTAAAGTAGCCATTGGTGTTTAACTGGGAATAGAGAAAAATATGATAGACATTTTAGTCCATAAAATCTCATCCTGTAAATTATTGAACTCGTTGTCTGATAGTATTAAATTTTCTAGGAATGTCTCACAATTTAAAAGGACTATGGCTGACTTTTTATCTCCCAAATGTTCTCTCGCCTCTATATGAGAAGACAAAATGATATGAGATGATATTGTTACATGTTAATTGTTCACTATAATCATTTGTTTTTCTGTCTTATAAAATATTCGTTTGTTTCCTTTTCATTTTTTCTTATCAATAGATATTACATATTGTACATTTTTTTTAACATACTATTTCGATTATTGATATTGAGACTGTTTTTTCATTTTCATTTACCTCGCTCATTTTATATCTCTCTGCTGACTTGAAAGTTGTTTGTTTATTTTCCTTTTTTTGTAAGGCTTTGTATTTTGTCTTTGTATTTAACTCCTATTGAAGGCATGTAAACTAATTCAATGTCCTAAGGGACTTTGTTCCAGGACAATAAAATTGTTTTCTATTCTATTTTATTCTAAAAAGCTGAAGAAAATGATTTTTGGGAGTGGGGTCTGAAGCGTTGAAGATGGAAAAATGACAATTTTCTTTTGTTTGGAACGTTCACGTAATACATAAAGTTTTTTTTCGTTTTTCAATTGTCCTCTGTTCCTGCAAGATAATATTGAGTGTATTTTGTGCTTATTTATAGTATCATTGGTTTTGTTTCAAGTGTGGGACCATAATTGAAGAGTTCACATTCACAGTTATAGACTAGTGTGATTTTAAATAAGTATATCCCAACCACCTCGACGGTAGAAAATAGGGTTTTTAATGTCAATTATTGTTAAGTTCAACAGATACAAGCGCACGCACTATTATACAGATTTTTTAAGATTTGCAAGGCGTTTCGACTGGCATAGTCATGATTAGGTGGAAGACACTTTAGCAAAAGGGTCATTGTTTGTTCATATCGGAGTCGTAATTTCCATTTTGTTACAGACGCAATTTCTAGGGTTTAGATTAAGTTTTATGTTTAATGGAGAATGTTAAAAATTTGTCGCGTGCCCGCTGCGCAATCACCTACGCCCACCAAGTGTGATAATGGACCCGAAAGTCGACGCTGGAGCTGAAAGGCGACATGTAACCCGGTCACACCTACGAAGACGATATTTATAAGCGAAGGATACCGGTCTCCATGCATAAATAGAACGACTTGTGTCGACCACCGCGCCCGCCGATACGATTCTCGGCGACATGAATTCTCCGCCACTGCTGCACCGTGGGACAGACGCCCAATTTACGATGCATTAGATGCGGCGGACACAGAGCACACATCGACCGCTCGAATCTGCGTCGCGACAACTTACTCCCACGCGACTGCCGGATCAGTTTCTTACGAGAGGAGGAGAATGATTCAAACAACAGGGGCGGGGATTATCTCGGACTTCCGCATTTCTCCGCCGGTGGCGCCGGTGCTTTCTCAGTTCCCCGCTCGCTCCATCTGCCTTTCGCGTCCTTTTTTATATTCAGGCACCGAGTCAAGGTAGAACCTAGTCAAGGTTCTAAAAAGGCATCTCCCCCCCCCTTCCCTTCTATAACGTATTCTCTCTCCCCCCTCCCTTTCGTTCCTCCCTCATCCTCGTCTCTCCGATTTTATCCCTCCCTACTCCCGCCCTCCTAGTCTGTTTTCCTCGCCTACATTCGCAGTTCTCTCTCCGGGGAAGACTTAAAAACAGTCACGCCTGAGTCGGGCGCCGCGAGACGAGCCTCAAAAGACCTTGGAGATCACGAAAAACGAGTTATGTCACGTAAATCCTCCTCTGACTATGACACGAGTCGGTGGTCCTTAGCGAATCGTGTGCACGCGGGCGAAATGCTGAAATATTTCGGTGCCGTACCCGAGTCTCGAGGGTGCTCCGTTGGGGAGGGGTTTTTTAGAATTTCGCTTTCTCTCAAGACCTCGTATATTAAAGGACTTATCATTTCGTTCGATCCAGGTAAGGGCGAAGGAAATGGGCTTGTGATTGAGGAGTGAGGTGGAGCCGCTCCCAACTCAAGTGAGGTGGTTGTGGACTTGTGGGCATGTTCTCGGGCTGGATGAAGTTCGGTCCACAAGTGGCTGCGATAAGCAGTGAGTTGACTCCCAGAAATATGATTGGCTTAACTTTGGAAGTGTAGATGAGTATGGAGAAGTTGAGGCGGTCAACGCCCGTGCACTTCACTTTCCTTCGAATCTTTGGCCGAGATTGCGGATACCTTCGCAAAATCGTGGTGCCGATATAAAAATAATGGTGCTGTTATAAAGGTGGATCTGTTCTTCAACTGAACTGTACCTGGACAGGAAGTGTGCTCAAGACTAATCAAATTGAAATAAACAGTACAGCTTGCCACTTTACAGGGCGTTTTTTCCGAGCAGTTATTGCAACAGTACACGTCCAGCTTTGCAGTACGGCGTAGTTTCAGTAAACTTTTGACCACAGTACAGTTCCTCCTCTCAGATATAGCACTGTACTTAAATTGAAACGAACAATACAGTTTTCCACAGTGGTTACTCAGCGTTTTTTCCGTTCGGTTATTGCAACAGTACACTTCCAGCTATGTAATACAGCACAGTTTCAGTAAAATTTTAACCGCGGTACAGTTCCTCCTCTCAGATGCAACACTGTCCTCAGATTGAAAAAAAACAGTGCAGTTTACAAAATTACTCAGCGATTTTTCAGTTCAGTTATTGCAATAGTACACTCTCAGCAATGTAATACAATGCAGTTCCATAACAATTTTAACGGCAGAACAGTTCCTGCAATGTGATGCAGCATATTTTAAGTACAGCCCTCTCCGCGGCTCAGTCTCTACTGTACACTTGCTGGGCGTACATCCTTAAATGTGAACTGTGCTGTGAGTAAGGTGCACTCAAATTGAGACAAACCGTGCGTATTTATACGTATTTATTAAATTTCATACAAGGGTAATACGATTGTCCATGATTTGATAACGCTTGGTGTGATTTGGCCAGTTTGTCTGACGGCTGAGAAGAACCACAGTACTGTCCAGCACAGTTAGGAGGACTGGAACTCACTAACTGCTGAGTTTAGTACAGTTTAAGCTTCTGTACAGTACACCCACGGTAGAGATTTTTTTCTCTGGGTATTATCTCGGAGAAGAGCATTTTTTTCTCGCAATCTTGTACCACGGTTGTGATAACAGTCTGGAGTGAGTCTTATCGATGACCATTTTTAGAACTTGGCGCAATTTTTATGGCATCCCAAAGTAGTGAAGTGAAGATAGCGTGGTGGTTTAAGCATTGGTCCGGCAAGCCACATGTCCATAGTATGACTTCCGGTCCTGGTGACTTTTTCTCGAACGTACAAATCCCATTAATTGTTCATTGCTTACTTTTACGGTTGCTCCCCACAGTAGTAATAAACTGTCGACACACCTTGGAGTCTATTTTACGTCCTTAGTATTTCACCTTTTGTATGATGATTATGCACGGAAATATTTCGACTATTTGATGCCTGTGATATTCATATTGATGGAATTTGGCCAGACAGGCGGGTCAGGAGGCTTCTGATCGGTCAAAATATAGAAAAATATAGAATATTTCGGATCCGAGGAAGTCACGACATTCTGCCTTGAAGACGTTGGACGACTCGGCCATCGAAACGTCGACACTTATGTAGTCTCTCACCCCTAGACGAGGAGTATTGAGGTGACGGATGTACCCACGCTTTGACCAGAATTGGTCTGAATTGACCCTCCATTGGTCCGGTGGTCCCTGATTCGATGACGTACTCCAGTAAACCGCACGGCATCTACCCGTAAAAGGGGGTCAGAGGATACCTAATCCTAATTTTTTGGGCAACGGGCTCCTCAGGTTCTCAGAGGATGTGCGGTAAGTTTTCGCAAAAGCGAGACTGACGGGGACTCGTCTTACGTTGTTGGGTGAACCCAACTGATACGAGCACTGCGGGGACGCGGAGGCTCATTGTCGTCCTTTTGACGTCAATCCGCCTCATGGTGTCGGCCTTGCAGGAGTTGTGGTTCGCTAACCTTCCCTTCCCTATTCCATACCCTTTTCCCACTACCCCCCATGCTTGGCGATAAGCGAGAGCTTCCGGCCGAGAGGGGAGTTTTTAGCCCGCGGGGGGACCCGAAACACCAGTCTCTCTCCCGGTGGACTTCCCGAATATAGCTACCTAACATCTCACGCTGGAAAGCCTCAGATCTTACTTCAATTTGGCCTGTTTGTCTATCGGCTGAGGAACTCGCTCCCTGACATGGAGTCCCTGGGACGCTCAAATTTAGGCTGAGAGATTTAAACATGCATCGTGCACCTAATTAAAAGTATTGCTTATACTGATGATGGATTATTGCGCAATGTTAATAGTGAGAACGCAGCCAATTGAGAGGAGCGTTCTCAAACTCAGGTCAAGATATTCTAGGAAATCATATTAAAAGATATCTTAACCGTGAAAACATTAGTAGTTCCACTGGTAATTCAACTTTATCCTGCACTATTTATGAGCGCGGCCATCTCAAAGTCTTCTGCGAAATTACAATCAATTCTCTAGCATAGCATCTGAATATGGCCAACACATTATTATTTTCGCGGAGCATATTACTTTACAGAAAGTTGTAGGTCGGTGTTACTCTTGTGAAGAGCATATGTTCCGCAGATTAATCGATTTGAAACTTCGAATCCAAGCTGTTCTTTAAAGTTTTATGTAGTTACACCGAGCAACCAGGATTTTAGTCTATTGTTAGACTTCTCTTCATTACTTCCTGACTTAGACCAGCTATTTCAATTGATTAAACCATCGAGTCTAATAGGCAAAGCTTTGGAATTTTTCAGGCATAATGTTTCTCTTGGTAACAAAAAAGACATTAAATTAATGATTTTAAATGACAGATAGGAAACGGCCAGGCAGAACCAGTTTAAAAAAACTTTGAATCGAAGAATCCGGTTTTAGCCTTTTTAATGGCATTTGAGCTTTCGTTTTCGGAAAATAATTTCAGTCATGATGCAATGTATAACACATCTAAGCGAGTGATTAGAAAAGAATAGGAGTGGCTGGGTGTAGCCCAAGGTAAACAAGCAAATAAAGACGTAATGCGTAAACGAGCTGCTAAGTCGTAAGCTGTAGGGCCCTGCCGTAAGGATGATGGTCAAATCCCATCTTTACAGCTGGCGAAATGTCAGCCAATCAGAGCACGCTATTACTACTGTCAGCGTCAGTCATAGCTCACTGCTTTAGCGGAAGTACTTTTGAGGCTAAAAGTTTATACCAGATATTTGCTTACATCATAGTGAAAATTTTACAAATTATTTTTGACACACGTACGATGAATGAGAAATTTCTGTGACTGGCAGATACTATTTCGAATTACATTTACGGCAACCATGTCGATGTGTTACGGCTTGCTTCATTATTAGAGGATGACTGCTTTGAGGAAATCCTTACATCGTAAGTGTACTTCCGATTACGTCAATGTAGAATGGGCTTAAAGCTGTAAGATAATTTAAAGTTTTCGTTTGGAGTCAACCCGACGAGTTCGCTAGGTTAATCAAGTAGCTGAGATGTTTTAGCTGTTAAAATCCGTCAAGTGAGCCTCAGATTTGGGTAGAAGTTGTCGCGTTATGACAATCAATTGTCAGAATGTTTCAATTACTACGTTGCGGTTGAAATACAGTCAATTTACTGGAAAATGTTATTCCTGGAAAAAGTGATATTTTAGGAGCAAAAAAGGTCAATTTATGAAACTCAACGCATGGTATTTAATTTCTGCTCTAAAAAGCGTGACCAACGATTTCTTTTAACTGAAAAAAAATTGCATTCAGAGAGGTAGGAATGTGCGTCTCTCACGGAATCGTATTGCTTACCATGTCAAGAGAGTGGAAAATAAAATTAAGCTGACTAATTTTCCGATTGTGGTGCTGGAGGCATTATGTACATTCAGACGGATGTTTTGCCGCGAAACTCAGCGTACGGCGCTGAAATCGCTTTACAAATCGGATTCCGTGGGAGGCCATTGCACCTCTTCGCGTGCATGCTTGGATATAGCTTTCATTCGACTCGGCGAGCAACCGCGATGAGTCAACAAAAAAACATTTATGGCTCCCTGCTGCCGACACGGAAGCTGTAACTTGTCCTACACGGAGAGATTTGAACTGGTTGCTAAGTGTATGCAGATCTTTTTTGCGAGCGATCCTCATCTTGTCCTCACAATCGCGGATAATCTCGCGATTTCGATAATCAAACTCGGGCGGTGGTGGAATGCCTTTTCATTTCGAAAACGATGGCCTAATTTTAGCCGCGAACCGGTCCTCTAAATCGGAGGCGCCTCTCACCCACCGTTTATCCCTTCGCGGACTTAAAACTCTCTTTTTTCTATTAAAAAAATTCAAGGACATCAACTGGAACGCGGTCATGGATTGCGTAATCCATTCACCGAAATATCTCTTATTTATTCATCTCCCTTAAAGCGGAGGAGTTGAATGTCAAGCGTTGTTGTCTCCCCGCGGGCGTCGCTGAGCGTTTGTTTATTTTTATTTATGTTCGCTAGCGGTCGTGTCGGCGGGAAACTTGGAATTCGCGAATCGGCGTCTCGTATGCCAATCTCGTCACGTAAGCAGTTACGAATGGAAGATAATGGTGTTTGGTCCGCGAATCTCCCATTGCTTCACGCGCACTTTTTTCGGATGTCTGCCTAAAAGACTTCTACTCTAGATATATTTTACCAACTAAAATTGACAAAAGTTTTCAATCAAGTTCCTTTGGCTTGGGTCATTAGTACCATGCTTAATCCAATACCTACATTCATCAGTCTCTTTGTACTTAATGTTATTGAGTTAGTATAACGTTGATATCAACAGGGGAATGAGCTAAATCATATAAAGATAGCAGGTATTAGAAAAAAATGCTAATATCTAGACTACTTTATCAGGATCATCCCACAATGGGTAATATTCCTGAACTTCTCGCTAGGCCCATGGTATTTATTTACTGTATAATATCTTAATGACCTTGGAGTGGAGTGAAGCACTCTAGTATCGAAATCATGGGCAATTGGTAAATCTGACCAGAACATACTGGAAGCCATCAAAACCTGGTGCTGGAGGAGGATGCTGAAGATTAAATGGTCGGGAAAAATAAGAAATGATTAAGTTTACAAAATAGTAGAAGAGGAAAGGACCATATGGAACACCATTCAGAAAAGAAGAACCACAATGATTGGACACACCCTGAGACACACAATGGGTTTGTGAAGATCATAGTTGAAGGTAAAATAGAGGAAAAAGTCCCCAGAGGAAGACTGAAGAATAATTTCATGGACCAAATAAAGAGTGAATATCTTCTTTCCAGAGAGCTGGCGCATGTCTGCTCCAAAGATGATTGGCCCGTCGAATATCTAGTGGTGGTGTTTGCGTGCACTAGAAAGGACAAATATAGACACTTGCGCTATGGTCTTCATTGAGACAAGTCGTTTTACTGTCGACAGTCTATTATTAGAGTATCACAAATCTGTCATAGCTCCCACTCACTTAAAGGTCTCGAAACTATTTGAGAGAAGGAACAGTTCCGTAATGTCATATTTGGTTCAATTTCTGCTTTCATTCCGAAATAAAACTAAAACCAGGCCACAATTAAGGTTTCAATCTGAAACGAAGTTACATTGAAAAAGAAATCTTATAGTTTTGTTCCGGTACGAAACTACTCATTGGTTCCTGGTTTTGCAGCCCTGTTATTTCAACAAAGTGCCTTTCGATTAAACAACGTGGTGACCATATTATGGGTGGCCAAAAAAGGGGTTTGTGCACTTTAGATACTCCCGTACTTTTCGAACAATCGTTGAAGTATAGAAGACGGAAGGCAGGATGATCTAACTTATTTTGACATTTGTGGTACTGCATTGTCTAATAAAAGAAGAAGGAAAGAAGTCTAATAAAAGGAAGAAGTACATAGGACGATTTTCCAGGAAGTAAGGGACCTAGCATCAGAAAGGGAAGGATGGAGAGCTGCAGTCTACCAATCTTTGGATTGCACGACCAATGTTGATGAACCTCATAAACCACCGAAGTCATCATTTTAACAATCGCTCATTTCAATAAGTGCTTGCTTCATCGAAGTGAACGATAAGATAACTTATTATGACATGACAGTTTGATTCCAAAGACCTTCGAACCAATTCACTTCGGCAATGACAGTCATAGTTGACTGTCTCATGCGTGTCTACATGGTGATCATAGTTTAATAACCATGGAGTTAAGTCACTGAGTTAGTCATTTCACATTTTCTTTTATTCATAGCTTCGTTTTACCTTCGTATCTACCAGTATTCAGTCAAATGAAAAATTTCCTGAATGTTTGCGAAAAAGCATACCACAGTGGCGAGTCTAAAATTTTTCGCAACTATTCACCATTCTGGTTCAGCAGAAATAGACGATTTTACCAAAATATATCGATGTTTGAGGTGTTTTTTCATAACACTGTTATTCACGTCTGAGCTTAGTTGTATTACATTTAAATATTAATAAAATCCCAAAAGTAATGAAATATATTTACAGTATTCAAACGTATAGTGTTCATCATTCAAATGGCAAGGCTCTAGAATATGGTCGTTAGATACGGTATTCTCGAGGTATTGAGAACACATAGTGAATAAAGTATTGCAATTTAATAACTTAAACGAAACAAAAGATCTGAGGACAGGTGTATGTTCCATAAATTGACCTCGGTTGTTTATGTACCAATTGCTTGAATATACTGATTTCTTTCGATTCTTTGAAATGGGATTTTAGTTTGACTCAAATACCGACTCTTTCCCCGCCGCTGAAGAGCAAGAGATAGATCAACGAGAAGTCTTTTCGTAATGAAGAAAATGATATTTTTTCTAATGGTGAGATACAATAGATTATCTGGCAGC
Source organism: Ceriagrion tenellum (assembly GCA_963169105.1). Taxonomy (NCBI): domain Eukaryota; kingdom Metazoa; phylum Arthropoda; class Insecta; order Odonata; family Coenagrionidae; genus Ceriagrion; species Ceriagrion tenellum. Next base: position 44,150,521 of record OY720643.1, on the reverse strand, counting down.
CGATGATGACTATGAGTGGTTATACGATGGTTAGGATATGAAGTAAACTTGATTGCGAATAGCCGTGTATTTCGCCACGTGTGATTTGTAGAGGGGATTAGAAATCTTCCGTCTTCCCGTTGCATGGAAATAAAGAAAAACTGTCTTTTACCGCTAGGCTAGTTCTGTGGAGGATATTTATGCAAATTTGTAGGATTGCCCTCAGGAGATTTGCGGGAGTTATTCACATATGTTCAATTGGTCTATGCTGAACTAGGATTAGACCGGGCCTGTGCCCCTTTACTAATTCAACTGCTCCTCATATTGGTGATATTCATTTTTTATTGGGCCGTCTTTGTAGAAGATGCCTGAAGTTCCTAATTATTGACGCTCCTAGTACTTTTTGGATAAATTATTAATATTGCGTTAGCCCGTAGATCGAGTGCATTTTCGTCGCGCCGATCACTAACATGGCATGGTATAACCAGAGTGAACGGTGTTATTGTTCATATTTATCCTGCAAATATCAGGAATAAAGTGTGGCACAGTCCAAATATTGTTACTTCATGTGAAACATGCAACAAGAAGTATCATATAAAAGTATGTGAAAGCGCTTTTTTGATGCAGTTAACTTGAAGATTTTAAGTTGATTTTGCAATTGGAATGAATGGATTAAACTTATTTTTTCCACAATGAATTTAATAACTTACGACCATAGTTTCGACGATTAACGTCATCATCAGGTGGTAATGATTACGTTAATCACCGAAACCATGGTCGTAAGTTATTAAATTCATTGTGAAAAAACAGAGTTTAATCTATTCATTCAAAATGTTTAGTAAATTCCATAAAGTATCGCCGGAAACCACCAACTTGATTTTGCATCACGTAAGATTGCATTGTAGTTAGTCATTTATTACAGCTAATTTCGCCCAAGCACCCACAAGCAAACTGTATTTAAAGTCTGCGTATAATTTTTTAATTTGCTATGAGAAATTTTTCTAATGTGTGTTTTTCAAACAACTTCCAGATATTCTATTATTTTGCAGTTATTTTGGGCATCTTTGCTTTGGGTAATTTGCACAATGGCCCTCAGTTTTACGCCCTAGTCGACTTAAAATTTAGCGAGAGAATTTGTAAGCTATTTTTGAACTTTTAGACAATTTTTTGTCGTTAAACACGTCCGTAAGTCTAACCAACGGAATATTTGAGGTCACACTCTGAGTGGGACACCCATTGAAGAGATGATTTGATGCACAAGGCACAGTGACAGTGGTACAAAAAGAGAAGAAATCAGGCTTGATGAGGTGGAAAGAATTCATCAAAAAGAATGTGAGTAGAGGCAATTTTCCACTTGAGTAAATTTTTTTATTCGACCTAGGTTTCGATGTTCTAAATGATTATCAGGAACAAATAACAAAATAAGACTTATTTTGTTGTTAAACATAACTTGTTTTTGCGCAATTGTGTAAAATTTTTTTTTGGAAAAATCGTTAGCCTTGACTGGGAATCGAACTCTAATCCCTCGATTCCTCCCTTAGTGCTCTAACCAATTAAGCTACCCAAGCTCATGGGGGCTTTAAGGAGCAAGTTGTTCCCCTTTTTTTCTGTTTTTTTTTTCATGATTTTGGATTGGATTTTGGGGTGGCGACCGACAGCTAAGGTCATTTGCGCTGTAGGGAATAGGTAAGGGAGGAAGGGTGGACAGAAACCCGGCGACGGCATTAGCTTGCTCATAACGAAAGGCGCCAAGGGGACCACGGTTTAACTGAGTACTGTACTTGAAGTGCCCTCCACCAGACACTCAAGTAGAGATCGGGTTTCCCCTGAAAAAGATCCTCCTCTGCAGGGATTAGAACCCTGGCCGTCCGAATGTATTAGCCAGTACTCAAGCCACCACTCCAATCCGATAACATTCAAAGATAATTCCACTGCGAATTTCACACAATTTTGTCATCACTAGCGGGTGACTCCGTAGTAGTTACCGCTTCCATGGTTCCATGGTTCTTTAAAAAAATAACTTGTTTTTGTTATTTTTGCCTGATGATGGTATAGTACATCGAAACTTAGGTCGAATAAAATAAATTAAGTTGAAAATTGCCTTTACTCTCATTCTTTATAATTAATATAAAGTTATTTTCCTGGAGATTGTAGGTCATTAATTCATGGTTAAACTGTAACTCTTTTGCCAACGTTTTGCATATTTATTTATGCTTCATCAGGGCTCAGAGAGAGTTCTTTTTGTGTATAAATTTATATAAATACTTCATATTATTAAAAAAAGAGGTCACGAAGAAGAATCATCTAAATTCTTTTAATGACAGTGGGGATAATTAAGCTGCATTTCCACTCACCGATGATGTGAATCATGAATGATCCGAAGACCACCGCCCATCCCCATCCCCCGTCCGGGGGCGGGATTTCGGAAGCCGGGGGTGGCGGTCCGTGGGCATGGGAGAGCAGTTCTTTCCCCTCCTCCTCGGCGAATTCCTTGCCCCCACCGCCGGCCTCCGCCGCCTTCTTCCGCTCCGTCTCCGTAACCATCGCGACGGAACTTTCAAACTTGCCGCCTTTTTCCCCTCTTCGCAAAAAAAGTAAACAGTAAACAACACCTCTGTATTCCTTCTACTCCACCCCTCTTTTTCACTCGTGAACTATAGTGGGTGGTGGTTCCACCCTGGTGGCGCGCGGTAGGCGGAGGGGGGGGGGATTACATGAAAAGGGGGCGTAGTGAGAGGAGGTTTGAAATGGTGACGTCGGGAGTGGGCGGACACAACAAGTTGACGATCGTGATGCGTTCGCGGGGGTCTCGCGACACGTGCTCCGGATTTCTCTCGTTGTTTCTCCGGCGGTCGGGGGCGTTCACTTCAGTGGGGCGGGCGCCGTTAGCTGGTCTGCCGCATTCCCTTTTTACTGCGTGGGAAGCGGGCGCGGAAGACTCCACGTCCGGCGGAGGTTCTGCGGTTTATTTCCGTCCGTCCGTCGTCTAGGACCGCGGCTCCGTTGAGAGAGGAGTGCCGGGGAGCGGGCAGATGCGGCGCGGCGATCGCCGGGAAGCAAGTCGGGTGCAGAGAGCACGTGGCCTTCTTCCGCGGACGGTAAATACGTGTTTTGGCGACAGAAATGCGATCACTATGACTTGCACTGGTGCAAAAAAACTGCGAAATCCGTATCACTTGATGCAAACGTAAGGCGACGTTTTTGAATCACTCAACTCTGAACTCGACACTTGGAGAAAAACCACAGAGGACGGTATAAAATTGTGAAAAAAAACAATGACGCAACAATTGCACACTGAAAAAATTCTAAAACACCCTTTTTTTAAACCACTTTTTTCGTCTTTTTCGTTCGTCACTGGAGAGATTTACTCGGTTTATCTCTTTGGGGTTATTTTTTTTCGAGTTTTTAGTTAGTTGAACTTCTTCTTGAGTAATCTAATTGTCCTTTTAAAAAAAAATTCCAAACCCCTTTCCTAGCCTGCGACGCGACCCCAGGGAGCGCACAAGTTTCCCGATCCACACAATTTTATTCACGCCTCGTGTTGTTCGACTCCACGTGACTTTTCCTGGGAGGAGAACGACGTCGATCGCGCGTGCTGTCCATAGCCTTCCCGCCAACCTAGTGTCTCTTCTGAAAGTATCTCCCGCTCACAGTGAACACTCACCACTCCTCCCTATCCTTCCCGGCCGATGTGTTCACTCCCCCCCTCCTCCCCTCCCCCCTATCTCCAGCCCTCCTCCTCCCCTCTTGTCTTGCTATCTCCCCGCCCTGCCCCGCTTTCTCCCCACACCACCGGTTTCCCGCCCTTCTCCACCCCCCCTTGTCTTCTTCTACGTCTCGACTCTTCCCACCCCCCGGTCGCTGCAGCCTTCAGCGACTCTCCTCCGCACACATATAAGCCCTCCCGCCCGCGGACCGCTTTATGTTTGTGAAAGAGGGAGAAAGAGAAGCAGGGCAGGAAGTTGGAAAGGGATGGCAGTAGTCGTGAGTGGGCGATGGGCTAGGGAACTTTGTTTATGTACCCACGGTCTCGATATGGTTCGTGCTTGGGTGGTGGTGTCTTTTCCAGAGTTGCCTGTGCGATAAATTCGTCCTCACTCTCGTTTTTATTTTGTTCGGGCCTTAATAATCTTCAGCGCTGCCGAAGTGAGTGGGTGTTGGGCTAGGGAACTTTGTTCATGTGCCAGGGTCTCGATATGGATCGTGCTTGGGTGGTGGCGGTGTCTCTTCCGGAAGCAGGGTGGGAGGCTGGAAAGGGGGCCGGTAGTCGTGAGTGGGCGATGGGCTGGGGAACTTTGTTTATGTGTCCACGGTCTCGATATGGCTCGTGTTTGGGTGGTGGTGGTGTCTCTTCCGGAGTTGCTTGTGCGATAAATTCGTCCTCACTCTCGTTTTTATTTTGTTCGTGCCTTAATAATCTTCAGCGCTGCCGAAGTGAGTGGGTGTTGGGCTAGGGAACTTTGTTCATGTGCCAAGGTCTCGATATGGATCGTGCTTGGGTGGTGGCGGTGTCTCTTCCGGAAGTAGGGTGGGAGGCTGGAGGGGGCCAGTAGTCGTGAGTGGGCGATGGGCTGGGGAACTTTGTTTATGTGTCCACGGTCTCGATATGGCTCGTGTTTGGGTGGTGGTGGTGTCTCTTCCGGAGTTGCTGGTGCGATAAATTCTTCCTCACTCTCGTTTTTATTTTGTTCGGGCCTTGATATCTTTCAGCGCCGCCGAATGCGTGGTCCTCTTTCCTCCGACCGTCTTGAAGACTTTCTCTTTCTCCTCCTCCTCCTCCCCGTGGACTTGCCGCTATCACCACTTCCTTTTCCCGGCTCCTCCTCCTCTTCCGCGGGCTGGTATCTTCTTCGCCTTCCCCGCTTCTTCTTCAAGAACCTGAAAAACACGTGTTCACCCAGTGTTAGCTATTAACACTCGACTTCTGGCGCTCTTATTGGTAACGTGAGTGATCACAAGGGATACCACAGTATCCCACTATTTGTATTTCACATAAATAGTTAAAAACTTTGATAATTCTTATCTCAAGGGTTAAATTATCATTTAAAACACAGTTCGTTGCATGACTGCTGTAAAATATTTATTATGAGACTTATAGCAGTTCACGATCACAGTCTCGCATTGAGTAGCCAGTATTCGTCATTTTCTGTGTCAGTGTAATCGTTTGACCTTATTTAATCGAAAAAAACTAGTAAATTTGGTGTAAAATCTATCGAATCAACAAAAGAATGCCGTGTACTCTACTGGCAATAATGAACAGTGAATCTTGGTGGTGTAAGAGGTTAGTGAAAAAATGTATCGCGTATAGCACTGAGGTGCTCCTAAGCGTTTGCCACGAGATAACTATTAGAACAAAATATATATATTTATATAAACATTGAAAAGATATCAATAATTGCTGACCTGTAAAGTTGTCTAAAGTAACCATCCTGGAAAAAAACAATGCATGGAAAACTTAACCTAATACCGACGAATAGAAAAACTTCATGTTTTCTGTACAAAACTGTGACGTTAGGCGTCGCGTCACTCAGGTGTCCCAAACAACTTTGCTGCGAGACCCTTAACAGTACATACAAAGTATCAGGGTTTAAACGACAGTGGGTGAATGAGAAATCTTTGCTTGGAAGGTATTGAAATGGTGAGAGGGCTACGTTGTATTACAATGCAGAAATTCTTAAATGTATGTCCTTGGGACACAATGGTATCCCTAGCGAGAACTGGAGTGTTAACTATCAAAGACTGACTTAGTATGAAACAAACAGTGGAGTAGTTGTACAAAAGAGCCTGCGAAGAAAGGACTTCGAGGAAGTTACCGAGTACTCTGAAGATAAACGCCATTTTTTTAGAGTGATGTCTAATGAAGCTCAAATGATTTCGTACTGTCTACTAATTTTATTTCAACCTCTTGCTACACGTGTTTCAACTGTCTAGTAGTCATCATCAGGCAAGACTAATGTGGGCTTGCCTGTTGCTTAATTAGTCTTGCCTGATGATGACTGCTAGACAGTTGAAACACGTGTAGCAAGAGGTTGAAATAAAATTAGTAGACAGTACGAAATCATTTGAGCTTCATTACTCATTATGCTGTTCGACGATATCTCGCCTGAGGAAGTGGTGACGTCTAATGCCGACACCGGGTATCTCTCCACATTTGCTCCATTCTGCAGGCAATCTTTTCCTTGCCAGTTGACCAACTTGTCCTCGATGGTGAAAGTGTCCGTAGTTGGCAGTCGCTTCAACAAACCAATTATTTCACCGACCAACAAATCCATGCTTTTTTTATGCGAAGAGCCCTTTTCAGCTTTAATTTTGTGCGATAAATCCGAATCCACTCGAGACAATTGGAAATCACGTCAGAATTTTGAGATATTCTGCCCTTAAAGGGTCAAAATGGCAATTTTTTAGGTCTTTTTGAGCTTGAATATATCAAAAACCGAAGGTGACAGAGTAATTCTGCAGACGGGTTCGAAGACCAGAACAGCTGGTATTCATTTGAGTACCTATATCAATACGTGAATATCCGGTCGAATTTCATTGACAAGTACAATTGCATGGGCCATTGGGTACTCGTGTTCCGTGATATTCACCCAAGTACTCGAGTCTTCCTTGCGACACTCAAGTACTCGAACGTAAAACAAGTACTTGGGTAATCAAATAAATAGCTGGTATCCAGGTATTAATTTGAGTACCCAAGTATTAATTTGAGGACTGATGTACTCATCCGGGTGCCCAGGTATTCATTCGGGTACTCGATTACCAGAGAATGAATACATTTGGCCCATCCCTAGCCTGATGTCGGAGAAGATACGGACCGATGACTTAAATTTCGGGTTATACTCGTGAGCGCCCTCGCCCAGCAAAACGGTTCAACTTTTTTTGGCCACCAGACCGTGGTCAACTGCAGGAAGCACGAGGAAAAGAGTTCTTTCCTTCCCCGTCTGTGGACTCAGGTCAGCACAATGCTCCCGTAAGCTGCTGAAACCAACCTTGTGGTTGACGGTTCTCAAGTTCCCTACTATGCCCCAAAGCTAAGAAGGCGTTCGGCCGGTATTAATCGCAATTAATATAAACAGGTAGGTTCAAAAATGCATCATGAAAATTCAACAGGATTGAACTCAATATAAGCCTGTATTTTCTGACCAGCATTAATATTTATTTTGGGCTAGAAAAAATAAAATTTGGCGGGATAAAAGTAGCGAATGTTGTTTACAAATTTAAGATTTGGTTCACGAAATTAACGACCCGAACCGGGTTTAATTCAAGGAGTAAACAAATTCGTGACTTTCTAAGTCATTGTACTGAGTATGTCTTACTGTACATATTAGCAATTTAGTCAGGAGGATTAGCCTTGGGGTAGTGAAATTTTAGCCTTTCGCAGTTTCATTTCTGCATCATCAGGGCTTGAGATAAACTATTGACTTGACTTCATGGTCAGAGCAGGCTGAGTATAATGATTAACAATTAATAAATTATTTCAAGACCGATTTTCCGCAAGAGTTCCGTATAGTATGCATATTATAAGTAGCCAAAACCTGTTTACATCAAAGTAAGTATTGCCAAATGATATTTTTTAGAGATTAGAAACCTGTATTTTCTGATCAGCAGTAATTTTTATTTTTGGCTACAAAAATGCTATTTGACGGGGGAAAAATTGCGGATAGTTCTCTTGCATACTTAAGGTTTGGTTCGCGAAATAAATGACCCGTACCGGTCATTAATTTCGCGAACCAAACCTTACCTTTCTTTTGTTCGTAGGAGGGTACCTACCTTTCTCCTGGTTTTTATCTTTACAAAATAAGATTTTTTACAATGTAATAAAAATATTCCATCCAAGAATTCTTATCGTTCGAATGACTGAGCAGATTTAAAATACTACAACATTACAGCGATTATTCGATTTCCCTCAATTTTGTGCTTGAAAAATCAATAAGTACTCATTGGTAATATTATCAGAAAAATTCCGTACAAAATGCAAACCGAGGGGCTATTAAATTTTTGCCAGCCATGTATAAAAACGAAGGCAGTCCAAGGAGAAGATAAATTTCACTATCTACATCTACATACTACCCCACGAGCCGCCGCTTGGGCGTGTGGCGGTAGGTCACCAGCTGTGTAAAGATGTAAACTATCGAGAAGTACTGAAGCAGTTAGTATACAGACCTCACCTACAACAGAAATTCGCGCCTTTCTAGGTGATTTAATTGAGTAGGTCTGATTATATTTCCAAATTACTCTGGAGGATTAGTCTTGGGATAGTGAATTCAATGACTTTTCGGAGATTCATTTGTGCGTCATCAGGACTTGAGATACACTATGACTTGACTTAATGGTCAGAGCAGGCTGAGTATAATGTTAATAATTTAATCAAAGGTGATTTAATTCATTGTTCCTAGACAAATTTTCTGGAAGAATTCGGAATAGAATGTATAAAAATACCCAAAAAAAGCTTGCATCAGAGTTAGTATTACAGAGTGAGATTTTCAGTTTTTTTCCTCCATTTCTGAGAGCTCGAATGTTACAACTGAGGAAGCGGTCAGTGTTATGGAGGAAGACGGATGGTTTTTCCTGTGCCTCGCTGAACTATTTGGATTCTCTCGTTGATAAATTTGCTCGTTTATCTTCACGCGACCCTGCAGCTATTAAGAATGCTCCCTGAACCAATAAAAATCTTCGATTTAAAAAAATTTACTTCTGGTTCCTGAGCGTTCTTATAGATTCATGCTCGTCTCTCTTTGTCCCGCGGCCAAATGTTTTGCTCTCCTATCCTACAAGCTCCCTATTGAGTCCATAGAATGGGAAAATACAGAATATCGGGCAAAATTAATGAGCGCCGAGATATCTGCATTGACGTGGTGCGGCCGAGAAGTACTGGAGCAGTTCGTATTCAGGCCCTTGATCACGAATATGTCATTATTTTCTTAGCCTGACCGGTCATTCAATCGATATGTGTAGGTGAAGGTTGATTGATGGAATACGCCGCATTCATTTTTACTGATTTTCTGATTTTTTTCATCCACCCTCGAAGATGTATCTTTGCGTTCATTTTATCGTATTTTCTTGTGCTTCGCTGACTAAAAAATATTGAATTAGATGACTATTTGTGGTTTCTTTGATACTCAATATGGTGTCGGGCGTATGATTCTTAGATTATCACACAATTGTGTGAAAGACACAGTGAAAAAGTATCACTTTGTCCGAGATTCGAATCTAGACCCCTCGATTTCGTGCTGAGTTTTCTTAACTTGAGCGGCCATTTCCGCACTTGCGACTATTTTCCATTGCTGTCTATAATTTATTGACCTTTTTAATTAACAGTAAGATTAGCACCCCATTTATCATAGGTCAGTTTCACATTTATTTCCTAGGTTTTCTATGAGATTATTATCTTCTAGATATTTTACATCGATATTTTCACCTACAGTTCCGCTAGTCTAGCATCGAGTTAAAAATATCTATAGTTTAAGGTGGTTGCTGTTGTCTATTATTTATTGACCTTTTATTTAACAGTAAGATTAGCACCCCATATATCATAGGTCAGTTTCACATTTATTTCCTAGGTTTTCTATGAGATTATTCTCTTCTAGATATTTTACATCGACATTTTCACCTACAGTTCCGCTAGTCTAGCATCGAGTTAAAAATATCTATAGTTTAAGGAGGTTGCGTCATTTACGGCAATGGATTGACCAAATTAATCCAGATGGTTCTCTGTAGTCGAAGACCATGACTTTAACACTAAATATAGCCTTGAGAAAACAACAATTTGGACCGGAAGTCAAACTACAGATATGCTCCGACAATTCGTGTACAGTCATGCTACCACGCCATCAGATATCTGCTGAGTTGTTGGATGAATTAAGAAAAGAATATCTCTTTATTAATAGAATAATTTTTTTAACGGTGATTGTCGTCATATTTTTTGGCCAACTTTTGTTTAATAAAATAATGGCAGTACCTACATAACTCTATGGATCAGAAGCTAGGGCATCTAGAAAAAGAGACTAAAGTCATATTGAAACATCAGAAATGGAATTCCTTAGATCTTCGACAGGCGGTACACGTCTAGACCACATAAGAAATGGAGACATAAGGCAAAAAATTAGAAGTATAACCAGTGATAGACGTATTACAAATTTTGAATAAAAATATTGAGTACATGCCTCTGGAAAGGATTCCATAAAAGGTTTAGGAATATAAACTCTTAGGTGGAAGAAGTATAGGTAGATTAAATTACGTTGGTGAAGTCGAAACAGACCACATGGCTAAACTTGGAAGGTAAGAAGGAGCAAATACTTGAGGAATCTACATCATATTTCGACCTAATTCGAGACAAAGGAAATGCAGTTTCATTTAAGTATGATGAATGTCAAGCAGAAATGCTGAATCACCGATGGAGAAGTTCTGGGAATAGCTTTGAAGAAAGTAGTTAAAGTAGTTAAAGTAGTTAAAGTAGTTAGTAAAGGTTGGGTACAATGGAGGGCCACAGTCTGCGAATCAATGAACACCGTTATACCCTAAGCTCTTCATCTGATGCATATGCGGATGAGTGTTCATCTACATCTACATCTACATCTACATACTACCCCGCAAGCCGCCTCAAAAGCCGTGTGGCCACCAGCAGTGTTAGGACACCAGCCGTCAAAAAATCAAAGTTCCGCCTAGCATTTATTAGTCATTAATTGTTCGGGGGAAAAACGAATTCCCATACCTATCCGTTCGGCAAAATATCTCTCTTAATTTATCGATTCTGTCGGACCTGGAAATATAATGTGGTTCTAATATGAAATTGTTCAAAATCCGTGTAACGCTTTCTGTTCGGCCGTAGCAGTTTCTGACGAATCGCGCAGCTTTCCTTTGTATTTTATTAAGTTCATGGACTAGGTCTTTCTCCGCCGGATCCCATATGCTCGCTGCATATTCAAGGTGAGGCCGGACCAGTGCGAAATAGCACCTCTCTTTCACTTTATCATCCGAAAATCTTCCCACAGCACGCTTCCCAAATCCTAGCTTCTTCAGGGCTCTGCCACAAATATTTCTTATGTGTGTCCCCCACGATAGGTTCGAAGTTATCGTAACTCCCAGGTATTTCACTTCATCTGTCGCATTTATGCTAACGCCATCCACAACATATACATGGGGATAGTTGGACGACCTACGCAAGAAATACACCGCCGTGGATTTGCTCAGAATAAGTTCTAGTCCCCACTCTTTGCCCCTCGCATGAACGTTGTTTAAGTCCGATGACAGGATTTCAAAGTCAGAGTGATCACTAATTTCGCGGTATATGACAGCGTCGTCGGCAAATAAACGTATTTTACTGCTAATTCGGGAGCTAAGGTCGTTTATATATATAATGAACAAACGTGGGCCAATAACGCTTCCTTGCGGGACACGTGATGTCACTTTAACTATATCAGAGCTAATTCCGTCAAGGACTACTTTTTGCTTACGATCACTCAGAAAGACACGTCTCCAGTTTAGTACTTGTTCGTTTAACCCGCATGACTGTAATTTGTATAATAGTTTTCTGTGAGGTACCGTGTCGAAAGCTTTCTTAAAGTCTAGAAATAGTGCGTCAACTTGTCTTTTCGATTCACCAGATTTGAGAACGTCGTGAAGAAAGAGCGCGAGCTGTTTCGCATGATCTACCTTTCCGGAATCCGTGCTGACAATTATGCAGGAGGTTTCGACTGTCCAGAAAAGTCATAATATTGCTAGCAACGATATGTTCGAGAATCTTGAGAAAATGCATCGTGTTAAGAGGTAAATTTCTAGAAAGCACAATCAAATTCATAAGCGAATATATGTGAAAATGGCCCCTGCTCTAATTCCGAGCCTGCATTCTCGCAGAGTATAAGGTAAAGCTACTTAAAATTGTGAAACAAAGTGCCTCGGGTGAATCCCACTGAATATTAACGATGAAGAGATCAATTCTGTATCAGCTGCGTAAAGGGCGTTGAGTACAAAATGAACTGAAATGAGTTATCAGCTTTGGAAGGATAGAAAAATCTAAAGCTGTTGGATGATGTGGAGAACTCTGTACTATTAAGTAGCTCTTCATTTTTGTAACATATCTCAGATGATTACTCTGTACCATTCAATGGCTCCTCCTTTTTCTGACATGTCTGAGATGATAATCTCGGATGTGTTTTGGATTTTACTTCAGATATATCGTGGGGAACATACATATAAAACATAAGCGGCTCAGCATTAAAGAAACTTGGTATTGTTAAGTGTGTAGTAGGAAGGTCCTCGGTTGAAAAAGTAAGGGAGATCTGCTACTTCGCTCTGGTTAGGCCACATCTCGAATACGTCGCCAGCATTTGGGACCCTGGAATTAAATATTTAACAAAAAAATAATAAAATACAAAGAAAACCTGCACGCTTCGATAAAAATTGCTACGAGCGAACGTACCTATAGTGTTTCACAACTTTTGGCGGGTTGAAGTTGGGAGCCCCCAGAGACTTGGAGGTTACATGCTAGGCTAAGCTGGTGAAATTCAGAACAGGTGTGTTTCTGAGCGACACAGAGAATATTGTTATGACGCCGCACCACATCTCTAGGTCTGACAGAAGCGATAATATAAGATAGATGCATTGCCGAACAGATAGGTTGGTATACAAATTCGTTCTTCCCACGCACAATAAGCAACCATAGTAAATACCGAGCTCCACTAAATACACTCTTAACCCCTATCTCTTACAAAACCTTATTCAAAACCTGTATCCAAAACCTTAACCCATACATATTAACGGGCTATTGTCCTGATGCCCCGTGCCACACACTTATGCGGCGGCTCGCAGGGTGTTATGGAGATGTAGATGTAGATAACTCTGTGCCATCCAGTAGTTCTTCCTTTTTCTAACATGTCTGAGATTTTAAGCCATCCGGGACTAGCGACGGAGTTCTTTTTTTTTACGGAGTCACCCGCAATGCACAAATGGTCCATCCAAACATCTAGCCCCGTAAAGGTCACAAAAATCCACCGGGGAAGAGGACGCCTCGGTAGCTTTACCGGCTAAGTTAATTTTAAATTATTTCCTGTCAAGAAAGGTATAATATTAACAGAAATAATAGCAACTTTCGTGGAAAGTCAAACAGGTCAGAAAAAATATAAGATCGGGTTTAATCGATAAAATTAAAATAGTAAATAAACAGTTACCCTCCTCAGAGCATGAAAAGGCATGGCTGCTCAACGTCTTTTAATAGTATTTTATCTAAAAAAAGAGATAAAAAAACTAAAATATGTAAAATATATTCATGTATATGTCTAAAAAATACTTTTAACAAAAATGTATTTTAAATGTATGTCTTTGGAGCGGATCTTTTTTTGTCTTGTATGCTAATGAATGTACTGTAATATGATATTGTTATAAAATAAAACCATTGGAACAACAAAGCACTCGGCCGGAAATCGTGGGATCCGGGTTCGAATCCCGGTGAAGGCGGATGATTTTTTCTCTGTGGAAATTCGCACATGTCTGAGATGATAACTACGTACCGTTTAGTAGCTCTTTCTTTTTCTGGTCTACCAATATAGATGACTCATTTTTGCCCGTTTTTGAGTGAATGCCCTTTAAACCGCTGACGCAGAATGGTGACAGATGCTTTTGTTGACTCCCGCGCAAACATTAATTAAAGAACTTTTATAAACACCACTTAATTCTTGGACACCACGGGTGGCGCAGCAGACGAAGTACCGCATATCCTACGTAAATTACTCCCGCAGCTCTATTGGATTTAGCACGGGGTAACAACTACTATCCTGTACACAACCGACCGACGGGGACGGAGCCTGCGGTTGATTCCGTTAATGCCATTCTGTCCCTCCCAAAGTCCCAAAGCAAAGGAAAATTCGGGCCTTGCACTAATTCCGCGTCACGCCGTAATGGGATCACGAGAGGAGAGCCTGGTTGAGGGGTCTTATGTTTACCCCGGCGAGACTTTTTTTTTAAGACCAGAACCAATTAGTCGGGCGGCAAAAGGCGGAAATTGAGGTCCAGCATTTTTCATCAAGGTTATGCGGGCCATCATAAACATCACTTGTGAGCCCTCGAGTTTCTTTCCGGGAAGGATACATTAATGAGTCCCATAGGACGCACTTCTCCCGCGTGAATTGAGAGGAAAATTTTCCTTATGTTTCCCAAGTGTTCCGTTGCGACTCAAAACGGCTCCATAAATTGTTTCCTTTTCTATGGTTCGTCGCAGAGACGACATTTACGTTTCCTTAAGAGTCATGAAACGTTTTGTGTGTGACGCAGGGACATTTGGTTACTTTTTTCATCCATAATTGGTCTCAAAATTTGTTGGTCGTGATTGGTTGTGTAAAATACTTATGCTTTGTATAGATTGTAGAAAACAATATTTTCATTCGTGTATGCCTTAACTATCATGGATGATACATAATAATTATCATACCAACTATATCATATTAAAAATGTTGAGACCAGCAATGTTATGGTTAAAGTATATTATGCCATAGTAGACTCCTTTTTAAGGAATGGTATATATAATTGGGGAATTACCGCATACGTGTACATAAACAATTAAAAAAAGCAAAATAGTATTGTCAAGACTATTTATAGTGTGGACAAAAAAGGTGATTGCCATGTGTAATTGATTCAAATTTACCCGAAATTAAATATCTTACCATTGGAAACTATATGACTACACTATGATTGTAAACAAATTTTTTTAGCGTGAAACATAAGAACTATAGACAATTTTAGCATAACATGGAACGTAGAAGAAAAAGTATTTATGATCAGCCAAAATTGAATAGTATGTTTGGCGAAAGTAAACTGTGTGCTGTGGTACCAAGGCTATTAATTACATGGTGAGATAATCTAGCACAGGATAATCTACATCTGCATCTACGTGATACCCTGCCAGCCACCACGAGGGTGTGTGGCAGGGGGTGAAGATCACCAAACATGCACCATTGACATGCAAGTAGGATATTTAAGGGAGATATGCTAGATAATAGGGTCACATGGAGCTAGATGGTTAGTATCTACATAAAGAAGGGATTATTGGTTGTTATTACATGCATCATGCACTACAGACTACTCTAACTATATTTCACCTGCCTATCCCTTTGCTACGCTGCCTATTGTTCTCTCTTATAGTACGCGGGAAAAATGACATTTTAAATCTATCGGTACGACAATCTATCTCTCTAATCTTGTTAATATGATCAAACCTAGCATAAGACGCAGGGGTTTTCAATATAAATCTAACGTCATCTGTGAACAAATCGGTTTTGAATTTACTTTAAAGCTTTAACCTAATCTTTAACCTGCGTTCTGATAGTAATTCCCATCCTAGTTCTTCTATTAAACTCGTAACACTTATACGATAATGGTGTGAGTGATTCGAAAAGAAAAACAAAGAAGGCTTTGTTAAAAGTGGATGTTTGACCTACTGGATTTGAACTATCGTTTTTATGTATTCATTTATAGCTTTAGTTCTTTTTTCTAATTGTGTCTACCAAGATACATCACATGTGTATTAGCACCTCCTGACGAGCAATTTTCGCTCAGAAGGACTTATAATGTATTCACTTTATAAAAACATTTGCATGAAAAAGAAAAATTAAACTTTCGGTTAAACTTAATTGAAGGATTTAACTCATAAGTCTCACGCTATTCGCTGAAAACACTCTCGCTAACGTATGTTTTACTGCGATTTTATGCAGAATGCGAATCAGTGTGAATAATAAGTTAATTTTTAAAATGTTTGAGATAAAATGCTCAATAACTGCACGCGTCTCCTCTGCCCAGTGCGGTCTTTAAGTCAGAACTTCTTCATTGTTTTAGTTACGTCCCTCTGGAGAGCTTAGCCTTATTATTTCCATGGGAATAGTCTCGATTATTGTCACAAATGGGTAAATTTGTGGAATAAATGTGGCTGATATTTTGGTATCATTTGAAAGATGATATTTTTTTTCCTTTGCAGTAATGGCAATTACTAATTGGAGAGGATATCCTCCTGTTGTTTCGATTGGTGTTGATACTGCCTACAAGTGTCTGGCAGTAAGACGTTTTGACGTTCCTCTAGAGTCATGAAACATTTCTGATGTGATACAGCGACATCTGGTTACTTTTTTCATCTATAAACGGCCTTGTTGAACCTGAATGATTGTTTTAAATATTTTTGCTTGGAGTAGGTTGTAGAATTAATGTTTTCCTTTGTATTTGTCTTAGTAATCATGGAAAATGCCCAGAAAGCAAAGGACTTCATTTTATCGTTTCGCGCCATTCACATGAAATGTGTGCCAGAATCTTGTTAACGTAATGCAATATTATTATCAGGGCAAATTCAGTTAATACGATGTGCCGAGATTCATCTGTCGAACTATCTGAATGCTTCTGATACTCCTCTTGTTATTCTCATCTACCTCATTTATCCGTGACTTTCTTGGTCCACCCATTCCGCCATCATTCAGTCTTCTGTTATCAAATAAAAAAAAAAACTCTCCACACTCATGCATGTCAAATACCTGGGCTTATGTGGTAAGGGTGTTAGAGCATCACCTATTCAAAGGGTCGGAGGATAGGAAAGAGACTGGGGTTAGGTAGGTCAGAGGTGAATTGTGTGTGAACAACAAATCTTTAGATAGTGTCGCGCTGTTTTTACTCTTACTCACATGGCCTTCTATGCCGAGGCTGATATTTGGCCTCACCCACAAGTGACCTCCATCTTTCTCTGTCTGCTACTTCATCCACTCTTCCTCCCAGCTGGCTAATGACTGACTGAACTCCATCCCACCATCTCCGTCTCTGTCTTCCGGGCGGTCTTCCTCCTTATGGTCTTCCAAGTCCTGTAGTTTTTTTACGATGTCACCTGCTCACTTCTCATTAAGAGGCCTGTAATTTTATTCTCCTAGTTCTTGTCCACGGAATAATTAATGGTCTTCGTAAAGATTTCTTCGTTTCTTGTCATGTTTGATTCTCCAAATCTCGTTTTCATGCACGGAGCCAAAGACTTTTCTCAGGATTTTGCTTTCAGATATAATAAGTTTTCACTCTTTCTCTCTTCCTTAATGTTTACTGTCCAAGTTTCTGCACCGTGCAAAACCACTGGGAGAATAATCGAGAGGAAAGATGAACCAAGGAGAATCGTGGTGGTGTGGTGGCTAGAATACTGGCTAACCATATGGACGGCTAGGGTTCAAATCCGTGCAGAGGAGGATATTTTTCAGAGGAAACGCGATCCCTCCTTGAGTGTCTTGTAGAGGGCACTTCAAGTTCAGTACTCCGTCTTTGGTGCCCTCGGCGCCTTTCGTTAAGGGTAGGCTAATGCCGACGCCGGGTTTCTATCCACCCATCTTCCCATACCTGTCCCGAATGGCGCAAATGACCTAAACTGTATGACGCCTCCCCAAAATCCAATCCAACTCTAGAACAACCAATGAGAGCGTGCCCGACTGAATTGGTGGGAAAAAAAGTCACGCAGACTTAAACACCTGTATCTTCATTTCAGACCTGAAGAAGGTAGCTGTAACGCTACCGAAACTATCGTGTACAAAAATGGAACCTCACGGAAAGACCTTCTTTGCCGTTTCAACGACTCCCCTGAAGACTTCGAATCCATAACTCTGGGATAATTTGTATAAATACCTACAATAAAGCATCATGGCTTTTCCTTCACAAAATATTCATGGGATATCCAAACTCTTTATATTATAATTGGCTGTTAAAACCTTCTGAGAAGTTCATGAATTATTGACCATCTGAGAATAATTTACAGTTATGTTTGTGTTCGATAGGTGGCTCTAATGTAGATTTCTATGGTATTTAACGTACGCATCAATACATGCGCAAGTCGTTGCACTTGCGTCGTAGCTTGGCATCGTTTTGACACTTTAATTTATCATCGCTGTGCTTCGAAATTCCATGTATCACAATTGCGTGCATATTGAGTGTATTATTCATCGACTGAACATATTGAAATAACATTTTAAATTATAAATTAAGTGCTCTTGAACACATACATTGTACAGTCGTATTCAAATGTATTACAAAGAATCAAGCGGCGCTTCTCAAGGAAATCGAGTTTCACTTACGGCGCTGTTATTCTTTGCTATGCAACGCTATCTATTCCTCTGTTTATTTGCACGTATTTAAATTGTAACAGCTGAGCAATTGCTTGTTTAGTGCTAACTTGTTATTACATAATATGATCAGCTCGAATAACAATGACATGCTGCGACGTATTGATTAATTGAAATACCAAACTTTATTATTAAACACAGATCGTTCCAGGCATACAATATACCAACGGCAAATACTACGAAATGTATCATTTAGAGTAACAATTGTGATTAATAAATAATAATTATCCATGCTCAAATCGTGAATCCAAACCAAAACGAAAGTGTAATAACAAATTAGCACAATATAGGAAATTGGTCTACTATTACCATTTGAATACGTGCCAATAAGCAGATGAATAGATAGCGTTGCGTAGCAAAGAATAACAGCGCCGTAAGTGAAACTCAATTTCCTTGAGAAGCGTAAGTGGCGCCGCTCGATTCTTTGCAATACATTTGAATCCGACCGTACAAATGGACTCAATGTCAAATGTCACTTAGAATATAGTTTATCAAAAATTCGAATATCGAAAAATCTTTTGCTGAACCCGCTAATAGCAGGCAAGCCAACGTTTGGGCAGGACAACGTCTGTTGGGTCCGCTAGTATTGGTATATATTTATTGGATATTTGGATTGGTAGCTGTATATGTATCGTGAACAAGTTCGAGAATATAAATTTTACTTAGTTTCTGTAGTCTGAAGTTGTTAATGGGAATCTTGGCAATCGCCCCATCTATAAATTAAACCTACATTAATAAATATTTGTGGCTCATGAGTAATGCGGTCTCTGAATGGCTATCGTTTTGTTGCTCACCAAACCTGACGAGTTGGTTTTCATGTGAAATTTCTTAGATAGCAAACATCATTAGATTTCCCTGCGGTTGTTCACGGGTAGTTTATTTAGAAGTGGACCTCTGGCGAAGCATAAATCATAGTCGAAGTGTACTCCAAATGAAGTTCGAGAAATAACTGGAGATTGACACATTTTGGTGCTTTCCGAGTTCACCCGTACGCAGATACGAGATTCACCTCGTGCCCTTTTTAACCGTCATTTCAGCCAGGACACCGACGCCGTAAACGGGAACAAATTCGTCTGACTCCATGTTTGCTCAAGAATTAAGGAGGGTTTGTTTATCCTCTGCCGTGGAAGTCATGTAAATGAGCCAGTAAGCCGGAGGTCATTTTGGGCTGTGTTTTTAAGGATTTACGTATGGCTTTCAGGAGATTGGGGGCAATATTGCAACGGGCTCGATACTGCTTGCAACACAATTAAAAAAAAATATTTTGGCGAATGATACTGGGTCATTCCATCCAAATTCGACCAGGCGATTGCCCTTTGGGTAACCGATTTCAACCAAATTTGGCAAATCGTCTTCATTTGATTCCAAAACGAAAACCCCTGAGCCATTTTGTAATACATGCAACGGTTTACGAGATATTGCAATGTTGTAAAACTAGAATTTTACAAAAGCATCGTCGCATTTGACGGCATATCTCCGGAAATAAGGAAGATAAAAATACATGCAATAACTCATTTTGAAGGTATTAAATTGAGAAAGATAAATAATGGATTATTTTATAAAATTTAAACAATTAAATAAAGTTTATAAAAAATTCAAAATTTCAAATTGATTTTTGACTATACCTTCGATATTCCTCATTTTTTATATGTTGTAGATAAAACCCTCCTCATGTTAAACAAGTGGAAAAATTTGGTAAGGGTAGTTTTTCATTTGAAAAAGAAAAAAAAAATTTGAGTGAAGGCGTAACGCTGGCCTCCCGCCGCGGCGGCGTTGGGCTCTCGCGCCGAACTTTCAGTAGTCGGTTCTCCAGATCTCATCAGCGCGCTTCCTTTTCCATCTTCTTTTCACCAATTTTAACTGTATACCGAACCTTTGATTCCCTTTACCCATGTCATTCGCTATTTGCTTCCCACTGAAGTGACCGCCGCTTTAGAATCCAGGATTTGCGACAACATACTTAACAGCGGGGGCGACCAGGGGCCCATTTTGAAGGTATTAAATTGAGAAAGATAAATAATGGATTATTTTATATAATTTAAACAATTAAATAAAGTTTATAACAAATTCAAATTTTCAAATGGACCAAATCCACCAGCGGCCGTGCTCGTAGAACAATAGACAAACCTCGCCCCGTCTTAGACCTCCAATGCTACTTTCCTCTCTTCCCCTATCCCATTCTCCTCGCATACTCTTTATTATGTTCCTCCTAGTCCGTCACTCGGGCACTTTCCTAGAAATGTTGCATAGAAATGCCATTCAGCATCACTTTCAAAATCCTCTTAGTGATGCAACAGATTCATCGTGTTGTAGCGGTTCTTATATTGAGCCACAGCACCGTCGGAGAAGTAAAATATTCTAATTAGATAATTTACCCTTCTTCGAAGGAAAGTTATCAGTTTCCCTTGAAATGTGTAGAATGCACTCTCGTTATGTTCCGTACAGTTTGAAATAATAACCAAACTGAAAGGTGCAACTCTATCGCATGTATTTCTGCTGTAACACGTAAATGAATGTACTGTAGCCTGACTGTTACACCAATGGACCTCTTGTACTGCAGTATGATCAATAATGAATATAATTATTTGTATGCTATATTACTCATGGGGTAACCAAGTTACCCCACTTGGTAGTGACAAGGTGACAAATACCTTGGTAGTCTGAGGGTTAATTAAAATCGTGATGACCTTGAATCTGAGTGCTTCAGAAATAAATTCGTGTTTACAAAAAGATATTACAGGGCAGTATGTAGATGTTGCTGTTATTCAAGTTTAAGGCTAGGGAGTGACATCATGCCATGTTAATCTTAGCCGTTAACAGTAGTGGAGCGAAGGAGGTTGGAAGCGGAAATTTGGCGTCAAACGTTAGAAGGTGCAGAAGAGAAATTCTTGCTGAATTTATCCCTAGGCTCATTACCCTCTTAAAATCAGTATTTGGAGCAAGGATTGCGAGGAATACCTGGGATAGAATACAGTGGGTTATAATTTGATGAGAAATTATGTCGAAGGTTTATGAAGAAAAGTGGTATGCGGATAATGGAGTTGAGAGTTTTGAAGCAAGCCTACCGTCGGCTTCATAACTGCTGACTGTGAGATTCTCTGAGGCATTTGTTTAAGTCTTCATACTCATGCCAACTTCTATAATAAATGGCTACGATTTACTTTGTGATTTAAGGCAAGTAGTGGGTATGGGTCATCATTCCGTGTGAGATTATAATTGATTTTACTACCAGCACAACAGGTACTGACAGGTACATTGTTTTTTCGGCATTGCAGCATTGTTTTCGCCTACCTAGTCATTCAGTGACTCATGTATTATTTCATCTTTCTTTACTGAGACCATTCTTTGCCCCTGCATTCGTCATGGGATCCGCGAATTGTTAGTCCTGAAATTTGCTGAGCAACGCAGTTTGAAACAGCTCAGCGCATTGCTTTAGTAAATGGAATGTGTGTACCTTGATTAAATTAACCTGTTTTAGGTTTGTGTTGGTATTTATTGGAAATGTATTTTGCTGAGCTTCTACTGCGGTGTGCGTAATTTTATTTTCTAGAATATGATATATGATTTATATAAAATAAATGATTTTTGTACTGTTTGTAGAAAGTGAGGCACGAAGATTTCAGTCATGCTTTCCTCAAATTGTCTTTAATTTACAATATTCGTTAATCATCGTCTTTCATTTTCCATGATACTGGCAACAAGTGCTTGCAGTCTGCATTTAGTTCATAAAAGAACTGCTTTTTGTAAGAAGTATTGAAAGGATAAACTAATTATGATAATTGAGGGGAAAAACAATGGGTAAAATTCACATAAAAAAAATATATAATTGGTGAGGGACGATAATCGAAGACTGTCGCACAAAAGAATATGCTAACCCTTGGATGTCTGCAGACCGTGTTTATATGTTCGTCGGCAATCCTTGCAAGTCAGGGTCATTGCTAAGCGTTTTTCATCCACAATTCGCTGGTTTTAATGAATCAGATCTGTAAATAGCTTGCTTAACTCTCAGGTCTTGGTTGCTGTGTTATACCGCTCTGCCTGCTGTGACCTTATAGATAAGGTCTCTATCGCCGGATGTGTTTCGCGTCTTCCGTTTCCATGTGGTTATTTGGTGACCTTGATAAGCTTGCTTGCCTCCAGTTGATCCCTTGCTTATGGGAGCTTTTACCCGTGGTTTGCCATGGCTTACTGAACTTATGGCATAATTTTCGCGCGTTCTCCTCTTCGGGAGAGGTTGAGCTAAATTTCTACGAATGTGGCGCCATGCAAATGATTCAAATGTTTAACAACGCTCTTTCCATAGTGATTGGCATTATTCGTATGAATAATTTTGTTTTAGCTAAAGTCTTTTGTTTGCTGGAAGTTTGCGGCTTTGATGTGCTGAGGAGGCTATTATTCTGCCTTTTGATCCGCGGGGACACGAGTTCGGTTACCGCATGTGGTAGCAATTTTAAGATGGAATCCTTCAACCGTCCAACGGAGTCGTTTCCTTGCCCCGCCACAGGGCAGTGACGCCGATTGAAAAATCGATTTTACTTCCGGCGTTGCGCATACTTTTCCAATATTTTTGCAGAATTACGTTATAATTTTTTTACTAAATACTCGGGTAAAGTATCTCGGTGCATGCATTTCCGAAACCAAAGATAATAACTACTTAATGTAAAATTTTGCCTGAAAAAAGCGTCCACCATTTTGTGACGCAGTTGCTCACAAATATTGAGAAAATCTCCTCTGAAACGTATGCTAAATACAAGCAAAGAACCACGTTGACATATATTTATGCCCTATGGTAATATCATAAATATCCTTCCACTTCTCCACCATGCGAACACCTCAAAAGATTTTTGAAATGAAAACGGGCGTTTTCTAGGAAATTAGGTCATGTTAAATCCTTCTTATCTAAGTAGTGGCTAAGATATAAGGCAAATGTCTTACCATTCCATAATTAGGGATAAGTTGTTAGTACATGTATCGAGTTTCAAGTCTTTATATCCAAAAAGTAATTTTGGACTTTTGTCCGACTTTTTGATTCCCAACCACTGTGCAGCGTGTCGGGTGGGATTCAGATCTGAGGACCTATTAGCGCCTTCCGTTCATAGTAGACAAGCTTTGGCACCAAGTTTCTCTCCAACCTTCCTCTACTTTCAAACAATTCCTTTTCTTAACATCCTACAATCAGTCAAATGTCTAGTTTACTGTTACCTTCCTGAGCAATCAACCCCAAAAATAGGATAAGGCTGTCCTACACTATTCTTAGTCCTGAAATCAGCATTGATGGTATCACCAAAAACTTGGAACGACATTGGAAATCGGTGTCTAGGAGCCTTTGCCCACACGGTTCTATTTTCATTGCGCTGTGGCGCTGTACGGACATCTACTGAGCCTCGTAATCTATATGAACTGGGCCATTTCGTTTTGGTGTAGCTAGTTCATAGTTACATAAAATTCTTAGCAGGCTTTATTTAACCATTTCCATTAGTCACTGGACAAATATTCTCGATTCCAGTTAGCACAGTTTTTTTGGAAGATTATTTTGGTAGATTCCATCTTCTCCATTAGTATTCTCGCGGAACAGTCGACTTTCCAGCTTGCCTATGATTGGTAGTTGACTCCTAGAATCGGCTGGGAAATAGCGCTTATTTTTGTGTACAATCGCATTTAAGTCGTCCACCGGAAGCGATAACTTCCTTCACACGTTACGGTTCTCAGCATACCGAGTTCAGCGCTGAAGTAAGCTTCGTATTTCAGCACGTAGGTACTTAAAACCCATTTACCCTTGCCCGAACCGAATTTGAATTGTCTTGTGGAGGGCTCTTCAAGTACAGTTTTCCGCCTGCCGGATGAGACGTTAAGCCGTGATCCCCTTGGCGCTTTCAGTTAAGAGCAGGCTAATGCCGACGCCGGGTTTCTATCCACCCTACCTCCCTTGCCTATCCTCTATGGCGCAAATGACCTTAGCCGTCAGTCGCCTCCCCAAAGATCCAAATCCAATTGCTAGTTTGACGGTATTTAAACGATGTTTTCTATGTGTAGACCAAAAGTGTACACCTTATTAACAAATTATTGTATCAAATCGAAATCTGTTAAAATATTATATGAAAAGACAATCACGGTTTCTCACAAAAAAAAGTGTAGAGGACATATGAAGACCCCAGAAGTCAAGGGGTCTAAGTAACAAAATCATTGTTTAGAGAAAACTTAAGTCAAAGTTGAAAATGTTTGGTACGACCCACTAAGTAGTTAAGAGGCATTACCCTAGATAGCAGCACCTGTCAAGAAAATCACTTGGATCCCTTTACCACCTAAAAGATTAATATTTTCACATCCCATTCCTGTACCTAACTTATTTTCTTCAAAAATGTCACTTAGACCCCTTGACTTCTTGGGTCCACATATGTTGTTGCTGTGTTTGGTATAACTTGAAAAAGTGTTAATTTCAAGGTACTTTGCGTACAAACTGACGTTTTTAAGTAATTGCATCCGTCTCATCGTATGCGTTATGTGTATGTCTAAGGATTTTTTTGAAGCATAATATACAGCTGTTTGGTGGTAGCCTTACAGAGGCACTCCTTCAAGGATACCTAAAATTACTCGCAACTTGTCAGTATGAATGAAAATTGTTTTGGAGTAGTAATAAAAAATATTGATATCATATACTATTCTTAGTGATATGAATAAGAATGTTCTAACGTTTGATGTGAAAAATATACACTGGAACGGATTAAGTCCCACATTGTGAAAATCGGGAAGTAAATCTCTAAAAATCTTAAAATCAGACATTTTCCTCGTTTATTCCTTGCTGCGGCAGAGGCCAGCGGGAATTCAAAGTTTTCCGTTCTCAAGTCCCGTTCTCAACCCTCAACAATTCTACTTTGCCCCCATTTTTTTCATTCCTCTAATCTCTGCACAACCTTCGAAGTATGAGGCACTACATTGCATCACTTGGCGTCAGCATGCTTCTACACAAAGCGATAAAGACCGGGCGATTTCTTCTACTAAAGAGAGACTGTACGAAATGAAAGCGCGACTATAATAAAAGAACTTTCGCAAGTTCCCGTGGAAATTCAACAAAAAGAAGAGAAAATACAAAATGTGTCGTAAAATTAAACTTACCCATGATTCAACCTGCGAAATGCATATAGCCCATTATGTGGCTCTTAAGGGTGTTGAAGAAATTATGCTGTTGAAATATTGAAAATATAAAAGATTTTTTAAATTGTAAACACAATTTTCAGACATGATAACCGTATTTTAGCCATCCGTTTGTTAAAATTTTCACTCTTATATTTTGAGTGCTTATAATTTTTAAAAACTTAACCGTTGCACCAGGTTCGATGCCTTTATGTTGGGCTGAAATATGCAAGTCTTTGATATAAAAAATTCCTATTGAATTGCTGTTCCTATGTTCTCGCTGTTATAATCATTGCGCCCGATTATGTTCTCTTTTAGGTACCCAGTTAAGCAAAATTATGACAAATTTACTTCATGATATCGCCTGAGTGTCGCAGATTAGCCTGGGCCTCAATAGCTATAACATTGATCTACATATACATAATACCCTGCGCGCCTCCACATGGGCGTGTGGCAGTGGATGTTAGGTCACCAGCCACGTAAAGATATAAGTTTTTGGGAGATGAAATGGTGACATGTATTATAGGAGTGTATTTTGTGGAGCTCAATTTATATTGCGGTCAATTATTGTGCGCGGAAAGAACGATTTTTGTACCTATCTGTTCAGCAGTGTATCTCTTATTTTATCGTATCTGTCAGACCTAGAGATGTAGTGAGGAGTCATGATAATATTCTCTGTGTCGCTCTGAAAAATATCAGTTCTGAATTTCTCAAGCAACTAAAGCCTAGCTTGTAGCCTCCGAGTCTCTAGGGGCTCCCACCTTAATCCATCTAAAAGTTGTGAGACACTTTACGTTGGTTCGTAGCAGTTTTTAACGAAGTGCGCTGCTTTCCTTTGTATTTTATAAATTTTTTTGGTTGAATCGTTATTCCCAGGGTCCCAAATGTTCGCGGCGTATTCGAGGTGTGGCCTAACCATAACTAAGTAGCATTCTCTTTGACTTTTTTATCCTAGGACTTTCCTATTATTCGTTTAACCAAACCTAGTTTTTTTAAATGCAGTGCTGCATATGTTTTGACTTTTCCTTTTTTCGGGATTCATTCTTAAAACATACATCGCGAGAAGCCTGCGAGCTAACTGCATATGTTTTGTATGATCACCGAGGGTCTATAAGAAAGGGAGGAGGAAATTGATAACCTACGGCTCCAAGCCTTGTTAGCCATTTTTGGTCCCAAATATGTAACGGGAGAAAGCTCAAAACATTGTTTTTTTATAATACTTGCTGGGAAAACTTATTAAAATATGTGTATGTTCTAAATCACTCACCACTACCAATCCAGCCGCCATTAAATTGAGTAATTTTCAGTTTCAACGGATCACGTACTAGCGTTGTTTAGATCAAATTTATTTTAAGGTTGAAACTAAAACCTTGAAGCCCTTTTCTCCTCATTCTTTGGTTTTTCAATCCTAAGATTGGTTGACTGTAGTCCTAAACCCTTCCCCATCTAATGTTAGTTCCCTTACCTTCTGGTATCTCTTCCTATGTACTTGGTTTGCTCCTTCCTATTTACTATGTTTATTTGGTTCATGAATTTATTCCTGGGTCCTCCTCTGCGGATTTTTCCCTCTATTTTGCCTTCAATTATGTTCTTCACAAACCCATTGTGTCTCAGGGTGTGTCCAATTCATCAAGTTCTTCCTTTCAGTATGTTGTTCCATATGGTTCTTTCCTCTTCTAATCTTCTATACACTTTATCATTTCTTATTTTGCCCGTCCATTTTATCTTCACAATCCTCAACCAGCGCCAGGTTTCGAAGGCTTCTTATTAGCCAAGAGTAATATGCCACATTCATTTACTCCGGCTTTCAACACGGAAGACAGATAAGATAGAGATTTGATTGCAATAAATTAAAAGTGAACTGATATGGAAAAGAATCCAAATTGTTCTTTAGCAAGTAACTACAATCAGGGTTAGATAACATCATGTTATTATCGCCGTGATGTCGCCGATAATCCTGGGCTGTTATCGCTACAGCTCAGATCACCAAGGGTTGATTAGAAATGGAGGGGAAATTATGCGACGTACGATTCCTGGTCTTGTTAGTCTTATTTGGTCTCAAATGTGTAATGGGTTTAAGCGCAATGCATTGTTTTTAACTATACATGTTGGGAAAATTCAAGGTAGCATGTGGGTTTTCCGTATGCAAAATAGTCATTTAGCCCTGTTTGTGGTAATGTATCTCTCTTTACCTCTGAGTGTGGTTGTGATAATATTTCTCTGAACCGCTTCTCCTGAGTTTCGAAATTTAATGTTTGTATGGCGCGAGGTATCCATTGGACCAAAGGCCTCCAGGCATCAAGGGCCCAAGCGGCCCCAAAATGTGCTCCAATGTTACTCCTTCGATAAAAGCTTTGGAATCAGTACAGAGGTTTCTTTTTTTGATTTTTTAAATTGCTGAAAATCGAGATATTGGATTCAACATTTCACTATCGGTAGGCAGAAATAATGGCGGATTTAAGGTAGTCCAAGCAAAATATCATTGCACTTAGAAATCAATGAATTTCGTCTCATTTTAAATGAAAGTATGTCACACTTCTAATGACACCAAACATTTAACCCTTTACCACATTACTTTTCGAGATATTTTCCAGTATACACCAGCACTTTTACATGGGAAATGGTACGTGAATCCACTCCAGAGAGACATTTTTTACAAAATGAGGTATTTCTAACACTTAGATGTCGTAAAAAAACTAACGACGTGTAGTTTGTGTGTTCTCTCAACTATATTTGAAAAAAAAAATCATATTGTCACCGTTACAGGTTCTTGGTTACCTATTACAAAAAGCCTTCCGTTTTGAAGGAGTTTCAAACGCACCGCGCGAAAAAAATGAGTCACGTTATAGACTTATTTTGATATTTTCATATGATTAGTTACAATTTCTGTCATGTAGAACTATATAATTGCACCACAAATAATGCAATGTTTAATTCATGTGTCCGACAGCTGGTGAAAGTAAAACATATAATTCGAATATGGTCTCTATATTGAGTAGGGAACTATCTCGCTCGGACTACCTTAATTCTTGCAGTTGATATTGTAATACATTTCGTTTATATTTAAAAATTACGCTGTCAAAAACAAAACTATCAACTTTTTTCGGGTTGTAGCATTTTTCTCCGCTCGGGCGCCCAACGCTGCCCGCGTGCACTCTTCGCAACTATACCGTTATCTTTGCACAATGTACCATTGCTTTAATATGTCTACAAATTTAAGTTGTCAACAAGTTCCGAATATAAGGTGTTTACCTCATCGAGAAGACTAAAATCCTAGTATGCGAAGGAGAGAAACTGAATATAGAAGTCACCCTAAGATGAGAGAAATTAAAGCAAGTGGATTCCTTCACCCACCACGTGAGACGGAAGAAGTACAACAGTCGTTATATACAGTCGCACAATAAATATGTAAGCAGCCAACAATTAAATTAAATTGTTTAGTATAGTCATGAGGATGCCAATATATTTGGCGAAACGTTGGCTGTGAGTTAAATAATAATGAATAACCAAATATTCAAAAATATTATGCTATCAAAAAAAATAATGTCCAAATTCCTCTTCGTTCTGGAATTATCTATTAGTTTAATTTTGAGTTCATAACACTGAACGTTGATACTGATCGTAGAAATGTCAGTTACTCAACTATTTCACTTAGAAATGTTTATAAATAAATAAATATACATTCGTAATTTCACATATTTAGTGTATAGGTACCACATTTAGTAAATTTTCCATGTTCAGTGAGATCCTCCAGCATTTTTTTGACAGGAGAACTTGTCTCACTTTGATCAAGTATTCACAGTGGAACTTCAAAACAAGCCGAGAAAATTTACGCCGTGGATTAATTATGATTACTTGCCGTTATTATGAGTGAATTTAGGTCCGTTTATTACAATTTAGCCCTTTATTACAATGAAATATTTGAAAAATAAAAGCACCTGTGTACAGGGTGGTGAAAGTTTCATGCAGGCGGGACTCGAACCCGCGAACGTCGTATTAGGAGGAGGGGGATTTACCCCGCCGCCACTGGAGCCAAGGTCTATGTTACGGTATACAAATGACTAGATGACCCGAGCGAATATTCCGCACAGTATGCAGCTTCTTCCTGTTTCTTCCTTCTTTCTTCCTGTTCTTCTACCGGTCGAATATTTCGCACAGTGTGCTGCTTCTTCCTGTTTTTTCCTATTCTTTTACCTGTTTCTTCCCATGGACAATTATATGTTATTTATGTTTGTATTAAAGATACATAACGTAAAGTTAAACAGTAAATGGTCACACTGATTGCATGTAGAATGTAAACAATCTAACTAAACGATGTGTAAAAGATGGCGCCTCCTACAGTCTTTTAAACACGTAACCATTGCCGACATATTAGTTGATTATATTGTCAGCAGATGGCGTTGTATAATTTTTTTAATAAAAACTTTAATTTTAAACTATTTGTCTATTTTTCATCAATATTGGGTATCTTAAGCTTTAAAACGATGTTTGAATCATTAATTTTGATGAATAATTATGGCAGTTATGGCGTTGCAACACCTTTGAGAAATAATATATACGGATGTGTGGAGTCGATATACCTCGAGCGAGTAATCGACATGGAAAAGTCGGAACTTGTAAGTCAAATTAATGGGTAAATAGTGAAATTTGAGATTGAGATAGTATTTTTCGTCGGAATCCGGTGATTCAACGTTTAAAATTATACCTCATTTATCACTGTAGGTGCAGTATTAACGGAGCATATACGGAATGACAGAAAAATACCTTTCTGTAATAATATATATGATGTTTGCGCCTCCAATTCTGGGAATTTCGACTTCGTGATACGTCCATTTAGCCTCCTTTGGGGAAAATTATAAATGTTTTGCTTTTATTTCGAAGGGCATTTCAGAGGATGACCCTTGCACTCATCTTATCACTCTCGGTGTTTATCTTATGCCTCGTGAACATGCTCGACTGTCGAGAAGGGTTTTCAAAGACTTAGAGCACTCCAATTATCTTCTTGCATTCCGATCCCTGTCTCAAGAACGTTCGTTATCGTTTGTGGACGTGTCGTTTCTCAGCACAAACTTGCGCCATTCTCTTTCAATAATAAAACACATTAGTTAGATGTATGATGAAGAAGAAGTACAAATTTAAAAAAAAATCGTATATTGACAGTGGCTTCAACCTGAGTATAATGACAATGGAGACTTAAATTTTGAGGTTAATTTGGCCCCAATATGTGAAATATTCTTATTGGTTTATTTAATCTCTAATTTATTCTTTATTAAAATTGATTCTTCCATCGAAAATTGATTACAATCGGCGGTTTTATCACCGAGTGCAATTTAATTTACTCTACTAGTCGAACCACCTAGCAATTGGCCGCTACACTGCGATGCGGAAGTTAACGGGAATTGTCTACCACATTCTTCCTACTCGACGCAGCCTTGCAGTCGTATAAGCGTAGACGATTCATTGGTCGTTCAATCCTAATATTGGTTGACTGCAGCCCTTCACCCCTCCCTATCTAATGCTAGTTCCCTTGCCTTATGGCATCTCTCTTCCTATGTTCTTTCCTCTTTATTTGGGCCATGCACTTATTCCTGGGTATTCCTCTGGGGGATTCTCCCTCTTTTTTGCCTTCAATTAGTTCTTCATAAACCCATTGCGTCTCAGGGTGTGTCCAAACCATCTGGTCCTTCCTGTATGGTGTCGATATGATCCTTTCCTCTTCTTCTCTTCTGTACACTTAATCATTTCTTATTTTGTCCGTCCATTTTATCTTCAGCATCCTCCTCCATCTCAAGGTTTCATAGGCTCCTAGTCTTTTCTGGTCAGCTTTTCCAATGGTCCTTACATTACTCTTTCCAGTGGTAATTTCTTACACATTTCCAATGGTAATTGCGTTACTCTCCGTAACATACTCCGGAGGTAAAACAATGCCCCCATGGGATCTCTTGGTGGCCACTACTGGGTGGGGATGATCAGCTTAGATTGACAAAAGAGGAGTTGGAACATTAAAAGTGAGAAATTTTGGTGTGTTTGTGAATTGCAGAGGGAAAAGATGAGACGGACGAGCTGAGAAAAGACGCCTTCGAAGTCAGCGAAATAAGGGGGGCCAGAGATGATGAATTCCATCTCTCCTTATAGATAAACTAGTGATTAAAAAGTCCAAAAAAGCGGCCATAAATCTAATATTCTCCGGTGATCTTTCCTCAAAAACAGTTCAAAAATGGTGTTCTCTGAGATATTTAGGTCCGATCAGTGAAAAGATCGCCAAAGTTTTCCCACGAGAAAAATATCGTGTGTCATTTAGAACCCCAAGAAACTTAAAAACTCTTTTAGACAAAAGCAAAGACCCGTTCCATCCTAAGAAGAGAAGTGGCATATATGCTTTTAAGTGTGGTGACTGCCAAGGTGTATATGTGGGGCAAACTGCCCTTAACTTTAAGGTAAGAGTCAAAGAGTACCAATCAGCCTATTTTAACAATTGTGAACTTAAGAGCAATTTTTCCAAACAACTTTTAAACCATGACCACCACAGTGATTTTAATCTTGATATTTTATGTTTTGAGCTGCTCACTTGAGCAGCTCGAAATTTTAAAGACATTACATGCCCCTGACTCGAAGATTTCAAATGAGTATTTGTACCCGTCCTCATCTCCCATCCTCACAGCCGCCTCCCGAATTTCCCTCCCCCCTCCCCCGCTAAACTCCCCGCCAATCACTGGTCTTGACCAACCCGCATCCACATTACCCTAATCACTCACCTCCACCCCCCTCCTACCAAGCATAGGTATATATATAAGACTTTGAAAACCCGGAAAAAGCACCCGAAGATGACGCTCAAGCGTTGAAACCCGGGTCGTGTGTGTTTTTTAAGTTGTGGTTTTCTAAATGTAACCATTAAATCATCTGGAAGAAGAAATGATGAATTCTTCCTCGGAGCAGTTGTTACATTGAGTCATAATTTCATATACTTTCACCTCACTCATAGTAATGCCCTTTTCTACCCTTAGTAATGCCTCATTTATCTCCATAACGTATGGCAATATCAGCAAAATCTTTCTAATTTGCGATTGATTCATGAATTGGTGATGGCAAATCGTAGTTTGACTCCACTTTTTTTTTACGAAATAACGTAATTTATTTACGGCGCTATCATTTGCTCTACTTATCGAAGAAAATTATCTGATGCACTTCAGTCTCAGCCTGAACGATATGATGATGAACTTATCGCGGAGTGCATTGGGTAACATGTTGACATTCATAAGAATGGCGAAATGTGACGTTGGTGTGTTTTATCCGATTCGAAAACTTAAGATCTTGGCACGAGGACGTGGGATGGGGGTTTATGAGGCGCCTAGGTTAATTTTCTTTTTACAACCGTGTTGTGAGCATTGAATTAAGCGGGAGGCATTTCTGTTGTTTTTTTCTTTCTTTTTCCTAAGTAATTATGGCGAATCGTTTGCTGTCGCCCAATGTTCTTTACGCACCCGCGTATCATTCAATTAAGTCGCTAAGGCGGCGCTATCACGGCAGCCTCTATCATTTCTTTTGAAATGGAGTCCTCCATCAAAATTTACGCAATACACTCTGCGAAATAATATCACGATTTTCAGTGGCCTTGCTAAAGCATTGTTCGATGGATCCCGTCGTCATGAGATTGGACTAAAATCTCTTTAACACTGTCTTTAACTCGCAGACTTAAATGGCTTAATTACTGTACAGCATGGATGCTAATGGTGAAATGTGAAATGCGCGAAAAAGGCTACTTTCATTGCATCATTCATATAGCTTATCATGCGCAAATGTTGTAAAGATTATGTATCACAACTTTGTCTGGTGTTTTTGATTAATATATTTTTACCGGTAATTGAGGTACAATTTTACATATTTCAATTAGAGGAAGGAAAAATAAATAATTATCTAATGTTTGGAGCTGAAATAATGTAATTATTTTTAATAGGAGTGGAAAATAAATTTTTTCACTTAAATATTTCGTTCTTGGGCTCTTGTGGTGCATGTAAGGTTTCACTGTGAAATTTTTAGGATCTTTTCAGTGTGATAAATTTTCAAGCACAATTCAGTTTGTGAGTTAAACATATGTCTATTTGAGCAAAAAGTGATAGTTTTTATATCAATACCCGTTGAATGGAATTTACACCTTGTTTTTAATCAAAAGTTAGTTCTAGTTCATCATAGTTCAATAAATGCTTATTGCGGCTAATTTAATAATAAAAGAACACGAAAAATATTTGTTTCACGAGAATCTTTTCATTCGTATTGCACAGCAGAGCTGTGAAGTGATTGATGCATTCCCTTTGATGATTATTTATGCATATAGTAGGTATGAGTTCAAAGCGTGAGAAAGAAGCTTTGTTCTTCAGTTAGCGAATTTTTAAGTACCACTGTTACCATCAGCGTCTGCTACGTCGCACAACATTATTGCCGTTATTAAGAAGCTCTCTTATACAAAATACTTGAAAATGACATTTCTCTGTGAATTGCAGCGGCTCGCGAAGGAATTTAAATGTACAATAAGGAGAATGTAATGCCATGAGACGAATTCAATGGGTCGTAAGTATATTTAAAACGGAAATTATAAAAAGTGCTATGTTTGATGAAATAATTGGTGAGATTTCGAATTCTCTGCGTGTATGGCTTGGCTAGCTATGTGGAGCCTCAAACCAAGAAACGCAAGATGATGAGATCCTCGTGAGATTTCTTGATTAAATTGTAACGAGATAACGATATCTTCGGAATTATTCCATTGACGCACTGGGAAATTTTCTGCATCTCACGCCCAAGCTTCTGAAAGCAAGGGAGCTTATTGTTCTTGACTTTGGCATTTCTTGTACCTTCATCCCAGCAGAATTCCGTGAAATTCATAACATTGGTAATATTTAAAAGCTGTACAACTACGGGAAAAATAAGTCACATAATTTGTGGTCATTGCCATTATTTATAGGAGAACAGAGATTAGGTACCCTAATTTTCTGGGAAGGAGTGAAAAATTAGGTAGATAGAAGACTGCCCATTAAAGTAATAATTATTACCAGGATCAGGATGGTCCGATGACCAGAGTACTGAGCTCTAATCATGAAAAGCTCGGATCTAATACCGATCTTAATGGAGATATTTGTGTTAAAATCCTAGTCCTTATTTTATTGTTGTGCAAAAGGACACCTTAATTCCAACACCCAGTAAGAGTACTGAGCTCTAATCATGAAAATCTCGGATCTAATACCGATCTTAATGGAGATATTTGTGTTAAAATCCTAGTCCTTATTTTATTGCTGTGCAAAAGGACACCTCAATTCCAACACCCAGTAGGTACCCTAATTTGCTGGGAAGGAGTGAAAAATTAGGTAGATAGAAGACCGCCCATTAAAGTAATAATTATTACGAGGATTAGGATGGTCCGATGACCAGAGTACTGAGCTCTAATCATGAAAAACTCGGTTCTAATACCGACCTTGATGGAGATGTGTTAAAATCCCAGTCCTTATTTTATTGCTGTGCAAAAGGACGCCTTAATTCCAACACCCAGTTTGTCAAATGAAACGTAGAACTGAAGTTTCGTTGGCACTTGTAAAATATGATTTCATTCCGATACGTTAAATTTGAATTAATTTGTATCTTATCTCAAATCAACCTACCAAACAAAAAAAAAATGGTCGCTGTTCATCGAAAGTTGGGAGACTAAAGCCTTACAGCGTCTTAAGTTATTTAGAATTTGAAGCCCAGTTAAGCAAATTTCTCTTCATTCTTCATACCTATCCTCAGTTAGTCTTTCCACACTAACCTTCCCACCTATTCTAAATTACGCAAGTGACTTTGGCTGTCGGCTACCTTCTGAAATAAGCAAACCTAACAAACCCATGATAACCGCAAATACTAATTAAACTAAGGCTTCTAACTGTCTCATTTTGCGCATTGGCTTTCTCTTAAACTTCCTGGCGAATTAAATCAGCTAGAATAATCATATATAACGTAACCAATGAGTGAAAATTTGTGGTCACTAGTGATAAATCACCGGAGTTTTCAACATGTTAAAATAAGATAAACTTACACCCATAGGCGTCACCTCGTGGAAGAATGTTATATTCGTATCTAAATTAAAACAATCCTTGTACTTCTCCACAACCATAGTTGTAGATAAGTACAAGGATTGTTTTAATATGGATTCAAATGTTAAAATTGGTATTAAAATATGATAGCAGATAGCGGAAACAAAAAATAGATTCTCAAATCTTATAGGCTGTTAAACTGGCGGTCACTTTGAAGTAATTATTACTGGAAATATTCACCTATTAATTCATTTTTAAGGCGTTTATAATTATTCCGACTATGCAGGTCAAGTGACCGCAAAAATATATTGATTTATTGGGTTGGTCACTATTCATTGATTACTGGGAGGATCATATCTTTCAGCGTACTAAGCTGTTTGGAATTTGAAGACCAGTTAACCTTCAGTTCAGTGATAAATTGTTCTATTAAGTAAATGAGTTGGGGAGTCGCAGGATGGAGTTGGAAAAAAATGAAGACTTAAGTCTATGTCATAGGTCGAAATAATTTTGCAATCCTATAAAGGCCGTCATTCAACTGTTCACTGAAATCTCGTGTGATGCATCTCTTTAATAGCTTATCGGGATGTGCGAAAACTAATATTAATTTTGGCACATATGTTGTATCTATCGTCTCATGAAGTACTATGCTGTACTCACCCTTGCCGTCGAAATAAACCTCGTGGCTTCTCGCAGGGCATTGATCCGAGAGAGAAACAACGGTTTGGATTTCGGCTCCGCCGTGAGTTGGGAGAAAACACCGAAGTGTTGAGGAGGATGAAGAGGCGAAAATGAAGGGAATGGGGCGGGGAGAATGGCCAAGAGTTCTGCGAGACCCGGAATTCTATTCTGCGATAGAGTTCCCGTGACTCAATCTCAATTTAGAAACGACTACCACACCTCTCCTCTTCTTTTTCACAATTTCTTTTTATGCTTCCGCACGTGAAGTTCTCTCGCCTCACCCCCCAGTGGCGTTGTTTTAACGCCTTTTTCATTATTCTAGACTCGCTTTCTCTCTGAACTCATTCTTTTTCCTTTTTCCCTGCTCTTCTCGTTCGTAAATATGTCATTCCTGACATATAGAGGGCGATTTCCTCCGCGAATAATGTCGGCGGCCAGGTTAAAGCTCCCGGAAAACATTTAAGGGGTCCTAAACACAACTACTTGATGCTCAGTAAATTGTTACAGTTTAGCGACAATCTTCTCTAGCGGTTCATTGAGGTCGGCGCTCAAAGCTCGGCATACTTTTTCCATCATGTGCCGTCACTGGTGACTGATATTCTGACTACTCTTTGGCACAAGTGCTCCCTACGTGACGAGGATGACAAATAAATAACCTGTGCCACACATTCCCCGTTTGACAGTCGGTTGCATGGCAGTTCTTCGCGGAGAATTAATATGACTCGGCAATTATAGTAGATACAACTTCCGTGTGTTCTGAAGGTAGCTTAAGTGAAATATCATTTCACCCAGGAATCAGTGAGTTTGGTCTCCTTCTAAATAAAAATGTCACCCATCCAAAGATAACAAAATATCAGCCCTTTTGCATGGAAAATGTTAGTGTATGCACTCCGTAAAGACTTAATTTAAAAAATAAGGAATAATTAGCACTTATCTTACAATTAGCACTAGATCTTTTAAAAAAATGGGCAGTACATAGTTTATATGTTCTCTCAAATATTTTTTAATGTTAATCATATTGCCCCCGTAGTAAATTCTGCGGGATCACTAAAAAATCTTCCGTTTTGAAGGAGTTTCATATATACCGCGCAAAAAAATAAGTCAAGTTAATGACTTATTTAGATATTTTCATTAAATTACAATTTCTGTCAAATAAAACTATATTATTGCGCCATTAATAATGCAGTATTTTTTCCTTATGTCCTACAGCTGGTGAAATTAAAACATATGATTCGCATATGGTCTTTGTATATATGATATATATAATATAGAGATCTATCTCGCTCAAATTACCTTAAATTATCAATAATAATGATTAATATTAACCCTGTCAGCCATTCTTGCGACTTAGCTCGCCTTGAATGGCGAGTCCAGAGATGAAAACAGTACTGCAAGGAAGCTTATTCGGTGATTCGATCGTTTTGAAATAATTGAACGGAGAGTGTTTCATTTTTACGTTTCAAGTGCAAGCTTATTTGCCTTAATGGTTGGTTTTTGGCGCAAGGTGGGCTCTTCGTGACCGAAGTGGCAGCGGACACCTATCTTAGCCGTCTCTATTGAAAGTTAACTTTGTCAAAAAGGGAGTATTGGACTTAAAAAATCCGATGTCGATCAGCAAGACCCCATTATAAAACACATGACGAGAATAAAACATTTAAATCCTATGAAATCCTGTATGACTATAGCATTTCTGTTATGTAAACATAATCTATGCAAAATTGAGATTATGGTTTATCTCGTTTAAATGTCGATTTTGTAAAGATGTTACTTACGTTAAAATAAGGAGCTATAAGTTAATTCGACAACTCTTCACTTGCGTTCTAAAATTCATTAACCTTCAAGGAAGTCTGTTAACTTTTGCACAACCTCTATGTAGTAATAATATTGGGAAATTCAATAGGCATTGCTTGCTGTATATCAAAATTTGCGTAACGATGTTGCTTAAAAACTGCCGGCCTATCTAATGCGACTGGTGCGAAGTGTTCAGTAAGTTAAAATTAATTCACTAAAGTTTTTCATTGGAACTCGCTGTCTTTCTGCTCATAGTGAAATGTTTTTTGGCTCTTGTTCTTTCCGTTTAGATGGATGGAGAGGACGTTTCCGATGCTGGCCAATACTAGAAGCTTCAGCCAGTGCCCTATCTTCGTTAACCCACATTTAGCTATAGCGCTTTCGGTATAACGCATAATTTTTGCTGTTCTCTATCGATAACTTACTGGAAATCAGCATACAATTTTCGAATATGAATTCTTCCTTTCATGTATAGTATATTTATTTAAATTAGTAATCATCCGCATGAATATATATTACTAGATGACCCGAGCGAATATTTCGCACAGTATGCAGCTTCTTCCTGTTTATTCCTTCTTTCTTCCTGTTCGTGTACCTGTCGAATATTTCGCACAGTGTGCAGCTTCTTCCTTTTTCTTCCTGTTCTTTTACCTGTTTCTTCCCATGGACAATCATGTTATTTATGTTTGTGTTAGAGATACATAACGTAAACGTAAACATTAAATGATCACACTGATTGCATGTAGAATGTAAACAATCTAACTAAACGATGTGTTAATAGATGGCGCCTCCTACAGTCTTTTAAGCACGTAACCATTGCCGACATATTAGTTGATTATATTGTCAGCAGATGGCGTTGTATCATTTTTTTAACAAAAGCTTTAATCTTAAACAATTTGTCTATTTTTCATCAATATTGGGTAACATAAGCTTTAAAACGATGTTTGAATCATTAATTTTGATGAATAATTATGGCAGTTATGGCGTTGCAACAAAGAAAACACCTTTGAGAAATAATATATACGGATGTGTGGAGTCGATATACCTCGAGCGAGTAATCGACATGGAAAAATCGAAACTTTTAAGTCAAATTAATGGGTAAATAGTGAAATTTGAGATTGAGATTGTATTTTTTGTCAGAAGCCGATGATTCAACGTTTAAAATGATACCTCATTTATCACTGTAAGTGCAGTATTAACGGAGCATATACGGAATGACAGAAAAAGACCTTTCTGTAATAATATATATTATGGATGTATATATAACGGAGGATTTAAATGTTTGGAATCGTTGCCTAGGTAATGTGTTGCCTCAATTTCCACATTTAGTTCACTCAGTCCTTGGCGCCACTTAGAAAAAAGTCTTCTCACTCGAATCGTAATTAGCCGTTATTAATTGTTGTTAACGTGAGACTGTGGTGAATATTCAATAACGATTGAAGAGATATGAACTATTTGATGCTGTGAATAATAGCTGACCATTTTTAGACCTAACAGTTACTTTGTCAATGCTAGAGAGGAAATATCTACTACAGGAAGTGTGTAAGAGGCATATGAAACTTCATCCTGATTCGTTCCTCTGCTGTGTGAATTTTTTACTGTTTATTCGTATTATTATTGAATTGCCGTAGAGCGATATTCACGAAGTGCTGAGAAGTTAATTGTGCATTTGTGTAATTAAATTTTGAGTGGAATTAAATATGCCTGTGGACCGGACAGCATTGAAAAAGTGTGTAATTTCGTCCCGCGTGTAGTTCTACATTTTTTATCCACTGCATAATGATTTCTGGTAAGTAAAACCGATAAGACGTGATTATTTACAGTCTGCAGACTGCATTTACATTTGAACTGCCGTCTTTCATCACTAGACGGCGACTCAATGAAAAAAGTTGTTTGTTTACGGAATTCGAGGCAGCAGTGTTTGGCAACCAGTCGATATCCATATTGTATAATCATGATCATCCGCATTATCGATGAAACTTATTGTAAATTCTAGTAGAAATCATACCACTAATCATCCAATATAAGCATCCAATATATGTGTCAAAAGTTACTTGCCTTAAATTTTCGAACGGATGTTTGATATTCTTAATTTATATCGGGTAATTCGTCCATTTCGACGTGCTATCCATAGGGAAGTAAGGAGAGAGCAGGGTTAAACAATATAGTTGTTGTTTTGGTTGCCAGGCTAGGCAGGGAGTTTGATGACATAATGCCCTCTCTATTTACCTCAATGGTTCATTCCATTGTCTGGTTCATGGAATGGAGGATTGCTCTCTTTCTTCTGGAGGTTTTCTTTTCTTTGGAATGGAAGCAAGCAAAACACCGCTGACTCAGACAAACATCCACGCTTTTCTTCACTCACGCTTTCGGCCATTTTCCCTTCCCACGTACTTTCCCTTTCTTCCTCGCTTCTCTCCGCCCCTTGTTGTTGCTCTAAGTCGCGTCTTTGAGCGAGCCCCTGCCAGCGTCTGAAATAAGGTGGCCACTAGTCAAGGGCGCTCCACTTGGTGCCTCTCACTCAGTTTAACCCTCTATACGCCGATTTTTTCGTCCACCATGTGCAGTCCTTTTACATGTCATCCCGCTCGTGAGAGAATCGGGAACTAAAATTTACGAATGAGAGAGATTTTCGTAGGGAAGATGTAAAAGTTGATGTCACAATGCCATATAGACTTAGAGAGACCTAATGGGAGACGAAGAAACTCCTATCTGTTACCTCTAGGTCACTCTGTGTGGTAGATGGTTAACGCAATATTTACGGAATATTTTTGAAGCGTGTCGATGATTCTAATAGTTGTCAGAGCTGGAAAAGCTAGTGTTTGTAGAACTTTGCTC
This sequence comes from Ceriagrion tenellum, assembly GCA_963169105.1. NCBI lineage: Eukaryota > Metazoa > Arthropoda > Insecta > Odonata > Coenagrionidae > Ceriagrion > Ceriagrion tenellum. The sequence continues at coordinate 44,109,930 of OY720643.1, read as the reverse complement.
GCCAACCCAATTGACCCGCTGGAGTATCTCCCGTTAATTTCTGAAGTGAACATAGCCTGATTTCTATTTTTAAGATCAGATTGCTAATTTATCATTGTTGCAAAGATAATGGCTGATTAAACTGATGTATTTTTTCACATTTATTCATCGACCAGAGTTATTAAATGATTTTAGAGAAATCTGTTAATTATACTCCCGATTGCCAACATGATTACTGGAAGACAGTTGGGCCTTATAAGAAGGAGTTTCTTTTATCTTAAAGCAAAGTCTAATTCATTTTGTTTCACTCGAATAATAATACCAGTTGAAAATATTACTTTTATTTTCGGTGATACCAGCATATGGCCACTGATATCAAATGTTGATAGTTCAAACAACTCTCACCGTTGATGAAAACAATGATAATGAAATCAAAGCGAGGAATGAGTCGGAGTTCGTAGAGGAAATTATTAATTTGGACTCTCTGCACCCATACGGATTTGAGATCAGGGTAGAACAAATGGCATGGTCTGTTCCCTTTTGCACGTTCTCCTGTGAAATATGAGCATCAGAGAAGAGAGAATACAATACGCAGCGAGGTTACGAAAATAGCGGGCGGCTAGAAGAAAGGAGAGAACAGACTTAGTGGACTCAACAAGGGGTGGGTTATGAGAAAATGAGTTAGATTATAACCCTGGTTCTCTCTCTCCCTCTCTCGTTGTCTATCCATCAGGATTGGTTTGCGATGTATCTCCACCTCTCTATATCCTCTGCCATTATTTTCATTTCTGAAAACCATCTGCAGCCCTTGTCCCTCATTATCTACTTCCAATATTCCATCCTAGGACTTCCTTTATACCTTTTGCCCTCTCTCATCCGTTCTTAATCCACCTTCACTGATCCCTCGTACTGCAATACATAGCCTATCCATCCGTCTCGTCGTCTTTTTACTGTTCTCCACAGGCTCTGTTATTTCTTCACTTTTCTCAGTGCCTCTTCATTCTTAACTCGTTCTGCCCTGCTCATCAATATTCTATGACACCACATCTCGAAAGCCTCGAGATGTATCTTATCTGTTTGTCCCACAGTCCATGTCTCATTGCCATTCAAAAATGCACTCCACACAAAGGTCTTAACTAGCTTTTTTCTTAGCGATATACCGACGCAGTTGGATGGTAAGGGAATTTTCTTACTTTGGAAGGAAATTTGCTCCAAGAATTCTGCTCCGTATTTATTCCGTAATCCTTTCGTCCGCAGTTATTTTGCCTACTAAGTATTTAAAATATTTCACATGATTGAGCAATTCTACGCCAAACATAATCCTCGCATCCCGATATCCTCTATTAGCGACTTGGAATTGGATCTTATTCCCATTTATTTTTGCTGTAAAAATAATTGAGATGAAATTGGCTGTTAAGTGTATATTGTATTTCTCAAGTCCTCTGAAAGTGGTATAACTGGTAGTTTCAGGCGTAACGAAGTGGAATTTGATTTGGAATATTTAAATGATAACTCATAACTTTATGATTCCACACATCTTTATTTGGAACAAACCGGGTTTCGTTGACGAAGACGACGTTGAACGTCGAAACCCGGGTCGTTCTAAAGAAAGATATATGGAATCTCAAAGTCACGAGTTATCAGTATAATCCTCTGAAAGTACTGGAGGAGATAGGTAGCGCTTTAAATGTTTTATATCTGGTGATAGGAAAATCGTCAATTACACCACCTAGTGGTAGAGGAAGGGCAACGCATATGCGGATAACGTAGGGGAAGACAGGGAATACCAGAATGAGTATTCAATTCCAAAATTATATGTAGCAGGACACTCTTTTCCCAGGATTGAGAAGTGGGTCCTCAAGGCGGATGAAGCAATGGTCAAAGGCGTAGGCAGCAGAAGGCAATAATAAATCTCTGCTGTAAAAATCTTGATGGATATGCTGAGAAGCGACAGCGATGGAAATGGACTCTTTAGGAAACGTTTTTAGAGCACTTCTAAAGAGCTATATCGAAAATAAATCTGAGATCGGAGATGTAGTAAGATGGGTGACAACTGTGGTTACAGAGGGGAGAGGAAAAGCGGAAAGCGACGGGGAAGCTGGAAGTGATGGGTGACGGATTGAGATGGACAGATGAGTTTGTGGAACGAAATCATCCAATAGGGGCGATGGAGACATACAAGATATGCTACTCAGGACTGCACCTCCGGATGAAATGTCAATCAAGGGACCTTTTGTAGACAAAGCGTTTTCCCCGCAGATAAATCAAGCTGCTATTCATAACTGGAGAGTGAAGCTTGATGGTTATTTATTTTTTTACAGCAAAGTGAAATGAATTATTTTCCAGAGTGTCATTTTTGGTCTGCTATAAACTCTGCTTACGTAAGCTTTAGCTCCTTCATTTATTTCTCAGTACCAATCTTCTTTATTTTGCCCACCCAGCGCCACCATTCCCATTCTTCTTAAGCCTTTTGGAATCCCCTCTTGGGTAGGATGATTTGGGGTTTGAGTATATCCTTCTTGGTTACTTTTTATACTCTTTGTTTGCAATGCATTGTGGTTTCCTTTACTTCGGTGTTAGCGACATTTTTTTTCTTGAGTAAGTTACTATTACGAACCAGGATTGGAATATATTTCAATAAATATTAAGTTAATTTTACGAATAACGTGGCATACTTCTTTATTTGCTATTTCGGGTTGAGTTCTCCCATTATTTTTTTGCGTTTGGAGTGAAATTTAGTGCAACGTAACGCATCATTAGCAGGAAAAACAGTTTATTTGAGCTTTATTTTTCTTAGAGAGACCTAAGCGAGTAGGATCAAGTGAGTCGTATTTGCATTTCGTTTGCTATCTGGGAATGTTATCCATGCACAGGAGAACTTGAAGTGGAAAAAAATAACTGATAATGGTGAAAAATGAAGTAATTAGTGCCTAACATTTCCTTGTAATGCGGCATGCCTATGATAGGATATGCTTATCCTTCTAAAATGTGATCAGAAAACTAATCGCATTGTTATGAAATGCCTCTCTTACATGACTGATTAGCTCATTTCATCAGAATTCGGGAGATATGATCCCTGTCTCCCAGCGCTGCAATTCAACGAAGTGACTATAGCATTTTAGGAGGTTAAGGTATAAGAATTTAATACCCATTACTGTGGAATGTTGAAAGCCTTTTTAATATGCATGAATAATTTTTTGAAAGTGTGTGAAAGTATTAATTTATTTATTGCGAGGAGAATTAACCTAGTAAGAAAACTGAATTTTGTTAATCATCTTACGTCTTTAGAAAATTAATAGTGTCTTGTAATGCATATTGCTTTGTGACAAATTGTTAAAACATCTTGGATATTTAGAGTATCGTCCTTATATTTTGGATTTTTTATATCCAGCAATATCACACGAGCCTTTGTCGATTTCGGTTCATCGCGGGAAATATATCGAGATCATTTCCAAAGAACCATCAGTTTCCAAAGATAGATCGACTGTTATGTCTTTAGCATTTATTTGACTAAACCTATCCTTGTTTGCTCTTCTGACCAAGATCTTCAACTTGTTTATATTCCTCGGGCGAAAACACCCCTTATAATGTCTTCCGATTCCATGTTTATATCCAATTTTCCAGAACTGGGATCTTCTAGTCTATAAATAGTCAGTTGACGTGTTGGAAACTATAGGCATTGTTAATCCTCGAAAGTGAACATCGGTAAGACATTAGCTCTAGGTGACTTCTTGATATCCAAAATTGACTCCAACCACGTTGTATGTGAGCTACTCTACTTTTAGTAGAGATTAACTCATAACTGCCTAATGGAAAGCAAATTAGATATCCAGGTACGTTAATTAATTCGTTCAAAATTATAACTTTTTTCTCTAATGGCATGTGTTAACTGCTTGGGAGCAGAAACAGGTTGTGAAGTGAGCCGAGTTGTGTACAAAATTTTTGACATTTTTCATTTATCGCTTTTTTGGCCCAAGGAGAAAATGTTGGAGTAATTTCAATGAGCCAATGCGTTTTGACTTCTATAATTGCATAAAATGGCTAATATTACAAAGCATTGAATGAATTGCCATCTTCATCTTAGATAAATTTGGTGTTCTGGAAGAACTTGCTTTCAATTAGGGTTTCATTGAAGAGTAACACTTGTGATTTCAGAATAACACATCTATTTTCTGTTTTACTCATATTTGGTTTACAGTGACTTGTGATTTCATTTTTAACTGACGAGAAACGTATCGTTGTAAATAAGGTCATTGTTTACATATTTTTTAGGGTAAACGTTTTTCATTATCCTTTTTGTAAATAAAAAATTCGTTGATTTTTCTTTCAAACAACGCAACGAAAACAAAATGACAATAGCAGTTGTTCTTTATTGCCGCGGTGGCTGTAATACTCATGAATTTGTCTAACTATATTTTCCAAATAACTCATAAAATACTGCTCATATCAGTTCATTGTCATCTAATTGCTTATTTTCCGAGATTTATTTTTTAATCGATTTATCATATGCCATTAAAATAATGATTTTGTAAGCCAAATGGAACTTAAATTTAAAACAATGCCTTACCGAGTTGTCAAAGGGGGGCTAATTGCATTGTTCTTACCCCGTGGCATTCAAAACTTTTATTAATGTGATTGGTAGACCGCTTAAGATGAAGAAGATATATTTTGGATGTCTTGAGCAATACATTCGCAGACCAGACACGTTTTGCATGTGCAAAGTATTTTTTGTCACCATAGAGTGAAACCTGCACTAAGTGACTACCACCGAACTCGTGACATAATTGCCGTATAAAGAGATGACCGCTGAGTAGAAGAAAATTTTATATTGTCTATGAGTATGGGAAATTTTTTCCATTCCAGGAAAAAATATCGACCGCTGAAGGTAGTGCGAGCGAGATAGTTCCCTAATCATAATAGAAACCATATTCGATATGCGCATTTTAATTTCACCAACTGTGAGCACACGAATTAAACATTGCATTATTAATGGTGCAATGAAATAGTTTTCCATGACAGAAATTGTAACTAATCAAATGGAAATATCTAAATAAGTCTTTAACTTGACCTATTTTTTAAACGCGGTACTTTTGAAACGCCATCAAACCGGAAGGTTTATTGTGATTCCGAAGAATTTGACAATATGACTAATTTTCAAAAATAGTTGAGAAAACACAAAAACTACACACTGTTGATTTTTTGACGAGATCTAAGCGTAGGAAATACCTCATTTTTAATATAAGGTCTCTCTGCAGTGCAGACATGTAACATTTCCCGAGGAAAAGTGCATTTTAAAAAGTATTTTCTGGCAAACATCTCCGAAAGTAATGTGGTAAGAGGTTGAATATTTTATGTAAATGGAATGGTGATATATTTGTCAATCAAATGAGACCGAATTCATTGATTTCTAGGTAGTGCGCTGGTGGGGTGAGCTCCTCCAAATATACTCTCTTAGGACATGCCACCATTTCATCTCCAAAACGTTTACATCTTTACACGGCTGGTGACCTACCACCCCCTGCCACACGCCCATGCGGCAGCTTGCGGGGTAGTATGTAGATGTAGATGTAGAATTTTAAAATTTTACTTTCATTGCTGAGAACTTTTGGCTCTTATACAATTTCCACAATGTAAGCTGCTGCCGATGTCCAACTGAAAACGCTATCGACATTTCATCCTCAGCTGAGTACTTCGCGACATGTCGTTCTAGTTGACGGGTATAACAAAAATACTCTGTACATCTGCCTTGCTCTCACAATTAAAGCTTTTGTTCACTTTCCAACGAAATTTTATTTCACCGACCAAGGTTTCGACAAAACTATGTCATTTCCAAGGTAATTTTTGTCGAAACCTTGGTCGATGAAATAAAATTTCCGTGGAAAGAGAACAAACACTTGTATTGTGAGAACATGGCATCTGTACTCTATTTCCACAAGATATTGCCTGATACGCTAAATTTACGAACATATTCTCGCGTGTATGCTGCGTGCGAATTGCAATTAGTGAAACATTCGTGGTCCAGGACTGCGCTAAGTAATAGAGCGAAGCAAATGACCGGTATGAAAGTATGTTTTGACTATTATCACTCATCTGACTTTGAGTCAAAGACTAGAGATAATTACTGATGTGACGGGGAAGAAATTCGATCAGAGACCGTTCTAAAGTCTATCACTATGAGATTTGGGTAGCTAAAAGCCTTAATTGCACATCTCTGATTTTTATATGTGCTTTTTGTGGTTTCTTGTCCAGTTATTGCGTGCGGTTCGAATCGTTGGCATTCATTATCGACGCTTTGACAAACATGTGCGTTTTCCTTTTCCCGTTTTTGTGTTAAGTTACTTTTGTCACTCTCATCAGTATGTCCCCCATGAGATCTTCAGTGTAACTCATCGTTATTCTGTTTGTGTTCACTTGTCTTTTGTCGTGTACCTACCCCGCTCTCTTCTCGACGACTTATTATTTCTTTTCTCTGTTTGAAGAGGCATAAATAGGTACACGATAAAAAACAGGGTACTTAAGAGGGCTCACAGTAAAAACAAATAATCATGGGCACTTGAACATACACATTTCAAGGCTTCTTTAGTGAGTCAATCCTTGAGGACATGGAACTTGTTTATTTTGAAAGGATTCCATTCCCAGGATTGTCAAGGTCAAGATCTTTCCTTTGTAGGAATGTCTAAAATCATTTGATATAAAGAGATACATGTCGAAGTTGAGGTTTGGATCGCGGGCAATTTAGTTATCTGATCAAGAGGTGGCTAACTCGGGAGTAGTCAGCTAATATCTCGTATCTTCCCTATGATGGAGTAATATTTTGAAAGAACTTATTAATTTTCACCAGGGTTGGAATTCGCTATGAAAAAAATCATTTGACTTGACCTCGCCTTGAAGGAAGATGGCTTGGTGGTGTAACTGACTAACACACCTGACCGGCAATTGGGAGATCCGGGTTCGAATCCCGGTCAAGTCAAACGATTTTATCATAGCGAATTTCAACCCTGGTGTACATGCACCCGTGCGAGTGACTTCGTACCACATCATTTGTTAAATGCAATGTTTGGAAATATGGTTCATAACGACATGGCCACATGAAACCCAGAATTGGCTACAATCTTTCAAGGAACTGGAGGGTCATTCTGTTGCAGTCTTCCTCACATATACCTTTGGAGTATCATTCCATTTAGGTATTATGTCCTGGTATAAAGGGCATCAGATGTTCCATAAATAGCCTCGGTTCCTGATGCCGTATACCGATGTTTCCCGAAATACGGGCGTCCCAGGCCATGGGATAATAGCATCACTGAAATGGCACCAATAATTTTGGTGTTTGGCAGTTTTATTTGTGATTCCAACCAGGAATTGCCGCGAGAATTCTGTTCTGCGGCAGGAAATCGTATTTTTTGTATTTGATGAATTGTATTTTGTTAAATGCAATGTTTGGAAATTTAGTAATTTTCCTTCGTCATGGGATACCTTTTCTCTTTAAATAAACTATCAGTGTTCAATATGATTTGGGCAAATATTCAACGAAGCCGTTGCATAACCATAGTCATCAATATTTTATTTTGCCTTCCAATCAAAAAGTGTCCAATTAATTAACAATAAATAGAACTTACAACTCAACCAACTGCTTTTTTCCTCAGAATATTGTTTGGAAAACTGTATTCGTGTGTGATTTGATATGGGTTCTTTCACTATTCAAATCGTGAATATGTAGAATATTTCGTAAATTCGAGCCAGTGGTGTAAGATTGTAGGCAAACGTGCCCAGTCGTGAGAAAAGAAGGTAATGGACAATTCTGTAATAGTTGAAGATGCGATCATGGTCATGTGCCAAAATTTTCCCCCATCAACTCTGCCAGAAAAAATCACTCTGCCAGAAAAACCTCTCATCTCCAAAAAAACTCGCGAACGCCAAAAACTCGCGAATATCCTCCCGCGAATTGATGTCTCGCGTATCGCTGTTCCGCGTTCGCTGTTCGGGATGAGACAATCAACTCACTTTTATACTGAAAAATGCAGTGGTGCACTCTATATCGAGCGCCTCAACGCTAGCGCCATTACCTCCACCAATCAACAAGGACAGGGATTTCCCCTACCACCCCTAACTCCTGCATCGGTCAGCTGACTCCCCTCAATCGCCAGCCGCATCGACTCAGCGCTCCGCCAGGTAGAGCTGGGATTTTCGGTTCATTTCGATGATTCGATTCATGCAATTTGGTTCGTGCGAATGAGTCGTTCTTTTAAATGGTTCATAATGAACTAAGGCTGTTTTCGAACTTGGCAAACGCATAGTTAACTGGATATCAAGATATCTTGATACCTAGGCAAGCAAAGTGAAATGCTTACTTGACACTTTCGTAGCCCTTTTACGATGGAAGAGACATCATGCGGCCTTCACCTCGTAAAACATACGAAAAGCGCCATCCGTGTCCATAATTTTTGTGGTTGATGGAAGTCGATTGCTTCTTTAAAATGCTTCCCATCCGTATGCGACAAATTAAAAGAGAATATAATTTTAAAAATCTTATTGCTTATGAATAAAATAATTCTCGTATACCATTATGTATTGAATAACTGTTATGCTTCGATTGCTAGGGTCTGCTGAAGTGGACGACATATCACTCACTGTATTTCACCACAGGCAACGTCTTTATGCACAAAAAGGCATTATAATATTTCTTGTCTACATGAAAAAACACGTAACAATATATTACACTCCGAACAAACTACCTATGATCTTCGACAGATAACTGATAAATACGCGCGTTGTAACTAACATAGGTAATTAAGTTGAAAACAAATTACATTTACCCTAATGGTTTATTGTCCCCTTTCTTTGATGAATGCAGTGAAAACCTCTCCAATGTCAACGTTATTAACAATTATGATGTTCGTTACTAAAAATAATGCTGCCAATGAAATTATGGCTACCGTAGAGTACTTCCCATCGGACCATAATTCTTTCATATAATTTCTTTCATCAATTTTTCATTTCATTTATTTTCTTTCCAGAGTAAGGAAGATAGATTTTGTAGGTTCAATGAAGTAAACAAGGACGGTACATTTACAATGTATGGAATTATTCACACAACTATTAGGTACCAAATCTTTTATCAGTATATTCACATTTGAAAAGCCTTTAAATATAGCGAATTCATCAATTTTTCCGCAAAAAAATAATAAATATCACACAAATATACGTAGTAATGATAAAAAAGTATCCATTTGAAAGTTTCTTCACTTCTATTTTCCATACAAGCCCATATTACCACACCCCGAGTTCTAACTTAAAACTTAGCAAGCATAACAAGTCTCCTTTTTCGTTGACTTGGTATCTTTCCTCGATAATGACTTCAAAGAACCAAATGACTTCGTGAACCACTAGCGATTGGACCGACTGAATACAAGGAATGAAAACGACATCCACCGAAGATGTGATTACTCGGATATGTCGGGGACAAAGTAATGGTTGCGAAGTATGGAAGTTTTACTTTGTCCTCGAAGAATCCAAAAATGTGAAAGTATGAAATTCCCTACGTGCAATCTATAAAGATGAAATTAAATAAAAATATCTTAGTTGCTTGCTCAGGAATTTTCAATTTTCCACCGAAGACATTACAACATGTTAACTATTAGATCCGTCGTAATTTATCGTCCACAGTCCGATTCAAGAGATTCAAGCAATTCTTGATTCTTTTCAATTCCTTTGGTTCTTGCGATTCTTTACGGACCACTAGATTGAAGAACGTGATTCAATTCATTCGGTTCATACCAATGAATCGTTCATAAAGAATGATTCACTCATGAACGACACAGCTCTACCGCCAGGCCTCTTGGCATCTGACTGTCACCGGGGAAGAACGTATATGCTTGGTTCCAGTTGTGACTTGCGTTCGCCTTGTATAGACCAAGTAAACGGTATTAAGCCTACGGGCTTTGTTTCTATTGTTATAACTGTGGTGATACAAATGCTGTTACTTGAAGTTAATCAAACTGGCTAAGGTTGATGTCATTTTTCTCTCGTTTCCGCCCACCAATCGCAGTCAATTCACTCGCGACCTCAAGTTTCAGTTTCTTGCGTTACAGTCATAGGAAGGCTCGGTTTTATAATGAAACTGAAGATTTTTCCAAAGCACTATTGAACAAGCCGCGCAGTAACCTAAATGGAATCACCCGCTATTGTACCTATATTTCACACAATTGAATGAAACTGAAGTTTGCAAATGAATCCAGTTCTTAGCGTGATAGCTAAAAAGGCGTTACAAGTTAAATGTGAGTACGTATCTCGGGGGAGAAACTTCATGGGTCGACCTACTCCACGTAAGAAATTGTGGCTTTATTAGCCGGGTTCGGTGCTGTGTTTTATGATTTCCCTAATCTGTCCCCCAGTTTATGGGGTTAAGAATACACTAGACTCTGTGTTTTTGCTAGGAACTACGACTTTACCTTTTCTGAATTTTTTAAATAGACAAGATGAACTATTTTTGGAAGTAAAACGGATAGGAGGGAGCCGAAAATAATAATGCACCTGATGAAGTCTTCTCGGGTTTTCCACCGGGTCAGGTCGTTGTGGGCCGACGTTTCGATAGCTACCATCGTCCTCAGGGCAATTCAGTGTCGAAAATGGTGCCTCGTTATATGCCTGGCCGTTTCCGCGCCAAAATGGTCAGGTCGGCTCTGATTGGCTAGCGCTGATCTTCTTTCTCTCCGCCTTAATCTGCGAAGGGCTGGGTTCCAAGCCTCGCTTAGCCCGTGTCCCGGTCAAAGTTTCGCTGATATTATCTTATATATCAGATTAGAAAGATACCTGAAAGTGATTTGGAAGTTGAAAATATTCGCTCTTTAGTCTTTTGTACTTTCATATTTCTCTCGTAAAACGTAACTGTTTGGTCATTACTTTTTCACGATACGAATGTATTACGAGCCTTTTGGCTCCCTTTAACAACATTAATGCAATAGGTTAGGAGCATTGATCATGACCCAGATATGGTGTGGATTCCAGGCTTCAAGCCCCTTAATGCCATTAAATGCTCAGCTGAGGCGGAATGGGAGGATAAGTATGAAGGCATACGTTCTGAATTTATCGCCCAACGAGTAGAATCTGCGAAATTGTGGCCATATTCTCGCGGAAATCACACCCAGACTAGCTTCTCACGTTAAAAAATTTCTCCGTCGCCTATTTCATGCGATGTTCGGTGAAGGACGCTATCTTATCCTTAAGCCATTAGTGGTAAATTACAGCTCGCCTGCATCTTCCAGTTTCTCGCGTCGAGGAATGGCAGACAGTGCAGGAAATGACGTAACGTCCCTGGCAATTAAGCCCACTTAATGATTCTTTCATCCCAGGATTTTATATTAAAACTTCTTCAGTTCCATTTGTTCTACAAATCCCGGGGATTATGATATCGCGTTCAGCCCTTCGCGTCAACGCAAATGCCTATAAAAACATGTTGTTTTCTGATGGATGTGTTTTTTTGTGTAGCATTGGTCCGCCGCAACTCGGAGAACGAGCAAATCAGAAAACAATGGGAGAAGTAGAACGAGGATAAATTAAAAGACGACGCATTGGCAAAATGAAATGAATGAGGAGCAAATTAAGTTGCGCTAACTTTGACGCTTCCGTTTTCACGAAAAACATTTGCAAAAGTCGTGAGATGGTCATGAAAAACAATAAAACTTTTAACTATTTTCACAATTTTTTACTATTCACTGACCAGGTTTCAACACAAAATTAAGTTGCGCTAACTTTGACGATTCCGTTTTCACAAAAAAACATTTGCAAAAGTCGTGAGATGGTCATGATGAACAATAAAACACTTAACTATTTTTACAATTTTTTACTATTCACCGACCAGGTTTCAACACAAAATTAAGTTGCGCTAACTTTGACGCTTCCGTTTTCACAAAAAACATTTGCAAAAGTCGTGAGATGGTCATGATGAACAATAAAACTTTAACTATATTCACAATTTTTTTACTATTCACCGACCAGGTTTCAACACAGATGTCATTATCAATGAAAATTATGCGGGTTCTTATATACCCATTGGATACGGGGGTGGGGGCCGGATAGAGCGGAGGAGGGGAAGTGCAGGAGGTCAAAATGAAGGAAACAGGTTGGTAGGAAGGATTTTGAGTCATACATCTTAATCCTTAGTATGACTGACATCACAAAATAAACAAACACTGGGCCAAGAATAATCAAGAAGACCAAAAGAGTTATTATATACCAGTAGGTGATAATTGTAATTCATGATTATTACATTTACTAAATGTGTCTCTTTAACGTAACTTCGCATTTGAGGGATTTTCCTCCTACATTATCTCTTTGGAGTGATAAATATTATCACTTAAAGCATCTACTGGTCAAATAATTTAAGGGCATCCAGGAGATATGAGTTTGATATTTGGATTTTCATCCACTGCTCTAGACGTTGAATATTATACTCTAACAAGACTTTTCATCGTATTGAACAATTGAAACAATCGATTTGATCCCTGAGGCCATTTAATCTTCTTTTGAGGTGATATAATCACTATTCTGTGTAATCCATAAGGTAGGCTGTAATCTCGATGTCAACCAGCACATCTACATCTACGTGATACCCTGCGAGCCACCACGAGGGTGTGCGGCTGGAGTTGAAGATCACCAAACATGCACTATTGACATGCAAGTAGGAAATTTAAGATTAAAGAGAGATATGCTAGATAATAGGGTCACGTGGAGCTAGATGGTTAGTATTTCCAAGATAAGAAAGGGATTATTGGTTGTTATTACATGCATCATACACTACAGACTAACTATATTTCACCTATATATCCCTTTGCTACGCTGTCTATGGTTGTCTCTTATAGTACGAGGGAAAAATGACATTTTAAATCTATCGATACGACAATCTATCTCTCTAATCTTGTTAATCTGATCAAACCTAGCATAACACGCAGGGAATCTCAATATATATCTAACGCCATCAATGAACAAATCGGTTTCGAATTTACTTAAAAGGTTTAACGTAAATTTTAACCTGCGTTCTGATAGTAATTCCCATCCTAGTTCCTCTATTAAGCTCGTAACACTTATGCAATTATCATAACGGCCTTTAGCAAACCTAGCAGATCTCCTTTGCACGCGCTCTAATTCTTTTATCATACCTTCCTCGTACGAATCCCATATACTAGCAGCATATTCTAAATGAGGCCTGACAAGTGTAAAATAGCTTCTTTCTCGTACTCTCTCATCGCATTTGCCTAGAACCCTTTTTACGAATCCTAATCTACGGTTTGCTACACTAGTTATTTCCCTGATGTGTTTCCCCCGGGACATGTCTTCAGTGATGGTGACGCCTAAGTATTTAATTGATTCTACGTTAGCTATTTTCTTTTCTTTTGTGCAATAATTATTCCGGGGAAAACAGACAAACACATAAAACTAAGTAAATTATATTACCTAGCCAGAATGCAAAAAAGTGTGCTTAAACAAGTAATGAGATAGGTATCATATCGAAGAAGACTGCATGAGTTTCGCCAAGGTGACGTGAGTTCGTGATCCAGTAATTTAAGGGATTAAGATTTGCTTATAGTAGCTCCTTAATGACGAATTTTGAATGTTATAGTTTGTTCCATTTTTTTTTTAAATTTAACACGTCATCCAAATACCATTAAGAGTTTCATTGCTTAGTACATTTTCTTGAGAATACTTTTTCAAACTATTGAGGCGAAAAATATTTAATTAATAGCCGTGTGTAGAAACATTTAACTATAGAATAGTAGTTAATGAGGTCCATTGTGCTGCGAAACTCTTGGAAAATTTGTGATGACAGGGATTCTATCTTTCGTATTTTTTTTCTATTCCTTCGACACAAATACTCGCTTCTTTGATACCTAGTGTAGTAATAGTTCTTAAATATTTCACAAAAACTCATATCATTGGCCAAAATTTATGTCTCGCCGTACCTCTGCTGATGCTGAGTGGTCATGAATTAACAGAATCGTTAGATGTCACAAAGAAATTCTTCTATTAAATGCCTCTATCTGCTCCCTTTAACAGTTCTTTGTTAATTGTCTATTTATGCTACTTTTTGGACTCATTAGGTCATCAGATTTAATAAGTTTTCGAACATTGATGGAACCAAGAAATTCCTGAAATGTTTCTGAAACGGAGTGAATGCTTTTACTTTTTGGTCTCATAACACTGTATTGTGGTGTTACTACAACCGACTAACTGCCTTAAGAAATTGATTCCTGAGTGTTGCTTAAGCTGTGAAAGCAACCTTTAATGATGCTTAATTCGTTAGCCTCCTCGGTTTACGGCAATATACGAGGGCTGTTAAAAAAGTAATGATATAATCGCTCCAAAGGAAAAAATATTTTTTCAGTCTTCCAATTCTACATGCTCTATTTCGGAGTAACCCCCCTCTGTTCTAATGCACTTCTGCCACCGTTCCTGCCATTTTTTAACACGCACGCCAGATCATCTTTCTCGAGCTCCTGGCACCGCGCCTCCACAGCTTTGTTAACCTCATGTTTGGTCTTGAATTTCCAACTTGTGAGCGGAAACTTGACTTCGGGGAGGAGCCAAAAGTCGAAAAGGACCACATCTGGACTGGACTGGTAGGTGGGGTACAGTTGCGATGCCTCTAGCATTCAAGAAATCTGCTACAGTGTGAGCGACGTGGGGCCGCGTACGCATGCCGAGACACAATTTTGAATTTTCTCTTGTGTTAGCAGTGCGGCACCCATCTGCAAGACCTGTCGCATGGCCAAATCATATTGCAGAATCAAAAATGCGCTGCTAGCTGAAATGCCTAGATATTGGCGAGCTCCCTAATTCCTTGTACTTCGTCGTTCTTCGTGGACGATTTTGACAGCTGTATTCATTACTGTGTTCGAGACGTTGAAGGGCGCCCCTCGCTTAGCTCGTCGGGACTGCTCTCTCTACCATCCTCAAACGCTTAATACCACTTGTAGAAGGTCATCTGGTTTGTAACATCTTCACCAGACACTGTAGTTAATAATTCATACTCGTCTTTCTGGTTCTTCCTTAGTTTCACGAAAAATTTCACGGTACAACGTTGCTCTACTTTTCATCCATTCTGGAAATGGTAGGCGAATATCTAACACATGTTATGCGAATCGTCACATGCGTCCATTTTCTGCACAGATCGACTTGAAACTGGTCGTTATAGATAGCAAACAGAATGGGCTACACGATGGTATGCAGCATTGCTACACTTCGCCGCACGTTTTCCATCAAGGTCTCTATTATCATTGCTTTTTGAACATCCTTCGTATTCTATTTCGGAACATGAATGCGTCTCTTCATGATTCATCATATCTACCTTTAAAATTCAGTGCAAAAATTACTTCATAATTTATGCCTCTGTCTTATCATTACTTGATTCATGATGATAGCACCTTTATAGCAATGGAAATATTCATAAACTAGATTAAATTCTCTGTGGAGGCTCGATTAATCATCAAGTATCAGTTTCATATCTAATCTAATGTATACAATTGAATGTTTGTTTGTTCGTATTCTATATGTTCCAATACCATTCATCTGATTACGATGAGACTTTTTTGAGTAGTTGTGCTCTCACCTGCAAAGGTTAATGAACTATTAAATCCATTGTACAATAGGTGGAGCGCGAGTCGGTTCAATAAATGCGTGTTGGCACGCGAGCGACAAGCGTGAAAAGACAAGCAAGCAACGAAGAAGAGTCGCTTACGAGTTGCTCAATTAGAATCGTATCGACGAGACATAATATCGCGTGCATCAGAATCATATCAGTGAGACATAATTTGTGTTGAAAGGTACGACATTAATTTTGACGCAGAATCAAATTTGGTACAGTGGGGTCTTTGTTTGCTTTTTTTGAATTCTTACTTTCGATTTTAGTATGTGGTTTGCTTATACCTAAAATAGGACTATCATTATCTTTAATTTTTTTGTACATGAAAATGTGTCTTCTTTGTGTATGTGTGCTTAATTAGAAAGATAAAGAGGCATTGCAACGCACAGCTAGTTTAATATAAAAAAGGAAGAAGGGGAGTCCAAAGGGTTGAAGTAACCTAATTGACTTCTGAACTTCCTGTCTTAATACTTTCAAATTATCCTTATGGTAGAAAATATGCATTTCATGGGAAAGAGTGCGTCGTAAAAAATACAAACAACGCTTATTGTGTGCGGAAAGAACGAGTTTTTGAACCTATCTTTTTGGCAATGAGTCACTCTCACTTCATCGTTTCTATAACACCTAGAGATGTGTTGAGGTGTCATGATAATATTCTGTGTGTCGCTCTGAAACACACTAGTTCTGAATTTCTCAAGCTACCTAAACTTAGTGTGTAGCCTCTGAGTCTCTAAGGGTTTCCACCTTAATCCCTTTAAAAGTTGTAACTCTATATGTTCGCTCCTAGCAGTTTTTAACGAAGGACGCAGCTTTCCTTTGTATTTTATTTATTTCCTTGGTTAAATCATTCCGTCCAGTATCCTACAAAATCCCGGCGTATTCGAGGTGTGTCCTAACCAGAGCGAAGTAGCATCTCTCTTTTACATTTTCATTCGAGGGCCTTCCTATTATACGCTTAATAAAGCCTAAATTCTTCAATGCTGTGCCGCATATGATTTGTATATGTGCTGTTCACGATATATCAGAAGTTTATGTGATTTCAAGATATTTAACTGTTCTGAAGATTTTGTTTACTCCACCCAAAGTGTAGGTATGGAATCTATGTGCTGACTTACGTAGTAGTGTACTAGGGTGCATTTACTAAGATTTAAATCTAGCCTACACTCCTGACACCGCGAATGAAGGTTGTTAAGGTCCGATGGCAGAACCTCTTAGTCCTCTTCTTCGCTTATTTCACAGTAGATAACTGTATCGTCTGAAAATAATCATAATTTACTGCTAACTCGGGGACATAATTCATTAGTATAAATAATGAATAAAAGAGGGCCTATCACGCTTCCTTGAAGAACACCCGAGGATTGACCCCGTGAGAAAGATGGGAAGAAAATTAATTGTGAAACGAGGAATAAGGAGGGCAGATGTCGCGAGGACCAGTGGGCACAGTTTTTGAAGTAGGAAACTCATTCTGTTTCGTTGCGTCTTGGTTTCTCTGGCAGGTGTCCAGCAAGGCGAGCGACTAGACGGTGGACGTTAGGGGGTGGCGAACGCGTGTTTTCGTGATGCTATGGGTTTGTGGGGAATGAAGAAGTCTGAGGTAGGGGAGGCGCAAGAGAGAAGAAAATCGGGTGAAGAACGACGGAGGAGCCCCCGTTGCCTATTGCTAGAATCGAAAACATTGGCGCCGACACCCAACAAAAGAAATGCGTCCGCTGATGGCATGCCAAGTTAAACGTGGCTAGAGTAAAAAAGTCAAAATCACGTGTCTGATCCGTGCGAGGAGAATCGCGACAGTGCTAACTATCTCTCGCAAAAATATTCAAATGGAAAAAAAAGCTTTTACAGCTCCAATTTACGGAATTCTGCACAACTGATTCGAATAACTGGACTAAAAATAAAATATTACAATGGAACATGAATGAGTAGCCATTAGCGTGCAATATATTGCTTTATAAAAGCGAGAGTTCTATTATGCGAAGTAGGAGTTAAGAAAATGAAAACATGAAAAAGAATAAGTAAGTAAAATAATACAATATAACGGTAAATAAGACAAAAAATAAAATCCTAGTATGCGGAAAAGAGAAGCTGAATGTAGAAGGCACCTTGAGAGGAGAGAAATTAGAGCAAGTGGATTACTTCACCTATGACGGAAGTAACATCACGTGGGAAGGAAGAAGTAGTACGACAATCATGCGGAGAATGACCCAAACTAAGATGGCGTTCATGGGAAAAAGACAACTGCTGTGCTCAACAAAGATAGGACTACTAACCAGGAAACAGTATGTGAAAATATTGGCGTGGAGCATAGCACTCTACGGATCGGAAGCATGGACTATTGGAAAAGCTGATCAGAAAAGACTAGAAGCCTTTGAAACCTGGTGCTGGAGGAGGATGCTGAAGATAAAATGGACGGAAAAAATGAGAAATGATTAAGTGTACAGAAGAGTAGAACAGGAGAAGGCTATATGGAACACCATAGAGAAAAGAAGAACAAGATGGATGAACACACCCTGAGACACAATGGGCTTGTGAAGATCATAATTGAAGGCAAAATAGAGAGAAAATTCCCCAGCGGAAGACCCAGGAATAAGTCCATGGGCCAAGTAAAGAAGAAGGTCAAAGGAAGAGATAACAGGAGGTCAGGGAACTAGAATTAGATAAGGGTGGTGAGCTGCAGTTAACCAATCATAGGATTGAAAAACCAATGATGAGGTGTTAAGACCCTTTTACGAAAGGGACAATGCTGTGTGGTGGCTAGAAAGCTTTGGATTTGTTCCCACAGAACCCAAGTTTGTATTTATTTCTGCTTCAATCATTATCCCGGTACCAGATATCTACTTGAATGTTACTTCGTTACCTCTGACACGTTCCCTTTAGCTTTCTATTCCTTTCCTCTGATACGTTATGTGATTTTGCAATCGTGATCTCCACCTGCGAGCGTATTTTTGGGCCACATGAGTATGCAAGTGGAGAACAGGAATGGAAACTGGCACGCGTGTAGGTTGACTTAGATATCAGTTTTTACTCCTTAAGGCAAATAAGCTGCAATAACGTTTTATAAAAATGTTGTGTAGTTCCACTAGGTTTCAATGCTGTTTCGACGTCAATAGCGTCATTTTATAAAAAAATACTGTAGGAAAGTAGTAGATTTAGATAAATCAGACAGTAGGTAGGCAGTGTTTGTCTTATTTGTCTTGAAAATGACGGTATAGATGTCGAAACCGGTAGACTGCATTAAAACATGTAGGAACTGTACAACCTTTTTATTATGAGTAATTCCTTCTTGTCGTTCTAAAACGTAACGCCACAGTCAATTAATTTGACAAATAGGATGCCTTTTTCTACTCTTTTCTTAATTTCATAGGCAAAGAAACATATATCTACTTAGGCTTAGGCATATGTCTATTTAAACCCATTGGAAACCAGTTTTTACTCATTTTCTGCATTCATCTTTTACTAATTTGTAAATCGAAACAAAAGAGAATCAGTTGAATATTAGTTGCACATTAGAATACACCACATAAAAAGATGTTCAAACGGGTTTAATTTCTGTTTGCAAAAGTGAGTTACCTGAAAGTCAGTTGCCTATCAGCGCTGGTGAAAGTAAGTCGAAAAATCATTGGGAAATAATCTCCAAAATTAAGTGAAAATCTTTTTTTATGTTGTGCACCAAGAGATATTTGGATGAAATCCACCGCAATTCATCTACAAAGGAGGAAAATCCTTTAAAACGGGTTTTAAAAAATAATTTACTGGCGGTAAAAAAATAGGTATTTTACCCTAGTTCCCAAACAAACCTATCTTGCCATTTCTCTGTCCATTAAAACTTTATAGTTACATTTCCTTCTCTAGCATTTTCTTCCTTTGATTATTGTGGCCATGTCTTTAATACGATTCGCTAAGGGAAGAACAGAAATCGTGAAGACTACTAAAATCGTTTCCTATATTTGTATTGGATACAAGAAAAGATGCTGATGAGTCACAGTACACATTTCGATAAATTTCAACCGAGAGAGTGAAAAGAGCGTTGTTGTACATTTGAAATTATTAGGGTATTCAATATGTTTTTGTATGGCGTATCATGCAATGATTACTTTTTCCTAAGTTAAAATTATCTGTGTCTTGAAATTATCATCATTATTTTTAAATTATATCTCATGTAAACATTAAATTTATGTAACAAGAAAGTCTGAAAGGCCGAATTAAGATCTTAGACAAATAACGTTTTGCTTGTATCAATATCATACACACCGGCGCTGGTACTTGACCTTTGTCCATAAACTACTAAGTATATACTCTGCTTAAAAGACATGGTACCCGCACCTAAACCGTCCATAGCTGGAATGACCCTATATCCTATTTATCTCAAAACCTATGCTACAATCACTATTACATTTTCTATATCCTACTTTGCTCCATACCTCTGAATTTTTATGTCCTCAATGAAGATATTAACCCAGTATCATCTGCTCAACCAGTCTTTAAGTGTAAAAAGAGTTATCAAACACGTAATGGACGAAATATCAATGCTAAATAGCGCAAAATAACTCTTGCTGGAGCAATTTCTTTCTGCAATATTTCATTGCTACTACGATTTTATGTAATATTTTAATTCAATATTGAAAGGAATTATTTAGCACAAGTCAATTCAGGAGTTGATTAGTTATTAATGTTTCACTAGTGCGAATGGTCAATACTAAATGACTGTGATGAACGTAAGACATTTGAGGACGTAAATATTCATGACTTTAATGTGTCTACCTTCAGTTATTAGCGGCCAGAAAGGAATAAAAACAACTACGAAAATGACCAGAGGAAGACAATCCAATACAAAACAAACCTTGACTTTGGGAATATTACTCTCTAAGATACAGACTACCCAGCAACTGTTGATGGTATAATTGCTTACTCACCGATATTTCAGTAGCGAGGTTCTTGCAGTATGGAATCTGTCTCTGGCTGCGTAAGACTCAAGTTGACTTCTTCGGTGGAAAATTTAACCTTCGCGAGCGTGATATGGTGAGCTAAGAATATGAGAGCTATCTTAGTTCCTTTTTAACAATAGTTGGCTATTTATGCATTCATTAATTAGCCTAAAGCAGTTTATTTCAATGAAGAAATAACGCTTTACATGATTTCTTCGCCAATGCGGCTTGAAATTCTTACCTTTTTATAAAGAAAGAGTATCCTTAATTTTCTAACGGATTAAATTATGCGTATTTTCGAGTTTTCCGAGTTATGACCATGAGAAACTGTAAAATTTGGGTAGAAATATAGTTTTAACGAGTGATTTAAACCACAAATATATTGATTTTGGCGTTGCTATCCAGTTGTTTACTGTTTAGTCATGGACCTGCGGCTGAATCATGTATATAAATGTCTTCGGAAGAAAAACTTGTAATTACAAAGGACCGTCCGCCATTGCCAAATGGTAAGTCGGGAAAATTTATCAGCAGATATGTCACCTAATCACTCAATACGGTGGACGGAGTCATAAAAAGTTTATTAAAGGCTATAAAGTTAGGTAAGTGCAATCGCAGGTTTTATCGAATACTTTATTATTTTATATTTTTATCGTTAATAAAACCCTTTGGACAGAGATTCAATATTTGCATAAGGTTAGAATTTCTGGTAAATGAAAGTATTTGCTGAAGCAAGTGATAGGAAAGTTGGTAACCTATATTAATTACCTTATAATTAAGTTTATCTCGGTTTCCATTTGAAAGTGACTCCGCTGAAAGGAGCCCGTAGCTGCCTTGAGGAGTTGATAGCAGCTCTTACCTATATATTCCTAGTATTGAATTCTACTGCTTTAAAAACTCGGCAATAGGTTCTCCATTCATTAAAACATTTAAGTGCTATAACCGTATTCATGCGTCAACTTTACTTTTGGAGCATGAAATATGAGTTTTCTTAATGATAATTTCATGAAAGATCTTAGGTTTTCCCGGCGTATCTGCTGGATAAATATTTCTCGGGTGTTGCACCGAGTAAGAGGGTCCAAGGTCCCGGCGTTTCGGAGATCGACTTGATCTCCAGCTTCAGGAGGTTTAGGGGGGCAGAACACCCTGAAGATGGAGATCAAGTCGATCTATGAAACGTAGGGATCTTTGGACCCTCTTAGCCGGTGCAACACCCGAGAAACATTTATCCAGATAATTTCATCATTACAAAACATTGAATGACAAAGCCAAATGTTCAATCGGTGATTCCATTAACCGAAATTGGAAATATCTGGTTTCATGCGTGAAATCACTATTTCCCCCGTACAAACGCATTTATTTTTATGTGTAACTGTACGATTATTTTAGTAAGTAATCCTTCATGAGAAGATTTTTTACCAGAAGAAGAGATTTTTCCGAAAGAAGAAGAAAATTTGATAATTTATTTAGTTACATTTGGACAATGTATCCGATTACATAGTCTTTTAAATAAATACTACAAAATGAAAACTTTTTAACAGAGGCGTTTTTCCAATTTAAAGATTTATTTTGTTAAAAAAAATTGTTTAGGATTCGGCTCACCAGGAAGTAACTCACCGTTTTTCTGACTTCACAATGCATTCTTTTCTCGGCATAAAATGATTTTAGAAGTGCTTTTTTTAATCAAGTAAAAATACATAATAGGTACATACGCAACTCACTTTTTATTTTTTTGTATGAAATTAAATACGAAATTTTTGTGATAATTAATGATCATGTCAAAGTGTATTCCATCAGAAAAAAGTTTGATCGAAATGCTTGATCACTGAATCATGGTCAATTTTCCCAACTCACGTCAAACATCAACCAAGTCAACATTTACATACAGTTTTATGGAATGTAGTTATTAATTAAATGGCAATGACCAAAGTGAGTTCTATGGATCCAGAAAGGGTCCGGAAGTCATTACGCGGATAATCTTCTAGCCAATGGCAATATGAGGGGTTTCACCTAGTCGTGGTGCGGGCGGAGCTTAAGGTAGTCTGAACATGATATCATTTTACCTAAATATCAACGATTTTGGTCTTATTTTAAAGAAAAATATATCACCCTTCCGTTGACATCAAAACTCCAACCCCTTACCGTATTAATTTCTGAAATATTTGCCAAAAAATACCAGCCCTTTTATATGGGAAATGGTACGTGTATGCACTCCAGAGAGATCTAATATTAAAAATGAGACATTTCCTACACTTAGATCTCGTCAAAAACAATGTGTAGTTTATGCTCAGCGATATAAAAACTAGATAAGAGCCTCCAAAGATGCGCACCCAAACTATGGCCTGAGAAACCCACTGAACTCATTACAGTAATATAAATGACTTCATGTCATTCCTCCCTTGGGGAACATATTTATTGATAAATCTAATAAAAAAGTTTCCCAGCCATGGTTTCAGTTCAATCAGAAATCAGAATTTCACTTACAAAAGAGAATTGTTTTATTTGTAGTACGAATTTATGAGGTATTTTCCGTTTTTCGAACCACTTAATAGCTACAACTGATTTCCGACCGGAACTAAATGCTGAAATCGGGCATATATTGAGATTGAAATTGAAAGTGACTAAATCTACCTACTGCCACACGTCCATGTGACGGCTCGCCGTAGGTAGTATGTCAAATCTAACATCTTAATCTAAAAAATACAAAGGGGAAATGCTGGAAGAATAACGATTCAGGCATGCGTACCTCGGCGCGATTCATCATTAAGTAGTTTAGGTGAAAATATAAACACAAAATGCGATTAAATGAAAGGGGAATCTAAACAATCTTAAATAAAGATTAAAACTCCACGCTTATTTTGGAAGGGATTAATAGATGTGAGGTGAAGCACTCCGAAAAAAAAATTTGGAATAGAGTTATGGTAATTTGAGCGAAAAATCATTTTACCAAGAAATCTAGAAACATATAGCCCTTCCATTGACACCAAAAATTAAACCCTTTAACTCATTACTTTCCGAGATATTGGCCAAAAAATACCAGCACTTTTATATGGAAAATGGTACCTACATTTCTGCACTCCAGAGAGATCTTATATTAAAAATGAGGCATTTCCTACACTTAGATGTCGTCAAAAAATCAACAGTGTGTAGTTTGTGTGTTTTCTCAACCAGTTTTGAAAATTAATCACATTGTCACGCCAGTAAATTCTTCGGGATCACAATAAACCTGTCGTTTTGATGGAGTGTACCGCGTGAAAAAAGTTAGTCAAGTAAAAGACTTATTTAGATATTTCCATTTGAATACTTACAATTTTTGTCGTTGAAAAGCTATTTATTGCACCATCAATGATGCAATATTTAATTCGTGTTTTTCACAGTTGGTGAAATTAAAACGTATATGTCGAATTTGGTCTCTATTATGATTAGGGAACTATCTCACTCGCACTACCTTAACGCGGCTTAACTTTGCGGAAGTTGCGTTTATATTTTTGAATAATTTCCGCGTTCGGCATGCGAAATCTGATATCCGATAATCTGGTACCCCAGAAAACAGTGGGACAACCATGGAGGTGGATATTGAGGGCATTGCGTCATCAAACTGTAGCCTGGAAACCAAAATAACAACCAATGATAACAACCATATCGGCAATCCCGGCTCTTACCTCACTTTCTTTTGAATTACATGATGTAATGGACAAATCGGAGGATTTAAAGCAAGAGTATCTACAATATTTTCGCAATTAAGGGCAAGTTACTTTTGAAATCAAGGGAAAACTCCACAGAGGAAAACCCAGAAACCTAATAAAGAGGTAAGTACATAGGAAGAGATACCAGGAGGTAAGGGAACGTGCATTACATAGGGAAGGGTGGAGGGATGCAGTCAACCAATCCTAAGATTGAACAGCCAATGAATGATGATCAATGATTAATACTATTGTATTGGGCTTACATTTTTCAATGTCAGCGTAACGATTTGCAGATTAGTGAAGATATTGGCTTATTTTAAGTAGATCAAATTGAATAATGAATTGTTGGTGCTCTAATATGTCTTGTGCAATACAAACTGAGGTATTTATATCCCTCCTCTCATTAACGTCCTCACATTGTCGTAACCGAAGTTAGGAAATCGCTAGACTTAATATGAAAATTATATTGCTACTTAATTTAATATGTGGATATGCATGCTATTTTATCGAAAAAGGTAAGCATCTACCTAATGATTCAGTAATGATGAATTAATTCAGTGTACAGACCACAACGCGTCTTTTTTTCTAATGATGTTTTAATAAATCAGTTTCCCTTAATGTTTTGTGACCTATCATATATCCGAGATTCGGTCCGTTTATAAATATTTTTAAGAAAATACTTCCTCTCAAACCAGACTTGATAGATTATATTCGTATTTTGTCATCATTAATAGTCTCATGAATCGAAAGGCAGAAAAAATGGCTCCGCGGAAACTTACCTTCACTGATCAAGCATATTTCAGGAAACAGGTTGGCTTCCAATAGCACACAATGAGCTCGCAGCAAAACTTATGAGGGTTTAAACACAACAATTCTATTCTCTGTTAGCTATCTCTCATCCCGGGAGTGACTCTGCTATGGGACAATGTTTGGCCATAAATATTTAAAGGAATTATTATATTTTGGTTTTTAATTGTGTTTATCATAGGTTCTAACTTTATTTATCTTTCATCAGTTTTATATCTATACGAGTAAATGGGTGCTTGCAAATTGCAAGCAGGGGGGGAAGTGTTATATGATGATACTCTTTAAATAAGGAAAAATAACAATGAAAGCTCTCAAGTCTGTGTGCTACGTGCAAGCAAAGAAAAGTATAACTCTCGACAATGAAATACGCGCCCCATGAGGTATGGATACCAGACAGTTCTAGTACAAACTTATATTCTATATCATCCGGTTATTAACGACTTTTCGAATACTATAATCAGTACACCGAAACGAACGTGGAACCACTGGAAGGTCATCATAACCTCATTTGACGGCATATAAGACGCTCTTCTACGTTAGATATTTGATTTCAGTACAGCATACTTAATAAGAGTTCACATGAAGAATTTGACTATATAAATTCGATCGGAATCGAGATTTTTTATATTATAATTTTCATATTAAATTTTTCTCTTCCAATCTTCTACATGGACTGCATGTTTTTTTGAATGAAAACTATAATATCATGAAGCTTGGTTGGTTGAAATTGGTCATCAAAGATACGGTAGAGGCCAGGAAAAAGTTGAAGAAATTATACCCAGTACTTAGCAGCGCAAAAAATGGTATAAAGACTAAATAACATGCACCTAGGATACCTAACTCATATATGTAAAGCTATCGATTGCAATGTCTCGAAGCCTATTCGACTTTTTCAACTTTTCCTATTTTACCCCAAATCGACACATAAATCAGGTCAGGAAAAAGTTGAAGAAATCATAAAAGTTGAAGCCCGCCTCGCTGAGTTCTAGACCTCGAATTGACACTCGGCCCGGCGACAATGGAGAAATATATCCATAGCAACGAAAGTGAAAAAATTTCGAAAACCCCAAATAAAAGTTTAAAAATTTCAGTTTTACGGTAGGTAGGGAAAATCGAATGCAAGAATAAGATTTTTCAAACATTCAGCCTCACATAAGTGAAAGAATCAATCATATAGATTAATTATTTCATATTTTTATGAACGAAAGAATAAAGGTCCACACTGAAATTTTTTATTTTTCCCATATAATCCCATGTAAAGCTATCGATTGCAATAAATCGAAGCCTATACGACTTTTTAAAAAACTTTTTCGACTCGACTCATGATTCAAACCTTACCCTGAAAATATCACCCACTTTGCTCGTTTAGAAATGCCCAGGAGTTTTGATGAGTCAGTCAGTCAGTCAGTCAGTTTATATAAATTTAAGTATGTAACAATAATATAATGAGTAAGGAATAAATATAAATAAGCTTTATATATTAATATTACGTATATTATATCTGTATTATCTATATTTTATTATACTTTATATCTTATTTTTTTATATCTATATTACGAGAAAGACTGGTGGCAAAAATTTTTGCTAAGAAATTGCGTCCACTCATTTCTCATTGAGCTATTTTCGGAGAAAATATTCAAAGCTATTTGGTTGTGATTTTTTATTTGTTATTTCCGCAATGTTACTTCATTTAGAATTGTTTATTTTGCACAATCACAAAGGAATTTTTAATATATTCAAGGATAATACACATTCATTTAGGCATATAAAGATTTCCTGATTGATCCCACTTGCTCTGTAAAGTGTGGTGCCTCACAGAATTTACACTGCACAGGGATCCTAAGCGCGTGGCGGAATAGGGATTTGTGAACCTCAAGATGGAATGCGATAGGATTACCGAAAGCAGATTGTGGGTGAGAGACGAAGAGGAAAGGGGTTGCGAATGGATACGGATAAGGGGAACGGAAGGAGGCGATGAAAGGATAACTTATGGACGCAAATACACCTTTTAACCGCCCCTCCCTCTCACCCTCACTAGGTCGTTCTCTGGGCCAAAGCCGCCGGTTTTTCGTAGCTCAGGTTCGGCGAACTTTGTCTGTTTGTTTATTTCTGTCCGTTGGGTTGGAGAGGCCGGGCTCTCTGTCAAATGCTCGCGAGCCAACTGGGTGGTTGGGAAAATCGTTCGGTGATGGGATAAGGTTGGGAAAATCTTGACCAATTGCGCGTCTAGGGGATAACAAACGCTCAAGCACTTTACTGGCGTATGCAAGCCTGTTCACTGGTTTGTAAATTGACCCCTACTATCCGTTGCAAAATTCCGTCACCCGGGTTTGAAGACTAATATCACAAAGACGGCCCAATTGATTTTTAAATGAAGTATATCAAAGCAAAGCTTGTTTATTTCTGCGTTTAGTGATGTAAACAAAAATTTTTACCGTTTGTATTGATGTCAGCGTGTGCTAAAAACGGAATTTTAGTGCATTTTTGATTTGATGTACTTCATTTAAAAATCAATTTTGCTGTCTTTGAGATATTAGTCTTCAAATTCGGGTGACGGAATTTTGCAACGGATAGTAGATGTAAGGTTAGCACTAGTCTGCAGCATCTTTCGATTCGATATATCCGTAGCACTATCGATACGGGTCTTCGCAAAAATTTCTCACAAAGCCGCCATTAATGTGCTAATTGAGCATTTATCACCATTGCACATGCAAGAAATCTGCAAATACGCGGCGCCAGCCATCATTTCTAACCCAAATGCACTGACAAGTCCTCAAAAACGTTGAAAATCCTATGCTATGCGTTTAGAGAATGCACTAAAATAAGCACATCAATGACGGAGTAGTGTGCGTTGCGAAGACCTGTATTGAAGTCAGAATTCAATCGATATTGAACGACCTTGCTGGTGTGAGAAAATTTTTCTATACTTAAGACGTCGCAATGACATACACGCTCATAAAAACTGGGTTTACTGTTATAAATGAAGTGGGAAGTTATGGATGGAATTGTTATTATTCTTCTCTAAGTGTGTTAACCGAAAATATTACTGCAAAAGCTGGGAAAAATTCCGTTTTGATGGTTCCTTATCAAGTGAACGATACTGTCAAAGCGAGTGATTTCCCTTCGTAATCGATCATTTAAACCGACTGGAATCCAAATACGGATCTCTCATTGTTGGCTTTGCTTTACCTTTTCACTTCATCAACGGGTGCTTCTCGGTACGCAAATACGCGGCAAATACGCGGCGCCAGCCATCATTTCTAACCCAAATGCACTGACAAGTCCTCAAAAACGTTGAAAATCCTATGCTATGCGTTTAGAGAATGCACTAAAATAAGCACATCAATGACGGAGTAGTGTGCGTTGCGAAGACCTGTATTGAAGTCAGAATTCAATCGATATTGAACGACCTTGCTGGTGTGAGAAAATTTTTCTATACTTAAGACGTCGCAATGACATACACGCTCATAAAAACTGGGTTTACTGTTATAAATGAAGTGGGAAGTTATGGATGGAATTGTTATTATTCTTCTCTAAGTGTGTTAACCGAAAATATTACTGCAAAAGCTGGGAAAAATTCCGTTTTGATGGTTCCTTATCAAGTGAACGATACTGTCAAAGCGAGTGATTTCCCTTCGTAATCGATCATTTAAACCGACTGGAATCCAAATACGGATCTCTCATTGTTGGCTTTGCTTTACCTTTTCACTTCATCAACGGGTGCTTCTCGGTGAGCCCACGTCAAGTCCGCCGATCTAGGAATGAGCCACATTTATGGAACGGAAGTACCTATAAACTTCCAAATGGCAAAACGGATAATGGATATAGTGGTCGAGCGTAGGTAAGGAATTGTTAGTTCCGGAGGTGATAGAAGGCAAGAACCAATATCCCATAACTTCGAGCTGTCATACGTAAGAAAATGTCTTCCGGGAGTTATATCTTTTTGCCTTGCTGCCATACTGGTCGTATCTCTTCTTTGTATAACGCTCAGAAATGTTTTAAATGAGTCTTAAAACATGCTTTCACGCATTGGAAAACCTTGAATTTTTTACTTTTTCGAAAACTTAAATACTGGGTGCAATATTCATGCTTTGAACTTTCCTTTTCTCAACTTAATAGTTTTTACTCATCGGAGTATGGTGCACCATTATAGCATGAAAAGAAACTCCCAACCACCGGTACCGAGCATTCCATTCAAGTCAATACAGGGTCAAAATATTGTCAAGTAATATATTTATTCGGCCTTTTCACTAAATTATTTCATTAGAGTTGAAATCAGGGATTATAAAAGGAAAGTTTTTAAAAATATATGGTATATATATTGGTATAAGAGTACCTTTTAATCTCCGCATGTCGCAACGGCTAGTAGAGATGCTTGCAAAATATATGTATGAGATATCCCTTTCTATAAATAGCCCCTAATTTTACAAAAATTAAAAAAATATAAGATGACAACTCTTACTAACACCACTAGATTTATTAAAAACGTCCCAGGTTTCGATGTGCATTCACATCATCTTCAGGCAAGTGATGGCCGAAGTGCAGGCCTTATGTAGTAAACATTACCAGGTGAGGAGAGGGGGAGTGGGAGGAGAACACAAAACAGGAAGAGGGTGGTCGCGGGAGGGGGAGGGCCTAAGAGGACGAAGAGGAGGGGATTAAAGGTATGAGGATGGGGGAATAGGCAGGAAGCATACATTCATTAACAAGGAACTTATCACAGTCAACTTGGTTTTTAAAAATCTCTAGCTGTTCTAAAGCATTCAGCTTGCGTCTGTCATTAGTAAAATGAAGAGGTGTCATGGTAAAATCACTTTTACTAATTCATTTTACTAATGATAGGTGCAAGCTGAATGCTTTATAACAGCTAGAGGTTTCTAAAAACCAAGTTGACTGTGATAAATTCCGTGTTAATGAATGTATGCTTCCTGCCTATTCCCCCATCCTCAAAGCTTTGATCCCCTCCTCTTCGTCCTCCTAGCTTCCTTCCCCCTACCGCGACCAACCTCCTCCTGTTTGTCTTCTCCTCCCACTCCCTCTCTCCTCACCTTGTAATGTGTACTATATAAGGCCTGCACTTCGGCCTTCATTTACCTGAAGATGATGTGAATGTATATCGAAAACTGGGTCGTTCTTTAATAAATCTAGTGGTTTTAGTAAAAGTTGTGATCTTATATTTTTTAATGATGGAATACCACCAAGTGACAGTGACTAAAGTGATTGATATCCCTAATTTAACAGTTATGATACATACAATAATAACATTTCACCACTTTTGCGACTAGAAAACGTTACCCATGTGATGTCACGAATTATTAACGATATCATTTGATGAATATATATATTCCAAATATGCAGTTTTAATTTTATCATTTAATTTTTTAATCTCTTTCTCTGTGTTTCCACTCATGAGATAACCTTTACAAAGTAGCTTGAAGCAAAGACTCCTACATGTGGAGATGATGCGAATGTATATCGAAACCTGGGTCGTTTTTTAATAAATCTAGTGGTTTTAGTGAAAGTTGCCCTCTTATATTTTTTAATGATGGAATACCACCAAGTGAGACTGACTAAAGTGAGTGATATTCCTTAACCGGGACTCGAACCCGTATCCCTCGATTTCAAGCCAGGAAACTTGTCCAGTAAAGCTATCGAGACAACCTGATCCGTATTCGACTCATACTCCGGTAGTCATTTCAGGTGATACGGCAGTTCCAAACATGCCAAATCTGGTAGGAGGAAAATCAAAAAACCAAATTTTTTAAATTACTTGTAAACATAGAAAATATTGCAATTATGTGAAATTCACAGTGGAAAAATCATTTGCTTGTACTGGGACTCGAACTCAGGCCATACGATTTCGCGCCGAGCGCTCTAACCAATTATGCTATCCAGGCTTCCTATTCCAATGTGAAGAGCACTCGGCACGAAATCGAGGGAAGTGGGTTCGATTCCCAGTCCAGGCTCATCTCTTTCTCTGTATTTCCACTCATGAGATAACCTATACAGATAAGCTTGAAGCAAAGACTCCTACATGTGGAGAAAAATTCAAAACTCTATTTCCGGTCGATTGTAGCCAATAAGTAATGCAAATCATTTCCCGTCTGCTGTTTGTGAAGTGAACAAATTGAAGATTGCATTCCGCAACCAGTCAGTTGGTTCGGTGTTCTTCTTCTTACATCCAGCTTTCCATTTATGTGCAATTATTTATCATATTTTTGAAAGAATAAACAGAGATTCTCTGTGTTCTCATTTACGTCGATGACTATTTGGGCATGTCTCGCCCATGTGCCACCGAGCACACGCTTTTATGTTCCACTTGCTTTTTGATGTGGTGAACATTCCTGGTGAATGAAAAAATCCGCTGTTTACCGCATGCTTATACATCTACATCTACGTAATACCCTGCGAGCCACCACGAGGGTGTGTGGCAGGGGGTGAAGATCACCAAACATGCACTATTGCCATGCAAGTAGGATATATAAGGTAGACGTGCTAGAAAATAGGGTCACAGTTTATTAGTTACTACCGTAGATTATTAGTTATTACAAGTAATTGCAGTAGTTATTACAATAGAATATTAGTTACTACAGTATAGTACAGGTTAAAATCTACATAATAAGGAAGGGATTATTGGTTGTTATTACATGCATCATGTACTACAGACTATTCTTACTATATTTCACCTACCTATCCCTTTTGCTACGTTGCCTATTGTTCTCTCTTATAGTACGCGGGAAAAATGACATTTTAAATCTATCGGTACGACAATCTATCTCTCTAATCTTGTTAATATGGTCAAACCTAGCATAATACGCAGGGGTTCTTAATATATATCTTACGTCATCTGTGAACAACTCTGTTTCGAATTTACTTAAAAGGTTTAACCTAAATTTTAACCTGCGTTCTGATAGTAATTTCCATCCTAGTTCTTCTATTAAGCTCGTAACTCTTATACAATTATCATAACGGCCTTTAACAAACCTAGCAGATCTCCTTTGCACGCGCTCTAATTCTTTTATCATACCTTCCTCGTACGGAAGGTTTATAAGGCTTATAAGGTTTTAAGAGATTAAAACTGATCCTTGGTTGGGGGAATTTGGTAGGAATATGGGTTTTTAGGTGATTACTTGGTGACGGAACTCTTTTGAGGAACGCCCAAGTCTCGAGGATACGTACACGACACCCGATTCCAATAGCGTGGACTTGCTTTGAAATGTTGGTGCTGGACCAAAGGGTGGGTAAGAGATTGAAATCGTTTGATCTCTCCTTGAGGAAAGAAATGGACCATGCGGTACATGTCGAATTAAGCCAGAGACTCTGAGAGCAGTCGCAGAAAGACGGTTGAAAGACGCACGGCAGAAAGCAATAACCCTAGGTTCGCAATATCCTTCGTCCAAAGTTCTTACGATAAATATATTAACCCTAGAACGGTAACGTGGGGTGAAAAAACACTCCAGAGCCGTTTAAATCGCGCGCCAAAAAAAAACTGCTTACAACTGCGACTCGGGACCTATACCATAATTCATTTCAATCGTCTGGAAGTAAGGATAGCTTATTTCCCACATCAGTGCCCCGCGTAGTTTCGAGCAGTAAACATTGGAATTGCGAGTGGGGTGTTTTTTCACCCCACGTTACCGTTTACGTATACTTTTTGTTTTTTTCGAGTTTTTTCCTTTTTTATTTTTTTGTGTACTTTTTGGGTAAGTGTTACGCGTACAGTGCCTACACTACATATATAAATATATATACCTATATATATCAAATAACCTAATTTACTTTATGTTATTTAGTTTTATGGGAATGCTCGACCAGTCAGGGATAAATTCTTCAGTCATATATAATTTCAATGCCGCAAAAGAAGCACTCACAAGAAGAGATTTTTTAAAACATCTGGTCGAAGACTTAACACGGGCCCATATAATGTGAAGGAAAGATCTGACTAATCTGCCGAGGAAAACTACGTTTTGTATACAAGAAATGTTAGATGAAGGACCAATACGACGACCCTCATCAGGAACTGCGAGACAGGGCAGGTGTGTGCTTTGTCCTAGAACAATCGGCCGAAAGTATGGAATAAAATGCTCCTGTTGTATGGCATACGTGTGTCCAGAGCACAGGTGTGTTCTTTGCCAAACATGCGGCCAGCAGAAATGAATATTACAATAATATTATGTATATTTTTTTATAAATTGTATGTGTTTATTCCTATAAAATAAAGCCATTTTTCAATTTGAACAATTTTCTCACTAGTAATACCCATTTCCGCGGCTAACATCAAGTTTTCGATATTTTCGAATTTGTGCACTTTCATATCTCAAAATAATTACACATTTTTCAAAATTGGAGGAAACGAGTCATACCATCTGAAAGCTTAGTATCTCCCCTTTATAATGCCGTTTGATTTACTTGATTTGGGTGAAAATTCATTAAGATATCGCAAATTTACGAAAAAATGTCATTTTGCTTATTTTTCACGTTTCTCGCCCTTCAAAATCGTTTTTCTCCAATCTCGTTAACAGTAAATAAAAACTCTCAAAGTCACACAATTCTACGTTAAAAGACGAATAAAATGAGCTACTATAGAACTCTTATAGTCATAATGGGTTCGAGATACGAATTTTTGAAAATTGGGCTGTTTATTCACCCCACGTTACCAGATTAGGTTTGAAAAAATAGCGTTACCGTTCTAGGGTTAATATATTTTGGCAGTGGTCAGGAGATTAAGTTTGGTAAACTCTAGCATACTATATGAACAATCTTCCGTCATCTTCGTGGGAATTATTACCACGTTAAACTTGCCTCTTCGGAATCCCCGCCTGAATATTTTTAAAATATATATTCGAAATAATGATAGTCGTTTTCTTTTAACGTGCAGTTTTTTTCTGTTCGTTATTTTTTTGTATTTTTACCATATTTCTATCTCCTTGTGCAATAAAATAACCCCAAATTCTTTAACCTCATATCGCCCTCATGAAAAGTTCCACTAGTCTTCAATTTCTATTTAACATTAATCATCGATTTTTATATATTTAGAATTATGCGGGGGCATCTATTTACCCCCTACTGTACACCTTACTTTGTCACAGCTTATAGTTACTGCTTTTACATCGCTCGTTTTCTCCTTACTATTCCTAACACTTGTCTCAAACGTCCGCTTTTTACGGTAAGAGTCTAACCTCGAACGTCAGAGTTCTAAATTTCAAATTTGTACGCTTATTATTTTAGTTTCTTTTAAATTTGCTCTTATCTTTAACAGCCTGTCTTGCATATGATAGTAATTTTCAGTGATTACATCGTGCATGGTCAACTCAGGTTTAATAGTTTGATGCATATCGAGATATCTCGGTCCAATATGTGGAATCAGTTCGGTCAATTCTCGTCGAGGGCCCTCTATAGATAGCTCTAAACGCAATCTATCATTCCAAGTAGAGAATAAAATTGATCCGAGGAAGTGCTTGAGATGGTGGGCGAGGAGAAGAAGCTTCTAAATGAAATTCGAGATCGGCAGTGTAGGTGGCTGGAGGATGTAACATGGGGTGAGGGATTGCTCAGGAATGTGATAAAGGAAAGGATGTTGGGCAAGTGGGGAAGAGGAAGAAAAAGAATAGTTTTCATGGACAGGATGAAGGAGAGGAGATCGTATGCTGAGACGAAAAAGGATATACTAGAGCGAGATAGGCCCCTGAATATGTAGAAAACCGGGAGGAGATTCTCTAACATTAAAAAAAACCTGTAGAATGCTTAAAAATAAATGAAACGGAATCAGTACTTTCATCTGAATACCGATGGAATTTTGATGAAACTGTCGTCACAGAAAAGACACGGCGAAACCCCTAGAGATGCAGTTGCTGCTGGATCCAAATCCAGGTGTGTGGCACGAAGTTTTTCATTGAAATCGCAGTTCTAATTCTCTCTTCCTCTCAGTCTGTTCTCTTAAATGAAATGTAGTTGAAGAATTGTTTCTGGAATTGCTCAAAATGTTATAAAAATACGCCCACGATTACCGCTCCAGCCACCTCATGAAGACAGCTCACTCAGATAGAGAGTCCTCAGAGAGGACCACAGAGCACCACAATTTATTTGGTCCTCAGAGAGGACCACACGAACATGAATTGATTGCCCAATCAGTCCGATTCCGTTGCGTTGACGCAATGCAACCTGAGCGCTGAGTCCAGCTCGATGGGCTTTCTGAAGTGAATGGCAATTGGGAGGCTCCAGCGAAGGAAGATGAGCAGGTGTGAAAGGTATTAGTAGGTAATAAGAGCTATATAGGGGAGAATTGATTCCACTATTCAGTAAAATGTGACCTTATGTTGGTAATGTAGAACCTGTATACATGAAATTACTAAGCCAGTCCTCTTTTACCGGTTGGCTGTGGAGGTTTTGTCATTCATGGGTTTGAAAGTTGGCCACTAGGTGTAAAATTTGAGCACTGGTGTAGAGTTACTCGGCTAGAAGCCCGAGAATTATTTATTCATATAATTCGCCGAGAAAGGACAAGATCGTACATTACTGGTGTGAGA
Organism: Ceriagrion tenellum; assembly: GCA_963169105.1. Taxonomy (NCBI): domain Eukaryota; kingdom Metazoa; phylum Arthropoda; class Insecta; order Odonata; family Coenagrionidae; genus Ceriagrion; species Ceriagrion tenellum. The sequence goes on along the minus strand of OY720643.1, from coordinate 44,074,379 downwards.
GTTTTTCTATATTTAAAGCAATATCAACGATGTGCATACTCGCATAACTATAACGTAAGTATAATGTCAGAAATGAGGTAGGAACTGTTCTTATACGAAAATGCGCGTTAACAGTAAGAACTACTTCAGAAGCTTGGAAAACTTTCGTGTTAATGTAAACATACTAAATGAAAGAAACTGAGCGAGTTTGAACCAAAGTTAAACTGACTTAGTAGGTACATCTTTACAGATTTTGAATTATCTACAGAACATCACATTTGCTGAATAGTGGTACAAATGCCGACCAATATCGCTCCTATTACCATACCAGGGGTTTTCCCCTCTAATTGAGTATTCCTGACCCCAGTGGTACACGTGTCGAGATTTTTCAAAGAGCGTGCAATTTAGTTCCGTACCTGTATGACGACGCAGCCCTCGGACGTTTTAGCCCCTTTTTGCCAGAGAAATTTGCCTTATAATGTATTTGATAGAAATTGACGAAGCTCAAGATTCATTTATTCCCAATCATTTTCATTTGTTCAAGAAATTCACATTATTTTATTGCTTTCAGGATCTAAACATAATATTTCTCCATCTACTTTGAGTAATGTCGTCAGATTCCTCAATGTATTTTCATAGGTTTGCATTAAATTATTCATGCTTTCCCTGTGGTCCCTGTGTCACACTTCAAACAAAATAACGCATATTTATATTATTCATTGGTTTACCCTTATTTTTTCATTACCTATCTGTCATTCTTGTTTTATAGCGATTTTTTCGCTTAGGCGATTCTTCTCTTAAAGACAATATAGCTTATATTTGTAGGTAATTATGCTCTTTGGGCAACTAAAACTTGCATCTTGCTGAAATATTTTGAAGTCAATATTTTTTTATTTTTGTGTTATATTCATCTCTCCCGTCACCTTCGCTTATATCTTCTCCCTCATTCAATTCATAGGGTAGACCGGGGCTATTTCGATAAAGTTAAGAAACACTCCCGCTACATAATTCCGGCGCTACTGTAAGTGTTGCAGTCAAAGTTAGTCGTTAGGGTGATTCCTTAGTGAGAGGTAACCGAATCGTGCAGCAGACACCAGTGGTATTAACAGTGGAGTATTCCTCTGAAACAGTTAAGGTAGTTACAAAAATCAATTTTCAGATGTGCATGTAACTTTCTGCCCTACTGAAATAATGCGAATTTCCACAGAGAAAAAATCATCCGCCTTGACCGGGATTCGAACCCGGTTCCCTCGATTTCCGGCCGAGTGCTTTAGCCAGTTAAGCTACCGAGGCGTCCTCTTTCCCTGTGGATTTTCGAATCGAGGGATCCGGGTTCGAATCCCGGTCAAGGCGGATGATTTTTTTCTCTGTGGAAATTCGCACATTTGTGCATTGCGGGTGACTCCGTAAAAGTGAAACTCCGTGGCTAGTCCCGGATAGCTTAAAATTTGTCTACTGAAATAAGGTTTCGCTATCTCAGCTTAGAGCATACCCATTACTTATATTTCTTAAACGTATCCTCAGTAAACCTCAAATGACCTGGAAAAACATTATTGTCTACTTCATTCCACTACTGATTAATCAATTAAACAATAAGAAAATGACTCGCGGGGCTATTTCGATCACTATTTACGGGGCTATTCTGATCACACGAGGGGCTAATTCGATCATCACTCTGGTCATTATTCCAAAACATAAAATTATTATAGCCTAATATCTGATCAATGTGGGGTTTATTCTATTTGTCAGATGGTTCGGAGCTACAAAGGGAAGTATAAATATAGCAAATGGAAGGAAGAAGATATGGAAAAGGCTAGAAATAGTATTACTACTAATATTATTACTACTATTCATGTGTGGCCTCGGAGTAGGTCCAACAATCTCTCCTTTATTTGTTATTAAAATGATAGTCCACTACTGATTCCTATTCGCGGGGTAAAGTCCTCGCCTTCTAACCCGAGGGTCGTGGGTTCGAGTCCCGCCTGGGTAAGATTATTCACTGCCCAGGACATGGGTGTTTGTGTTCGTCTCATGATATATTAAAACACTTGTAATTGGGGAAACCTGTATGTGTTAAATAAATTATTATTATTATTATGATTATTATTATAGTTATGGGCGAAATTTCTAATCCATAGATTATACTGTCGGATCTTGGTTTTGAAATCCTTATAGTACTTGCATCCGTGTTCTAATTCATTCCACTCTTATCACCTCGTATTATCATAAAATTGCCGTACAACGATATTCACGAAGTGGTAAGAAGTTAATTGTGCATTTGTGTAATTAAATTTGAAGAGGAATCAAATATATCTGTAGACCGGACCATATCAAAAATGAGTTTAATTACGTCCCACGTGTAGTACTACATATTTTTTATCCACTGCATCATGATAACTGGTAAGTAAAACCGGTCAGACGTGATTATTTACGATCTGTGCACTGTATTTTCATTTGAACTGCCGTCTTTCATCACTAGACGGCGACTCAATCGGAAAAGTTGTTTGCTTGCGGAATTCGAGGCAACAGTCTTTGGCGACGAGTCGAGAACCCATATTGTATATCCGTGAATAAACATTATGAAAACCATTGAGATAGATTGGGAGGATACTTGCTATGATGGCCAATGCTAGAAGCTGAAGTGAGTCTTTTCTCTGCTATGTAGATCTTTCACTGCCATCTTCTTTGATCCTCATTTTCTTATTTATATCGCTTGCGGGCTAACGCACTAATTTTTAAATTATACTCTGTTTTCCATCGATAACTTAATAGAAATTAGTATGCTCTTACTTTTTAATTATGCATTATCCCTACATGTATTGTTAATTTATTTAAATTACTTATAATCCGCATTCTCGATTAATGCTTTCGTAAAATTGAGTTGAATCCGTAGCACTAAGCAGAGAATATTTGTTTCTAGAGTCACTTCCCTTAAATTTCAAACAGATGCTTGATATTGACTGTTACTTTTTACGGGATTCATTCCGCGATGTATGTTTTTTTAAACAACAATATTTCGCTGGTCCTCCTGCCAGCTTCATCAGGTTAACTGAACCTTCAACTGAACTGAAGGTTCAGTTAACCTGATGAAGCTGGCAGGAGGACCAGCGAAATATTGTTGTTTAAAAAAACATACATCGCGGAATGAATCCCGTAAAAAGTAACAGTCAACACTGCATCCGCGGAAGCCTACGAGCTAAGATGCTTGATATTCTTGGTTTGCATTCGCTAATTCGCCTATTCCGTCGTGCTATCCATAGGAAAGGAAGAAGAAGGCCGGGTTAAACGATATGGTTGTTATTTCGGTTGTCAGGTCTCAGTTTGATGACGTGCTGTCCCCTCCCTTCCCCTCAATTGTTTTTGAATAATATTTACATATAAATTGTTGTCATAGTTACGTGATTGTTTGTGGGGGAAGTGTGGAGAGATACTGACTATATGGAGGGGAGGCAGGGGAATATTGATTGAGGGCTTGTGAGGTGGGAAGGATAATAATTTATTAAAAAGTTTTGTTGGAAAGGAGTGGGATTGTATTTTTAAAAAGTAATTCATCACGTTACTATGACAACAAACAATAAATATTAATGAGACAATTTTACCTTACGATGCAGTACAGATTTGATACACGTTGCTCATATTAAGTAATTTTAGATTATTCCAAAGTATTCTTTGCTACATGGATACTTATGTTAAATCTTCAAGGTATGTTTAACTTTTTCTCATCTTAGCAAGTACACTCGTTGTGAAAGTGATTCGCTTTTGTAACGATTTTAGTGGAGTGGAATTTGCGAGAGTAATCCATGTCGAGTCGTGGCCAACTTCGCATCCTTTGATGATATTTTCGACCTTAACCGTCGGATGAATCTGGTGCACTGGCTTTGTGTGCAACTAGGCTATCTTTCCATTGTCATTTTTTGGTTCCCTTCGAAGGTCATGGCGCAAATCGATAATTAAAGAGAAGAGACAATTTTCCAAATTTCATTTTCTTCCCTTTGTGTCTGTCACCATCGTCTCTCCTCCTCCAGCGACGGTCGTTCATGGTGGGCGACGCCTTTCACGAAGCGCATCGTTGCGAAAAGTGGCCCCTGCGAACAAAAGATAAAAAAATTATGATGTTCCCTAATCCAGGATTTTCAGCTGGGCGATTTTTGCCGCATTGGAGGTACTTTGAAATACTGCATTGGAGGGAGGTATTTCTTTAAAAACCTCTCGAGGCCCTAAGCGATTATCAAACTTCCATTCCTCGGAGAAAATATTTTTCCTTTTCGCGTTGAAAGCCGCTCACGTCTAAATAAATTGCTCGGTAGTTGTGAAGTTTTTAAGATTCTGCCCATCATATCATGCACTTTCTTATGTTTGACATTTTTTAAAGGCTGTGTTCTTAGCCTTTTTTAAAACAAGCAAGTAAAGTTAGAAGTTGTAAAAATTACAGTAGTAGGGTAATAATTGTTTCTATATTAATAACTTAGTCTTCAGATCTGAAAATGTTATGGTTATCATTTACATAAAAGCCAATGGATTACTGGTTAACTGTTCCTTGGTTAACCTGTTCAGACTTTGCTTAAAGTTTTTCTTATCCGTGCCGGTACAATTACTTCTTCTGCAAAAACATGTTTCGTATTTCTCTCTAATTTATTTTCAAAGGTGTAAGTAAGTTCATTTCTGCACTTGTATGTCATAGATAATTTATTTTTTTATTTTGTCCTATTAAACTCGTCCTCTAACTATTGCTTCTTTCAATAAATTATGGCTAACACTTATGCCAAATTCATAAAGGTTTGCTTTTATGGAATCATCCATGTTTATCTGTTTTTCAACAAATACTAAGAGGTTTCAGTAGCCGGTGTATGAAAATACCGTACCCTTATTTCAGGTGATTTTTTAGTTGAAACTATTTGGCTTGACGAATTGGAGAAATGGAATCGGCTCTGCTTTCTCATGCTAAAGAAGTTTTAAATAATTAGTTTCATTCTTGGTAATCATGTATCAATAGATATTTAAGGCCAGGTTAGAGTGAAAACAAAATACATATTTACATGAATGACGAATTAAATTGGATGAAAGTATTATATAGGATGGATTGAGTACAATTCTATTTATGCTAAGCTATAGATATCGCATATAAGACATAGTTTCCGGCTTCACATGGTGGAAATTTATGATGTCACTCATAATAAAACCAAGTATATTTTATTATGAGTGATAGATATCGTACCTTTGTTGGACCTTAACTATGAACTATACCTACTGCTACACGAAAGGGCGCATCACATTCTTTGCTTTAAAATTCACATTCGATTAGGCAACGTGCTTTTATCGCTGCAGGAACACAAAATGTTATGTTAAACCGTACGTACGGGCCCAGAGAGTGCGGTGGCAGTTAAAGGTGGAAGGAAAAACCGGTTCAAACAAATATAATTTATTAACCTCAATAAAATGAACGGTCGATAATACTCCCCCGCATTGTGACAGGCTCAAAGGAAAGGAGAGAAGACTCATGAGGACGGGGAGGATCGGAGGTTTGGTATGTTGTTACCTTGGTAGCGATGGTCTTCAAGAGGCGCCGTGGGTCCATCTCTCGGGAGCAGCTCCGTTAGCTGCTCTACCGACACCCTCTGTGTGAGGTACGGCTCAATGTCTAGCCGCCAAATTATGTTCCGTCGATCTGAAACAGTTTTTTGTATTTTCCTCCCTTACTTTTTTTTAGATGACACAGTATTTCTTTCGTTTAATTCTACGGTAATATTATTACAAATGCTTTGTTATCTCAGAGCCTGTTACTATTTTTTGAAAGTATCCACGGTTGGAATATTCAAGTTTTGGTTGCACATCAATTAAAAATATCATTCCCTAACTGACATCAACATTCACTATATCACTTTTAAATTTCCGCATACCTCTGCGTTGGTCCAAAAATTTTTCTCTGAATTTTCCTTTGGGAAATTTCCAGTCTTTCTAGGTTTTGCTTTGTGAGTGTGTTCATGAATGTGAAAGTGTTCATGCCTCATATCCGTGCGTTACGGCTGGTGATACTGCTGTCATATAAATGTTTCGTTTTGATTGCTTACGTGGACTATTAGAGCTTAGTAATTTCATTAGTTCACATTAGCACCGTTTATCTGTAGATATTCTCTGTAGTATATCATACGAGGATGTATTATTTTACCACATGGTACACCTACTACACAAATACTCACATTTTTTAATTCCAAATTTTCAAAAATTTTAATGCATCTATATTTTTATCTTGACCCTTCGCTTAATTCATTCATTCATGTATTGGTGCTCTATTCCTTTTCTAGGCACAATTTCTTATATGATTTCAAACCATCTTCTGATATCCCCCAAGGCGGCATTTTACACTCCCCTAACCCTTTCGAAATTTTTTAGCAAACGGAAAAGACACAGTAGATAGATTATTCAGGTCAGGTTTTTGCAAAAGTAAATGCAAAAGTTTTTATATAGCTTACATCGGTCAAACTGGAAGAAATTTCAAGAACCCGAATCAAAGAACACTCACGAAGTTACTTAAATGTGGATGCCAACTCCCAATTTACCGAGCATCTGCTTGAAAATAATCGTGTGAGTGATTTTATCCCATAAATGTTGCATGTTCTCCCGAAAGGCTTGAAGATGGATGCTTTGGAGCATACGGAAATTATGTTTCAAGAGTCAAGCAACCTTTGCAATGAGCTACTTTTCCGCACCCCTCCCCACTGCTTTCCGACGAAATTTCCCTCCTCACAAGCCCCTGATTTGGCTCCCCAAAAATTTGTTTGTCCCCCCTCCTTCTTAGCGTAAGGTTACTATCGTAACAATCAATGCATAAAATGTAAACAATTTGATTTGAAGATTCAGCAAGCTGCGGAAAACGTTTTACGTTCACAATATATAGCTGTGGAAAAGTACAATACTCATTTTCAATATGGATTCAAATATTCATGCGTATCGTTGTTTCATCATTTAAATTTAAACCCAAATCATAGGTCATTCTTTTCAGTTTCATAATTCTTTCTTCAATCATTTTTTTACTCCTTCCAATGATAATGATGTCATCAGCATAATATTCTCGTTAAAATGTTTGACCACTTACACTTCAGTTGTGTTTATATTTCCAACCGCAGTTTTCAGTACAAGATTGAGCAACAAATCCGATGGGACGTCTTACACCTTGTTCAGCCACAAAAAGCCTCTGTTAGCTCACCATGAGATTTTCACTTAAAGAATTTTATTCGTCCATTGTTACTTTACGCATCCAATTTCATGGCAGGTGCCCTAAAAAACCTCCAGCCAAGCTTCTCTGCGGCGGCTTGTGTGAAGGTATTCAGGTGTGAGATTTATACCCGTGAATTGACAGAATTGTGGAAGTTGATGTGCTTGATGATCGTTTGGAGACTCGTGTACACACTGCTCTTTCTAGTTGAGGGAATGCTTTGAGGCTTATCCTTCATTCTCTGCATTCTTTACCGCAATAAGCCGGGGCGAGAATCACGGCTTGGTCATTCGTTACCTCCCACTCCATCCCCTGACTGCAAATTCTCCCAGCAGCCGTCCGAGAACTCGCGAGGAGAATGTGGGTGGTGGGAGGGAAGACGCAATGGGCGGAGGAATGAGAAACGATGCTTCGGAGGACGTGTTTTAACTCGTTATTGCCTCCGATCACGTGTCACGGAATGTCTTCGCTTGGATGAGGTAATTGCCCAATCCCTCTTCCACGCTTGATCGCAGTTTCTGAGGCCTTAGGCCTCTGTTTCCTCGTCAAGAATTCAGCGTAAGAACGGGCTTCGCGCAAAAATTTGTTTTGCTGTTTTAAGCCATATATCCTCTGAATCCTCTTGGACATTTTCACTACAGTTATGGCAACATTTATGAAATTAGAACTCCTATGGCTGAAACGGGGTCACATCCGTGTTGGTGAAACATTTGTTCATGGCAAAATCATTATTCTCTTTTTTTTTAACGTAATTATGCAAATAAATTCCGAACGCCCATCCATCTCTCATGTTTACGACATCGGGTATTTCCTGAGTGGAACCAAGAGAAATATGAGGCATGAGGGAAGTAGTTGCCGTGATTTCTGTTTTAAAAGCTCATTTATTATACGCCTTCACATGACAAGTCCCTCTCTAATTAATCTAAATTATCGCAGTTTGTTTGCTGTCGTGTTGTGAAATGAGAATTCGTAAAAAAACACCAAGAAATGGCCTAAAAAACTATTTTCGGCATAGCTGAAATCATGTATTAATGACAATCAACAATGGTAAAACAGCCTTGTTGTTTCTCTGTAATATTTTACACTTAATCAAAGACCACTGTGAGTAACACATTTTAATTTTCTATGTGAATCGATTTGAATAAAATTATCGACCAAATAAAATAGCTTAGTTAACTCCACTTGAGATTTACCTGCACGACCCGAGTTTCAACACCTTGTGTCATCTTTAAAGTTAGCGAAAGAGTCAACACAGTGATGTTATTTGGGCCATAATGGATAACTTTCACTAAGTAAAGCCTGCAACCATTCCCCTCGTGAATAAAATTACTTGAGAAACCCATAGACCGTCTCCCATTAGGCTTTCATGAGTAAACTATCATCTGGGGTCTCTATTATATGAAACTCGAAAAAGAATTTGTGACCATAAAATGAACTAAGTGCACTAAGATTGCAGTATTTATTACCAATGAAGTACCCGCAGCACTCCTTCGAGCGACTAGTGGGACATTCCGATTGGAAAGTGGTGATATCTATAAATAACGATAAATTTAGTAAAGGAGGATTTGGTCGCATATAGCCTTGTAAGTGATATCACACTTTATCTTATCAGTATGAAGGGAGGCTTCTGACAAACAAGACGGATTCTTTGTGTCACTATTAGAGGTTCATTCACTCATTGTTACTTTTTTTCTGGCTGTAATCGGGGAATCTGAGTGGAAAAAATCAGTTTACAAGGGCGTTACTCCCGATTTTGTTTTCGTGGCCTCTTTGTCTCTTGGGTTTATGGGTTTATGTAAGTATTCATAAACTTGTGTGGCCGTCTCTGGAAAAAAATTGATCCGCGTATCTATCATCATACTTTAATCACTGGGATGGGAGTTATGTTGCCTACTCTTCAATCGGGAAATACGCATCGCGCGTTAATGGCAAGTGGTTAACAGCGGCGGTCATAAGTGCTGAAAAAAGAGATATGCATTGAGAAATGAGTCACTGATCCCATACTTCTTTCAATAGCATGCACGATGTGCTTTTGTAACAACTAGTCACGCGATACATTCTTTAACCATTCATTAATAACAATTGTGAAGTTATGCCATACTAATTGATAATATTTTGTTCAATTTTATTAATAAAAGGATGGAATTTCAATATTTGTTATATTCAAAGAACTATGGAACTAGCCGCGCAGTAACTGTAATGGAGTCACCCGTTGTGATTTCACAACTGTATGAAATTCACAGTGGAAAAATCACTAGCCTGGACTGGGAATCGAACCCACATCCCTCGATTTCGTTCCGAGTGCTCTTCACATTGGAATAGGAAGCCTGGATAGCTTAATTGGTTGGCGCGCTCGGCGCGAAATCGTAGGACCTGTGTTCCGAGTCCCAGTCCAAGCAAATTATCTTTCCTCTGTTAATTTCACATAATTACGGTATTTTCTATTTTTGGAAGCAATTTAAAAAATTTAGTTTTTAGATTTTGCTTCTACCAGATTTGGCATGTTGGGAACTGCCGTATCACCTGACATGACTCCCAGAGTATGAGTTGAATACGGATCAGGTTGTCTCGATAGCTTTTCTGGATAAGTTTCCTGGCTTGAAATCGAGGGATACGGGTTCGAGTCCCGGTTAAGGAATATCACTCACTTCAGTCAGTCTCACTTGGTGGTATTCCATCATTAAAAAATATAAGAGGGCAACTTTCACTAAAACCACTAGATTTATTAAAATACGACCCAGGTTTCGATATACATTCGCATCATCTCCACACGTAGGAGTCTTTGCTTCAAGCTACTTTGTAAAGGTTATCTCATGAGTGGAAACACAGAGACAGAGATCAAAAAATTAAATGATAAAATTAAAACTGCATATTCGGAATATATATATTTATCAAATGGTATCGTTAATTATTCGTGACATCAGATAGGTAACGTTTTCTAGTCGGAAAAGTGGTGAAATGTTATTATTTTATGTACCATAACTGTAAAATTAGGGATATCACTCACTTTAGTCAGTCTCACTTGGTGGTATTCCATCATTAAAAAATATAAGATGACAACTTTTACTAAATCCACTAGATTTATTAAAAAACGACCCAGGTTTCGATATACATTCACATCATCTTCAGGTAAATGAAGCCCGAAGTGCAGGCCTTTTATAGTACACATTACCAGGTGAGGAGGGGGGGGGGGAGGAGAACACAAAACAGGAAGAGGGTGGTCGCGGGAGGGAAGGGAGGGGGTGGGCTAGGAAGACGAAGAGGAGGGGATTAAAGCTTTGAGGATGGGGGAATAGGTAGGAAGCATACATTCATTAACAAGGAATTTATCACAGTCAACTTGGTTTTTAAAAATATCTAGCTGTTCTAAAGCATTCAGCTTGCATCTGTCATTAGTTTAATGGATTAGTGAAAGTGATTTTACCAAGACACCTCTCCATTTTACTAATGACAGACGCAAGCTGAATGCTTTAGAACAGCTAGAGATTTTTAAAAACCAAGTTGACTGTGATAAATTCCTTGTTAATGAATGTATGCTTCCTGCCTATTCCCCCATCCTCATAGCTTTAATCCCCTCCTCTTCGTCCTCCTAGCCACCCTCCCCCTCCCGCGACCACCCTCTTCCTGTTTTGTGTTCTCCTCCCCCCCCCTCTCCTCACCTGGTAATGCTTACTACATAAGGCCTGCACTTCGGCCTTCATTTGGCTGAAGATGATGCGAATGCACATCGAAACCTGGGTCGTTTTTTAATAAATCTAGTGGTTTTAGTAAAAGTTGTCCTCTTTATTTTTTAATTCCGGTTTAGGAACATGATTTTTACTCTCTGGAATTTCGCACCCACGTGCTCGTGAGAGTGATTCCGCAGAGGTTATACCGTGGCTAGCCCCGGTATTCTCAAAATTTGTGAAACCCTAATAGTCAAGGAAATATCCTGATGAACATTGAGGCACTATATTTGCTAGCATATACGTTTTATAAAACAGTTACCGGGTAGATACAATTGCTTTATTCGAAATTTCGGGCTACTGAATTTTACCATCGTTGAGATGATTGGTGATTTAAATAAGTCTTTAGCAATGCGGTGAGCACCTAAATGCCGCTCATTCTTGCGGAACCCCAAGCTATTTACTCGGTATTTGATTGTTTTACAAAATACGAAATTCGATTAGAATTTATTGCGCTACCATCTGTATTGTGGTACTTGAGCGAAATAGCACCCTTTCCGCATTCGAATTATGCATTGAATTTCAGCAGCTGTAGGAAGCATACATTGAGCATTGCATTATTTATGGTGCCCACAGTATGCTTTAATGTGGCTGTAACTTAAATTTTTAAATAAAAATATCTGTGCAAGCCTTTGACTTGACTCATTTTCTCCAAGCGGTACGTTTAAAACTCTGTGGCGATAAGCGGAGTATCGCCACTACACCTACCGCGTTGGCCCGGTGATTCCGCGCTCGCCTCGCAGGCGGGCAGCCCGTGTTCGGGCCCCAGAGTCGGCGAATGTTTTTACCTAATGTTTCTCGGTAACTTCTAGAATATTCTCTTCTGTTCTGGGGTGGCAATCTAGATGCTACCTAACTTATATAAAAGCTGCGTCTCCTGCCACTAAAATTCAGTCTGTACGAGTAACGTAATATACGTCTATACCGCAGTCCAAATAAACAGTCATCTCGGCTAGCCGAAAAATGGAAATCAGTAGGCTGAAAAGACGTAAGTCAAAGTATGCATTGCCCTTGAATAGAAAGACAGCCAAAGAAACAATTACTATGGAAGTATATTTATTTTGATTTTTAAAGAATGGGTGATGTAATTTAATTGTAATACGCTCGAATAAATAAGGAAACACACTCTTGTTTGACTAATGTGGTAGCAAGTTTGAAACTTAAGGTGGGAGGCACTCGTAGGTAACGGGAATTGTTTATGCGTTAAGTACATAACTACCAAGTAATTTTAGCATGGCAACATCCAAATATAACATTTTAGCTAATACTACACCCGCTCTTCTTTCGAGTTTTATGAGATAAAGGCGTTAGATTCGCTTGGAAAGAAGCCAAAAAAGGCGGCGGTAATTTTTACTGTGCAGTACGATGCAAAAACTCAACTTGGACCAATAGTTTACGATTTTATCGCATTCCACCCGATCCATAACGAGGTTGGCTATTGTTGGAACGCGCCGGCAAAATGGACTATCTGCATCACGATCCGGTGAAGTGGAATAAATGTTACAGACTTTGTAATGTTTTGATTTTTTACAAGAGCATTATTATTGCTACTTCTTGTGATTGCTCATTCTAAAGTCCACAATTATTCGCGAGAAAGGTATTCTTAAGTCTAATGGATATGCTTATGATAACTGATGTATAAGTTTTTTGCAAAATTTTGAATGATAATGCATACTAAATAAAATACTGATAAATTGTTTAGATTAGCATCACAGCAACATAAATGTACAAAGATAAATAATGTTCCTTAGTAAAATAAAGAATATATTCAACTTTAATCTCACAAAAATATATATTTAGTGAAATCACCATTAAATTCATACTTAAACGGGGCCTATTCTGAGTTTTAATAAAGAGGAATCTGAAATATATCGAATAAACACACTCTTTGGTTGGGAAAAGCAGCATTCGCTTCTCCTCCTCGAGTTAAAAACGCGGGATAATTTTTAGTATCACACTTAAGCGCAGTTGCCTCGCTTTTTTCCATGCTAGGGTAAATTTGGCGACGTTGAAGCGCTGCTGGAGGGGGCGTGGCTGCGGAAAGCGATTTCCCATGGGGCTTATGAGAGTGAGGTGAATGTTTATTCAGACTGTGTCCATACTAAAAACCGAAACTACTTCTCCTGATTCCGCGCTGCCTACGCTACAACTCCTTCACAACGGAAGACTTTTTTTATGATCCTGGAAAGATGACTGCGGTGACAAAATGGATTCTTTTAAAAAATAGTTGACTAAGCGTTCAAACTACGCACTGTCAATTTTTTGACGAGATCTATGTGTTATAAATTCTTCAATTTTGAGATAAAGTCTCTCTGTAGTGCGTACTCGTAACATTTCCCATATTTGTTGTAAAAACTCTCGGAAAGTAGTACGGTAAGGGGCTGATATTTTGATATCTTTGAAAGGTTGAGGTATTTTTATTTAAAATGAGAGTATATTCATCGAATTCTAGGTGAAATGATATTTTTTTTAAAACAACGTTAAGCACTTTAATTTATGTAGACCTTATTCAACTATTCTATTTATTTTTCATTGCACTATAGCCCGTTGTGTATCCATGAATTTTGAAATGTATTTTTTAAGGTTTATTTGTTTTTGAGCAGCGATTCACGAGCTTCGAATTTAAAAGTGCAGAGTTCGAATTTAAAGATTCTTATGTTGCGACGTCGTGAGTCAATTAAAAATTAAAAATCACATTGTTATTTATTTCTCATTAAAATTCTGCTCTCGCTGATGAAATGCGTTACCTGTTGGAAATCAAAATTAAGGTTTAAATATTCGCATCCTAAGTTTATAATAGTTGCAAAACACGACACTGGTTGTCTCGACAGCTTTACTGGCTAAGGATACCGGCGTAAAATCTAAGGATAGTGATTGATAATCGAGGGATGACGAAAAGCACAGCATTAAAAGAAATGCGATGACTATATCAGTTCAATCCTTTGAAACCAAATTATACGAATATTTTATGCAACAACATAACACTTGAAGTTGGGTATTTGGTTATCACACCTAAATACCAGTTATTAAGGTAAAACAATTTTGAAAATAATGAGCCCTAAAGTCAATCAAAATTTTGTATGTAATCGATAATTAAAAAAATTATGCGTGTGAAATGGCATTGACGAATACTGACTTGAAATTTTGTTCTTAATTTATGTAACAGCTATTGTAAAAACCGAGCATAGTTTTTTCACTGAAAGTACTTGCCCTTACAGGGCATATCCTAGATAAGTAAACTAGTATCTATCTATCTATCCAAGTTTGGCGAATCATATAGTAGTTCACTGGGCCTGGGAAAATAGATTATATTTTAGTGCTGTAGATGTGAACGTTCTGTAAGTTCCCATTAATTTAATTCCGGAAATCAATAAATTTCTTTGACTTACACAGGGTGTCCCATAAATGTCACGCCACAGTGACACTGGAGTTAGGGCAGCCTAAGAGGAACCGAACCAGCCTAATATGACCTCAATAAAAGTTGCACGGTTTTCGAAATATTTCCAAATTAAAGCTTTTTCAAAAATTTCACTTTTTTTACATTTCTAGTCCCAGAATTCACTTGAATAGCTCTCAATTTGGCTCTCTGATGGGGCTACGGCCACAAATTAACAAACAAAGTACTCTATCCATCCCATTTTTTGAAAGCCGATAAAGTTAGACAGGTATAGCGGCTTTCGCGTTTCTTTTGTTTGTTCGGACCCCATGACCCCCCCCTCCCTCTCGGGCCCCTGTTCCAGGTAGAAGTCGGCACATGAGTCACAGTTGGAGGATTAAAAGAGCGGCCCTAATGAGAACGTTAAATTATCCGATTGAATTCTGGGACTAGAAATGTAAAAAAATGAAATTTTTGAAAAAGCTTTAATTTGGCAATATCTCGAAAACCGTGCAACTTTTACTGAGGTCATATTAGGCTGGTTCGGTTCCTCTTAGGCTGCCCTAGCTCCAGTGTCACTGTGGCGTGACATTTATGGGACACCCTGTATAATATAAAGTAAACGAACAGTGGATTAGAATTGTATGTAGTATTGAAGGAGTAGTATTTGTTGTTTTATTTCCCTCGTGGCAGTGCTGCATGAATAGTGCTCATTGATTGGTGCCATTTCATATGGCAAGGTAATTCGATATTGCTCGCGTTTTGCTTTGAAAGTGGGCCATGTAGTTCAAAAAATACGAAAAATCTTATCGTGGCTATTCGAAGCTGAAACCTTGTTTGGTGCGCGAGATGTCTGTAATTGAGGTTGGATTCCGAGTTCGTTGCGTCTTTTGTGAATTATCTTGAGTATTGCCTTCAATTTAGAAAGAATCCTCGACTGATTGCGTATGAATGTACCGCATTTGCGAATCCTACCGTAACTGAATTGACTGGCCTGCAGGGTAACAGATACGTTTCTCGTGTTACTTCATGTTCTCTCACATTTTGTTACAGACGTAGTGATTGCATATGCATATCTTGTTGTGCAGAGCACGAACCTCTCGATTTCGTTTAAAAAAAGTATTTTAGACGAATGAATATAATCAATATAAATTAACATCTCAGCTTTTGTTTTCGAGCGTATTATCCAATGGCGGTACGGTGACTACATGTACAGTCACTTCATAAAGTATCGCAACACTTTATGCTAGCGGTTTGTATAGGTCGGCTTTCGAAGCTGGAAGCACGTTGGCTATCCTGAGCCATATCTGTTGACTATGAGCTTCCCCAGTTACAGTATGATATTTATTGAAAGTCAAGAGGGACACAGCCACAAGAGATAGTTCAGGATAGCCAACGTATTTTGAGCTTCGACATCCGACCTATACGAACAGCTAGAGTAGTGTGTCGCAATACTTTATGAAGTGACTGTACATATTCTACTACCCTGCGAGCCGCCGCATGGGCGTGTGGCAAGGAGTTTTTGGACAACAGCCGTGTAGAGATGTTAAGATTGAGGTTTTTGGGGGTGAAGTGTATTATGGGTGTATTTTTAAGTGAAACTCAGGTTTTATTATGCTAACTTGTTGATCATGGAATGGACAGATGTTTGTGCTTATCTGTTTGGCAATGTATCTTTTTTATTCTATCCCTTCTGTTGGATCTAGAGATGTAGTGTGGCGTCAAAATGATATTCTCTGTGCCGCTCTGTAACCCACCTGTTCTGAATTTCTCAAGCAGCCTAAGCCTAGCGTGTAGCCTCCAAGTCTCTTGGGGCTCCCAACCTAATCCTAAGCGAAATTCGCAGTGGTTGAGTGGATGTTTCATTTGAATCATGACGCGGGAAAGTTTTATCCCTTCACGTAAGGATGCCAATGCACCATACGGATTATTTTAAGTTCTTTATTACAAAGCAAACAAAAATAGTATAATCTAGAAGTCAATAACGTAAATATATTCATACCATATATCTTTGAGAATCACATAATGATATGAAATACCGTCACCATCACACGTTCCCAGATCGTATCAGAGGCTTCGCGAGCATTTTGGCCGATAAGATAGTCTTCAATCTACTTAAAATTGTACCTTGATGCACCAAGTCTATTTTAACGTAAAGTACCATGAGACTTTCAGTCATTAAATATTTTAATACTTTTGAATTTGTATTGTTGTAATCCAGACCGCTTAAGGAATTTGCAAGGCAATGGAATTTCAAAAATCACGGCGATTGATGCCGCGAATTTCGCTCAGAGTAGTCACATCACCAATAACTAGGATTACTGAAAAATAATTATACGAGTAAAATTAGCTTTGCGTCCAAAATTTCAATAAAATATGCCAGGTGACTGCGGCAGACATCTTGAAAATTGCTCACTCGGAATGAGAGGGCACTCCAGTATTCAGCAGGGGTCATTCGTTTCTGAGTGGAGTCCGAGAGAGCGTCGTCACTCGAGTGACGTCTTATAATACCGAAGTAGCAACCGAGTGGAGCTTGAGCGAGGTTCCGGAAAAATCCGCACTCGAATGTCGTCCTATAATACGGCCCTTAGCCTTGCTTGTAGTCTCGGGAACAAATTTCTGGCCTTTTTCTCAACTTAGGGAAATTTTTCTCTCAGAATGAAGTTATTCAAGAAGGCTAGGATCGCATTCAGCGTTTTTTTCCGCAAATAAGTGCTTAAAGTTTATCTTGAATCTCGGATTTCTTCCGTGGATGTACAAACGTTGGTTCCGGGTACTTTGGTAAACATGTAAATACGCCTCAGCTAAAAAGCAAAGCTCTTAACAGCGAAGGAATCGGGTAAATTTTTATCATATGCAGACATACCGATGGCCAATCCTCACAACACCTTCTCCACCTTGGTTCCTCCCAACCGTCGTTCAGGCGGTGTGATCCAACGATTCAACCTCCTGAACGACGTAAACGACGTCAGTTTTCAGTCGCTTCTCTGAACGACCAATTATTCAACTTATTTTGGCCACGGGTATTTTATGGTAACACGGCTCTGGACATCCGCGCTTATCAAACTTTGTTATTTCGTTCGTTGAAGTCCATCTCTTCTTATTTCGACGCATCGCATTCTCTGATATAAATTTCTGTGACCATTAGACTGACACACTTTCGAAGAATCTTGGTATTCCTATTTCCTATCCATGAGGGGCGAGAAAGCAGCGTGCTTTCGCGAATGGTTTGGCCCGTGACTGCGTGTTACTATGGAATCTAAAGGTATACTTTCAAACGCTGCTATTGCGAAGGGTGTTGCTGGACATAGGTGAACTAACTTGGGGCATTGATGAGTCCAGAACTGGGGGCATGATTATTATTAATACCGTATTTACCTGAATATAAGACCCTCCCCCCATTTTTGAGGCTCAAATTCCAGGAAACTATAAAACAGGTGGGAGAGCCCTCAGGGGAGTACGCAGCCAGTTTTGTAAGAATGTGTGATGTTTTGCATGTTATGTAATTGAACAGTAAGTGTTTCTTAATGTTGTTTGAACGATAAAGGAAATAAATCATTCAAAGTTTGAATGGAACACCTTAATTATGTATGGGTACCCTCTCTGGCTTATCCTCCACGTAGAAGACCCCCCTCCACTTTTGAAAGGTAAATACGGTATTTGTATTCTACCGGTAAAAATTAGGCTTCGTTGACAGAATGAAACACTCTCTCTGGTAACTTTGTGGTGATTTATTTATAAAATGGATTTATTGAAATAACTTTTATCTTGAGTTAGTTAGAGTTTAGTTTAATTTTTTTTGTGGTTTGTAAAAGTTATTTCAATAAATCAATTCGTTGACAGAGAAAAAGCCTTATGTCTTCTACCGGTAAAATGTAGGTTTTGTTTAAAGCTAGACAGAATTCTCCCAGTTTTCTAAACGTCTGAGGTCCTATCTCTCCCTAGCATTTCTTTTTTCACCTTTGCATACGACCTACCCTTCTTCATCCCATCAATAAAACCTATTCTCTCTCTTCCCCTTAACCGCTTACTAAATTCCTTCCCCTTACCTTCCTTTTGAGCCACGATGTTATTTTCGTTAAACAACGGTATTATTGTCCACAAAAATTATTATTGTACTACATCTACACATCACTCTGCAAGCCACTTCAAGGGTTTTTGGCTGGGGGTGACTTGTAACAAACTTGCACTATAATGTAGAAATTGCCTTTCACCAACCTGAAACCACTCTATAAGTATTCTACAAATGTTACATGAGCTACTAAATTAATCTATAATGCAACTATGTGAACTTGACACAAGAGTCTTACAGGGAACATGCTAAACATGTTTTAGCACCACGCAGCAGATTTAGAAATCTCGTTCATGAAACGTATTCTCTTTCTTCCTCTTCCCCGCTTGCCCAACATCCTTCCCTCCATCACATTCTTGAGCAACCCCTCGCCCCTTATTACATCCTTCAGCCAGCTACCCTGCTGATCTCGAATTTCATTCAGAAGTTTCCTTTCCTCGCCCACCATCTCAAGCACTTCCTCGTTATTTGTCGAGCGGTCTAGGAGCGTGACAGAATAAGGTTGGAATCGTTGGACGATCGAACACCGTTCAGACAAGTCTTCCTTTCCGTCCACCTAACCTTCTCCATCCTTCTCCACACCCACATCTCAAATGCCTGCCGCCTATTCTTTTTCTGAAGGCTCACGTTTCTGCCCTATATAACCATACGCTCCATATCAAGCTCATCGCCAGCCTCTTCTTCACATTCTTACCCTATGTCTCCGTCATCAGCTCCCTTCTATTGCTAAAAGCCTCCTTAGCTAGCGCTATTCTCTTATGTATGTCTTTGCTACTATTCCCGTTTTCCTCTAGCGTGCTACGTAAGTAATTCAATGGTTCTACTTGCTCCAGTTTCTGTCCTCCAACTTAAATCACAAGCCTAGCTATCTTTGCCCAAGAGAATCTCATTTCTTTTGTTTTCTTATGCTTTTATTCCCAAATTAGCATTAATGATTCATTTTGTCTGAAATAGATATCGTTGAAATTTTAGCGCTGCTTCAGCGAGGTCAGTCACCGAGAGCATGGGGGTATGCATCACTTCCTTTTTCCGCGATAGTGAATAAAATTCCGCTAGCGTTACTCATGCATCCGCTTGAATAACTTTAGGAAAGCAGCTGTTTCTGAATCACCAAGGATGTTCATAAATGAAGCGAAATTCTCTCAGACGTTTTTCGATGTTTCAACTTTAAAACAGAGTAGCCTGAAATCAGCTTCAATCACTGTTGCATATCTAGACAAGAATGAGTAAAACAAACTCCATGCATAATGGAAAATAAGTATTTTATGTTTTAATTCGACTCCATAAATGTTAAAATATCACTACTCAAATTGCCGTTGCATACAGTGAATGGCACATCTGATCTGTTGTTAGAGACCGTGACGCGGTGAAAAAGAAATGAGTGAATTCAATATCTATTTTAGAACATATTAAAATAGTACACTAGCAATGGTATTTTGTTCGTTCTCCTAGTAAGCTCCTTAACTATTCCTGCCCTGTTTATTGCATATTTTTGTTTTTACGTGCTGAAGAAATTTCATACTGCTCCATGAAGTCGAGTTTTTTCCCATTGATTATGTAGGGCGGTAGCATTCAATTTACTGCAGTGGTTATTGTCTATGAGATGTTTGGCAAAATTTGACTTTGAGTCGCCTTTGTGCCAGCACTTAATGTGTTAATTTATCCGGGTATTGATAGCGTTATCCTCCACCCTTCCAGACCCGTACAAAAACATAAAGATAAGCTTGCATTACGTGAACATTGTACCTTGAAAATGACATAGCTCATGTAGAAACCTTGGTCAGTGGTTAAAAGTCTGTGGAAAGTGAGCAAAAAACCATTATTGTGAGATCATTGCATCAATAACAGAGTAGCTGAATGGAAAATTGCAGGCTCTGAAAGTGGGTATCTTCCTTAGCAAATCATTTTCCTTTTTTTTTAATCCATAGATCTCGTTCGATCTATTTCAGTAGTTTGAAAAACAATAGGGGAAGACGTTACCGATAGTAAGTTTCAACCACGAATTGCTTTTATAAATCGTAACTGAAATTCATGCTTCGCTTAATTTCGGCGGAAGTTGCGAGACACGGCTGGACGAATTCCGTTCGTATTTTTGTCACCAAAGAGGGGAGTTCTGGTCATTTCTTTCCTATCGTCAAAATACTTCAATGGTTGAAATGAAGTAGTCAAGGAAAGATGTAAATTTTTTGTGCGAATTTCCACAGAGAAAAAATCATTCGCCTTGACCGGGATTCGAACCCGGATCCCTCGATTTCCGGCCGAGTGCTTTAGCCAGTTAAGCTACCGAGGCGTCCTCTTTAATCGAGGGATCCGGGTTCGAATCTCGGTCAAGGCGAATGATTTTTTCTCTGTGGAAATTCGCACATTTGTGCATTGCGGGTGACTCCGTAAAAGTGAAACTCCGTGGCTAGTCCCGGATAGCTTAAAATTTGTCATGTAAATTTTTATCACTTTAATTATTTTACGTTTATCGTCACGTCCGGGCTCATGTAAAGACTGAGGCAGCAAATGTGCTACAGATTATAAATTCTTGTTGTTAATACCCAATAAGTGTTTCCAATGAAACGCAATAATAAATGTTCGATATGTAATATGAAAATATAAACAAATGCAGTTAAAAGTAGTCGTGTTTAATGGTTCAATTAATTATAATGTTCAATTATACGTATTCATGCGCAAGTTTCTGACTTAAGATTAGCTTAATGACCTACCAATACTAATCAATATTCTAATAGTGAATATTTTGAAATACTTATTAATTCTAACTGAGTTTTACAGTAATTTTTTACAGTCATCACTTTGTTTATTATTTCAAGGTTACATTTCCGCACAATATCGTGGAATAAGTGAGCGAATTCAATATTGTTAGACTTACTGGATTTTTTGCTCTTTTAAGATTCAACCTACATTTGTGATCTATGTTTATATTTTAAAGGATAGTGACCTAACATTGCACATAATGGTTTAGGTGTGGAAATGCTGACTTGCGAAACGTACCGCCGCAGGTGTGTAAAATTGTTATTCTAGCCTCGCGTGGACCAAATTCACCGTGTCCGCTGCGAATTGAGCCGTAAGTTCCCGAAGCCGCCGAGAAATGTCCACCGGCGCACGCCGGAATCCAGTCGGCGGCAGAATTCCTCCTTCCTCGCCGGATGAATGGAATGATTTGTCTGGATCCTGGCTCGGCGAGCATTATCTTCTTTTCCAGCGTTCCGATTGGGCGGGACCGAAAATGAACCCTCTCATGTGTTTACGATCCATATCTCTTCGCGTGGTAACGGCTTCTCGACAGGGGTCACGACGATTCCGCCGGGACCGTTTCGGACCCGCGGCTCCATCGCAAAACTGTTGATAAACGCGACCAAAACGATGGGAGTGGTGTGATGCGAAGATCAGCGTCGCCTACGACGAGCGCCGAGAAGAAAATTGATACATCCCCCCATATTGAATCAATTCTGATAACCCATTTCGATGGTTTCCAAGATATGAATTCATTCAAATTATCGATGTAGGATTTTTTCTGTACGAATTCAATGTGTAAATTTACTTGCTATCGTAGGAGTTACCGTATAGGCGTGTCTGGTCTCTAGTGTTGAAACACCAATCTCGAAGAAAGGAGATAATGGGGATGTGGAACTTGAGAAATAAAGAAAAATATTTTGGGATTAGTTTAGGTGGATACTGTTAAATTTAAATAATAAGTCTTAAGTGGCTTACCTCTTGGTTCACTGCTTTATTAATGACGTCCGGTCCCTATCGACAACAAATAACAATCGAACCAAATTGAACACAAATAAATAAACATACTAAAATAATCCAAATTGAGTATTAAAAAAACAAATTAATTAACAATATATATACGTAAATAAAATACTTGACAGATAACCTTGTAAGCCATCTCAAGGATGTGCGACAGAAGGTCTACTTTAACGTTTCAACGCACAATCATACTGCTTCTTAATATTTTACGAGGCCGATCTTCGATTTGATCAAAATTTTTCTCCTGGAAAACTTACGAAAGGGTCATTAATCAAAGATCAAATCAATTCTTGAAATGTCAAAAATAATATGTCTGCACTATTTTTAGGGGAAAAATGTTTGAACTGAAATCAAGGCGAAATTCACCTATTTGATTCAATATGTTGCCCCGTGATGCTGGTTGAGGGTCAACAGATACTGGATCTGCATCATATAACCTCCGCAAGCATATTTTTTGTGTAAGCTGCTGTCTCATGGTATTGGCATGGTCCCTGGGTCGTAAGCTCTCGAGAAAATCATCGCAGTTGTTTATTATAATTAAGTTGGCTCATACGATCGAAATCAGTTTAGAAGTTATTTTTCTAAAAAAAGGACCTGACACTCACCTCCTAATTAGCCCAGTAATCGTCCATTTCAAGTGGACAGTATATTTGGATTCGTTTTTCAAGGTCTCGGTATGAGCATAATTAACAAATCGGAATTTTAAACCAATAATATGTTTTTGCTGTCCTCAATTTTTGTTCTTTCATTCTTTTATGACATTGCCCTTTAAAATTAGACCGCATACAGATTAATTGGTGTTTCTTAGTTAAAAGTTTTAATTATATAAATTCTCCGTGGAATCCGATGTCGGGCAAATAAAAATGCTCGCAAGAAATAAAAATTCTAACATGGAGAGGAGCACCCGCATTGTTCCAAGAGCGGGCTAAATGCATGCAATCTCTCCTGCATTTAATGTCTATAAGCTTTTCTCTAAGCCTAAAAATTGACCAGTCATTCATTTACCCTACTAAAAACGTGAAAAAACCAATCAGTTATTCATTTTTAAAATTAAGTCTACACATGTTTTAAATTTGGCTACAAAAAACACTGGGATTACGAAAACCTTATAATTTTATCTCCTAAAAGTTCTTGGTTTTCGACGACAAAATATCGCTATATAAGCGATATGTGACCAATGAAACGTTAAATTGGTTTCTTACGGCTTTTGATAATCTCATTTATAAAATTAATGTTACAATAATTATAGTAGAAATTATTTTAACAACCAATATGTTTTGCAGTACTAAACGATTATTTGTATTCTTAATTCATGCGGCGGTTCAGCGATTACTTGTTTTGGAATTTTACTTTGAAATTAATTAATTTAAAATATTACATAAGAAAAAAATAATATTACGGGCTTTAAATTCATTTAACTTACAGCTGTAATAAGTGTTTGATCATCTCCTATATCTGTGGAGTAGATATACCTTTGTCTTTCGATCCCTCAACGGGTCAATAACGGTATGATACGCCGAAGACAGAGAATTTCGACAGTATTCTTTTGTAACTAAAATATTTGGTAGTGAATGCTTTGACATCAGGTGAATGAAAAGGAGCGGCGATCATATCCTGGGCTGTGGATTGCTGAAAATTGCTACCAGGACAGGAACGATTATTCCACGACGTGAGGCGGCGAAACTTCAAACCCGAGGGGGCATTTTCAACGAAAGATTTATTAGTTTTTTTTTTTAGTTGAAGCTCGACGGACGGACGCACGGCGGTATGCCCCGCAGAATGCTTTACGACAGACAGGAAGATACCCCTCCGTTGGGTGGGAGATATATTATATCACTCCGGCGTCGCTATGGAAACTGAACTGGGCTACGTCGTGGGCTGTGACTCATCCTATCCCAACCCCAAATCCCTCCCTCCATATTGCATAAACAGGTGCCCGCACGGAGCCGGTGTGCGGTCGATGAGCGGAGGATAAGCTCTCGGGAGATCCCAAATGTATGCACAGCTTGGCACTCCAATAAGGAACACCCACATTGTGACGAGAGCGGGCTAAATGCGTTAAACCCTCCCAGCAGTTTGTGTCTTTGAGGAGAAACCTTCCTTTTAGACATGATCTATAACCTACCTTAATTTTAACATACTACATCTAATATGTATAAAAATGAAAATTTGTTTGTTCGTCCTCTATGCGTTCAAATAACATTCATCAGATTACGATGAAACTTTGGTGTGTTGTTGTGCGCGCGCCCGCGAAGGTTTTTGAATTATTAAATCCATAGTAGGTACAGTGGGTGGAGCGAGAGTCCTTTCAACAAATGAGTGTTGGCACGCGATCTTCTCCAACAGGCGAGGAACGATAAGCAATCAACGAAGCGGATCGTTTAACAAGACACAAGGTCAATCGCTTCACTTGTGTGGATTAAATCTGGAAAATCTATGCATTTCACACGGTCAATTATATATTGCTTCCTCGTGAGTGGGACAGCCGAAAAATTTATTTTTTTTGCTGAGGGCGGTAAGATCAAAACTATTGTACATCCCAAAACACATGAATATTTTTTTTATTTTTTATTTTATGCAGAAAAAATTATTCTGTCATTTATTTTGTACATGTAAATGTGCGCCCACTTAGAAAGAAATAGAGGCATTGCAACGCATGCTGAGCAGAGCTATTATATTATAAATTAAGACTTCTATTATTTAATAATGTGAAAATATATTTTGGTCATCATTCGTTTAATGCAGATATCTTTATTGGCTTAAATATGATGAAGATTAACGCTAAAATTTATTTCCCTAATGGCAGTGCGACTGTCTTTCTTCACATAACTTTTTACCACGTTTTCATTAGCTAGATTGTAGATCTCTTTCTGTATATATTTTACGTTCTTATTTATGCAAGATGTAAATATTGATGCTCTTATTTATGAATTAGATTTTGAATCTGTAGTAGTAGTCCTTGTACCCCTTGCATGTTGGTACGATTGATGATAGAATGTTTCTTGGTTAGCAGATTTTAATGGGCGCGATGCATGTGTGGTACGCTGGTTCCAATGTAGTTTCGGTGTTCTGCCGTATTATTGATGCATGCCTGGTGTGGATGCTCCCCCTGCCACACACCCTTTGGGTGGCTTGCAGGGTATGACGTAGATGTAGATGCATTAACCTTTGGAGTGCGGCATGACGTGATATCACGTCATGGTTATCCTACGCTGGTGTTGATGACGTTATATCGCGTCATATGTACCGTGAGTGTTGCAGATTTCACTAGGCGGCCTAGTGAAAGTCTCCTAGTGAAAGCTGGAAGACTCTCAGTACCCTTGACGTGATACTACGTCATCAGAACCTGCGTAAAAACAACCATGACGTGATATCACGTCAAGGGTACTGTCAGTGTTTCAGCATTCCCCAGGCAACCTTTACTAGGCCCCCCAGTGAAAGATGGGACACTCATGTGACGTGATATAACGTGATATGACGTCATCAGCACCAGCGTAAAGACAAGCATGACGTGATATCACGTCATGCCGCACTCAAAGGGTTAACTCGCCTTCTTGTCTGTCTGTTCGTTTGTCTGTTCGGTGCAAATTTTGCAATCAACTTTAAACTAACTTTCCGATGAGCTTGAAACTTGAAACTTTGAACATTCCGACTTGAAACTTTGAACATTACTCAGACCTGCATGGCAACGCAATGACATTCAAAAATAATATGAATATAATGGTAAATAATGATAATGAAAGTTTGCAACTGGTTTTTAGTCCGTTTTAGACGCGTGCCTTAAAAACGCTTTTGTTCTTAAATGATTCTATTGAATGATTCTATTGAATCTTCGCAATTTGACTTCAATTGTCGCTGTTATCTGCGATATATGAGTGATTGACTGAAATACGCGGTAAGGTACTAGAATATTATTTTTGGATGTCATAAGTACTTTTGCTACTTGTTTTGTCTTGATTTCCCCACTTAAATCATCGTTCAAAAACTTATATAATATACTGCATATTGGGAAATCTAATATATTTTCTCATACACTGCGCGAGTATTTAGTTTTATATAACTGACTTCCGGTTTTCGTCGGAGCACATTGTAGACTTATTGTGATGGATGTGGAAGCGTTGCCAAGGAGAAATTCTGCCGTTTACCTTGTTTACCATACATATGTTTCAATGTGCATCATTCTAAGGAATTTAACATCTATTGTTTACATTTTCAAAGAACTGCGGAACTGGCCGCGCCGTAACTTTAACGGAGTCAGCCGCTAGTGTTCGCACAATTATGTGAAATTCACGGAAGAAAACTCATTCGCCTGGGCTGGGAATCGAACCCAGACCCCTAGATTTCGCGCTTATCTTAATTAGTTAGAGCACTTGGCGGCGCGAAATCGAGGGACCTGGGCTCGATTCCCAGTCCAGGTGAATCATTTTTCCACTGTGAATTTCAAACAAATATGTTGTCTAATTTTTTTACCCTCATGATAATTACGTCCTTCCCTCAGATAGTTAAAAAAATCACGATAACAAATCGTGCGTAATAGCAATATGGGTTTTGTCAGTAAAACTACTGGCATTCGCGACGTTGTTAAAACTCGAGTTTTCACGTTTTGTCCTGTAATATTTTTCTATAGTTAATAATATAATAATAATAGTAATGTGTGAGGCAGCAATAAGCCTAAATTTACTCGTAACCACAAATTTTGTACATCTTAATAAAACATTACTTCGAATCATGGATTACTCCTTAAGATGGCTCTGGCCTCAGAGTCACTTATTTCAGATTTTCTGAAAATTAGTGTTTAGCATCTTTGAATTACATTTCATTGATGAAACTGATGAAACATTGATGAACTGAGATGAAAATAAAATCGAGTCTCCTGGATAGTCTAACAGTAATTGAGCCTTGAAGTTGGAAATTTTATAATGGACTCTAATGGAGATTGCTCACATTGCAGCGAAAAAACGTCAATTAGAACGACAAAGTGTGTTCGAGCTTTTAATTACAACTGTTTTTAAGAAACATAAAGTCCTGGGAAACTATAAAAATGAGAAGTTGGCTTTATTACTACCTATTTATTTTAAGTTAGGGTAGGTACGGAGGCTTCCGCGGTTATTTAATGACCGTATTCTCTTGGGGTTTTTTTGCCGCGTCGACAACAGTTTCGGCTGCCTTTCAGCTGGCTTCTTCAGGTCCTAAATGAAATGCAGATCATTTCCTGAACAGTATTAGTCAGGCGCGCGCTCATTGGCCCGACGGGAATTCGAAATCGATTGTTGAAAGAGCCGTTTAAACGTTGAAGCTAGCGGATAGCCGTCTTCTCTGTTAAGGTTCTCCGTGTTCTTCGCTATTACGATGGCTTCCCTTATTAGCCGAGGGTAATACTTATTTTCTCTGGCGATGATCTTACACCCTTTAATATTAATTACGTGGCCAGGTTCCGAAAATGCGTGCTCTGCGACTGCGGAAAGACGTAAATTTTTCTTTTCGGTTGCTCTTAGATGTTCTTCCAACCTGCATTTCAGGGATCTAGGTATTTGCCCGATGTACGATTTTCGACAGCTGCATGTTATTTCGTACACTCCTTCGTAAATATCCGATGGGAGACGATCTTTTTCATTTCGAAGGAGGTCAGAGGTCTTCTTGTCGTGTGCGTTCAGCGGCAATTGAGAGACGAGAAGCGCTTTCTCAACTGAAAATGAATAAATTCAATCATACATTGGTCGTCCAGCTTGCTCCAATTGTGGTTCTGTAGAGTTCAATGCTGCGTTGGAGCTTGTAGTAAATTATGAATTACTTTTCATCCAATTCAATTAATGTTAATTTTTCGTTACTTCATCATATCATTATGAAGGAATTTAACCTAGTCACTGCTAACGCCATTAATTCAATTTGTGAGGCCCTCAGTCCACATTTTGTGGAATTGGGGCACTTGAGGCTCTTTGTTGCTTGGAGCTGAATCTCGTGAAATTAGTTGGCGTGGTGGATTAATGTTGTCCTCTATGAACTCCTATGGAAAATGTTGAGCTACCTTACAGTATATGCCTTTTTAAGTCCAGTGATAATAGTTCAACTTCTTTGGCTATTATTGCAACGATAAAAATGCATTTGGAATCAATAGTTAGGTTACTTATGTCGTAAACGATGGTTTCAGACCTCACTCGATGGAATTCCCTGTTATCAAGGATAAAAGGATTAACTTTGCAATTCCACATTGTAAAAGATTTATTTACGACCGGTTTCGCCGCTGTCCAGCATCATCAGGTACAAAGACAAGTGGATAATATGTCTGTGTACCTGACGATGCTGCACTGTGGCGAAACCGGTCGTAAATAAATCTTTTACAATATGGAATTGCAAAGTTAATCCTTCTATCCCTGTTACTTATGACAGTCATTTGAGACCACTTCAGACTCTGTGTATTGATTCTTTGATCGTCGGCATTCCTCTTGCTGAATATGATGAATTTACTGGCAAAAATTGGTGAACATCTCAAGACAGTTTGAGCGAAATATCATTTCACCTGTAAATTAATGAATTTGGTCTCATTTTTAAAGAGAAAAATATCTGTTTCTTCCAGTGATACCAAAATATCAGCCCCTTAACGAACTACTTTCCGAGATTATTGAGGAATAATATCTGCCCTTTTACATGGGAAAATGGTAGGTTACGCACAACAGAGAGACCTAGTTTTAAAATTTAGGCATTTTTTTACTTCCTAGACCTCGTCAAAAATTAACAGGTTGTAGTTTTAACGTCTTGACTATTATCCATTATAAATCATATTGTCGCCACAGCAGTTTTTTCAGAATCACCAAACACCTTCCGTTGTGACGGAGTTTTAAACGTACCATTTGAAAATATGAGTCAAATTAAAGATTGATATAGATGTAAATACATATCTGATTACCTAGATCACCCATTACTTCTATGTCATGACTGCTCTATTACACACTAATATAATTAACGGCAAATAGGGTAAACGATACTATTAGTCTTGTCGACTGAAGGAGATACAAGACCTCAAGCTAACGTGCATAATCTAATTACCTGTTGATCTGTGAGGTTATGATAGGATTAGATATTCAAATTATTTACTACGTTCTTACTCCTTGCCACAGTAATATGTAGCTGATCATAAGATGATGTAAAACTCTGATTTAATGGTGGGGTAAGTCCTTGTAGGCTCTCGGAAAGTATTTTTTAGTCTAATCACTGTAACTTTATAAAGAATTTATTTTTATATCGTGATACGTTTCACCCAATCAGCATATTGTTTGCCGCTAGTATACGTGATCCGTACGACGAAGGTATGATAAAAGAATTAGAAGCGTGTGCAAAGGAGAAAGGAGAGGAGAAAGGAAAGGAGAAAGGAGAGATAGGTTTGTTAAAGGTCGTTATGATAATTGTATAAGTGTTACGAGTTTAATAGAAGAACTAGGATGGGAATTACTATCAGAACGCAGGTTAAAATATAGGTTAAACCTTTTAAGTAAATTCGAAACCGATTTGTTCTTAGATGACGTTAGATATACATTGAGAACCCCTGCGTATTATGCTAGGTTTGTTCAGATTAACAAGATTAGAGAGAGAAATAGAGAGAGAGATGTCGTACCGATAGATTTACAATGTAATTTTTCCCGCGTACTATAAGAGAGAACAATAGGCAGCGTAGCAAAGGGATAGGTAGGTGAAATATAGTAAGAGTAGTCTGTAGTGCATGGTGCATGTAATAACAACCAATAATCCCTTCCTTTTCATGTAGATACTAACCATATAGCTGCATGTGACCCTATTATCTAGCATGTCTCCCTTAAATATCCTACTTGTACGTCAATAGTGCATGTTTGGTGATCTTCACCCCCTGCCACACACCCTCGTGGTGGCTCGAAGGGTATTACGTAGATGTAGAAGAGTTAACATGTTATTCATGGTAAATTATTTCAATTCACTACCGGCCGTCAACAATTCCAAAATTAGTGTCATAATTACATTCCCCGAGGCTAAAGATTTTCGTACATTAGCCACTTCATTTTCGATGAATATTTTAGACTGGCACTAGTTTCTAATATTTAATCAAAACGATGATCATGTGTGGGTGTCCCTAATGTATCAGTCCATCAGTTCGTGCGCTGGAGGTTTGAAAAAAATCGAGACAAAATTCATCGACTGCGGCCGGTAAAATATCAAAGTGCTTCCCGAATGACGTCACACTTCCGGTATCCCCCCTCCCACTATCGCTGATGTAACGCTTCACTCAGTTTCGTCTGATCCCTTCCCCTTCCGGTGTCGGGTGGACTGTGACGAAGGAGGGCATCTCTCTTCCCTGATGTCATGAGTTCGGTATTTTTGAGAAGATAAGAAATATTTTACTCACGCCTTCATGTGGCCAACGCTATTAGGGACAGCTTCTCCATGGCGACAGGACTGTTGATTGAAGTCTTAAATTCCACGGAATCACTCACTGGGATGTTTTTCTTCCTCTCCTCGGCTTCATCACGTGGGTCGAATTCAAAACATGATCGGTGCGCGCTCAAGGAACTTCGGTGCAAATCAGCCTTCGTGGGATCGTCTTCCCTTGGTACCCGTGAATTTCCCTATCATATTCCGGGTCTCGACTCTTACTGATTCACTCACAGCATGACCTAGCTGGTACTAACTTCTGAAACGAACCGTCCATCCAGCGGCAACACCTGCCACGCATCTCCCCCGCGCCACTCCGACAATAGGGGCGACGATTTATAACACTCCCACCCCCTCAGGCGGGTTCGCGTCCAATCCACTAGGAGGAAAGAAATAGGGGGAGAAGTAAACAGGAGGGGGAAAAGCATGGGGAGGCTGCTCTCTACTGAGGGGTGATGACGGCCGGGAGGTAGATAGGGGGAGATTGAGCGTGAGATACTTCCATTTACACCCACCGGGAGGCGCGGCGAACCATTGGACTGCGCGGGAAAACGCTCGTTCACTCATTCGTGCTGACTTTAGGAGGGTCGTCCTTCTCTCATCGACGGTGCGACGGTGGGGAGGTAGAGTAGTGCATGCCGGGTAAGGAGTTTCTTGGTGGAGATGTGGAAGTGGAAGAATTCTCCTGTGGAGGTGGGTGAAGTGAGTGGGTAAGGGAAGGGTGTACACTTTGCAGCAACTCCCGGCCCGGACTGGGAAAAGGAGGGAATTAAAATGCGTCAGCTAGTCTGCGGGGGGGGGGGGGGGGAAGGTTGGTTCCCCGAGGCGGGAGAGGGTGCTACAGGGAGCGATGCTTGCCCCATTTTAGTTATTTATATTTTTTTTACTCCCGACGGCCTTGTGGTTGTCTCTCTCTCTCCCTCTATCTCTCTCTCTCTCCCTCTCTGGTGAGCTATCGATCGCATTTCGAAATGAACTAGCGGGAGAAATGTGGGTCTTGAGTTCGGCGTGCAGGTTTTGTACTGGATTTACCTGTGCAGGTGTTTACACGACCGCGGGTCCTTTCCAAATAATCACCCACGCTCGTTTGTTTTTTAATTGGCCTCGTGTGTTTGTTGCAATCGCTTGTGGCGTCACCTGCGGGGAGAACTTCAAGGAATCTTTTCCTACTGATTTAAAGTTCTTCCAAGATACTAGCAGAGTTGGCAGGTCTACCTCAGTCTACCAAGGTATTTGACGCATTTTCATGACCAAGTGAGGTAATTTGGTACCCCATTAATAATATAATATAAAAATTATAAAATTCAGTATTGATCCTTAATATCATGTTAATAATTTTTTATGAACATGATAATAAATATAGTGTCCACCTACTTGGTGAAAACCTAAATTTAATATCAAGTTTAAAAAGAAAGAGTAGAATAATTTTGTGCGAGTAGGAAACTGTTTCGATACTTTTGTTACCAAAGGGGTAATCTAGGTACCCAAAAGAAATTTTCTCCGAACAAATTATTGAAAATCATCCAGTACACTGCTAAAACACCGCCATTAACGATTAAGAATATTCGTTTTCAGCAATAACCAATATTTCATTTAACAGGTGTATAAAACAATATACCTACATTCCATTGAGAGACGTTCTGTGTAATAACTCTCAGAAATACCAGTACAATCAATGTATACGTACAAAAATTAATTAACCCTCTTTCTGAAATCAGTGATTGTTAAGAAATCATATTTATCTTACTGAACGCAAATGATGACTTATTTCAAAGGATGTACCTGCGAAAGTGTTTCGATATTTTTATTACCAACGAGGTAATCTGGTTACCGAAAAGGAATTTTCTCCGAAAGAAATATTAAAAATAAAAATTATCCCTTTATATTGAATTCTTAAATCATCCAAGAACAATTTCTAGGAAACATAACATCACCAAACACAATTCGAAGGTTCTGCGATTGAAAATTGTACCTGGGGTAATCCCGTTATTCCCGTCGGCAGAGTGAGGGTTTATAACTCAGACAATCAGTAAACAAGTCCAATGTCGATTGGGGAATAAAATCTTGTGACCGCAAAATCCATTATGGTGGCCTTTGTTTAAGTCATCCGCGCGTGAAAAGTTGTTTACTTTTAATTAATTTCTGATGACAAATCACTAACTTTCAACCGCGCTAAATCCTGGTCAGACTCTATTGCGTGCGAAGGCATGTACAATTAAAATTATTACAAGTAATAAAAAGTGATAAAAATATAAAAAATACGAAAAATAAATATATGGAAAATAAAAATTAGTAAATAAAGTAAAAAAGTATAATCAATTTTAAAATATAGAAAAATTAAAAAAAAAAAAGTAAAAAAGTATTTATTTGAAATACTATCGAATTTTAAATCATCATTTGATATAATTGTTTGATTAAGTTTCTCAAGGATTCAAATTTGAATAATTGATGCTGCTTTCAGTATTTAGCTGCATATGGTCCATTTTAAAATAACTTATTGTTGCGCTCCTATGACACCGACAACAGCCCTAAAGTAGCTAACGAGGCTCGTAAGGAGGTTGAATCGTCTCAGTAATGGAGCAACGGTTGGAAGAAGTTTATCTTGTACATATAAAAGATTAAAGGATGACGAACGAAATCTGATTCTGTTGACTACACTCTGGTGACGAAGAGCGGAGCGCTGAATTCTTTTGAGGTGGACAATATATAATAAATCCCGAAAGCGCTGTACTTTAGTCGAAGAATACATTTTAAAATGATTACCATTTAAGGTAGTCCGAGCGAGATAGTTCCCTATTCATAATGGAGACCATATACGTTTAATTATATACGTAAATTATACGTTAAAATTTCACCAGCTGTAGGACACATGAGTTAAACATCTCATTATTAGTGGTGCATTAATATTGTTTTAAATGACAGAAATGGTAAGTAATTAAATGAAAATATCTAAATAAGTCTTTAACTTGACTCATTTTTTTCACGCGGTGCGTTTGAAACTCCTGAAAACGGAAGGTTTTTTGTGATACCTGAGAACCTATTGAGGTGACAATGTGATTAATTTTCAAATATACTTGAGAAAACATACAAACTACACGCTGTTAGTTTTTTACGCCATCTGAGTGTTAGAAATTCCTCATTTTGTAAATCATCCCTCTCTGGAGTGCATACACGTACCATGTTCCATGTAAAAGGGCTGGTATTTTCTGGCAAAGTACTCCGAAAGTAATCTACATCTACATACTACCCCGCAAGCCGCCTCAAAAGGCGTTAGGACACCAGCCGTCAACAAAAAAATGTATGTAATGCGGTGTTGGATTGCATTTTTTATGTCAACCAAATATGATATATGTATTTTTCTTTAAAATGAGACCAAATTCGTTGATTTTTAGGTAAAATGATATTTCGCTCAAACTACCTTAAGGCATGCCAAGTATTGATACCAAATTAGAAACGTGGAATCCTAAAGTGGAAAAGAAGTGGAAAATATCATTCATTGAACCAAGAGAAATGGAAGAAATAAATATTTTTAAGATTGACAACCTTTCACCACTGATAAAAATGGGTAAGCGAAAGAAATATGAATTATGTCATAGGTTCACCCTAGCTGTCGGAACTCTAAGTATTGGTTCTTTCTGTTTGCGTGTGCTTTCCAGCCTTGCGTCTGTAGATTTATCTTTCTCATTACAGTGAATTCCTATCTCTCTTGCTACGTCATCTTCTCTGGGCACATCGGAACAAATCTTTTTTGTTGGCTACATTAGAGGGGCGCTACTATTTTTTTTGTGGAGGGAAAATCGTGACGACTGCGGCTTTAGATATCTATAACAGGAAAATAACGGAAACATCGTTATAATTAACTGATGTTAACTAAACTTTATGATAAAGTTTGAATGAATGACTTTGATGACAAAACTAAACTTTGAAATAAATGTTGGAATCATAATGGAGGATGTGACTGTTGAAAACTTTATGATCGTTTCTTAACTTATGAATATACCATTTAATTGTCCCTATGTAAATTTATAAGGATAGGGATACATTTATTGGCATGGCTGAAAGTGATATGACATTGAAGAGCTGTTGGAGCAATAAAAGATATGAGACGAGGTAGAGTGGATTTATGCCGTCTACCTTAGGATTGAATGATTTATGGTGACGATTTCTTTAATTAAATCACTGTTATAAGTGCATCGCATCAGCAGGATCTAACTAAACGCAACTCATATACCACATTGCGTCAAGAAAAACTTAAATTATGAAAATATAACAGTTTTAATCGAAACTGACCCTGGCCGCAACGTTACAAAGTCATTTTCAAGGTGACAATAGGTCATTGCAAGCCCTTTAAATACACAATATTGAGGGGTTAAGGGGAGAAGCGTACCTTAAAGGGAAAATGAGTGATTGCTTCTTTTTATTTCCTTTCACAAACATTTTGCGTTAAAACTTATACCATCGGATTTCAATTATCAATGTTTTTTCGATGATGGCCATCGATGTTCATCCCCCACCATAAGTTTGCTGAAATTTTCCCCATTTCCAAATGTATGCAAGGGAATTCAATTTTCTCTTACTTCCATTGACAAATTTGGGTTTATCTTAATGTTAAATTAGTCTTATTATTAAATTATTTTTTTTCATTCGCAAATAATTTGAATAAAGTTTTATTACCATCGGATTCTAACGATCGATGTTGTTTTCGATGATGGCCATCAATATTCACCAGTTAGCAGAAAACTCTCCCCATTTCTCTGTTTCCAAGTGTATGCACGGGAGTCGAAATTCCTTTTACTTTCATTGACAATTTGAATTAATCCGAAGAATGTTTATTCGATGATGACCATCGATGTTCATTCCCACCTCCATTTTGCTGAAAATTTCCCTACTTATCCATTTCCAAGTAATAAATAGATCGTAGATCAAGGTGTGTTACGTCAAAGAGGGGGAGAAGGGAAAGGTTGGGTCCGTAGAGGAGGAGATCCGTTCATTTAAACAAGGAAGATCATCAATATTTGAGTGCAAGAAAATTTTTCATTGTTCTAAATAGCCCACATTGAGTCCTTTGCACTGAGTGTGGTGGAATTTGTGTAAAATCACCCGTGTGACCTTCTGTCAATGGGTGGTTAGGAAATAAATTATATCCAGCAAAACTATTTGTATGTTCTTTTACCCGAATATAGATAGATCGCCCTATTTGGTCAATACCGCTGAACATTCAGAATTAATACAACTAAACATATATAAACCACTTTTATTGAGCATATTTATATCCTTCTATTCAAATTATAAATTATTTGAAGAGTATGATTGTAAAATAGAACCTATAATTTGTCTCGCATAAAATAATTAGTCACCGACATCCCATTTCTTTTATTTGTCATAACATTTGCTTCTGTGATTCACTGAGCAATATTTCTATGCAGAATAAAAGTATTCCCTTCATATGTCCAGCTGGTTCATCAATATCGTTTCAACTCAGCGGGTTTCTCCAATCGACAGTTTGAATTTTAGCTACTGTGCTTCTATTTTCCGTCTGTTTGGCCCAGATACGCTTCTGAATATGTAGAATGACTATCACTAAGCATATATACACCACTTTTTTCAAGCATATTTTTATCGTTCGAATTAAATTACAAATTTGTTCAAAAGTATGAATTATAAAAGGGAACTTTGAATTTTTCTACTCACATGCATGCCAATCACGCCGTTCCCTTCCGGGGTAGGCACAGTCAAAATATTTCACTCATAAATGCATATTTGTACACCTAACTCTGCTTCAATAATTTCCTCCATACTGACCTATCCTTGCAAACCTCTTTTGCCTCATTTTCCCCCATACTCTGTTTCATACACGCCCTCTTGTTTTTAAAACTCATCACATTCCTCCTCCTAAGAATTTCCTCTACCACATTCAACTACAACTTTCTCGGCCTACCTTGAAATGCACGAATTTTTCTCACAGATAATAATTAGCCACCGACATTCCATTTATTTTATTTACCATAGGATTTTCTCTAGTGATTCCCTGAACAATCTTCCTATTCATCAATAAAATATTGCCTTCACTGTCCAGCTAGTTCATCTATCTCTTCACTTCAGCGGATTGTTCCATTCGACAGTTTGAATTTCAGCTACAGTGTTTCTACTTTCCGTCTGTTTGGTACACATACACTGCCAAATATTTTGAATAAATACAACTAAGCATATGTACACGACATATTTCAAGCATAATTTATCCTGCGAATTAAATAATAAATTTGTAGAACTGTATGGATTGTGAAATGGAACTTTTCTCTAGGGAAATAATTAGCCGCCGACATTCCATTTCTTTTATTTGCCATAACATTTTCTACAGTGATTCCCTGAACAATCGTTTTCTTCAGAATTAAATTATTGCCATCATATATCCAGCTCCTTCATCTATATCGCTTCAACTCTGCGGATTGTTCCATTTCGACAGTTTGAATTCTAGCTAATGTGCTTCTATTTTCCTGCGCTGTGCGGTATGATTTGCTCATGGGGCAAGAAATGAACTCCTAATGATCCCGTTTGTTCCTTCCAACTCTGGAAATTTACTTAACCTCATATCCGTGCTCCTCTCTGTTTCCTTGTCCCAATGCTCAGTGCTCTCATAACCCAATCACACATTCCCCCTCGTCCGCGGGCAAATATCTCAATTCCCCCCCCGCCAACCCTGTTCCCGTCGTCCTGCGTCACCGCGTCTCTCGTCACTTCGTTGTCGCGTCGCACTCCCTCTCGCCTGGCTTACTTCCGCAATCTGCTCATTGCTGCGGAACTAATACTTTCCAAGCCTGTATCCACCTTCCTTTCTTTGACGGCTAAAGACTCATCAGTGAGCTCCATACGCCAGCTCTACAAAGTCCATCAGGGACTTAAACAATGCAAATATGAGATAATAGAGCGAAGTAGCTCTAGTAAATGAAGATAAGCGTATGGTCCTCGTGAACCCTCTATATTCCTGGTTCACATAGATAGTGAGACAAATTAAGTAAATAAAAACATCCAGAGACACGAATCCGACCAGCAATAAAATATAAATGTCACCGTGTACTCATATATGCTTAATTTTCTCAGAAGAAAGGAAATTTGACAAAAATACCGAGCTACTTGAGAAAAAAGTATGATTAAATTCATGTATTTGTAACCATTTGCGTGGCTGCGCATGACATTGTTTGTCCAAAGCTGTTTTTATAACCCTGTAAAAGAAATGTAAGGAAAACCATTTCATTTATTTGTGGATTTGATTGGAATAGAATAGAATATTAATTTGTAACAGGACAAGAAGTCGTATAGAACATGCAGTTGATACAGAAGAAGAAGCTCTGTGGTATGGAAAAATTTAAAGTCTATCTAGTCTAGAATTGTATGTGTCTATCTTCTGTGTTTGTTATATTGGGCCACTGTAAATTGGCAAGTATGCTGTATGTGGACAAATTAAGTAATTAAGTAAATAAATAAATAATAAATAAGTCTTGCTTAATAAAGATGAAAATAAAAGCCACTCCATATATTATTGCAATAGAAAATATTCGTAAAACAATGTGGAAAAAGAAGGAAAATTATCAAGTTTAACTTCTACAATAAGTGCGAAAATACAAGAACATTTTAAATGAAATTTAAATAACAATCTTTAAAAAAAACAATGTGGTCTCGAGGGAGAGTAGTGTGAACAGAAAAGCTAGATATGGATGAGATGGGCTACATTTCATGTCTGGGAATTAGAATGACCAACGGTAGGATTGAGCAGAAAATGAGTGAGCAGTTTGGAACTATTAACCACGTTATGCCATCCAAATAAAATCAGATGAATTAGAACGCTACAAATTGCTAGAAACCTCCAACTGAATTTATCGAAAGCTCATCATCAAAATACTGATACGGAGACTGCATGGAAGTGAAGGGACGAAAACAGAGGCTGAGCGGAGAAGACTGGAAGCAGATAGCATGTGGTGTTTTGAATAATTAGATCAATAGGACGAAGGAAATCAATGTAAAGGGAACTTAAGATGGACAGGAGGGAAAATAGTTAGATGACAAATCAATAATATAAACTGCAAACTTGGGGAATTTATTATTTTTGATACCATTCTCCTCATAATAGTGATTTTCAGTGGACCAATCTTATGATTGATGAAAAAATCAGTTGGGAATTTAAAAATTGGTTTCTTGATCAATTTATAATGAGGTTTTTCGACTTGCCCAGAAAGTTTTCGTCCGATACAAGTATTAGTTGTGAGAAAAATGTGATAAGGTTACAATGTATCTAAATAATTTTGTTTACATGAAAACAATACGTTTGAAGGTAATAATAACACCTGTTGAAAATTGCTTATGAATTTGCATATCGTATCTATATCGTATCTATATTTTAGCTGAAATCTGCCAATTTTGCTAGATAACCAATTTATTTTGAATTTTATCTTGCTCATTGCTAACATATCACGTATTTGGTGGAGTCTACGTTAAGTATTTGCAATGACCAGAACGGAAAGTTAAATAATTGAATGAAAATTTTACAATGATGGGTTTTTAAACTAATCTGTTCCTTTGGATGAACCCAGCGCGTTTCCATTATCTGAGGTGTACTGTATGCAGGTACTTATAATTCCATTACAAGTTTTATCATAACCATAATGATAAATTTATTTATTATTGTAGGTGTTTTACTCCTATAAAACACATTTTTGTGACTCTTTATTGGAAAAAAACCGCAAGAAAAAGAAATGTACAGTATTCACTCCACCAGGAAACTAAAAATTGTTCAGAAAATAATCAAGGAAAACAAGATCAATCAAGAAATGAGTATATTGCTTATTACATATTTGAGTCAAATCGAGGAAACTTGAGCTCTACGGCCTCTTATTAAATTCAAATGAAGAATAAATCTCCAATGGCCTTAATAATTGGCGCCACTCGTCAAAAGAAAGAAATTAAAGGGTTTCCTTGATGCAACACACTATAATCTTGTAGTCTTTAATTAAGGCTAAACTGATTAAAAAACCTAACGCGAGATAATGATGGCGTACAAATAATGAATAAATCTCCAATGGCCGTAATAATTGGCACCACTCGTCAAAAGAAAGAAATTCAAGTTTACAGTGTTGGTTTAACAAAAACGTCTGTTACCAACCACAGCCTCTCAACCAGAATACCCTCCTGTGATGGTTTACGGGAAAGTGACTTCCTCGCCAGTAACCAACACAGACACAGACACAGACACACCCCAAAAAAAGGATCCTTTGCAAGGGCTAATGGGACCCCGCTACATCTACATCTACGTAATACCCTGCCAGCCACCACGAGGCTGTGTGGCAGGGGGTGAAGATCACCAAACATGCACTATTGACATGCAACTAGGATATTTAATGGAGACATGCTAGATAATAGGGTCACATGCAGCTAGATGGTTAGTATCTAATAATAAGAAAGGGATTATTGGTTGTTATAACATGCATCATGCACTACAGACTATTCTAACTATATTTCACCTACCTATCCCTTTGCTACGCTGCCTATTGTTCTCTCTTATGGTACGCGGGAAAAATGACATTTTAAAAGTATTGGTACGACAATCTATCCCTAATCTTGTTAATATAATCAAACCTAGCATAATACGCAGCGGTTCTTAATATATATCTAACGTCATCTGTGAACAAATCGGTTTCGAATTTTCTTAAAAGGTTTAAACTAAACTTTAACCTGCGTTCTGATAGTAATTCCCATCCGAGTTCTTCTATTAAACTCGTTACACTTATACAGTTATCATAACGGCCTTTAACTAATCTAGCGGATCTCCTTTGCACGCGCTCTAATTCTGTTATCAAACCTTTCTCGTACGGACCCCATATCCTAGAGGCATATTCTAAATGAGGTCTGGCAAGTGTAAAATAGCTTCTTTCTCGCAATCTCTCATCGCATTTGCCTAGAATACTTTTTACAAATCCTAATCTACGGTTTGCTAAACTAGTTATTTCCCTGATGTGTTTCCCCCATGACATGTCTTCAGTGATGGTGGCGGCTAAGAATTCAATAGATTCTACGTTAGATATTTTCTTTTCTTTGATGCTATAATTAATCCGGGGAAAGCCATTCTTTTTCCAAAAGTTCATTATCGCGCATTTCTTCAAATTTAATTCTAGCTGCCAACTATCACACCAATCATCAATCGCATCTAAATCCTCAGCTAAAGACTGCCTATCCTCTTTATTTCTAATTTCCTTATACACTACTGCATTATCGGCAAAAAGACGGAGCTTGCTATTTTTTACTACTGAATTCAAGTCATTTACGTAGAGTAGAAATAAAATTGGGCTTATCACGCTTCCCTGGGGAACACCCGATGTAACTTTTACTTCGCTTGAGCTGACACCATCTAATACCACCCTCTGAACGCGTTCATGTAAGAAGTCTCCTATCCAGCCTACTATATTACTGTCTATTCCGTATGATGCTAACTTCGCGAGTAAAATACATGGGGATACCGCTAAGGATGCTTGGGGTTATAACCTGGGATTCTTCGCTCTTTTTTGAGCAAGATTCTGCCAGAAGTTGAGCCCATTTGTGTGTGTGAGTGAGTGATTTTGTGTGCTTGTGAGTGTGAATGTGTGAATAACCTGGCATTCTTAGTGGAGTCTCATTAGCCCTTCGAAGGATCCCAGGTTATAACCCCAAGCATCCTTAGCGGGGTCCCTATTGTGATGCCAGAACTGTTTCTTCCATGAATCTCGTGCAATCAAAGGTTTCCTTGATACAACACACTATAATCTTGTAGTCTTTAATTTAGGCTAAACTGCTTAAAATCAACTTCACGCGAGATAATGTTGGCGTACAAATAATGAATAAATCTCCAATGGCCTTAATAATTGGCACCACTCGTCAAGAAGAAAGAAATTAAAGTTTACTGTGTTCGTTTAACGAAAACGTCAGTGCCCAACTACTGCCTCTCAACCAGAATACCCTCCTGTGATGGTTAACGGGAAAGTGACTTCCTCGCCTGTGACCAACACAGACACACACACACACACCCCAAATAAAGGATCCTTCGCAAGGGCTAATGGGACCCCGCTAAGGATGCTTGGGGTTATGACCTGGGATCCTTCGAAGGGCTAATGAGACCCCACTAAGAAAGCCAGGTTATTCACACATTCACTCTCACAAACACTCAAAATCACTCACTCACACGCACAAATGGGCCCAACCTCTGGGAGAATCTTGCTCAAGAAGAGCATGGTCAAAATACACACACAAACACGGACGAGGGAGAGCGTCGGATACGCGAATTTCGGCCACAAAGTGGCCCTCGTCAGCGAACTGAAGGGAAAAAACAGTAGCAACACAAGGTTGAAAGTGTCAGTGTAATTTGTATTTTACTTATTTGGGTTGTTACGTAATGAGGTGGCTGAATTTATTCTTTATAATGTGAGCATGAGCAGCAGATACATAAAATCTAAAACGTGATTTCACAACAAATATTATGAAATAACTGAATTGTAAATAAATTTCCTGAAGGGAGAAAGAGCAGCAAAGATTTCAAGAAGCGAATAAATGAATAAAATGATCACTGATCAAGAATCACTGGAAAGAAAAATGTCTGAGAAGTTTTCTCTTAAATATTTACAGCGATGGACTCTCTTTTACTTGTATCAGCAAGTCATTCCACAACTTCGAGTCAACAACTGGGAAGGATTTTTGAAAGGTGGAAGTCCGGAACTTAGGGGGCATACAGAAAACACGGTCTTGTCTTTTTTACACATTCATACATTTACAGATAGGGGGAACATATCATATAAATACGGTGGGATCCCTTGTTTAAGGAGATTGAACGTAAAGCAAGCCATATTATTTTCTTCCCGATTTAATTTCAAGCCAGGATTCTAGAAAAAATTTCAAACATATGTCTTGTTTCGTAAATTCTTTTCTCTTTTCCATTATTATTCTGCTCTTTCCTCGGAAAGACGTCCATATATTTCACTGCCCATTTCTTTGGCCTTAAACGCGTAATATTTTCTTTCCTCTTTGCCGCTCCACCTAAAACTTCCAACTTAATACACTAAAAATTTGACTTATATTTCAGTCCACGTCATTTTTTAACCATTACTAGAATTTTTCAGCAAATTTGATTCATCCTTTGCCGTAATTAGGGGTTCTTCATATTTTTCTTATGCATGGATTATTATCCTCGTCTCTTACTCCAAAAGCCTTTAAATGAAGTGTCCTATCCTCATTATATAAGCCCCTAATACTCCAGTTTCCTCGAGCCAAATGAATTACCAACCTCGATTTCAAATGCTCTGCGCACAGCGTTTTCTCGGAAGACACTTAACTCTCTTGAATCTCCCACCGCTCGCTGAATGCCTTCGTAATTCTCTCCGCTAAAATCTCTCTTTTGACGATCATTCACGGAAAGCGGATGGAAACCCTCGGCTCACATTTCCTTGCACGATATCACCGCATCAAATATACTGGAAATTCATTGCTGTTACCATGGTACTGTATATCTTTTGACGTTCATCTTCCGGAAACAAGACGAAAAAATGATTCGGAACTCGTTAATTATGCAAGTAATCACTTTACGCTTACGGTAGTGGGAGCGAGATAGTTTCCTAGTCATAATAGAGTCCATATTCAACACTTACGTTTTAATTTTACCAACTGTGAGACGCGAATTAAATATTGGATTATTAATGGTGCAATAAAATAATTTCACGTGGCGGATATTTTAAGTAATCAAATGGAAATATCTAAATAAATCTTTAACTAGACTCATTTATTTCACGCAGTACGTTTGAAACACCATCAAAACGGAAGGTTTATTGTGATCCCGAAGAATTTACCGCAGTGACAATGTGATTAATTTTCAAAACTGGTTGAGAAAACACACAAACTACACACTGTTGATTATTTGACGAGATCTAAGTGTAGAAAATGCCTCATTTTTAACATGAGGTCTCTCTGGAGTGCATACACGTACCATTTCCCATATTGTTTTGGTATTTTTTGGCAAATATCTTGGAAAGTAATGTTGTAAGGGGTTTAATTTTTTATATCAACGGAAGGGTGATATATTTCTTGATTTCTTCGTAAAATGATATTTCGCTCAAATTACCCAAACTCTATTCCAAATTTTTTTTGGAGTGCTTCACCTCGCACCTATTAATCCCTTCCAAAATAAACGTGGAGTTTTAATCTTTATTTCAGATTGTTAAGATCCCTCTTTCATTTAATCGCATTTTGTGTTTATATTTTCACCTAAACTACTTAATGATGAATCGCGCCGAGGTACGCATGCCTGAATCCTTATTCTTCCAGCATTTCCCCTTTGTATTTTTTAGATTAAGATGTTTTATTTGACGTACTACCCACTGCGAGCCGTCACATGGACGTGTGGCAGCAGGTAGATTTATTCACTTTCAATTTCAATCTCAATACATGCCCATTTCAGCATTTAGT
Organism: Ceriagrion tenellum; assembly: GCA_963169105.1. Lineage (NCBI taxonomy): Eukaryota > Metazoa > Arthropoda > Insecta > Odonata > Coenagrionidae > Ceriagrion > Ceriagrion tenellum. Next base: position 44,030,385 of record OY720643.1, on the reverse strand, counting down.
TCCGGTCGGAAATCAGTTGTAGCTAGTAAGTGGTTCGAAAAACGGAAAATATCTGTTAAATTCTTACTATAAATAAAAAAATTCTCTTTTGTAAGTGAAATTTCTGATTGAACTGAAACCATGGCTGGGAAACAATTCTGTTAGATTTATCAATTAATTTGTTCCCCAAGGGAGGAATGACATTAAGTCATTTAGATTACTGAAATGAGTTCAGTGTGTTTCTCGGGTCATAGTTTAGGTGCGCATCTTTGGAGGCTCTTATCTAGTTTTTAATATTGCGGAAGCTCACATGGCTTCATTTAGATAGGGATCTTGGAGTCGCCTTTGGCAATATGCTGTCCGTGGGAAACTGCTGATTTGGGGTTCTATGAGGCGGCTGTTGGCGACCAATGAGATGGACACAGGGTGGTCACATAGGGACGCCAAGCCATGGTTTCTGGGTCACGAGGAAGAAGCAGATGAGCGGCAGTCTAGAGAAGGCGAGTTTGAGATGATGTTGTCAACGTAGTGATTGTGTATGGTTGCGAAGAATAAAAGCTTCTTTCCGAAGTGTCGTTCCCTTAATTAACCCTCGACGGAACCTGAAGGGGACCGCTCCCACTTTTTATGCATAAAAAAAGGGAAATTATGAACTCTTTTCATACTTTTTATAAATACAAAAGTAAATCACCTGCCATATGCAATTTACATTTAAATTTAAAATATAAGTTAAACAGTGCAGTTTATTTTAGTTCATCCATTTATTTCGAGTACGAATAAAGATACCGAATCACGCGAGGACCAAATGATCCTCCGCTGTTATCTTTAGAAAATGCATTATTCCTGTGACCTTGAATTGGAAACTTGAAACTAGAGTGAATTGATGAGCCTCTCCGTTTTACAGATTTGATGTGGTAGCATTAGTAATGAACGGTAACTCATGTCTTTTGCTTTTATGCTTAATTATGCGAGAGTTGAATTAGCTTTAGGTAAATATTCACTCACAGAAGAGTGATCAATGAGTGTGTCTCACATTTTATGAGCACGTTAATGACGATGGCCACTGCGATCTATTTACATCGATTAAAACTAACTTGGTCAACCAATTACGATGAAAATTTCAGATGATACTAACGCTGCCAAGCTACAAATGGATGGAAGAATTCAAGCGTTTAGAGAGAGACAGGACCAGAAAAACAGATTTGAATTTGAGGGATTTGAAAACTGTTATATTTTAGTCATGACATGATGTGACCTTTCTGACGCCTGAGGCTAGCTGTGGCTAAAGGATACAAATCCGGTGTGGCTAGTCCATAATTGTAGCTCTCCATATGCACTTTCCAAATCACCTGCCATCTGCTGGCATGCAATATGATTACCTTGCGATTATCTTGCTATCAAAAGGATTACAACTCGTTCAGTGTTTCAACCGACGCATATAAAGGAGAAATTTGAAGGACGCGGGAGTTCTCTCAGATTCGGGAACAATAAATTAGAATAGAATAGAGTAGAGCTTTATTGCTCTAGGACTGGTGTCCTATGGAACAATATACAATGTCTCACTTAATATTTTGGTACTCTTACGAATAAATAAATAAGGCGAGATCGGACAATACTTTAGAAACTATTACATTAAAAGAAATATAAGTGTCCGCAGATAGCTAGATAGAATATCGGAATGTTGATTTACATAACTAATTTACATAAATTTGGATATATATGTTCTCATTCAAAGGTATACATACATGCTCTAATAAAATATACAAATATACATTCGTACAAAAATACATATACACTTGTACAATATACACTTGCACAAAAACTATAAATATGCGCATAATTACACATCGGAAAATGGCTTAGACGACATTTCCCATTAAGGTTTGTACAAGACATTATTTACAAAGATTTTTATACAAGTGAGCTGACATGAGCCTTTTAAACTGATATGTATTTTTTGCATTGACAATTTGATCAGGGATATCATTCCAAATTCTCATTGCAGTATTAAAAGATGATTGCTGGAATGAGTTTGTTCTACATTTAGGTATTTTGAAGCGTCTTCATGCCCTAACAACCCTGTAGGGTTGTTTATGTCGTGAGTACAGAGATTAGGTAGCTATATTTATGTGAGTATTAAATATGATTTGAGAGTGATAAGTTTTTTTGAGAGACAATGGGTTTCTGAGGAACACAACTGAAAGTAAAAATAGAGGGAAAAGTCCACAGAGTAAGACCCAGGAATAAGACCAAGGACCAAATCAATAGGTAAGGCACTTTGGAAGAGTTACCATGAGATAGCAACTAGCATTAAATAGAGCGGAGAGCTGCAGTCGCCCAGTCTTTGGATTGAAGGACCAATGATGAGGTTTTTTTTTAAATTTCTTCTACACTTTCATTAATTCTGCCGAGTATTCATTTACAGACGAATTATCGACGAGTGTATCTCATGTTTAATAAGCTCGTTAATGACAAATATCAATTAGTTTGATTTATATCAATTAATAATTAGCTTGATTAATCAATTAAATTAATTAATAAATCATGCAGTTTTTTGCCACTATTGCCAATGGAATCTGAACGCCATGTTTTTAATATGATAAGCGTTCACCCGCATAATATCTGTTTCCACGACTTTGGTATTGCCTTTTTGTGTGTACTCAGCGGTGAAGTGTGTTCGCCGTCGCCGAAATTCCGTTCAACATGGTCGGGCGCAGAATTTCAAGCTGATTCTGACACGATATATGATGCTGCTAGCAGAGAGATTTTCTGGTATATTTTGACGTGTAACTACTTCGTCACATGACGAGTGACAACTTTGAAAGTCGAAAAATATTGACAGTCCTGGAAAAAAATTGATCTCCGTTTTAGTCATGTCCTTGAGCGCATTGAATTCTCTTTTAATACTCACAGAACGTTCGCCCCCTACATGTCATTGTTAAAGTAGAATATTTCCGCATCAAACACCATTTTCATTCCTAATTAATGCTTCTTATGGAGGATTTAATTGGTTTATAATGACCAGGGTTGAAATTCGCTATGAAAAAATCATTTGACTTGACCGAAATTCAAACCCGTATCTCCCAATTGCCGGTCAGGTGTGTTAGCCAGTTATACAACCAAGCCATCTACCTTCAAGGTGAATTTCGAGGGGGGTTTATGCGAACTAGTTTTTTCATAGCGAATTTCAACCCTGGTGTATATGCACCCGTGCGAGTGACTTCGTACCACATCATTTTGTTAAATGCAATGTTTGGAAATTTGGTTCATAATGACTTGGCCACATGAAACCCAGAATTGGCTACAATCTTTCAAGGAACTGGAGAGTCATTCTGTTGCAGTCTTCCTCACATTTACCTTTGGAGTATCATTCCATTTTGGTATAATGTCCTGGTATAAAGGGAATCAGATGTTCCATAAATAGCCTCGGTTCCTGAAGCCATATACCGATGTTTCACGAAATACGGGCATCTTAGGCCATGAGATAATAGCATCACTGAAATGGCACCAATAATTTTGGTTTTGGCAGTTTTATTTGTAATTCCAACCAGGAATTGCCGCGAGAATTCTGTTCTGCGGTAGCAAATCGTATTTTTTGTATTTGATGAATTGTATATTTTTCAAATTTTATTGAAACAAAAATGGCTCATAATATTTGAAATGCTCAATTATCAACGCCTTCAAATTTCTTCAAACTGTATAATCGTTATTTTCTCCAGCCTTTTTGACGTCGTTTGAGCCAAAATAAATCCTTGGATATACCTGGTCATTTGATGAGATGGACGACTCAACGTAGGTACCTATACATGATTCCCCAGAGATTTAATAAGGGAACCCTGGTGATTTTTCTAGTATTTTTAATTATTGTGGTTGAGAGAATTTTAAAATTTAAAGTTATAGTGTCCGTAATTAACACGTTTAGACTAAAATTAAAAAAGAAACCATATCAGTGAGTGTAATTTAAGGTGACAGAAGAGAAAACACCGAATCACTAATTAGGAGTACGATGAAATAATGTCTCACCTTGTACGGTCGGATTCAAATGTATTGCAAAGAATCGAGCGGCGCCACTTACGCTTCTCAAGGAAATTGAGTTTCACTTACGGCGCTGTTATTCTTTGCTACGCAACGCTATCTATTCATCTGTTTATTTGCACGTATTCAAATGGTAATAGTTGAGCAATTGCCTATTTTGTGCTAATTTGTTATTACACTTTCGTTTTGGTTTGGATTCACGATTTGAGCATGGATAATTATTATTTATTAATCACAATTGTTACTCTAAATGATACATTACGTAGTATTTGCCGTAGGTATATTGTATGCCAGGAACGATCTGTGTTTAATAATAAAGTTTGGTATTTCCATTAATCAATACGTCGCAGCATGTCATTGTTATTCGAGATGATCATACTGTGTAATAACAAGTTAGCACAAAACAAGCAATTGCTCAACTGTTACAATTTAAATACGTGCAAATAAACAGCTGAATAGATAGCGTTGCGTAGCAAAGAATAACAGCGCCGTAAGTGAAACTCAATTTCCTTGAGAAGCGTAAGCGGCTCGATTATTTGCAATACATTTGAATCCGACCGTACAAGGTGAGACATTATTTCACCGTACTCCTAATTAGTGATTCGGTGTTTTCTCTTCTGCCACCTTAAATTACACTCACTGATATGGTATCATTTTAAATTTGAGTCTAAACGTGTTAATTACGGACACTATAACTTTAAATTTTAAAATTCTCTCAACCACAATTATTAAAAATACTAGAATAATTCACCAGATAGGGCTCGATTCTTTGCAATACATTTTAATCCGACTGTACATTCCACTCTTTATTACTTTTATCGACCGTGGTATCGACATACATTGCCATTTTCAAGCACGTAGAAAATGACATGCACGTCGGAATCATAGTCGTTAAAAATAAAAAAAGTGTGAAATGTACAAAGTGAGAAATTATTTCATGTGACGCGTTTCCACAAAGTTAAGCCACAAAGTTAAACTGTAACTTATATTCGGGGTAGGATCTTCAGAACTTCGAGCGTCGAAAGGTAAATGAACCTTTGAAAAGGGTTTTTCCTCAGTTTTTCCCCATAATACATTTAAATTTGACGTGTACAGGCGTATAACACAAAAATGTGTACTCGCGAATATTACAAAAATTTCCTATTTTAATTTCAATGATGCAGCCTGCTGCAAGACATTCACCATTATTAAAAGTAAACAGTAGCCGCAGGAGGTGCTTGTATTAAGAAAAAAACCAAACTGAACATTGGTGAAGTTAAAAAATTTGCAAGTATTAACGGGAAATACGCCTAAAAGGATGTTAACTGCTTCTGATTTTCGAAGAAATCAATTTTTAATTTTTATCCGCCTTGTGTCGGACTGCTTTTGCATTGACTGTGTGAGTTATATGTTTTTGATTATTTCCTTTTATCCATTTGTTGAACCTTCTTCCTTTAATCAGCCATATATTAAATGAATATCTTCTCTCACAATAATATTTCATTCAAGTTCATATGCATGTGAGTCTACGTTCGGTATGCTGTACAACTATTGTTACAAAAAAAATTGAATCGCTATTTCATATCATATTCCGCACGAATTTGGCTACATTGCAAAAGTGAGCTAAATTCAAACACATATGACAAGTTTACTAATACAAGGAATTTTTAAATGAAACAATAGGAAATAAAGACTAGCGGCCTGTGAGACCGCTTGTACGTATCAATGCTAGAAGAAAGAGTTTCTTTAGTTTTTTGGGAAATGCTTATATAATTAGTGCTTATATTTTATGAACTTAGGAGATAAATTATCTATGAGTAATTATCAAATTACTGCTTAAGCACTGATAAACGTTATCCAAAAACGATTACCATAAAGAAGTACTCTGTGCAAGTCTAAGGATTTTATCCCTGGACTCTCCAGTTCGAATACTGTGTGTGGATGTGATGTTTGTAGCTCAAGTTTTGTAGTGTTTGTGCAAGAAGACACATTTGCAATTACATACCAAATACCTCATTTCATTTCGCCACGTACGCGTTTGTATGTGGTGTAATTTCATACCAGGTCTGAAATATTTGATTTGCGCAAAACAAATAGCTAGTTAAATTTCGCCCGTCATGGTTTTGGTTGTTTCCATAATTATTTTTTAGTTAAATTCTCATCTGTGTTAATTAATTCTTTCCTAATGAATTTTTAATTCTCAAATCTTTCCTAAATCTTTCTTAACTATTTTATTCCTCCGTTTTGGTTATTTCATTTACATCCTAAATCGTTTCTCGTTTAACATCCCTCACAATTTTTGCTTTTCATTTAGTTTTTATTTATTAAAAATCCTGCTTTTCAATGCCTTTCCATCAATGGTTACTATTACAGTAACTATATAAATCTGGAAAGTTTGCCATTTGCTAAAACGTTTCCTTTGGACTGCAATGATTCGCTAAAAGTTCGCTAAAAAGCAAGATTTGCTAAAAAAAATGCTGGTTAAGTTTCGCCCGTCATGATTTTTCTCTTTCCTTAATCGTTTTCATGTTGGATGCTCCTCAATCATTTTTGCTTCCTTAATCTTTACAAAAGCTTTCTAAACCATTTAATTACTCCGTTTTGATTATTTCACATACTTTCTCTATCGTCTCTCGTTTAACGTCCTTCATAATTTTTCCTTTGCATTCAGTTTTCATTGATAAAAATCCGGTTTTTGGTTCCTCTCTATCAAGAGTTACTATTACAATAACTGTATAAATCTGGAATGTACGTCATTTTCTAAAACGTTTGCTTTGATCTTCTGCAAAGAGAGCTCGATTGAATTTTATTTGCGTCGAAATCAAATCAACCCCTATCTTCGATGAAGCATATCTAGGCAAGCAATTGCAAAATTTAATTCCACTAATGGATCCGAAAAGCCATAAACTACAGTGCGTCATGTTCTTTTCTTGAGCAATGTGTTTGACCTGCGTGCATGGAAAAAAAAACTAAATTACCTTTAATCTGAGTTCCTCCGTCGCATTTTGCTATAAATTACGTGCCCAACCCACTTTAGGTGATTGATCTCCCTAGACCGCCGTCACAGCTGAGAAATCGTTCAAACAAGAATCTCCTCTCTTTTGTCAGCCCAATATTATTTGAAAGGTTTTTTTTTTCTTTTCAATCTCCCCGCCCCCTCTTTCTGAGCATTTTCTAAAATGCTAACAGAATTTGTCAGATTATATAAGAAAATTAAAAAAGAGGGAAAAAATAGGAGTCCCCAACTTTCAATTTGTTTGAGCAATGAATTATCAAACAAAAACCAATAGTGCAATTTTTTATGGAGTCAGATGACATCGGATCGAAGATGAAACAGCCATCTTTACGCATTCTTCACTCCTAAAAAGGTGAATGTATCATCCAGATGGGAGTCAAATCTCATTAGATACATGTAAATGTATAAAATACTTATAGTAATTTTACGGTTTGCTACCGTATTTGGTAATTCAGTCAAATATTTTTTATTCACTTCAAATCTTATCAACCCAGTAGTTTTATACCTATCGAAGAATATAGTAAACAAGGGTGGGAATTACTTAAAAGTCCTGTAGCCTTTAAGAAACCTGCAAGTAATATAATGATGGAGTTATTCGGAATCATAAATTTCTCCACTCTTGAGACCTCTGTAAGCAAATTTATTTATTTATTTTCACTGCCCCAAATACAGCACATTAGGCCATTTTACGTCGGGTGAACAACAGTAACAACGAACGAGACACAGAAACCCATGTCTTGGGCAGTTAATATTCTATCCAGGCGGGACTCGAACCCGCGACCCTCGGGCTAGCAGGCGAGGACTTTACCCCGCCGCCACCGGGGCCGACAAATTACATTATTATTATTATACGTGGACCCCAGAAGTCAAGGGGTCTAAGTGACATTTTTGAAAAAAATAAGTTAGGTACAGGAATGGGATGTAAAAATATTAATCTTTTAGGTGGTAAAGGGATCCAAGTGATTTTCTTGACAGGTGCTGCTATCTAAGGTTTTGCCTATTAACTACTTAGTGGGTTGTACCAAACCATTTCAACTTTGACTTAAGTTTTCTCCAAACAATGGTTTTGTTACTTAAACCCCTTGACTTCTGGGTTCCTCATATACGTTAGTTTTTTTGATGAATTAGCTCAGGAGTACCGAATTCAAGCCAATAGTCATTTAATTTAGCATATAATGAGAATTTATCCATATAGCTGAGACCCTTCACCATCATTTCACCAGTTGTCTCAAAGTCTTCTCTTTTTTGTATTTTCGTATTACACACTGTTCTATGCACTTCGCATTGCTGTGAAGTTTCATCAAATGAAGTAACCTTTGGATGGATGGAAGGATGTGCGGTTAAAGTTTATATTTTGAGATCAAGTGTGCACCTTCTGTCTACTCATATTCTTCTTATTTCAAGAAGAATCTTTTGAATCTTCTTATTAGTGTCTCTACTGTGTAAACTAATTTAAAATTAAATGAATAATTGGGTTCATCTGGTCTCTGAATAAGTTAATATCAACTTAGAGAATATTCGGGGTATATTCTATTTTCAGAATTCTGAAATTCCAATGAAGTACATCCTGGAGCCTCTGAAAATAAAAACAGTCGGTGGACCGTATTCCTAGAATGGCGGAAGATGACGAATTCCTGTACTTCCCCATCTTCCGGAGGTTCTGTGTTTAACGGTAAGCTAAGAAACTTCATTTCAAGGCTAAATATTAATTTAAAAAAATTCGTTGTTTCTGAGCTTCAAGAACTTTCTTTTTGTTCAATGAAAGCGTTTCCTGCCTCTTGATCAAAGAAAATGTTCCAGAAATTAATTAGAAATGTGAGAACTCATCCAGCATCTTTTGAAGTCTTTATGAGAGACAGATTCAATAATATGGCTTAATAAAGAGATTGGAAAAATGCTTATTAAAATGTTCTCATCTCGTTTTCATCTTCCTCCTTCTATCACGTCCTAAACACTGTGAATCTCGATCTCAGAAAAGCAATTTTGAGCCGACCTTTCTGGATTTTTTGTCATGAACTTTGCACCAGCAGTTATTTCTAAATTTCTTCTCCGCGACCTTTTTAAAAATAACTCCATTGTTTTTTACAGTGGATTTATGGTGCATCAAATATCGTACAGCCGATTTTAATGATACTTATCAATTATTTTCCATAATTTTTTCATTCCTGACAGCTGATTTTTATGGTGACCTTACGTTAAGTTTTTCATGATTAGTAAAGAGCCAAATCATTGACATGACTAAAAAGAGAGAACACTTAGTATTTTCCTCACTTTAAACTTTAATTCCCGACCCAGGTTTCGACTGCCTTGCAATCATTTTCAAGGAAAATTGAAACCTTGAAAATGATTACAAGGCAGTCGAAACCTGGGTCGGGAATTAGTTTTAAGTGTGGAAAATACTAAGAGTTCTCTCTTTTTAGTCATGTCGATAGAGTCACTCCACAAAGTTACGCCTTCATCGATTAAGTTTAGCCAAATCATTGTTAGTGGGAGTAATCTATGTAAAGAAAGTGTGTCTTTGAAGATCAGAAATTGATTTTAGACGTGGCATCTTACCCTGGAAGCCTTATGCAATGATATTATACTCATAATGGTAGGGTTTGAAATCAAAATGGCTTTTCGTATAATATTGTAATTGTTTTTTGTAGAAGAGTAGGCATTTTAAATTAAGAAAGAAAGAAAAAAACATTTATTGTTCTGGAAAAAAATCCGTAAGAACAAAAATAATAGTGATAACAGTTTGCAGACGAAATAATTATTACAAAGAAATTGACGATTCTATCACAGCACAAAGACTTATGTGTTCAATACTTTACAAAAAAACAAAATTTTACAATAACATAGAAACCATAATTACATGATGAACAAATTTGACAAAAAAGTAAGTAAATTATGTTATTCCCGGGAAAATAATTATGCTATTATGAAGAAAAACACTTAGAAATATTTTTCACTTAACTTTTTTTAAACAGCTGGACAATTATAATTTATCAATTTATTTCCTGAGGCATTGCACATTCAGTTGATAGCGTCAACCTATGGAGATAGCTGTAGCCAAATTAATGCTACAAGTGCTCACTTATTAGTCACGTTGGTAGCCATATCCAAGGCTGGGCTACATTTAAGAAAATATTTTAAGGAATGATATTTGCAAATAGGGAGTGGTTTTGTTTTCAATTGATTCCAGGAGATTATCGTTTGTGCAATTCAGATTTGGTAAATTATGGATTCAATTTCGTTTCAACACGAGGACCGTACTACTTCAATATGCGCACATCGCCTTTAACTTGAAAAAACATCATGAAATCTACAAATTTTATTTACTTCGTTGGCGTTTTTTTAAATATGAATGTAAAATAAATGATTCGTCCTGCAGAGCAAGTTTGCGAATGTCTTCCTTGCCTCTAATATATTTGCAATACGTATTGAAAATGTGGAACCTTTAAATTTTATCTCTCTGCTGAAACGAATAGGAATTTTATATGAAACGCTTTATTTTTCCATAAATGGTCTCTAAGAATGGGTATCTCACTTCTCAGGACTTTTTAGGTGTGACTTATATTTTTTAATGGCTGATTTCGAGACGAGTATTATCCGAGTAATGTGCCCAGGGGCCGCGCGACATAAACCGATAGAAAAAAGGCACCCGAAGTTCCATCACTTCAAAATTCATTCGACCCCGCCCCCTTTTCCGTCCCCAGGGAACCTCCGCAAAAATATATATTTTTTTCGCACCGCACATCTAAAACCATGAAATGACGCAGTGGGGTCTCCTAAGGCGCGCCGTGTGTTAAGGTCTTTATCGTCGAGCTCGAACGTCGGCAGTTCCGCGCACGGAATACCAACCTGGTCGAAAATCCCAGCGAGGCTCGTAAATTCTTGTAGAAATCAAAATTTCATTGCCCCAGAATCTGATGCGTCACGTACGCTCTCATTGCATCAGCGGTATTGGGGAGAGGGCTGTATTGTGTGGGCTGGATTCATTTCTGGTTACATGGAGACCTTTCTTTTGCCCGAGTGACTTCATTTTATTTTCGTTGCAGTTTATTTCCTTTCTAAAAAGCTTGTCCCCGAATTGTTCAGTTTATGTTTCTTCATAACTCCATTGCCTGAAAATATCACTATTATCCCGCTCGTAGAATCCTATGCGCTTTTTAGTCTCCATTGCTTTTAGTAACTAACATAACTAACATGCATCAGAAAGATATTGCGGCGTACGTGAATAAAACAGCGATTGACAGCGTAAATTTCGGGTAGTATGCATCGGAAATATGCGGAGTCATTTTTTCAGTAGCTTCAATTCCATCTTTATAAACAAACGAGTAAATGGGTGCTTGCAATGTGCAAGCAGGTGGGGAAGTGTTATATGATTATACTCTTTAAATAAGGAAAAAAAAACAATGGAAGCTCTCAAGTCTGCGTGCTACATGCAAGCAAAGCAAAGTATAATTCTCGAAAATGAAATAAGCGCCCCATGAGATAAGATAAGATAAAGTTTATTTACTCTGGGACCATATAATCCCATGGAGCACAAGTACATGGCATTTACATTTATTTATATTTTAAGCTGCTGATAAGATTTACAAACAACGTAAATTAATAAAGTAATTGCTACATAATAACATGCAGGAGACATAATATTAGAGGTTGGTATTGTCTATGGAAAAATTACATAAAAAGATGAAAGGCATAAAACTTACAATGCTTTGTATAAACAGCCACTAATATTGCACAATTTACAAAAAAATAAAGCAAAGAAATAAGTAAATGTTACATTTTATATACTAATATTTAGAACATAAATACTCTTTCAGAGATTTCTTGAATGCAAACACTGATGTCAACGTCTTAATATTCTGAGGAAGAGAATTCCACAATTTACACGATGATACATAAAATTCATCAAGCACACATCACATGAGGTATGGGTACCAGACTGTTCTAGTACAAACATTTATTGTATGTCATCCGGTTATTAACGACTTTTCAAAATACTATAATCAGTATACCGAAACGAACGTTGAACCACTGGAAGATCATCAAAACCTCATTTGACGGCATATAAGACGCTCTTCTACGCTAGATATTTCATTTCAGTACGGCATATTTAATAAGAGCTCACATGAAGATTTTACTTTATAAATGACATCGGAATCGAGATTTTTAATATTAGTACTAATTTTCCTATTCAATTTTTCTCTTCTAATCTTCTACATGAACTGCATGTTTTCTTAATGAAAACTGCAATATCATGAAGATTGGTTGGTTGAAATTGGTTATCAAAGCTACGGTAGAGGCCAGGAAAAATTTGAAGAAATTATACGCAGTACTTAGTAGTGCGAAAAATGGTACAAAGAAGACTAAATAACATGCACTTAGTGTACCTAACAAATATATGTACAGCTATCGATTGCAATAACTCGAAGCCTAAACGATTTTTTGAACTTTTACACAATATGGACTCATAAAGCTAACCCTCCCCTGAAACTGGCCCTTCTCGCTGAGTTCCAAACCTCGAATCGACACTCGTCCCGGCGACAATGGAGAAATATACCCATAGCAAAGAAAGTGAAAAAATTCCTAAAATCCCAGATAAAAGTTTAAAAATATCAGTTTTACGGTAGATAGGAAAGAATCGATTGCAAGAATAAGATTTTTCAAACATTCAGTCTCATATCTGTGAAAGAATCAGTCTTGTAGCTCAATTATTTCATATTTCAATGAACGAAAGATAAAAGGTCTACACTAAAATTTTTCATTTTTCCCATATAATCCCATGTAAAGCTATCGATTGCAATAAATCAAAGCCTAATCGACTTTTTTAACTTTTTCGATTTTTTCCCTACTCGACACATGATTCTAACTCCACCCTGAAAATTTCACCCACCTAGCTCGTTTAGAAATGCCCTAACAGTTTTGACGATTCAGTCAGTTTTGTAGCTTTATATATATAAAAAAAAATGTATATTATAAAATAATGGGCAAAACTGAAATGGAAATTTTGCGATTTTACTTGAATCAATCAGCACAGGGTTTAGGGAAAGATTTGAAAAATATTTTATTTGGAGAGCAATTCTTTGTGGAGCAGAAACATGGACAATCAGGGAGAAAGAGGAGGAATATCTAAAGGGTTTTGAAATGTGGCAATGGAGAGGAATGGAAAGATTATAATTGGAGTGATAGGTATGGCGAGAAACGGAAAAATCTTGGCAAGGATAATTGAGAAAAGGAATATTTTAAGACCAATAAGAAAGAGGAAGGCGAACTGCATGGGACACGTCCTGAGGAAAGATTGTCCGCTGAAAAGAATATTAGAAGGAAAGATCGGGGGAATGAGAGAAAGAGGAAGACGGAGAAATTATATGTTGACGGATGCAACGAATGGGAGGAGTTACGCAGAGCTGAGGGAAGAAGCACAGGATAGACGAGGATCGAGGTAGCAGTACAGTTGTAACCTATCTGAGGACAGATTCACCTCAGAAGAGCACCTTAATCAATCCTGTTTTTTTTAACCTTCACGAAAACTCACAATTTTAAAATTCTATTGATATATTAGTGTATTTTGAGTGCAATCATAGGAAAGTGCTGTTTTTCATTCCTGTATGTATTTTCATATAACAAATTAAGTCAATGGTACTGCACCTATTTTGTTTATTTGTAACAAAATGTTTTAAAGCATGTATAGCCTTCCAACAATGAAATAGTTTTCGGACACCCGCAGTTATTGCAGATTTATTATTTTTCTCCTTTGAGGAAATAATTGCAAAGTAGAATGGTTATACGTTTTCCTTTAAAAAGGCCTTGTATAAAATCTGAAGTTGAAATAGGCCCTCAATGTGCAGAAAACCAAAAGTAATTGTAATTATCTCTCAGAAATGCTCCAGGGAAGATGCTGGCTGATTAAATGTGAGGGTGACGTATACGGATTGCATTAATTGCTGAAAAAGAAGTCTGAAATTCGAAAAGAGACTTGCATGTGGGAATGACAGAGGTCGTTTATCACTATAATGGGCTGATTGTGAGATTACCTATTCGTTTTCAATAGTATCACTTCCCACGAATGAACCGTTTTTATTGTCCTCAATATAATCGTCAATCACCATTTGAACAATCAGAATCAATTGAGAGGTCTCTGTCGCTTAAATTCAAGGTAAACATGTACGGTCGGATTCAAATGTATTGCAAAGAATCGAGCGGCGCCACTTACGCTTCTCAAGGAAATTGAGTTTCACTTACGGCGCTGTTATTCTTTGCTACGCAACGCTATCTATTCATCTGTTTATTTGCACGTATTCAAATGGTAATAGTTGAGCAATTGCCTATTTCGTGCTAATTACATTTTCGTTTCGGTTTGGATTTACGATTTGAGCATGGATAATTGGTATTTATTAATCACAACTGTCACTCTAAATGATTCATTACGTAGTATTTGCCGCAGGTATATTGTATGCCAGGAACGATCTGTGTTTAATAATAAAGTTTGGTATTTCCATTAATCAATACGTCGCAGCACGTCATTGTTATTCGAGCTGATCATATTATGTAATAACAAGTTAGCACAAAACAAGCAATTGCTCAACTGTTACAATTTGAATACGTGCAAATAAACAGCTGAATAGATAGCGTTGCAGAGCAAAGGATAACAGCGCCGTAAGTGAAACTCGATTTCCTTGAGAAGCGTGTAAAATATTAACAATGCAACCCGACAGCCCCACGTTGTGGGTCAGAAATGGAAACAATCTCTATTATCGTTAACTCAAAATGCCCGCGTGGTGAGTATCAAAATGGAAAATAAATGTGAGATAAATTAACCACGGTCTCCTGCCTTTTTCAATTGCCCCAGCCTTCTCTGCGGTAGATAACATGAGAAACACAAAACAACATGCGATACGTGATAACTAGCAATTTAATTGATCAGACAAAATCATATCATTGAATCAAGACACACAAAAGCAAAGTATATAATATCTTTACCTTTAACTTAAGGTCATGACCCAGACAATTGTAATATTCTGCACCTCATACAGTTACTTCAAATGGTTTACTTATCTTTAAACATTTTATGATAATCAACTTCTTTGAATTAAGCCATATATCTTCTTTAAACATTCATTACTCCATTGTAAATAAAACAAAACTAGCATCAACCTCTAATCCGGGTTGTGCCCAACTGGGTTGTATGGCTTATTTAAAATACAGAATTAAAGTCCATATTTACGCTCTTGTTGACAATACAGGTTGATACGTGGCTGGTGTCACTCTAGCTTTACAGCCTCCGGAACCCGTAGTCCTGGCGTAATGTGATCACAGCATCTGCACGAATGGTAGTCCTGTATCAGGGTCTCTCTCTCTCTGGCCCCAGTATCGCGGCTGAATGTCCGCTTCCTCCGGAATATGGCACAGAACCCCACCACACGTCCGTTCCCTTCAAGAACTCTCCTGTCACTCCTCGCTAGTGCTTTTCTATTCGTCCCCTTCCCCAATTCTTCCATTGTCGGCTTAGGCTCTGCCCTCCGTTTCCCTATTGTTTCACCACGAAAAGTTAAACATGGTGGGTGTTTAATAGTTATTTCTCCCACGCGGTGGGAAAAGAATATGGAGGCCCGCGTTGTGTTACAAGCGTAAGTGCTCGATTCTTTGCAATACATTTGAATCCGACTGTACGTTCTTTGTAGTGATATGGAATTGCCTTTCTCAATGCTTAAGTTATCAAAAGCTATCATGACTTATTATCCTATACCTTTTTTTGTCTTGGAGGACGATTTTTCTTAAGAACCTTGACGTAGTGGTCATTGCGAGAGCACTATCAGTTGAATATTTTCCTCCTCTTAATCTTTTGGTCTCCTGCTTAATTCTGCCATATCTCCCCTTCTTATTCGAACATTTTTGATTAAACAGCCTTGATTTTTTTTAGTCCAGTATATTTTCTTAAAATCGTTTTGGCGCTCTTATTTGCACGAATACGTTGATTTAAAGTGTAAATAACTTAAATACTTATAAAATGGGTCCGGTAAAGTCAAGTGCGATGTTCAATTCTGAAACAGTAGTGGCGTTTAAAGTCACACTGGTGTATAATTGGCTATCACTGAGGATGTTAAACCACACAATTGCCAATATGTATTTACTGTCTTATTGTCGTCTCATACTTCATCACCCCGATCGATATTATTATAACAGGAGGGTCCTTGGATGAAAAAGTAAAAGAGAGATGCTACTTTGCTCTGGTTAGGCCACTCCTCGAATACACCGCGAGTATTTGGGAGCCTGGTCGCAAAGGTTTAATCAAAAAATAAATAAAAAAAAAATATACAAAGAAAAGCGGCACGCTTCGTTTAAAACCGCTACGAAAGAACATGCAGTATTTCACAACTTTTAGGGGGATTAAGGAGGTAGCCCCGAGAGACTCAGAAGCTACATGCTTGACTTAGGTTGCTTTAGATATTCAGAACTGACGTGTTTCAGAGAGACGCAGAGAATATTATCATTACGCCTCCCTACATCTCTACGTCTGACGGAAGCGAGAAAATAAGAGAGATACATTGCCGAACAGATAGGTACAAAAACTTATTCAATCCGCGCACAGTAAGTGACCGAAATTAAAATTAAGCACCACTAAATACACTTCCATAATACGCGTCATAATTTCACCTCCCAAGACCTTATCACTTACATCTTTACACGGCTGGTGTCCTAACACCCTCTGCCACACACCCATGTGGCGGCTCACAGGGTAGTATGTAGATATAGAATCGATCGAAAACTACCTCTATATATCCTTATTGTCTAAGATTGATGGCATACCATCACCTCTCGCTGCATCTAGACTGTCGAATAATTTGAGTTTTTATTTTCCGAATATGTTATCTTGCCTATAAAAAACATTCATTCTTCAACTTGGTAACATTAATGTGTCGATACATCTTTACACTTACCGGCATCTATATGGATAAATATCATATTTAAGAAAACTTATAAAGTACGATATTTATCTCTGACATGTTTTAAAACTGTTGCATCGTTTTGTTGAGTCAATGCTGATGCTAAAGAGACAAATCTTAATTGTGTGAATTAATTTTTAAATTATCTTAGCTAGATCTTGTAGCCACATTTTGCATTCGTCGTTCTCCCGGGGAAGCTTTAGATCAGGCACATATTCTTTTGTCAATATGGTTTGTCCCTATACCTATCCATTCTCGAAACATGCCTTAACTAGCTTAACTCTTAGCTCAACCACTGTTACCTAATGAAGATAGTTAGCTTCATCCGTTTTCTATTTTTGGCACATGTAGAGACTTTTTGTCTAACGAATCACCCATGGCAATGAGTGACTCCAACTTTATAAATATTTGTATAAAAGAACAACGTATAATCCATTGAGATAGAATAGAGGATACCTTGTTATAATGGTATGTGATAAACTTGATAATTCCGGTTAAAGTACTGATCATCTCATGTAATATTATGTATATATTTCCATGTTCAATTATGTAAAAAACTAACGCATAATTATTGACCAAATGATGGTAGTCTTATTACATGTCCTCCTTTTTGGCTGCCTAATAATACTCATGTTGTAAAGATTAATGTATATCTATTTGTGTTGAGTAATTAATATTATTATTATTATATATTAGATAAAGTTAAATTAAATTTCTACTAAGTCGCTTTTAGCTCTCCTTGTGGAACGTGCTTGAGAGGAAGCCTTTGTTAGAAGTGTTGTAGGGGTGGGTCTTTGAGTATTCTCTGATTAGCAAATTATAAAAAGAATACAAAGCCTTAGGCCTAGCAGATTTGTAGAGTTCACTCGTGCCATAGATCATTGCGCAGTCATGTAATATCTTTTGCATCACTTGCTCCTTTTAGTATGGGAGACGACAAAGCTCAAAGAATAATATTTGCTCTGGCTCGGAAACCTCTTTCACTTTTTTGATCCTCTTATACCACCTGAGATGCTTCGTTTCTCTTAAGCTTTTGAAAATACCTTGAGTATGATGCTTACGCCCTTGGATTGCAATCTTCGAAAATGCGTGAGACTTGTGAAGGTCGATTGGACTTTGAATTTTTGATGACCTCCAGGAGCTTTTATGGCGGTTTTTTTCCTCATTTTATTCAAGATGGCATTTTGAGAGATCGTGGCTAGCTCCGAGTTACTAATGGGAACTGGGAATTGTTAGACCATTGTTACCCTATGGAGATGTCTTGCGCCATCAGTTTTCTGTTTTTGGCAAATATAGTCCCTGGGTTGTTAAATGAATTACCTATGACGATAAATTATTTTAATAGCATATATGCTTTTAAGGAACTACTCATTGAGTGGAAACTCAATTAAAAAGTCCAAGACCTACACTGCGCAAGAAAAGTTTTTTTTTTAATCTAAAAGGCACCCATTCTGAGAAGCCCATTGGGCTTAGCACGACCTAAGTTTTATTACAGTGAAACCTGTATTAAGCGATCACAGACGGTTCCCCGGAAACATAGTCGTTAAGAGGGGTGGTCGTTCGATAGAGAGAAAGTTTCTAGGGATTTTATGCCAATGAACGGGCAGCTGAATAGAAAAATAAGCGACAACAATAAAAGTATTTAAAAAAGAATAGCTTTTATTTAACAAAAAAGATCGTCGGGTTGACACTCAAGTTTACAATATTGCGTACACTACAGGATTAAAAACGCGATTTTTTTAAGAAACATATTTCTTTAATACTCATTTTATTTTTTAATTTTTTATGACTGAATATTGTATTGTCACCGGAAGTGAACCTTTGTGCAAAATTTCAGATCTATAACTAGTCAGGAAGGTAGTTAAAAGTTTATTACAAAATTTGACCCTGACACACAAGTGAAGTTAAATGAAAGCTATTAAAAAAATGGAAAAAACTCTTAAAGCGACGGTGTTTTTGAAACCTTCACAGATGGCGCTTATTTCCTCATAATTTTTGTCGCTCCTGGGAAATTTCAATGCATATTGATTTGTTGTACACGTACAGTGAAACCTGAATTAGGCGACCACTGACGGTTCCGCTGAAAAATGGTTTTTGAGAGGTGGTCGCTTGATAGGGATTTTCGTGAAGAGAGGTTTCATTGTATAGATTTATTTATGTTTATTATCTGAATTTGATTATTTCTGTATTTTCATCTAATATCTAATTTAATCATCTAGTTGAACATATCTACATTCAACCTTCTACTACCGTAAATTCTTTATTGTCATTTATTTATAATATTTAGTACTAATTTTTTGCTAGTGTTAAATAAAAAAACAACTGAAAAATTATAGAAGGCACCTGCCGATAAACCACGAATGGCTTAGCAGAACCATAAAGTTGATTAAATAGCATGCATTTTGCGATATGCATATAATATTGCTTATGTATGAGTTTTATTTTACTTTTTAGGTATTGAATTAGTGCATATTTTGTATATTCCATGTAATTACCAAAAAAAGGTACTTAAATAAATGGATTAATTAGTAAAAAAACTTTTTTAAGAGATGATATGTTTTGGTCCATTATTAGTTTGTATTCGTGTTTCTGATTGTGAAATTGTGATGAAAAATAGCATAATATAATATAATATAATATAATATAATATAATATAATATAATATAATATAATATAACATAACATAACATAACATAACATAACATAACATAACATAACATAACATAACATAACATAACATAACATAACATAACATAACATAACATAACATAACATAACATAACATAACATAACATAACATAACATAACATAACATAACATAACATAACATAACATAACATAACATAACATAACATAACATAACATAACATAACATAACATAACATAACATAACATAACATAACATAACATAACATAACATAACATAACATAACATAACATAACATAACATAACATAACATAACATAACATAACATAACATAACATAACATAACATAACATAACATAACATAACATAACATAACATAACATAACATAACATAACATAACATAACATAACATAACATAACATAACATAACATAACATAACATAACATAACATAACATAACATAACATAACATAACATAACATAACATAACATAACATAACATAACATAACATAACATAACATAACATAACATAACATAACATAACATAACATAACATAACATAACATAACATAACATAACATAACATAACATAACATAACATAACATAACATAACATAACATAACATAACATAACATAACATAACATAACATAATATAATATAATATAATATAATATAATATAATATAATATAATATAAAGAATATAATATAATATAATATAATATAATATAATGTAATGTAATGTAATGTAATATGCGTTGAAGTTCTTGCAATAAACAAAAAATTATAAACGCTCAAAAATAGAAAACTATATTCTCCCGCGTTAAACCTCAGGTGACGAAAGTGAGGCTTCCGTTAGAGATGGCCTCGACAGTAACATATGATTTGTCTATTTTCTATTTTATTTGCGACGGAAAAGACACGGAAATTATTTTATGCTTGACATCTACGCCTTCATCCTTCTACCCTTGGATGTGATGAGACATGTCTGAGATCAATTTCGCGTAAACATAACCGATGCTCGAGGATATGCTTCAAGGGCAACGGATTGCAACGATGGAAACATTATTATCTCTACCTGTCATTATTTGCAAAATGCTTGAGCCACTGAAGCACGTTCATGTGCTGATGATGCCTGTACACTTTTTTAAAATTAAATTTTCCTAGGCAAGGAAAATCGTCCACATTTTGACTCTGCTAGAATGTGAAGCTCCTGAATTAACGTTTAGGTGCGAATTTTTAAAGATTTTTTCCATCCAACTGTTGCTTTCATAAAAGCTATTTTATCTTCGCCGGATGATAACGTAGTCGTCGATAAATGTTCTGGTGGGAGTGTTATACTTAAGATCGTCGTTTACTTAATCTGGTGCTAGTCCCGAGAACACTTCACATTTGTCGTTCTCCGGGAAAACCCCCGTTCAGCCATATATTCTTTTGTGTATATGCTTTTTCAAGGCCCTATCCATTATCGTCATATTTTACAATTTATTTCTTACGTCATATCTAGAAATACTGTAATTAATACATATCTGTTCATATTTACTCTACAAATATCGCAAAGCATCACCAATTGTATTGTAAAGCTATCCAAACTTTCTTGATTCACTGCAAGGAATCATTTGTGTAAATTTGGATGATGCACTGTAATGTACCTTGAGGTATTAGTTTAAAGTGGTTGGATTGTGAAACGTGAGTCGTTGAGTCCATATTGAAATAACTTTTTTAGTAAGTCCAATATATAATCTTGAACCACACTTCACATAAGGAGATCAATTTATTCGTTGGAAAGTACCAGACATACTTCATTGTAGATCTCCTTCATTTTTCGAGATCTACAGTGTCTTTTGTCGTATAGTGACAACAGTTTCGCTGACGCTACTGTCAGCGGCTTCAGGTCGAAGATGCCGGTCACCTCACCTCGGGTACTGGACGGGAAGCTCTCCTCCCTTCCACACGACTGTCCGGCACACAATGGGCCCCTCAGTCTCTGTTCCTAACAATTTCCTCCTTGCAACTTTGCGCCGTCCATTATTTATGGGCGTTGGGTTACAGCCGTCCTGCGGCCATTTTTCCTCCTTTTTGTTGGCTGGTCTTCCGCCGCTCCATTGCCCGCTATGGGACGGGGTTACCTGTCCCAGGGCATCACAGTATGGTTCGGGATGTTATTTATTTCCGTGTGTCCGGAGATTCTTGCTCTGACATAAAACAAAGCCGACTGTCTCCGGATAATTTCCTCAATTGGCGGTGTTCCTGCTAGCTCCCACAATGCTTGGTTGTGTGGCGTCCATCCCAGACGCAGTGCCGACCGGATGCATTTTCGGTCGGCAACCGCCAGGATACTTCTAGCTTCTGCCGATCGGAGACCGTACCAGGCAGGGGCGGCATATGTCAATGCTGGGCGTTGAATCGTATTGACTAGCATGATCCGACTTGGTGTTGCCATGTTTTTGTCGCCCAGCAGGTGGCCGATTTCCGCGGTGCGGCGCCCGACTACTCCCGCGACGCGTCTTGTATGGGACCTGAAATTCAGCCTCTTATCCATGGTGATGCCTAGGTATTCGATAGTATCACTCCATTGGACTTCTGTGCTGCCTACCAGCAGCTCTGGCGGATCACGGAAAGTTCTGCTGAATATTATAGCCTGCGTCTTGCTCTCATTCAGGGCGAGACGCCACGTTTCATACCATGAAACCTTGGCATCTACCGCTCTTTGGAGGTATCGGACGGCCATGCTCTGTCTTAGTGAGCGCGCCAGTATGGCTGCGTCGTCCGCGTACATGGCCACGAGGACGTGGGGCCGAAGTTGCACGGCATGCCCGCAGTGATGATGTTGAATAAAAGCGGCGATAGTAGACTCCCTTGGGGTACACCGGCGTGAATACTTCGGCGGGAAGAAGATGTAGTCCGCCAGGACACAGAGAATTTCCTTCCGGATAGCCATGATTGGATGGTTTTATTGATCCACGTCGGATAGCCCCAGGACTCGAGTTTCCACAAGAGGCCCTTCGTGCCACACCCGGTCAAACACCTTGCTCACGTCGAAAAAGGCCCCGACTGTAGAATGACGCATGTTTAGGCCGGCCATAATAAAGTTGAGGAGGCGTGCGACACTGTGAATGGTGGAGTGTTTGCTCCTAAATCCGAACTGCTGGTCCGGCAGGATGTTAAGGTCTTCCGTGTACTTCTGTAGATGTTGGAGGATGATGTACTCCAACAGCTTCCCCATGGTATTCAGAAGGGAGATGGGACGGAAGTTTGCCGCTGCTGTCGGTGGCTTGTTAGTTTTTGGCAAGCAGATGACGCAATATAACCCAAAACTGTACAAAGAACCCAAAATTTCCACGCACATTAAGCCAACAAGGCTCCTACGGGCAGACATGTCCAGCGGATGCCAGAGATGAGGGTGGCAAAAGAAAAGTCTTCTTGGAGAGTATGGGAGGAAAGAGACCAGTGGGCAAACCAAGGGCAAGGTGGGAAGATAACATAACCAAAGATGCAATACACTCCGGAAAGGATCAGGAACTGGAGAGAACAGTCAAGAGACCGAGGTGGATGGAGACGGAAAATTGTCGAGGCCAAGGCCCAACTAGGGCTGTAGCGCCATTAAAGAGAGAGAGATTATTGTGACAAATTCGCTGTGCTGATGGAAAGTGACTGATGAAATGGAGTGAAACAATTGTTGCGCTCTGCCAGGACAGCCAAATTAATGTAATTACTGCGGTTTGTTGCTGATATTTAAGTGTATTTGGGTGTGACAAGCGTGCTGAAAGAAATCCAAATAGGTTGGCCGGATGGAGCAAAAATTAATGGGGTTCATTTGCTGTGTGCACAGGTTGTCCGTTAGCCGTTTAAAGGACCTTACTTTAAAATGACTTTTTATTGCCCTTCGCGGGTAATATTGTCATTTTTCCACTGCAACTGACGATTCCATGAAGGAATGTGTAGCACTCGCGTTTATCTGATGGGCAGTTACGTCGCAACGTTTGTCTTCAGTGCCTCCTATCGGTTTATCTGCAACGAAGTCGCAAATATCAATCTAAAATCAAGGGCAGCATTTTATTCTCATTTTATTCTGTCAGACGGACGTTCATATCACGTTATTATCTATAGTTGATCATATCTCCATCTTTCTTTGTTTCAATCAAACGTCTCGATAATTTTAAGTGGCATCTTCCTCGCGAAACGAGAAAAACTCTAAAGATACGAGTCTTCCATTTTTAGTGCAATGCAGTTGGGTATATTAATAACCATTGTGTTGTGCTCGTTAGGAAATTTTATTATTCACGTTGCAATGTCATCACTGGTCATTCAGTTCTAAGATTGGTTGACGGCAGCCCATCATCATTCCCTATTTAATATATATTTAATATAATATATTTAACATCCTTCACGCCTTGGTAGATTATCTTAAATACCTCCCTCTTCAGATGTTATTTGTCTTTCAGCTTACCAGTTGTATCCTATGGTATGCCTATTTTTTTAGTTACTCTTTTCGGTGTGCAGTTCCATATAATTCCTACTTCTACTCATTTGTGTACTACTTCATTTCTTATATCATCCGCCTATTTGATCTCCAATACCCTTCTCCAAATCCAGGTTTATCGATCTACCCATCTGTAATAGTCTGCTTTTTCAGTGGCCCACGTTTTTGATCCAAAGAGTTTCACGCTCAACGCAAGTTTTTTTGTATACTGTCTCTTCGTTCATAGTTCTAAGCATCGTCTGTAAAGATAGTGGTTACATTTGAACCTTTAACGCTATCTTAACTTCTGGTTTATGCGTATAAAATTTGTAACTTTTGCAAATATGTTCCTTCACGTATTAAAACAAAAGCATTACCGAAATTATTTTGGGCAAGTTTTGTAACAATTACGTATTTAAGCTTTAAGTTACCACGAGTACCGTTTTTTATGTTTTAGTTGAGGTATCAGCTTTCCATGAAGCTCTTAGTGCCACGAGTCTGAGACGAACTTTTATTGTGATGTCATTGTGAAATATTGAATGTTCAGACGCAAACATATGTTTATGGCTGACACATCAGAACTTAATGCCCCTATTTTGAGAAATAAGGAAAGAAAAATCAATTTGGGCAATTTTCCAGTAAAATAATCAAATTTTGTCTTTAGCGACTACGTGGCAATCCATCGTTTATAAATAAGACAATGAATACGTTAGTTAAAACTTTTACTAAAACCATAAACTTAAAAAACACGACCCGGGTTTCGGCCCTAAGCACCATCTTCAGGTTCTGAAGATAAACCCGGGTCGTGTTTTTTAACTTGTGTTTTTCAACTCTGTGGTTTTAGTAAGAGTTTCAACTAATTTATCCATTGCCTTATTTATTAGGTAAAATAAACCCCGTGATCTCTCCAATAAACCCTGTAATCTCTCCAATAAAGGGAGCATTTTACCATTGACGTACATTTTGTAGCATTTTTAAAAAGAATTTAACTCTGATATATTATTGTGATAACATTTACTAACGAATGATTGCCAATTGTGTAGCAATATCGTATGGTAACATTGATAAAACTATGCACAGAATAGCATTAGAACAACTTTGAGGTACTCTCAGCCAGTTTCAGATGTAATGTTGTATATTAACGGGAATAATTACCGAAGAGTTGAACTCGACTCTCAATGTATCAATCCAATATCGTGTCTCCGCATCCCTTTTTTAATGGCTAGTGATCTTATCACCCTCTGCCTCGTGAAATAATGCCATTGTTGTCGAATACATTTTTAAATTTGGTCATTTACTTGCGGACCAGTTTCTGTTGTTATCAGAGAATCGATATGAATGTCTACCATTTATATGTTAAGGGAAATTCGGGAAATCTATGATATAATTGAATTTGTTGGGTTAACCTTTTCTTCCCTGCCTGAATGCGAAGTGACGGAAATGTGGTTGATAATGATCAATTTAAATTTATCTTACTGGTTATTGATTGATGGAGTTTTCCGAGTCTATTCTCTGTTAAGGCTTTAAATAGATACTATCCCGATTGGGTGCCGATTCAGCGCAAATTCCTGAAAAAAGTTGCAGGTGATAAATGATTGAAAGTGGAAGACGTTATCTCGGATTCGAAACTTCGTACCGAGATAGCTGATCTAGTTCTGGCGTTCTCCACTCCGATTCGAACGCCGCGACACCTATGGCCCCAGTAGCGAACTACGTTGAGAGCTCGGCATCCACCATCTTTACAGCGCGCTAAAGCACAAAGAGTGAAGTAATTGCGGTTGGAATTAATCCTGAAATTTAATGGTTCACTTGTTAAGAATCCATTTCATGTTGTGAATGACATGGTGTCATTAACATGACACTATATATTCTCCTTAATGGAAGGGACATCCCTTATATTATTATTATTTTTATAAGATTTCATATTTTATTTCGCAAATTTATGATATATGTGTCTGTAATCACGATAATAGTTTCGAAGAGTATATTTCCGCTGTTTTTTTCTTCACTTATTCATTTCTTCTGTAACATTCGTATCCATAATTGGGTAAAAGAAAACTTATTATCTTTCTATTATATATTCAGTGTTCACAGCAATCCACTAGCCCAGGTAATATTTTCTTGATTTAACAAATTTCAAGTTATCTGGGACTAGGCACGGAGTTCCACTTTTGCGGAGTCACCCGCAATGCACGCATGTGCGAATTTCCGCAGAGACGGTCAAGGCGGATGATTTTTTCTCTGTGGAAATTCGCACGTTCGTGATTTAAGTCTGTAGGTGTAAGTTAGTTAAGTTAGGTGTAAGGGTAGTTAAGTATGTAGCCAAAACTTTAAGTTGGAAACTGATCGAAAGCGACGGTTCTCTTGGCCAATCTGACGTATAAATTATAGCTATGTATTGAAAAGGCCAGTTAAGATTATCATAACCAAATCGGTCCAGCTGGTATATTTTATCATATTACCAAACGACATTGAGTTATTCGTTCTAATTTAGGATGTGGCAAATGTTTGTGGTGATCAAAACATGCCCTGGTGATAAGTTATGAAGGAGTGGAAACGTCGGAATCGGCTACTTGATGCAATCATTGGACCGAAATGCTGAACTGTGATCTATTGTCATGGAGACAAACTAAGTCGACAATTAGAGATTTTTCCACTTCTTCTTCCGTCGTCATTATACGAAATCATCCGTCTCTCATTGCCATATGCCTTTCATACTTGTTATGTTGTAAGGTGTTCCCTTAATTTTTTCATAGCTTTTGATGCTATTTTTTTATTTTTATCCATTGCATACTTCTATCACTACCATTGTGGTATATGGAGAGGGCAAAACGTCATCAAACTGAAACCTTACGACCTAAATAACAAGCATATTGTTAATCCTTTACCTTTTCATTAATTTTTATATGGGTACAACGATGGAATGGACGAATTCGCGGATGTAAAGCATGAATATCCACCATTTGATTGAAATTTGAGGCGAATAACTATTCCACATCTACATAATACCCTGAGAGCTGCCGCATGGGCGTGTGGCAGGGGGTGTTGGGTCATCATCCGTGTAAAGCTGTAAGTTTTTGTGAGATGAAATGGTGACATGTATTATAGGAGTGTGTATAGTGGAGCTCAATTTTTAATGTGGCCACTTATTGTGCGCGAAAAGAACGAATTTTTTGCACCTATATGTTCGGCAGTGTATCCCTCTTATTTTGTCGTATCTGTCAGACCTAGACTGCCGAACATATTGGTACAAAAATTCGTTCTTTCCGCGCGCAATAAGTGGCCACATTAAAAATTAAGCTCCACTATACACACTCCTATAATACATGTCACCATTTCATCTCACAAAAGCTTACATATTTACACGGCTGGTGACGTATGAAGCATTATTGGCGAGGCGTTTTAAGGGAAACACGTTGCTTTTCCGAACATGGTTGATATGGGGCTCATTTGCTATCATATCCTTAGTGGTACGGAATTTATCGCACCATATTCAACGTATATGTTATAAAATTGGGACTTAGTTGAATTATAGTGTGCATTGAATATGCATGTGTATTTTGTCCAAATTCGTTTGGGGTTACGAAAAAGTGTAAATTCACTTCCTGATCCCGAGTATAAAATCACCATCTACTTAGTGAATCTCGTTCACCCTTACAATAAAATCATGAAAGTAGTTCGAGCAAAATCTCATTTCACCAAGAAATCAATGAACTTGGTCTCATTTTAAAGAAAAATATCTAACCCACTCAAAGATACCTTAACATTAGTCCCATAGTGAACAACTTTCCGAATAGAGTACTGGCTAACAGTAATGACGGCCAGGGTTCAAATCCCTGCAGAGGAAACCCGATCCCTACTTGAGTTTCTTGTGGAGGGCACTTCAAGCACAGTACTCCGTCTGTCGGATGAGACGTTAAACCGTGGTCCCCTTGGTGCCTTTCGTTAAAAAGCAGGCCTATGTCGACGCTGGGTTTCTGTTCACCCTTCCTCCCTTACCTGTCCCCTATGGCGCAAATGACCTTAGTCGTCGGTCGCCCTCCCCCCCAAAATCCACTCCAATCCAACGACTTTACGAGGTTTTTGACGAAAAGTACCACTGCATGCATGTGTCTACAGCCTTTTTACGTGGAAAATGGTCCGTGTATGCACTCCAGAAAGACCTTTTAAAAAATGAGGATTACCTAACACCTAGCTCTCGTCAACAAATAGCAATGTGTAGTTTGTATGTTTTCCTAACTATTTTTTAACGAAAATCATATTTTCACCGTAGTAATTATTTCGTGATTACTAAAATCCTCCATTTTTACAGGAGTTTTGAATGCCACGCGTGAAAAAAATTAGTCAAGTGAAAGAATTAGATATTTTTCTGTAAAATGCTCCAGTAATGGACGTGTATGAAAGGAGTGTGCTTCGTTGGTTTGGCCATGTTGAGAGAATGGATGAGAGTCGAATAACGATACAGATATATGAGAGTAGAATGAATGGTGTGAGAGGTAGAGGTAGGCCGAGAAAGTTGTGGTTGAATGTGGTCGAGGAAATTCTAAGGAGGAGGAATATTAGGAGTCTTAAAAACAGGAGGGCGTGTATGAAACAGTGTATGGGGGTAAATGAGGCAAACGAGGTTTGCAAGAATAGATCAGTTAGGAGGAAATTATTGAAGCAGAGTTAGGTGTACAATTATGTATTAATGAGTGAAACATTTTGACTGTGCCTACCCCGAAAGGGAACGGCGTGATGGGTATGTATGTATGTAATAAATTCGAATTTCAGTCATATAGAAATATTTAACAGTACCATTAATGATGCAATATGGTTTTTATGCTTCCCACAGCTGCTAAAACTAGAACGTGCAATTTATAATATGATTAACCCTCTATGAACGAGCGAGTCAAATTTATTAAGTTTCAAAGACATTGAAATATCTGCCTTCTAAGAGGCTTTTCCATTTAGTTGCTGTGCTAGACAGAACGTTAACGCTGCGAATTGCGAGGAAAGTAGTGTCTCTTTCAGCGGTTTGTCAAACAATTTGAGTAGATGAATGTGTGACGGTATTCACTGACAATGGCGTGCCTGGTGGAGCTCTGAAATAAATGGTTACAGCTGTCTCACAAGGAAAAAGAAGGGAATTTGTAAAAATAGGTAAGTGATTAAGGTAATGTTGAAGTATGCCTTGTGTAAATATTACTATGTAAAGTACTATTTCAAATTAAATACGTACAATAAAAATACGTCGCATTTAAAAATAAATGTCACCGTCAAATAAATTTAAATTTTTAAAATGTTCAAATAGCACTTTGTCTAGTATAGTAGCAGTATGTTTTTTCATGCTGATGTTTCGCAATTCTATCTATCGAGGTTTAAGAAACTATCTCGCTCAGCCTACTTTTATATAGAACACCCTTTCATTCACAATTAGGAAGAACCTTTCAGCGTTGTCGTCCGTCAAGAATCATACTGTACATTTTTTGAGAACCTATACTTTTCGACGGTAAACCTGTGTTATCCAACGTGGAAATGGTTCCCAAACTCAAGTTCACGCATCCAAAAACTCCTCGGAGTAGATTCTAAACACTGTTCCCTGTGCTCGTTTCGCCTGTCGGCCCGTTTTCCTCGTGTAGGTACCAATTTTCCATTCTGGAATAGCGTGGGTTTTCTCTCTCTCTCTCTCTCTCTCAAGGGAGAGATCATTAACCCTGATGATATTGTCGGGAGGTGCCTTTTGCCCCTCTCACGGCACCCTTACTCATTTCCATACCCTTCCCAATATTTGCCGTTTTCCGTTCCCCGGCTTTGTTGTTCCTGCCATTCGACTCTCCATTATTTTCCGTCGAGCGACGCCGAATACGAAATCCAGACCTTGTTCGTCGCTCTGCCGCAGAAGCTATATACCGCCACCCGATCGACTTTCGATAATTGCTGGAAATAACTCCGCCCGTAACCCTTCTTTTTTGATAAAGCCTCGAAGTGGGCTTGGTGCCTTTGGAAAAGGGGGTGAATGGGGTTTGAGAGCGAGTCGTAATAAATGGCCCGCGGGTGCATTACTTTTCTTTTTCCATCAAATTTCATTCCATTTGCAATTTTCGGGAATAACTTGGCGGCGGGATCTAGTCAGGTGTTTTACGACCGTATTATCTCCGTGTGTACCTTACGCGTTTTGCATGCACCGGTGAACAAACCCATCCATTTTGTGACCCAGAAAGGTTTAAGCGTGACCCTTTGAGGAATTTAATTGAATGCGCTTAAGAATCTGTTTCTGAGAGTTTTTGCAGTAACCGAAACCGAAACTGAATTCAGTTTATCAAAATGGAAATGTTTGATTTAATACGGTTAGCAAAAATCACCGTGTACAAAAATGTGCTTCTCCCCTACCTCGTTGTATGGTAGTGATATTCACCCCCTACCTCGTTGTATATGGGTTTGTCAGGATAGACATAAGAGTAGACTAAATGCCGTGGGTATGAGTTATCTGAGGAGTGTTTGCAGCAAAAGTAGGATGGATAAGGTGAGGAATGAGTGGGTAATAAATAAATGTGGGTTAGATGCTCCAGTCATGGACATATACGAAAGGAGTGTGTCTATCATCTCAGGCTTAACTTTGTGGAAGTTCATTTCGTATGAAAATGAAAAACTTTGGATTATTCCACCAATTTATTTTATGGTACAACTAGTTTCGTCGCAGCGGCGACATCTTCAGGTACCTGCCGCTGCGACGCTGCGGCGCCGCTGCGACGAAACTAGTTGTACCATAAAATAAATTGGTGGAATATTACAAAGTTTTTCATTTTCATAGGAAAGGAATGTGCTTCGTTGGTTTGGCCATGTTGAGAGAATGGGTGAGAGTCGAATAACGAAGCAGATATATAAGAGTGAGATGAATGGTGTGAGAGGTAGAGGTAGGCCGAGAAAGTTGTGGTTGAATGTGGTTGAGGATATTCTTAGGAGGAGAAATATTAGGAGTCTTAAAAACAGGAGGGCTTGTATGAAGCAGCGTATGGGGGTAAATTAGGCAATGGAGGTTTGCAAGGATAGGCCAATATGGAGGAAATAATTGAAGCAGAGCTAGGTGCACAAATATGTATTTATGAGTGAAACTTTGTGACTGTGCCAACCCCGGAATGGAACGGCGTGATTGGTATGTGGGTATGTATGTATCGGACCGCTGCATGTTTTTTGGCCAAGACATCAAAAACATCGAGTACTAAAATAATCCAATGAAAATTGGAATTGATAGGATCAGGAATGGATGGGTAATAAATGAATGTGGGTTAGATGCTCCAGTAATGGACATATAATAAAGGAGTGTGCTTCGTTGGTTTTTGCCATGTTGAGAGAATGGGTGATAGTCGAATAACGAAACAGATATATGAGTGTGAAATTAATGGTGCGAGAAGTAGAGGTAGTAAAGTTGTGGTTGAATGTGGTGAAGGAAATTCTTAGGAGGAGGAATATTAGGAGTCTTAAAAACAGGAGGGCGTGTTTGAAGCAGTTTAAGGGGGTAAATGAGGCAAAAGAGGTTGTCAAGAATAAGTCAGTATGGAGTAACTTACTGAAGCAGAGTTAAGTGTACCAATATGTATTTATGAGTCAAACCTTGTGACTGTGCCTACCCCGGAAGGGAGCGGCGTGATTGGTATGTATGTATCTATGCATGTAAATTCAACTTTTTGCCAGTTATCATTATGCTTACGTGAGTGTATGTACTATCCCTCTTTAAGAAATTCAATTCAAGCATTTGTGTTTATAATAATATTTTGTGATAGTGGGGCTATGGAGAGCTGTTTCCTTTTTTTATAATTAGCCTGTTTTTGAGCCGCTACATTTTACCCATGGCTAAAGAAACATTTTTATAGATAATTATATAGAATATAAACTTTATTTTGATTATTATATAAGTTCTGGGGTCACGTCCCTTTAAAACAAAAGAAATTACACATATATAGTGTAGCGATTTAGTGAACAAAAATGAAAAGTTAAAATGACAAAGGCGAATTGCGAAAGACTGCATAAAAGAATACATTTTTACATAGGATTTTACTACGCACATAATAATAGTTTATATGTATGCAAGCTTAAGTGCAAAGTGTTACATATAATTAAGTAATAAATTCAGCAAACAAGTTCGAGGTGTAATGATACCACTACAACATTAATTATCAGAGGGTTTAACATCATAATGATTAATTCTGAATGTTAAGTTTAACTGAATTGGGAGACGGTAAATAAAATATTAGTAATTAATCTCATTTGATAATTTTCAACATCTTTCAAATAAATATTAAGCATAAATTAATTTAGTTTAGGGATTGATTTTATTTTATCTCAATGAAATAATTATTTTCGCTTCTTTCATATTAATTTTGTAGCTGACCTTGTCCCTTGACTATTCTTGTCCACTCTAGGTCAAACCTGCAACTTAGCCATGAATTTTGGGGCTCCTGTTTGTGCCAAAACTGACTTTCATGACTTAAGGGGACATGTTCAATTCTTCAAGCTAAAGTTAACCATTTTCAAGCGATCCTTTGTTTATATGGGTGTAAGTTTTATAATATGTAGCACGATGCTATAAAAAATTCGAAAAGTAGAAAAATTGTTTCTACAGTTTGACAAGTTTTGGATATTAGCTGAGGAAGATATCGATTTTTCTGAAATATTATGTTCAATTCTTTTCTCAAACTTAGTGCTACTTTGTAAAGTAAATGCCACTCTCATTGTTTTATTATTAATTCAGTGAATTTTTTATGGTGTATATGATGATTATGTTAAATATTATGTATGATATCATTTTTATGCTGGCAATTTATATTTTTTTGACGAGGGTTGTCTCAGCCCAGGCATTTCTTAGAGGCAACATAGCTTTCACGTGGATGAAATGTAGATTTAACGTTTCAAGTCATTGTTGTTGAAAGCAATGAATTTACTTTACTTTCGAATACACTTCTTCGTAGGTTAAATATCACTCCAGCCAACGCATTTAGCAGAAAACCTATAATGTTGACCTAAAATTCTTTCATTTTGGTTTCGGCTTTCGGTTGGTTGGCTCTGCTGTTAATCCCTTCGAACTGGTCCTTTATCGTCCAAAGGATTACGATTCTCCATGTGCACGTACCTTATGGGCTCCCTGAATACGGAATATTAAATTTGAAGTCACCTCCCCCTGAAGAAGGATTCGGCCAGATAGAAAAGAAATCGAGCAGTTTGCGGATTCATGGACTGTAATCTCCACGGATGACATTTTCGATATGCCGCATTCAAAACGAAAGATAAACCTTTCAGTCGGATTCCATACCTCGTTCATTTCATCTCCTATGGGTCGATAGAAAGGGAGGGTGATGAACGGTCATTGCCCTTCTAAATATTCTCATCTGACGGAGGTAACGTAAAGGGGAATACCCATTTCTGTCATCCGCTTTAAAAAATTTAAGCTACCCTGGTGGGGACTGATTTATAGCACAAGATGTCTGAAAAGGAGCCAAGTTTCAATCATTAGAATGTTTATATATAAGAAACATTGCTGTAGAATCAGCGGGAAAAAATGACAAAAACTTTGCTACTATAATGAAAAGAGTGACAGGCATTAACCTCTGTGCCTGAAGTAAGATGTACTTCAAGTAATATGAAATTGCTACAAAGCCTAATTTTAATAAGTTTTATTATACGGAAATAATTTTTCCATTCCTGTTAATCTTAAATTTTTTTCCATTATCCATTGATTCGTTAAGTATTTTCCACGTTTTACGGAAATGACGAATCATTTAAAATCTTTTCCACCTTCATTCGGCACGTCAATTCATTTTCTTGGATATATCCCTTAGCCTCACTCAGTATACGAATAAGGGCATTTTTTACTAACCAAACTTATATGTTCTAAGTTAACTCAACTAATAATGAGGTGAGCTGAATAAAAATGAGCTTTGCTCTTCTGAGAAACTTTGCTTGAAACAGTTGGTAGAGTAACATGCCTAACCTTGAAATACCATTTCAATTTCATGGCAGAGGTTGAGAAATATCCTCTGAAAAGAGGGGCGTTATTGTGTGCGACTGATGAAACTTTGCTGCAGCTTCCCTGTTCCTTTCATTTCTTGTGCCGGTTTCCAGTCTTTATATATGACTGTTATAGCTATTTACAACCGTAACTCAATGCACCTACCGTAGCTTGTATCGTTACTCATGAGTGATACCCACAATCAACACGTTACCAGTATTTCTATTTGCACCAAAGGGATGAAATCTGTCTATATATTTAATTCTTTTGACTCGACCGAGATTTGAACCCGGATTCACTAATGGACGGCCGGGTGTGTTAGCTAGAAACACCACGCATCTTCATTGAAGGTGAATTTCTGCGGAGGTTTGTGTAAAAATGCGATGTTCTCGTCCCCAGTTAACATAATTATTATTATCATTTAAGGATGAGTCGAATCCAAATGTCGATTCTCGATTCCACCAATTCTCAGGATTAGAATCGGTAACCTAAAGTCGATTCCGATTCCATCGATTCCAGATAGATAAATATTCACATCAGATTTCATTTATCACATCGTATTTATATCAGAAATTTTGGGTGTAGGCTATCAATTTGTACTTTTTATCTACCTCAATAAGCTGAGGATATATTTGCTATTTGTTAATAAATACACGTTTTGAGCGACTTAATTGTCTTTGGTATTTTATTTCAGCCAATACGCGAATTTAAATAATAGTCGTACGCTACTGGTATATCAATATCCCACCTGCTATTAGGAATAAGAATCGATGGAATCGGAATCGAGAATCGGGAATCGATTTGAAATAATTGGTATTGGAATCGGAATCGGAAAAAAGTGGAATCGACTCATCCCTATTATCATTATTGGGTATTCTATCAGTAAAGTTTGTATCTAACATTTCTTTTGTCACCTCTGTATTCGATCTAACCTTCTTCGTCCCATCAATGAAACATTTTTTTCTTTTTCCCCGTTCCCCACTTACACATCATCCTTCTCTCTGTCTCAGTCATGGACAAACCAAAGCCCCTTATTACTTCCTCCAGATTGTAGCGCGAAAGATGTGGTCATCCCTAACAGGTCTATGATCAAAACAACATTTTCGCCCGAAAATGACTAATTGTTTACTGTTCAAAACCCTCTAAGATGCATAATTCTGATGCATAGTTGATCCGTCCCGCAGTCACTCCCTGGTGCAAAGATGTACCCCAAATTAGACGAAATTACTGCAAAAACTGGCTTAATTAATTTTTATTATGTGTAAATAATTTTATCCATTCCTGTTAATCTTATCCTTTTCCATTTTCTATTTATTTTTTCTCAAACTCCTGAAAACAGCACAACAAAGGCCTTTTACATCGGGTGATTAACATTAATAATCGACGAACAACAACACCCATGTTCTGAGTGGTTAAAACCCACCCAGGCGGGACGCGAACCCGCAACCCTCGGACAAGCGGGAACCCCGCCGCCATCGGAGCCGACGATTCGCTTAGTATTTTACACGTTGTGCGGGAAGGACGAATTATATAAAATTTTATCCACTGACACGTCTATGTCTACATCTACATGCTACCCCGCGAGCCACCGCTTGGGCGTGTGGCAGGGGGTGGTAGGTCACCGGCCGTGAAAAAATGTAAAAGTTTTGGAGGTGAAATGGTGACATGTCCTATGAGAGTGTGTTTGGAGGAGCTTAGCTCCTATTGTGGTCGCTAAATGTGCGCAGAAAGAACGAGTTTTTGTACCTATCTGTTCGGCAGAGTATCTCTCTTATTTTATCGCATCTGTCAGACCTATAAATGTTGTGAGGCGTCATGATAATATTCTCTGTGTCTCTCTGAAAAGTATCAGTTCTGAATTTATCAAGCAGCCTAAGCCTAGCGTGCAGCCTCCGAGTCTCTAGGGGCTCCCACCTCAATCCCTCATAACAGTTGTGTAACACTATGTGTTCGTTCGTGGCAGTTTTTAACGAAGCGTGCAGCTTTTCTTTGTACTTTGTTAATTTTTTTTGTTTAAATCACTATGACCGGGGTCCCAAATGCTCGCGGCGTATTCTAGGTGTGGCCTAACCAGAGAAAAGTAGCATCACTCTTTTACTTTTTCATTCATCATCATGTTTTACCTCAATTCATTTTCTTGGATATCTCCGTTATTCTCGCTC
This sequence comes from Ceriagrion tenellum, assembly GCA_963169105.1. Classification (NCBI taxonomy): domain Eukaryota; kingdom Metazoa; phylum Arthropoda; class Insecta; order Odonata; family Coenagrionidae; genus Ceriagrion; species Ceriagrion tenellum. The sequence continues at coordinate 43,994,180 of OY720643.1, read as the reverse complement.
AGTATACGAATAAGGGCGTTTTTTTTTAGTAACCCTACTTAAACGTTTTAAGTTTACTCAGTTTTAAAGCTTTCCACTGCGCCATTATTAAGTAACTCTATCCTTCGCGTTCGAGCATTTTCGACAGCGCCGTGGCAGTTTTCGGGCAAACGAGGTTTGAAAATCCGCCGCTGTATGAAGGCCCAGGCTCGGCTCTGTCACCGTTTACTGAGGAGAAAAAAAAACGTAATCCACCCAATTCCGCTAATTGGAAGTTCCCAGAATTACCTCGAAGCGGCGCTTTTTTTATCCACTGCCAGTCGCAAGAGCGCCCAAAGCGCCAACGAGACACAACACAAAAGAATGAATGGCGCGAGAGAGAGAGAGAGAGAAAGATAGCGAGAGAAATACAACAGAGGAGAACGAGGAGGACACGTTGACGGCCCATCGAAAAATGATTGGTACCTGAAACTAGGGAGAAATAAGAGGAACGGAGGTAAATATTAGTTAGTTTCAGTGACCTGGGTTGGAAAATACCCAAGTTCTGACAGGGATGTGAAATATAATGAAAATGGGGGAAGAGCCTTTTTTTCTTTGATCAACATTGTTGAAAAGTGTCAATTAGAATAATACAGAAATAACTTTACTGTTCTGGGAACAATGTCACTTGGAACGTAAATTCAAAATACATGCTTCCATGGGGCAACTAATACAAAACATAAATATTATAAATTAGAATTCATTAACTTTCATTAAAATTAAAATTAAAAAAATTAAATTACGATAAATTAAGAAATACAATAATATTTAACATAGAAATGAAAGCTGTAGGTGGTCTCCAAGGTTGAAACCTGAACTGATCCAGCAGCAATTTGTATAATGTTCTCTTCATATAAGGTGCAATGAAATGATGTAATTATAAATTATTAATACTAAATCAGAAAATTACATAGAATATAGACATTAAAAACACAGCCTTTAACCATTTGTAAATTTACAAGTTATGATTTGTTTGGTTATGAATAATGGACTTTGAAGAGTGAAGAACGAAAAAAAAACAGCAACGATATTTGACCATATTGAACGGGAGGAGCCTTTTTTTCTTTGATCAACATTGTTGAAAAGTGTCAATTAGAATAATACAGAAATAACTTTACTGTTCTGGGAACAATGTCACTTGGAACGTAAATTCAAAATACATGCTTCCATGGGGCAACTAATACAAAACATAAATATCATAGAATAGAATTCATAAACTTTCATTAAAATTAAAAAAATTATTTTACAATAAATTAAGAAATACAATAATATTTAACATAGAAATGAAAGCTCTAGGTGGGCTCCAAGGTTGAAACCTAAACTGAGCCAACAGCAATTTGTATAATGTTCTCTTCATATAAGCTGCAGTGATATGATGTAATTATAAATTAATAATACTAAATCAGAAAATTACATAGAATATAGACATTAAAAACACAGCCTTTAACCATTTGTAAATTTTCAAGTTGTGTTGTGTTTGGTTATGAATAACGGACTTTGAAGAGTGAAGAACGAAAAAAAAACAGCAACGATATTTGAGCACATTGAACGGGAGGAGCCTTTTCTCTTTGAACAACATTTTTGAAAAGTGTCAGTTAGAATAGAATAGAATGGGAACAACTTTACTGTTCTGGGAACAAAGTCATTTGGAACGTAAATTCAAAATACATGCTGCCATGGGGCAACTAATACAAATATAAATATATTAGATAAGAACTTATTAACTTTCATTTAAAATTTAAAATAAATTAAGAAATACAATAAAATTTAACATAGAAATGAAAGCTGTAAGTGGGCTCCAAGGTTGAAACCTCTACTGAGCCAGCAGCAATTTGTTTAATGTTCTCTTCATATAAGCTGCAATGAAATGATGTAATTACAAATTAATAACATTGAAACAGAAAATAACATCAAATATAGGCATAAAAAACTCAGCCTTTAACCATTTGTAAATTTTCAAGTTGTGTTTTGTTTGGTTATGAATAACGGACTTTGAAGAGTGAAGAACGAAATACAAAAAAAACAGCAACGATATTTGAGTACGTTGAACATTTACATTAAACAAAAGAAACTGTCTTAAACAAATACAAAAAATAACATAAAACTGCGGTAACTAAATCAGCTAGAGGGCAATGACATTTAATACAAATGTCACGTATACCTACAACACCGAAGCGTAATAATTAATTAGCCAGGACACTGAAGGATACAAAAGTCAGAAATTAAAAATACTTATAATAGCATTTACAAATATTATTCAATATGCTTAAATGAGAATATAATTTTCAATACACTGAAGGTAAACAAATTATCAGCCAGGCCCCTGATGAAACAATAAATCAAACGATAGCTAATAATCAAAATCAATATTACAAATAACGAATAATAATAAAAATTTAAATAACAAATATAATTCGATTATTTCTAGTAAAAATTGTGGTGTAAAGTGACCTGAGGGAAACAAAAAAAATCATGGTTAGAGCACTTGGCGCTAAATCGAGGGATCTGGGTTCGATTCCCAGTCTAGGCGAATGATTTTTCCACCGTGAATTTCACACAATCGTGTGATCACTAGCGGGTGACTCCGTTGAGGTAACTGCGCGGCTAGTTCCGTGGTTCATTGGAAACGTCCAAAGTACACACCTTTGTGTTTAAAGAGGGCTTTACCCCGTGGACTGTGGTGCTTAGAGCTCGCATACGGATACCATTGGGATCATTTGCACGGTACCTGTGAGGACAACTTGCTCCTTAATGAGAGGACAACTTGCTCCTTAACGAGATCCAAAGTGGAAGAGGACGCTTGGGTAGAGAACTCGGCGCTAAATCGAGGGATCTGGGTTCGATTCCCAGTCTAGGCGAATGATTTTTCCACTGTGAATTTCACACAATTGTGTGATCACTAGCGGGTGACTCCGTTGAGGTAACTGCGCGGCTAGTGCCGTGGTTCATTGGAAACGTCCAAAGTACACACCTTTATGTTTAAAGAGGGCTTTACCCCGTGGACTGTGGTGCTTAGAGCTCGCATACGGGTACCTTTGGGATCATTTGCACGGTACCTGTGAGGACAACTTGCTCCTTAATGAGAGGACAACTTGCTCCTTAACGAGATCCAAAGTGGAAGAGGACGCTTGGGTAGAGAACTCGGCGCTAAATCGAGGGATCTGGGTTCGATTCCCAGTCTAGGCGAATGATTTTTCCACCGTGAATTTCACACAATTGTGTGATCACTAGCGGGGTGACTCCGTTGAGGTAACTGCGCGGCTAGTGCCGTGGTTCATTGGAAACGTCCCAAGTAAACACCTTTGTGTTTAAAGAGGGCTTTACCCCGTGGACTGTGGTGCTTAGAGCTCGCATACGGGTACCTTTGGGATCATATGCACGGTACCTGTGAGGACAAATTGCTCCTTAATGAGATTCAAAGCGGAAGAGGACGCTTGGGTAGCTTAATTGGTTAGAGAACTCGGCGCGAGATCGAGGGATCTGAGTTTGATTCCCAGTCCAAGCGAATGATTTTTTCCGCTGTGAATTTCACGCAATTGCAAAAAAAGTCAGTTGTGCTCCTTTTGAACTGCGAGGCATTCCCGGAGAATTTGACGTGATTTGGTAAGGAGTCTTTAATTTACAAGTGAAATATCGTTGATTTTGTCGGCCGTGTAGGGATATAGAGCGATTTGTCTCATTTTTTAGCGCGGTATTAGCCCTTGTTTCCAGTTTCCGAAATCGTTCCACGCCCAAGTTTATGCAGAGAAGTAATTTTAAGACTTTAATGAGCGAAGGTTTGATAAGACTTGGATTTTCAATCGTTGCATTTACAAATGATATGGTACTAATTAACTCGCAGGGTTAGATTTATATACCATATGGTTGAAATTCGCCATGAAAAAATCAATAGACTTGACCAGGATACGAACCCGGATCTCTCAATTGCCGGTTCGGTGTGTCTCATTTCACTTGATCGGGATTCGAACCCGGATCTCTCAATTCTACCGACACACCTGACCGATGCTTCCGATCCACAGAGTACTACGCTCCACCCGAATGTTTTCACATGGTGTTTCCTGGTTTGTAGTCCTGTCTTCTTTGAGCACAGCAATTGTCTTTTTCCCATGAACATCTTCTTAGCTTGGGCTATTCTCCACTTGACGTTCGTTGTACTTCTTCCGTCCCACGTGATGGTACTTCCGAGATGTGTGAAGGAATCCACTTACTAGGGGGACTTGTACGCAATAAATCTGTAATAACTGCGTGTTTCCGAAACTTATTTCATTGTTGGAAGGCTCATCATTGGTCGTTCAGTCCTAAGATTGGTTGACAGCAGCCCTCCACCCTTCCCTATCTATTGCTAGCTGCCTTACCTCCTTATATCTCTTCCTATGCACTTCCCTCTTTATTTGGTCCATGAACTTATTACTGGGCTTTCCTCTGGGGACTTTTCCCTCTATTTTACCTTCAGTTATGTGCCTCACAAACGTATTGTGTCTCAAGGTGTGGCCAATCCATCTCGTACTTCTTTTCTCTATGGTGTTCCATATGTTCCCTTTCTATTCTTTCGTAAACTTCGTTATTTCTTATTTTTTCCGTCCATTTTATCTTCAGCGTCCTTCTCCAGCACCAGGTGTCAAAGGCTTCTAGTCTATTCTGTTCAGGTTTTCCAATTGTCCATGCTGCCGATCCATAGAGTGCTACGCTCCGCACGAAAGTTTTCACATACTGTTTCTTGTTTTGTAGTCCTCTCTTCTTTAAGCACAGCAGTTGTTTTTTTCTCATGCACGCCTTCTTAGCTTAGGCTATTCTCCACATGATGTCCATTGTACTTCTTCCGTCCCACGCGATGGTACTTCCGAGAAAGGTGAAGGAATCCACTTACTCTACTTTATCTCCTCTCAATGTGATATCTACATTCAGCTTCTCTCATGCTAGGATTTTAGTCTTTGTCTTATTTAATTTCATGTTGTGTTCTTGGAGAACTTGGTCGATTACATTTAGTGACCTTTGAAAGTCATCGCAATTTCCAGCAATTTACATCATGTCTCAAATTTTCAGCTTTGGGGAAGCCATACTTGGATGATGGGTAAGCCACGATAAGGGGTCATGATTAAGGAATAAGGTGTACGGCTGATGATGATTGCAGTAAAAGGTCGTCTGCATGACACATACGTATCGAATTATGATCATGTAAACTTGTTGCTATCAGCATTTGGAAGCTACCGTAGGAAGATCTTTTCAAAATCACTCTGTGTTTCAGTTTTTTTATTTTTATCATGCCAAACTTCGAACATTGTCCAGAGACTTTTGCTATGGCTGTCCCCTTTTTAGTTTTAGCTCTCACCTTACTGGATTTTGTGACTATTTATGAGTAAGTACTCTGATCGTATTCTGTAACAAACATAATTCATTACCTGCTAGAAAAAGTGTTCGCTAACAATTATTAATGGAGCAGCAGTGATTAAGAGTTCGCGGAACTTGGGTATTTCTTCCGGTAAATTTTCAACCATTATCGTGTTTGTCGTATCATAGACGATATTCACTTGCCATACTGGAGTGGAGGAGCAGAAATTATGCACTCACTTATGTAATCTTAAAATATGTTTTCTGATTTGATGTGTGAAATCAATATCCCCGGCTCTGGCCTTGTTATCACTTTGGGCTCTGATAAATAACTACGAGGTAGTAGGTTACTAAGAACTGTGATTAACAATAGATATTACCGGGTGATTACATTAGATATTTTGTGAATACCTTCCATTAGTGAAAATAATAAATAATTTATTGTAACATTTTATGAAAAATTTCTTCATTAACCAAGAAACGTATAATATATTCTGCAAATTGTGTATAAGCTCTCCTTTGATAGTTTTCTTTGATGTTTACTCCGCTAAAAAAATCTGTCAAGGGATACATGCGCAGTAAAGTTTTTTGAAAACGAATTCTACCTTTTACCCAACATTCATTTATATTATTTCATTTATTTATTTTTACTTCCTTATTATTTATTTTTTATTTTATAATTATTTACTTATTTTAAACTTTGCAGTAATGTGTGACTTGCCCATTATTCTTATTATTTCATGTGTATTTCTTGAATTTGTTTTTTTTTTGTGTTACATTGGCTAAATCTGTCTGTAGGTATCCGCTGGTTTCTCAGACTCCCCTTTAAGCGTAGTTCTTCTCCTGCAGTGGTTTTTTTGTCAAGGATATCACCTCCTTATTTTCTTACGTTTTCTCACAAATGTATACATCTTCCTTCCCACTTATTTCATTTATTTTTCTGACGAGGGGTTAGATGAAAGTGGGACTGTCATAGTATCAATCTCTCCCCAATAAATACTAATTTTCATTATAATTGTTACCATCTAATGCATAAATGCATTGGTTTTAACGTAGACTTTCTTTGATAAAACACCACCACTAGTTAACGTCAACATTCGTAAATAGGTATAAATGATTAATTACACTGAGCATAAATTATTTCAAATATTGAAGTAGTTCTTTGAAGCTATACGTTTATTTTCCCTCTGAAAAGAGACCTAATTCCACGGCTGCTCGATGTATTAATGTCCGCAATTGTTCACCCACACCTCGGCCGTTATGTGCGGCTTGGTTAAATAATGACGTCTGTGGAGTTGGGGTAACTTTCTGCGTTGATTTCCCAATAGACCTTAACGGACAACGCCCTTTTGTAGGCAGCGACGACAGTAATGTGTTCTGGACGGAGCAATCGCTCATCCAAGCAGATGAAATAGGAAACGGCACCTTTTTTTGCGAGAGACAAAGTAAAGAAAAGGAAAAAAAACTAAAGCGTTCGGATCAAAGCTTTGCTCCGAAATGATTTGGAGGGAAAACGTTGCGTACCGAAAACCTCGGATTTGGAAGAGAGCGGAGAAATCGGGACAAGAAAACGGGAACTAAAAGACGGCATTGCTGCGATCGAAAGAGGGCAAAAGACGCTAGATGGGAGTTGGAGGGTCAGAAGTTTTCCGTTCCGGGGGGGTGGAAATAGTTTCTGCGTCAGGTAGATGGACACCCACGGAAAGGGGACTGCGATGGGTTGCGGGAAGCGATGATGAGTTGAAGGTTAAGATGCGGAGGATCTCTCTCTCTCTCGGATAAAGGGGAAAGTGTTGAGTGGAAGGACGGAAAAAATTACAGGAGAGTGGATTTGGATCCAAAGGGAGTGAAAGGGAAGGTTGTGTTAAGGAGAATGGATTAGGAGTTTGCGTGGATGGAGGCAAGGTGACTGTTGGAAAACAAAAGAAGCGGACTGTGCGAAAGGGAACCCACGAAGATTTGGTGAGGACGCAAGATAAAGTTCTAAAGGCCCCTTTACACGGTACAATTTATTGTTCAAACGAACGTGTAGGGTAGAATAGAATAAGTTTTATTATGCTCTAGGTTTCACCATAAGAGACAAACAGAAATTACATATGAGGACCCCAGAAGTCAAGGGGTCTAAGTTACAAAATCGTTGTTTTGAGAAAACTTAAGTCAAAGTTGAAAATGTTTGGTACAACCTACTAAGTAGTTGAGAGGCATTACCCTAGATAGCATCACCTGTCTAGAAAATCACTTGGATCCCTTAACCAACTAAAAGATTTGTATTTTCACATCCCATTCCTGTACCTAACTTATTATTTTTTAAATGTCACTTAGACCCCTTGACTTCTGGGGTCCACATATAAAATTCTATTTTTTAAGAAAACAAAGAATAAATACGCTAAATATCTCAGGTAACATGAATGCGTTGGAAAAAGTCGGCTAGACTTAACAAAGCATCCCCTTCTAGAGCCAACCATTGTTTTGACTTTGCAAAACTCCGTCGCGTATGTCTTTATGCGTGTAATAGAACAGTCAAACTCGCTCCGTTCCTGAAGAGAATTTGTAGCGAAAAAAAGCCAGCTAAAAAAGCTAGCGTTCCCCAAAGAGGAAGGTAAAAGCCTTCGGCTTGGCGTAGCCATCATTGTTCCTGTATTTTAGAATCAGCTTGAGCTGTCAGAGCAATTTTCGCAATTCATTTATTTCGCTTATATTTTTTTACTGTTTAGGCACATTAATCTTGATTGCCCTGAGTCGTTTCTTCAGCTTGTTTTGCTTTATCCTTGGTTCCTAGTATCTTTAGTACAGGGAAGTGTCATTGGTCCACTTTTATTTCTCTTGTACATAAATGACATTAGCAACGTCGTTAAAAGTAAGCTTAGACTCTTCGCAGACGACGCGGTTGTGTATAGGGATATTAACAATTCCGAAGATAGCGACTCGTTAACGATCGACCTACTTGCTATTCATGCTTGGTGCGAAAAGTGGCAGATGGAAATAAACATGAAAGAGTGCGTAGCAGTCAGCTTTTGGAAAAAGAAAAATAGGCCAGGTAGGGCTTAGAGAATTAATAATACGGAAATTATTCACGCCGAGTCTGTTAAGTACTTAGGGGTCACAATTACTCACGACATATCTTGGGGAAAACATATTCGGGAAATATGCGGTCAAGCATACAGGAAGCTAGGCTTTATCAAGAGAGTACTCGGAAAATGTGATGAGAAAGTGGAAGAACGTTGTTATTTTTCAATCGTTAGGCCTCATCTGGGATATGCTGTTAGTGTATGGGATCCATACGAATCGGGGTTGATATCAGTGTTAGATCGCGTGCAGCGAAGAGGAGCTAGGTTTGTGAAATAATGCTACGATAAGTTGGCTAGTGTGTCTGGACTGTTAGAAGAATTAGGATGGGAATCGCTATCACAGCGTAGATTAAATTATAGGCTTAACCTCCTAACTAAATTTCAGGAAAATCATTTCTCTGACGTCGTAAAAAACATACTATTAACCCCCTCGTACTACGGCAGATTAGATCGCGCCAATAAAATTAGAGAGCTAGATTGTAGAACCGATAGGTATAAAATGTCATTTTTTCCGCGTACCATTCGGGACCATAAGAGCTGTGATCGTCGTCATGAATAGTTCGAATTGTGACAATAGGCAGACAGTAAATCTTTCGCTTTATATTCTCTACGTTCTCATTTATGCATGATGTATATATTGATGTTCTTATTTATGCATGATATTTTTAATATGTAGTAGTAGTATTTGTATCCCTTGCGTGTTGGAACGATTGACGATAGAATTTTTCTTGGGTATTAAATTTTTAATTGGCGCTTTGCATGTGTGGTACGCGGGTTTCAATGTAATTTCGGTGTTCTACCGTATCATTCATGCATGCCTGGTGTGGAAGCACCCCCAGCCACACACCCTTTGGGTGGCTTGAAGGGTATGATGTAGATGTAGTTAAAGTCGCTAAAGTTTCATTAACTAAGAGCAAACTCTAATAGAAGTGGCCAAAATAGGCGCTTCAGCAGCGAGTGTGTGACCTTGAGCGAAGTATCTCATTTCCTTTTGCCTGTAGCATGTAGCCACAGCAAAAGCGCTTAGCAAGGTATTCAGGAGAATTTCTGAGCTCTCTACGATGCTATCCTCTGAATCATTACCGCGTCCCGTCACACACAGCATGCTTACACCGAGCAGGCTTTGGGATTCGGCTGCGGCTATTGTGTTCTCTCAACAAAGTCTCCTTTCAATTGTATCCTTTTCATATTTTCTCGACTACGGATATTATTATCCTACTTTTTGAATGGTTCTCCTGACTCTTCCACACGTCTCGTTTAACTGAGCTTCTATTTAGTCAGCGTGGAGTAACTATTTCGCTTCTACGTTGTGTTTTGTTCGCAGATGGCCTGGGGCTATTGCGCAATGGGGCCTCTAGATGCGCTGCGGTAATCTTTTCTTCACCAAAGGCTTAAACGATATTTCTTTCCTGGTTCATCAGGAAACGATAGGGATTGGGTGCTCATCTACTAAGTGGAAGGGAAGAGCTCTGTAAAGAGTCTGTTGGTGCGTCAAATCCACATATATCGGTAATGAGCGTAGAGCAATTTTTTGCTACTGTTCTCCTAATTTAAAACCTCTCTGAAGTCCCGTTTATTGTGTTTAGTGAATAAGTAGTTGAGCTAAGGACTAGGAATTGATAGGTGTATTCAGAATAAAGGCTATAGTGTGCGCGTTTTACACTCGTTTGCCCATTTCTCTTCTCAATTCATTGTATTTTTTAGGGAGCATAGATTCTGGAATTATAATAAGCCAAACGCCTGTTTGTGTATGTCTCATTTGTTAATGCCGGTTCGGTTCGACATCAGGCAAGTATTTAACGCATGAGTTCACTTTTGTCTCATGCTCAGGCGGATAGAAAAAAAATAACATGTAATCAAATAAATCTCTCTGTAGGCCCGTTCATTGGGTTAATGAGTGTGTAGATAAGCTTACGACCAGGAACTTATTGAAGGCTTATTCATAATTTTGGCTATAATAACTGTAAAGAATTCAAATGCGATATGGTACTTTTTTCACAGTTTTTATTTCAGGTCGACCGGTTTCGTCACATAGGCGACATCATCAAGTACCATATCGCATTTGAATTCTTTAGAATGGATTTTCACAAAGTTAAGCCAGAATTAATGGAGTTTATAATAACTGTATTTGTCACCCATTTGCCCAGTTTTACTCTCGATTCGATGTATCTTCGAAGGAACCTCTATACAGGCATTCAATCAAGCCAACACCTGTTTACGTGTGTCTCAATGGTTAATGCTGGTTCAACTCGTCATTAGGTGAGTATCTAACACTCAAGTTCACCTTCATTTGTCGTATGCTCAGGTTTAAGGAAAAAAATAACATGTACTCAAAAGAAATAACATGATTAGAGTAAAACTGCTTGGGATAGGTGGTCAATCTGCACTTAAAAATATCTTGTGCCAGATAAGATGAAGTGGAGAGAAATAATAATACTAATATTGGGCTGAAAATAAAAAGAAATCGAAGTGGGGTTCAATAGAGTAAGGATCAATTGAATATAGAATATTTTCCACCGATAAAATAAACCCTGAGAAAGTTGAAACATCAACAAGCCAATAGAGGGCATAGACATACGTGGTAATACTTCAGAAAGTTAATAGATGATAATTTAATTTTATATGCTAATTGGTTGTATGTGTCAAGTCTGGTTGAATCTCTTCATTAATCCAATTGAAATCCTTCTCGAAATAAAATGACGTTGTTCAATTCGACATAAATTCCTTGTTGGGGAATATTAGAATATTAATGAATCGTAAGTTTGTTATAATGGTGAAGCAATGGCTTCTCTTTGCGTAATTAGTGCAGTTATAGCATTAACTTAAATATTTTGACTAAATCACTCAATGTGATATTCAGTTGCATTGAATTATTAACGTTACAAATGAATGCTAATCTACTCGATGAATAATTTAGAATTTTGTAATGCGATAGAGGCATTCCCTCCAATTAATTTCCCTGGTGATTCCAGCTCAAAGATAAAATAGAACATTATTTTGTATAACAAAATACATTAAAATTTGTTCTACATATTTTAAATAACGAAATTTCAGAGTAGACTTCTCAACTATTGGAACATGTTAGGCTATTATCCCTAAGCATCCGCATCATTTCATTACGAAAAGGTTTTTTATGACACTTATCAACCTTCGCCGTGTTACCGAGTATCTTTTTTCCAAAAGTCACATTGTTTCACATCGTTGCCGAGTATGGCAAAGAAAGGATATTGATTCATTCTGAGGACTACTAAGGCTACCTAAGCAACCATTATCCACAAATGTTGCATTCATTGTAAGTAATGACTTTTTGAGACATTTGGTGAGTCAAATGGAGTGTATTGCTTCGTGCAGTCAATTTCTCTTTGAGCTATCCTTCAAATCCGTTTTATTATCCCTAATATATTGGGAATGGACTCGTATACTTCACTGATCTCAACAAATATCGGACTTTTTAATTAAATCTCTGACGATTTAATATCTAGGCTGGTTGGTTATTGGTGATGGTGTGGGAAAAGCTTGGCCATTTTTTTCTATTACTGTCATGTGTATTGGGATCGTAGGCAGTGCGTTGAGAAACCTGAAATTTTCATTGCCTTTCTCTAAACAAGAGGAGTGGAGATGTGTATATTTTGATGTCCAACCGTATGAACGGAATGATTCTCCTGAAAATAAGTAGAGATAAATAATTAACTGTTAAATTCACCTAAACTGGGAACCGGGAACCCGGGCCATTGACGTAAGCAAAAATAACTCATGCTAACTGAATAAATTGATCTCTTTATCTGTTCTCACTATGAAAAGCTCCGTGTGGAGCGTAGAAATCTATGGATCGGAAGCATGGAGCATTTAAAAGCTGACAGAGAAGGCTTATAAGCTGTCGAAACCTGGCGCTTGAGGAGGATGCTGAGGGTAAAATGGACGGACAAAATTAGAAATGATGAAGTTTACAGAAGAGGAAAGGACCATATGAAATACCATACAGAAAAGAAGAACAAGATGGATTGGACACACCCCGAGGCTCAATAGGTTTGTGAAGAACATAATTGAAGGTAATATAGAGGGAAGCGTCCCCAGAGGGAGACCCAGGAATAAGTTTATGGACAAATTTAAGAGGAAAGTACATAGAAAAAGATACCAGGAGGTAAGGGAACTAGCATGAGATAGGGAAGGAAACGGCATGTATAAGCATTCGTGTGGAGCGTAGAACTCTATGGATCGAAAGCATGGACCATTGGAAAAGCTGACCAGAATAGGCTAGAAGCATTCAAAACCTGGTGCTGGAGGATGATGCTGAAGATGAAATGGACGGACAAATTAGAAATGATGAAGTTTACAGAAGAGTAGACGAGGAAAGGACCATATGAAATACCATACAGAAAAGAAGAACAAGTTGGATTGGACACACCCTGAGGCTCAATAGGTTTGTGAAGGACATAATTAAAGGTAAAATAGAGGGAAACGTCCCCAGAGGAAAACCCAGGAATAAGTTCATGGACAAAGTTAAGAGGAAAGTACATAGGAAAAGATACTAGGAGGTAAGGGAACTAGCATGAGATAGGGAAGGGTGTAGGACTGCAGAAAACAAATCTTAGGATTGAACAACCAATGATGATGATATCTTCTTTCGCTTTATCACTGACATAAATAGCTATCACACGCAAAAATAAAGTTTCGCTTTAGCCCACCGCATAATTTTAAATAAACTCAATTACGTTTGTGTAGATTGGCGTTAAAACCACTTGCCTTGCCGAGATGGCCCTCGTTAGTGGCGCCTGAATTGGCCGCCCATACTGTTCGTTAATAGCACCAATAATGACCAAACGGGAGGGAAAATTACCTCTCTACCTACGTAACCTTAACACTTATCCGCGACAATTTCCAAAAAAGGTTAGACCTCACCCCTACTAATCTCCTGGGCTTCGAAACCTATCGACGCTCGGCAATCGAAAAAAAGAAGGAAAATCTTTGCGCGCTCCGGGTCTCATTTTCGTCAGTGTTTTTGCCCGCGGAAGGAATCCGAATGCGAGGAAGTAATATTTTAATATTATTTCATTTTTATTCCCCAACCTTCGCGTAATGCAGTCATCTCCGAGATAGAGTGATATAAAGGAAGTGGTTCCGCTCGGGGAAAAAAATTAACGAGTCCCATCGTCTCGTTCGAATAATGGTGTCGAGTCTTGTGAGTGTGTGTGTTTGTCTGCGCTTGTGCTTTTTTCGTTCTTGTTATTTTTTTTATTCCTCCAGTGTGGGGAAACTGGCGAGATTGGGTTGCACAAAAGGCACCGAGAGAAGAAGGTGGAGAAGATGGAGGAGGGAAAGGGGAGTGGTCTCGAGAGGGAATGGAAGGGAATACGAAGAGCTCGCTGCTGGAAGAGGAAAACTTTTCTCTCTCATCTGATGGGATTTTCGGAGGAAAGGGTGCCTTGAAATGGGGGAAGGGGTGAGACGGAGGCGATGCCAATTGCTGGCAACGGGAAGCAATGTGGGGGAAGGTAGTTCAAACAAACGCGGAGCACAGGATAGTGGGACTGCCCGATGTTACTATCGCATCGGTCACGATATGCGATATTCCGAATGTATCGCATCGTGATTTTCAGCAATCTGAGAATCATTGGCTCCTTATCATGTTTGATTACAAGCAGCTAACATAACTTTAAAGTTGGTGTTTTATCCTAGCGTCTTTGCGTGGGATATTGAGTACAATTTTTCGTCAATATCCCACTTTTTCAGAACCATTTTAGTTCTAGATGGAGTTAGTTCTGATACAGTTAAAGTCACATCCAGTGTACCACAGGGAAGTGTTATTGGTCCCCTGTTATTTTTTTGTGTATAAATGATATCACAACTGTCGTTACGAGCAAAATTCGCCTTTACGCGGACGACGCAGACTTTTACAGGGATATTAACACTGAGTCTGATAAAATTTCGTTAAAGAACGACCTAGATAATATAAATGAATTGTGCGATACTTGGCAGTTAGAATTACATTTTAAAAAGTGTGTTTTTATGCATTTTTGGAGGATTAGTAGCTTAATCAACGAGACGCTCACAGTTAATCAAGCCATACTAATAAATATAGAGTCAGTTAAGTATTTAGTTTTGACCGTTACTCAGGACTTGTCCTGGGGGAAGCAAATACGTGAAATTTGCGGACAGGCAAATCGTAAATTAGGATTTATTAAAAGAATACTGGGAAAATGTGACGAGAAAGTAAAGGAGCGATGTCATTTTCTCTCGTGAGATCTGACTTGAAGTACGAAAATTGTTATGATAAACATGGTAGTGTTACTAAATTGTTGAGGGAATTAGGGTGGGAACCTCTATCCCATAGAAGGGAAAAATATAGATTAAATATTTTCGCATCCTTGAGTTTCATTGATCTGTATATCATTGGCTATTTATCATGCTTTGGTAATTAGTATCTATGATTACTTATCTCTACGTCTTTGGGTGGGATATTGACGACAATTTGAAGCTACACATTGAGTCTAGTGGCTGTCTCACGGGCGGAGGGTGGGTATCGGTATTAAGGTGGGTGTCGGTAGGAGTCGCAAATGAATCCCTTGGCGTTCTGATTTCAAGTCAAGAGGATATTTTACTTTCCAGTCACTGCTTCCTTCTTTCAACTATAAAAGAGACTTTTATGGTAGTTTGAGCCTAAGATCATTTAACCTCGGAATCTATGAATTTGGTTTCCTTTTAAATGAAAATCACTTACCCTTCCAAGGAACCAAAAACATCAGGCCCTTGCCGTTCTACCTCTCGAGTTTTGTGACGAAAAATACCTGCTCTTTACCAGGGAAATGGTACGTGTATACACTCCAGAGCGGCCTAATTTAGAAAATAAAAAATTTCTAACACCTAAGACTCATTAAAAAAATCAACCAAGGAATTTTAATTAATTTTGTTATTGTCAACATTTTTCCGGGTTGCGACCGCGTATGTTGTTGGGTATCACAACAGTTTCGCCAGATATCCTGCTGGCATCCCCAGGTGAAGACTAGCGAGAAGGTCTTTGGTTCATTCTTATATAGGCAAGATTTGGCGCCAAAAAACGAAAAATGCTTCGTCCAATCATGGAGCAGCATCGTAATTGCGCGGGAGTCTATTTACTCTTTTCCATGCACTGTGAAAGGGGTATCCATCTTCTCTGTTGAAATTCATGGGCGTTTTGATGATTTCTATAGCTTATCTTATTATGCTCGGGCAGTAGATACCTATTTCCCTTTGATATTATTTTGGCGTCTTCTATATTTTAGGTGTGCCCCGGTTCACTCCATGCGTTCTCAAGAGATGGCTGATGCTTTAAATTGTTTATTTTGTGTCGCTTCTTTCAGCCGTGTGCTCAAAGCTCTGCAATTTTCGCCAATATTTATAAGAATGAACCAAAAACCTTCTCGCTATCCTTCATCTGAGGACGCCAGCAGGATAGCTGGCGAAACTGTTGTAATACCCTACAACATACGTGGATGCAACCCGGAAATATGTTGGATTCATCTGATCAACGCCGCGGAAACCTGCGAACAAACGTTATATTGTCATTTCTCAAAATTATTCATCTTGTCACCGGGGTAATTTTTTGGTGATCGCAAAGATACCTTCCGATGTGAATAAGTCTTGTACGTACAGCGTGAAATAAATGGGTCGATTCAAAGACTTATTAGATTTGTTTATGATAAATTTTGCCATATAAAATGAGTTAATTTCACCATTAATAATGGGATATTTAACTCATGCTCCCATATCTGCTGAAGTAAAGACGTATGCTATGGATATTGTCTCCATTATGATTGTGAGACTATATCGCTCAATCTTCCTCCTATCGGACTATAAAGGATGCGTAATATGTGAAAAATAGTGGTATAATAAATTATCAAATAATGACGTTTATTGAAGTATGAGCTGAAAAAGGGTTTGGAGACAAAAGCTGTGCTGCAGTCGACCAATTTCCAGACTGATGACTTCTGATTTAGAGCATTATTAGTTCTCATGCGAAACCAGTGCAGTACGCGGTATCTAAAGATATGGGAGTTGTGCTCCGGAACTGGGACGAAGCAGGGGTTAGGCTATGACTGGAGTCCCTGGCCTTCGGCAGCATCAGATTCGATGGAAACATCGAACTGGTGGCGATATGCGTGATAATATTTGTGTACATCGTATCACGATATTCAGTCAATGAAATGAATCTCATAAGCTAATATTGCCATACAAATTTTCTAGTTGGTTCTGGCTTGACTTTTTCAGTCGAGGAAAATACACATTTTTTATTTGTTAAGAAAGTTTTTTTAAAGTGTAATCCTTCAAATATTCTTTAAAGCAGGCTATCTATTCCCGGGGAAATAACTAGTAAAACAAACCGTAAATTAGGATTCGTAAAAAGGGTTCTAGGCAAATGCGATGAGAGAGTACGAGAAAGAAGCTATTTTACACTTGTCAGGCCTCATTTAGAATACGCCGCTAGTATATGGTATCCGTACGAGGAAGGTATGATAAAATAATTAGAGCGTGTGCAAAGGAGATCCGCTAGGTTTGTTAAAGGCCGTTATGATAATTGTCTAAGTGTAACGAGTTTAATAGAACTAGAATGGGAATTACTATCAGAACGCAGGTTAAAATTTAAGTTAAACCTTTTAAGTCAATTCGAAACCAATGTGTTCACAGATGACGTTAGATATATATTAAGAACACCTGCGTGTTATGCTAGGTTTGATTTACAGATTAACAAGATGAGAGAGGTAGATTTTCGTACCGATAGATTAAAAATATCATTTTTCCCGCGTACCATAAGAGAGAACAATAGGCAGCGTAGCAAAAGGATAGGTAGGTGAAATATAGTTTGAGTACTCTGTAGTGTATGATGCATGTAATAACAACCAATAATCCCTTTCTTATTATGTAGATATTAACCATCTAGCTGCATGTGATCCTATTTTCTAGCATGTCTCTATTAAATATCCTAGTTGCATGTCAATATTGCATGTTTGGTGATCTTCACCCCCTGCCACACACCCTCGTGGTGGCTCGCAGGGTATTATATAGACGTAGACGTGTTCCACACAGTTTGCCATTGTCTTTCTTACTAATTTTAAAATGTTCCTTTTCACATTTAATATTGCTAGCACTTCCTCGTTTCTCACTTTACCACTCCATTCTAATCTTTCCATTCTTCTCTATAGCCACATTTAATATCCCTCTAGGTATAGCTCCTATTTCCTCCCGACTGTCCAATTTTTTTCTTCAGAAACCACTCTACCAAATCGAATGCAATTTTTTTTGTAAATATGCGTCGTACGCGGTATGGTAATCACCTGATTTTCGACAAGTTCATGCTTCTTCCGCAGTGAAAATATTTTTTTAGAAATGACAACAAAATGGCAACAGCGCGCGCCTCTCCCTTTCTCTTCCGGTCATGCTCCTGGCACTTCAACGCGCTCTTTTTCCAAAATAAATGTTAATCGATATTGATTAACCAACGGATGCCTTTAAGATTTTGTAAGTGGATTCATGATGATGAACTCGACAGCTTGTAGAAGGTTCTAAACCGCGGTTTTCAGGGATGCGCGGAACGGAAAATGACGCAGTCTTGCAATTTCATCAATAACTAAAATACTAATGCATTTAATATTCTGAAACTTCGTATGATTGTGAAGAAAAATCTTTCTACACCTACATCTACATACTACCCAGCAAGCCGCCTCAAAAGGCGTGTGGCGGGGGGTGTTAGGACACCAGCCGTCAACAAAAAAAATCAAAGTTCCGCCTAGCATTTATTAAAGTCCTTAATTGGTCGGGGGGAAAACGAATTCCCATACCTATCCGTTCGGCAAAATATCTCTCTTAATTTATCGATTCTGTCGGACCTGGAGATGTAATGTGGTTCTAATATGATGTTCTCCGTGTCGCTCTGAAAGATGTTCATTCTCAATTGCTCAAGCAATCTAAGCCTAGCGCGTAGCCTCCGAGTCTCTAGCGGCTCCCACCCTAAATCGTTCAAAATCTGTGTAACGCTTTCTGTACGGCCGTAGCAGTTTTTGACGAATCGCGAAGCTTTCCTTTGTATTTTATTAAGTTCAAGGCCTGGGTCTTTCTCCGCAGGATCCCATATGCTCGCTGTATATTCAAGGTGTGGCCGGACGAGTGCGAAATAGCACCTCTCTTTCACTTTATCATCCGAAAATCTTCCCACAACTCGCTTGACAAATCCTAGCTTCCTCAGGGCTCTGCCACAAATATTTCTTATATCTTTGCTACAGTATTTGAAAAGGAAGTTTCGATATCTTGATCTTCCTTGTGGTTACGAAGCCGTAAATGCGATGCATCCGTCCGGTACCCGGTAATCGCGCTCAAATTCTGTTTTTAAGCACACACTGAAATAAATCACAACGGTAAAAAATTTTGTGTAGCATGAGGAAACGTAGAAATAAACAAGCTTTTATTTGATGTACTTCATTTAAAAATCTATTGAGCCGTCTTTGAGATATTAGTCTTTAAACTCTGGTGACGGAGTTTTGCAACGAATTAGTTGTGTAAATATTGATCTCTAATCCAGAAGATTTGGATTAAAGATTTACTTTAAGTAGGTAAAAAAAGAGTTGTGAAACAAAAGCGCACGGACGTCTTCGGAAGCGTTTTCGACCGCGGTATATAGTAGTCCTCAAGCCTACGCCGATTGATATCTTGCGATATGCGATTTTGTACGACACGCGATATATCGATTCTTACGCGACACAAAATTTTTATAGCAGCGGTAATCTGGAAGCCGAAATTCACACCTGCTTTATTCTATTCTCCATTCCAGCACGCCCTTTCCTCTTTGCCTTCCACCTTTTGCGTCCAACCATCTATCTCTCGTTCGCCTACCACCGTTCGTCCCTTCCACACCTGAGCGCCTCTGCCAGCCGAGGCGTCCGCTGGTCAGATCCGACGTACCAGAAATTCAATTAGGTGGCCCTTCCTAGTTGTTAAGCAACGGGCGTCCACCGAACAGCGGGGAGGGAGGGGGGCAGCGGGGGTGGAATCCAATGTTTACCCTTTTACTCGGAAATTCCTTCTCGAATAGGGGGACGACGACGAGGACACGGGAATCACACGTTTGCGGACATGGATCGTGCTCGGAGCGGAGCGTGGGATGAAGCACGCGTGTCGAACCGCCCGTCGGAGATATTTCACGGCCGCGTTTCCTTTGGGAGTTCACATCGATTTGCGGTGAACAGCAAAAGTGAGTGTTAAAGTCCTACCTAGGCCACGACTAGACGGAGTTAGAACCAGGCTAAAATGACGTGTAAAATCCGACGCGGTCAGAACAGTTCTCAGCGTAGAAGCGGTAAATTCTTGGACGAGCGTTTCGGGTCTCCACGCGAGGCCAAACCCCCCCCCCCCCCCCGAACCCGGTCTGGAAGCGTTTGCTTATCACCGGGGAGGAAAGTAGTAGGAAAAGGGAAGGTTAGCGAACCACAACCCCTGCGGGGCCGACATCATGAGGCGGATTGACGTCAAAAGGACGCAGTACTCGTATCTGTTGGGTTTAGTCCCCCAACAACGTCAGACGAGTCCCCGTCAGTCTCGTTTTTGCGAAGACTTACCGCACATCTTTTGAGAACCGGAGGAGCCCGTTGCCCGAAAAATTGGGATTAAAGCTGTGTTCCAATTCGCCATTTAGGCAGCTAAATCGGCAGATTTAGCGAGGACGCCGTCTTGAAGTGTGTCCCAATTCGTTAGGCATCATGGGGGAGCGGATTTAGGTGCCTTTCTCGGGGGTGAAATTTAGGGTAGATGGAGTTTATCCTAAATCCGCCTCCATATTGAATTTCCCATCATGCAAAGCGCTGCATGCGTCGTACAAGGAAACTCGTACACAAGGAAGTAGGTGAAAAGTGGCAAACATGGCCAGCAAGTATTTTGCCTGTAATTGAAAGAATTCTCTAATATTTCGCAACCCAACACCCGACTACAAAATAAAAATTCTACTTAGTACACTTAAACGAATTTAAATCCCAGAACACCTACACGAACTTAAATACCCCGAAAACTAAAAACTAACGAATCTCCAAGCAACGAAATTGATGAAAAAATGTTATTTCACTTTCCAAATCTCACAACGCATACGAAGGTAGCCACAGGCGCCAAAAATGCCTTAATTTCAGGTTTCAGTTGTTTCATTCAGTCCTTTAATTACTCATATGTTTTTCATTCGTTTCCATCTCGGTAGACGGCAACACTAGCGAAGGATGTCCCAAATCAAGCTCCCCTAGCGAAAGGCCTCTAAATATTTAGGTAGCTAACCGCATCCTCCCTAATGCCTAACGTATTGGGACACGGCTTAAGTATCCTCCGACTCCCTTTACGGGTAGAAGTCGTACGGTCTGCCGGAGTACGTCATCAAATCAGGGACCCACCGGACCCATGAATGGTCAATTCGGTGAATTCTTGGACAGCTTATGATAGTTACTCAGGTGAAACAGTTTTGTTCAGTAATTTTGAGTAGTAAAGGATCTCTGAGAGAGTCATTACTTTTTTACGCCAAGTCAAATTTTTATTTGCCATACTGTAGTCCATAATTTACGCACACACTTAGTGTAGCACAATTTTTAATATGTAGCACATTTTAAAAGCACTATTCGTGATGATAAGGAAGTATTATGGCTTCTGAAACTTTATTTTCCCAGCTGTCGTTAATGCATTACCACATGCATTTCATATACATCTACATCTACGTGGTACCCTGCGAGCCACCACGAGGGTGTGTTGCAGGGGGTGAAGATAACCAAACATGCACTATTGACATGCAAGTAGGATATTTAAGGGAGATAGATAAGCTAGATAATAGGGTCACATGGAGCTAGATGGTTAGTATCTACATAATAAGGAAGGGATTATTGGTTGTTATTACATGCATCATGCACTACAGACTACTCTTTCTATATTTCACCTGCCTATCCCTTTGCTACGCTGCCTATTGTTCTCTCTTATAGTACGAGGGAAAAATGACATTTTAAATCTATCGGTACGACAATCTATCTCTCTAATCTTGTTAATCTGATCAAACTTAGCATAATACGCAGGGATTCTTAATATATATCTAACGTCATCTGTGAACAACTCTGTTTCGAATTTACTTAAAAGGTTTAGCCTAAATTTTAACCTGCGTTCTGCATTTTAGCTATTCGCGAATTTAAATGACGCGATTTTCAATGTCCATCCTTGAATATCGTACAAAGGATACTGCAATTAAGTGCCTTGTGTAAAATGGCCTACATATACATACTACCCCGCGAGCCGCCCCATGGGCGTTTGGCAGGGGGTGTTTAGGTCATCAGCCGTGTATAAGTGTAAGTTTTTGGGAGATGAATCGGTGATTTGTATTATAGGAGTGTATTCACTGGAGCTCAGTTTCTATTGTGGTCGCTTATTTTTCGCGGAAAGAACGAGTTTTTGTACCTATCTGTTCGGTAGAGTATGTCGCATCGCATCTGTCAGACCTAGAAATATAGTGAGACGTCATGATAATATTGTGTGTGTCGCTCTGAAACACACTAGTTTTGAATATCTCAAACAGCCTAGGCTAGCGTGCAGCCTCCGAGTTTCTAGGGCCTCCCGCCTTAGTTCTTCTAACAGTTGTATATCACTGTATGTTCGTTCGCAGTGGTTTTTAACGAAGAGTGCTGCTTTTCCTTGTATTTTGTTAATTTCTTTGGTTAAACCCTTATGACCAGGGTCCCAAATGCTCGCGGCGTATTCGAGGTGTGGCCTAACCAGAGCGAAGTAGCATCTCTCTTTTACTTAAAGGAATGACGGATAGGACTTAAAACACTTTGCGCATGCATCTAAATCTTTTGATTTAATTTTTTCAGCCAATTTCCACATAATGGTAGGTGAGAGAAGCACTTAAGCACTTGTAGAGGCGCAGTCGTTTGACGCCTTATTTTATGGAAAGCCACTTTCTGTTCTCCGGTAATCCGGTTTCCGCCATAACAGCTAGTACGTATTCAAATCATCGGTGCCGGACTCCTATGCAAGTGTAGTATATGTCCGTGGCTCACTGGTTTGAAAAGTTACATGTACGTTTTCTTACGGAATTTCCTTTCGTGGGAGCTTAATCAGATACATTCAAATTGGTCAGTTTTTACGTGTACGTCCAAGATATCTCATGAGATTATTTCCTACAGGACACTCTACCCTGCATATTTATTTTGCATCTATTACTGATCTTGTTGTTAATGCTTTTTTTTGTTTTACTAATATCATTTCATTTAGTCGATGAATTTATATCAATGTTTATCTTTTGCAATTTAAATGACAATAAAATTTCGTATCAGAAAATATTTTTTGATCTATTCGTAAAAGAATTAAACTCTCTACTTTAAGGTTGCCATAGCATAGAATTTAAATACCATGGAGTTAAGTAAATACCTATTATTGTGTTTAAAACCGTTATTGATGCGTTAAATCGCAACTGCATACATGTTAACGGTTTTACGTATGTGTCTAAGATATCTCATAAGATTATTTCCTACATGACGGCCCCGTGTCGGCCCCGGTGGCGGCGGGGTAAAGTCCTCGCCTGCCAACCTGAGGGTCGCGGGTTCGAGTCCCGCCTGGGTAGAATATTTTCTGCCATGACATGGGTGTTTGTGTCTCCTACGTTGTTACTGTTATTCACCCGACATAAACTGGCCCATTGTGCTGTATTCGGGGTAGTAAAGATAAATAAAAAAAAAATAAATAAATGACACATTTGTTTTGCATCTATTACTGGTCTTGTTGTACATACTTTGTTTTTGGTTTTTGTAATATCATTTCGTTCAGTCTATGAATTTCTATAGATATTTATCTTATAGAGAAAGAGCTGCTTAGAGGGAAATAACATTAATGTCTACATCTACGTACTACCATGCGCCTGTAGCCGCATGGGCGTGTGGCAGGGCGTGTTCGGACGCCAGCCGCGTAAAGATGTTAGGGATAAGGTTTTGGGAGTTGGAATGGTGACGTGTATTATGGAAGTGTATTTAGTGGAGCTCAATTTTTATTGTGGTCACTTATTGTGCGCGGAAAGAACGAGTTTTTGTATCAATCTGTTCGGCAGTGTATCTCTGTCATTTTATCGCTGCTGGCAGTCCTAGAGATGTAGTGTGTCGTCATGATAATATTCTCTGTCTTTCCAAAACACACCGGCTGTTAATATCTCAAGCTAGCTGAGCCTAGTGTTTAGCCTCCAAGTGTCTGGGGGCTCCCACCTTAATCTCTCTGAAAGTGGTGAAACACCTTATGTTTGCTCGTAGCATAGCCAGAGCGAAGTATGTAGCATAGCATCCCTCTTTGACTTTTTCATCCGAGCGCCTTCCCGTTATACTCTTCACAAAACAAATCTAGAAAACTAGCAAAATATTTAAAGAAAAATCTTCGTTCCTGTTATTCTTTGACCACTCCTCCTATTCAGCAGTATGTTATCCTGAATTATTCAATATCCGAGTCTCTTCACGATTGAGTTTCTCAGGTTACGGCCTTAAGTGCTTGTTTTTAGTGGTGCCGGTATTTTGATTTCCAGCGATTATTCGCCTATGTTATCATTTTTCATCTTCCTGGTGCTTGACATCGCTCGATCCCTTTACTTACGTATTAGTGCGTGTATATAGATATGCCAACATCGAGGGGAGATCGTAAATCGATGCTATCCTGGATCATTTTTGTCTTCGCCCAAGTTCGCAGCTCACTTGTTCCCCTTTTTCGTTTTACCCCACTCTGTCATCTTCGCCAATCTCTCTTCTTCCTCTCTTCCGTGTTTTGCCTCCCACTGCTTCATTCTCCACATCTCTCGTTCCATCCCATCGTTATTCGTTTCCCAGCTTAAAAAGAAAGGAAAAAAATCCTTCCTCCCTCCACGCATTCATCCCGCTCCCCTGTTGAAAATCGCTCGGGGGCGGGGGTTCAGAGCGTTGAGCCCTCAAGGAAACAATCGATGATCTCCTCTTCATCTTTGCCCTCCTCTCCCTTCTCTTTGATGAACTCTGTTATTGTTTACTTTTCTCTCTCTGAAGAGGAAAGTGGGGAGACGAGTGGGGCACCTTATCCTTTCGCTTGCTACCGATCGACGTTCTCACTAGGTGTTAGGTTCATAACGTCTGCTTATTGCCGTTCCCCTTCAATGTTACCGATGACAATTTTGGTGCTCTCATAATAAAAGCTACTGAGTGAGAAGATGGAAATTTGAATACTAGATTTTAGCTGTGATTCTCACACTATAGCTGTTATTTTTCATGCTTCCTTTGCCTGAATATTTGGTAATTCTACCTGTATATCCATATCTACATTCTGCCAGGCGGGCTGCCGTATGGGAGTGTGGAAGGCGGTGTTAGGACACCAGTCGTGTAAAGATGAAAGGGATAAGGTTTTGGGAGGTGAAATGGTGACGTGTCTTGTGAGAGTGTATTTAGTGGTGATCAGTTTTTATTGTGGTCGCTTATTGTACGCGGAAAGAACGAGTTTTTGTACCTATCTGTTAGGCTGTAGGCAATGTATTTCTCTTATTTTATCACTTCTGTCAGGCCAAGAAATGTAGTGTGGCATCATGATGATATTCTCTGTCGCTCTGAAACACATCAGTTTAAAATTTCTAATGAAAGTTAAACCTATCGGGCAGCCACAAGTGTCTAGGGGCTCCC
This sequence comes from Ceriagrion tenellum, assembly GCA_963169105.1. NCBI lineage: Eukaryota > Metazoa > Arthropoda > Insecta > Odonata > Coenagrionidae > Ceriagrion > Ceriagrion tenellum. Next base: position 43,969,108 of record OY720643.1, on the reverse strand, counting down.
ACCTTAATCCTTCTATTCGTTGGGAGACACTATGTACGGTCGTAGCAGTTTTTAACGAAGCGCGCTGCTTTCCTTTGTATTTAATTAAATTTTTGGTTAAATTTTAATGACGAGGGTCCCAAATGCTAGCGGCTTATTTGAGGTGTAGTCTAATCAGAGCGAAGTAGCATCTCTTCTTTACTTTTTCATCCGAGGACCTTCCTACTATACGCTTAACAAAACCTAGTTTCTTTAATACTGTGCCGCATAATTATTAAGGCCTGGGACTTAATGTTTGCATGGTAACTTCAATAAGTGTCTCTTCAGTTGATATTTGTTGTTAATATTTGATCTCGTATAGAAAAAATACGTGAAATACCTTCAGCTCTTCCTGATATGTTTTCCTGTTGCTTAAGTTTTTAATTACCTTAGTTGTTTGGGGCCGTGCTGATTAATTTCGTACCTGGCTGTTATGACTGGATGATGGAGAAGTAATTAAATGAGGTTATGGATTTTTTCTTTGATTCTTCTGTTTTTATTCTTCATTTCATATACTTTCTCGTGTTTATAACCTATTCAAAGGTCATATTTTCAATTAAGGGCTTTATATTTTCATTATTCATCTATTCACCATATATTTCATCTGTTCACATTAAGGGCTTCATATTTTCTATTAAGGTTTTGGACTGTTCAGTTGGAAATTGTTTAAATTGCATCACGATTGGAAATGTGACTGAATTTAAATATTTTGGGGTAATCCTGGACAATAAGTTAAAATGGAAACACCATATAAATTGCCTAACTAAAACACTTCGGCATTGTAACACAAATTTATAGGTACTTCTTAAGAAAAAAATGTCCATTGAATTTTCTAAAAGTTATCTACTTGGCACTGGTTCAGTCAAAATTAAGTAATGGCTTAATTTGCTGGGGAGGAGCTTACAGAAATACAATAAACCCCGTACTATTTCTGCAAAATAGGATTGTACGTGTGATAATTCACAAAAACCGTTTCTCTCATGCATTCCCACTCTTCTTAGAACTAAACATATTGCCTATCAGATATTTGTATTTTTATAAAGTGTTAAAGAATTTCCATCTAAGAAATGGCGACGAAGCAAATCTGTTACTCAGGACTCAAGTCCTGAGCTTGCGAGAAAGAAATACTATTACTTTACCCAAGGCAAATTTGACTTTGTTTCAAAGATATTTCGTGTATATATCTCGAAAAATATTTAACGTCCTTCCAAACCACATTAAGGAAGAAAAACACGTGGGAAAATTTCTTAAGAAAGTCAAAACTTGGTTACAACTCATGAAAAACATCGAGGTTTTGTTTCGTAATTTACATTAAATATTTATCGAATTAAATGAAATAAATTAAGTGATATTGTAATACCATTGTTGAAGTAAGTTCACCCGATCATGAATTTATGTTTCTCTTTTTTTGTAACCACTATTTAATTCTGTATATCTCTGAGTCTTTTTTCTTTTTTGAATTAGTATTCACTGAATTGTTAAACGTTTTATCGAAAATTGTAAACCATTTTTGTTTTTGTTGTCTCGTAGTTTCCCGCGACGTTTTGAATGCGATGATTTCTCCATCTTTCGGGTATTCGCCGCGTTGCTTGTCATGATTGACGACAGTTTCGCCCGGATTCCACCAGGCGTCTTCAGGTCGAAGTGCCGCTGTCAGCGTTTTGGCCGTGCTTATATAGCTCCTCGAGCTCCCGCGCTGTGCTGTGATTGGTCGGTTTTGGGAAAAGTCTCTTCCATGTGTTTGTCAGGTGGTATCCATCGTCCCTATTGAAATTTCCCGGCGTTTTTGCAATTTCAATTGATTCTCTTATCAGCCTGGGATAATATCTTTTTTCTTTTGCAATTATCCTAGCTTTGTCGAAAAGGATATCGTGTCCGGGTTCACTCCAAGCATGCTCGGCGACTGCTGACTGGCTAAATTTCTTATTGAGGGTCGCCCTCTTGTGCTCCTGCAGGCGGATCTTCATGGACCTGCATGTCTCGCCGATATATGATTTCCCGCATGAGCAAGGGATGCGGTATATCCCTTCATGGAGATTCGGCGGTATCTTGTCCTTTGGCCTTGGAATGATTTGGCTTATTTTGGATACGCAGTTGAATCTCGTGACAATATCCTTCTTCTTCAGGACTCTGGAGATCTTCTCGCTTGTGCCGGCGATGTATGGTATGATGGCATGAGATGCGGACTTCTCGGGTTGTCGTTCCTCCGGTCGCGAAACTGTCGTCAATCATGACAAGCAACGCGGCGAATACCCGAAAGATGGAGAAATCATCGCATTCAAAACGTCGCGGGAAACTACGAGACAACATTGTACGCCTCTACGGGGAGGATTTACACAGGAAAATACGGAGATTTGAGAAGCTGCGCAAGAAGAAGGGGAGGCTCCTCTCCTCCTTGGCCTTCCTCCAACGCTGTCGAGACACCAACACTCTACCTTGCTGTGTTGAAGTAAAACATCACATCGATACGAGAGCGGCCAGAAGAATTCTTCGCCGAACTAGCGAGGCACTACTCAGGGAACGGGTACGACACACACGCTACTCCCTCCACCTGTGCTCGGAAGAACTTCTGCGCATTCACTTGGAACTGGGTGCCACTCTCAACGCTACTGACTGGGACACGATCGACAAAATAACCCACGACTCATCCCGCAACACTGGAGTAGCCTTGAGGGAGACGCAGATAAAGAAATTTGAGAAATTATCCAATCGGCAACATCCTACCAGCTTGGATGATGGCCCTGAGAAGGGCCTCGCAGTCATCAACTTGACGGACTCAGAACTGACCAAAGCTGACATCTCAGTCTTGTCAAAAGGACTGAATTTCGCCATCGCACCCACGAAAATACCTAAGGAAGAAATCGTAACAGAAGTGGAGCACGCCATACGGAAGCTTCCAAAGGGAGACGCTGATGAGGTCAGAGAAGATGTTGCCCGTATTCTCCGAAACTCACGGCCACCCAAAACGAACATCACGGGAGCCGAAAGAAGAGCCTTAGCAGATCTTCGCAGGAACAAGAACATTGTCATTCTCCCGGCGGACAAGGGAAACTCAACTGTCCTCATGAAGAAGGAGGAGTACGACAGCAAGATTTCCCGGATGCTGGAAGACTCAACATACAGGAAACTACGATCTGATCCTACTGCAAAAACGGAGAGGAACACCCGGGAACTGATCAAGAAGTCGTCAATCCCACGGGAAGAGCAAAAACGCTTGTTCCCATCGGCCGCCAAGCCACCAAGACTGTATGGATTGCCTAAAGTCCACAAAGAAGGAGTCCCTCTCAGACCGATAGTCAGCCAAATAGACGGACCCACCTATCGGCTGTCGAAATACCTGGCACAGTCACTCCAGCCTTACGTCGGAAAAACCTCGTCGTTTGTGAGAGACTCCACCCATTTCGTCGAAATGTTGAAGAAGATCACCGTCTCCTCCAATGACATCTTAGTGAGCTTCGATGTTACATCCTTATTCACCAACATTCCAATTCAGGAATCCTTAGATATCATAAAGGAGCTCACAACATCTGGAATACCGGAGGATTATCCACAACTCATTGAGTATTGCCTACGGAGCGCCTACTTCCTTTGGAACGGGAGTTTCTTCGAGCAACGCGAAGGAGCGGCTATGGGCTCGCCCCTCTCCCCAGTGATAGCAGAAATATACATGGAAAGGTTCGAACAAATGGCGATTGGATCCCACGGGAAGAAGCCCAGTTTGTGGTTAAGATACGTGGACGACACCTTTGTAATTTGGCCCCATGGACCTGAGGAATTGCAGATCTTCTTGGAGCACCTCAACTCACAGCATCCAGCGATACAATTCACGATGGAGACGGAGAGAAACAACCAAATCCCGTTTTTGGACGTGATGGTGAAGAAGAGGATCGATGGGAGTCTCGGCCATGCAGTACACAGGAAGGCCACGCATACTGACCGCTACCTAAACGCCGAGTCACACCATCATCCATCTCAGAAGGCTTCACTGATGGCGACTCTCCTGCATCGCGCTTACAAACTATCGGATGCAGAATCTTTGACAAAGGAAAAGGAACACCTCGTGACATCCCTGAAGATGAATGGGTACAAGAAAGAAATGGTCCTCAAAAGGGCCGCCATTATAGAAAAACGCCACCAGACGCTAGACCAGGAGGAACGACAACCCGAGAAGTCCGCATCTCATGCCATCATACCATACATCGCCGGCACAAGCGAGAAGATCTCCAGAGTCCTGAAGAAGAAGGATATTGTCACGAGATTCAACTGCGTATCCAAAATAAGCCAAATCATTCCAAGGCCAAAGGACAAGATACCGCCGAATCTCCATGAAGGGATATACCGCATCCCTTGCTCATGCGGGAAATCATATATCGGCGAGACATGCAGGTCCATGAAGATCCGCCTGCAGGAGCACAAGAGGGCGACCCTCAATAAGAAATTTAGCCAGTCAGCAGTCGCCGAGCATGCTTGGAGTGAACCCGGACACGATATTCTTTTCAACAAAGCTAGGATAATTGCAAAAGAAAAAAGATATTATCCCAGGCTGATAAGAGAATCAATTGAAATTGCAAAAACGCCGGGAAATTTCAATAGGGACGATGGATACCACCTGACAAACACATGGAAGAGACTTTTCCCAAAACCGACCAATCACAGCACAGCGCGGGAGCTCGAGGAGCTATATAAGCACGGCCAAAACGCTGACAGCGGCACTTCGACCTGAAGACGCCTGGTGGAATCCGGGCGAAACTGTCGTCAATCATGACAAGCAACGCGGCGAATACCCGAAAGATGGAGAAATCATCGCATTTTTGTTTTTTGCTATCGCTTTTTGCATGGTTTATTTGTCAGTAGCCCCAACACAGGATTATCCTTTGAGGTTATTTATTGCAATCCCACTCTGTAATTTCTGTAAGGAATTAAATTATTATTATATTGTAATATAAAAAAAGTAATTTTTTGTTTGAGAGTAAATATATAAATTCATTTGTGATTATTATATTCATGAATGATTAATGTTTAAAAAAAGAAGTATAAATATTCCTTTGCTAGCTGTAATTTTTTTTGTAATCCATCCAAAGGGAAATTACAGCGTGTACAACAATTTGTAAATACATTTATTTTTTAATGGTCTTCTTTTTCCGGGGAAAACATTAAAAGTGCCATGAGGGGTGATACATTGTCATTTTTTTGTGCTATCTCGGAGGAGGAGCCTAAAGTAAGAAAATTCTTTCGCTTGTTTCCTATTTTTTATCTCAGAGTTGTATTGATAATTATTACTTGGCACCATGATCATGTTTTCGTTTGTTTTCATTCAATAAGAAACTTTGAGCGTCACCTCATATGGTTGATTTTTTTTATTTTCCCTCATTGAAGGGAAGGTATTTGGAGATCCTACCGTCTCTCGTAGATGGAAATTTCAGATTGTGGGATATAAGATTTGTTCATTACCTTAACGATACATTGATTCCTACTGATATAGTGCCATTTCTTGATGTGAAGAAAGAACTGAAATGAGGCCTCACACTTATAGTAATCTTTCATCATTATGATTTCTTAAGGTAGTCCGAGCGAGATAGTTCCCAAGTCATAATAGAGACAATATTCAAATCATATGTTTTAATTTCACCGGGCGTAGGATACATTCATTAAATATTGTATTATTAATGGTGCAATAATATAGTTCTACATGACAGAAATTGTAAGTAATTAAATGAAAATATCTAAATAAGTCTTTAACTTGACTCATTTTTTCCGCGCGGTGCGTTTGAAACTCCTTCAAAACGGAAGGTAAACGGAATTCGAACACCCGTCCGGCCAATGAGCGCGCTCCTGACAAATACCGTTAAGGAAATGATCTGCATTTCATTTAGGACATGACGAAGCCAGCTGGAAGGCAGGTGAAACTGTTGTCCCCCAAAAATGGATCGACGCGGCAAAAACCCGAAGAGAATACGGTCAGTTGAGAAAACATACAAAATACACACTATTATTAGTTTTTTGACGACATCTAAGTGTTTGAAGTAACTCATTTTGTAAATAATGTCTCTCTGAAATGCATAAACGTACAATTTCCCATGTAAAAGGGCTGGTATTTTCTGGCAATTATCTCGGAAAATAATGTGGTAAGGGGTAGGATTTTTTGTGTCAGTGGATAGGTGAGATATTTCTCTTTAAATTGAGACCGAATTCTTTGATTTCTAAGTAAAATTATTTTTCGCTCGATCTACTTAAATATGCTTTGTTCGGTGTGTTTTTCTCATATCAATCTATTTCCTTTTCTTAGGAAAAATCTGAAATATTTGCAATACGACCTGATTAGCATTTTTCTGTTTACGCTATCACTTTTTCAGTATAATTTACATTAGTTTAAAACGCCCGGCTAATTATGAGACATGAGGTGGAAAAAATGAAGAAAACAATTTCCTTTCTCCAAACTGATTGGCGTTTTTGACCCTCATTCACTCCGTATTTAATGAAATCATGGTTTTCAAGTTTATATCTGACAACATTAACTTGACGAAATGACAAAAATAACATTTTTTGACACCTTTGTTGAAGTCAGAGCAAAATTATTTCTATAGTTCTGTCATTAACTAAGTTCACACATCTAAAATCAACTATTTAAAATCGTTTAAGAAAATCACGTTTTCAACCCTTGCAAGCGCAGGCTGTACCATTGGATTCAAATCACTGGAATGACCATTAAGTATTGGAAAAAGTTATTATTGAGTCGCTTTTTATGGAACAACTCTAATTTTTTACTTTACACCAGCTTTAATTTTTTTATGTTTAAATGTTAGCAATTCTCCTCTAATATGTAATAACATCATTTCATAATTATTTCAAAAGTCGGACAAAGCGTGAGAAGCTCCATTCGCGATCTCCACCGGGTGAGAGACTCCATTGGTGCCGACGTTTCGATGGCCGATTCGTACATCGTCTCCAGGGCGGAAATTCTGATTCTACCCTGAAGATGATGGACAACTCGGCCATTGAAAAGTTGCCACCAAGATAAGTAATAAGATTGAGATAAGTAGTAAGATTGTGATAAGAGCCTTTCCCGACGTGATGTTCTGAGAAACTCGCAAGTCCAAGGATTGAGAGACCTTATAGTTGGCGACGTTTCGATGGCCGATTCGTACATCGTCTTCAGGGCGGAAATTCTGATTCTACCCTAAAGACGATGGACAACTCGGCCACCGAAACGTCGACACCTATAAGGTCTCTCAATCCGTGGACTTGCGAGCTTCTCAGAATATCACGTCGGGAAAGGCTCTTATCACAATCTTACTTCAGGACACTGCCTTATTTCTTATTGAAGAATTTTCATTTTAAATTCCGGCTGTTTTGAAAATTCGACTTTCATTTCCCATTTTATTTCAATGATAGCGTAGAAACTGCATCATAAGTTTATAAGTGTTATATTCCTTGGAGCATTTTCAGTAGAATTTATCTCATGTAACCGTATTTGATTTTTGAGGCATTCCACGTTTACTTAGACGAATAGGACATTTCAAAATGTGACTGACGTGTTGGGTAGAGAGAAAATGTCGATACGTTACTCAATTTTGGTCCACATCGTTAGAATATCCTGATATAAGATTTCTCTACATGTACGTAATCGTACTTGGAGACGACTCCGTGATAAATTCGAGTTGCTTTATGATGGAGGAAAATGATAGTAAAATCGATCTTGAAACTCATGCAGTTTGAATGAGAATATTTGCATATTTACAGCTATGAAGAGTATATGTCACTATACTTTCCAAGCAGAGAAACAAGTATTGATATTTCAACCCAAACCTGATGTTAATTAGAATAAACCTAATAATAGGAGACTGAATTTAACCTTTTAATTTTTTTAAATATTTATAATATTAATTTTATATTTACATCATATTAATACTTCTGTGCATAACGTGGACACATGTATGATTAAGTGTGTCATACTGGGCTATACACGTCTCTTTCTCACATATCAGCGTCAGTGGCGCGATATTCTAGGAGATAAGTGTAATAACGAAAGTTCTTGCCTATAAGTGTCACGTCCAAATGGCCCACCATAGAAATGAAATTATGGTGGACATGATGCCCAACAATGTGCTGACTTTACTAACAAGGGGAGTGTCAGATAGCCGGGTCTCAGATTTTATTCAAAGTTTGTAGTTGTACAGACTGCTGTATGTGGTTCATGAATCACCCCACATATAGGGTTATATAACCAATAGTTTAAATAAAAAAGGCCTTTAAAAATTTCAAAATTCCCTTTAGACGGGCCACACACATAACTGACAAGCTGAACGGGTGGTTGACGTGCTCGTCTCTGGTCTAGAGACACGAGTTCGATTCCAATATGGGGGTATTTTTCTTCCGCTGTTTTTTTAGTTTTTCTTTTACGGTAACCTAAAATCCACTCAAGATTTTTTTATTTATACTCGAAATATTATTTTTGCGCGAGGCAAATTTTTCATTCGCATACACGACATCAGGATTAGTCTCTTTTTTCGGTCGAAGGCAGCCTTCTTATTATGTCACTTCCTTATCTTTTCACGGCGTATTTTCATTATTCCTTCATACACATGATTTCCACTTTCTATAATTATTTTATAATATTGTCTTCACATTTTTACTATTCAAGCATAATTCTTAATAATATTCAAATTGTTCGTAGCTTGTCAGTTATGTGGGTGGCCCGTATAAAAGGGAATTTTGAAATTTTTAAAGGCCTTTTTCGTTTAAACTATTGGTTATATAACCCTATATGTGGAGTGATTCATGAACCACATACAGCAGTCTGTACAACTACAAACTTTGAATAAAATCTGAGACCCGGCTGTCTGACACTCCCCTTGTACGGGTGTATGAGGAGAGGACTACAGTTCGGCCGCTTATTTATACGAATGACGTTTGTTCGTTTCTCGATGTTTGACTTGACCGGGATCCCGGCCCGGATCTCCCAATTGCCGGTCAGGTGTGTTGTTTTTTATTGTTTTTTTTTATTTCCTCCTCATAGATTTTTTTTGTCGAGTGAAGTTTTTCACCGGTCGCATATTTATTTTTCAAATCGATTGCCTCAGTCAGTACATTCCTAAAATACCTCATTGTTTTCGCTTTCCCCAGAGCGCTCACCATTAGTGTCTTCCTATTGTAATGTCCTTCTTGCAAAATTTCCGCTACTTTTTTTCTGTTTATAATATTCGCTTTCATTTTTGAATTAATTAGGCTGAGGCCACCCAGTTTAGGAGGAGCATACTACTTATTTCTCTCCACTTTCTTTATAAAAGCATTCCAGATAAATCTATTTGTTATTTTAATTATCTGAGCAGCCAGTTTCACCACCAAGCCATCTTCCTTCAAGGCGAATTTCGAGGTGGGTTTATGCGAACTAGATGTTCAGGCCTCAAGTCTACATTGTAGCACATGAGACGAAGTCGAGCTTATAAAGCCACTGTCGCGGTGGATAAACCCAACATGAGGCCTGGACATCTAGTTCGCATAAAACACCTCTCGAAATTCGCCTTGAAGGAAGATGGCTTGGTTGATGTAACTGGCTAACACACCTGACCGGCAATTGGGAGATCCGGGTTCGAATCCCGGTCAAGTCAAATGATTTTTTCATAGCGAATTTCAACCCTGGTGTATATGCACCCGTGCGAGTGAATTCGTACCAAATCATTTGTTAAATGCAATGTTTGGAAATTCGTCATTATTTCATTAGTTTTTCAATCCTAAGATTGATTGACTGCAGCAATCACCCCTTTCCTATCCAATGCTAGTTCCCTTACCTTCTGGTATCTTCTCCTATGTACTTTCCTCTTTATTTGGCCCTTGAACTTATTCCTGGGTCTTCCTCTGGGGACTTTTTCCTCGATTATGCATTCAATTATGTTCTCCACAAACCCATTGTGTCTTAGGGTGTGTCCAATCCATCTGCTTCTTCCTTTGTCCGTCCATTTTATCTTTAGCATCCTCCTCCAGCACCAGGTTTCGAAGGCTTCTAGTCTTTCCTTTAAAGATTTTTCCAATGGTCCATGCCTCTGATCCATGGAGTGCTACGCTCCATACGAATGATTTTACGTACCTATTGTTTCCTGGTTTGTAGTCCTGTCTTCTTTGAGCACAGCAATTGTATTTTTACCGTGAAGGCCTTCTTAGCTTGGGCAATTCTTCGCTTCGCTTCGCTTCGCTTGATGTCCGTTGTACTTCTTCCATCCCATGTGATGGTGATGGTCCTAAATATATGAAGGAATTCACTTGCTCTAATTTCTCTTCTCTCAGTGTGACTTCTAAATTCAGCTTCTCTATACCGCATACTATAATTTTTATCTTCGTCTTTTATTTATACTTAATTACTCCTCAACCGTACGCTTTCTCTTTCTCTGATAAGCATTCTGCAGTCAAAGTTTGTATCAATTGGATGTTCAAACGCCATAAGGGTCAACATTTGGAGTCTTGCTGGTTTATATTTCAACAATATCCCCAGGTACTCTTATTTACTTTTTTCTCGTGGCAATTTCTTAAAAAAAATTCACCCGCCATGTCTAAATTCAAATGGCTAAGCACTGCATAAGTGCTGGTGAAGGATACTGACTTTTTGTTGTGGCTTCTTTGAAGTCCTCTTCTCCCTTGCGTTGCCATCTTTGATGGACCGCAAGGGCCTAAGATCTTGTTGCCTTGTATCCACCAAAATTGCCTTGGGAATTAGGAAGCCTGGATAGCGTAGTGGTCTGCGCATTGGTCCGGCAAGCCAAAGGTCCGTGGTTCGATTCCCGGTCCAGGCAGAATTTTTCTCATTGCAATTTCTTCAAAAAAATTCACCCGCCATGTTTGAATGTAAATATCCCCAGGTGCTCATTTCAAGTAGAATTTATATAAATATGCCAGGCCTAAATCATGTGCAATTTTTTATGAATGAACATTATTTGTGGCCTTTAAGTGGCAGGTTACGATGAACTCCGGCATGTGCTTGAACAGGGTAAATTTTGCGGTCCGCGGGTTTATTTCAATATTACCCTTACCCTCCAGGAATGCCGTGGTCGCAGATACTCTCATCGAAGTTAAACGAAATATTCGAATGTAAGGGATTCCTGCGGGTGCCAAGACGCATCTTCCCATTCACAGCTCACCAGGCGAATGGTGTCATAAATATTTATTGAATGCCTCGGTCTTCGTTCATACCACAGCACAATGCTCTCCATCCCGGCTCTTGTGATTTGTATCGAAAATATTGACGTCGTCTTTATCCTTAGGGCGGGGGGGCGGGTGGGAAGGGGTTGGTGGGAAAAGAGGTGGGAGCCTCTGCGGGCTGGCTTTATTACGTGTTGACATGGGGAAGGCATTGTGTAGTGTAGGTGTGGGGGAGGGGAAGAAGGAGGGGATTCCTCCCGCTTCAGCGATCTCCTCCTGGGGAAGGTGGCGAGCATTCCCTTTTATACCAGCCCACGGGCGTCTTCCGGGGTATTGCGTCTCGAGCGAGGTCCCCGAAGGGTTCAACGGAGCTGAGGTTTTTCGGGGAAAGACCTGGGAATAAGCCAGATAATATTATATAACCCCGGGGCCTCGAAGGTTGAGGGAAGGCATTGAAATGGCTGGCGCCCGGCAAATAATGGTGCACTTTATTCCTCGCAAGCAGGGAGGCAAGGATAAAAGGGTCCGAAGGAATGGCATTCCATCGCCCAGGGTCCACCTACCCTGGGCGGAGGAGTGGACCTGGGTCGCCCGGACCTTCCTCTGTACCCTGTGTAACTTTTTATTGTTATTATTTTTTTTATATCGGCGCATATCCGTCAGCTGAAGTCGATAAATCCCCATTTCGGTCTTTGATGCCCAAGGCCAAAGTGCCAAGCTGCGTTTTCGTAAAAACTTCTGCGCCGCACGCAATCGGCGGAGTGGACGAAAAATGTTTTTCTGGTCTGCCGTCCTAAGGAAAACAGCTGTCCTGCTCTTTCAGACGAAGATTTTTTAGAGAATTTTTGACGTGTTTTATCGCAGCTTAGGAGATGAATCTTAGATGAGAATGAATGAACTTAGCCCTGGAGTGGTGACACCCCTGTTACTCAGACGGACAATATAATCTTTCGGATGACGCGGGCGAAGTATGAAATTTTGCAGTTCATGCTCTTTTGTAGCTTCCTAATTTTTACTGCTACCACGATATACGGTCCAAAAGATCACATCGTCTTAGCATTATGCTGCTTATAGCTACTGTCGGTTCCGCAGACCGAACGTCACTCCTGTCTCCAAATAGTTCAATTTTTGCTGTAATTATTAACATACTTCTTAACCCTTTGAGTGCCAACCGATTTTCTAGGTACTATGCTAAAATTGCCGAGGCATTTTTGCTGATTTTGCGGTAGTTTAGGAAAAAAATTTTGTCTCAAGTACAAGTGAAGATAAATATTAAAAAACTCAAGGAAAACTTTATTATATGTGGTTTCACCTTTTTAGTATATTATTATTCGATTTTTTTTACAAAATCTGCATCTGAATCTGTAATCTGCATTTAGGTGCCATCTGTGAACAATCAGTGAAATACCAGCATTTAAGAGTGACATTGTAGGAGGAGCGCTATCGCGCTCCTGGCACTTTTCGCGAGAGACAGGAGGAGCGCGATAGCGCTTCCCGGCACAATAATGGTTAAATTACCCGGCGATTCCCGGGATCATACTTCCTTCATAACTCATCATATAAGGAGCTAAGTAGCTATTCAAAATGTGATTAAGTTATTTAGGATTTAATTTAGCGATACATACTATCAATAATGTACATGTAGTCTGGATTGGATTTGTAATAGACAAAGTATCATGTTGTTTATTTCATTTAAGAGCTATCAATACCGATTTGGAAGATTATTTTTTTGTTTATTTGGTTGTCAAGGAAAATGCGTAAAATAAAATGGATTGAAAAAGTAAGAAACTTTATTTTTTCGGGCATGATACTACCATTTTTTAGTATTATCATGCTTTCGGTATTTTTTCTGATAAAATAAATTTTAACTCTTTATCTTGAGTGAAAGTAGTTTTAAAAAGCAAAAGAATTAACCACTGCACAAAACCCAATGCTTTCAAATTAATGAATTCCAAATGAATGAAACCTAATGAATTTGAAATACATTAAATACCTAAATATTGTTGTCAAGCGAACATGGTAATATTGATTTCAGAGAAAAATGTGCGTTTTTGCAGCTTACCTCTTTATGGAGCCCAAAGATCTTTACAGAATAACCTACAGTTTTTCTCCTACCTTGAACTATTAGTCTGCAGAATTTCAGCACGATAGGAATAAAACTAGATTTGTATAAGAGAGAGACAGACAGACAGGCAAACATTCTTCTCAATATATATTGAATGATATGTTTTTAATGTTGATAAGTGATTTCTGACATGTTATGAAAATTTATTCTTTTTTATGTACCAATTCCTAACATCGGCTATTTTTCTCTTATGAAGAAAAACTATTTTCCATTCCACCCATTATACCATTTAACATAGGTTTAATAAAAGCTAAATTATCCTCTCTTTTTGCAGTGAAAACTGTGAATAAATATTTTTAAAATCACGTTCGAATGCTAGAATTTCGAGAACATCCAGATAAACTGTTATTATCTTTCTAAAAACACCAAAGTCCTAATCGGTCCAGGAGATTGATGTCACGTCAGATGTTCCGAAAAAACACATCACCACCGTAGGGTTAAGTGAAATGAAAATATCATATCATCAATCCTATGCTTAAGTACTACGCATTTCGAAGCCTCCTTGAATGCGATATTTCAAGGACGAATCTTTGATTAGTGTTAAGATTTTTCTTTTCACTTCTACTTATTACCCTGCTATCCACCAAAAGGGTGTTTTTCAGTTGGTGACTTATCGCAAACATGAACTTGAGTGAAGAAATCAACCTTCACCAACATGAACCACAATAGGGGTATGCTACAAATTCTACAGAAACTACTAAAATTGTCAGTAATGTAACTATGAAAACGTGATACAAGAGCTGTGCATGAAACATGCAAAACATGATGTTAGCGCTACTCGATAGATTAAGAAACCTGCATTAGGGGGCATATATGAATTAATCGGCTACTCTACCTGTCAACTAATCTACTTCTAAGTCTAAACGAAACCATTATGGTGTCTTATCGATCGCGGTAAAAACGAAATTTTCTACCTTTCTGTTCTACAATCTATTACCCTTATTTTATCCTCATGACCTGACCTACTGTAGTGTATTGGACTTTGTAAGATATTGATTGACAAAAAGGCACCATGATAATACCAGAGCTCCACTTTGAATACCAATAATACACTTCACCATTTTACCTCCCGAAACCTCATCCTTTACACCTCCACACGGCTTGTTTCCCAACATTCCCTGCCATATGGCCATGCGGTAGTATGTAGAAATAGGTTTGGTGCCTTCAGGAGATGGTTAGGATTAAAGTAACATTATTTCTGGGTTTCATGTTTTCCAGTGTGGTGAACGGCTAAGTGATGGAGACAACTGCCGAAATATGGACTTAAAATACCGATGGAAGCTTTGCTTAGTTTTCTCTGCTTGGACATGTTCAACCAATAATTGGTCTGCATGCTGTGGGTGAGTTTTGCTTCGGTTTTTTATATTTTCTTTCTTACTTAAATTTGTGCCAACTGTGTATTGAAGCTTTGCATAATTATGAAAGTCTTTATTCGCAGTTAAGGGCCATATGTGCATGTGTAGTTTATGAAATTTGATTAATGACTGTATCAATAGCAGGACATAATGTTGGTCCTATCTTTTGTGCGTTTGACGAAATAACGCACGAATTAAATTTTTGTTATTGATATATCTTCCTTACTTCCTTACGTATTTCTTGCAAATGTATATACATCTTTCTTCACACTTATTGCATGTATTTATCTGACGAAGGGTTAGATGGAAGAAGGGACTGCCTTAGTCTCAATCTCGTCCCAATAAAGACGCCTTATTATTATTAATTATTTATTTACTTAATTTGTCCACATATAGCATATTTTCCAATTTACAGTGGCCCAATATAACAAACACAGAAGATAGACACATACAATTCAAACAAAACTAAGATCGATAACAATTTATTAACATTTTTTTTAAGGGCCCAGCGGAGAGAAGCGATTAATGCCCGTATTCATAGTTGTATTCCTAGGGGTTACCTGTGTATCCCCTAGCCAGGTAACACCTAGGGGTCCCCTACGCTGAGCGATTCATAAACCTTACCTGGGTAACACCCAGCCAGGGTAAGAGATTTGGCAACAATCCCACGCAAAAATACATATGAACGGTTTCGCTGATTGGTTCTCGATGTTTTCGATGCTCATTTCTCACCGTAACCAAGCACGCTATAAACAATAATACAGTATACTGTTGCAAAATGTTGATGAAAAATGATTGAAGGAATATGAGAGAATGATTTCAATATAACTTAAATTTTTATGCAATTTTAATGATGAGGAATACGTGGGTGACTCTGTACTCGTGTTTGTAAACAGAAGACGTTACTATGGAAAGATGTTGATATTATCGTGTACTGCCATTAGTATAGTAGTATCCATTCATCCCAGACGATGGCAGCAGTACTGCGTTAGGGGAACTTTGGGTAAGCTTCATGTCTTACCCAGGAAATCGACGGCCTGGGGGAGGGTTAGGGGACAACAGTCCCCTGGGTAACGACTATGAATACTATTTCTGAGCCAAGGGGCTCCCCCACACCTGGGGGACACCCAGGTAACGACTATGAATGCGGCCGTAAGTATTGCTAGAGAAATGAGGAAGATCGCGTTGTGTAAAAGTGTTGGATGAAAGCAAAAACGGATCAATGTTGGTAGGAAGAGAATTTATCAGGGAGGAGAGGCGGAAGTGGAGGGAGCGTTTGGTCAAGGATAACCTGGGAATGGGCAGGTGGAGTAGAGAGTGCGTTCGGGTGGGTCTAGATGGGATTCGAAAACTGATGCTAGAGATCAGTTCAGGGCAGTCTATAGTTGAGTTGAGAATGCTATGAATGAGCTTAAGGTCAGTTTTGAGCATTAGTTTCGGGAGATCAGGTAAGGAGACCGTAGACAAAATGGTATCAGTTGCCATATTGTGAAAATTGGAACACACTGTATTTTACAATCTTGCAGAAATTATTATTAACATGTACATTACTGCAGTAAAGTTCCCCTCCGAGTCCTCGGCAAGCATCGGGTTTCATTGCCGTCATAATGGCCGAGGACTCGAGAGGAGTGGGGAAGTTATCGCAGCCACGCCCGACGCCCATCGGATGTGTGGCTACGCTGCAGTTTGGGTCGTGCGTGCGGAGTAGACGGAGGGGCCCAAGTAATACGGCCTTCTGCATGCGAGCTGCAAGTGACTCCGCCTGTGCCACGCAGGACGGAATGCACTTGATGTTCTCCAGCAGCGAGCCTTATTATTATTACATTGGAACTTGGATAATTCGAACCCTAAGGAACCAGTGACAAAGTTCGAATTATCCAAAAATTCGAATTACAAAAGTTTTCCACAAAACATATAAAAAATATCAGTTATAAATTAAGGAGGTTTCACCGAGAAACGAAGTAAATGTCATTTTCATGAAAGTTTCAAAATAAGTCCTATTTATTGCACTCTATCGATTGCCGTTGAAAAACATTAGGCTTTCCACGCTATATTTCTCGGAAATCGCATTTAAAAATGAGAGAATTTCTATAGGATCTTATGGCAATGCTTGCCTATGAGTAAAAGAAATGCAGATTACTATTCGAATATAAATGTCGTTTTGACAAAAAACTGATATAAGGTGCGCCACAGTATAAGAATCATGATAATATTAAAAAATATACCCTTATCACGTTGGTTTAAATGATATTAACATATTTTTGTAACAAAAATAGCAGAAATCACGTAGTTACTAACATGTGGCGCTGCAGGTTGATTCCACATCGGCAACGCTGTGCGGCTGTGCCGTGACGAAACGAGTCATTTTCGAGAAGACGGGCATTTACAATGAACTTTGTGGAGCTGGATTTTTGTGCATTGACGCTAAATTTAATACATTGACAAAAAAGTATTAGAAATTGTCGTTGTTCCGGTAATGTTGTCCGGGTTCCCTCGGCATGGCAGGAAATTGATAGCTTCCAAGGAAACGAAAGTTATCTGAAGATATGTTATAATACTCACGGGTATTTATATAAATGAATACATAAATACAGTAATGTGTTATACAAATATATATGTATAATATTAACGATTTCCTGGAAAGCAGTCACTAACAAACTCAAACACACGCCAACACGAGAGCAGGAAAACAAGTGAACGCAGTAATTGAGCAATGTTGCACTTACCACCGTTGCCAAGTCGTTATAACACATGATTTTTACCCATTGTATTTCAATAAGTAGTTACATTTCCATGTAAATATTTTGAAACTTATTTTTAAAATTATGGAACACATTTCAGATCACGAAATAGCGGTGATGAGCTCAAATTTATTGTCAGGTCAATTAAACGTGGCAACGAGTTGCCAGCCAGAAACCGAGATCAAAATAAGCTACTGATGAGTTTTTAAAATTGTTTTCCACTTTTAAGTGCTTCGATACAAAGTATTCACAAAGTTTTTAAGTACTTGTTTAAATACTATAGGTGACTAAGTAAGGTAATGTTGTTTTAATCGACTTCTTAAAACACTTAATAAGATGGATTTTTCACCGGCATTTGACGCACCGAGCGGCAGAGGAACCTCCTTAAAAGAAAACTCCTATGAATTAAAACCTTAATTCTACACAATATGGACTTATTTAAACCACATCGCAACAGAATTAATTGAAAAACACAAGTTCTACAATATATGGACTGATTACGCCATTTTGAAAAATATTGATCATTAGAGGATTTTTGTAGTAATGTACGGGCATTGGACACTGGCAGCATCCCAACGCTGCACAACCTAATTCAGGGAAGTCAGTGTTTTGATAAACAAACAATGTGGAGAAAGGAAACGGTTGGGATCCTACTAGCCAACCTAATAAAATCGGCCACAGTGTGTGCAGTGTTTTATTTATTTTTTGTCGTTAGTTTGAAGCAAGACAGTTGTTTGTTTTAAGTCGCTGGTGATGAATTCTTTCCTCAATGTTGTTCGATATTGCCTGTATCATGTTAGAAAAAGTTCGAATTATCCAAGATAAATTTCGAATTAACAACGATTATTTCACATTGTTTACATACTAATGTCTAGGGACAAGAAAAAAATTCGAATTAAAGATGATTTCGAATCAAAGAAGTTCGAATTATCCACGTTCCACTGTATTATACGTTTTTTGATTCGTTCGTAATGTTAATGCACCAAATGTCGCGATCGTGTGCTCTCCTTTTGGTTCGGTTCGAAGGGAATTCATTAGTCATAGAAAAATGTATTTGGTCTAATGTATTTCATTTGATCGTAATAGGATTTCCATTAATGTCGACCATCGTTTCTTTCCAAATACTTTGTCTCGTATTAAGCATTTATTTCATTTTACGCTGGGATATTTTCAATATTCTCAAATGCACGTAACGACTGAAATATTTACTCTATTCCATTAAATACCGGTTTTGCTCTTTAATATTTTAATTTATTATTTGCTGGTATTTTTCTTCTCTTAATTTTTGTTCTCTAAATTTTATTTGATATACAGGTCCATATTGATGTATTTTTGTTGCCAGCGATATCAGACATAAATCTACCTATGCTGACGACATAGTTCTAGTGGCATGGAGTATGAATTCTCTCAAAGAGATATTCAAAAATTTTAGAACAGAAAAGTAAGAATATAGGACTTAGAATCAATAAGAGAAAAACGAAATACTTGAAAATATCGGCCATGGAAGACGGAAGGTGGACTCAAAAAACAATACATTTGGGCAGCATAACTTTGAAAATGTAATATATTTCAGTTACCTCGGTACTAATGTGAACTGTAAGAACACGATGACAGAAGAGATCAACAAGAGGATAATGGCCGGAAATAGGGCTTACTTTGCTAATAACAAGCTCCTAAAGTCCACCCTGCTATCTAAGGAGATGAAAATCAAGATATTTAAGACACTTATCAGACCGGTCGTGGCATACGGAGCAGAAGCGTGTTCCATCTTTGCTGGAAATGAGTAAGCTCTACGGATATTTGAACGGAAGGTTTTACGGAGGGTATATGGCTCCGTGATAAATGGTGTAACATGGAGGATAAGAACAACAGGGAAATGGAAAATATTGTCAGAGGCGAAGACGTAGTGAGATTTGTGAAGACCCAACGGTTAGCTTGGCTAGGTCATGAGGAAAGAATGAGTGAAGAAAGGATACCTAAGGAGCTGCTACGTGGAAGTGTGGATGGAAAGAGGAAGACCAAGTAAGAGGTGGATGCAGAATTTGGAAGAAGACCTAAAGACTGTGTGGATCGGAAGATGGTGCAGAACAGAATCATAAGATATGGAAAGAAAATTGAACGGTACATTTCACTACATAATTGTGACAAACAGACAGACGACTACTTGAGAAGTGGACACTCCATCCTCTTAAACCTTATGATTGTGCAGAAAATGTTTCCCTTTTCCATTCAGGCTCATACTCTTCAGAAAATCAGCCATTATGTTGATCCTACTTGATAGGCCTGACCATAGAGCTTCGACATATTGCTTCCACCTCTCTTGGATCTGCTTTGGTTTCTATGATCGACTTTCCCATATTTTCTGCAATCCCAATTCCCCTTAACTTGCTACTACCCGTCAATGGCTTTACTTTCCTCTACAGAGCATCTGATCTTCCCTCATTTTGAAAGAAGTTAATGTTTTCCCCACCATACTTCTCCTGCTTTCTTTGTTTCTGTTTAAAGCCTGTTGTTGAGTTCTCTGTATTTCCTCTAGCCAAGCTCTGAGAGTACCCTCTTCTGTTTCCTTCTCTCCTGCATCTCCATAGTCATTCCCTCCACGACCTACAGTTTATAAAATTTTAGTTGCACTGAAAACCTACTGCTGCAGTCACCTCCTCTACGATTCCTTTTTTCAAACTTCCCCAATCATCTTCGACTGATTTCAATCCATTATCTGTGCTCATGGTTTTACCAACCTGCTCTCGATACATCTCCTTCATTGCCCAAGTCAATGCCTCATTACTTCACTTTCATTTCTTCCTACCTCTGTTCCTGAACCTTTCTCATCATAATATGATGAGAGACAGGTTCAGGAATACGAAGTAGGAGTAGGTATCGGATGAAATTTAAATATAATATCATAGTGGAAATTATAAAGTATTAAATACGTACTACTGCTTCATTTGGATACTCGACGTGCGGCGCATGCGCAGACCACCCGCATAACTTCCCAAAGTGTCATTTTCTAAGCGGGCGCGCGCGCAGCAGGACATTATGTTCGTCCAATCTTTTGTGCGTTTGACGAAATAACCCACCAATTTTATTTTTATTATTGACACAAAAAGATTTAATGTGCTGTAAAGTATATTTTTCAACCCAAAATGAGTAGTCATACATCGCTTTTTTTTAAGCACCAAAAGTAATTTAATTTTATTAATTAATTTAATTTAATTAATAAAAGTAATTAAATAAAAGCAACACTCTCATATATCCGTTTTCCACAAATGACAGTTCATGTTCTTTGGGTACATCCTGCATTATTGCTATTTGGAAAAATTAGGCTTGACCATATCTAATGATTATGTTAGGAGTTATTAGGCCCCAATCATGGATTATAATTTAAAAAAATAGGAAATATTTTAGTCATCTTTGAGCTCAAAACAGATGTCTAGGAAGCTAAAAGTTGATATTGAAACCCACATTGAGGTCTTTATATCACGAAAATATTATTATATTTTAAACCTGACTGCTGGGTCGTCATTTAAACATAGAGTTTCATTTAGAGATAGAGTTCGGAGCTGCGGCGCGCCAATTGGCGCTAATTTGAGAAATTTGAAGTGTCATAACATTAACATTTATAATTACGGAAGACTAAGGCCGTTTTCGAACTTGGCAAATCAAGCAATCTTACCTTGAAACCTAGTACACATCGAAAGCTATGATGTCATGGACGCGTCATCACCATGCGCTTGTTCACTAGCTATTGAGGAAAGGTACCAAGTCAACGAAAAAGGAGACTTGTTATGCTTGCTAGGTTTTAAGTTAGAACTCCGGGTGTGATAATATAGGCTTGTATGGAAAATTGAAGTGAAGAACTTTCAAATGGATACTATTTTATCATTACTACGTATACCTATTTGTGTGATATTTATTATTTTTTGCGGAAAAATTGATGAATTCGCTATATTTAAAGGCTTTTCAAATGTGAATATACTGATAAAAGATTTGGTACCTAATAGTTGTGTGAATAATTGTTGTTTTGTAAATACATTGTATATGTACCGTCCTTGTTTACTTCATTGAACCTACAAAATCTATCTTCCTTACTCTGGAAGGAAAATAAATGAAATGAAAAATTGATGAAATAAATTATATGAAAGAATTATGGTCCGATGGAAAGTACTCTAAGGTAGCCATAATTTCATTGGCAGCATTATTTTTAGTAGCGAACATCATAACTGTTAATAACGTTGACATTGGAGAGGTTTTCACTGCATTCATCAAAGAAAGGGGACAATAAACTATTAGGGTAAATGTAATTTGTTTTCAACCTAATTACCTATGGTAGTTACAACGCGCGTATTTATCAGTTATCAGCTGAAGATCATAGGTAGTTAGTTCGGAGTGTAATATATTGAAATACTGTTACCTGTTTTTTCATGTAGACAAGAAATATTATAATGCCTTTTTGTGCATAAAGACGTTGTCTGTGGTGAAATACAGTGAGTGATATGTCGTAAACTTCAGCAGACCCTAGCAATCGAAGCATAATAGTTATTCACTACATAATGTTATACGAGAATTATTTTATTTATTAGCAATAAGATTTTAAAAATTATATTCCCTTTTAATTTGTCGCATACGGATGGGAAGCATTTTAAAGAAGCAATCGACTTCCATCAACCACAAAAATTATGGACACGGATGGCGCTTTTCGTATGTTTTACGAGATGAAGGCCGCATGATGTCTCTTCCACCGTAAAAGGTCTACTGAAGTGTCAAGTAAGCATTTCACTTTGCTTGCCTAGATATCAAGATATCTTGATATCAATTTAACTATGCGTTTGCCAAGTTTGAAAACGGCCTAATACTTGGTAAATCGTCAGTTCTTATTGTATTCTTACATATTCAGCCACGCCCTAGTTGGGCTTGCATGGAATCGCCCAATTACGTGATAAATGAGGTATATTACTTCATACCGCGTTTTACAGCTTTTACTGCTCTTGATAGTCTAGAAAGAACGGCAGACATACACAAATACATGCCATTCTCCCCATTCCCTCTTGAAGTGGACAAAGTTGAAGAATTTTAGTTGTCGTCGTTCGTCCTAATTGGGCACCTTTTCAAAAATTACCGCTGTAATGTCCTACTCTTCTAGTGATAACTTCTGATATATCGTGGGGAATTCACATACAAAACATTTGCGGCACGGCATTGAAGAAACTAGGTTTTGTTAAGCATTTAATAGGAAGGTCCTCAAATGAAAAAGCCATTGAGAGATGCTACTCCTCTGTGATTAGGCAACTTGTCGAATACGCCGCGAACATTTGGGGCCCTGGTCATAAAGATTTAACCAAAAAAATTAATAAAATACTTGAGACAAGCTGCACGCTTCGTTTAAAACGGCTACGAGAGAATATATATTGTTACACAATTTTTACATGATTTACCGTGGGAGCCCCTATAGACTCGGAGGCTACACGCGGGGTTTAGATTCCTTGAGAAATTCAGAACTGGTGTGTTTCAGAGCGATACTATCACGACGTCTCACTACATCTTAAGGTTTGACGGAAGCAATAAAACAAGAGAGGTACATTTCCGAACAGGTAGGTACAAAAACTCGTTCTTTCCGCGCCCAATATGTGGCCACAAAAAAACTGAGCCCCACGAAATACACTCCCATAATACACGTCACCATTTCTCCCCCCAAAACCTTATCCCTTACATTTTTACACGGCTGGTGCCCTAACGCCCACTGCCACACGCCCATCTGGCGGCTTGCAGGGTAGTATGTAGATGCAGTCGTCCTGATTGGGCTCCTTTTTAAATTTATCACAGTTATGTCATATTTTTGCAGACCACTTTTGCTTCTTTTTAAATCATGCATTGCATCATGCACTCTCGCTTTATTCTGAAGGATGTTAATATTCTTTCTCTTTAGTCGCTTCTATCAAATTCACTCATGACTTCCGCGGTTCATGATTCCTCTCTCACCATTCATTCCACTATCTCATATTAATGTACCTTACCGTTCCGTCCCGTTCCGTCCAAAGAATGGCAGACGTAAGCCTTTGAAACCGCAAGGACGTGGAAATCGGTGCGCCCCGGCGGAGTGATGAATGCACCGGAGTTAATCTGAAATGGTAACTCTCCATTAGTGAATAAAAATGCTTTTTATGAAGACTTGCGTCCAGCCATTTCAGTTACTTGGTTTACCTAAGCGTTCTCTCTGCTAACTTCAGATGGGCATGCGTTTTACTGTTTTCTTTATTTTGTTTTTATTTTTTTGCTGTTTTTCTCATTCAATTTAGTTCACTGCTTAGATTGTAACACAACAATGCATTGCTTTGCATAATTTTTCGACGTATGGATATAAAATCTCAATGTAATGTATCTCTAAGCGACGAATATAAAATTTTACTATAGTGAAACTTAACGACCACTCCTACCAAGCGACCACCCCTCTCAAAGACTGATTTTCAGCGGAACCGTTGGTGTTCGCTTAACTGAGGTTTCACTGTACTTGCACATCAAATTGATATGCATTGAAATTTCTCAAGATCAGCAAAATTATGAGGAAATTAACGCCATTTGTGTTACTTTCAACGAAATCGCCGGCCTCTGTGGCGGCGGGGTAAAGTTCTCTGATCAAAATCCTCGCCTGCCAAACCAAAGGTCGCGGGTTCGAGTCCCTCCTGGGTAGGATATTTACACCTCCCTGGGCATGGTTGTGTGTGTTCGTCCATATATTGAAAACGTAGTAATTGGCTTCGGCTGTTACGTATAAAGAAATTATTATTATTATTATTATTATAAATCGTTGATTTAAGAGTTTCCATTTTTGTCAAATCAGCCGCCCTTTCATTGGCCAATTACTCATAGAAACTGAACCCCTCGGTCGAACGACCTCCCCTGTTAATGACTATTTTCAAGCGAAACCGTTGGTGGTCACTTAATTCAGGTTTCACTGTATGTCGACATCAGCTCAGCTCAGCTCACAAGGGGAGTGTCAGGTAGCCGGGTCTCAGATTTTATTCAAACTTAGTAGTTGTACAGACCGCTGTACGTCGTTTATGAATCACCCCACATATAGGGTTATATAACCAACAGTTTAAACGAAAATGACCTTTAAAATTTTCAAAATTCCCTTTATACGGGCCACCCGCATAACTGACAAGCTACGAAAAATTTGAATATTATTAAGAATTATGCTTGAATTGTAAAAATATGAAGACAATATTATAAAATAATTATAGAAAATGGAAATCATGTGCATGAAGGAATCATGGAAATACGTCATGAAAAGATAAGGAAGTGACATAATTATAAGGCTGCCTTCGACCGAAAAAAAGAGACTAAGCCTGACGTCATGTACGCAAATGAAAAATTTGCCTCGCGCAAATATAATATTTCGAGTAAAAATAAAAAAATCTTGAGCGCATTGTAGGATGCCATAAAAGAAAAACTAAAAAAACTGCGGAAAACATACCCCGTACTGGAATCGAACCCGTGTCTCTAGACCGGGGACGAGCACGTCAGCCACCCGTCCAGCTTGTCAGTTATGTGGGTGGCCCGTCTGAAGGGAATTTTGAAATTTTTAAAGGGATTTTTTGTTTAAACTATTGGTTATATAACCCTATATGTGGAGTGATTCATGAACCACATACAGCGGTTTGTACAACTACTAAGTTTGGATAAAATCTGAGACCCGACTATCTGACACTCCCCTTGTCAGATAGGAGAGATGATGTGCGCCTTTTTTTTCATTGAGAATAAAAAGTCATTGTCCTTATTATGAAATTATGACATTTTCTTCTAAATAAAATTAGGCATGCACATAGGCCTGAGAATATTCGCATGCTTGATTGCAGTGATTGTGATGGCTCTTGAGCAAAGGTCCTCTTCTGTGAAAGGATAATCTTGATAAAGTTCGCGTGTATTGCAAGCAATATTAGAAATGTTATCTACAACGTTAAACATGGATGATGAGATGTATGATCATTAAATGTTAATTCACTTGCATCTTGAAGTGTGCAACTTGAACGTTTTTGTATGAATATACACGATATTTATTTTTTCTACCTCCTGGACCTTTGTCATTATTTTTTGTCATTATTTTGTCAGTATTGCATTGGCGAGTCCTAAGTACAAAGCCGGAAAATCAGTCATTTTAGTTGTTAAAAAATTACTTTTCCCATAGGTTGCTGGATGTTCTTGCTTGAAGTTAGCGCTAACTTTAATGTATGTTGACGCAGTTCCGTAATGTTAGATAATTCAATAATAACTAACGTGCATGTTTTCTTCTGCTAGCTCTGTTGGAGATGGAGACTCAAGTGTGATGAGAAAAGTACCTGAACTAGTGCCGTATGATAGGCACGTTAAAAAAATGAATTAGCGAATCACGCAGTGAAGGTCTACACCAAAGCATTGTTCAAGATTGCGGGGGTGAGGCCCATTGTCAAAAGCATTCAAACCAAGGTAAGAATGATAAGGTTGAAGCAGCTCGCGGCGCTATTACGTATAACTATACAGAAAGGAATACCGTTGAGTCCCTGGTCGAGGCTTCAAAAAAATGGTCCCAAGCACGTATTTGGATGTCGCGCGTCATGCCGAGACATCCAGATACCATATCCAAAAAACATTGTTCTTATACCTATCGTTTGTTACTTACTTCCGTGGCCATTGAAAACCTAAGTGGTCTTTGGCCTCGCCAACCAAGCGCCTCCATGCTTTTCTGTCTTCTGCCAGCTCGATTTCTGCTCCCATCTTCCCTAGGTCCTTCCTAACTTCTTCAGTCCAGCGCATTCTTGGTCTTCCCACGGGTGTTTTACCTTCTAGTGTTCCATTTTCTACTTGTTTTATCATGGTATCTTAGCTTCTGCGTTGGACATGACCCAGCCACCTCAATTTCCTGCTCTTGATTACACCCACAATATCTGGATGTTAGTATAAATCTATTAATTCTCTGTTTTTTCGTACTCTCCATGTGTCTCCTTTTTACTGGTCCGAAAATTCTTCTTAATACTTTATTCTCAAAAGTAATGTCTTTTTTGTGACTTTTTTTTGTTAAAGACCATGTCTCAGAACCATATAGTATCACAGGTTGGAATATTGTTTTAAAATTCCTTACTTTCGTGTTTTTTGATAAAAGTTTGTTTTTGGAGAGTTTTATAAGGCTTCAATAACATCTCTCTGCTGCTGCAAGTCTATTTTGTATTTCAGCCTCTTCTTTGTTATTGCTAGTCACTGTAACTCCTAGGTATTCAAACTGATTTTTTTGTTTTGAATTTCTGTTCTGCTTATCTTCATGTAAGTGGATTGACTTTCATTAATTTTTAGTCATACTTTTTTTGATTCTCTCAAAAGTATGTTCGCCAGCCTCTTGAGATCCTCTTTAATTTCAGCAATATTAACGATCAGAATATTAACGATCTATGATTCAAGTTAGTTATTATTCAATCAATATTCAGATGCATCAACATAAGATGAACTATGCATTTAACTTTGATTTTTAACAAATTATATACCTGGTAATTAATAGTTGTAAATTACTCGTGCGTGAATTAAGTGAAGCCTTGTGTAATAATGTATCTGCCGTCAGCGCAGTGCAGTGCGGTTATTGGCTACTTATGCCACGGAAAAGCGTGAATTATAGTGGTGCGAGTGAGACAGTTCCCTAATCATAGTAGAGACCATATTCGATACATTCGTTTTAATTTCACCAACCGAGAGACACATTAATTAAATAGTGCAATGTCAATGGTGCAATAATATAGTTTTACATGACCGAAATAGTAAGTAATTAAATGGAAATATCTAAATAAATCTCTAACTAGGCTCATTTATTTCACGCTGTACGTTTGAAGCATCATCAAAATGGAAGGTTTATTGTGTTCCCGAAGAATTTACTGCGGTGACAATGCGATTAGTTTTCAAAAATAGTTGAGAAAACACACAAACTACCCACTGTTGATTTTTTGACGAGATCTAAGTGTAGGAAATGCCTCATTTTTAATATAAAAGTCTCTCTGGAGTGCATACACGTGCCATTTCCCATGTAAAAGTGCTGGTACTTTCTGGCAAATATCTCGGAAAGTAATGTGGTTAGGGGTTAAATTTCTGGTGTCGATGGAACGGTGATATATTTTTCTTTCTTTTCTTCAAACTCATTGATTTCCCGGTAATATGATATTTTGCTCAAACTATCTTAAATGCGAATTTATGTCACCCAGCGCTATGAATGTCTTTTTTAGATCAAGATATCTGTAACCTTTTTCCACAAGGAATTTTATGACTCGTCAAACTTTAACACTGACAGATTGAATTTTTAAAATTAAATGTCATTTTTCTTCGGTGTTCATTAATTTCACAAACTACTTAGCCGCTTGTTAAAATCAGTCGGTATATGTATATGCTGGCGAGGATTCACCCCCTTTGAAGTTGGCCGGCAACATGTGGATAGGCTTGACCCAGTTTTTCGCGTTTTCGAAATGGGAATGGCATACGAGAGGGATAAATTCCTCTACACTCTCCGCCCTTCAATTTGTACCGTAAATTCCTATCGTGGAATTTAAGCGCACAATAACACAAAAAGGCGCTCACAAATCATTCGCTTTGATCCTCGCGGAATAAAAACGTCGCGCTGCATCCAACCGATACCATGGAGGTGGTCCATGTCCTTCCCCGGTTTCGAGTTCTCTCGCTCGTTTAGTTCGGCCATCAATGAGCACGGGGATTGAGAGAGTCCCAGACATATGAGAGAGTGAGATTCCCGTCTAAAAGCACGCTTGCACCAAAGTTATGAAGCGGCGAAGCTTTTAGGACACTTTTACCGTTTTGTGCAGTCCACGGACGTGGGAAGCGTCGGACGAAAGAGAGATAAAACGACTGCTTCGGAGCACTTCAAAACCTCGCGGACGCGGTATGTTTTTCTTCTGTTTTTATCCGTCCCCCTGGTCACCGAGGCTCATGACAAATTCTCTTTCTGGTGCCCGAGTGCATTTCTCGTTACAAAGGTTGTCCGTGTGGGATGCGGCGGTAATCATCCCGCGCCTGCGCTCTGCCGCGCCGATATCCTTTACGTGAGGAAAGTGTTTCCGTCGGTGGATCTGAGTACATGTGCGAGAAAACTTTTACCCCTCCCCCAATCTGCCCGTTTTGAGATTAGCTGCTCAAAAGCCTCGGCTGTTCCGGCCGTGTAAACATCCAAAAGTGTTTTCATCGGTTTTTGTAAATATTCGATTGTGTTGATATATTAAATTATAACGTCGTTGAGAGGCATCGTATCGTCACTGCCGGCAACTCACATGGCTTATTTCGATGCATCATATTCAACCAATAAACTGTCATTACTATTATATACAGTAAGTTCTCGATTTACGTCGGAGATATGTGTTTTAAGAAGAGTGACGTAAGTCGAAACAACGTCAAACGAATCCATATATTCGTGACCGCATTAATGCCCAGATAAATCAAGGTGTTGATTTCGCAATTAGTTTTTTGCCTACATCTACGTACATACATACCAATCATGCCGTTCCCTTCCGGGGTAGGCATAGTCACAAAGTTTCACTCATAAATGCATATTTGTACACCTAACTCTGCTTCAATAATTTCCTCCATACTTACCTATCCTTGCAAACCTCTTTTGCCTCATTTTCCCCCATACACTGTTTCATACACGCCCTCCTGTTTTTAAGACTCCTAATATTCCTCCTCCTAAGAATTTCCTCAACCACATTCAACAGCATTTTTCTCGGCCTACCTCTCCCTCTCGCACCATTCATTTCACTCTTATGTATCTATTTCTTTATTCGACTCTCATCCATTCTCTCGACATGGCCAAACCAACGAAGCACATTCCTTTCATACATGTCCATTACTGTAGTATCTAACCCACATTTATTTATTACCCACTCATTCCTCCTCTATCCATCCTACTTTTGCTGCAAACACTCCTCAGATAACTCATACCCACGGCGTTTAGTCTACTCTCATGTTTATCCTGACATACCCATGTTTCACTACCATACACCAAAGTGGGGAGAAGTATACTTTTTTAAACGCCGATTTTCGCTTCCGTAGACAGGCACTTGATATGCTCCACATGCTACCTACCACTTTCCTTGCAGCATTTTATCTCCTCATCTAACCGTCCATCTTTCGTAAACATTTCACCTAAGTACACAAAATAATCCACTTGTCCAATTACTTCACCATTCGCCCTCATCATACAGGGCGATACATCTAGAAAAATATAGCTACTTCAGATAGGATGATTATGCCTCAGTTATTTAAAAAACGCATGCATATGCCCATTTGGTCTATTTTATTAGTGTTAAATAGGGGAAAATTTTCCGACGACGCTTTTCATCATGGAAGTAACATCGAGTCAAATGTAAATCGAAACGGCGCATGCCGAGGATTTACTGTACTTCATGAGCTGCGGTCGGAAAACTTAATAGTCAACAGGGCCAAATATCAACAAAACAAGGATTATAATTTCTTTTGAGAGCCAAATTTTTCAAACTTGAAGTACAGGTATAGGTTGGTACATTATTATTAACTTAGTTACTCCTGAGCTGATTTTTGCTATAAGCTTCCTCAATCTGATTGAGGTATATACGTTCGCTGAGGTGCAATACTTTCAACTTCCCCATCCGCACTCGTCTTGTATACTTGTTTCGTTTACCCTCTCTAAACTATCTTAGCACATCTTTCTCAATCCTCGACACAACATTACCTTTCACACCACAACGCTCTCTAAAATAAACCTATTAAACTTTACTTAAAGTTTAAAATCCTAGTTAAACTAAAGGTACGTAGAATTTAACTTGATATCATCATTAATGACGAATTATTTATTGAAAAATTTAAGTCCGTGGGCGCCCGCTCGTGGTGTTTTGTGGAAGAGCCACATTCAAAGGCGCCAAAGAGCCGCATGTGGCTCGCGAGCCACGGTTTGCCGATCACTGCTCTAGAGATTTGGTCTTGGGATAGCGCATTTCGTCACCTCTTGCCTCCGTTTCGTCGCTTAATTTCTGTAAATTACGGGCTATGGAATACAAGTGTAAGTGAAATTGCATTTTATAAAAAAAACATGAGATGTTTAAATACTGTTTACATCTTAGGATTTACTGATGATGTGGATCCATGGTCAGAGCAGGATAAGTGGCAGTAGTGCAAGTTGAAGTAGATGGACTGGGAATTACGTCATCAAACTGTATATATTTGATAATTGATTGTCTTGAATAGTCAATGGGTTGTCGGGACCTATTGAGGAGTGGGTTGTACTCACACATTTGACCAAAATTGGTCCGTTTTGACCCTCCATTGGGTCCGGTGATCCTCACTCCAATGACGTAAGTCGGCAGACCGCACGGCGGCAACCCAAAAAGCGAATCAGAGGGATACCTAATCCCAAATATTTGGGCAACAGGCTCTCTCGGTACGCAGAGATGTGCGGTAGGCTCTAGCGAAAGCGGAGCCGACGGTTACTCGTCTCAGTTGTTTGGGGGAACCAAACTAAAACGAGCACTTCGGGGAGGCGGAAGCCCTTGAGGTCCTTTTGACCTCAATCCGCCTCATTGGTGTCGGTCTCGAAGGGGCAGTGGTTTCGCTAACCTTCCCTACCCATCCTTTCCTCCCACCTCTTCCATTGTCCTCGGTAATAAGCGAAAGCTTGCAAACCGGGGGCGGAAGTTGTAATCCCGCGGCGTGAGCCGAATCGCCTGTCTTGAATAGTCATAATTCGCCTGTTTTTATGTAAAAATAGGACAGAATTTTTGATAATTGGCCTGTGTGTAAATTATATCACATTTTAACAATTAACGGTGGAACCACACAATGAGAAGAAGTTAAACTTAATTAATTAATCAAGTGTTGTGAGTATCGCGAGGTTTGCGAATTTATCATCTAACTTACGTCTGTCTGTACTTTTTTGCATCATGAAGAATTTTGGGAATGGCGAAGATAATTCTAATTCACTCCCATTCATTCAAATCCTAAATCTCGTGAAAGCCTCAAATACCATGGGCTTCGAGAAATAATGGCGGTAAAAAAAGACGAGTGTTTGAATACTCTCTAAAACTATTCTCTAGCTAGCAAGTGAGTGATGGTAGAGGCGGAGGTTATTAATTATTGCGTAGCTAAATCATGAGATATTATGTTTGCGAATATGTTGAAAAACGTTTGTCAGGTTCAGTAGGATTGTTTGTAAGATTCTGTAGGATTGAGAAGGTTTCAAATAGACACAAGAACGAATACGCAGTTATAACATCAGACAAGATTTAAGCTTTTTCTAATCAGAAGATAAAATAATAAGAATACAAAATAAAATGTTACAATAATGTAGAAAGAATGCAGTAGGCTTGCCTGCCCAGGATTTTCATGAAGCCTAGATGACAACAAAGCTTTGGTCGTCCGAGGCTATCCCTCAGGCAACCGAGTTATGTGACACGCTTTTAGTGCCAAGTGGGGTAACTTGGTTACCCCATTATTGATATAACGTAAAAGTTATACTAGACAATGTTAATGTTTTGTTTACATAATCCTTAGTACCTCTGTTAACGATTAAAATATTTATTTGCTGTAAAAATAATATTTCATTTAAAAGATGCTTAAAAACATAATGCATTCCATTGTGAAAAAATCGAAACGACAACCGACAGAAATGCCATCAAAATTCCTAAAAAAAACCATTCAAAAGATAATTCGCCGTCTTTCTCGACTGAAGGAATGGCACAAACTAGTATTAATTTTTCTGAACAAATGTTAAAACTAATTTGTCAATTTCGTCTTTTTAATAACGACAATGTTGGGTTTATCCACCGCGACAGTGGCTTTGTAAGCACGACTTCGTCTCATGTTCTACAATGTAGACTTGAGGCCTGAACATCTAGTTTGCATAAACCCCCCTCGAAATTCGCCTTGAAGGAAGATGGCTTGGTATTGTAACTGGCTAACACACCTGACCGGCAATTGGGAGATCCGGGTTCAAATCCCGGTCAAGTCAAATGATTTTTTCATAGCGAATTTCAACCCTGGTGGAATTTCAATGGATTTACTTACGAAACTGCTTTGATACTTTCGTGACTAACGGTGGTAATCTGGTTACCTTAGGGAATTTTATCGGAACAAATTATCAAAAATAAGAATCTTTCTTCGTAATTAGGCTCTAATAATAATCCAAGAACAGTTATTCGGAAGCATTATGTCACAAAAAATATTCAAAAGTTCCGCGATTGAAAATGTTACTTGGGCAATCTCGTTACCCTCTAGGTAATCTGAGGGTTAAGATGTTTCCCGGAACAGGCAATGGTATCTAAACCATGGATTGAAGAAGAAAGTGGAGAATCAACCACATTTAATTATTTTTTCATTCAGATATTTCCGCTACACTTATGAATCTTCAGGAGGTTGGCAAAGTTGTGATATGAAGAAGCTACTGCATTGCAAAACTGGCTGGAGAACTATTATGTGCTGTGTAGCGGATTCGCTAATCTGTTACTTGAATTTATCTCAATTACTCTCAAGCACCCCTTAGGAACACTTTCACCGGGCTCGACTTTTAATTATGATTGGCTCATTAAAGCGAGTCGAATAGCCTTAATGAGGTTTCCTCCGTTGAGCATAAATATTCCGCGCGATAATTAATCGGCTGAGGCCTTTTCGGAGGAAAATAAGACACGGTTGAGGGGAAAACGTGGAGTGTTTGTACGAGGTGGGTAAAGCACGAGAGGACCACTTTACCCTTGATGGCGTGGTTGTTTTGATGAGTTTTCGGTGAAAGGGTTGAAAAGACACCGTTGGGTGAAGTTCTGTTGGAATTTAGTTTTGACGTCAGATGTTGATTGATGATCAAGATGATGGAGAATAATTGCCTCGAAAAAGCTATTTTAAAGTGGAATGGGTGGCATAGTTTTTTTGTCACCTTGATGGAGATGATTTTTGAATAAGATCCAGAAAGTTTTAATAAGGGGAATTTTATGAGTTGAAGAGATGAGTATGTTATTTTCCTACCCATTCCAGAGCCATTGTCAGCTTTTTCAGCGAGAGAAGAGATATTGCCAGCAATGGTTCCATGTGAGAGAACTCATTATTCATCACCATCTACATCTACGTCATACCCTGCAAGCCACCCAAAGGGTGTGTGGCTGGGGGTGCTTCCACACCAGGCATGCATGAATGATACGGCAGAACACCGAAATCACACTGAAACCCGCGTACCACACGTGCAAAGCGCCAATCAAAAATCTAATGCCCAAGAAACATTCTATCTTCAATCGTTCCAACATGCAAGGGATACAAAGACTACTACTACAGATTCAAAATATCATGCAAAAATAAGAACATCAATATTTACATAATGCATAAATAAGAGAGTAGAGAATATAATGAGAAAGATTTACTGTCTGCCTATTGTCACTACTCGAACTATTCATGACGACGATCACAGCTCTTATGGTCCCGAATGGTACGCGGAAAAAATGACATTTTATACCTATCGGTTCTACAATCTACCTCTATAATTTTATTGGCGCGATCTAATCTGCCGTAGTACGAGGGGGTTAATAGTATGTTTTTTACGTCGTCAGTGAAATGATTTTCCTGAAATTTATTCAGGAGGTTAAGCCTATAATTTAATCTACGCTATGATAGCGATTCCCATCCTAATTCTTGTAACAGTCCAGACACACTAGCCAACTTATCGTAGCATCGTTTCACAAACATAGCTACTCTTCGCAGCACGCGATCTAACTCTGATATCAACCCCGTTTCGTATGGATCCCATACACTAACAGCATATTCCAGATGAGGCCTAACGATTGAAAAATAACAACGTTCTTTCACTTTCACATCACATTTTCCGAGTACTCTCTTGATAAAGCCTAGCTTCCTGTATACTTGACCACATATTTCCCTAATATGTTTTCCCCAAGATATGACGTGAGTAATTGTGACCCGTAAGTTATTAGAGTTGTTTACACAACATCGCCCGTTGCCATAGTAGTCTAGTTGTGATACATTGTTGAAATCAGAGAAAAAGTTCAATTTTGTCATTGAAAACGTAAGTTTTAAGCGAAAACGGAATGTAAAACAAAATCGATTGCAAGAATTAAACATTTATCTCTTTTTTCCAACCTATAGTGAAAATTTAGACCCTAAATGTTTTTTGCAAATGATTTAAAAAGGCAAAAAATAAACTTTTACACTGATTTCGAGTAAGACAGGGGCCCGTTTTGGGAGCCTTAGGGCATTTGCAGCCTTAAGGCCTTTAGTTCAATGGACTCCTCGTACCCAAAAACTCTTAATACCGAGTTGCATGAGAATCGGTTTGGTAGTATTCGAGGAAATATTTACATACCTATATATGAATATATACATACAAATTTCAAGCTATCCGGGACTAAATGGGAAGCATAGTTTTTTTGTCACCTTGATGGGGATGATTTAATGGAGAGATGAGTATGTTATTTTCCTACCTATTCCAGAGCTATTGTCAGCTTTGTCAGCGAGAGAAGAGATATTGCCAGCAATGGCTCCATGTGGTGTCAAATCCCGGTCAAGGCGGATGATTTTTTTCTCTGTGGAAATTCGAATGTACATACAAGAATTTCTCGTTTAATAGTATATGATGAAGTCAACGTCTTATGGATGAATACGAGGAATCAACATGGATTCTCTTAAAAAAAACTCGGCACAACCATTAATTCAGGTCTATTGTGAGAAAAACATATTCTAAATTTTTTGGCACAGTGGCTTATAAGGTTTGGATGAATCAAGTGGATGACTGGAAAGGCCATGAACGAAACTAGTCGGTAGAGTCTTAAACTCAATCTCGGTTGGCTGTATCTCGAATAGGTGTGACATTGAGGGCTGATGTCGTATGAAATATGGCCAGAAACGATTTTTTTCAATCTTCTTGAATAAGAAAGGGCCATATTATTACTGTACATCATCCAAAATTACAAATAACTAAACTTACTTCAGTAATCACTTTATAGTAGTGTGGCTTTTATATATCCTTAGAGAAACTTATAAGTCTGAGAATAGTAACCTACATCAAATTATTCTCCCGCGATAAGTTTTGGTTTTCCCTAAACTCGTTCTTTACACACCAGTGAATTTGTGTACACGTTATATAGAGTCGTGCATGTAGCGAAAGAGTCAAATTGAATGTTTTTCTATTGTCGATTATTTGTTCAAATTTAAATATATCAAGAAAACTGAACTAATAATGTCAAGTATTTTCCAGGTTCGCCGTAACCACTTAAGAATTAGAACATAAATAATCTTAGTTCACATCATAATAAGGACAAAATAGGCCGAATTCGATTTGCCTTATGAATATAACGATTGAAAAACTATTCGAACGTTGGATTGAGTGTTAATAAATATTCCATGCTTACCAAAAAGCCTAAACTTGCTTGCAAAATTCATGAGTCACGTGTCTTAGTTCGATGCGATGGGTATTGGGATTTGTTTTATGAGCTGCTTCGACGGCTACGGTCATTCGCACCTTACTCTATATTTTTCTAAAAAATACTTTTATTGACAAATACATTTTAGCAAATGTTTATACGATGTTAGTGTATATTGGAAAGGAACGTCATAGTTTATTACAAAGCTTAGAGATGTGTAGGAAACTTATATCGATGTCTATGTGCTTAGGGTTGTCGTCCAAAACCTGTTTGATGTCTTCTGGGATGCTTAGCATTCCTCGTGCTGCTCTGTGTTTATCACATCCCGTCAAGATGTGCTGTACACTGAGGGATGTGTCGCAAGCCTCACAGCGGGGTGGGATTTTATCCTCTGTGAATAGATATGAGTGTGTTAGAACGCAGTGCCCAATCCTTAACCGCGTAATGGCGACCTCTTCTGCGCGGTTCTTTCTGATAGAAGAGGGCCACGCTGTGATTGACGGTTTTATTACCCGGAGTTTATTTCTAGTGATATTGTTCCATGAGTCTTTCCATTTTCTCAGGGCTTCGTTTCTTAACACCGTTCTTAGGTCGTAAACAGGTACCGAAGGGGATGGTTGGTCTACCTCATTCAAAGCGCACTTAGCCGCTGAGTCAGCCTTTTCATTTCCGATTATTCCAGCATGTCCAGGAATCCAAAGAAAAGATACCTTGACTCCTTTGTTTGAAAGGGATAAAAGAGTGATCTGGATATCTTGTACAAGGGGATTGCTGGAGGAGTAATCTTGAATTGACTGTAGAGGGTATTCCCCTGTATTTTATACCACATTTGATATTTATCCATACCATACTTACACATACACATAATACACCAAAATTCCTCAGTACGCCTGGCAGAAGCAACGTGAAAATACTAACTCCCTGTCTAAATGATAAGTTTTTGAATTGATTTTTCCCGCATCACATCAATTATTGCAACATATGATTCCGATATAGAAGACGATGGAAAGAATTTGGAAGAAAAGTGAAGAGTATGGGATGAAGATAAATAGAATGAAAATTATGGTTATGAGGGTAGCGAAGACAGAAGGACCATAAAATATATGGCTGGAAAAAGAATAATTAAAAAAAGTACCTTCCAGTACCTGGGAAGTATAGTTACTCAGAATGTCAACTGTACAGAGGAAATTGAAAGTAGAA
Source organism: Ceriagrion tenellum (assembly GCA_963169105.1). NCBI lineage: Eukaryota > Metazoa > Arthropoda > Insecta > Odonata > Coenagrionidae > Ceriagrion > Ceriagrion tenellum. The sequence goes on along the minus strand of OY720643.1, from coordinate 43,932,135 downwards.
TGGCGCAGGGGAAAACAGCATTTAGAAACATTAAGGAAATGGTGACATCGAGAAATGTCAGGACAGATATTAAAAAACAGATTCGAAAAATGCTTCATATGGAGTATTGTACTGTGTGGATACGAAACGTGGACCTTGAAGAATAGAAAAGAAAAGTACTAGAAAAGCTTTGAGATGTGGCGGGGGCGACGAATGGAGAGAATTGGGTGGGACGATAGAGTCGGGAATGATGAGGCGTTGAGGAGGATTGGAGAAGAAAGGAGTATCTTGAGAGAAATTAAAAAGGGGAAGACTAATTGGATTGGGCATATTTTAAGAAGGAATAGTTTTCAGAAATTAATTATAGAAGGGAAGAGAGGAAGAGGAAGGAGGAGGCACGGAATGCTGACAGACATCAAAAAAGGAAGGAGCTATGAAGAGATGAAGAGAGAGGCCCAGGACAGAATGCTGTGGAGGCAGTGCCGTTGAAACCTGTCCAAGGACAGAATCACAATGATGATGGTGAAATAGATCAAGTCGCTAAACCACAAATCTCATTTTTTGTACATGCCATCTTCTTATTCCTTTCCATACATCATCCATCGTTGAATCCAAAGATTGGGTGACTCCAGCCCTCCACCCTTCCCTATCTAATACTATCTAATACTAGTTCCTTTACCTCCCGGTATCTCTTCCTATGTACTTTCCTCTTTATTTGGTCCATGAACTCATTCCTGGGTCTTCCTCTGAGGACTTTTCCCACAGTTTTACCTTCATATATGTGGACCCCAGAAGTCAAGGGGTCTAAGTGACGTTAAAAAAATAATAAGTTAGGTACAGGAATGGGATGTAAAAATATAAATCTTTTAGGTGGTAAAGGGATACAAGTGATTTTCTTGACAGGTGATGCTATCTAGGGTAATGCCTCTTAACTACTTAGTGAGTTGTACCAAACATTTTCAACTTTGACTTCAGTTTTCTCAAAACAACGAATTTGTTACCTAGATCTCTTGACTTCTGGGGTCCTCATATGTTCTTCACAAACTCATTGTTTCTCCGGTTGTGTCCAATCTGTCTGCTTCTCCTTTTTTATATGGTGGTCCATACGTCTCTTTCTCCTTCTATTCATCTCTTAACTTCATCATTTCTTTTTTATCCGTTCATTTCATCATCAGCATCCTCCTCCATTTTCGGGTTGCGAAAGGCTTCTAGTCTTTTTTGTTCAGCTTTTGGTCAGTGGCAAGTGGTCCATGCTTCCAATCCATAGATTGTCACGCTCCACACGAATGTTTTCTCATACAGTTTCCCGGTTTTTGTTCCTATCTTTTTTGAGCACAGCAGTCGTATGTATACCAAGAACGTCTTCTTAGTTTTGGTTCTTCTCCGCTTGATGTCCGTTGTTCTTCCGACCCACGTTATGGTACTTCCGAGATAGGTGAAGGAATGCACTAGCTCTAATTTCTTTCCTCTCGCTGTCGCTTTTGCATTCAGATTTTCTCTTCCGCATACTAGGATCCTATTCAGCGTCTTATTCGTTTTCCTTCTGTGTCCTTGGAGAAACTGATCCATTACTTTTGGTGGCCATTGAAGATCATCTTGATTTCCAGCTGTGACTGCAACTTTCCTTACAACCTGTCTTAAATTAAGTGTTCTTAACATGGTGAGTAGTGCCCTAAATCTCCTTGCCACACGATCTCACAGATTGTTTTGTAGATTTAAATACCTACAAAACTACTAGCATCATCAACCCTTATTATTATTATTATTATAGACCATTAAACGTTATAGATAGATGCTGATGATAGAGGGAATGCTTAATCTTTAAACATTGAAGGCTAAAACCTATTTGTCCCATTTTTATTTTTTAGCTTGGCTTATTTTCCACTTTCATCATCCTATTCATTCAGTCCATTCTCTTTCTTCCTCTATCCTGATTACCCAGTATCCTCTCCTCTATCACGGAAACCCTTCTCTCTCTAACACCTATTCCTACCACCTACCCGGCATTTTCCTTCATTCCTCTAGTATTCTTCTCTCCTCACCCGCCATGCCGCGTAATTCCTTTTTCGTTTTCTTTTCCGTGCTTCTTTATTTTTCTTGCTTTATCCTCTTTCCTCACAGTCCACATTTCTGTACCATACAGGACTGCACATCGTATAAGACCTTGTCTAACTTTTTTATATCCTTACTCGAGGAGCCCCAGTCCGTATTGGTGAACGCCTCCTTTCCTAATAGTAATATTTACCACTACGCTATATTTCCTCAAGCGTACTGTGCAGGTAACTATTGTGATAGCTTCTGTAGTTTTTATTCTCCTATTTACTCATTATTCCCACTTTCTTTGTGTATCATTACTTCTGTTTACATTTTGATTTTTCTTCATTTTGTATTTCCTGATCTGATTTCAAATGTATGTATCAATACTATCAGTTCTCTTGATGGCAGATTAAGCAACGGAAGCCTTATTCGCTGTATTTTCATATTGATTTTGCAGTATTTCTCTTTGCTTCTGGGCTCATGTTCCCTTAATATTGATTCAGTACACATCATCGTCTACTCTCTACCCTTCCGAGGTTTCGCAAATTGGTAAGCAAGGGGTGTCAGTAAAACCACCTGGGATGATAGGTAATATCAGATTTGGTGTACTTTGACGTTCATCGTTTTGTCCTAAATGGAGTGCGAGAGAAGGGGTCCTTGTCTCATCTGCTTGGTTGCGAATCTCTCTCATGTTTCCATTACTGTCGTTTGAGATGTGAGTGTGGAGAAGGATAAAGAAGGTGAGCCGAATGACGAGAGGAACGTGCGAGGAGGTATCGGACAAGGTTGGAGAGGAGAGGAGACTAGATGCGGGAGTTTAGAGGAGGCAGAAGAGATGTATGGGAGACCTATTGAAAGGCGAGATAATGCTGAAGAGGTTGATAGAGGTGAGAAAACTGGGAAAGCGCAGTTGAGGAAGGAAGAGGGTAGGAATTCTGGACGAAATAAGAGGAGAAAGATGATAGATCATTCAAGTATGAGGAATGCAAGAGGGATCAAATCGCGAGCCATGCACAGGAGTAAAAACGGAACAGAATAAGTACTGTGCACAAACCTATCAATCAGATGGTAAATGAGTACTTGAATGAAAAAGTTTGATCTGTAGGTATCGTTTGGAAGATACCTAAAATGTTGAGTTAAAAAAACTTTGAGTGGCTGAATATTTCATTATTAGTAAAGCTCTCATAACCTTTCGTGAACATCACGTTTTTTGTAATATTCTTTGCGTCATTCAAGTATGCCCACATACTCATTCAGTTTCGTCATTGGTAGTTCAATCCTAAGATTGGTTAACTGCAGCCCTCCACCCTTCCATATCTAATGCTAGCTCCCTTACCTCCCGGTATCACTTCCTGTGTTGTTTCCTCTTCATTCTGTTCTTCACAAACCCATTGTGCCTCAGACTGTGTCCAATCCATATTGTCCTCCTTTTCTCTATGGTGTTCCAAATGGTCCTTTCCTCTTCTACTCCTCTGTAGATGTCATAATTTGTTATTTTGTTCGTCCATTTTATCTTCAGCATCCTCCTTCAGCACCAGGTATGCAGCACCTTCAGCATTCTCCTCCAGCACTGACTTCTAGTCTGTTATGGTCAGCTCAATGATACCTTAAAGGTTTCTGTAAAACTAGCTGACCCGTGCGAATATTTCGCACAGTATGCAGCTTCTTCCTTTGTTCCTGTTCTTCTGTCTGTCGAATATTTCGCACAGTATACCGCTTCTTCCTGATTCTTCCTTCTTTCTTCCTGCTCTTCTACCTGTTTACTCCCATGGACAATTATATGTTATTTACGTTTGTGTTAAAGATATATAACGTAAACGGTAAACGGTCACACTGATTGCATGTAGAATGTAAACAATCTAACTAAACGATGTGTTAATAGATGGCGCCTCCTACAGTCTTTTAAGCACGTAACCATAGCCAACATATTAGTTGATTATATTGTCAACAGATGGCACTGTCAAATTTTGATAATTTGTTTAAATATTTTATAAAAACTTTAATTTTAAACAATTTGTCTATTTTTCGTCAATATCGGGGAACATGAGCTTTAAAACGATGCTTGATTCATGAATTTTGATGAAGAATTATGGGAGTTATGGCGTTGCGACAAAAATACACCAAAAAAACCTGAGAAATAATATATATGATTTCTGTCTTTTGATATGAAATTTAAAATGTTTGGATACCTAAAATATTGATTAAAAAACTTTGAGTAACTGAATATTCCATGGTTAGTAAAGTTCTTCTTGCCTTTGTGAGTATCATGTATTTTGTAATATTCTTTGAATCATTCAAGTATGCCCACATACTCATCCAGTTTCATCATTGGTATAGAGATGGGCAACATCGTTCACTACAATGACCGAGTCTTGAATCGGTCGTTCAATCTAAAGAATCGATTCTTGAATCTCGTTCTCGTTCAATTTTTTTCATTATAGCGGTTCATTGAAATAAATTTTAACTTTAATTTAAACATATAGTGAAACCTGTATTTAGCGGCCAACAGCAGGCCTTTGAAATAACTCTCGCAAGAGAGAAAGTGTCCGCTGATTGGAGGTAAAATTTTAATTGATAATATCATAAATTCATTTTCCGAAAATTTTTATCGCACACAGATGAGACCGCCCTAGTGAGGTGGCCTCTGAGGCAGGTTTCACTATGCAGTGCTTCTGTAAGCATGCCTTAAAAACTACTGCTGACGAGAAAAATTATATTTGTTGCTGAAACATGTACGACTTCTAAAAATGGTGAAAAACCTACAAAAAAGTTAGTCATATCACTCGCTATAAAAGATGGTATACACCGCCGAAAATAACCGAGAAATCGAGTCTTTTAATTATACACCATCTTTTTGAGTGTGTAAGAAATGCATCGAAGTATATAAAAAATGGAGGAGCTAAAATCTGCTAATGCAAGTTTGGGTGGATGAAGTACAGCGCGTTCATCGAAATATTCGAAGGCTACTGTTCCTGAAAGTTGCGGAAGCATACGCCTAAAATGCAGCGAAAATCTTTTGGAACATTTTTTCAATGCTATTCTTTTGAACAAGTTTCTGCTCCGTCATTAATGGAACAAACTCAAAAATGTTTAAAAAATATTTCTGGTAAAATTTATAATTTTGATTAAATATTTGCCTCAGTAGGTTTGCAGATAAAGGAATTATGAATTTATTTATTCAAAGATCGAGGAAATTTTTTAGAAGTTTGCGAACAAACGCAAACGGACAAGATTTTAATAGTCAAGAATTCATTATTCCACCGCGATCACTAATTCCTTGAGTATAATTTGATTCTCAGGCCAGCGACTCCTTAAGGAATCACTGAATCCGAGTCCTCATCTGAATCTGAGTCCTAATCTGAATCCGAGTCCTCAACTGAATCCGAATCCTAATCTGAATCCGAGTCCTCAACTGAATCTGAATCCTAATCTGAATCCGAGTCCTCAACTGAATCTGAATCCTAATCTGAATCCGAGTCCTTAACTGAATCTGAATCCGAATCCTAATCTGAATCCGAGTCCTTAACTGAATCTGAATCCTAATCCGAATCTGACTCCTCGAGGACTCATGAGTCCTCCCTCTCCGCGGGCTCTACGAGAACACAGGTCCCCCTCCCTCAGACTTCAAATTTCAAGAGTGGGGGGATTCGTTTCTTCCTGTCGTTCACTTGATTCTCTGCTTTGCCGAGTGGTGCGCCCATTTCCATTCCCATACTTCCAAGGGTGGGGGGGACTCGTGGCCTCGCCTGTCAGTTAGTTCCCATCTTTGTCGGGTGTTGCTCCTATTTTCATTACGATTCGTAAGGAACGACGGTTCATTGCCGCGAACGACTCCGTTCGTCAACTCACTTCAAAGAGTCGTTCGAATTGATTCGTTCGTTTGCGACCGACCCATCTCTACATTGGTAGTTCAATCCTAAGATTGGTTGACTGCAGCCCTCCACCCTTCCCTACCAAATTCTAGTTCCCTTACGTCCTGTTATCTCTTTCTATGTAAATTCGTCTTTATTTGGTCCATAAACTTATTCCTGGGTCTTCCTCTGGGGACTTTTACCTCTATTTTGCCTTCAATTATGTTCTTCACAAACCCATTGTGTCTCAGAGTGTGTCCAATCTATATCGTTCTCCTTTTCTCTATGGTGTTCCAAATGGTCCTTTCCTCTTCTACTCTTCTGTAGATTATATCATCTCTTATTTTGTTCGTCAATTTTGTCTTCTGCAACCTCCTCCAGCATTAGGTATCGAAGGGTTCTTGTCTATTATGGTCAGCTAAATGATGCCTTAAATTTTGATTTGAAATTTCTCTCTTTTGATATGAAATTTAAAATGTCTGGATACGTAAAATTTGATTTTAAAAAACTTTTAGTAACTGGATTTTTCGTTGTAAGTAAAGTTCTTATTGCCTTTCGTGAACATCACGTTTTTTGTTATATTCTTTGCGTCATTCCATTATGCCTACATACCAATTCAGTTTGTAGTTTAAAAAATTACGGCTCAGTTAAACTTATGCGTGCAATTTGGTGGTGAGTTACGATCTCTTTAGTTTTGCTAGCAATTAAAAAGTTTCCCTTGCAATTTCTCTCATCGCTTTTTTATTCTCCAGGGTTTTTTTTTGCCTCAAATCCTTCGACCTCATAAGCGACCAAAGGAATGTTTAAAAAGAGGGAAAATTGGGGGTGGGGGGAACTTTCTCCTTTTTTGTTCTACCCATCCTCCCACTTAACCACCATTTAAGTTTTTTAATCCGTTCTTTTTTTTTGAAACCCTGTGGTCCGGAAGAGAACGCAGCAAACATATTATTTTCCCCCCACCATTGTTATTTATGGAAACTGCTGAGTCAGACGCGATTAAGTGGAATTTCTTAGAATTCAAAATGAGGCTGCGCGAAAACTTTTTGTTCCTCTTTTCACGTTCCGGCATTAATTGATGATGCCTCGTTGTCGCGGAAGTGGTTGTTTTTTCTACATCCCGACCATTTTTTTATAATAAAAATCAATGCAATATTCTCTCGCCAAATTTTTTTATTCCACTTTCTTCTGGAGGCAATCAACCATCCAATGCATTTAGGTTTCTCTTTTCCGTTATAATTTTGGAAAGCCTTTCAGATGAGTATTTATTTTTGGATTTGAATTATTTGAGCAACGCCCCTAATTTTATTCCAAAGATGGAGGATTGATATAAACACTTACAAATGGATACATGTGAATAATCCCTAGAGACAAATTAAAGTGAAAAATCTTGTATTTCGCCTGTTATTAATTTTTGAATGAATTTTTTTAGCATTAGTTACGTCTGCTCTAATCGAATGGGGATATTTAAAAAATCTACTTTGTTCTTAAAGTAAAACATCTTGTAGTTTGCCTGTTGTCAATTTTGTAATTGATTTGTTGTGAATTAACTATGCATGTTGTGATCGGCAGGATATTTTTTTATTTAAGTTCAGAAAGTAAAGTAAAACTTCTTTTATTTCGTTTGTTGTGAGTTTTTGAAAGTCTTTTTTGTGAATTCGCTATGTGTTGTGATCGGAAGTAGATTTCTAAAATTTACTTTCACCTCCAAAATTGCTTCCAAGTAGTATCTATGAAATAACAGAAGTATTTTCTTAATAGTACACGTCGTATTGCTATGTCCGTATCTTAATGGGCCAACCTTATTCAGCCTCCGCCGCCCATCGTGGCTTCGGCCGTCCGAGGCCACTCTGTGACTGTTATGAGTAAGTTATAATAGAGTATGCAAGGTTACCAGCCGTTGCAGTACCCGCACCACGTGCAGCTTTCCCTGCTAACGGCTACGGCGCTCTACCGGTCAATTTTGGCACATTTTCGCCAGTATGCCACAAGAGAAACCAAAGCATAGCAATACCCTAGTCCCGCTTTCACTATTCTACTCGAGCTTGGATCTCTTCTGAAAGGACTACCTTGAGGGCCAGCATACCGTTGCCCGCGACCCACCACTAGCAGGTATATGCGGTGCACTGACACTCCGGGTCGCATAACGAAACATTTATAAGAGTGGAATGAGCGAGCGAGCGAGAGAGAATGAGGAATTGTGCGAGAGCTAGAGGTAAACCGAGAAAGACGTGGTTGAATGAGGTTGAGGAAATTCTTAGGAGGAGGGATATTAGGAGTCTTTATAACAGGAGGGCGTGTATGAAGCAGCGTATATGGGGGTAAATGAGGCAAAAGAGGTTTTCAAGGATTGGTCAGTATAGAGGAAATTATTGAAGCGGAGTTAGGTGTGCAAATATGTACTTATGAGTGAAACTTTGTAGCCGTGCCTATCCCGGAAGGGAACGCCGCAGCATGATTGGTATATATGTATGTTCTTAATTCATCGTATATTTTTTTTTAAATCTGGGCTTGAACGTGTTATTTGAGTTGCCTACATTGATTAAATTCTGTGGAAATGATCGGAAATCAGTCGAGTACCATCTGTTCCTTATTTACTACTTCGTGTAAGCTGAAGTTGTCATTGGTTTTGAGGGTTTGATAACCTCAGGCAAAGTATAAGTTGTAGAGCTTATGTAATAATAGCCATTAAATGTTACCATAAGAGCTCTCTTCAAAGCCCCAGCATTACGTTTTGATGACAGAAATTTTGTTATAATTTTAAATTGTCGTTTAATATTCCTTACTAGCGCATAGATATGCATGTTGTTCAAGTGAACAGTTGAAATATGAAAAGTTACGTTTCTCATTGTCATTTTACGATTAGATCCGCATCGTCTAAATTCATTTATTGCCTGACTAAAGATGAAGACTCTGTGAAAATGTAGATTTATTTCCTATGTTTTCTGTCGACTTTTTATCGGTAGTAGTCATAGCCTTCCCAGCTGGATACCTTAGTCAACCATGTTGCGCTGCATTACTAATAGGTCATTAAAACCGTTCCAATTTTTCCACATGTAGTATGATGATCTACTTCGAACAACAGTTAAAAAGATAAAAATAACTGCGAAATGTTTTGGTTGGCTAAAAAAACATAGCTCACTTTCCTTTTGATGGGTTGATAACCGTATGCTAATAGAGTCTTCGCCACATATGATTGGAATCTGATTCATAGCACGTTCTCAGAATTTTCTCCCAGCATGTATGCTGGGAAACATATTGTGAGAGTGTGCTTAGAATGCTCTTAACGCATGTGCTAAGTAGCACATTCTCACTAAATTTTGGTCCAATACTTCACTTACCAAGCCCCACATCTTTGCACGGCTAGTGTACTAACACCCCCTGCCACATGTCAATCCGGTGGCTCATAGGGTACTATGTAGACGTATATGTAGATTACTAGTAATTGAAAATGAAAAGTCATTAGGCCGTTAAAACTTTGTATTTTTAATGTCCGTTTTCACTATGAAATTTTGAAACTGTTCATCTTTGCACGGCTGGTGTACTAACACCCCCTGCCACATGTCAATCCGGTGGCTCGTAGGGTACTATGTAGACGTATATGTAGATTACTAGTAATTGAAAATAAAAAGTCATTAGGCCGTTAAAACTTTGTATTTTTAATGTCCGTTTTCACTATGAAATTTTGAAACTGTTCATCTTTGCACGGCTGGTGTACTAACACCCCCTGCCACATGTCAATCCGGTGGCTCATAGGGTACTATGTAGACGTATATGTAGATTACTAGTAATTGAAAATGAAAAGTCATTAGGCCGTTAAAACTTTGTATTTTTAATGTCCGTTTTCACTATGAAATTTTGAAACTGTTCATCTTTGCACGGCTGGTGTACTAACACCCCCTGCCACATGTCAATCCGGTGGCTCGTAGGGTACTATGTAGACATATATGTAGATTACTAGTAATTGAAAATAAAAAGTCATTAGGCCGTTAAAACTTTGTATTTTTAATGTCCGTTTTCACTATGAAATTTTGAAACTCTTCATCTTTGCACGGCTGGTGTAATAACACCCCCTGCCACATGTCAATCCGGTGGCTCGTAGGGTACTATGTAGATGTTAATGTGGATTACTAGTAATTGAAAATAAAAAGTCATTAGGCCGTTAAAACTTTGTATTTTTAATGTCCGTTTTCACTATGAATTTTTAAAACTGTTCATCTTCCACTACGTAGATGTGCCTTTGTTTTTGCTATTCCTTGGTGAAGAGCAAATTCGTCCCACCGTAAATATTAATTCATCTATACTTATATTAGCGTCATCAGCACATCACAACACAACTTTCAGAGTGATGAAGATGGGAGCCCCTAGAGTCTCGGAGGCTACAAGCTAGGCTTAGGCTGCTTGAGAAATTCAAAACTGATATTTTTTTAGAGCGACACAGAGAATATTATCATGACTCCCCACTACATCTCTAGATCTGAAAGATGCGATAAAATAAGAGAGATACGTTTCCAAATAGATAGGTTACAAAAACTCGTTCTTTTGGCGCACAATAAGCGAACTCAGTGAAAACTGAGCTCCACTAAATACACTCCTATAATTTTACTTACCAAAACCGAAGCCCACATCTTTACAGGGCTGGTGTACTAAAACTCCCCGCCACATGTCCATTCAGTGGCTCGCATGGTATTATGTAGGTTTATATGTAGATTACATCTACATCTACGTGCTACCCTGCGAGCCACCACGAGGGTGTGTGGCAGGGGGTGAAGATCACCAAACATGCACTATTGACATGCAACTAGGATATTTAATGGAGACATGCTAGATAATATGGTCACATGCAGCTATATGGTTAGTATCTACATAATGTGAAATGGATTATTGGTTGTTATTGTCCGTGTCCTCCTCCTGCGGTGGGAACTAGTACTAGTACTAGCACTAGTAATTGAAAATAAAAAGTTATTAAACGATTAAAAACTTTGTATTTTAAATGTCTGTTTTCACTATGAATTTTTAACTGTTCATCTATTACTTTTAGATGTTCCTTTGTTTTCGTTATTCCCTGGTATAGAGCAAATTCGAACCACCATAAATATTTATCCATGTTTACTAATATTTGCGTCATCAGCACATCTCTGCTCTCTTGCTTGTGGGGGGTTTATCTCCCTCTCTCTGCGAGTTTAATGCCCCCGTATCGTGAGGCATAAATTGTCCTCGTCTGCCAATATTACTTTCTCTCCCATACCTCTTTAGGTTCCCCCGGCATCTGACCTCAACACATCCAGCCTTCCACTCCCCATATCTTACCGTCGTTTCCATTTTAAGGCCGCAGCCGACCTCTCTGGTCCCGTTAGCCACCCCCTGTGGTCCTTCCTCCCCCCCCCACCCGCCTCCCCAGGTGGCACACTACCCACCCACCCTGGCCAAACCTTCCTCTCCTCGATTCCCCCCCCTCCCTGCTACCTCCGTCCTCAATATCCCTTCCCACCGCAGGAGGAGGACACGGGTCTCCAGCACCACATGGGACCGCTGAAGTAGGGTGGCGGGGACCCAGGGCAGTATATCAAGAGCCCCACTTATAACGAAAGTTAATTAGATAATTCTTTGTTCTCAGCAGAGGACGCAAGGGAGGGCAAGGAAATATGGTGGGGGCGTCGCCGGTACGATGTCGTCCTTTTATTTTATCTTTTATCATTTAATTTTTTTATTAAAAAAATATACCATCTCCCTCCGCCCGTTCCCGTGCTTATTCTTTTAATTTTCTCCCGACGAAAATTAAAAAAATAAAATAATGTGGAAGGAACGATCGGGCTAATTCCGCTGCGGTTTTAATCCCACGGAACCGAGAGATGGGGCGAAAATTTTTTTTTCGTTTTTATTTCTCCCTAAAATATATGCGCGGAGGGAAGTGGAGGAAGAGGGTGCCTCATGCAGCTGAAAAGCGGAGCGGTTGAGTTGTTGAAATATTAAGTTGTACAATATCCGTTCCTTTCCCGTGATTTACGGTTTTTAATCCTTTGTTGGGCGAAAGAGCGCTTCTCTCTCGTCCTCCATCTTTTGTCGCGACCGGTTTACGTTTCACGTTAATAAGGTTATCTGCCGTGCTGGATATCCTCGTCCGTTTAATTTAAGTGCTAAGCGTAGGCGGCATTTGGATTCCCTTTGCGCACTCTTGATTCGCCTTAAATAATTGAGTATTCTTAAAGCCCTTTCCAAGATTATATAGCAGGTGACAGTGCATCCAACGCATCCAATGCGTATACTTGTTAAACGCCGTCTGGGGAAGCGGATCACGTGACCGTTGAGTCCAAGATTTTTTTTCGTATTCTACTGATTAAGACAGGTTTTGCTGAATGTCAGAGGATCCCCTCTCGGTCCTCTCTCTACGCATTCAAGGGGCTCATCCCCCTCCAGTATATTGTTTTTCGCCTCTGCATACGTTCTGCCCTTCTTTATCCCGTCCGTGAAACCTATTCTCTTCCTTCCCCTTCCCCGCTTGAGCAACATCCTTCCCTCTATCACACTCTTGAGCAACTCATCGCCCTTAATTACACCCTTCAGCCATCTATCCTGTCTATCCCGGATTTCATTCCTTTTTTTAAACCAAGTGATACTAAGGAAAAATCGTTCACTTTTAATTTATGTCGTTTTCAAATGGGAACAATTTATCAAGTTACGGCATTTTTTAGATTGTTTAATGTATTCATAAGTACTTAGGGGTAGGTATTTTATCGCCAGGATGACGCAGCATTAATGTTTTGGTTAATGGTATACAATGGTGGAACTGGGATTTAAACTTGGTTCAACTTTTTCCCGTATAAGTTTTCATAAGCTAGTCAAGCTTGTTTCTGAATATTTAGTCAGAATGTGATTGATTTTATTATTTCTATGGGGCAGAAGCGTGGATCCTCAGAATGGGGGACGAGAATCATCTGGCGTTTGAGATGTGCGTGTGGAGAATGATGGAGAAGGTGAGGTGGATAAATTAATAGGCCAGAATAGTTTATACTTTTATTGTATGAGTGTAAATATAGCTAGTGAAATAGCTGTGTTTTTTGATAACTAATATTATATAACGTTTGAAACCTAGGACAAAATTTTATAAATGCTTTACATTTAACTAATATATGGTGCTCCAGTCGTGATTTTTGTCTTGCTGGTTATTTGTGTCACTTGTATCGGATTTTTATTTGTGTCGGATTTTCCAGTCATTGCCTTTTCTCTCTCTGTAACGTCTATAAGATGGAAGATTCATTTTTTCCTCATTGTATGCCACATTAAAAACTAAAATTTACACGTTTCATAATCCCTCGATTGAATAATAAAATTTGTAACAATTGCGAATTTGGAATAATTTTGAAAAATTGGATTTTATACCAAGTAGCAAAATCCATAAGTGTGAGGAATAACATGAATAAATTCTCATATTTAATTAGCGCTAATCATAGGAAAGCTGGCTTCAACAGCGGAAGTAACTTACAAGGAAGTATAGGACTAGCGAAGGCACAACTTAACGGCAAAGAAAAAATTTCAGACCTCCTAGAGAAGTCTATCGCATGGCACGATATGGGTGACCCAGACGATAGACAAACACATTGTCATACACACCAAATTACTTCGAAAGAAGTCGCTTGAATTGGAACTAAAATTCTATGAACTAAAGCTCAACAGTGTGTTCGCTTGTCACTCCTGTACTAGTTGGTCGTTGGAAAGCCTCTAACTCTGGTGCATACATTATTTTCATGAAGAGAACAAATAATACGTATAGGTTACAAAGGTACTATTAATTCCAGGTGAACGCCATAACAATTAGGTGACGTACTTATTGCGTTTTGACTCTCAGAGGATGGACACATGTAGTCACACCATTACGGTTTGTGGTCATCGGCAACATGATTTTTCTTACCACAAAAAAATATTAAATAAACCTAGTCGTTTATTATTGTCAATATCTACATTTATTATTGCCTATTATCAACTTGACCAACGTTCAAACTCCTGATTTTATGCAACACTGTGAGCGCTTATTAAACGAAAATCAACTTTAAACTCAGCAGCAAGAGATAAAGATTTGATTACATGGGCGAAAATTAAAAAAATATAGCATTTTTAACCCCTCTGGGTGTGAAACGCATAAGTGACTGCACTCGAGGGCAAACCTATGACGAGAATATGATCATCATTAATTGAAGCTCATTAACAACCATTACAGAATACAGGACATTTTGATCACATCCCATTAGCAAATTCGAAGCGCCTCCTAGGGATTCATTCTTACAAAGTGTTCAGTGACCATTATAATGATCAGTAGATCTTCATTTCGTATCGTCGGCATGGTATTCCAGATCGTATATTAGAATGCAGAAGAAGCAACTCAAGCATCGGAGCTTATCGGAATGCTAAAATTTATTCTACAGCATTGGATTTACCAATGAATTTCTCGCATTGGTAGATATTTTATCCGCAATATTTTCTCTCGCAATTGTAGGTATTGGAGAACACAGTGAGGTAAGTGAAATGTATTGCCGATTTGTTGTCCGTAAATTCTTTTAATGCTGAATCGTCGATAATAAATGCTGCTGAGTGAAAAATATGTTCTCTGGAATCCGAAGTCCATTTTAATCGTTAACCAATGAACGCATTGGATTTATTACGCACATATTCGTGAAAGAACTCCCTTCTTTTCTGTGATGTTGCTTTGAGGTTCCGCCGTATCATCAACTTGATCACCGTTCAAATCCCTGCTTCAAATCACCGGCATTCGCCACAATATTAGTATGCTACCGAGTTTAAGGAAATATTTATGTGTTTAGTAGCTGCATAAATGCATAGAAAAAAACCGTGTGGAAAAACAAGGGAATAACAATTTAATTGTGAAGGAATTGAATTAATTCACAACCGATGCCCTTAGTTTTTCTATAGTGAGTTATTTTTTGCAGAACGTTTTGGGCCTAAGGTCGCCATTTATAGAAACTTACAACTATGTTTTCACAATTGTGTACGATACGTCTATTCTAGCCACATGCCCGGCCCACTGCAGTCGCTGTAGTTGGATGAATTTTGACAGAGGGCGTTCTCTAAAACGATCATGTAATTCATGTTTGAATCTGATTCTCCAGGTATTGTTTTCCCAAATTGGTCCTAAAAGATTTTTTTCAAAACGATATACGGCCCCTGTACATAAATTAATACGTTCTGTTACCTCAATATCTACTTTGCTTTATCTTACTTTGTAAGTACAAGGACAAGGATTACTTAACTGCGTTAAATAATGAAAATTCAAGAGGAACTTTTTTGTTTTCCCTATACATACATACATACCCATCACGCCGTTCCCTTCCGGGGTAGGCACAGTCAAAATGTTTCACTCGTTGATACATAATTGTACAACTAACTCTGCTTCAATAATTTCCTCCATTCTGACCTATCCTTGCAAACCTCTTTTGCCTCATTCACCCCCATACACTGTTTCAGTGTTTACCAGTGTTTCAGTGTTTCACCCACATACACTGTTTTTGTTTTCCCTATAATAAATGATAAGTATGGTGAATGTGATAGGTAGTACATTCTCCCAAAATTATTAAATAAATATTTTGGAGAGTTGGAGAAAGAAAAGGAAGAAAATGTATTTAGTTTAAAAAAATTGTAAAAAGGTTTCTACAGAGACAAATGTTAATAGAATTGTAAAAGACTATTTTTCATCAAGGTACATTTCTATTGTTCCTGTTTTTTGCCGTTATTTTTAATGTTATTTATTTAGCAAGGTGCATTTCTGTCGATGTTTTCTTAAGTATATGAGCACACAGTAAGCATATATCTTTACTCTGTGATATGAGCCTGAGCTGCTACAGTATGTTGGTAAAAGAAGAAAAAGAATTATATTATTATGTTTAATTTTACATATGTCCCATCAACAGGCATGTGCCTGACGGAACATCGATGTTAAATTGTTGAAAAATAAATAAATTAAATGAAATTAAACTATGGTCTTCTCCTGTTCGTAACCTTTTTTTATTGGGTAAATTACCGTAGCGCAGTTTAATTAAAGCGCGCGAGCGTGTCCTGATGTCTTTCCTCGTACTATTTATTTTGTCGTTGGACGTAATTTCACTTTATCCTGAACCTTTATCTCAAATTTTTAATTCTCGTGTGAATTATCGGAAGAGCTTTTTCCTGGAGCACCGCAGTGTTTGCTACAGCGCAGGAAGGCGGAAGAATACTTTTCACAGTAACCTCGGGATAACTCACCTGACCTATCGCGAATCATGAGAGATGGAGGCAATTACCGGTGTATGAGTCCGGCCGCGTATTTACACGTCTCATTGCGTTTTTTTGGACCACTATTACAGTGCCGCATTCTTTAATCGTGGACGGCAAAGAAAGAATGCGAGCTAAATGACTTTTTTTTAAATCGGGCATTCTCGGAAATAATATATCACGGTTTAAAATTCTGCTTCGTAATGTACATTAGTTACGTTTCCGCTATCCTTAATGCGGCTTTGCATCAGGAGTGTGAATTTGCTTCGTCCGAGCTGTTGCCTCTTGAATATCTTTCCGACCCACTGCAAATGCCTTCTCCAGCCATGACTACGGCAGCTGCTCCAAATGGAGATGAAACTTTGAAAGTACTTTACCCGAAAAAGGACTATCAAGTTGTCTGGTAGAATAGAAGTTCGCTGTTGTTTAGCTTGAATGTGTCTGTGCGCAGGATAGGAAAGAAAAGAAAGTTGTAATTCGCGTACTTCACCGGTGTTCAAATGGAAAGGCAAGGATAAGGGGCGTTGAATCACCAAGGTAGTTGGGTATTCAGTTTTGTTTTGGGTGGCAAAACAACGCGGAAATAATTTTGTCTGAAACCGCGCGATTTTATGAAATGTGCTAAACAACTGTATGCCTCTGCAAAATAGCCATTTTTATTAGCCGAAAGAATATACATAAGATTATTTTAAATTTCTGATTTCGCAAGTTTATACAGAATCTACAGCTCAAGTGAAAGTGGGAAACAATCTAGGAAAACAATTTAAAACAAATAAAGGGCTTAGACAAGGATGCTGTCTTTTACCTAGCCTATTCAGAATATATCTTGACGGTGAACTTAAACAATGGAAAAGACAATGCGCAAACATGGGCTTGCCTGTAGGGGACAAGACCATATACACACTACATTATGCAGATGACCAGGTAATTCTAGCCCAAGACAGAGATGATATTAACTTTATGTTTAGAAAGCTAAAAGAAGCGTATAGTGCATGGGGATTGGATATCAACATGCGCAAAACTAAGTATATGTGTATTGGAGGAAAAAATGAAGACATTGTGCTAGAGGATAGCAATGAAATAGTAGAGGCCTGTGATTCATATGACTATTTAGGCATAAAAATACACAGCAGTGGAAGGAGCGCAGAAACGATTAAAGATAGGATTAATAAAGATAGAACAACCATTAATATGTTAAATTCAATACTATGGAGCAAAGATATATCAAATAGAAATAAAAGATACATATACAGCACCATATTTAAGATCATACTTACATATGGGAGTGAAATATGGCAAATGAATGTGAGTGACGAAAAGAAACTTGTAGCAACAGAAATTGGACTTCCTATGAAGGGCAGCCAGAAAATCCAGGCTTGATAGAGTAAGAAATGAGAGAATTCGAGAAATGATGAAAATGACAACAACCATTCTGGACGAAATCAAGTCAAAACAACTGCTGTGGTACGGACATGTTCAGAGAATGCTGAAAGAAAGACTGCCCCGCACCATCATGGAGTGGAAGCCCTATGAAAGGAGAATGAGAGGAAGGCCACCTAACTCATGGAGAAGCGGAATAGCCAAAGCCATAGCGGAGAGAAACCTGCAAGAAGGAGATTGGGAAAACAGAGAGGCCTGGAAATTGGATGCCGTAAAGCGCAAGAAAGCGCTCTAAAGACGGACACATACATGATGACGGACATATGTATGATTTCGCAAGTCAAGACGTCATTGATCTAAATTATTTCGTATGAAACCAGTCTAATGAACAGCAAATGATTCCACGAGTCTTGACTAGTCCTTTAATGCGAGCATCTTCCTGTTTCTATTTGGTGCCCAGAATACCGATAATACCCTCTTTTAGATTCTGTTGAATTTTCTCGGGAAATGTTTTAGTGAATTCTTAAAGAGTTTAAATTACTGAACTGTTGAGTTAAGATCCCCCGTAAAAGAATATCATTTTATTGATCCATTTCTTAAATTGGAAATATTTATACATCGATTGTAAAACGAGAAACTTCGATGGAATACATTGCTTATGCAGCGATCTTCCCAGCGATTATTAAGGAATTACGGATGAAAAATATGTACCTACTTTATCACGAATATGTCTGTTCTAGCTTTGAGTTTATACGTGCAATCAGCATATATAGCTATTTTTATTAATTTTGTTCCATTATATTTTTTTACCTTCAGTCATGTTTCCTTTTTGCCTTCAATCAACAAAATTGAAGTAAATGAGAAAGGAGTCATTGAAGAATGATTGCACTTTATGAGGGTTCTTTCAGAGACTGAATTAGTATTAATAGAATAGACTCGATGTATTCATAGACTTTATTTGAGTCATTTAATGCTGCTATCAAATCTTCAGATATTGATCGAAAAGCCGTAGTGTTCTATTACATGATTCATGTGTTAACGTAATTATCAGGACATGGGACCGTATTAAATAAAAGATTTGTTTGACTGTATGTTATTAACTTGATATCAATAGTTAAATTAGCAGAGTTGACGAATTTTTTTCACGTCCATTCCACGAACAGCCTTCTTTTGGAATGTGTTAATTTTATTTTTTTGATAGCTGATTTGCTTCTATTCAATTCTGAGCTGGAGCGATTGAACCACGATGTATTATAAAATGAAAAATAAATATTTGAGAGGGACATTTAAGTTGGTTCCATTGCGTAGAAAGATAAAATAAAGCAAAGGTCGAGAACATCTAGTCCCGTAAAGGTCATAAAAATCCACAGGGAAAGAGGACGCCTCGGTAGCTTAACTGGCTAAAGCACTCGGCCGGAAATCGAGGGATCCGGGTTCGAATCCCGGTCAAGGTGAATGATTTTTTCTCTGTGGAAATTCGCACAGACTGAGGTGGTTTGGGCATGTCGAAAGGAGTGCGAGGTACGTGCGAAAGAAAGTGAAGTTATTTTGAGTGCTTGTATAGAGAGGAAAAGCTATTTAGAAGGACAAGGTAGCTTACGATCAGAAAGGCTGGAAGTAGGTGGAAGCCCATTACGAAGAGGAATAGAGGAAAAGAATAACCCTTAAGTAGGCGCGCTCGCTTTTTGTCGCGTAAGTAGGCGCTGGGGGTGTCGGTAGACTCCCAAAATTTGCATGTAATTACTACTGAATTTGAACATTTTCTGAAACTTTTCATCAAAATACTCAATTTATACATCATTTCTCAGCATATTTAATATTTGTTTAAGAGTATCTAATAGTTTATTCCTAATAAACTTGGTTTTCTTGAATATCTACATTTTTGCGTAAAACTTAGTGGGTCTACATTCTTGGGTGTAATATTATTATAAAATATTTTTATTCTTTTTTCACTGTTATAAACACTTGTAGACATATTAATTAAGATCTTGTTTTAATTTTGTACACATTTGTTATAAACAAATAGATGATATTAAAGTTTGAATTTTACCATTTTTTTTATTACCTCTAGAAAATTTATGAAATTACTCGACACTTATCCAAGCAAAAAATATTTCATTTCCATATTTTGGCTGGTGATACATATAACCATACATATTTGACAAATTTTCTTTGAACTTAACAATGAAATTTTCTAAAAATAATGCTGAAAACTCTATGCATCCAAAACTCTATAGAACATGGAAATGTCGACCCCACACAGGAGTGGGAAGCAGGGAGAGCGGAAGAAGATTTATTCCAATTTGGATATTGTTCTATGAAAGTAGCGCAGTGTCATAATGCGGTTATACCATCGAGAAAGATATGTAGGGCATTACGTCATTA
Source organism: Ceriagrion tenellum (assembly GCA_963169105.1). NCBI lineage: Eukaryota > Metazoa > Arthropoda > Insecta > Odonata > Coenagrionidae > Ceriagrion > Ceriagrion tenellum. The sequence continues at coordinate 43,912,246 of OY720643.1, read as the reverse complement.
CACTGTAGCGTGACAACCCAAATTACTAGCATATTGGTGATCTCTACTCTTTCCTAACCTCCTTTTAGATAACACGACGGAATGGACGTATTTACATCTTCATCTAAATCTACATAATACCCTGCGAACCGCCGCATGAGCATGTGGCAATTGGTGTTAGGTCACCAGCCGTGTAAAAATGTAAGTTTTTGGGAGATGAAATGGTGACATGTATCATAGGAGTGTATTTAGTGAAGCTAATTTTTTTATGTGGCCACTTATTGTGCGCGGAAAGAACGAGTTTTTGTACCCATCTGTTGGGCAGTGTTACTCTCTAATTGTGTCGCATCTGTAAGACCTATAGATGTAGTGAGGAGTCATGATAATATTCTCTGTGTCGCTCTGAAAAATATCAGTTCTGGATTCCTCAAGCAACCTAAGCCTAGCGCGTAGCCTCCGTGTCTCTAGGGGCTCCCACCTCAATCCCTCTAAAAGTTGTGAGGCACTATGTGTACGCTTGTAGCAGTATTTAACGAAGCGCACTGCTTTTCTTTGTATTTTATTAATTTTTTTGGTAAAATCTTTATGACCAGGGTCCCAAATGCTAGCGGCGTATGTGTGGCCTAACCAGAGCGAGGTAGCATCTCTCTTTGACTTTTTGATCCGAAGACCTTCCTATTATACGTGTAGCAAAATCTAGTTTCTTTAGTGCTGTGCCACATATGTTTTTTATGTAATCCCCACGATGTATCAGATGTTAAACTCCACTTTCTCAGGCGAGATATCGTAGAACAGCATAATGAGTAATGAAGCTCAAATTATTTCGAACTGTCTACAAAAATTTTTTAAAATTTTTTAATAAAAGTTTGTAGACAGTACGAATTCATTAATCAGGTGTTAAGGTAATTCCAAGATATTTTACTATATATGATGATTTTATGTTTATTCCACCCACAGTAAAAATATGGTATTTTTGTGATGATTTTCGCCGGAAGTGAAGCGTGGTGCATTTGCTGATATTTAATTCTATCCCCCACTCCTGGCACCACAAATGAACGTTGTTAAGTTTCGATGACAGACAGACTTAGCGAATGCATAGAAACAATATCTACCATCTCTTTGTAATTTTAGGTGACTAAATCTTGGGAAAATTATTGCCTGCTTAGCGCTATGAACTCTACTAGATTTATCCATATTTTTAACAGGAATACTTATTGTTTTAAGTTTCAATAAATAACAATATATATTATGTGAGGAGAATGCATATTTAAGTATTAAACCCTGCTGATTTCAGGCTGAAGTTAGCGGTGGAAAACGAATGAATTGCGAAATTAGAGTGCCAGCCCATAAATGTTAATTTAAAACCGGGGTCAACAAATATGGCGGACGGGCCACGCCCACGTTACAGTTTTTAGCGTTGATCACAATGACAACCACCCTCTTCATTTACCTCAATGGATAGTTGCGATTGCATGAATGAATGAATAATTTATGAGTGCCCTGGGTTAACATCTTTGAGCAAAAACTGTGCTTCAATTTCACATTCTTCTAAAACCAATAGTACATTGTAAATAGGAAATAGTAAGTATTAGCAAAATAGTAAAGGAAATCCAAAGTAGTACGATACAACGAAAACATTCAAACAACTACACGTTTGTCAACTCAACAAGATTCAAGAGTCAGTCCTGATGTTTCAAATACAAGTAAGGTTTATTTTTGAAAGATTCGAGTGAAGTGGAAGATTTTACGTGAGAGGGTAATTTATTCCAAAACTTAGACGCGGTGATAAGAAAGGAGGTTAGGTAGAGGGTGGTTCGGGCTTGGGAGATGTGAAAAAGGCTAGGGTCAGATCGGGTTATGAAAAGAGAACTCACTTTGTATTTTCCAAGCTTTTTATTGTTTCCAACCATGGTTTCGACAAAGTTTTGTCATTATAGTAATGACAAAACTTTGTCTAAAACATAGTCGAAAACAGTAAACTTTATATTGTATCAGATCGGGTTAATCTATGGGAAACACTGTAGGTACATTAATTGTATTGGTAATCAGGCGTTTGGTTGTGGAAGAGGGAAAAAGAAAAGATTGCATGTTTATTTATGTATTATTAATTAATTCAAAAATGCTGAAAACTTCCCATCGGTATTACCGGGAAGTTTTCTTTCCAGTTCTAGGTGCATGTTACCAAGCTCCCAGGTGTCAGAGGGTCGACGGTCCCTAGATTTTTCCGATGCTGAGGGGTTCCGCAAATCGGGCCGTGCCGTTGCCCTCGCGCACCGATTAAATGCGCAGTCCCCGGGAGAGAAATTCCGGCCGCCACCTTGAAGTCGTTAATGGCGAGGGAATATTTTTTTCGTCTCGGCGAGGAAAAAAAAGAGAGAGAGGAGGGTCGACGGGTGGACTTGACGCCGGATTAAACGTCGCTCGAGATCTCACGGTCGCAGAAGGGGTCGGCTGTGAATGGCCGTTCGGATTCCCGGAGGAAGTGGAATACGCGGGAAGTGAAGAGCGACTGACCGTGTGAGAGAGTTTGTGGGTGAACACGGATAAGAGCGGGTGGATGTGTTGCCTCGCCGTTTTTAATTTCATTTCAGCCCCTAGGAAAAATGGAGCTACTGCATAATATAGTGATGAAAATTCCTTCTGCGTGTAACCTTAGGCAAGGGAGACTCGGAACTGCTTTCATCAATATAGCAAAATTCGGCCTTCTGATGCCGAAAAGCAAAAACCAGATTTCTTGGATAACTACGCTGTCAAACTAATTGAGGACCCCAGAAGTCAAGGGATCTAAGTAACAAAACCATTGTTTAGAGAAAACTTAAGTCAAAGTTGAAAATGTTTGGCACAACCCACTAAGTAGTTAAGAGGCATTACCCTAGATAGCAGCACCTGTCAAGAAAATCACTTGGATCCCTTTGCCACCTAAAAGATTAATATTTTCACTTCCCATTCCTGTACCTAACTTATTTTTTCAAAAATGTCACTTAGACCCCTTGACTTCTGGGCTCCACAATTGTGATCGTCTTTTGAATCTACCCTTTCCTAAAAACCTGTCCTTACACTTTTTTTAGGTTTCGGGAGGTGAAATGGTGACGTGTATTATGGTATCGTATTAAAAGGAGCTCAGTTTGATCGCTTATTGTGCCCGGAAAGAACAAGTTTTGGTATCCATCTGTTTGGAGCGACTACTTCTTTCGCCAATCGGTTGTCCCACGGGATTAAATGCTCAGCTTAGGTGCCTGGGGATCCGTCCGGTGAATTCTTTCCCGCTAGCGTAAACTGTATCTTACCTTACTAGAAGAGAATTTGACTTTTGATATGTATTTCACGGGCAAAAGAGATTTTTGCTAACATTCATAGTTTTACTCTCACCGAAACTGTGAGATAACGCGAATAGTGGATTATTAGGGTGTCTACTTCAACTTACTACCCTGCGAGCCGTCGCATGGGCTTGTGGCAGGGGATGTTATGGCATCACTCGTGTAAAGATATAAGTTTTGGGAGGTGAAATGGTGACGTGTATTATGGTAGTGTTCTTTAGTAGAGTTCAGTTTCTTTGTGGCTACTTATTGTGCGTGGAAAGAACGAGTTTGTGAACCTATCTGTTCGGCAGTGTAACTCTCTTATTTTATCGCTTCTGTCAGACCTAGAGATGAAGTGAGGCGCCATGGTCATATTCTCTGAAACACTCCAGTCCTGAATTTCTCAAGCAAGCTAAGCCTAGCTAAGTAGCTAGTTGTTGAAGATTGGAATTGGTAAATTTCGATGGATTCTATGATTCGTAGTCATGTTCTCGTGATATTGAATGCGGCTTTTGTGCCAAATAGTGACGAATAGAGCCATTTTACGTTTTGATGTAATTTAATAAATAGGAGCATATCAAGGAATGAGTGCTTGTCTAAGGAAGCGAAAATTGCCGTGTACAAAAGTGTACTTCTTCCCACTTTGCTATATGGTAGTGAAACAGGGGTATGTCAGGATAGACATAAGAGTAGACTAAACGCCGTGGGTATGAGTTATCTGAGGAGTATTTGTGGAAAAAGTGGGATGGATAGGGTCAGGAATGAGTGGGTCATGAATGAATGTGGGTTAAATGCTCCAGTAATGGACGTTTATGAAAGGAGTGTGCTTCGTTGCTTTGGCCATATTGAGAGAATGGATGAGAGTAGAATAACGAAACAGATATATGAGAGTAGAATGAATGGTGTGAGAGGTAGAGGTAGGCCGAGAAAGTTGTGGTTGAATGTGATTGAGGAAATTCTTAGCAGGAGGAATATTAGGAGTCTTAAAAACAGGAGGGCGTGTATGAAACAGTGTATGGGGGTGAATGAGGCAAAAGAGGTTTGCAAGGATAGGTCAGAATGGAGGAAATTATTAAAGCAGAGTTAGGTGTGCAATTATGTATCAACGAGTGAAACATTTTGACTGTGCCTGTCCCGGAATGGAACGGCGTGATGGGTATGTATGTATGTATGGTATGACTTCATATTTTTTTAGGTAGCTGGTATCTTTGCAGCAAGCTTCATGTTGATACATTTTCGGTGAAGTTCACCAATATGTAATTAAAGCTGGTAACATGAAAATAATTGACACCGTCCAATCTATTGGAAGCTTGTACTTGAACTCATATGACGTATTTTATATAGTTTCTTCATTTATTAAGCCTATTCCGCCCCATCATACTTCTCCCTTTTTGTTAGTTTCTCGTATTATCCCCATTCAAACAGTGCATACAAGTTTTTCTGTTGCAACTTGTGAAAGATTAATTGATTCAAAATATTTGCTACTGATGTTGCGTTTTGCCTTGATTCGATTTTATTCTTTCTTTCTTCTCTCTCCCTTAACTCAAATATTTTCCCCGTTCATTTGATACTTTCTATGTACTCTATACGTTTATTCATATATTGTATGGTCTTAAACTGTGGGGATACTGAAGTGTTGTTAAAAGTATTTTTGTGCTACACAAGTAGTCAGCGAGATTAATCACAAATGCTGCTGCTAGAGAACACTGTCGACCACCATTTGTTAGAAGTGGTATTATGACAATGTACAATGAATATCTATTTCAACTGTGTGTGAGGAAGCTTAAGTTATTTACCTGTAAGATCAAATGTAAACCAATATGGAACTGTAACGTCAGGCGTTAAGGAAAAATGGAGCCACTACTAATAGTTCCTCCATCCCCGTCGCCAGAAAAGTGGGTTCGCGTCCACGTCTGTAACGTCAGACGTTTGTTTTGTTCCAAATCCTCTTTATTTTCTTAAAGATACAGTTTCTTTTTGCCTCACTACTTCGAGCCACCTTCCCTTTTCTTCTCCCTCCCAACAATCCTCTCTCTCCTCTCATCAACATAACAACATAAACATCAATAATTAAATATCAAACGTTACAGAACTATAAATAGTTAAAAATAGATGTAACTTTCCATAGACTGGTAAAATCTCTTTCAAACAGTTCAGTCCTTTCACCTACTTGGGATAAAACCTGGGATAGCTAGAAATGTGGACTTGCTAAGGTTTAAAAATGGTTTGCGTAAACGGTTTATTGATCAAGCCCTCTACTCAGTGCAGGAATACATTGATTCGGATTTTGAGCAAATTTGTGCTTGACAGCAACATTTGCGTATGTATGCATAAAATGTGTATCGTTTCCGTCAACTTTTTTGACGACGTTATCGTGGTTTGTAAATTCCATCTAATGACAAATAAAGTTATTACGATTTTGTACGAAGAAATCCTAATCCTTCTAAATTTTAAATTCAAGTGGCCGCGCTCAGTTTACCACCGTCCTCCCCATCATGAGGCTGCTTACAATAATTCCAGTCACGCTGTATGTTAATAAAACTTCTTATTTTTCAAACATATCCATAATAAAACATAAATCGTTTATAATTAGTGGCAGAAATAGTCATTATTAATCATCTTCTTTTTTCTCTCTATCTGCTTTCAATAATTCCAGTCGCGCTGCATATTAATTACACTTCTGATTTTTCAAATATGTCCATAACAAAACATAAATCGTTTATAATTAGTGGCATAAATAGTCATTCTTAATCTCCTTCTTGTTTTTTCTCTCAATATTATCCCTCTGGACTAGGGGTAACTGTTCCTCACTCTCCTCCTCTATTTTATCCGGTCTTTCGTGTCCTCAGGTGTTAGATCCTTCTCCCTATGGTCTTCCGCGATGCAATCTCTCCATCTCCTCCTAGGTCTTCCTCTGGGTCGCCTTCCCGTTCATCTCCAGATCCATTACTCCCCCCCAAGACATGCCCATCTTCCCTTCTCTTCGCATGCCCATACCACTGTAACCTTTGCTCTTGTATGGTTGGAATAAAATAATTTTCCACACGGTTCAATATCCTCGACCGGTTTCAGCGCAATAGTGTCATTTTCAAGAGGTTACAAAAACAACCTCGTGTCCTCAGGTGACACGATTTTTGTAACCTCTTAAAAATGACGCTATTGCGTTGAAACCGGTGGAGGATACCTGGTAATTCGTGTGGAAAATTACTAAGTTATTTTATTCCAACCATGGAAAAATTCCACAAAGTAAGCCCGTCGGCGATCAATTTTATTCGCTCTTGTACTTTCTTCGCAGCCTCGACTACTCCTCCCGGCTCTCTAAACCACTAATTCTATACCCTGTCTCTCCTTGTCGTTCCCATAACCCTTTGCAACATTCCACTACGTCCAATTTCTTTTCTTGCCTCTTCTTCATTGGCCATATCTCACAGCAGTTGGGCAGGGCCGGTCGCATAACTAATTTAAAAAGCCTTCCTTTGTACTTATTCCGATCCGCTTATCGCACTACACCCTGGTTGTCTTTCTCCAGTTTACTCATCCTAATTTAGCCCTGGAATTAATCTCCCTAACGAGATCTTTAACATCTCCATCTATCTATACATATAAAAACAAATGTTTGTCTGTCTGTATGTCTGTCCTGTATGCATTACTACACTGTTGATCCAATCGCCAAGAAACTTTAAGAAGCTGTTGAGTACACTCTTGCAAAGGTTTTGAAGGTTTTAGGCATAAAAGTTTTTTAAATATCGCCCCCCCCCCCCCTCAAGGCCCTCTTAATCTTTCGAATACTTTTCGCGCAACAACGCCTGACGGGTAAGCTAATAATCCTAACCTAATTTTTCAAATACTATTAAATTTAAAAATACGATCGTTCTGAAATTTAGCCGAGTAATAGTTCAAGGCATGAGGAAAGTTGTAGGCTACTTTAAAATGATCTCAGGGCCCAAAAAGGGGCCCTTAGGTGGTTCGCTGTACGTATCGGGTTTTGTGCAGTGGTTTAATTTTTTACTTTTTTAAATTATTTTCGCTCAAGATAGAGAGTTGTAATTTTTTTTATTAAATGTCTGAAAGAATGAAGTTTTTAATTCTTTCAATTAATTATCCTTTTCACTTCGTAATTGACTGAAAATTGCGTTTTTAGCTGCAGAAACACATTTTTCTGTGAAATCAACAATACCATATTCGCTTGACAACCAGATTTCGGTCATTTCTGTTGGAATTCATATTGCTTAGTTGTGCCGATTAGGAATGCTAAGCATTGGGATTTGTGCAGCGGTTAATTATTTCGCTTTATAAAACAACTTCAACTAAAGATAGAGAGTTGAAATTCATTTTATCACATACCCGAAAGCATGATACTACTGAAATTAGTGGTATCATGCCCGAAAGAATGAAGTTTCTCTCTTTTTCAATCGATTTTCTTTTACGCATTTTCCTTGACAACCAAAACAACAAAACAACAACAATAAACAAACAAAAATAAACATAAAATCAAATCTTAATTGACTAAAATGAAATTCTGAATAACTACTCAACAAGTAAGTACTCGAATTATGTACTTAACTATAATGTTCTTTTTGCCTGGCTGTGCAGGTAGTATGATTACAGTAAAGTGTTTCAAAAAATTGTCTCTCTACTCTATATTAAACAAGTTTTACAAATTTCATTGTTTTTATTTTACCATGTTATTTTTTATCATTCTGTCAATTGTCATTTGACTTATAAATATTATTGTTCATGGGAGATATTGTCACATTGTTTATTTACTATTGTCTCACAATTGTATAGATGCTCTGCAGAAGAAAATATTAATTTAATAAAACAATTACTTGAAATGTAGTCTGTTATCACAACTACTTACTAACTCCTCACCTCTTATATAAAGTGTTTTGAAGGAAGTATGATCCCGAGCAACGCCGGTTAATTCAGCTAGTTCTTAATAAGCTGCAGTAATAAATATGCCATTTTTGTGTATTTCAGAAACTTATATAAAAAATATTTACGTCAAATTTTACATACATGTTATACCAATGCCGATTAAAGGAGACGGCACTAAGCTGTGAGGAGTATTCAGAAGATTTATTAAACTTGATTTTGAAATCTTTAAGAAACGGTACTCTCACCATGAAAACGAATTGTCAATGTGCTCATACGCGACCTATTACCATTTCTTTCACTATACTCATTAAGCTCGAAGCTAAGGATACCTGACCTGCTGGCGTGTGATTAAAGCCGTTTTGAAAAGGTTAAAGCGTTCTGTTCCTAGATTTCGAGGAATCTAGTTTCGTCAGGGAAATGTTTTTTCTACCACGTCATCTTCCGCGACTCGGGTCTGGACGGATACGAAACTCCCGAGACGCCAGCATTCTCGCGGACGGTGTTTCAGTAGTTGGGGAAAAAAAACCAGGGTGGTGAATTTGTGAAGCAGTCCACCTTTACCGGGGGAAGGAGAATAATGCGAGGAAAAAAAATTGGCGGAGAGCAGCTTAACCTCTTCGGGGTACCAAAAAAAGGGGTTTCTTTCCCTCGAGCGCCACGCAATACGCAAATTTTGCGGCGTCATCAAGGAGTTTGACTGTGCATTTGTCGCTGTTGAAAACGCTTGGCGCGAAAGGAAAAGAAAAACGTGAAAAACGGCGAAAATTTTCTCGCTTTCTCATGCGTCTGCGAATTTCGCACTCCCGTTCGGTGCTGCAAAAAATTATTTCTGGCTCAAACGAGACGAAATATTCTCTGCTTACCCGTTGAAGACGAAGTTTGACTTTTTGTTGAATCAGTTGGTACTTATGAATTCATTTCCCGATTAATTCAAAGTTTAAATTGATGCATTATCGACTCTTTTCGTTTAAGAAAAACAAAGGAATGAGAGTGGGAGGCTAATTTCATCTATTCTTTTTAGAACTTTCACATGATTTTATCCGTAACATATTGTTTGTGAAGATATAATGGACGGACAAAATAAGAATCGATGGAGCTTACAGAAGACGAGAAGAGGAAAAGATCACATGAAACAGCATACAGAAATAAAGAACCGGATGGGTTTGACATATCTTGAGACGCAATAAGTTTGTGAAGAACATAATTGAAGGTAAAATAAAGGGAAAAGTCCTCAGAGGAAGACCCAGGAACAAGTTCGAGGAAGTATGGGAACTAGTATTAGATAGGTAAGGGTGGAGGGATGAAATCAATCAACCTTAGGATTGAACGACTGTTTCATTGTTTCATCAAGAATGCCTGTTTCATTTCTACTACTCGTTCTTTCCACGCACAATAAGTGACCACAAAGAAACTGAACTCCACTAAAGAACACTACCGTAGTACACGTCACCATTTCACCTCCCAAAACTTATATCTTTACACGACTGATGCCATAACATCCCCTGCCACAAGCCCATGCGACGGCTCGCAGGGTAATGTGCTGATGTAGACACACTAATAATCCATTATTCGCATTATTTCACAGTTTCGGTGAGAGTAAAACTATGAATGTTAACGAAAATCTCTTTTGCCCGTGAAATACATATCAAAAGTCAAATTCTCTTCTAGTAAGGTAAGATACAGTTTACGTTAGCGGGAAAGAATTCACCGGACGGATCCCTAGGCACCTAAGCTGAGCATTTAACCCCGTGGGACAACCCATTGGCCATAATTTTATCTATTCCTTTTAGAACCTTCACATGATTTTATTCGTAATATATTGTTTGTGAAGATATAATGGACGGACAAAATAAGAATCGATGGAGCTTACAGAAGACGAGAAGAGGAAAAGACAACATGAAACAGCATACAAAAATAAAGAACCGGATGGGCTTGACATATCTTGAGATGCAATAAGTTTGTGAAGAACATAATTGAAGGTAAAATAGAGGGAGAAGTCCTCAGAGGAAGACCCATGAACAAGTTCGAGGAAGTATGGGATAGGTAAGGGTGGAGGGATGAAGTCAATCAACCTTAGGATTGAACGACCGATAATGACGATCATATTGTTTATAATTATACGCTATAAATTAATTGGCCAGGGCTTTTCGGAGTAGTATCTTCTTATTTCTTTGCCTCTGCAGTCAGTTCTAAATTTAGTGTATCTTAATTCTACTTTGTAATCTCTATGGAATGGCTTCATGAGATTGCTTCAAGAGAAGCTTGATTAAAAAAAATATGTTGAGGCTATTGACATGTTTGCCTCAATGGACAGAAGGGGACTTATGAAATTATGTACTGTTCTTTACACGAGTTTTATACGAAATTATTCTGGAAACATTGACGTCTTGATTCGTGAAATTAGGATTTTTAATTAGTTTCTTGCACATTTTTTTCGAAGAGAAATTAACAACAAATTTCACTCAGGGAAATGTTTACACTGAATTTAATTGAAATGGGAAATTGCCGAGAGATTTATTTCCGCGTTGTTTGTGCCCCCCTAACCAAAACTGAATGCCCAATTAGCTGCGGGATTTAACGTGCCCCATACGCTTTCCAGTCAATATTTTGCTTAATTTAAGTACACCGTCCAAAAATCTATCAGTTGGAATGGAAATCTCATTCCTGGTTCCTGGAAGTTGAGAGATTCTCTAATGGTGGAAAGGAATGCCACAAAATAACTTGAGTTTTAACCTGAGTTGTGAAAGCAATCCTTTTTGCTAGAGAAATACTGCATCTGCAAAAGCTAACAAACTGAACTATTATTTGTTCTGGTTATAGCGAACCTAGGTTGAATATTTTGTTCAAGCAATTTAAGTAACCGTTTCAGATTATTCAAATTCAGATTCAAAAACACCTCCATCGAGGAAGGAAATTCTTGATTGAATTTGACTGTATCTTCAAACTATTTTACCTTGTCGGGCTCTGCACAAGGTGATTGGCTTCATGTTTGCCGACGTTTCGGAAAACGACTTGCTTTCCATTTTCAAGGCGTGTTACTCTGTCCGTGTCAGATTGTAAACTGAATTGAATTGACCGTTGGTCGGGCTCAAAAATTGAGCTCTGATGCCATTGAAATACGCCTTAATCCAATAAATTTCAATCGTGACTCTGGCTTACATCTGAGCAATACATGGACACCTGTTATAAATTGCATTAAAAACATAAGGAAAAATCAGAAAATAATTCAAGGGCAAAATCCAAACCTCAGCCAATCAGATGGCACCTGAGCTCAATTGTTGGGCCCGACCAACGGTCAATTTAATTCAGTTTACAATCTGACACGGACAGAGTAACACGCCTTGAAAATGGAAAGCAAGTCGTTTTCCGAAACGTCGGCAAACATGAAGCCAATCACTTGGTGCAGAGCCCGAGAAGAGTTTATTAATACTATTCACCAGGAGAAACTTAACTCTTTTATCATTTTACCTTTATTTCTCTTCTGGCTCGTTTCCCATTTACCCGAAAACCAATTTCGGCTTACCTTACCTTACCTCCTCGGCCATTGAAACCACAATAGGTTTTTGGCCTCACCAACAATGCCTCTCCATTATGTTATATCTTCTGCCCTTTGAAGTGTAGCCCCAAGTCTGTCTATATCCTTTTTAACATGGCCCTTCCACCTCATTCTTGGCCTACCAGGTGGTCTTCTGCCGCAGGGTTTCTCAGGTATAAAGTCTTGATTATTACAGATTCCACTTTTCTCCACACATGTCCTGCCCATCCTAATCTTCGGCTCTTAGCCATTGCCACTATATCTGGGTATTTATAGGTGTCTCTTAACTCTCTGTTCTTCATGATTCTACATCCATCTTGATCTAGAATTGGGAGAAAGATTTTCCTCAATAGTTTATTTTCAATTATTGGGGAAAATTTCGGCTTAGTTACTTAAAACCTACCTAAAGTAGTCTTAATCCTAGGTAGTTCTTTATCAATTATAAATGAATTCATTAATTTTTTTCAGAGCAATACCCTCTGAAAATTAGAGAAATATATCGATTTATGAAAACTTGGAAAAAAATCTTTTTTATTGATTCATGTTGTGTAACAGTATTTTGAACGTGGTTGCGTGTTTTTACGTGTACGCTAAATTTTGTATTTACCCATTCGAAATATGTATGCTGTCGTTCTACCAAAAACTGCAGGTTCAATTTCAATGTTCCTAGTCTCTCCCTAGTCCCATTCCATTTTCAATGTAAAAGGGAATGAAATATCGCGAATAGTCTACACATACATCTACATAATACCCTGCGAGCCGGTGCATGGGCGTGTGGCAGGGGGTATTAGGTCACCGGCCGAGTAAAGGCGTAAGTTTTTGGAGATGAAATGGTGATATGTATTTTAGGAGTGTATTTAGTGGAGCTCAGTTTTTATTGTGGTCGCTTATTGTTCGCGGAAAGAACGAGTTCTTGTACCTATCTGTTCGGCAGTGTATCTCTCTTATTTTACCGCATCTCTCAGACCTAGAGATGTAGTGAGGAGTCATGATAATAATAGTGCAGTACGTGACGCTCCGAAAATATCAAAATACCACGGGCTGATACCACGGGCTGATACCACGGGCTGGTACCACGGGCTGGTATTTTGATATCTTCGCAAGGGTGAGGTATTTTTCCATAAATCGAGAACAACTTCATTGATTTCTAGGTAAAATGATGTTTCGTCGAAACTACTTCAATCTTGGCGGATCTGCGTCTGTGAAAAGTCATTCGTTCACCCAATGATTTTTCGCGTCTTTCTCCTTCTTATTCCTACAGTTTTTGCAACCTCATCCTCATCTTCTGCTGTGGGAGACGAATATATCGCATTTCTTCCGCGACAACCCAACTTCCTTTTCCTTTCCGCTTCCCCCTCTGATGTCTTCTTGCGAATTCCTTTCCCCTCACAAACCCACCCCCTTCGCCATTTTTCCTCCCTGCGAAGAGAATTTCACTCCTTTCTCTCCCCTCCGGAGATTCATCGTCTCTCCTTCTCTCCGATATGTTTCCATTTGTGTCATCCGACGTATTTTATGGACATCGACTTCTTTTATCGCCGAATTCAAATCTCGAGAGGGTGGATTTATTTCAGTTTTGATCCCGACGTGTATTTCGCCGGAGTTCCTCGGTGCTTTATCTCAGTCTCGAATCATACAGACTGGCATTTTTCCACCCTGACCCCACCCCCCTATCCCCCCTTTCCGTAAAGCCGCTCCCATCACTTATATGCGTCATAAACTGTTTTCTCTGCGGCGGAGATTCGGGGACGGGGTTCCTGCGAAATTGCCCCGCAGATAACGCGCGTTCTTTGTCTTCTTTCTCCAGACGTCGCGGTCGTCTGGAAAGCCCTTTTATTTTCCTCTCATGAAACGTTGGGTGTCTACTTAAAGTTTTATTTTTTTAATGTGTTTCCATTAATAAGTTCTTGTAGTGCGGTGCAATTCAGGGCTAGGATATGTCGAATGGTTGTCGAATTCATTCGTTCAAATTTCTGAATTCTATGTTTTGAATTGAATGAAAGCGTAGTGATCCGTATTATACACTCCGTCTGTTCGTGCGCACCAGCGTGAGCCCCTTTGTTATGTTTTGTTCCTTTAAACCTCCCGCCATCTCCTTTCCCTCGTCCTCCTTATTTCGTCCCTGTTTTGTTTGACAAAGAAGAGGGCGCTCAAGAAGGTAGCGCCCAGGGGTGTTATATGCTCCTGAGGTCGGTGAGAGACTAGATCGCACCGGCGGCAGTGCGTGTGCAGTGCGCGTGCATCAAGAAAACGCGTTCTCTCCGGCGATGGTCTATCGGAGGTGCAGCGGCGGAATTAAGGTGAGCGTCCTCTCATTCCCCATTCTTTTTATTTCCCCTGTTTTTCATTCCATCTACCCTTCCTTACTTTTATCACGCGGTGCGTACGATCCTCGTGGTTCCGTATGCGTGAGCGTTCATGGTGCCGAAACCCGGGAATCAGGAATAATAAGGGAGAACGAGGGAAAGGAGATGGCGGGAGGTTTAAAGGAACAAAAAATAACAAAGGGGCTCACGCTGGTGCGCACGAACACCGTCATTCTATCAAGAAGATCAAGGAGATCTGCAGACATACATTCCACAGTTCGGGGCTCAACTATGTGGAAGTTGATTTTCACAAATGAAAAAATAACTTGGTTTTCTCCCACTGATCAATTTTCTTGGTACAACATGTTAAGACATAACAGGGTCATCATCAGGTACCTGATGATCGAAGGCTTTCCTGGCGTATGGTGTCGTGGATGGTTACTAGGGTTATCCACCGGGTCTATTTACACACATTCAAGCCGTTCTGCAGGAATAAAAGAAAATAAAAGTAGTTTTTGTAATCGAACAATATAATTCAGATTTGCTTAGCACCTATTAAAAGAAGGGCACAACAGTGACTTTGGGCATCCAGTCCAGTTTGACCAACATAATATGTAGTACAGCCATAAAATCTACATGCCTTCCAAACATCGCATTTAACAAATGATATGGTACGAAGTCACTCGCACGGGTGCATTTACACCAGGGTTAAAATTCGCTATGAAAAAATCATTTGACTTGACCGTGATTCGAACCCGGATCTCCCAATTGCCGGTCAGGTGTGTTAGCCAGTTACACCACCAAGCCATCTTCCTTCAAGGCGAATATCTAGTTCGCATAAACCCCCCCTCGAAATTCGCCTTGAAGGAAGATGGCTTGGTGGTGTAACTGGCCAACACACCTGACCGGCAATTGGGAGATCCGGGTTCGAATCCCGGTCAAGTCAAATGATTTTTTCGCAGCGAATTTCATCCCTGGTCAACATACCTTGTTGTACAGAGATTATTTTTGTGCGAAGACTATATTAGCCGCTGTAGAAGGTAGGTACTATTAACTGTCAATATCCCTTCCGCAACTAGTGCCGACATTGGTTTCATTCGTGCAAAAACCATGTGCCCATCTGTGACCCTTTTTGACCGAAATCAAAGGCGTGATCCATCGGCTCGTATGGAACCCAATGCGTACCTTCTCTGGGGCACTCCGAGGAACTTATTAGATTACACGCGATGCGCAATTTGAGTTTTTGAGTGACTTTCCCCTTGCGATCCATGATAGAGCTCCCGATCTGCATATGCCTTTTGCTTTTTCATTCCATTACCATTATTCATGCTCACGGTAATGGAATCGTGCTCTGGGGTACTCTTCCAGTATGCTCTTTAACCACTCCTCCAATCATTAGTTTATAGCCATCAATTGGTCGCACTTTGATGCCTAGGGTGGCGATTTTCTCATTTGCGATTAAAATCTGGAAATAGCGAAAATCTTGGGACTAATTTAGCTTTGATTGAACCATGAAAAGATGAATTGACTGTATTAAAAATTTAACGCTGGATGTATTTAAGAGACGTAGTGCTGTAATAATAATAATAATAATAAAAATAAATATGCAGATTCAAAAGTAGGATTGAAAAATGCTCCTAAGATCACAGAAATCTTCAGCAATGATATCCGCATGAGTTTTGGAGTGGAAAAATGCAAAACATGTTGTATCATAAGAGGAAAGGTAAAAGAACATGAAGGGTATGCTACTGAGAGTGAAAATGTAATAGACCCTATGAAGGTAGATGAATACTACAGATATCTCGGGTTCATTCAAAATCCAATAACTGCTCACAAGAAGATAAATGAAGAAATAAAATGTGACTTCAAAACCAGATTAACAAAAGTCTTAAAAACAGAGCTCAATGGACGTAATACAACAATGGCTATAAACACATTTGCAGTACCACTTCTAACCTACTCATTTGGCATTATTAAATGGACGGATACGGAACTCAACTCTCTCAATACACTAATGAGAACAGTAGCCTCTAAATATAGAAAGCACCATCAACACTCTGCAATAGAAAGGTTTATGCTGCCCAGAAAAGAATGAGGAAGGGGTTTTATCGACATAAAAAACTCACACCAATTGCAAATAGAAAATTTAAGAAATTACTTCTACTCGAGAGAAAAAGAATCCCAAATGCATAAAGTCTTGATACAAATAGATAACTCTCCCGTACAACTAAGAAAAAGAAATACAGTGCATGCTAACCATCTTCTGTACCACACATTGACAAAAAGGCAAATAAATGGTTAACATCAGATATCTTTACAGAAACAAAAGGATTTATGATTGCCATACAAGATAGAATAATTAAAACAAAAAACTACAGTAAATTCATAATTAAAGAACCAAACATGAATGACAAATGCCGAAAATGCAATAGCGAGCCAGAAACAATAGAACACATCACAAGTGGATGCAGTGTACTAGCAAGCGTGGAATACACGCAACGACATGATAATATATGCAAACAAATATATCTTGCATTAGTTAGTAAGTACAATGTATCCCATGAAACTAAACCATGGTATCTAATGACTCCACTGCCTGTAATAGAAAATGAAGCTGTCAAAATATATTACAATAGAAGTATTATAACGGACCGCCCTCGCCCAAACAATAGACCGGATATAACTCTTCAATTAAAACAAGACCGAAGAACATACTTAATAGATGTAACCATTCCAAATACAGAAAATTTAGAGGCTAAATACAATGAAAAAATACAGAAATATATTCCTCTGGCTGAAGAAATAAAAGAAATATGGAACCAAAAAACAGTTAAAATTGTACCAATAATAATATCCGCGACTGGTGTAATACCAAAAAGCTTGCACAAAAGCTTGGAAACAATAGGAATAGAAAATCATTTATACATGAAAATTCAAAAAACCGCAATAATTAACACGTGCTCCATAGTACGAAGATTTTTAAATGAACACTAAAACAGTAATTGAGCCTAATCCCTTTGGTGCCTTGCACCCGGGATTGGTGAATATTTCCGAGCCCTTAGAAAGGCTGAGAAGTGAAGAATTCATAATAATAATAATAATAATGTCTTTAACACTTACAGGTTTCCCCAATTACAAGTGTTTTTATAATTGTTAGACGAACACAAACACCCATGTCCTGGGCAGTGAATAATCTTACCCAGGCGGGACTCGAACCCGCGACCCTCGCGTTAGAAGGCGAGGACTTTACCCCGCCGACACCGGGGCCGAGTATTAATGATTCAACTAAAAATAACTCCAAAAACTCGAATAAAAATTGTAACTTCGTAAAAATATTTACTTATGTCGTCAATCATCACAATTTTAATTATTATTCGGGATAAAATCAAAGTGTAGATAGCAATGTAGCGATAATCACAGGTTTAATGGTGCCGTAAATTTTCCATATTACTTTCCCAACAAATCTCTTGCGTTTAGTGGCAATAATGATTCAAAAATTCCCTATCTAAGTAACAGAGTGCTTTACAAGAATATAACCCTAAACGTATGAAAATGGCAAATTATTAGCAAAAATTTCATTTTCTTTAAAAAATTGAAACCGATGACAAGGAGATCAGAAATGTTTTTTTTATTGGAAATATTTTTATTTTGGCTGAAAATCACTCAAACGTCAATGCTTACCCGGGAACCTCAGTCTCACTGATTTTTTGGGACTTAAATTGTTTCCTTACGATTGAAATAAGAGGCATACATTTTCCTGCTCGGGTAATTCGATTGGGATGTCTTTATAAATTTGATTTGCTTAATTCATTGAGTCTAGTGCCCAAACGTTCGAATATTTAGAGGGTAACTATAGGGGTAGGAAGTAGTAAAAATAAAATATATGTGACTATGTGGGTAAGTAACCATGGTGAAAAATGAAAAAAATATTGCATGGCAATAAAGAACAGAATGAATGAATGAAAGTATAAGAAAAATTATGCAAGTAGAAGAAAACATCATACAGGAAATAGAGAAAAGACGGCTAAAATGGTATGGACATGTAAAAAGAATGGAGGAGAAACGTTGGCCAAAAAAGAAATTAAATTGGCAACCACCCGGAAGGAGAAAGAGAGGACGACCACCAGAAGACTGGACAAAGCTAGTCATCCAAGATATGGAAAGGAGACAAGGAGGCTTGAGGAGACTGGAGAGACAAGGACGCTTGGAGAAGAGGATAGGAGATTCATTTATATATATATATATATATATATATATATATGCACTTAGGATCACTTAAGTGACGAATATATAAAAACGCTCTTGCGACCAAGGTGCTAGTGGCACCGAAATATCAAGAAACTGTGTAAGTGTGTTCATCATATTTTTGTTTTCTGTGTTTGTCGTCTGCCTTCCTCTGGCAAACTTTTATATATATATATATATATATATATATATATATATATATATATATATATATATATATATATATATATATATATATATATATATATATATATATATATATATATATATATAATGAACAGTGGAAATCGAAGTGAGAAAGATTCTTAGTAAGTTAGAAAGAAAGTGGATATGAACACATAAAATTGACGAACACGAATATATATGGATTTTTACCAGTCGTTGGCAAGGCGTGGGTTGCTTTGGGTGAGCGCTTGGGGTATCGGAGGAGCTGCTGTCCCGCTCCGCCTCCCTCCGCTGTTTTTGTCGTCCGCTCGAGAATTTACGCCTGAGCGGTCCAGTTTTCCCGTTCTCCCCCAAGCCACGAATGATTAGGTACAAACGCTCCAGGTAGCCGGGCGAAAAAGGGATCGAAGGGCTTGGGTAAGACGGAGAGGTTAAAAGTGGTTTCACCTTGGCTTTGTGAGCCGGATCAAATATTTAAGACTACTTTTGGATCGTTAGAATCGTTATAAATCTAATGCTTTCAATGATTATATGCATTGGTCGTTCAACCCTGAGATTGCTTGACTGCAGCCCTACACCCTTCCCTATCTAATTCTAGCTCTCTTACCTCCCGGTTTCCTTTCCTATGCTATTTCCTCTTTATTTTGTCCGTGAACTTATTACTGGACCTTTCTCTGGGGACTTATTCCTCTATTTTATATTCGAATATGTTCTTCACAAACCTATTGTGTCTCAGGGTGTGTCCAATTCATCTTGTTTTTCTTTCCTCTGTGTTGTTCCATATGGTCCTTTCCTCTTTTACTCTTCTGCGCTATTCATCATTTCTCAATTTGTCCGTCCATTTTTTGTGTGACCTGTATCGGGCATTGCACAATAGAATGGATGTTGTAGGAGAATTAGATGACATTCTTTGTGACGACCCTGAGCGTCTTAGCAGGGTAATAACGCCCTTGAAAGTTACTGGTCTTTTTAACAATATCTAAACTAAATTTATGTATTGATTATTTTGTTTATGCCAAGTATATCTATATTGCTATGTACTTCTGACGTGATTCACACGAAGATTTTAACATAAGATATTATGCGGTGCAAAATGACCACAGATGTCGACGCACCCCAAAACAAACAGTACTACTATTAATGTTCTTCACAAACCCATTGCGTCTCAGGGTATGTCCAAGCCATCTTGTTCTTCTTTTATGCATGGTGTTCCATATGGTCCTTTCCTCTTCTACTCTTCTGTTCTCTTCATCATCTCTTATTTTTGTGTTTTGTATATTAACTCACAAAAATAAGCTACGAAAATATGCAAATCAGTCGATGGATATATTTTTTTATGAGTGCTCTTCTTTGATAATGGAGAAAATTGGAGTACCATCTCAATTAAACTGATGCATTTTAATCTCAATAATTGCATGAAACTGCTAGTAGTAAAAAATAATTACACGGGCAGACCTTTCTTTAGTGCAATATAATTTTCTTGCAAAACTCGCGTACTCTATAAGTCAAATTTTCCTCAAATCCAAATCATCTCCTGCCGTTACTCCGGGTAAATTCAAGCGTCCCTGTACAAAATTTAAAATAATTGTAGCCCTTCTGTCTTTAAAATATTATTAAGTTTGTTTTATTCATTTTTTGTAATTTCATACTATTACTAAAAGACGTGAAAACTGCAGTTGCCCTAAGAAGTGTTCCGTACGTGATGTACGGCGTGAGAATCATTGAGTTTATTAGTTGCATTTTTACTTTCACTTCTAATTCTTTCACAGTCGTTATAATAAATATTTCCATTGTTAATTACTTTAAGGAGCAAGTTAACATACTATTGAGCAGCCTTGAATGAAACCAGGTCAATTCTTGCTACCCGCATTATACTTTATCCAATACCCATCCTAGTTGATTATACTGCTAAATGAATTATTTTTACCTAAGAAAAACACGGTGATTCTATTCCTATGTAACCGTAATCCCTAAAAGTAGAGGCAGTGGTGTACCATTTGATGCATAAAATTACTGTATTACGTGATGGAATTGAGGGTAAATGCGAGCAAGAGATCGCAAGAATGCGACTAAAGTAGAAGTTTTTGATAAGGAGAATGGGGAGAATATCTGTATGATGAGGGAGAATGGTGAAGTAATTGAGCAAGTGGATGATTTTGTGCACTTAGGTAAGATGTTTGCGAAAGACAGACGGATAGACGAGGAGATAAAGAGACGTGCGAATGCCGAAAAGAAAAGTGGTTGGTAGCATGTGGAGCATATCAAGGAGTGAGTGCTTGTCTAAGGAAGCGAAAATCGCAGTGTACAAAATTGTACTTCTCCCCACTTTGTAGTACGGTAGTGAAACATGGGTATGTCAGGATTAACATAAGAGTAGACTAAACGCCGTGGGTATGAAGATGGATAGGGTCAGGAATGAGTGGGTAATAAATGAATGTGGGTTAGATGTTCCAGTGATGGACATATATGAAAGGAGTGGGCATCGTTGATTTGGCCATGTTGAGAGAATGGATGAGAGTCGAATAACGAAACAGATATTTAAGAGTGCAATGAATGGTGCGAGAGGTAGAGGTAGGCCGAGAAATTTGTGGTTGAATGTGGTTGAGGAAATTCTTTTGAGGAGAAATATTAGGAGTCTTAAAAACAGGAGGGCGTGTATGAAGCAGTGTATGGGGGTAAATGAGACAAAAGAGGTTTGCAAGGATAGGTCAGTATGGAGGAAATTATTGACGCTGAGTTAGGTATACAAATATGTATTTATGAGTGAAACTTTGTTAATGTACCTACCCCGGAAGGAAACGGCGTGTGGTATGTATGTATATATGTATGTATGTCATTATTATGTATGTACACTCGTAGTATATATTTTTGACAGATTTATCAAAAATGGGGTAAATATCCCACCAGGAGCTAACGCACGCCTATAAACTAAACCACCTTCTGTGGTGTGCTAAGACCCGTAACCCAAAAATATGTAACCTACAGTGACAAATGTTCGCAAATATTTTGCACTTCCTTAGTTACTCGTCAAAAGTGATCTTATAGCTACTGGAACATGTCATCGGTTTTTGATATTCCGCGATGTCACATGACCTGTTTTATCGTACGATCCCTACAGTAACTTAGGTCTTTAGCAAGTGGTGTTGTGGGATAAGCTACTGGTTTCCTATATTGAGAGGCTATTTTCGAGCCAGGCTGTCGCGAATATTTATTGGTAAAATGCACGATTAAATTCCATGAGGGGATAGTTCCAGGAAAGTTGGACGGCACATAAAACATCGATCTCCTCTGCGCTTCCCGATAACAAGGGGCTAATTCCGATGATGTTTTTCTCTTTAACCTTCCATTCTGCAGAACCAGGTTTGACTCCCTGTAGTGGTTTTATTTCTGCGGACTTTCTGACTCCTCTCCTAATGCTTTGTGGGGGAGCAGTCCAAGTGGAATCCAGAGACACGGCAAGCACATCCATACGCTTCATACAAAACGTGTTTCCGGGTCTCCTGTCCTGAATTTCACTTATATTTCTGTTTTTTCCATACGAGATTCTGCCTACATGTAACTACTGACCTGCCATTTTTACATATTATCTTACAATATGTAAAAATTTCTTACAATTTTTAAATGAAACTGACCTTTTTAATAGTATTTTAAGGGTGTAAATGTTCTTTTAGCATTGACTCAAGGTGTACATAAGTTATTTTATTACATTACTAAGTTCTTGGCGTGTATTACTGTAATAATTTCAACAGATTCGTTTTAATATATTTTTATAAATATAATTTGTGGTGGTGCATAATGACCATGCCGTCGACGCACCCTATTCAAACATATACTACCACGATTCCTTACGAAACAAGGAGCCGGAGCATGATATTCCGTTTCTTTCAACTTTTTACTTACATGACCTAACATTGTGCCACTTTTACCGCTTGGCGGAACCTTAGGACAGTATACAAAAATTCCAAAGAAACTCATGCTTAATATTTAGGCTCAAAGGCAACTTTATGACCAAAATTTATTGAAATTAAATGAAAAATTTTCAAAAATCACCCCTACTCTATATCACTGTTTCTAGGTATCGTCTTAAGTAGGGTAAATGTGAATATGCGAGAAACCGATAATACGATAGGAGACTCAGAATCCATTAGAGGCAATGAGCCTTAATGACATGAAATCAATCATAACCTATCATAGATGAACTGAATATTTTTAAATCATTTCATATTCATGGCTGGTCAGTAAGGGGGCGAAAGCTGCGCCAATACGGGTGGTTCAGAAAGAAAAATTTGGAAAATGATGAAAGAGTTGAAGATATTCTATCTGCCTCATTATCCCGTATTTTATGAAAGGCGCGTTTTTTATGAAAGGCGTAAGTCTATATTTAGACGTCGCTACCGAAGAATGGTGGACTCATGAAATTGCTCTCTACACAGAATTGAAAATAAGAGTCAGGTTTTTCTGTAATAACCTCAGCTCCTGCCAGTATTCTAACCCCGGGTCTCAGGTTGCGAAGTCGGCAATTTTAGCCACCCCAAATGCCGGCCGCTGTTTTTATTAATTAAAAATTTGTTTGTTATTGATTCTCAACAAATATATTTCGAAATTTAAACGCAAATTACCAAAAAAATGAACACTGCTGAAAATAATACATTAGATACAAACTAAAAAGAAACTTATCTGAAAAATATACGAAGAGAATTTAATTATTTTGTACAGAATTCGGTCCTGCCAAACCTCATTGGTTTGTCGGCAGGTTTGGTTAAATCAACCATTAAATATTATATGGCTCCAAACATTTAGCAAATGTATACTGTTTAAATACAAGTACACAATTGGTTACTGCCATATTTTGGAATTTTGAAATGAAGCCACATATATGCAGATAGGTTTTAAATAAATATGTTCAAACATCCATGCAAAAACACAATGGAGAATGCAATTAATGGGAAATGCCACAAGTTGTTATTATTTTTTAAAGTGATTATTCGGGATGCGCATAGCATATTTCATATTTTTTTATATTTCTTATAACTGTTATTCTTTGATATTCATGACGCCTGTTTGTACCTCTGTTATTGGGTAAATCGTTAATTTAGTCATTGGTGACGCGGTGAAAATAATGCTTAGTAAAATTAATATGTATTCACAGTTTTCCAGGGAAATAAACCTGTGTATATCGTACGCATTTCGCTTTACTACCCGGATCTTAGGATACAATTGACTTTCTAAGTTAATCCTATGATGTCGTCCATCTGGCATATTCTTCGGTACGCTGGTTAAAATTCCTTTTGTTCACATAACTTTCATCAAAAATATAATTTGTTGTACTATTTCATAACCTATTCTCGGTGTTAATTGGATATTTTTTAAATGATAATAAATTTATTTATCCATTAAATAAACTGTACAAACACAACTATAAGGCCTAACAAAGGATAAATTATGGATCCCTTTAGGCTTTGCCTGTATTTGGGATACCTCAAAAAAAAAACTATTTATCTGTAAGAATAAACTGGAAATGAAATAGAATATGCTGAGAAAAAATATGTAACATAGGCATACAGTGAAAAGATAACAATTTTTAAGTCTCAACCTGTCGGGCAAACATATTATAAGGATTGTTAACAGTTATTGACAAAAAACATATATGAAATAATTTTGACCCTATGTAGATAAATGATCGCTGGAATAACGTCAAATTAGGCTTGGGCAAACTATGCATTGCTGAAGATCTTAATTTGTATACATGGGCTTCGACCTTAGGTTTATCACCACTTTTTTTGGTAGAATACTTTCAGTACCTTATAAATATAGAGATGGCGTAGGGGAAGTAACTGAAGATCCACAAATATGGGGAAGGACGGCTCATCCTGACATTTTCTGGCAATCTGTCTTACTATTGGTTGTTTTTATTTGTATTTATTGTATTTGTGCACGTCTCTTGTTGGTTTTAATAAATCTCAATGTTAAAGGCCTACCGAGCTGTTGTCAAGGTAGAATGAAGAAATAAATCAATATGAAACCAATTATATTTCCAGCAGTAATGATATTAAGACATTTACATAAGGTTTGGTGAATCTAAGGAAACAATTTTTGGACTGAAACGTTAAAAAATATGCTTACTCATGAGCTTAGTGTTAAATTGCATGATTCATAAAATTTTAAAATAGGGGGTCATTTCGATTGATAATGAGGTGGTTGTGTTTCTTGATATTTGCTATTGATTTCTTTCCATTTGTCACAATGCATCATCATCGTTGGTATTTCAATCCAAAGAATGGTGGAATCCAATGCAGGTTTGCATCATCTAGGGAGACTAATGTGGTGGTTTCCCCATTGCCTTCCACTTAACCCGACCGATTCCGTGAATTTCACTCTCGCTCTAAGCCTCACAATAGTGGGGTCAATTCGGGTAGCATATTAATGTTGGATTCGGGAGTCAGGCATTTTCATATGATTCATCGAATTGCTCGTGAGAAAAAAATTAAGTAATGCAGGTACGAAATCAAGTGAAATTTGTACTCAATGAAGAAACAAAACGTTCAGTTTTCCGCAAAAATATCTCTCTTTCCACTCGGATTTCGACGTTAATGCTTAATCTTCTGGTGACTGCGGAAAAACGGGTCGGAGGTAAAATTCATTTCGTTGGAACATTGAAGAAAACATTAAAAAAAATATATTTCTTTCTTTAAAAACATTTAAAAATATTTCATGTTCTTGTGATCCTCTTACCATCAATCTTCCTAGCAACCATCGCCCTTGCTCTGGTACGGGTATTTAGCTACTACCCATGGTGTTAATCCTCCGCTGGCTAGTTCGAATATGTGTGGTTTCTATCTCCGAGTACCTCTGCTATGAAATTTCTCACACTTTCACAGATTGTTGGAGAGAGTGAAATTACCTCATAATCCTTCATTTTCATATAATATTAGTCAACTGTGTTTAGTTATTCCGAAAATAACATTGTGGTAATTTTAGACGCTTAGACTTAAACGTTTAGGGGAGAGTGAAACTGCATCATATGAAGGAAGTGTCCAAAAGTGGGGAATCCTGCGATATATTGGAGCAATTTTGCTACCAAATACATTTCGAAGTACGGTGATGGAACTGGGCCACTGCTGGGCTTCAAAGGACTGGGATTGAAGGAGTTATGTCTCCCTAGGGATAGGGGAAGTGAGAGAGAAGGTTGGATGGCTGACTCGGAGACACGGTCCCGCGTGTGAATGCGGTGTATGCGCGAGGAATGGGGGAGAAGGGAAGGGTTTTGTGATGCTTTCATCGCCTGGATGGATGCTCCGGAGCTCATCGGCCTGGAGATGCGGAGTAGAGGTGGAGGAAACCAGGAAGGAGAGAGAGAGAGGCGAGTGGTGGTTTTCGGGTGAAGGAAGGAGAGGGTGGGGTCGGGTATCATGGGTTGGGGGGAAAGGTTGTTTGTGGATAGGACGGCCAAGGGTCTGTGGTCAAGGGGTAGAGAAGGGCTTGTGTGTGCCAGAGAGGGAGGAGGTATGGGGGCACTTTTGCCCGGTCCAAGGGCCTCCTACCTTTCCCCTCCTCCTCCCTGCCCACATTTCCCAAACTTGCGGCGAACGGTTTATCACGTGAGCCGCCCGCTACAGAAGCGGGCGGGCGGGATATTAATATGAACAAATCCCCATGGCTTTGGATTAATGACTTCGCCTCAGCCATGCAGAGTTGTTTTACGCTCCATGCCGTGCTCATTAGGACTGGGTTCATTGTCAGGATTGGGCGGCAATCATTGGATGTAAGTAGCTACTCAGCAGTATGTATTTAATCGTTTGGTAGGGGAAAGCAGTGCGACATGATTCCTCTCCTTAATCTGGGTGATCTGCCCTCCCAAGTCTCTTGATTCATGTGTAGCTATCGGTATTTTAGTTTGCTATTCAACAAAGTGAGTCATCCTTGGTGGATTAGTTTTCTCATAACTATGAGTGGGCTGAAAATTATCCAGAATTATCGCTCTGGTTTGGAGCGTGGCACTCTAGAGCTCGGAAGCATGGACCATCGGAAAGCTGACCGGAAAAGACTACAAGCCTTCGAAATCTGGTGCTGGAGGAGGATGCTAAGGATAAAATGGACGAACAAAATAAGAAATGATGAAGTCTACAGGAGAGGAGAAGAGGAAAGGACAATATGGAACACCATACAGATAAGAAGAGCAAGATGGATTGGACACGCGCTGAGGCACAATCGGTTTGTGAAGAACTCAATTGAAAGCAAAAGAGAGGGAAAAGTCCCCAGAGGAAGACCCAGGAATAAGTTCATGGATCAAATAAAGAGGAAAGTGCATAGGAAGAGATACCAGGAAGTAAGAGACCTAGCATTAGATGGGGAAGGATGGAGGGTTGCATTCAACCAATCTTAGGATTGAACGACCAATGATTGAATGAATCGCTCAGGTGAAGGTCATATTGCGGAGCAATGGCGTAATTTTTTTGATTTTTTAAATTTTAGTGGAACTTCCTATTTCAACCAGCACAAATGATCCCTTGTATTTGATGTATTAACAATGGACGAACACGAACACCCATGTCCTGAGTGGTGGGTAATCCTTCCAGGCGGGACTCGAACCCGCCACCTTTGGTTCAGCAGACGAGGTATTTACCCCGTCGCCACCGGAGTAATGAAAACGATATTTATCATCATCATCTTCGGCGCTGCAGCCCATGTAGGGTCCTGACCTTCTTCTCAACTTCCTTCCATTATTCTTTGTCCTCCGTTACTTTTCTCCTCCTGAGGACCCCCAGCTTCCTTAAATCCTATTCTACATCCTCCACTCATGTTTTCCTGGGTCTTCCTCTGCTTCTTCTTCCCTCTGGTTTTCCTTCTAAAACTTTTTTTCACTACTCTTTCCCCACCCACTCTTTGCACATGCTCTGACCATCTAATTCTCGACTTCATAATCTCTGTTAATATTCCATCTTCTCCATACAGCTGCTGTAATTCCTCATTTCTTCTAATCCTCCATTGTCCTTCTTCATTGACTGGTCCATAGTTCTTCTGAAGAATTTATCTTTCCCACCTCTGTAACAAATTCTCTTCTCTCACCGTCAACGTCCATGCCTCCGAACCATAGGTGACTACTGGCCTGATGACAGTTTTATAGATTCATCATCATCTTCGGCGATTATGAATCTATAAAATATAAACGATATTGGGAGGAGAAATGATTGGGAAGGATTATGGAGGAATACAGAATAGAGCACATTAAGTAAATTATGAATGACGTCAAAGTAAATAGTTTCGTAGCAGTGAAGTGGTTGTCATAGAGGAGATGGAATGGAGAGTTACTTCCAACCATTGAGGTATATGGAGAGGGAACTACGTCATCAAACTGTAGCCTGTTAACCTAAATAACAACCATACTGTTTAATTCAGCCCTCTCCTTACTTTCCTATGGATAGCACGACGGAATGGTTGACTTAGCGGATGTAAAGCAAGAATATCGGGTATCCCTGTGAAATTTAAGGCAAGCAACTCATGAAACATAATTTGGTTACTAGGTGCTATGGATTTCTACTCAGTTTTACACTAGTTTTCAGCAGGAACGCTGATTATATTTTATTTAAACACGTTTAACACAAGGTGAATGACAGTTAAAGAAGTAAGTACATGCTGATTTCTCGTAAGTTATCGATGGAAAACTTGTAAAATTGCAAAATTAGTGTTTTAGCCGGCAAGCGCAATGGAAAAATGAGGGTAAACGAAGATGTCGGACTGGCTTTAGCTGCTAGCATCGACTAGCATAGCAAGTGCCGTATCCATATTCATCAATGCTTCAAACCAATCTTCGTTATTGATGACAGCTGATGATGACGGTTAAGGTTGTATTTTGAAATCAATGTTTTCACATACTGCTTACCATTTATTCTAATATAAATATGGAATCCAACTGCAGTAACGTGAGGGAACGAGTAAAAACTGCATTCTTTGACGAGAGTGTTACATATATGGTAGTTAAGTTCATGCAAAAACAATTTTTAGACTCAATGAGAATTAAATATGTAAATAAAATAGAGAAAGATGTCCTATAAATTCACTCTAGGGGTTCAGCCCTACCTGTGCTTGATTCACGGCAACACAATGCATACCTTACATACCATTTAATCAGGCATGAGAAATGAAATAGAAGGAGGGTTACTTCTCGAATCTCGAATGCTGTAGTTACGCTTAAGAGCCGTGGGTAAGGGATGTAGTGAAAGAACAATTAAACTTCCCGAGGGGAAATTTTTATGGAGACTTCGGCTGTTCCACAAGTCATACCGTCTTTATTCTATAAACCCTATAGTTATCTCGTTTAAGTGAACCATTTTCATTTTAACAGCCATCTATCTATAGTGTTATAGTCAACTACTTAATTGTACTCTGATCAGTTTGAGTCTGTGTCAAGGAAATTTTTTTCATCCATATTTCTTTTATTTTAACGTTTTGCTGCGTCATAAATTTCCGGATTCCACAAGAAAATATCATTTAATAAGCGTAAATGTCTTCCGAAATTGATCTGTGGCATTATATTTACGACTTCTTAATGAAAAACTATGCAGTTAGCCAATTTAAATATTTCTACGTGCTTAGGTGTTTTTGTTGATGGAATATTTGATGATAATTTGATTATATTTCTGGAAAAACATTTTAAAGATGGAGGAATTGGCTTATACCAAGCCTAATGGTGGATTTATTTTCCGTTTATTAATTCTGCACGCTCATTTGCACCTAGCTATTACTGATCGATCAAAAAGGGCCTTGGCTATTGATTTATTAAGGATATTTAACTCTTATGTGGTAAACGGAGCGTTAGGAGTTGTTTCCTTTTATAATGAGGCTTACCAGTGTGGTAACATACTCTGTTATGATGCTGACCTCATATGTCTTCCTAGAAAACCATTGTACTTGATCTGGGAGGGGTATTAAGCTACAACCCACGGTGTTAATTTTTTTAAAGAAATTGCCATGAGAAAAACCGCTGATTAGTGCGACCTTATGTGGTTTCAATTACTGGGTTCCTCTGCCATGAATTTTTCCCATGTACAGGCATTGTTGTGAAGAGTATAAGTTCATTTAAATCAATAATTTTCATCTTATATTAGTCAAGTATGTGTAATTATTCCGAAAATAACATAGTGGTTATTTTAGACACTTAGTCCTAAAAGTTTTGATCTCTACGCCATTCATATCTCAATACTGCGAAATTTTAGCTGAAAACGACCTTTGGAGTTTTTATGGTTCCTTTGTAAAAGAAACCCCTTTCCTCTTTGTTTGAAGATCATATAGTTGTATCGAAATTCATCAGAGTCATCACTCGAAAATTAAGTAATGTTTCCTATTTGTTACAGGCTCCGTCTTGTTTGTGGGGTGTATTTTGCCCTGTTTTTTAATGGTATTCCTTTTTCTGGAAAACTGTAAATTAACAGGTGTACCCAATGAACTTGCCGTTAACGTCAATAAACAAAGACAGGCCATAGTGTATTTTCTCATTTCAACGGCGTTGGTGAAGGAAACTAATTCCAACAAAAGAGCGTGTCTCAACACATGACTAAACCATAGGTGATCGGTGAGTGGCTATGGTTTAGCCAATCACCGTGTGTTGTTATGTCCTTCTGTTGGAATCAGCTTCCTTCACCAACGCCATTGAAATTAGAAAATACACTATGGCCTTTCTTTATATTTATTGACGTTAACGACAAGATGACTCAGTATTTTCGTTAGCTCTGGGATAACTAAGCGTTTCAAATTTTTAATATTACTTTAGAATGTTGATTACTTGACGTCAGAGTTGTCCACGGAGTACGTATTCACTTTTCTTCCCCTTTCACATAAATATTTAACCAGAGATAATATAATCAGGCCTATGTGTGACATTGAAAGGCGCACAATATAAAAAATGCGTGACTATTCAACATTTTTATCTCACCTAATACATCACCGTAATTAATTCTGAAATGTCCTCCGTCTTTGTTAATTATGATGCAATTGAAAACTTTCTGGTGTCATTTCCAACTGCCAGTTTGGTTAGTAAATTGGTGGCTTTTTTTAAAAAGTCCGTTTACAGTTATCGTTCATAGTGACCGCTGGCATTCAAAGCATCCACTTCTCGAGCCATTACTCTCCACGCCTGTGTATGGAACCACTTTCCAAAGCCGCTCAGTTTCCCCAATAATGCTGTTATCGATAAGTCTATCGCCCTTAAGTGATTGGACCTTAAAACCACAACCCTTATGGTCAGGCTCGTGGTCATATCGGAACAAGCGATTCAGGCGTACCCTTAGAAGCTCCGTCGGACCCGTCCCAAGATGTGAATTCCTCAAAAGCCTCCTTACACATCCTCGTGGTCTTCGAAACCATGACCTAAAATCTTTAGCCCGGGCGTGGGTGTTATGACCAGCGTGGAGCGAACACCTTTCTGGCCTTTGGCGCGTGGAATTTATCCACGAGGATAAGGAGGTCAATTCCATTAGTTCTGCCTTTGGTTTACCAGGAACATTTTCATGCCATAAAACCTCCCGCAGATGGTATTTTTGTCTCGTTCAACTGGATTTACTGATAGCTGAGAGTATTATTATTATTATTTCGTATATTTCCGTGAGCCATTGGCCTTTTAGGCAATTACAATTACAAATTAACTCAATTGTTGAGAAAAATAATTACACAACATAATTACTTTTAAAAAGAAAGGAAAAAAGCACTTATAAGCAAGAACATTGTGTGCGGACGGTTAACAGATGTAATTAGATAAAGTTATGCATTGAATTTCTTACAGTAAATCGTTACAGTTCATTAGTCAGCCAGAAAAATATACACAGAGCTTGGGTGCGACCGTTGGGGTATGATTGGAACCAGGTGACGGCGCTCTTAGAAAAATTTAAGTCACTCAGCTTGCGGAGGAGCAGTTCATGACAAACAGATTCGAAAGTCTTGGAGAAATCAAATGGAACCAAAATCGTTCCTAGTTGCTTGTCCATTGCGCCTCTTATGTTCCCAGTGATTTTAAAAATCGCCGTTCGGGTGCTATGGCTTCCACGAAAACCAGACTGTAGAGTGTTTAATATGCTGTAGGGTGGTTATTTGCGGAAATATAGCTATATAGTTGCTGAAATACTTATCGTTTGAATGTCTTGGAAAAACCGCATAGTATGCCGATCGGTATTAAATCAGTATTGTCACCATTAAGATGGCTCTAGCCACAGGATCACTTATTCCAGATTTTCTGAAAACTTGAATAATAGGACTTCTTTGAAGTGTGTTTTATTTATTTAGATGAAATTTTAATATTGTTTCCGGGATTCTGTCATTCAGTCTTGTGGAGATTTTTACATGAGCTCAAATGGAGACTACCCACATTTCTGCAGAATAATGTCATTTCGAACGGGAATGAATGTTCCAGATTTTAACGAAAACTATCTTTAAGAGTGTAAGTGAGTAGGGTCCGGTTCGGACCAGAAGTAGTGTGCTCGACTTCCGTCCCAACGGTCTCAGGTTCGAGACCAAGTGATGGAAAAAATTTTCAACCAACTGGCCTTGACCTGGCCTGGCCTGACTAACGCACGCTACCCGAATTTGACCACGCTATCCCCTGCTGAAAGGCAGCAGTCTCAGCAGAAGGCATTGACAACCAAGAAGATATCCGCCGTATAGAAAGCGTTACACAGATTTTGAACGATTTAGGGTGGGAGCCGCTAGAGACTCGGAGGCTACGCGCTAGGCTTAGATTGCTTAGGCTTAGATGAGAATGAATATCTTTCAGAGCGACACGGAGAACATCATATGAGAACCAAATTATATCTCCAGGTCCGACAGAATCGATAAATTAAGAGAGATATTTTGCCGAACGGATAGGTATGGGAATTCGTTTTTCCCCCGAACAATTAAGGACTTTAATAAATGCTAGGCGGAACTTTTATTATTTTTTGTTGACGGCTGGTGTCCTAACACCCCCCGCCACACGCCTTTTGAGGCGGCTTGCGGGGTAATATGTAGATGTAGATGAATAAATCAACAGATATCCTTCGAACGAGATAGGACGGGACGAAAAGAAGATATTCTTCAAACGAGAGTGAAGTTTAAGGAATCGGCATAAAAATTGGATGTGGAAGGCAAAGGGGAAACCACCATATTAGTCTCCCTGGAAGATGAAGCCCTGCATTATAACTATATATGACGCGATGAAATCACTCCAGTGAAATATTCCGGACTACTGGGAGTGATACTTCGGTCAGGAATGAAGTATATTTAATAAGCAAAAAGTTCTTTGAAAACTACAGGCGTCTTATCACCCACTGCAACACATAATTTTTCAAACTCAGTAAAATCATACCAAACATATGCGGCACAACATTAAAGAAACTAGGTTTTGTTAAACGTGTACTAGGAAGGTCCTCGGATGAAAAAGTAAAAGAGAGATGCTACTTCTCTCTGGTTAGGCCACACCTCGAATACATCGCGATAGTTTGTGTCCCTGATGAAATAGATTTAACGAAAAAAATTAGTAAAATACAAATGAAAGCAGCGCGCTTCGTTAAAAACTGCTACGAGCGTACATATAGTGTCTCACAACTTTTAGAGGGATTAAGGTGGGAGTCCCTAGAGACTCGGAGGCTACATACTAGTCTAAGGTTGATTGATAAATTCAGAACTGATATTTTTCTGAGCAACATTGAGAATATTATCATGACTCCTCAATTCTTCTATAGGTCTGACAGATGCAAATAAATAAGAGAGATACACTGCCGAACAGTTTGGTACAAAAACTCGTTCTTTCCGCGCATAATAAGTGACCACAATAAAAATTGAGCTCCACTAAATAAACTCCTATAATACATGTCACCTTTTCATCTCCAAAAACTTACACCTTTGCACGGCTGGTGATCTAACACCCCCTGCCACACGCCCATGCGGCAGCTCGGGGGGTAGTATGTGGATTTACTATTTTTCAATTTTGGTTTTGAATAAATCAAGTCTAGTCAATATGCGTCATTTACATGCAATTCGCTCTGTAATTTGCTCCTATGGGTGAGCTAATGTTACCGTTTTAGATATATCCGTGGAATAATCTGAAAATATTGTACCATCATTTTGATATTCCGTAAGTAACCTATTTCATATGTGGAATTAGGATTTTTTTAACTGAATAAATAAATATCTATAACTTATTAATCATCTGGACTCACCTAGTCAAATGAGAGTTACCTCGAGGATAGGAGGGTAGTGCCTTAAGGTAAGGCATCGTTGGGCTTGGAGAAATCGTTGAGATTAGACAGCCTTAGGTGTTAGCCTACTTTTTGTGGCTTGTACGATATTTCTTCGAGGTACATGTAGATAACAATTGCATATCATAAGTTTATCATGTGCATAAGTTCATCATGGTAGAAATCAACTTCAATTGAAAATATTTTGGTTGCCAGGCTACACTTTGGTGACGTAATGCCCACTCCATTTACCTCAATGGCTTCGACGAAGGTTACCGAGTATTTTTCCGTGTTTTCCTATTGTCTTTATGTACTCTTTCAGCATTTGCGGTTAAAAAATCGTAATATCCATATTCTCCAAATCAATATGAGGGTAAGTCAATAAATAACTTGCAAAACTGGATAGAGGAAATAATAATCGAAGTTACTTCCTGAAATTGATTCCTCTTTTCTACATATTCACCCTGTACATTCAGACACTTGATATCCGTCAGCATAGAAGTCTTTTGTTTGCTGTCGTATCCAACGAGTTACCTCTTGCATTACGGCATCATACTTATCAAAACCTCGGTCAATCAAAGGATGCATTAGGGGACCGGACAGATGAAAATCAGTGGGAGCTAAGTCGCAACTGTACGGTGGATGTTACAAGCGTTCCCAAAGAAATGTTTGGTGCTGGTGGTGATGATGCAAATGCTGACGTTTGCGACTTATTTTCTGACTTACCCTCGTATATATATCTATGCCTTACCTTGGCCTAGAGCTGTACGCATCGTTATATTTCCCGAAGGCAATACAATATTAAGAAAGATGAATGCAATCAGAAGACATTTTATTTTCAGTTATGTAGGACGTTTAAGCGGTGTCCCAATTCGTTAGGCATTACGGAGGATGCGGTTAGCTACCTAAATATTTAGAGGCCTTTCGCTAAGGGAACTTGATTTGGGACATCCTTTGCTAGTGTTGCCGTCTACCGAGCTGGAAAGGAATGCAAAACATATGAGTAATTAATAAAGGACTGAATGAAACAAATGAAACCTGAAATTAAGATATTTTTGGCGCCTGTTGCTACCTTCGTATGCGTTGTGGGATTTGGAAAGTGAAATAACATTTTTTCATCCATTTCGTTGTTTGGAGATTCGTTAGTTTTTAGTTTTCGGGATATTTAAGTTTGTGTCGGTGTTCTGGGATTTTAATTCGTTTTTTTTAAGTGTACTAAGTAGAATTTTTCTTTTGTAGTCGGGTGTTGGGTTGCGAAATATTAGAGAATTCTTTCAATTACAGACAAAATACTTGCCGGCCATGTTTGCCACTTTTCAACTACTTCCTTGTGTAAGAGTTTCCTTGTACGACGCATGCAGCGCTTTGCGTGATGGGAAATTCAATATGGAGGCGGATTTAGGATAAACTCCATCTACCCTAAATTTCACTCCCGAGAAATGCCCCTAAATCCCCTCCCCCATGATGCCTAACGAATTGGGACACACTTCAAGATGGCGTCCTCCCTAAATCTGCCGATTTAGCTGCCTAAATGGCGAATTGGGACACGGCTTTAGTTTTCATCTCGCTGTTGCGCTCGTCGTTCGTCAGTTCGTTGTTTTGTTCCCACGTCGGCCACGGGGGCCGCATTAGGCACGGATGGGTGGGGGGGCGGGTGAGGGGAAATAGCAGGTGAGGAAGGAGGGTTTATCGGCCGACTAAGGACAGTCGGAAGTAGGAGGCGAACCCAGCTGTGAATTGGGGAGCCGATTTTGATTGCTTCTTTTATTTTAGAGATTCAGGACGTTAGGATTTGTGGTTTTGTGGAACGGAAACTTCCACATTAGCATTCCGTTAATTTTTTTCTCTTACCTCCTCCCTGTTTCCCTATTCCTTACCCTGATTCCCGGTGATGAAAAAGGGTTTTGCTTGATCGAGTGCTCGATCCACCCGCCTCTCTGTGGGAATCACTTACTCCATAAAGGATCCTTATCCATGTTACCTTTTGATATTCCGAGTGCAGGCGGAATCCCCCTTACATGCCCCTGCCCGCACTGGCGCCCAAATGACCGTCCTCTTCGAAAAGAACCACGACCCACTGCTTAACCCGCGGCACAAACATCACATGATCATGCACTTGGGTGGTCTTGAAATATGAATACCATGAATAATATGCGTGTAATTCTTTTTTACCGTACAGAGCGGATTCGGGAGAGAGGGAACCGCGTCTGCCGTATCTTATAGTTTCATTTTTTCAATTTCATAAATTTATTTTGTTGTGAACATATATTAAAGGAAATGATCGTAGTGTCCATTATCCTAAGAGGAATGTGTTTTAATAAAC
This sequence comes from Ceriagrion tenellum, assembly GCA_963169105.1. NCBI lineage: Eukaryota > Metazoa > Arthropoda > Insecta > Odonata > Coenagrionidae > Ceriagrion > Ceriagrion tenellum. The sequence continues at coordinate 43,876,316 of OY720643.1, read as the reverse complement.
TTAAGAGGGACGTTTAGAATGAACGTCGCTTCTGGCGACAGATTTTATGGGAAGGACGTAAAACGTGTTACGACAGCCTCTGGTCATAAAAAAGGAAAGAATTTTAAATTTAAAAATTAAAAAAAAGGTGCAAAAATTGAATTTTTTGTTGATATTAGCATTGTTTTTTATGTTAACTGTTGTTATTTATTGTACTGATAGTGCTATTTGAACTATAAGATTGTGGTTTTCAGAATTTTTTCTTAAGCGCGCCAAGTATTTGTCTTTTTGCTTGTCATGTCTTAAACGCTTCCTAAATACCACGGCTTAGTTAAACCAAAATGCGACCCTGAATGATAAAAGATCTAGAGCCAACATTATTACATTCTGTAGTTATCCAATGTTAAATGTTTCATAAAATTATATCATTAAATTTTCGCAATTTTTAATGAATGTTACAGCTTCGAGTTTCTACGAAAGGCTGTTGAGGAAATACGTAGAGTGGTTAATAACTGCCATTAAATAATGGCTGCATTAGGGCTTTGAAGTAGGTTAGTTGACAGGTAGTGCAGCTGATTAATTAAAATTCACCCTAATACATGTTTCTAAATCTGCCGAGTAGTGCTAAAACCATATTTTGCAATGATCTTGTCCTTTCTCGGCGAATTATATGAATAAATAATTCTCGGGCTTCTAGCCGAGTAAGAGTTTTTGTGGCTGACGTTGCGATGGATAAAGTTTTCTCGATCCTGATGTGTCTCCAAGGGAGAAGAAACCCATTACAAGAGCTTGTCTGCCTTATGTTTCAACCGTCGCCGGGAAAATCTCTAGGATTCTGGCCAAACGGAATATAGAAACCATCCACAAACCACCGAAAAAACTGCGTGGGGATTTAGTGCATGTGAAGGACGAATTGGGACTCAGAACACCTGGAGTTTACCGTATCCCATGTCAATGCGGGAAAGTATATATTGGAGAGACCGGACGCGCGATAGAGACCCGAATAAAAGAGCACAGGAGGTGCATTAGGCTTTTCCACCCAGTGAAATCTGCCCTGGCTGAGCATAGCTTATCAGAAGATCATATCATCTCCTTTGATGAGGCTCAAGTGGTCTCTAAGACCCATATGTATTGGGATCGTCTCCTTAAAGAAGCCATTGAGATCAGGCTGGAGAAGAACAACTTAAATCGCGACTCTGGGTACATCGTAGCAGGGAATGGAGACCGTTATTTAAAAAAATAACGGAAAGAAGGAGACAACAATGCCCCTCAGATTAAGCGGCTATATAAACGCAGGAAGGCAGGCCTGCATTTCATTACTGCTCTGAGGACGATGGAAGTGTTATCCATCGAAACGTCAGCCAAAAAAATTCTTACTCGGCTAGAAGCCCGAGAATTATTTATTCATATTTTGCATGTTCCCTGCAAGACTCTTGTGTCACGTTTACATTTCACACGTTACATTATAGATTATTTTTGTAGTTTCTGCAGCAGTTGTAGCATACCCATAGATAAGTGGATGCTGGTGAAAGTTAATTTCTTCATATTAGTTCATGTTGGTGATAAGTCACCCCTTGCGAAACACCCTTGAGGTGACTTTCAGGGTAATTATCAGATGCAGATTTAGATTACGGAAGTAGATGTCTGATGACTGGAGCCCTGAAAAATACAAAGAGGAAAGATTTATGAGGACTTGTAATGAAGCAAGGTGTAGCTTGTCTAGAAAAATGTGGACCTTAGGGAGAGACAATTGATTGAAGGCGCTGGAAATGTGGTCCTGGAGAAGGATGGAGAAACTTACTCAGGCAGAAAGAAAGGTTACCCGAGGAGTAATTTGCGTAGAAGGAAAGGAAAATAAAAAAATTAAGTAGTGTCTGATAGGAGAGTGATACTTGCCGATTCTAATAGTTGCTCTTGAATTGAATCTTTAATTTTTGAGGTGTAGCCTAACCAGAGCGCAGTAGCATCTCTATTTTACTTTCTCATCCGAGGACCTTCATATTACACGTTTAACAAAACCTAGTTTCGTTAATGCTGTGCCGCATATGTTTTGTATGTGTGTTCTCCACGATAATCAGAAGTTAAGGAAAATTCCAGATTACTGTATCTGAAGATTTTATGTTTACTCCTCCCATAGTATAGATATGGCATTTGTCTGATGACTTTCGCAAGAAGTGAACTGTGGTGCATTTACTGATATTCAGCATGAGCAACCTGATGTAGTATGCATAATGTGTAGAATGTGTCATGGATGAGCATTACTCTTGATTTTTGAATGCTAAGACAGCGGGAAAGATGAAGGGAAAGGATTTGCCTGTGAAACTGGATAATAAATGATTTGACGCACGCTACGCAAAAGAAAGGTGACGACGACGATCTGAATATACTGACAAATAACTATCATATTTTAAAAATATCTTTGAGTTTTTTAACATCATCCTAGTTTGGTCTCAAGGCACTACAGTTGCGCCCATAAGTCTAATAGATTGGGTAGGGAATTCCCCCCCCCCAAGTAATGCCAAGTTGCCCGAGTAATGATGTCATTACTACGGGCAATATCGTTGAAAGAGAAGGAAATCCACCTCCATGCCGGTCCTGCGTACTTCGTCCTACGCTCAAATGCTAATGTTTCGCAATTGATGCAACTATTGAGATAAGCACCCGTCTTGATGTTTAAATGTTGGAAGAGCAGTAATTATGATGGTAAGGGGTTTGCACGTTAAACTGGATGATAAAAGATAAGACGTATGCCGCGAGTAAGACAGAAACCGTTTGAGATGAGACAATCTTGAAGTAAGTGTCGTGATAACATGTCATTTTAACCTTCCCTGATGTAAAAGCTACTGAACATAAAAAACAAAATATGCTGAACTTATTATGTAGAGAGGTGCAGGGTAAGAATAGCAGGCTGGCGCAGACTGACGAATTTATACCATGTGTCCAAAAACATTTTGGAGTTTTTGGACATCTTCTTAGTTCCATTTCGGATGGCCTATCTTACTCTGCCCATTATTGAAGTAGATGGGTGAATGAATTCTCATCCTGATGAGCATTACTCTTGATTTTTGAATGCTAAGAGAGCGGGAAAGATGGAGGGAATGGATTGGCACGTGAAACTGGATAATAAATGATTTGACGTACGCCACGCAAAAGAAAGATGCTGTTTACGGTAAAGAAGTTGTGTAGGATGTGTAGAAATAGCTGACCATTTAAAAGTTTGCAAGCATCAAATGTACTGAACATGAAGAAGAGAACAAAGAATAGAAAAAAACATAAAGAAGTTTTTTGTAGGTACAACATATACAGAGAGATGCAATGCTAGATCTTAATAGACTGACAAATAACTTTCATATTTTTAAAATATCTTTTAGTTTTTTTAACATCATCCTAGTTTGGTCTCAAGGCACTACAGTTGCGCCCATAAGTCTAATAGACTGGGTAGGGAATGCCCCTCCCCCCCCTACCACCCCTCTGTGGTGTAGACTGGTGAGATGACCTTGACGGAACTCAATGTTTAAATTAAAAAAATCCGACATGGCGTTTTCACCCCGGATTAATCTCGAGGACGGAGACATAAGGCTTGAGTGAGTCTGTGAGCGCCTCCAAGTCCTCTACGGGCAATAAGTCAAGAGCACCGGATCCAATTTCGCCCGAAACTTTCGAGAATTAATCTCATAGGTTTTAGTGCCCTCCGTCGACCTACCCTCAGGCCCCCCCCCAGGGAGGGGGTAGGTAGCCTTAGAAGTGGTGGGGGATAGGAAATCCACCTCCATGCCGGTCCTACGTACTACGTCCCACGCTCAAATGCTAAATAGCACAAGTTTGTAAATTTTAATGAACGTTTTCAATCATTTATTCCTTCAATGAATTACCGCGAACAAGTTTCGCGTAAATTTCCTCTTGAGAGTTTCGGCAGGACTATGGACTCCGGAAGACTTCACGTTTCTCATAATTTCATTAGCCTAAAGATGGGAAAACCAATTTTCTAACTTGAACTGCCCACAGCTCTTGACCAATTTGAGTCTGTCCAGGGCTGATAAAATTAAATGTATCATGACCTCAAAAAATAACAGAAAACTTGTTAACTATAATAACCAGTTTTTTAAAAATAACGTCGACCTAAAGTTCAAATCTTTTAAAACCAATTGTGGATCTTTATATTCTGATACATTCGTTGAAAATTGGTGCATTAGTGGACTATGATTGTCTTATTATTTCAAACATTTCCAAGTATCCGGGTTCATAACTCTTGTCCGAGACATGGAAAACATTAAAATTGAAACCTTACTCATGGTCAGTTGCAAAATCAAATGTTTAGTGAAGAGGAATTTACAGTAATAATTTTTCACCATTTTTCATTTTGATTACGATGAATAAAAAAACAAATAAAGGGTTGAGACAAAGGTGTTGCCTATCACGTACTCTTTTTCAAATTTAACAAAACGAAGTTCTGAAAGAATGTTAGAATAAATGCGTTGTAATGGGAGTTGATGTAATCAATGGGCCCCTTCACACATTACTTTTTTCCGGCGATCAGATTATAATTGCTGGGGATAAGCATGATGCGGAGTGTATGATGGGGAGTGTATGATGGGAAAATGGGAGGAGGATTGGACACACTCTGAGACACTATGGATTTGTGAAGAACGTAATTGAAACTAAAATACAGGGAAAAGTCCCCTGAAGAAGACCCAGGAATTAGGTCATGGACCAAATAAAGAGTAAAGTACATAGGAAGAGATACCAGGAGGTAAAGGAACTAGCATTAGATCGGGAACGGTGGAGGGCTGCAGTCAACCAATCTTAAGGCCGTTTTACACGGGGCACGAAATTGCACAACTTATCACTGCATTAATTCCGCAATCTGCCGTGCAATAATTATTGCGAAAACGATTGCGTGACTGCTTTACACGGTGGTCGTAAGCATGCATTCATTCGTGAATTCCAGTCGTCTGATAAGTACGCTAAGAGCGAGTGTTTTGTTCAAACAGGAGAGATACGATATTCTGTACGCGACATTGTTGACATTCAGGGAAAAATAAGGTTGTGGTGATTGTGGGATTCTGTAATATTGACATTGAGTCACTCTCTCTCTCTCTGTAAGAAAAATAATGGATCAGGAGGAGGCTGCATTGATTGCTTCAGAGTTAGCAGTAGTGGGAATTATGATCGGGGCCGCAGATCTCATAGAAAGGCGTAACCACAGAAGAATAGCCAGAAGAGCACTTTGGATGCGGGAGTGGATCCGTAAGCGAGAGGAGGGAACGGGCATTCTTAATATGGTCCAACAGGAGCCGGCTGTAGAAGACAGGAATGCTCACCGCAATTTTATGCGGATGACAGAGGAACAATTTAACGAGCTATAAAATATCTATCTAAATAAATAACAATATAAGTAACTGCAAATATCCTCCCACACAAAGATCAACTGTAAACACCCATCGCTCAGGTTATCGAACCTTTTCATCAGTCAAATTCCCGTGAACTTGGATGTCGTTAATTCTGCGACCGCTAGATGGAGTGTTATTCGTACAAATTGCAAGAATGCGACCACCGAATTAGAGCAGGGGCTATTCTGACGTCTCGCATTCATGCATTCGTGCATGTGTTCTTGAATTTCGCCGCTTTACACAGTGCATTTTGAAATTCACGATTGTACATACAGTAGCTTGTGCAATTACATGCCCCGTGTAAAACGGCCTTAAAGGATTGAACGACCAATGACGATGATGATGGATGAAGTAGTTTTCAGTAAAAGGTACGCATTACTGTAAAAGCTGTTTACGATAGCCCTTTTATAAGCACGATTTGTCACAAGAAATTTCTTTACTTTCATACGAAAAGACCTCCATCTACTTTCTTCTTGTATTTTTCAGAAGAAAGATGCTGACGCCCTTCAGATTTCCTTGTACATGACGATGTGCGATAATGAGAAGGAAAATAACGAAATAAAAAATTATCAATGGTATAGGAATATATTTTTTCAAAATCAAAATGCAGAGTAAAAAAACGATTGTGTTTTCGACGCGATGGCTGCAATCGTTCCAATTTCTAAGAAAAGGTGCAATCATTGCCCGTCTACTCTGCGTAATCATTGTGCGAGAAAATCCATGAAACACGGAATTTTTTCTCCCGAGTCATTCACGTTTTCTTGTTCACGTGAAAGGGATGAAAATCGCAGAGTCACTTCTCTGGTGGAAAATCGTCGACCCATTTTTCCAACGATTCGTGAAGCCTTTTTAGGCGGCAAAAAATGCTTTGATCGCAATTTTCGAGTAAATTCCTGGGAAATAGAAATTTTTTGACGTAAATTTGAATAAAAATGCCTGAAAATTGTCCGTCAATGTGTCATTTCATGTTTGCACGTTTAAGCAGTGACATTGACGAGAAAATTGGCCATATTTTTGACTCAGGCAGAGCAAAAATGATGCCTGCCTTCTGGCTTATTTGTGTAAATCTATTTGAACGTTATATTACGTCTATTATCTCAAGAATATACAGGCTTGAGCGTGCTTGAACATGCTGGCGTTTTACTCGATAAATATTTTGTACAAACTCTCTCAGAAACTATTTATGGGGATCGGGTTGGTGTGGTGACTAGAGTGCTGGCTAACCATACGGGTGGCCAGGGTTCATATCCCTGCCGAGGAGGATGTATTTCAGAGGTAACTCGATCCCTACTTGAGTGCATTGTGAAGGGCACTTCAAGTGCAGTACTCCGTTTGTCGGATGTGACGTTAAGCTGTGGCCCCCTTGTCGCCTTTCGTTAAGAGTAGGCTAATGCCGACGCCGGGTTTCTATCCACCCTTCCTCCCTCACCTATCCCCTATGGCGCGAATGACCTAAGCTGTCAGTCGCCTCCCCTAATATCCAATCATATTAAACGGTTTCACGAGGAAAATTTTGCCTTGTTAAGCGGTAAATTGAATGAATGACTAAACGGAAAATAGATCCTGCTCTATTTCCACTTGGAAAAGTATACACTTTCTCATTTTCTTCAATAATCAGAGATGCGTTTGTATGCACAATTTAATATTCAGTGTAAAACAACCTTGTCTGTGGGCAATAGAAGCGCTCAAGAAATCGCGAAATAGATTAAGATTTTATCATCTAACTGAAGATGGGCCTATTTAAAGACGCAAAGAAAGACTGGTGAAAACTCTAATATACATCTACATCTACATCTACATCTACGTCATACCCTGCAAGCCACCCAAAGGGTGTGTGGCAGGGGGTGCTTTCGCACCAGGCATGCATGAATAATATGGTAAAACACCGACATTACGTTAAAACCCGCGTACCACGCATGCAAAGCGCCAATTAAAAATCTAATACCCAATAAACATTCTATCTTCAATCGTTTCAACATGCAAGGGATACAAAGACTACTACTACAGATTCAAAATATCATGCATAAATAAGAACATCAATATTTACATCATGCATGTAAGAGAGTAGAGAATATAACGAGAAAGATTTACTGCCTGCCTATTGTCAATACTCGAACTATTCATGACGACGATCACAGCTGTTATGGTCCCGAATGGTACGCGGAAAAAATGACATTTTATACCTATCGGTTCTACAATCTAGCTCTATAATTTTATTGGCGAGATCTAATCTGCCGTAGTACGAAGGGGTTAATAGTATGTTTTTTACGTCGTCAGTAAAATGATTTTCCTGAAATTTATTTAGGAGGTTAAGCCTATAATTCAATCGACGCTGTGATAGCGATTCCCATCCTAATTATTCTAACAGTCTAGACACACTAGCCAACACATATAGTGCGTGAGAAATAAAATGGGAGGAAACAACTAGCGGGAGATGTAATTTCCCATGCAGCGGAAACTGAGCGTCATCGGAGAAAATAGGTGTAACGTTTACTACGCCGGATCAATTGTTCAATCTCGGAGGCCGATCAATTTTTTACTAAGACTGACAAGGGTTATAGCATTGTCATTTTGAATAAGTGTGACTGTATGCAAAAATATGTGAACTTCTTAAAATGATACAGTTTAATTAGGTTGCACAAAGACTCAACTAAAACGATTCAGAAAGAATACCTTGCAAGCAGTAAAATAGTGCTTAGCTCAGAAGAAAATTGACGGCTTGTTAATAGTAATCCCATACCTCCAAGATTTTATGGATTGCCTAAGATTCATGAGGATGGTATGCCCAATCCACCTGTAGTGTCTCATGTTACGGCCCACTGCCGCAAATTAGCCGTTAAATTAAATATGTAGCCTACTGAGAACTTGTTCAGCTTTTAGCTCCAGCTATTGTTAAAATACTCGGTGGACCTAGCGGAAAAATTATCTGTTATTAACCAACCTCCCAATGCAAAATTGGTTTCATTTTATGTTTTTGATTTATTTTCTTTGATACCTGTATCTGAAGTATCTCTTTTAACCCACAAATTTGTCAAAAACTTAAGAATTGGCATGCAATGATACGAGGTACATCCAGTAAGTAAGTTCTGTTTGACATGTCAAAGAAAACAAGTATATATTTATTTATTTATTTATCTTCACTACCCCGAATACAGCACAATAGGCCAATTTACCTCGGGTGAATAACAGTAACAACGGACGAGACACAAGCACCCATGTCCTGGGCAGATAATATTCTACCCAGGCGGGACTCGAACCCGCGACCCTATGATTAGCTGGCGAGGACTTTACCCATCCACCAACGGGGCCGACAAACATTATACAGAAAAAAAATTGTTGTAGAAAAATCTTAAGACCTTAAATTATTTCTCTGCACAACTCTCACCTTTCGTAGGCGCATGTCATAGCGGGGCACAAACTTTGAGTTGCTTGGCATTTATGCGATAAATCGGCCAGATATTGGGTAAATCAATCAAGGAGAAGTCAGATAAAAATTTTAGGATTTCAAAATATAAAATCACTGGCCACCCTGGCTGGGATTCGAATCCCTCGAAACAAAATGTAATACATGGTAGCTGGGATTCAAATCAGGACCTATAAAGATTTGAATGCATTTCATTTCGTTTCTAAACTCTAGTATGTAATGGAGGACTAGTCGTGAATATTATTTTTCATCATCCATGCTTACTCTGTCTGGATTGACAGCCGTTGTAGGACCCTAAATATTCCTATTTCCCTCCTCCGATGGGTAACGTATCACTTGATCTTTACGTAAGAGGTTACTTCAATAAAGCTAGAATGAGCCGTAATAATAATAATAACCGTAAAAATAAGGCGTAACTGAACGAATAAAAGGGTCACATTCTACCGTCGGTAAACAAAACCAATCGCTAAGGAGACATTTATGTTACAAAAAACTCGTCGAAAAATTTCATGTATGGAGATATTCTCCTCTATACTTTTAATGACGATGGGACTATTCATATGTCATTCTTTACATCTGTTACTCTCACACTTTCAACGTGTAGTGTTCAACAAATTTACGTCCTTAAAATCCTTAATGTGATGTGTTATTTCAATTAACACTAGATTGCTCGCGCTGTGAAAAACTCCTGGAGTGCTCGCGTCGGGTACATACGTCACCCATTACAATATAGGTTTTTGCAACAAATTTAAGCTAAAGTAAGGAAAACAACTAATAATATTATAAATATGGTTTATTTCTTACTGGAAAAATAAAAAAGAACTAATGAATAACTGTATTTTTTTTAAATATCGACAAAATGTAAAATTCCAGAAAAATTGACAAATTATTGACTTCTTGGGATCAAGCAGTCTTTAACTACTTTTTACGGAGTATTTTAATTTTTTAACCGTCTTTTTATAGAGTTTATAAATAAATTGTCACTATTGTTTCTCATCGTCATCGCAAAATAAAAAGTCTGCAATGGCCGTAAAAATTGGCACCACTCGTCAACAAAACACAACAATTGCTGCGTTGGTTTGCGGGAATGGGAATTCCACAGCAGAGACCAACCACAACCTCTCAACCAGAATACTCTCCTGTGGTGGTTTACGGGAATGATACTTCCTCGCCAGTGACCAAACACAGACGCACACACACACTCAAACCAATTGGAATCCTTTGCAAGGGCTAATGGGACCCCGCTAAGGATGCCTGGGTTATAACCTGTAATCCTTCACAGGGCTAATGGGACCCCACTATGGATGCCTGGGTTATAACCTGGAATCCTTCTCAGGGCTAATGGGACCCCACTATGGATGCCTGGGTTATAACCTGGAATCCTTCACAGGGCTAAAGGGACCCCACTATGGATGCCTGGTTATGAACACAATCACACTCACAAGGACTCAATATCACTCAAACAAACAAATGGGCCCAACTTCCGGGAGAAACTCGCTCAAAAAGAGCGCAGTCGAAAAATACTCGCGGGAGCGAACGAGGGTGAGCGTCTGATATGCGTATTTCGGCCACAAAGTGGCCCTCTTCAAGGAACTGAAGGGAAAACGCTTGCAACACGAGGTTGTTAAGTGACGCACTTGCAACACGAGTGGTGCCAATTTTTACAGCCACTATTGAATATTTTTATTTTGTTATCTTAAGAGGCCATAGAGCTCTGTCTCCCTTGATTTAAATATCATCGCAATTGGTAAATACGGTGACATGGTGGACCGGAGAAATCGCCTAGGTATTGAACTTGGCACAATATTTCCGTGTTATTTGATCTCTAGCTTTACTGCAAAAGTCACACTCTCCTTTCCCCCTCCCCTAATCGGCCAAATTTGTTTTTGGGGATATTTCAATAGTCCAAAAAAGGGTAGCTTTTAATTTTATTACCCTGGGGATATTTTATTGTGAAATGCATCGTGTAATATGAGGTTTCAAAAGTTCAAATCCATCCTAATGCACACTTTTGCGGAGAGCATGTTTCTTTTCAGGATTATTCCAATAGTGTGTAACTAGTCAATTTTTACTAACCATATTCAGAAAATTGTAAAACAATGTAAGGGACCATCGACGGCTGTTTTGCGTCACATCATATTGACGACGCATTTTGTCGAAAACATCGACGCCATACTTGACGTGATTGTCCTTCTTCGTCAGTTAGCAGCCCTGTGTCTGGTTTGCAGCAATTCACTATTCTTCTCTGTTCTTCGCCATCCTCTTCAGTTCGTAATATGAAGTTGTGTTGGTGTCTGTCATTATCTGTGTGATGCATGCTAGTGGTGGTCTTCCTCTAGTGTTTTACCATACCATCATCCCTTCGATGACTCTTTCTAGCAGGCTATTATGTCTGAGTGTGTATCCTTTGTGATTGTAAAACGTAATTATCTCGGGTCTCTAAGATTCTCCACTTTCATTGTCAATTTTATAATCATTGTGTAGTATAGACAGCGGTAAAACATACGTTGTTTCTCCTTCAGGATATAGCTGACTATAGTACTATTAGGTTGGAACTCAGAGGTGTAGTCATTCATTATTATCTGCCCTGACTAGTCTCGAATTATTTAGGTCTCTGTGGTTTGTCGCCCATTACAGTCCCATCTCTTGTGATTCGTTTTTGCAGTAGTTATTTCCTTAGAAGCACACTGGTGAACTAATAATCCTTGGTCACATGATACGCCAAGTCGAACTAAGGCTCCAGAACTCTGTAGATAATATCTGGAACTTTATTTGATAGTCGAAATGTACCTTCAGACCGCGCACATTTCAAAATTGCACGCAGTAGGATATTTGACATCTACAGCCATAGCTACTTTCATGAAAAAAATAGCGGGTTTGCTTGACATGTAAATTATAAAGCCGCAGTGATCCTTGAAAGCTACTAACTGCTCGTCAAGGGACACATATTAGCTTGGAGTATAGTAATCCTTATAGTTATAAGGTCTTATTCTAACTATCTACTAATTGTCTCATTGTTCAAATTTTACGCCATTAAAATCTATAAAAAAACATTTAAATTTTTAAGGAGGGGAAAGAAGGAAGGTGGGAAAAGAGAAATGAGTTGGTGGAAGGGGGGAGGTGGGCGGAGAAAACCGGAGGGAGGTGACCGGAGGGAGGGGAGGGGGAGGAAAACGAGGCACGGGAGTTAAGCTGGATTCACATGGACGGAATCGAGACGGAAAATCGGACGACGGAAGGCGGACGGGCGGAAAAGTGGAAAGGCATTCACGTGGAGACGGAAAGTCGGAAAGCACGGAGTAGGATATCCTACTACGTGGCGGAAAGGTGACGGAAAGTAAACATGGTGGTGCGCGCATTCTTACATGGAAGAACTCACGGAAGAACGACACCCTATTATGAGTTATTGGCGTTACAAATTAATGGAAAAGTTATTCGATTATATATATATATATATATATATCTTTCTCTGGAATAAAATTTATCACAAGATCTCATTCGCTCATACCAAGAATGAAGTCGAAACAGACAACCCAATACCAGAGAATTTATAAGGAGGCCTAAAATTTTATTCGGGGCATGATTGTTAAGAAAATGTAGTGGATACATAAATGAAGGATCCATTAAATACGCCAATTATTATTACAATCGATTTATACGCGTAGATGTATGTACTTTCATTGACCACTATGGATACACCTTTGCGTTGGCATTATCGTATCTTTTTTGATAGTTACTTTATCTTTGACGATAAAATTTGACATTTTGCACAAATCATTGAAAAGATCTGGATATTGGTAAACTATTCTTATGCCGTAGTATCATATAATGGAACAAACTTAAATAATTATTTAAGTCGATGTGAGTTCCTCTACGGGGAAATAAAGCTTACTGAGTATTAGTGAGTTGTAATAAATAATGAAGGTCCTTACATTATGAATTAAAGTTAGACCATAAATTGCATAACTAAAGCTGCATATAACATACTGAGAGAAAGCATTTTATAGGCATAATAGATTTCTTTGTTCCGCAATTTTGAATTCTTTTCCCCCCTACCACGGTGGATGTAGCTCCTGTATTGTTTGTGACGTCACATTCCGCCCGCGGAAAGCGGAAAATATCAAAAAATTCTATCAGCCCGTTCCGCCGGTCTAAGCTCCACCCCCCAAGTTTTCCGCCGGCCTGTGATTGGTTTCCGCTTTTTCCGTCGTTCGCTTTTTCGTTTCCATTCCGCCCATGTGAATCCAGCTTTAGGGCGAACAACGGCAAGAGGTCACTGGGAACGTTCGCAGACCTCCAGTAGAAGCCATACTCCAGGTTCCGGACGGGACGGAATTACGAAGTTGCTTGTTCTCGTATTTGTGTTTACTTTCCCCATCACTATATATCATGTGCGCCTAACTTCGTTTGTACCTGATGATGATGTAAAAACATCGAAACCTGTGTCGTAGTAAAATTTACACTGCGGATTATTGCAAAGTTCCTCATTTCTGCATCATGCTGAAGTTACACACAATATCGCAAGAATCTTCGGATTTTATGGTTATTTAATATCTCCTTTTGAAATTTGGAATACTCAGCATTTGTTGAGTAATACTTATAGTGATGAAGACATAACTATAAGCAATAAATATACTTAAATCATATGAATAATTCTGCTTTATTATTTTATTGAATTCCTTAAATTATTTTATTTACTCCAAACATGGAAAACCTGAAAATGAGGAGCAAGTGGGATAAAGCTGCGAACGTCAAAGATCAAGAAAAAAGTGTTCTGCGTATTGGTTAGCAATAAAGAGTCGTCGCGCCTTTCTAAAACCATTATAATGGCTATTATTATATATCGATGCAGTAATGTTTTAGGTAAGCCAAAATTGCATAATAGCATGGTATATCTTTCTCGAGAAAAAGTATCGATACTCAAAATATTAACCAAATCATAAGGGAAAAAAATCACTTTTCACGATTAAAATTTGCAACTTCGGCATCCTTGCGGCACCCTTAGGTTGCCAACGGTTGATCGTCCAAAAAACTTCATATACATTACTTCGGTATCATTCATTGGTCGGTCAATCCTAACATTGGTTGACTGCAGCCCTACACCATTCCCTGTCTAATACTAGTTCCCTTACCTCCTGGTATCTCTTCGTATGTAATTTCCTGATTATTTGGTCCATAAACTTATTCCTGGGTCTTCCCCTGGGGACTTTTACCTCTATTTTGCTTTCAATTATGTTCTTCACAAATCCATTGTGTCCCAAGGTGTGTCCAATTCATCAAGTTCTTCTTTTCCCTATGGTTTTCCATATGGTACTCTCATCTTCTACTCTTTTGTACACGTCCTCATTTTACTTTTTTCCGTCCATTTGATCTTCAGCATCCTCCTCTAGTACCGAGTTTCAAAGGCTTCTGGTCTCTTCTGGTTAGCTTTTCCAATGGTCCATACTTCCGATCCATAGAGTGCTATGCTTCATACGTTCAATGGTATCAGGCTCAACTATGTGGAAGTTGATATTCACAAATGAAAAAACGACTTCGTTTTCTTCCACTGATTTATTTTTTTGGTACGACATTTTTCGACACATAGAGGTCATTTTCAAGTACAAAAAATTTTAAAATTCAAGCGAATATATACCTGGAAGGGTCTTGGGAGAGGTTGGAGAGGGGTGGAAGAATGGGTATTAGGAGGGGGGGAGGGGGAAATCCGGAGAGAGGTGAGGGGTGGCGGTTATGGTGAGAATTAGGGAAAACCCTTAGGAGGACCGCGTTGGTGAGAAAGGTGGGGGCGGGGGATGGAAGGTAGAGGGAGGGGTGGGTTAACTTGGAAAGGGTCGTTAAGGTGGAGGTGGGTTATCAGCAGGTGTGGAGTTGGGCGGGAGGGATCTGGGTGTTCGTCTTTCGGTGAGGTTTAGAGAGACTTGTAGGAGGGGGGAAATTCTTTCAAAAAGGATGTCGTTGAGCAATTTACATGTACTCATATTCCTCCTTCTTTCTAGCTCCTCCTTTTTGTCCATCTTCCTCCCTTTTATCTCTAACTGTAGTATCTCCGGTATGAAGTCGCTCTCGTGGTTCTCTTCCCAGAGATGTTTGGCGAATTAGGACTGCGACAGATTGCAGTTCCGGTAACATCTCTTATGTTCCTCGATTCTTCTCTCGAATGTACGCCCAACATATGCAGCACCACAGTCGTTGCACTTTGATTTGTAAATGCCACTTCTTTCAAAAGGTTGCACTTGGTCTTTTGTGTTACCCAGGAATTTTTTGAGGTTTTCACCGTTATAAAATGTCACTCTATACTGTTGTTTTGGAAAGAGGTTTCCTATTTTTTCCGAGATCATGCCATAATATGGCAATTTACACCATCGAATCTTTTCCTTTTCCATTATTACTGGAGTGAAGAGCAATTGCTGTGCTTTGAAAGAAAGTTTTTTTTGGAGCACTTTGTCTTTGTGCTATGCTCCACATGAATCTTTTCATACTTCGGTATCAGAAGGAAAAAAATTAAAGTTTCAAGACCTTAGATTGTTGACTCTTTAAAATTTTGCCCCACCCTCGTGGAGTAATAGATGATCTTTGCGCGTGAGAACAAAAGTTCAGCGTACAGGTTACACGGCACCTCAGTGTACACCACCGAAAGCAGTCGAGTTGCCCCGTTTTATTGAAAGGGGGAAAGATTTATCGCAGCTAAATCGCGGAACGAGCGCTCATCCTTCACCAGAGGGCCCCCCACGTTGCTCGTGTTTTGGCGGATTCGATTGCTTCGCGATTTTCGCGTTAGTGAAAGGAACGGATGTGAACATGTTGATGCTAAAGGCGAGCGGGGAAAGCAACGTTCTCCCCAAAACATTCGCCATGCTCGCAAATCTCCCGTCGGATCTCCCTGCCAAACTCTCTTACACACGGTTTCTCTTGTAACCTTTAACACTCCATTGAGCTGGTGATCCTATGCCTTTAGTAGGTTTACGTGGAACGTAAGAACGTTGATCATGAGGAAATGATACTATTCTAGAAGCTAGAGGAATCGGTTAGAGCTTTCTCCGTTTATTCAACAGTTTCTGGCGAGGAATTGTGGAACTGCATATTGAAATGAAAAACATTAGAATTCGTACTGCCCACTATTTAATGCATAAAACTTAACGACACGTTTCTCGGCACTTTATTGGCAATCATCAGGTACAGTGTCAGATATGTCATCAGGTACAGTGTCAGGCGTGAATCCTATCGGAATTACATTTTATCTTGATATATATTCCGTGCGAGGAAGATTTAATAAAAGAATTAGAGCGTGTGCAAAGGAGATCCGCTAGGTTTGTTAAAAGCCGTTATGATAATTGTATAAGTTTTACGAATTTAATAGAAGAACTAGGATGGAAATAACTATCAGAACGCAGGTTAAAATTTAGGTTAAAACCTTTTAAGCAAATTCGAAACCGATTTGTTCAAAGATGACGTTAGATATGTATTAAGAACCCCTGCGTACTATGCTAGGTTTGATCAGATTAACAAGGTTAGAGAGATAGATTGTCGTATCGATAGATTTAAAATGTCATTTTTCCCGCTTACCATAAGAGAGGACAATAGGCAGCGTAGCAAAGGGATAGGTAGGTGAAATATAGTTAGAGTAGTCTGTAGTGCATGATGCATGTAATATCAAGCAATAATCCCTTTCTTATTATGTAGATACTAACCATCTAGCTCCAAGTGACCCTATTATCTAGCATATCTCCCATTAATATCCTACTTGCATGGCAATAGTGTATGTTTGGTGATCTTCAACCCCGGCCACACACCTTCGTGGTGGCTCGCAGGGTATTACGTAGATGTAGATGTAGATATGATATGAAGTCGCTATGAAGCTTTCACTTCCATCATGTGGTCTTAAGCACATCCAATTTTTTCGTCGTAGCTGGATGATTGCATTCAACTGAACAGGTACATCATCAGGTACACAGTACCTAATGATGGCCAATAAAGTGCCGAAACACGTGTCGTTAAGTTTTATGTATAAAATAGGGGGCACAGCAATATCTTGTGTTTTTCATTTCTCCATTTATAGCCAGTTGCAGGAACGTAACATATGTATTTCATAAAGTTATGGGACCCATAAGCCATGGCAACCATTCAATAAGTGTTGCACAAACATTCAATAAATTCATTGGTCTCATAACTTATGGCATGGAGTTATGAGTTCCATAAGTAGACAATATGGCGGATGCGCAACGAACCGCTTGGAGACTTAATTATTTGATTAAAGAGTTGTTCTAAGACAAATTACCAGTTTGTTTACTCTTACTGACTAATTATAATTTGCATTATCAATTATTAATAGACTGAACTTTCGTAACTTTTATCCGGCGGTGGAAGATTAGATCAAATATTCGAAGCTAGTAACTATTGGTAAATAGTTAAGTAACTAATAGATGTGTTCCTAATAAATTCAACAGATTCAGGCGAGATATCGTGGAAGTTCTTCATAATGTAAGAGAAACAATTGCACTTTTCCACAAAATTGTTCTAATGCGTACAATGCGTTTCGGCTCACAGAGCCATCATCAGGTACAAGACTGTCTTGTACCTGATGATGGCTCTGTGAGCCGAAACGCGTTGTACGCATTAAAACAATTTTGTGGAAAAGTGCAATTGTTTCTCTTACATTAATAGATGTGTTCCTGCGACCCGAATATATTTTTGAGTTCTATAACTCTATGGATCTCATAACCATTGATTCCATAACTAAAGTTTATTGCAACCGGCCATTAGTTGACAGGACGGTATTTTTGGAAAAATCTCGCCTAGATGAAATGATTCTGAGGTATTACCCTGGCAGGTCTATGAATCCTTACGTTTCGGAGAGCGACTCGTTCTCCATCTTCCGGGGGTCTGAATACCGTCTTCTCAACTTTGGTCGGTATGTATACTCACTCTTTGGGTCCAATTAAGTAATACGTAGAGAGCGCGTCCTGCTGCGTTAGCAGCTTTTTTGCCAGAGGGTGTCCCATTTTGATCGACTTCTGCTCTGTGTCCTGGTCTAGGGCCAACCCAGCCTGTTATAGGTTCAGAACGTTATCCGTTGTGACATATCTGTCCCAAGTACGTTCCTTGTTAGTCGCCAGGTCTTTTAGTTATCTTCTGTCACTGATTTTCAGGTTTACACAATAATTGGTCGCTGGTTTCTTTATAACATTTTTTATTTTTTACAATTTTGTTTATTTCTATAAACGCTGGGACACAATCAACGTGTACGTGAAACGTGAGCCGTTAACGGGAATACGCGGAAAGATGGCTGACGGGAAAGTATAGCGAACGGACAAAATCAACGTGTACGGGGAGTACGTGTACGCGAGAGATGGGCAACTTTCATCTCTCCCCGTGTCCCGTACACGGAAAACCAATCAGAATAGTCCTGAGAATCCGGGAATGGGAGCCATCTGTCGGCAGATACATCCAACTGTTGAAGATTGCTCTTGGCGTAGACAACTTATTTACTTCCACACTTGTTTACACCTGATCTCATAGCAGCGCCTGCGTTAGTCAATTGTTACTCCGGGCCGCGTTAACGTCGATTGTGACTGCTGACTTGCGTTCCCCGTCTCCCGTTGTCCCGTTAACGTCTCGCGTCACACGTACACGTTGATTGTGTCCCAGCCTTAAGTCATTGTTGGTTATCCTATACCTGGAGACCAATCGTCAAAACCCTGAAATGTGTAAGGGAAGGCGGGAAAACGCGCATATACCATCGCCAGTCAGATGGCACCTGGCCCAAATGAGCGAGTGTATATACGGGGCAAAGTTGAGAAGACGGCATTCAGAACCCCTAAAGATGGAAAGCAATTCGTTCTCCGAAACGCCGGAATTCATTGACCCGCTTACCTGGGAGAATACCCGATAAACATTTATCCAGCAGATACGCCGGAAAACCGAAGCTCTTTCATCATTGTTGCCTAACTTAGGTTTCGTGCATTCACTTCTAGGCCACCAAGAAAACCACTTGATAGATGGAGCCATTGTGGCTCTCAATATTAATCAGTTGCCTAAGGGAATTATATTTGGGCATTGGAAGGCACTAAAACAAGCGTGGTGGGAGCCCCTAGAGACTTGAAGGCTACACGCAAGGCTTAGCTTGCTTGAGAAATTCAGAACGGGTGTGTTTCAGAGAGACACAGAGAATATTATCATGACGCCTCAATTCATTTCTAGTTCTGACAGAAGTGATGAAATACGAGCGATACATTGCCGAACAGATATATACAAAAACACGTTAGTTCCGTTTATTCAGGTTTTTCCCGCGTTGATTCATTTTTGTGGAGAGCAGTTTCGCTTGCGTTACAGCTAGCGTCGTCAGGTCCTGGATGAGCTGCAGAGATTCTTTTTCCTTTATATACCTAACGCTCAAGCTAGTCAGACGCACGCTGATTGGTCGGATGGACATTTGGTATAATCGTTTGAAAAGGCATTTGAACGTTGTGAAGAGAGGATAGCCGTCTTCCCTGTTGAAATTTTCTGTGTTTTAAGGCGAATTCAATTGCCTCTCGTATCATCCGAGGGAAACTTTTATTTTTTTCAGGCGATGATCTTGCAATTTTGAATGTTTATGACTTGGTCGGGTTCTGACCAGGCGTGCTGTGCCACCGCGGAATGGCAACAAAATTTTCTTTTTGTTCGCCCTTTGGTGTTCCTTATTCTAAATTTCAGGGATATCGATGTTTAGCCGATGTACGATTTTCCACAGCTGCACGTTACTTTGTACACTCCTTCTTCAATGTCAAACGGGTGTCGATCTTTTTCGGTTCGAAGTAGGTGAGTTGTCTTCTTATCGCTTTTGAATCTCGTCAGGACGTCGTCTTGCAATCCTCTGTGAAGTACCGGCAACGTATGATAAGAGAGCGTATGCCTTTGCCTTCTCCTGTGTTTCGACTTCCACGGTTCTCTTCATGGCTACATCACATTTCCCGTCTTCCTTACGTGCGATTTTATGTCTCAGTTAATGATTTTAGCCATTTATTTAGAGCTTGGTTAGGAGGTGCTGTTTTTCTCTGGCGAGCGAGTCTGCATCAGAGTTGGCATATACCCTATGGTATAAGGTGTGAATGACAAATGCTTTTTGGCCAGGATGATGGTGAAATTTGGCATTCAAATAACGATCAGTGTGCGTTTTCTTCCTCTAAACTGAGTGGCCTAAGCCGTCATCCGATTTCTTGTTGAAAAGTACATCCAAGACCGGAAGTCTGTTATTTTCTTCCATTTCCATTGCGAATTGAATAGAGGTATTTTGGCTGTTTAGGTGTTGTAGGAATTTATTCATTTCTTCAATCCCATGGGGCCATATGACGAATGTGTCTACATCTACAGCTACATACTATCCCGCGAGCCGCCGCATGGGCGTGGGCAGGGGGTGGTGGGTCACCCGCCGTGTAAAGATGTAAAATTTTTGGAGGTGAAATGGTGACATGCATTATGGGAGTGTATTTAGAGGAGCTCAGTTTTAATTGTGGTCGCTTATTGTGTGCGGAAAAAACGAGTTTTTGTTCCTATCTGTTCGGCAGAGTATCTCTCTTATTTTATCGCATCTAGAAATGCAGTGAGGCATCATGATTATATTCTCTGTGTCATTCTGAAACATACCAGTTCTGAATTTCTCAAGCAACCTAAGCTTTACTTACATCCTCCGAGTCTTTAGGAGCTCCCACTTTAATCCCTCTAAAAGTTGTGAGACACTATATGTTCGCTAGTAGCAGTTTTTAACGAAGTGTGCTGCTCCTTTTGTATTTTGCTAAATTTTGCACATTAAATCTTTATGACCAGGATCCCAAATGCTCCCGGCATATTCGAGGTGTGACCTAACCAGAGCGAAGTCGCATCTCTCATTGATTTTTTCATCCTTGAACCCTCTTATTATACGCTTAACAAAACCTAATTTCTTTATTGCTGTGCCACATATGTGTTTTATGGGTGTTCCCCACGATATATCAGAAGTTATGGTAATTCCAAGATAATATACTTTTTTGAAGATTTTCTGTTTACTCCTGTCATCAAGTAAGGGTACGGTGTTTTTAAGGCTCATATCAGATGCGGTATTGAATAATTTCATCGCTGTTTAATTCCATCAATTTGATCCAGTAAAATAATCAATGCACATCAGATGGTGGTGCGTGGATGATTTCTTAGCAAATTCAATTTAACTCCAATAGTAAGTGTGTTGTGAGAAAGCTTTCGATTTCCGCATGGACTTTCATTGTTTGACTGTTAAAAGTTACGCGTTAATGGCACAAGTGAGAATAATCAGGTATCATCGACATATCTTACAAAAAGTTTGGGTTTCTAAATGTTAGAATCCAGGGCTTTCCTATTCGAATTCTTCCATATATAGGTCAGCGATTATTTACTTACGAGCACGTCATTTACTAACACAACATCAAGGACATTAACGGCGGACTCGTTTGCGTTGCGAAGACCTGTATTGAAGAAAGAATACAATTGATAGTGAACGACCTTGCTACTAACGATGGAAAAAGTTGGAAATAAAAATAAATATTTGTGGAATGTATTCCTTTTTTTTACCTTAGTTTTGGTTTTTTTATAGGTAACCCATTTCATCAGCGGAAGCAGGATTTTTTAAAGGCTGAACGAACAAATGTGTGTAACGAATAATTGGTCCTGACTCAAATAGTGGAGCGAGAGACACCTCAACTTATGTGCACTATGAAAAAATGAGCAACCTCCACTGTGATAATATTTATTTCGACCGGTTTCGATTTTTGCAACATCTTCAGGTGATTCATACTTTCGCATTTTACAGCCTCTTTGACTTCACTTGAAGAAGCTGTAACAAGCAACCATCACTGTAAAAAGCAAAACCGGTCGTAATAAATATTATCTCAGTGGAAGTTACTTATTTTTTTTCATAGTGCAGTTATGTTCCGTTTCCACTCTATCAAGCCTGAAACCACAGATTATAACCTTAACTCATATTATAATCTTCAATTTAAGTCCTTGGGCACATAACAAAAGCGTCAAAGCCAAGTGTGGTTCTCGACCGAAAGAAAATCTTTTTCGCTACAACCTCCAAACTTTCCCTCGTTTCAAATGCTTCCAACTCCGTTACTCCCCCCCCCCTCCCAACCCCCCCACCGTTTCCTTTGAGAGCACACTTTCCCGCGGAATAACAAGAGGCGCGGCTCGGCACCCACGCCTGGAACTCTCGCCTGAGCCCACTCCCTAGCGATAGTTGCACCCAGTGGCGAGAGTGCGGTAAAGGCGCCCTCTCGTTTCAAAACAAACAACAGTCAGAAATCGGCGGGGTGATTTATGCGCCTCCGGGGGAAAGGGTTTTTCCCCCGCACTTACCCTCTTCCCCTCCCGCCGAAGCCGAGCCGAAGTTTCCATTTCGCTGCTGGCGGCAATCGTTTGGCGTGGAGGGGGATGAAGCGATTGTGGGTGTCGCCGCGGTAAAAGGGAGGGACTTTTTCTGGGCTTGTGATCCCCTCTTTAAGTACGTGTTTGCGACGCGAACGCAGATCGGGTCGAAATATATGGCCACGTGCGGAGAAAGATCCTGGGAGCATTACAAGGGGGATGTTCTACGTGTTGAATCGTTTCTCTGGGGATAAACTCGGCTACATCTAAATTATACCCTACGTAAAGCAGGTTTTTCCTTACGTCATTCAAACGGTATTTCTTGTACATAGGACCTAAAGTGTATAATTTATTACTACATCTACATCTGCGTACCACCCTGCGAGCCACCACGAGGGTGTGTGGCAGGGAGTGAAGATCACCAAACATGCACTATTGACATGCAACTAGGATATTCAATTAAGGCTTGCTAGATAATAGGGTCACATGGTTAGTATCTACATAATAAGAAAGGGATTATTGGTTGTTATTACATGCATCATGCACTACAGACTACTCTAACTATATTTCACCTACCTATCCCTTTGCTACGCTGCTTATTGTTCTCATACTATTAGTTATATGTAGATGTAGCTGAATTCATTCCTAGAGAAACGATAAGGATAATCGAAATCGAAATCTAAATATGTGGATGATAATCGCCGGAGTAATACGATAACCACTTCCCTTACTGTGATTTGAGCTGGTGTAATCTATCTCTATGTATATTAATTTTGTAGCGTGTGAGTCATTCTTTATCCGCTTCTTTATCCGTCAGTTTTTGGGCTAGAAGAATGAGGTGTGGTGCGTTGAATGTGAAATCTCTGTCTTCATGATTTGGTATTAGTTTAAATTTTTATTGGGCGTGTGGCAGGGGGTGTTAGGTCACCAGCCGTGCAAAGGTGTAAGATATTTGGAGATGAAATGGATCATTTTTGGGTTGTGGTTGCAACAACCAGATGCTGGGAAACACAGTGACAAGGGAGAAAGGCCAAAAGGGAGAGTGGAAGAGTGTAAAGGTTGAAACAAAAGAGACCCACAGTGCTCTCCTATTCAAATGGCTTTAAAAACAACAAAGGAGAACAGTGAATGAAAAAGAAAAACATTTTCACCAAGGAGCTATTTTTAGACTAGGACACTTACCCCTAGAGCCCCAGAGCTGATTGCTCTGGGGCGGGTACACACCCCTGCTCACGGAGTGAGCAAACTAGCTACCTGCTAGTTCTATTCTATTAATCTAGTTATAATTAATTAAGAGGATGTCTTCTTATAACTGTAAAATAATTTAACATATACTTTACTTTCAAAATGCTTTATTTCCTTTACATATGCGTGTATCTCTTTCTCTTAACATGCACACGCTAATGATATGGTTTTAACTTTTTTTGACCTAGTGTGTGGTTGTACTTCTATTTTTTCTTTGATACTACACTGGAAATTCTTGACTGCTTAGCTTTTTTGGCTTTCTAATATTTTCCTACCATTTCATTTACATCAATTATGCAGTATGTACATACTTATGCTGTATTTTACCATTTATCTCGTGTCACGTTTAGCTATGCATAGCGCAAATCACCGTAAGGGTAGTAGTTATCGTATTACTCAGGCGATAATCATCCACATATTTAAATTTCAATTAACTGAATCGTTTCTCTAGGAATAAATTCAGCTATATCTACATACTTCCCAGCGTAAAGCACGTATTTTCTTACCCAAGCCGAACATGACGTTATTCAAACGATGTTTTTTTTACATAGGACCTGAAGTGTATTATTTATTACCTCTTTCATGTTTTCATAAAATCATCCCAAACACAGCAATTAAAAAAAAAGATCTTGTTTTTTTTTACTAAAGAGCGTCTACGGGATGTTTCTTATAACTGTAATATTATTTGATACATGTACTGTAATTTTAAAATGCTGTGTTTCGATAGTAGCCATAATTCAGGTTAATCTCCATGGCTACCTAAAGATACTCCCCAATTTAATCAAAGATATTATGTCGTAAGCCATCTCTGTCGGAACAATACAACATTATTATTACGTAATATACTACACTGCGAGCCGCTCTGTGACCGTGTGGCTGGAGATATTAGAACACCAGCCGAGTAAAGGTGTAATGGATAAGGTTTTGGGGGGTGAAATAGTGACGTTTATGATATGAGTGTATTTAGTGGAGCTCAGTTTATGTTATAGCCACTTATTGTGCGTGGAAAGATCGAATTCTTGTGTTTCACCGTTCGTAAGTGTATCCGTCTTACTTTGTCGCTTCTGTCAGATCTTGAGATGCAGTGTGGCGTCGTGATAATTGTCTCTCATGTCGTCGCTACAATAAGGAATTACTCTAAATATGACTAAAAAGATGCGTTAATTGAGAAGAAGGGGAAAATTGTAACAAAAGTTCAATTAATTTTTGGACTTTTCTGTAATGTTTCTCAGGTGGAAAACATACTTAAAATGAATACGTAACTTTTTGTATCATTATTACCCAAAGAATATCAATATCTAGCACAATGGAATAACAAAGGAACATAAATGGTGAACAGTTAGCAACACAGAAATATGTTGCATTGATGCTGTCATCTTCCTAAAATATACTTGTTACCTGAAGTAAAAATACACGACAACGCTTGTGTTTTCTTCAGCCAACGCGCTGAGGATTCTACCTCATTTCGATTTCATTGGCTGTCCCTCGAAATACGAGTCACTAGTGCGTGTATGCCCAGTCGGAACCAGTCGTTGCTCTGGTTATGGAGCCAAGTGTTCACCACGCTAATCACCCCTTCATTGTCCTATGTAGTAGCGTTGAAAAGTAATTAGTGTCATTATTCACAATTGTTAAAGGCTGGGACATAATCAACGTGTACGTGTAACGTGAGCCGTTAACGGTAATACGCGAAAAGATGGCTGACGGGAAAGTATAGCGAGCGGACACAATCAACGTGTACGGGGAGTACGTGTACGCGAGAGATGGGCAACTTTCATCTCTTCCCGTGTCCCGTACGCGGAAAACCAGTCAGAATAGTCCTGAGAATCCGGGAATGGGAGCCATCTGTCGGCAGATACATCCAACTGTTGAAGATTGCTCTTGGCGAAGACAACTTATTTACTTCCACACTTGTTTACACCTGATCTCTTAGCTGCGCCTGCGTTAGTCAATTGTTACTCCGGGCCGCGTTAACGTCGATTGTGACCGCTGACTTGCGTTCCCCGTCTCCCGTTAACGGCTCGCGTTACACGTACACGTTGATTGTGTCCCAGCCTTTAGACTAGAGGAGAAGTAACGAAGACATTAACGTTTGTATTGTTGAACTCTACAAATATTTCTTTGCTTCCATAGCGAAGATTATACATTCTGGATCATTTTTTTGTGTCACCATGCACATTGCCTTTTTTCATGCTATCTTTTCATTTATCATTTTTGCATGCACATTTTTTCAGAGCTATCTTTTGAACATTGAAACGTTGCAGTCATTTCATGTAATTAATGGTTACAGTGGAATACTGAAAACAAGGTTATCTCCAATGATTATCGTACAGTGGGCGCTGCATTGTTCTGAAGCGTGAAGTTATGAAGAGAAAAAAATTATCTTATTAGAAATTTAGACTAACTGTCGTATTTGAGACGCGGTTCATTGTGAGCGAGATAACGAGATTGAAACGTGATATACAGGGTGAGCAACGATTTTCCATAATACTGCCCTCCATGTTTATGATTTTATCTCGCATAGATAACTAATCTGGCGCATTTATATTATATAACTTGTTATCCCATACTTGATTGAACACATAACGAAGAATTAGCCTAGATAGCGACCGTGGGCTGCCTCAATGGTTGCACCGTATTCTGCTTTGCTTTGAAACAAGGCCAAATCGGGACTCAATGGGCCTGATGTTGATTTGATGGGTGTTTTTGTATGAAAATGTTGTTTAGATAACGCTTCCGGATCAAAGAGCCATTTTCGACCACACTCCGAACGTTTTTGGTTAAATTGTTTCGAAGCCAACAGTTTTGCCCACCTCGGGGCAAAAGAAACCTTTTGATGGTGATTGATAAGCAAATTACACTTTGAAGTGAAAACCGGCCAAGGATCTTTGATTGATATACCTTTGATCGCGAGTAACTGCGCTTTCACCTTCAGCATTCGGCGAATCGACCACGCCAGGAATTGCCCGTAAATTCCAAAATACGTAAACTGATATTCTAGATGAAACTCGCTTCATGGTGAGGGTTATGTCAATACTTAAAAATATTTTGTTTTTATTCATAATATTTTGTGGTATTAAATTAGCAGTTATTATTTATTTATTTTTTAGCGTTTTTTAGCGTTTATGTTACCTCATAACTCACCTATGTTCTTTGCTAATCTTTTACGTGATGTTGTCTTCTTGTAATTAAAAGTTACTTAACCGTTATTAAGCAAGAGGTAACACAGCCCAACAGTGGTTTTGGTGCCTGGATATTCGGAGCTGATTTCATATGAATTTTATGCCCTGAATTTAAATATGGAATTATTTTTTGCTTAGGTGCTCAAATTTCAAAGATACAACATTTTAGTGAGTTATACGTTACACTATTTTAAGTTAAATCCATGGTTCATATTAAAAACTAAACATGGAATTTATTATTGATATTATTATATTGTTGAAAAATGTTAAATGGGCATAAAGATCACGGAGAATATTGCAGTGGTATTTGTCTAATTACTAAGAACAAGAAAGAGGAAAAAGTCATCGACGAAAGCAACTAGTCTCTGAACACTTCGGAAACTCTTTTCCGCGACATTCTTGAATGTAGTTTGGAACATTCCCTTTTAAATTCCAGTGGTAATCTGCCATCCTGTGCGTATCCCATCTTCCTTGTTAACGGTCCTCCATGGTTTTTTATACCCTTGTGAAATATTTCCTCACCGTGTTCCTCACTGGCGTCTCCTAAACTTTCAGAAAAAACGGTCTAAGTGGCTGTATAAATATTGCTCGTTAATGCTCATGTTACGCCCAAGGGATCTGAAACTGTTTAGTATCTCGTTTACCAGTTCAACAAAGTTTTGATATTTGCGTTTTCCCAGAAATTTTGCGGCAACTGCATTAAATGAAGTCCAGGCTTTTTGCTCAGTCTCATACATGGAATTTACGAAGGCAGGATCCTTAATAAGTTTTCTTGTTTGTTGGCCGTCAAATATTCCTGCAATTATTTTTATGGACTCAACTTAGGCATTTTTTCCCTTTATATGCAAAGCATTACCCGTCAAAGAGCCTTTACAAACTGCTTCATTAGTCCCAGGTTGATATGCAGTGGAGGAAAGATGATTTTATCTCGTCCAACTAAGGGGTCATTAATGAAATTCTTTTCCCCACCGTCCATGTTTTCTCTATTAGGCCACTCTTTTCTAACCCAGTGGTGTATTTTGTCTCTGCTATCCGAGAGGCGCATGAAGCAAGCATATTTCGTGTAGCCACTTTGCTGTCTAAAGAGAAAGTTTACCATTTTTAAATCCACACAAATCACCCGTCGATGTTCATGACACTTAATCTTCTCCAAGGCGCCAAGGCTCCAAGCTCTGGTCCCATATTCTTCTTTCATTTTCGTTGTATGAGCAATTGGTATTGTGCCATATTTTTTCCATTGTGTAGAAGGACACATATTAAACTTTGCTTTGAGCTGTCAATAAATAGGCGCCAATCATATGAAGAAAATTCAGGAAGACCCATTTTTCCCAGAAGTCGTCTTAAGATCATTACAAAATACAAGATTGTTTTCTTGAGAGGAGAAGGGAAGTAGATCCTTTTTTCATGTCCAATAGAAGGTAATTTTGGTTACTAGCTTCAGTAATTTTTTTTTCGTTCAACCTGGAAGCAATTAATTCAGAACCTTCTTTTTTACAGATTGAGATATATGGTGAGATAATTTATTTCGTCGTGGTTGAATTGTTGAGGAATTGGTGACGTCTTCTCATAATCACTGTCACCGTCATATGTATCATCAGGTGAACAGAGGTACTATACTCGTCCTCACAGAGCTCTTGTAGCTGGTGTAACGTTTGGGTGGGCACTTCATCTGAGTGAGGGACAGGGCATCTTGCAGAGACTAAATCAGTCTAATGGCCGGTTGCAAGAAAATTTAGATATGGAATCAATAGTTATGAGATCCATAAAGTTATAGAACTCATAAATATATTCGGGTTGGAGGAACACATCTATTAGTTACATAACTTCTTTACCAATAGTTACTAGCTTCGAATATTTGATCTAATTTTCCACCGCCGGATAAAAGTTACGAAAGTTTAGCCTATGAATAATTGATAATGCACATTATAATAAGTCAGTAAGAGTAAACAAACTGGTCACTTGTCTCAAAACAACTCTTTTATCAAGTAAGGAAATCTCCAAGCGGTTCATTGCGCATCCGCCATCTTGTCTACCTATGGAACTCATAACTCCATGCCATAAGTTATGAGACAAATGAATTCATTGAATGGTTGCCATGGCTTATGGGTCCCATAACTTTATGGAATACATATGTTACGTTCCTGCAACTGGCCATAAGTCCAGTTGTTACGTTTGTTTCTATTGATTCCATTAATTTTTACCAGGCAGAAATTTTGATTGTCATTGTCAACAGTCATTGAAGTGGTTTTTGGGTTTTCTCTAAACCACCGGTACGCCGAATTTCAGACTTTTCCTTTAGTAGGATTAAATGACCCTTACTTGAATATATTGAATATAAAAACATTGATAGATAAGTGGATGTATCCAATAAAGTGGAGCTGATGGAGAAAAATTGGTTTCATATTTATATTCTGCGCCCCAAACATAGCTAAATTCAGTTCTAAAATCATGGGCAACAAAAAATCTTTTTTTTTTGTTGACCTGTGTTATTTTATCTTTTCCTTATCCTTTATTAAGGTAGTTTGAGCGAAATATCAGTTCACTTATAAATCAGTGAATTTGGTCTCGTTTTAAACAAAAATACCTCACCTTACCGAATATATCAGAAGTCAACACTTTAATGAGCTAATTTTCCACCTATTTTACGAAAAATACCAGCCCTTTTACAAGTGCAATAGCCTGTGTATGCACTACAGTGGAACATTAAAAAAAGTGGAATTTGTAACTCCTAGATCTCGTAAAAAAGTGATGGTGTGTAATTTGTATATTTCCTAAACTATTTTTGAAAATAAATCATATTGTCGCTGCCGTAACATTTTTAGGATCACAAGAAACCTTCCGTTGTGAAGGAGTTTCAAACGCACTGCACGAAAAAAAGAGTTAAGTTAAAGATTTAGCTGGTTATTTTTTAAAATTACTTGCAATTGCAGGTATATTCGAGTGTAATGTTGCGCCAATAATAGCTCCATATTTAATTCATGCTTCCTACATTTGCAGAAATTGTAGCGTATTAGTCGAATTCGGTATCCATTATGATTTGGATTCTATCTCGCTCAAACAACCTGAAGAGTTTCCTCAGATGTAGGAAATACTGCCTTTAATCAAAGGAACAGAAACATGACATACAAAGAGAGTAGTTTTTAATTCAAGAATGTGACTTCTGTACGGGAGTACGGGAAAATATTTCCGATATATCTAGTAAAGTTGCATTTTGCAACCATCGAGGTACGCTTTCACCTTCGGCAGTCGGTGCAATGATATTATATACATTGTTATTCTGTACATCATTGAACACAGGACAAAGAATTAGTATTGACAGCGACCGTCGGTTACCTCCATGGTTCCAACATGTTCCGCCTAGCATTTATTGGAGTATTAAATCACTCCAGGATTATATACGGAAACATTTACTGTACGTCCTTTTTAACTTAATATTATGGTCATTGCTATCGCCCTTTCCCGCGAATTAGCTCTCCAAGGTGGTATTAACACTTTTTGGTTGGAGCGATTGTTGTTAATAATTATATATATGTATATATATATATATATATATATATATTTATATATTAATAAAAAGTTAATAATAAATTGTTCTGCTCTGGTTCCAGTAAAAAAATCAGTAAAAAAATGAATTAAGCGTTGTTTGTGTAGCATATCCGATGAAGTAGCACATGTGCCAAGAAAATTCTTTTTCAGTGACCTTTGGGCCATGATGACTGAAGTGATTTAAATTTTTTCTTTACGTTGTATTTCGATGCTTTATCGGACCGTCCAGAGCGCTCCGTTTTATTCGTTTCACAGGCTGTTTTTTTAAGCATAATACAGGATGATTAATGAGCCATTATACCAGTGTGGATGGACATTTTTTTCCTTATCCTTTGAATGCTTAGCTTTGTGTGCTGATAAATGTGATTGCTTTTTATGCATTTTTTCCGGGGATATTTTTCATCGGAGTATCAAATCACCGCAGATACATAGACGAAAACATTTACAACACGTTCTTTTTAACTCCATATTACGATCGTTGGTATCCGTTCCTCGCTATGTCTTTATGTCTTTTTGTGGTATTTCTAAGTATTTTTTATTAGTTCAGAAGGGTTTTCTTTCCTATAGAAGTATAAAGTGTTTTTTAATCATGTAGAATTGCTTGCTTTCATTATAGAAGTAATTTTTAATCATGATATCGCAACTTGTGTTTTTTTTTAACCTTTCCATCGCGGTCGACGTTCATCGTCGTCATTCAGATCCTCTATTAAATCCTTTTCCGTTGCACTGTGTCTCAAGGGATTGATTTTATCCACCATCTCAGTGCTTTTTACGACTGAAGCCGACATCTAAATTTGAACTCGACAGCTTTTAGATTGACTCTGCTGGAAGAGGAATTGCGTAGCTAGCTTATATGCCTCGAAGTATTTAGAGAATTTAAACCTTGTTAGAATGCAAAGGTTTAGTCGGTTGTCATCATTCATGTTCTCGATAATCTCTTCACTTTAACATACACCCACGAATGCTATTATTTGAGCTTTTGTTGACCAAGTGTGTGGTTGTACTTCTATTTTTTGTTTTATATTATTCTGGGTTATCTCAACTGCTTACTTTTTGAGGCTCTCTAATATTTGCTTACCTATTCACTTCCGTTTTCCATGCAATACGTAGTTACTTATGCTGTATGTTGCCGTTCATATCGTGTCACTTTTAGCTCTGCACCAGGGCATGTGACCGCACGGGTGTAGTTATCATATTACTCAGGCGATAATCATCCACATATTCAGATTCCAATTAGCTTAATTGCTCCTTTAAAGTATTGTAAAGCCTTTCCTTATTTGCTCCGGGATGGACTAACCGATATCGATTGAGATGGGAGGCTGAGGCCTCCGCTACTTCAGAGAAAAAGAACTAAGGGGACTTTTTTGTCACTTAAATCGATGAAAACGTTCCCGTAGTGACTCAAAAAATATTCTACGCTACAAGTCGGGACTTGGATCAAGCTTAAGTGATGTAATCCGCTTCTCTTTCTTGGTTATACTTAGTAGTGTCTAGATATTTATATAATATATATGAGGACCCCATAAGTCAAGGGGTCTAAGTAACAAAACCATTGTTTAGAGAAAACTTAAGTCAAAGTTGAAAATGTTTGGTACAACCCACTAAGTGGTTAAGAGGCAATACCCTAGATAGCAGCACCTGTCAAGAAAATCTCTTGGATCCCTTTACCAACTAAAAGATTAATATTTTTACATCCCATTCCTGTACGTAACTTATTTTTTTCAAAAATGTCACTTAGACCCCTTGACTTCTGGTGTCCACATATTAGGTATCTTCTGCCTTTGAAGGCAAAATAGAGGGAAATGTCCCTCGAGGAAGACTTGGGAATAAATTAAAGGACCAATTAAAGTGGAAAGTATACATGAGGATATATTAGGAGGTAAAGAAACTAGCATTGGATTGGGAAGGTCAATCTTAGGATTGAACGACCAACGATGACTGTCTTTCAGATCTACACACCAAGGCTACTGTGGATTGCCACGTCATGCAATTTCTTCTGTCGAGGTCTCGGACATTATATAACCTCAAAATATCAATTTTCATTTGTCTCGGGTACTCTTGTTGTTGATCTTTACCTTCTCTTTAAAGCAGATGCCAACGATCTTAATTGAAATTGCAGAAAACTTAGCTATCCGTGCGTCAATTGTTCCGCTTATGACTTCACCATTAAATGTTTCTTTCCATGTTTCTCATTTTTGTTGATGGAAACCGTCGTTGTCATAGACTAATCTTTCAGTTGGATTCAAATTATTATTTTGTTTATACCGAAGTGTATTCATTTGTATATTTTTAAGCAATTGCATCTGAATACATTTTTTGTTTCAGTCGCCGCTGTTCCACGCAAAAGGTGAAAGTAATTTGAAGTTTGATTCCTTCTTTCGGGTTTTCCGCCGCGTTGGTACATGTTGGGGACGATATTTCGCCGGCTGTCCTGCTGGCTTCCTCAGGTCCATGTGACAATTCGGTTCTGGAGGCGCCGTATTATATAGGGTCGTTTTCGCGCCTTTTTTGTGGTCCTCTTCTCTGATTCCACAAAAAAAGGCGCGAAAACGACCCTATATAATACGGCGCCTCCAGAACCGAATTGTCACATGGACCTGAGGAAGCCAGCAGGACAGCCGGCGAAATATCGTCCCAAACATGTACCAACGCGGCGGAAAACCCGAAAGAAGGAATCAACCTCCATCAAAGCCCCGCGGAAGCCTTCAACAGAACTTAATTTGAAGTTTTATGAATGAGACTGGAGTTGAAGAACGTGGTACAGGCAACGTCCTACCGAATAAATTCACTCTCCAGGATATATGTTTAATTTCAAAGGGATCAATCACGTCTATGATTTAGCTTGTACACGGAAATTGAGCATTGATTTTCCGCCCCTGATGATGCTGAGATACATATTAGTTTCCTATAACGCTTGAGTTAACTTGAGTATAATATAAAACTGATCACACCAGTTTCAGTTTGACTTCGCCTGAAGGGAGCATTGCTGCACTCTCATTAGCGTAACTGGTTGGTCCTGTTATTTTTTATAGCTTTTGGTATTTACTTACCTTCATTATCTGAAAATCGACTCTGGTAATCATTTCCATAATGAGATGCCAATTTATACCATGGATTGTGTGGTAAACTTTATATTTCTCTCTCCAGATGAGTTCTTATGCAGAGGAAATATGATTAAATGAGGAAGAATATAGTTGTTAGAGAAAGGCGTATTTTTATGGTAGTTTTCATGTCATATTCTTGTGATAATTTTAATTTTCACTTCAAAGCTGATATTTTCGTGATGGATTTGAGTTAATTATTATGACAAAAGGGAGAAATATTGGCTGGCAGGTGATATTTGCTTTCTCTTAGATACAGTTAACATATTCATTGCCTCGTTGCTTGTCCAATGAACCTGAATCAGAATTTTGTGGTTTATATTTATGGAACCAATGTCAAAATATTACTCGTCATTTTTTTGCAAATTTAGATTTTTAACGCTATGAACGCATTGATAATTTACCTAAAACTATTTTGCTTTATATATTACAGCAAAATACATTTTTTGTGATAAATTGACCTTTGTTCTTTCCTATATCATCCTTCGTAATGAATCATGATGACTTTTGGGGTAGCTTTCGCGTTGTATCATTTTGTGGCGACAGTTTCGCGAACGTTCCAACTCGCTTCTTTGACCTGAAGAAGCAAGCTGGAACGCTCGCAAAACTGACGTCACAAAATGACCCTACACGGAAGCTATCTCGAAAGCCTTCATGATTCAAGACCACTCCGCGGAAGCTTTCACAAGTCCTTCCTAATGTACACCTTCTGTGTTTTTTATTTACCCTTAAGTTGTTCTTTCTCAAAGTTTCAGATTCATTCAATCTACTATTATTGCATTTTCTTACCTTAATTATGCTTCAAAGTACTTTTTTCTACAATATTCTTACAATTATTTCTGTTCTCAGCCACTTAACTCTCGTGTTTTGTTGCCATTCGCTTCAAATATACTTCTTAAACCGATTTACGGTAAAATAATTTTACTCTTGTAAGAATAATTAATTTCATGGTACGTTTTCAAACTTATTTATGCCCTGTATCAGCATTGCTATTCACTTGCACCTCATTTGTTTTTCACGTGATACGCATAACTTTTTTTTTACTTATACTTTCATTTATTTCTCTGACCAGATTTATTTTTAATGATATCCGTTAACCTATATAGTGAATTTTAGGTATTCATGCTTACTCTCAATGAGCACCTATTCATGGCCCTCTCATTTTTTGAGCTAACATGCCTGCTATATTTGCCCCGAGCGGCATTGCTTTCCCCTCCTATCCGTGCCTCTTTTTACCATCAATAGATATCGAATTTTATCCTCCTATCTCCCAATTTATCTCCTATTCACCCTTTGGACCATTAAGGAGTCTCCTTCGGTGTAAAAATCGTTTGTGAAAGTTTTAATTCCCCATTTTGGCTAGTAAACGGGGTACGTAAACTCGAAGGGAGATGAACTATTTCTACCATTTTCCCTAAAGGATTTTCCTCGTAGTGCACGTTTGTGACTAGTTGAAATTTAGTATCGCCTCTCATCCCTCATTCAAGTAAAATATGATTGGATTAAACACGTTTTTTTTAAGTAAACTGAGATTTATTTTACCGAAAGTGTCTTTAATTAATATATTCTATGTACGCCGATTTTGAGCCGTTTTAAAATATGAAGTGGGAATGAATCAAAGAAATTCAGTCTTATAAAAATTTTGTAAACGAGTCTTGTGCACACCGACAACTTCTTAACAACTGCAGTTGCAAGCCTCAACATGTTTTGTGTTGCATTTTTTATCTGACACTTAATAAAAGAATTCAAATGAGATATGGTACTTTTTTCACAGTTTTTTTAATTTCAGGTCGACCGGTTTCGTCACATAGGTGACATCATCAGGTTGTGACTAGCCGAAATTTAGCATTAGATTTAGAAAATACCACCTGATGATGTCGTCTATGTGACGAAACCGGTCGACCTGAAATAAAAAATCTGTGAAAAAAGTACCATATCTCATTTGAATTCTTTAGAATGGGTTTTCACAAAATTAAGCCTGAATTAATCGAGTTTGTCACTTAATTGTTGCAAAATTTAGTTCCATGGGGTTGATAAGCAATATTTAAATCATTTCAATATCTGGGTACCCTCGAAAGACACAAACCTAATGTCGTGCAGCTAAAACACAAAATGTATGTGTTTATCATTGACCGGAAAATTACCCAAATTTGCCTCTGGAAAAGGGCCTTATTACTTAAACTTAGAATATTACTATTCTCAGGCCACGCTTGAGTCATTCATCTCATTAGTTTGTACATAAACGCCTCGAAGAACTAAAAGAACATCTCTTGTAATGACGTTCCCTCCCACAGTTTCAGTATCCGATGGCTTCCTCCAAATTATACCAATAAAGGTATCAGATACTTTCGCCTCTAATCACTCAGGTAATTTCCAACATATAACAGGAGCATTAAGGAAATTACATGGGTATCAAGTTCTGCAAACAAGCTAACTGCTGTTTCGCCGGGAGCAGTTCGCACGGGGGAACGAGCGATCCCTGGGGTTCATGGAAAGGCACGCCGAAGGCATCACCTTGACATCCGAAGGCGGGGATATGTTTGCAGAAACGATTAAATTCATTTATTAAACAAATTTGTTCGGCGCCTAAGTTTTCTTCGGCAAACGTTTTTCCCCCTTTTTTGGATGTCACGTCGACCGGAAGATGCAGGAGGAGGGAAGGCGTCGTGGATATTTTAGGGAGGTTGTCGGGAGGGATCGAGTCAGAGGGGAAGGAAAGCGAGGGACATCTTTAAACGCTAGATGTGCCGGACTCAGCGACACGCATTAGCACTTGACAATGGTCAGCTTGAACCCTTTCAAAAAAATGTGTTTTTAAGTGAAATTCGACTTTTTTAAATGAAAAAATATGCAACCACTTTCAAAAATGACTTCATTTACTATTGTGCATCATTTTGCGAGAACCGTATGGAGCACCATAAACAAATGAAGAACGGGATGGATCGGACACACCCTGAGACGCAACGGGTCTGTAACGAACGTAATTGAAGGAAAAGTAGAGGTAAAAGTCTCCAGAGGAAGATCAAGGAATAAGTTCATGCAGCAATTGAAGAAGAAAGTACATAGGAAGAGATACCAGGAGGCAGGGGACCTTAGCGATAAATTGGGAAGAGAGGAGGGCTGCTGTCAACCGATCTTAAGATTGAACAACCAATGATGACATTATTTTGCGAGGAAACAGGCTGACATCAACGTGATACAATTAGTCATTAGAACATATAGGATGTGGCATATGAGGATTTGGTCTCTGGGACTCATGTCTCGGGTTAAAATACTCATTCAAAGTCTGGTATTGTTGTACCTTGATACTACAATTCTACCTTGGGAGTTTTTAATACAGAAATAAATTTAGTAATTTTCCACAAAGATAAAATTTATAGAATACTCGGATAATATAAGAACACAACATGGAAAAGGTAAGTAAAATCCTAGTATGCGGAAGAGAGAAGCTGAGTGCAGAAGTCACCCTGAGAGGAGAGAAACTAGAGCAAGTGGATTGCTTCACCTATCTCTCACGTGGGATGGAAGAAGTGCAACGAAAATAAAGCGGAAAATAGCCCAAAATAAGAAGGCTTTCATGGGTAAAAGACAACTTCTGTGCTCAAAGACAGACAACTACATCTACATCTACGAAATACCCTGCGAGCCACCACGAGGGTTTGTGGCAGGGGGTGAAGATCACCAAACATGCACTATTGACATTCAACTAGGATATTTAATGGAGACATGCTAGATAATAGGGTGTCATGCAGCTAGATAGTTAGTATTTAATAATAAGAAAGGGGTTATTGGTTGTTATTACGAGCATCATGCACTACAGACTAACTATATTTCACCTACCTATCCCATTGCTACGCTGCCTATTGTTCTCTCCTATGGTACGCGGGAAAAATGACATTTTAAATCTATCGGTACGACAATCTATCTCTCTAATATTGATAATCTGATCAAACCTAGCATAATACGCAGGGTTTATTAATATATATCTAACGTCATCTGCGAACAAATCGGTTTCGAATATACTTAACCTAAATTTCAACCCTCGTTCTTATAGTAATTCCCATCCTAGTTCTATTAAACTCGTAACACTTATACAACTATCATAATGGCCTTTAACAAACCTAGCAGATCATCTTTGCAGACGCTCTAATTCTTTTATTAAACCTTTCTCTTACGGATCCCATATACTAGCGGCATATTCTAAATGAGGAATGACAAGTGTAAAATAGCTTCTTTCTCGTACTCTCTCATCGCATTTGCCTAGAACCCTTTTTACGAATCCTAATCTTCATACGGAAGGTATAAGCAATCTGACAAATACTCGTGAAACTGGGTTGAAATTGGAAGATAAACAGGGTCAGGAAATCGGATGTGTCCATAATTGAGTTTTCGGCTGTTATACCATAATCAAGGGCACATTTAACGAAATAAACAAATTTGAAACCGGTTTTGCATTCGCAATGAAATAATATAGGTAAGTTATAGAGTAAGTATTTTTACAATACCAACCTCCTGCAGTTAGAACTTCAAATTTTTAATTAAAATGCTATTTCTACGCCTATTTCTAAATAATATGGCATTGTTTGTTTTCATATACGTTTTAAATGCATTGTTACCTGTAATTATATCACTGACGAGGTCGAAAAAAATTTTTTTTTGCTGAAAACTTGACGCATAAATTTGTATTAACGTATTTCCACCTCCCCTCTTGGTAGGACTACTGCACCACTATTTGTGCGCACTGCTGACATGTTTTCTGTACTATTAAATCGAATATTCATTGGCATTCAATGGATTTCCGTCTTCATTTTTGATAAATAGATTTTGGTTTTCTCCAACTGTAAGTCCTAGCATTTATCAGAACCGTTTAATCTTAGTAAACGTACGTAACCATTAGGGAAGTGTAGTATTCATATTGGGGATCGGGTTGATGTGGTGGCTAGAATACTGGCTAACCATACGGATGGCTAGGATTCAAATCCCTGCAGAGGTGGATGTTTTTCAGAGGAAGCCCGGTCCCTACTTGAGTGTCTTGTGGAGGGCACTTCAAGTAGAGTACTCCATCTGTCGGATGAGACGTTGAGCTGTGATTCCCTTGGCGTCTTTCGTTAAGAGCAGGCTAATGCCGACGCCGGGTTTCTATCCACCCTTCCTCCCTTACTTATCCCCTATGATACAAATGGCCTTAGCCGTCGGTCGCCTCCCCAAATATCCAATCGAGTAGCATCTCTCTTTGACTTCCGAGGACCTTCCTATTATACTAAACGTTTTATACTATACTTCCTATTATACTAAACGTTTAATAAAACCACGTTTCTCAAATGCTGCGCCACATTTGTTCTGTGTGTGTAACCCCCACGATATATCTGATGTTATGGCAATTCCAAGATATTTTGCTGTATCTGAAGATTTTATGTTTACATGGGGGCTCCCCTAAGCGCACGCCGCCCGTTTGATAAGGCCGTATTCCTGGCGCCCCCGCCTTTTCTTCCCCCACATATAGACGGTTCTGATATGTTGGCATAAATTGGATACAAAATTTGGGAGACGGCTTACAAACGACCTCGCGAAGCGTGGCATCTCTCTAATCAAGGAGTATTCTCAAGCTGGATTGGACATGGATGAGGAGTAAGTGCAGCATCTACTCCAAATAGTCTCCAGGCACCGAAAAAGTCGCCAAAGATGAACCAAAAAGGCACTCATAGTCTTCAAATGAAGAATTGTGTTAGCAAAATATTTTCAAAATTCTCAAAAAGAAATATTAGAATTTAGCTCTCTTCCCGGCCATGGATCTTCCTGTTTCCAATATATTAGTAAATGTTCTAAATACAAGGCTTTGTTCTTCAATTACCAGTCTCAACTCCCTTTCAAAGTGGTAACCAATTTTGGCTACATATCATAACATTTGACCGCTGTGGAAGAAAATGTGGGGAGCGACGCGAAGGCTTGAGAGCGCGGGCTTTTTAAACGGGCGGCGTGCGCCTATGGGTACCCCATTTTCTACATCTACATCTACATAATATCCCGCGAGCAGTCACATGGGCGTGTGGCGGGGGTGTTAGGTCACCAGCCGTGTAAAGTTGTAAGTTTATTTGAGGTGAAATGGTGACATGTATTATAGGAGTGTATTTAAGATGTGCACGGATTCAGAGAATACCTCCTTACATTTTTGACCGGTTTAGGCTAGCCATACCACAATAACCACAGCATACTGACTCCAAACAGTTTTTCTCTTATATCATATCAATCCTGTCGCATCATCAAGTCTTGTAAATTCATAAAATTTTACAGTTCTCTCCATTG
Source organism: Ceriagrion tenellum (assembly GCA_963169105.1). Lineage (NCBI taxonomy): Eukaryota > Metazoa > Arthropoda > Insecta > Odonata > Coenagrionidae > Ceriagrion > Ceriagrion tenellum. The sequence goes on along the minus strand of OY720643.1, from coordinate 43,836,793 downwards.
TTTTCGGGATAGCTGCGTCAAGTTTTATTCAGATGACGTTTCGTGGCCTATGCTGGCCACATCTTCAGATCAGGTGTGAGTTCACTCCTTTGAGTTCACTTCACTCAGACCTAATCTGAAGATGTGGCCAGCATAGGCCACGAAACGTCATCTGAATAAAACTTGACGCAGCTAACCCGAAAACAATGGAGAGAACTGCAATCCAGCGCTGCGAAAGCCTCAAACAGAAATCATAAAATGTTAAACGAAAAGCTGCGTGCGTGACTTCTAAATATAGTCCAATTGCAGAAATTCTTTGTACACCTCATTTTCTCATGAAATGTCACCATCTGAGATCATAATACCCATTACTTTCAGATATCGATGCAAAATGGGACCCTCTCGGGTAGCTTTATGTACATCTAGGCCAGACCCCCCGTTTTCTTTCTCGTTTCTTCCGCAGCGTAAAAGGGATCTTCGCCTTCCCCGTAGTTCCGGGAAAAGATACAATCCAGTGATAATCACTGAACGAAATATTTACCACGCCATGTTTGTTATCTTTAATACTAACCCTGGTAAAAGGAATCGGAATTTGAAAAATTTGTGCTGCAAGCACACGCTGTTTTCGGCAACTCTTTTCCGATTTTATAAAGAGCTATCCACCTTTTTCGAAGAACTTCATTCTTCGGGAAATTATGCAGCGAAATATTTTCGTTTGGTCTATTTTTACATTGCGGAACTGAACAAATTTTTTTGGATTTAAAGGTATTCTCTGTAACGACACATGAAGTCGACATGGCTGAAATAAACGATTGACACGAGTACGCGATTTGTCCACGCTATCCCCTCTATGTTGACTGTGGAGTTGACCGCTAGATGTCAGCCACTTCGGTTTGAAGAGCGAATTATCTGCTGCCGAGACAACAGTGCCACCGATGGCACAGTGGAAAATTAATTGTATTGGGTCCACGAAAATGTCCACTGTGACGTCATTAAAGAATATTTTCAACATTTTGACGATCCTCCATAGAGATTGAAAAAATCTCATTCACGATGATTGCAAATATTTTTTTTTCGAAATATACGTCGTAAACGTCAAGCCAGTCCCCTGATTTTCGGCAAATGCACGTTTCTTCCTTGGTCGAAATAGAGCAATAGCAAATAGATAAAAGCTGCAACAATATTGTAATTAATAGTGTTACTTTTGAGGCCTGTACACACAGATTTTCTTTAAGTTATGTAACAGAATCGTAAAATAAATGCTCGTGGATGTCAGTGGAAGCGTTTTCGGGCCCAGTATACCGCTTTCTTAAGGATAGGGATTTGGGGGAAGGGAGGGGGGTAAATATGGGAGTAGAAGTGAATAGCATTTGTAGAGGAAGAGGTCATTAAATTTGAAGAGGTAGAGGAGGATGGTGCAGTATGTGAAATAGCTCATGACTTTCAAATAAGACCGCGCTGCAGTGAAAACACCACAGGGCACCTCCTTACACCACATAACAAAATCTCTTAGAATTGTCTCCCCTTTCCCACTTAGGGCCGGTTTATCCATCTCCGAGTAACGCTATTTTATCCGGCGGATAGCTTACCATCCGGATAAACCTAAGAAGAGCGTTTATCCACCGTCGTTCAAGCTTTACCCGACGAATAAATTTGCCCGCTACTACTTCCTGCGGATAAACTTTTATCCGGAGGATAAACCAATTTTAAAGATGTCTGCCGTAATCACCTGGCATATTTAAAATGTTATTTTGGACACAAAACTATTTTTACGCGTATAATTCTTTATCGGTAATCCTGGTTATTAGTGGCGTGACTGCGCTGAGAGATATTCGTGGCATCAGCCGCCTTTTTTTTTAAATTACAGTGTCTTTCAAATTCCTTGTCCCCTCTCTCACAGCATTACCAATTTAAAATAAATTAGAATATGTATTGAATGAAAAGCTCATATTGCTCTCCGCATAAAAGAATTTGATGCATCAAAGTACAGTTTTAAGTCCATTTAAGACGGTGTAGTCGGCCAAAATCCTCGTGAAGCCTCTCAGAATATATGTGAATGGGTGATAGCGACGCCATGTCATGTGTATATTTCGTTGTCACCGACTAGTGGTAAAAATACGTTCACTTTATGGTCCGATAGAGCCAAATTTGGTTTATTTAATATATGATCGCCTTTTTTTAAATTACTGTGTCTTTCAAATTCCTTGTCTGCTCACTCACAGCATTACCAATTCAAAAGAAATTAGAATATGTATTGAATGAAAAGCTCATATTGCTCTCCACATAAAAGAATTTGATGCATCAAAGTACAATTTTAAGTCCATTTAAGACGGTGCAGTCGGCCAAAATCCTCGTGAAGCCTCTCAGAATATTTGTGAATGGGTGATAGTGACGCGATGTCATGTGTATATTTCGTTGTCACCGACTAGTGGTAAAAATACGTTCACTTTATGGTCTTCTAGAGCCATATTTGGTTTATTTAATATATGATGTCTCTAAGTTATTAGTTTAGCGTAGCCTAATCGTAACGTGAAGGGATATAACTTTCCCTGGTAATGATTCAAATTAATCAGTCGCTCAACGACGGTGAGTTTCACTCATAAATCCTTGGCAGTAAGTTCCGTCAACAAACAAGGTGACGCGAATATATTTTCCAACAAATTATTCGATATTCATACAATTAAACCGCGTGACCATTAAAAATAACATGGATTATTACGATGTTGCAGCTACCACATGTGTCTGGTATTTACCTTCATGAGTATGCCCAGTACTGATGTACTCCAAGTAATTCAAAAATGGATGAGTATTGTAAATTTTCCTGACAGTTTAAAATAAAATTTAAGCATGTTATGAGCTCGTATCAATAGTATTTCGGTATTCTCGTATGAAAATAATGTTGTTGATAACCTTTCGTGGATGAAGGCAAATTCGTGGAAAATTATGTTGAAATATAGTTCCCTTGTATCCACCAAAGTTCCCACTTATGGGATAGCGTAGTTGTCTGCACATTGGTTCGGCAAACCGAAGGTCCTTGGTTCCATTTCCGGTCCAGGCCGAATTTTTATCATAGCAATTTCATCATATTTTCACCTGTCTCGTTTGAATATTAAAAAAAAGTAATATTTTTGCTGTTAATTTTGACTCCGCATTATGGACCATATCTATTTAGGCAGGGCGCAGCATCAAACACCAAATAAATTATATCAAAGAGCTCACTTCAATCCAATTCTGGCCGTTATTTATTACCGTAACTATCCAGTTCTCTGCGAAGGGATTGATAAGGGGCTAGCTGAGTAACGACTACATGTATGGCCCTGGAATATAGACTTGCGAAAATCGGAATTCTTTTCTTCAGATCATGCAGCGGCCAATCACAACGGTATTCACGTTCACTCTGAGTTAACAATACCAATGTAGCCACATCTTTCTATCGGGTAACTATCCGGCGGATAAAATGTGATTGATAAAGCGTACATAAGATTTATCCGCCGGGTAGCAATATCTGGCGGATAGTTACCGGGAAGTTTACCCGGAGATGGATAAACCGGCCCTTAATATTTTAGGCTGTTACTCTTGCTTCCGTAGGATGTGCACTTATTCAGAGAATATGCCCTTACATTTATGACCTGTTAAGGCTCACCGTACCACAATAACAACAGTACGCTAACTCCAAACAGTATTTCACTTATATCATATCGATCCTGTGGCATCATTAAGTCTTGTAAATTCATGAAAACACCTCAAGTTCATCCTTTGCCAGCTATATTGGCCAATTTGGCCAATATATTAATTGTAGGCCGCTCCTTGAATATGCCGCGAGCATTTGGAATCCTGATTATAAGGATATGACCAAAAAAATTAGTAAAATGCAAAAAAAAGCTGCACGCTTTGCTGAAAACTGCTACAAGCGAACATATAGTGTTTCACAAATTTTAGAGGGATTAAAGTGGGAGCCCCTAGAGACTCGGGGGCAGCACGCTAGGGTTAGCTTGCTTGAGTAATACAGAACTGGAGTTTTTCAGCGACTATTATCTTGACGCCTCACTACATCTCTAGGTCTGACAGAAGCGATAAAATAAGAAAGATACATTGCTGAATATATAGGTAGCTCGTTCTTTCCACGCACAATAATAGACCACAGTAAAAATTGTGCTCCACTAAATATACTTTCATAATACATGTCACCATTTTATCTCCCAAAACCTTATCCCTCACATCTTTACACGGATGGTGTCCTGACATCACCTGCCACACGCTCAAGAGCAGGCTCACAGGGTAGCACGCACTGAGAATTGGCAAATGGTATAGGGATTTTTACGCTGAATTTCTTAAGATTCTCTGTGAGAAATAGATTACCTCCTGTCATTTTATACCCATTTCAGGCTCCCACTCCAACCTAACTGATGTTGCATAACGACTCATCTCTCTTCCCTACCCGCGTACCCATGCATATCATACCCTCGTACACATACGTATCAAACCCGGCTCCAGATCATACCCCATGCCCACTTAATACAGCGGAAATTATGCCTAGACTAAGGTGCGCGGAGGCGCGCGCTTATGGGAGCCCCAATGTTAAACGAAGAGTTGCGTGCGCGACCTCTAAATATAATCCAGTTTCATACATTTTTTGTGCACCTCATTTTCTCATGAAATGTCACCACCTGAGACCCTAAAGGCCTGTACACACGAAGAGATTTCTGTTGCCGGGCATTGCTTACGATACTGTCGGCGACAGATGTCACCGTGTGTACGCCCATATCGCAAGACATCTGGTGGCATGCAAGGCAATCGCAAGCAAGTTGCCAGCGATAGAGCGTGTACCATTTTCCCTGCCATATCGCTACCTGCATCCATAGCAACCACCACTTGAAAAAGTAAACAGCCGCAAGAGAAAGCAAAATACCAGCGATTTTCATCCACCTGAACAAATTATTTACAGCCAGAGAGTGAGTATATGTCTAAATATGCTTTGTAATTTATCTAAATATACTTATAATTTGGCGGATTCTCTTGAAAGAGTAACCAATATCGAAACCGGTTCTGAAAGTGCAACTATAAACAGCGAGCAGTCGTGTCGGTTCTCTAGAACTAGAAGTGTGTGATTTTGTTTAGAAAACTTTTAGCTACGGTATTGGGTTTATGACATTGGTGAAGTATATTTAGAAAGGAGCAGAGTAGTAGATTTTGGGCATGATTTTCTGGTTTTGATGAATTATTTAAATATACTCTCAGTGAATCATGTGTGATTTAATTTCATTTTCGAACGTATACTTAAGTTCAATTGTTTCAACACCGTCTCGTGGCACCGTGTGTACACAGAAGCGAAAGATATTGCTACCATAAATGTCGCCGTCCAATCATACCGGATCTGGCGCCAGAATATTCGCCACAGACCACACAGTCTAAGGCGCCGTATGTACAGGCCTTAAGACTTATTACTTTCAGACATCGATGAAAAATGGGACACTTTTGGAAAGCTGTTAAGAAGGCGTTCATGGGAAAAAGGCAACTGCAGTGCTCAAAGGAAATAGGACTACAAACAGTATCTGGACACATTCGTGAGGAGCGCAGCACTCTACGGATTGGAAGCATGGACCATTGGAAAAAACTGACCAGGAAAGAATAGAGGCCTTCGAATAGAATAGAAACCTGGTGCTGGAGGAGAATGCTGAAGATAAAATAAACGGACACAATAAGAAATGATAAAGAGTAGAGAAGATTAGAAGAGGAAAGGACCATATGGAACGACATACTGAAAGGAAGAACATGATAAATTGGACACACCCTGAGACACAATGGATTTGCGAAGAACATAATTGAAGGGAACATAGAGGGAAACTTACCCAGAGGAACACCCAGTAACAAGCTCATGGACAAAATTAAGTACATAGGAAGATATATCAGGAGGTAAGGGAACTAGCATTAGATAGTAAAGAATGGAGGGCTGCAGTCGACCAATCTAAGGATTGAACTACCAATGATGAAACTGAATGAGTATGTGGGCATAATTGAATGACGCAAAGAATATTACAAGAAACGTGATATTCACGAAAGGCTATGAGAACTTTACTAGCAATAAAATATTCAGTCATTCAAGAACATAATTTAGGGCAAAATAGAATAGAGGAAAAATCACCCAGAGGAAGACCAAGGAATACGTTCATGGACCAAATAAAGAGAAAAGTACACAGGAAGAGATACCAGGAGGTAAGGGAACTAGCATTAGGTAGGGAAAAGTAGACGGCTGCAGTCAACCAATCGTTGGATTTAACGACCAATGATTAAGGCTCCTACTCCATCCTAACTCATGCTGCATGACGCCTCATCTCTTCCCTACCCGCGTACTTACATATCTCACCCAGGTGCGTATAAATATCGTAACCGGCCCCAAATCATACCCCATGCCCTCTTAATATTTCCTCCCTGCTTCATACCTCACAATGCAAAGCTCCAACGCCTATAAAATACATGCGTTAGGTTTATTTTCAACATAAATGAATATGATCATATTTCCCCTTATTTTACCCGTCTTGCATGGTTGAAGGCAAAAACCAAGAGAAAATACTTGCTTGGTACATTCCTGTATTGTCTTTTCAAAAATGAACAACCCAGTTATCGGAAGCAATTTTCTTGCTGTTAGAAATTATAAGTCAAACATATCGACTAGAATGGCTCCTGATTTTCTTATCACCCCCCACCATAGAACGACCACATACCAAAAATCTTTTTCTGTTGTCGGAGCACGATTATAGAACAGTGTTCCAAAGGATGTAAAGGATTCTGTCTCTTTGCCTGTATTTAAGCAAGGATTTTTTCGTTATATACAAGCCCTTGAAAGAGTATAACTTCTGTTGTTTTTTTTTCTTTTCTGTTCTCTTATTATTTTTATTACAAAAAATATCCGCCCATGCCTATAAATGTTTGTTATTTTGGTGAAATATGAGCCCTATGTATTGTATAAACCCTGTATGTTCTTAATGGACAATCATAAAGTCCAAGAGCAATACATCACATTATTATTATCACCTCTTCGTGCTCCATGCCCACTCACCCCGTGCCTTCACTAACTCACCCTCGGCTTCATACCCCCTCCATCTCTTCCTCATCGCTTTACCCCTACCTCCTCCTTCCACCCCCGACGTTTGCTCCATTGAACATCTTCCACTCCGCAGCCGCTCTCCCTCTCCGCGTGTAATCCTCTCGTGAAATATTCACGCCGCTGTCTTGCGCGAGCAGTTGGGGCCAAAGTGCACGCAAGGCATTCTCGCGAGAGCGGTGGGAACGGGGAAGACAGGAGGGGTGAGAGGGGGATAAGGATCGGGAGGGGGGGAATCAAGTGCGTCAAACAGCAGCCTCCCCCCCCTGCTACTTAAAACTCAGCCTTCATGCCCCCTCCTAACTTAACTTCCCCTTCCAAACTGCTTCACACTGCCTCCCCACCTCCCGATTAAGCCCTCAACATTTCGGTTAAGACGCCAGGAAGCGAACCCTTGGCGAGAGACACGGAAGGGTTTGAACACACCCCCTCTCCATGTCCCCCAATCTCATTTCACCCCTCCCCCACCAGTCGGGCACACGAGGAACTAACGTGGAAAGTGTGGCCAGACCTGATCTCATTTCTGTCGGATTTCTCCTCGTGGAGCTCGAATACTTGCAGCTCGCTTCGAGGCGATTTTTCAGTGAAAAAAATCGAATGGTTGTTGCATCCTAGTGATGAACTTGAGCTTTTAATGGAGAAGTTCTTGTGAAGGTAAACTTTTACTGTGCCACCTAATAAATAATGCACTCGACCCCAGTTTCAACTCTATAGAGTTATTATCTGATGGCAATGGCGTGATAACATTTAACAATGAGCTCTTTTCGATATTTAATACATTTTATGATGTTATTGTAGATGAACACTCGTGTTTAATTGGGAAGGCGTTCTGAGATAAATTATTAGCAGCTTAAATAATAATCTTTGATAAGCTAAGGAATATGGACATTGAACCTCAAAATTTCTGATCTCAGTCTAAATCTCGGCCAAAGTATCATATGCTGCTAGTGCTCTTATGCATTGCAAACATCGCTGGTGATAATATAAGCAAATCAATAAGTTCATTGTATCGCCTTTTCGTAACCAATGGAGTGATTCTGCTAGAAAATTACTTAAAAACTCAAAACGATTCACGTTCTTTCTTTCATAGACGGCAAAGTTTGTAAATTAGGGAAAGTTTACAAGAATTTCATTCATAAATAGTATCCCGGTCCTTGGAATTGATTCGTATTGAGAATATAATTGTTTGCAAGGACGTTTTATTTATTTTTTGAGAAATCGTAGTCAATCTAGAGTAATTTTTAGGACGTTCATTGGTCCGAGAAATCAGTTTGATAATCATTCATTTGTCGGTCAATCCTGTGATGGGTTGACTAGGTACAGCCCTCCACCCTTTCATTTCTAATGCTAGCTTCCTTGCATCCTGGCATCTCATTCTATGTACTCATCTCTTTATATTGTGCATGAACTTATTCATGGGTCTTCCTCTGGGGACTTTTCCCACAATTTTACCTTAAACGGTATTCTTCACAAACCCATTGTGTCGCAGGCTGTGTCCAATCCATCTGGTTCTTCTTTTCTGATTGGTGTTCCTCATGGTCCTCTTTTCGTACGCTCGTCTGTAAACTTCATAATTTCTTATTTCGTCCGTCCATTGTATCTTCAGCACCCTTCTTTAGCACCAGGTTTGGAAGGCTTTTTATTTTTGTCTAGTCATTTTTTCCAATAGTCCGTCTTCCGATCCACAGAATGCTACGCTCCACACAAATATTTTCACAGATTTGATAATAATTCTATCAACCCTAAAGAAATTAAAATATTCACTTTGAGATTCAACTTCCTCAAGTAAGATATTTACTGATTTTTGACAACGATTGCCTTCCAATCAATTCATGAAGAGCAGTGCCAATAGTTTTAACGCGCACCTGTGTATTTTAACGAACCCCTTGAAATGCCTATCCTATTTACACGGATTGTCTCTGAAATGTTAGGATTCGATTGAAAATGAATGAATGCGTTATATGAAATCTTTTTTCTACTACGCTACGCTACTAAGCTACGAGCAAATAAACTAATAGATGTTCTGAGTAACTGAGGTATACGTCTCTCAGAATAAGGCGTTTATGTTTAAAAAAAAAGCTGTTGTACGAAGACAGTAAGGAAAGCATTCTCAGAAAAATATTTTGAAGAAAATTTATGCGTATATCTGAGAAACATGGTAAATTTTCGTAGAAAATTATTTCCCGTCGTATGTTTTAGGATAGAGCGATGGGCGAATGATTAGTGACTCCGAATCAAAGTATTATTGAAGCGTTCATTTTCATACCTAGCAAGAAATCCAGTATATAAAGACGAGCGAGACAAATAAAGCAGTTCAGTTAACCTGATGAAGCTGGCAGGAGGACCAGCGAAATATTGTTGTTTAAAAAAACATACATCGCGGAATGAATCCCGTAAGAAGTAACAGTCAACACTGCATCCGCGGAAGCCTACGAGCTAAGAAGTCCAGTGTTTATTTTCAGAGCGAACAGATTTTATGGGCTACGAGGAAAAATTATTGAAGAGACTGCCTTCATAATCCCAAGTAATTAAGGTAATGCCTCGAGTCATAGCTCTCTGTCTTTCATTATTCGTATCAATTCTCTAGTTTGGCATCTCTTAACTTCTCCAATCCTTGAGATTTGGTGTTCCGGGACGTAAATGTGAGAGAAAATTGCACAGACTTAAAACATTTTTTAGTCAACTTATGGAAAATAAGGAAAAATTGAAGTTTGTTCGTCTGTTTACCCAAATTACTCCTGATTGATAAAAGCATTGTAATGGTTGCTTTGAGAATTGAATTTTGTGAATTACAGAGAATTTTACGAACTAATTATTTAAATTTCATGCTACTACTCAATTAACGTTTTCTAACCCCAGTATTTGAAAACGTCTATCAGAGCTTGGTGAATTTTTTTTTCAAAGTTGGACGGTGAAATATACCTATTACACATGATATTTCTCAGGCAGGAAAAGTATTTTTCTGGTCAGCTTTTCCAATGGTCCATGCTTCCGATCCATAGTGTGCCACGCTACACACGAATGTTTTCATAACTATAATCAGTTGCAAGGAAATGTCAGATATTTTTGTGCGAATTTGGAAGCGTATATAAAGCACCCATTTCTTGAAACAATAAATTGAACATCGGTCTTATTCTGATCCCAGTGGTTTAAGGTTGGATGGTGTAAAAAATAATCCTTTTAGGCAATTTTCACTATCACCATATAATCTATAAGAAATTAACTCTTGGATGTGAGTGTTATTGGTTACATTTAATCTACTGATGTATTCGGTAGATTTTCTCAGCACTCAGGGCGGTTATTTGTAGCATTAAGTTATCATTCCATACATATTTTAGCTAAAGGTATGATATGATGCTGGCTTCAGGGTTTATTTTTTGCCATTAATTTATTCTATTTTGAAATAAATACACTCTCGAGTTGTCAATTTTGTAGATCGATATTTTTGTGTGTGTCGTATTTTTATTACAAATCAGATATCTCCATAATCCATTCTTTTTTATAGCATTGGAGGAAAACCGCGAAAACCGCAATTGATTAATTTACATTAAAGTTCTACGGTTAACATGTCCAAATTTTCAAATATAGAATCCACATAATTTTCCAGTTAATTTTTTCTTTTTTATTCGTCCAGTCTTTCATATCTGAGCAATGTGCATCAGGTAAAAGTTGTTATTTCTCTGATGCATTAGAACGTATGTTATTACGTATGTTTAGCTTGTAAAAGTAGTATAATATTCTTCATCGAAGGGCGTGCGAGGATTAGTGAGCTCATTTTTTATGAAGTATTTAGGCATAGTAAGATATACTACTATTTATTTTTGCATTTAATCTAACCTAAATATTATAAAGTTGATCTTTGCCCATTGGGAAAAAAATATGCGCTTGAGTTGAATGAAAATCACCTCCTTTGATGAAGAATAAATTATTATGGGACATTGAATACCATTTTTTAAAGTTTTTTTTTAATAATTAGAAGAGAGTTTAAAAAAGCAAAAATATTTTTTTTTATCTATAAAATATATGGAAGTAGGAAATCGATATTTTGAAAACAAGCAACAAATCAATAAATAGCTCGAATCATCAATACTTTTTTTGCATATGAATGTCCTTTTAAAAACTGTAGAACGTGAGCTTGCTTGATGATCCGAATGGAAGGAATATATTCGCTTTCGCATCGTTCCTGCGTTCAAGTTTCCGCTTTGTGCCTTTGGATGATTTTTTCTACGAACGTTATGACTGCGGAAGGAGTAGCTCAGCGCTCCGATGAGCATTTAAGTCATGATATTTTTTTTTAATTGGCTTAGATGCTATGACTCCCCTCACTGGTCTCAACATTACGCACCCATGTGCAATATGTGCGACTTTTTTTATGATTTTTTAAATTGAATGGAGTTATCGGTTTCGCAGTGTTTTGATACTGGCTTGAATACTCATTAAGACATGTCTTGATGTAGTTGAATTTACTTTAATCTATTCTTGGGCAATTTTGTCTTTATATGTAATGCAGAAATCTAGTTTAACTTGCGTAGGTGCACTATCGGTCTGGTGGACAAATAATTTAGAGGGAAATAAAGTTGTACATCATCCACTCCTATTATTTTACGTATATTTATATACATTACACTATCGTATATCTGCATACGCTAGGTCTTTCCATGTCACTTCTTGCAAAGTGTGGAATCATATGTCAGAAGACGTGAAAAATTCTGAAAATGCAAACAAATTTGAAAAGACAAATCATGAAATATCATTTCAATTGTACCAAATATCGTAAGTGAACTAAATATTGTGCTTCACTGAGCAAAATGTTTTGTATATTTAATTGTTTTATAATTTTGCCGTTTTGTTAAATATTTTGTCGGATTCTGTATCTCGTCCATCTTGCTATTGTGATATTTGTTTGACGTTAAAAATATGTGTAGTCAATTATATTTCTAAGAGACCTACTTTCCCCGGAATAGTGAATTTAATTTTCTATTATTTTATGTTATTTTTTATTTGCGAAAAGAACTGAACTATTAATTAAGAAACGTGTAGATTGAGTACATTTATGTGGACACGATCCTTGAAATGTTCTTATCCATTGTACTTTGTGATTTTCATGTAATTACGAAGATAAGGAAGGGATGATAATAAAGTTTAAGTAGGCAATTGGCATTCTGTGACCAGTAGTTGCGCGTAATTGAAACGGGCAACGAGGCGCAAACATATATTTAGTCGCTAGGGGGTATTAATGTGACTTCGTTTCTCAATGTTTTACATCGAATACCCTGGTAATCGCAATTTTAGTGATAGAGTTTAATTTAAATTATCAAAATATAAATTTTGCAGCATGCTATTATTAACAAAGTTTACTTTTTCTTGCAAGGTTCATGGGTGTTAGCGAATTGATAGATTCGCGGCGTTGAATTGTTACACCATTTACGAATCTGAATATTAAAGGGAATACAGCAAGGTGATTTGCTCATATTTGATACACACATGATCTTGCTTGTAATTTTAATTAGGCCAGCTGGTTCTATGTAAATTCGGCTGTTTATTATTGTTATTCTGTATTTCTGATACTTTTATTGCGGTAATTATTCATGCAATGAAAATATCTAAATTTCCCGATTATCTTTGTTATTGCATTCTGACGTTTTTGTTGCATTATTCATATTATTAAATTAAATTGACAGTTAGACGTCCTGAAACTTACGGGGCTCATGTTAAATACTGCTATTTTTGTATTTATTTTGCATTTACTTACTTGTCTAAATGAAATTCATCCATTCATTCATTTTAAGTCATTCCAAACTTGCGCTTATTTCACTTATGCAAGATAACTATAGTCGTGTGCAACATTTCGACTGTGTTTATTTCACGAGGAGCTTTAATGGCATCGCTGTTATACTTATTTTTTCACTTCCAATCTAATTTACGTTTGAGATTAAAGGAAACTACACTATATGCCCATGTGTTTTCGCAATTCCAATAGATCTCTGTCGCCACAATTCCTTCAGCCCCGTTCAGGGCGGGCAGAGACAATAATTGGATTCCTTAGCTTGCGGCCATGGGGCCAAGAAACATTTTTCACTTGGATTTAAAACTCGTTCGCGCCGCGTCGGGGGATGTGATCGAAAAAACTTGGCTTGCTTTTATTGGAGTCTGCTCAAACTATCCCAAAAATACGTGAGCCTTTAAGGGGCCCATAGGAAAAGTTAGGTGCTCGCTGAAGGTAATTTAAGAAGTTGGAACGTGGAGAAACGAATCCTTGAGCAGGAATTTTATTTTCCTCTAGTGGTGCCGAATGAACATGGCATTGGAATATTGGAATGGGCGACCGTTTGTATTCGATGTCCGTGAAGAAGTTATAGAGAACGAGATACTCTCTCGTGAGCTTTATCTGCTTATTTCATGGCAATATTTCTCGCATCAAAGCTTTCGGCTTTGGTGCTGGTTGGCCGCCAACGAGTATGCGTTTACTCGTAATGAATCAAGTGAAATAATTTGCAGCGAAGTGGCTCACGCGCTGTTGGCGTATAAACATTGAGCGTGATAATATCTTCGGGTCAAGAATAAATGGATTTCTATTTGCTTCACTTATTAGTAGACGTAGCTATCATTTCCGTAGTGTAAGTCAAATTTCAATTTAATCATTCATTTCCACCCAATTTCGACTCCGTGTTGGTTACAAGTGAAGCGCTACTTTTCACCGTGCCAATTTTGTGTAGAAATTGCTGTAATTGGAATCCGTATTGTTTTCTAGAAATATCGATATTCTGACATTAGTGTGACTGTATGCCATTTATACAAGGTGTGTTCAAAAAGTAAGGCGACTTTAAATTTTTATGAAAAAATATTTATTTATTCTTCAATATTCAAGTTGTCCCCTTCAAAGTAATCCCCCCCAGATATAATACACTTGTGCCAACGCTTTTTCCAATCCTCGAAGCAATTCTGATAAGCACTTTTTGGTATAGCCTTGAGCTCTTCCAGAGATGCAGTCTTTATCTCCTCAATCGTTGCAAATCTCCGTCCTTTCATAGGTCTCTTCAGTTTTGGGAACAGGAAAAAGTCGCAGGGGGCCAAATCCGGTGAATATGGTGGCTGAGGCATGATTTTGGTGTTGTTTTTGGCCAAAAAATCTCTCACAAGCAACGATGAGTGAGCAGGTGCATTATCGTGATGCAAAAGCCATGAATTGTTTTTCCACAATTCCGGACGTGTTTTTCGTATTGATCCTCGCAAACGGCACATAACTTCAAGGTAATACTCCTTATTGACCGTACGACCTTGTGGTAAGAACTCCTGATGCAATACGCTACGGTAATCGAAGAAAACAGTGAGCAAAACCTTGACATTTGATCGAACTTGGCGTGCTTTTTTCGATCTTGGTTCTCCTGGGTACTTCCATTGGGACGATTGGGCTTTGGTTTCGACGTCATAACCATATATCCATGATTTCTCACCAGTTATGACCCTTTTGAGCAAATCAGGATCATCATTGACGTCATTCAACAGCTCCTGAGCGATGCTCATGCGACGGTTCTTCTGGTCAAAATTAAGCAGTTTGGGAACGAACTTCGCTGACACACGTCTCATGCCCAAGACATCCGAAAAAATTGCATAACACGAGCCAACTGATATGCCAACATCCTCAGCAACTTCTCTAATAGTTATTCGACGATTTTTCATAACAATATTTTTTACTGCTTCAACGTTCTCATCTGTTGTTGACATCCTGGGGCGTCCAGAGCGAGGTTCGTCATTGGCATCTTCTCGGGCATCTTGGAAGAGCTTGTACCTCTTATAAACATTTTTTTACTCAGAGCAGACTCACCGTATGCCACTGTCAACATTTTAAGTGTTTTGGAGCACTTAATTCCATTTTTTACACAAAATGTTATGCAAATGTTTTGATCCATTATTTTTATAGCAGAAAATCGCCGAGCACACCAAAACACGTCGAACATTTGTATCTGTCATTGACAAACTAAATATGTTATATTGTTGAAACTGTAAACAAATGTTTGGGACATGTGTACCAACATAACAAAATAAAAAAAGTCGAAAATAAAATGTATGTTTCCCGCGAAATTTGAAAAGACACTTTACTTTTTGAACACACCTCGTATGTGCATTTTACTTCCATCTGTTCACTGTGAATGCACCTGGATATAAAAATACGAAACATAAAACCACTGTTATAATTTTTTGGCCATATTATATTTTTGCTCCAAATTTCCAATATTGGATTTTTTTTGCTTGCCGGCCGATTCTGTTGGCCCGTATGTCCCCGGAATCCCGATTGGCATAATGTGGTGAAACACCCACCCAGGCGGGACTCGAACCCGCGACCCTCGGTTTAGCAGGCTAATACTTTACCCTGTGTACCACCACCATGTGGCGGTGTAAAGTCCTCGCCTGGGTGGACCATTTGATAAAATTTGCTACACAAAGCACACAAAATTTGCTTTGTGTTGCAAATACAAAAGAATGTACTATTTATGGAAGGCACATTTAGTTTTGAAAGGTGTGGTTGCAAAGAAAAATTAACTCATTTGCAGCCCCTTTTTTTGTTCCTTCTGCGTTTTAACTATTACAGTTTTCTTATCATGTTTAATAATATTAGGTTTATGATCAGAGTTTTAAATTTTAACAACGAGTTGTAGTAATGCTGTAAACTTCCGCAGAAACTGCTTTTTTTCCCTTTTTAAGCGTAAAAACTTGGATGGCTAAGAATATGTATACCAGAGTTTTTTTACCCAGTTGAGACTGTAGAATGTCGCCGATAAAAGAAGTTGGCGCGGTATAATATTTTGCTTTCCGAGAATTAATCGATTGACTACATTACTAGAAACTGGAGGCTTGAACTCTACCCACGTACTTAAAATTGATTATTCATCGGACAGAAATGTAAATGGAAAATAATTTTATATTTACCTTCATGAAATGTTTTTGAATTATATAAAAATGTAGTTTTTTTATGTTTGGCATCATTTGCCAGTCTTATTTGAATAGAATATTATTTTTATAATCACTGATACATGTTTTGACCAATATAATATAGATAGATACAATATAATATATATATAGATATGATATATAGTAATAAGATACTTGAATGTTTGGTCATGTATGTAATTAACTTACTGCCAACGTTTTGTAAAATATATTAGTTTCCTCAAGGCTTTGCAACACAAAACAAAGAGACACATAGCCAAGTGATTATGCAAATCAGTAAAATCAGTATACAATCAGTAAAAAAGTTGAGGAATCGAAAATTTACAAACCATTGAGCTTAATATTGAACGGTAAAAAAGTAAATAACAACTCCAAACATTAAAGAAATATGAAAGCAACCAACAATCAAATTAACATTCACAGGTTACGCAAAAAATATAAGCTAATAAAAAATAGAGACACCATTAATGATTCACAACTTTTTGTATTTTGAAACAAAAAACACAGATGTAAAACAAATATAATCAATACTAATGTTAACTTTGAGTTTATATTTATTTTATGTTTTGAAAGGTGTGGGCTATTAAATTTATCTCTAATTATTTATTTATTAATATTTTTTGCAACATTTGTAAATGGTCTATGTTAATTTAATTGTTGGTTGTTTACGTATTTATTTACTGTTTGGATTTTTTTGCTCTTGTTCAATATTAAGCTCAGTGATTGGTAAATTTTCGATACTTCAACTTTTGTACTAATGTTTGTACACCTGGTTGTATGTCCATTTTCTTTGTGTTGCAAAGCCCTGATTATTTCAATAGATTTGGCGAAACGTTGGCTGTGAGTTGAATGCATTAATGACCCAATACTCAAGAATCTTATTATTATGTATTATTTTTATATACCATGCCCATAGTGAGGTTAATATTTGGTTTTCATTTCTACTTGGAAAATACTTTCCAATGCAAATTTGCTCTTTTTTGCGCTCAGGTAACGTCGCTAATAAAATTTACTGTTTATGGAAGGCACATTTAAGTTTTTTACGGCGTCGGCAAAATGAATTTATGCTACTTTTATCTCCGTTTCTTCTTTCAGGAAAACATCTCACCCTCTGCGTGGTCGGCCCGCATGGGACTTGGGCGGCAGTTCTATACATCTCGCCCGTCCGACTCCCACCACCACGGCCCCCAGGCCGCCTATCGGAATATTTATTCCTAGTCCATGCGGTGCACACACTACCACTCCCTCTCACCCCCTCTCCACCGGTTTAACCCTCTGGGCCCGTTTCTGAACTCTCCCTAAAACCCTGAGCCCCTCAACACAGAACCCATCCCAAAGCGCGTCCCCCACACTCCGCTCCCCCTATATTGATTTGACCCTCCCTACCTCCCGACGGCGTCGCGGAACTGGCGGCGCCAAGCGGCGCCCCCACGAAAACTCCTTCCCCTGGCGCCCCTTGAGAACTTAACCCCTCCCCTTCGGAAATTCTCCCCCTACACTTACCCCTCCAGAGCCACGTTCCGTTTCTCCGTCCCCACAAGCGCCGCGGGTGTCAGGACGTGCGGTCGTGTTTGTAGCGGGAGCGGGAATACCTATCGGAGAAGCACCCAGCGCGACAGGAGGTTCTCCTCGTGTCTCCCCCACTTCCTTGGAGTTTTCCCCCACACTTCGCCCGCGATCCGCGTGGTTGGCGGGTCCCTTTTCCCACTTAAGGGTTCTGTGGAGAGCGGACTCGAGTCCGTATTCCATCGCGCGCAGTGTTCCCTCCTTCCGGCGTGTTGTGCAGTTGCGGTGGGAAGTGCGAGTCGGGAAAAAAAGCCATCGGCGGCATGGGGCTCGCGACTGTATTGGCGGCGACGTCGGCTCTGCTCTTGGCTGGACCGGCAACCGCCGACACAAGACCGGTGAGTTGTTTGCATTGTTGTCAAAGTGTCCCCTCAACTCGCTCCGGCTATGTTTATTTTCCCTCACAGCGCACCCTTTTATCCCGCATCCTTCTCCCCCCCCCCTGCCGAGAAGAGAATCCCGGCCTGGGTTCTTCCTTTTTCTTTTTTGGACGCGACACGGTACTCCTGGCGAGCCAAGAAAATAATAAACAAACAACCGAAGTGCTAGGCGTGTGGACATAGGGATGGATTTTTATCTCGGCAGGATTCTTTTCATTCTTTTATCGACACCGCGGATGTGTCGTACACGTTATGGTTTGGATGTGCCAGCGAGGTTGTCTGTTTATCCCCCATTTTTTTTTTTGCTCTCCTTGTTTTGGGTGCTTTTCGTTTGTCAGCGGTGATGTCCCGCGGGGCCTTCGGCCATTCTTTTGGACAGTGTGTGGGTGATTGGCACGGGTTTTATCGTCACTTTATATCTCCGGGTTTTTGCTTACTGCAGCGATCCCTTCCCCCCTCCTCCCCCCCCGGTAAATTCACCATTCATCTGCATCGTGTCCCGCGCGATTCCGTGTGGATACCTATTGTTTTCGGCCGGCCGATTCTTTTTTATTAGCCCGGAAAAATGTTTACGAGCTTATTGTTAGCCAGAAAATAGTAGCGTTTTCATTTGGGGTTTCGTTTATTTTAAACTGGATACCAGGAAGATGTTTAATGTTCTTTCTCTCTGTAGAATAATTTTATGATATAGCCTTTTTTTACTGTCATGCTTCTGCGGGTATATCCGGCTTTGTTCCCGGAGAACAGGCAAACTGGAAATTTGGGGCAAGGTGCAGATTATTTTACTTTTGTTGCCCTCTCTTGCGGTGGAGAATTTTGGATAAAAATTCCGCCCCAGGTCAGAGTGTGATAGTTGGAGTCGCGGAGCAGTTCACGGAAGACCGTTTTGTTTCCTTCCAGCGAAAACTTAAAGCGCGGAGGAATGTAAATTTATCGCGCAATGTTTGCCGATTTGTCTTTTTTTTCACTCCCCATTCTTCGAGGGAAAAATTACTCCCATTGTTCGAAAAAAATTAAAAATTCTAATTTCAAAACACCCAATTCTACTACTTTTTTTACGTCTCTCTCTCTCTCTACAAGTTTATACGTCTCCCAGGCATGTTTGTGCGTTGTTTCTGTTGTTCTCGACTCTCGTGCGCCCCCGAGGAAGGACCTTGTTGCTCTTGGTGGGTCGGCAAAAGTTTCCCGTGGACCGCTTCCAATCTCGCGAGATCCTGCGGCGTCGTCCCACTAGTCGCCAGCCATTCAAAACCACTGCCGTCCGCAGCGTCGGCCCTGTCGGGCTGCGGAGAGGTTTCTCCTTCGCTGTCCATTCAGCCCTTGGTGATCGGTTTGCGCGGGAAAAAACTCACGCGCGCTTACTGCTATTCTTTCCCACAGTTTTCGTGTGTTTACATGCTGGGATTGGTGGCAATTCGGCTTTACGTTCTTCAATGGCTTAGGTCATTTCACACCTACGGCATACCTTTTATTCAGGCAGGAATAACAGCCCGTTGGGGAACTTGAGGTAGTTTTTAAGCG
This sequence comes from Ceriagrion tenellum, assembly GCA_963169105.1. Lineage (NCBI taxonomy): Eukaryota > Metazoa > Arthropoda > Insecta > Odonata > Coenagrionidae > Ceriagrion > Ceriagrion tenellum. The sequence continues at coordinate 43,817,296 of OY720643.1, read as the reverse complement.
AAATATCATTTCAGCTATAAATCTATGAATTTGGTCTCATTATAAAGAATAATATCTCAACCTTCCAATGACACAAAAAATTTAATCCCTTACCGCAATATTTTCCGAGATATTTTCCGAACAATCCCAGCGCTTTTACATGGGAAATGGTACGTGTATGCACTCCAGAGAGAGCTTATTTAAAAAAATGAGGAATTTCTAACACTTAGATGTCGTTGGAAAACTAACAGCGTGTAGTTAGTATGTTTTATAAACTATATTTGAAAATAAATCATATTGTCACCGCAGTAAATTCTTCGGGATCACAAAAAAACCTTTCGTTTTGAAGGAGTTTCAAGAGTACCGCGCGAAAAAAATGAGTCAATTTAAAGGCCTATGTGGATATTTTCATGTGATTACTGACAACTTTGTCGGATAAAGCTATAGCATTACACCATTAATAAAGCAATATTTAATATTTTTTTCCTGCAGCTGGTGAAATTAAAGCGTATAATTCAAATATGGTCTCTATTATGGCTAATGAACTATCTCGCTACAAATCACCTAAAATATCGTCTGTTTAAATCCTCTAGAGACCTTGTGTACTCATAGACGGGCATAAGTTGTGAGTGCATTTAGGTCCTGAAAAAAGTTGCTAGACATAGTTATTGAGAGGGAGTTTTTTCAAATACTTATTGCTATACTACTCTTGAGTCCTGATAGTAATTTTTCATACATTTTAGGCTCCTACTTATGCTTTTTTGTTAATTATATTTTAATTATCCATCAAAAATATGATAAATTAAATATTTTTTTGAAATATGAAACTAGTATGCCCTTCTATAGTCAAACCTCCATATGTCAGGCATGTATGGGACCGGAAAAATTGTCCGCTATTGAGAGGTGTCCGCTATTCAGAGGGGGCTGCTGTCCGGAAAATTACGGTGCAGTTTTACGTGCTGTCACTGCGTCGTTCAATGAAAATATAAGAATTTTAATGCCTTTCGTCAATTTTTTTATTTTCTAAACATTGAAACAATACTCTTTTAGCATTAACATTCGTAATGAAAATCTTGTTACTTGTGGTCCGTGTGATGACTTTTGGCATCTTCATAACCAAATTGAAAACAAATATTGAAACAAAATTAAATACTGAAACAAGACTGTTTTAGCATAAACATTCTTAGTGAAAATCTTATTAATTGTTGTCCGTGTAGTGACTATGGGCATCTTCATTATCCAAACCAAATTTAAAAGCTCTTAAAACCCTATAATTGAGAGAATAAAAGCGTATTTCATATAAAAATACATTTTATTGGAGTTCTTTTTGTATAATTATATACTTTGGTTGTGGAGCTACTCATTTAGTACGTAAAAGTCAAGAAAAAAATGAAAGTTAACCTATATTCTCATTTTAATGGATAAATATGAAAAATTGAAGTGATATTTATTTGAAAAAGTAAGAATTTTGCGTAGCTTACGGGTATGAATAGCATTGGATTTTCTCCTGCATCCCATTATTCAGCATGGATAAATTTTCTACTAGAAAAATAGAAAATGCGCCGTCAAACACCATGTATACATGTCAAAAATAAAACGTGTGACTTCATGCAATTCATACCGCTGCTAAATGAACAAGTCGGTAATCTTTTTCTGTTTTGAGGTATACTTACTCAGTTGTGTCTCGATGTATGAGTCCACCAGCGTAACCAGCTACAGTCCTGTGGCATTTCCTTTGCTTAGAAAAGCTTGCTTTACCTCTTCAATATTCCTCAAATTTTCTTCATTGGTCAAAATTTTCTTATGGACTTCCTGCACACCGTTGGTAATTTCCTCATCTTTGTCAGTACTTTTCTGATGGAGAACCATTTTTGCCTCAGAAATAAGATCGTTTGTCCTGAAAGATTGGTCTTCTGTGCATAAGCACTCATCTATTGTTGCATATTCCTCTTCTACTTCACCCACAAAATTCTTCATTAGCATTTCCAGTTCTTCTTGGTCAGAGTTGCCGCTCTCTATCATAGAATTACTGTCCTCCTCACTGTGATTGAATCCTGTCTTAATGAAGGAATTACGGACAGTTGCTCCCTTAACAATATTCACTATTGAAATAGTCCATAGAATGGCATCGAGAATGGTGATTCTTTTTGATATTTCATTTGCTTCACTTTCATCTTCAATTTTCGATAAAATGTGCCTCAGTACACTTTTTATTTATTGGATTTTGAAGTTTTGTATCACCCCTTGATCCAAAGGCTGACAAAAAGATGTCGTGTTAGGTGGGAAAAAAAACTAATTTCACATTTTTTAACTTTAAGTCCGGATGGGATGAAGCATTGTCGAGGAACAAATAACCTTTCTTTTCTCCCTGCCCATTTTCCGGTAGAACTTTGTAATCCAGTCAGTCATGATGTCACGAGTCATCCAGGCTTTTTTGTTCGCATACTAGTGAACACCAAGATTGTTTACATTTATGTTCTTATAGCATCGTGGTGTGAAGGGTTTTCCAATCACCAGCGGCATTTCAAATTCACCGATCATATTTGCACATAATAAGAGTGTGACTCTTTCTTTGGAAACTTTTCCACCCGAACACTTTTCTTTCTTCGAACACATGATTTTCTCCGGTAATGCACGAAAGAAAACTCCGGTCTCATCACAGTTGAATATGTTTCTTTCACTGTTTTACACAAATCCTCTAGTTTGGACCAACAGTCTTGCACGGTTTTCTCACTCACGGAAGCTGCTTCTCCACGCACACTTTTGAATATAATATGTTGTGGCGTAATCAAAATTTTTCAAGCCAGCCATTCGATCCCTTAAAGTCAGAGACACCCATTTCTTTTGCAGTTTCGATTGCCTTCTCTTGGATTATTGGAACAGTTATTGGAATATTAAATGAACGTTCCGTACAAAACCACTCGTAAGTGAGGCTATCAGTTGCCAGCCCGTCAGTTTTTGGAGACTGTCTCTTTATGTTTTCACCATTGTTCTCTGCCCATTCCTTCAACAGTCTCTCCTTGCTCTAAAGAATCTCACTTACTTGCGTCTTCCCGATGCCAAAGTTCTCTGTAATTGAACGAACACTTCTCTTTGTCTGACGCATGCAAAATGTCAAATTTCTCACGTAAATACAGCCTTTTCCTTTTTCCAGCAATTGTACGGTGCAATGAAATGCAAATACTTTTTGAAGGTTGGTGCCCAAGCAGTTTCGTATTCCTGGATCTTCACTTATCACCACACGAAATTCGAAGGAAACACTGAGGATATAGTGTCGGAAATCTGACTAACCTAGCGGGTCACAGTCATACATACCCCTCCTCTTCCCTTTCATACTCCGACTTTCGCGCTACTTTGGACAAAAGTTCCCCTACTTTGCAAGTACCTGTGCCAGTGCCAGCGCTCATGTTCCCCCTCCTCCTTTCTTCCTTCAATTTCTGGATAGCGCGGAATATCTACATCGTTTTCTATCGTTTGACCCCGGTGTCCGGCGTACTTCTACAGTTATGTGCATTCGGGCTTGTCTCTCTCCCTTACTATCTCACGTACCCTCGCGAGAGCCGCCAGTCTTTCGCGTCCGCTTGCAGGTCTTTTGTATCCAGGTGCCAGGTTGGGCCTCAAGTCACCAAAACAGATGATTCAAAGTCAATTCTGCGGGAATTCCGTATCCCTGCCGGACTGAAGCATTCGCTTGGTAGGCGCCTTAAGCTTTGGAATAGAAGTAGAGAGGTCCCTAATTAGCCTCCTCCATCTCTCTAACTTCCTTATCTACATCACTGTAAAGATCTCATCCTGCTTTGTTGCTCCCGAGCCTCTTCTCACTCCATCTCTTCCCACACAACCATCTCCCCTAGGTAGTCAGCAGAACCGTATGCTATTAATTCCACAACACCCACAGTACGGAATGCGTGGCAATAAAAAAAGGAAGGAGTTTCTCCCAAATTGTTCGGTGTTTTTTCCTGGATAAATTCTTTGTAAGCAATAGACTTTCAAGAAATGGCGTTTTATTTGTTTGGAGGAAGAGAATTTTTCACAGGATAGCTCGTAGTGTGTCCGTTATTGGAGGTGTTTGGGGCAAAAATGTAAATTTTCTGCTGTCCGCGTCCGTTACTAAGAGTGCCCGCTATTTGGAGGTGTTAGCTCCATTAGGTTCAATGTCTGCTGCCGGGACCTAAAAAACTGTCCGCTAATGGGAGGTGTCCGCTATTTGGAGGTGTCCGTTAAGGGAGGTTTGACTGTATAAGTATTCACGGCCTTATTAATAAAATCCTTTTTTCCCAGGAGAATATTTGAGCAGAGCTCAAAGGAGCTTTACCGCGGTTTTTGAGCGAGAAACCGAGTGCTTTCACCGCAGCCGGCTGTTCCCAAACAGTACCATACCTCTGATGAGTGCATTGATGCCCATTCCTAAAAGCAGGATCATATTTTATTAAATCGTTAACTTGATGTCTTGATCAAAGGTTGAACCTATTAGGCAACTTACCAAAGATAACAAAATGACGAAATAAAATGATTTACTGAAGTTATCGACGATAAGACAGTAAAAATAATAAATGAACGTTGGGACTAGTTTTGCGATATGATTCGCACTTGAAAACATTAATAAAATGCGCAGTGGTCGAAATATATGACAAAACACTACAAATATGATGCATTATAATTAAAAATTACGCTAATTGAAATGAGGAATCATGAGTAAATACAGTGGTTGGCAGCATGAAAAATTAATGAAAATTGGCATCAGGCTGATACACGAATTGATCACATTTGATGATGCCTTCATTACTTACTGTGAAAATCTTTAAGGTATAATTTAGAAAAATGTCATAGCTAGAGGATTATAGATTGGTTTAAATTCCTAAGTTATCCAATTTTTCCCGCTGAGCAGTTTTCTGTTGAAGTTGCATTGAAACATAACACTGACTGAATATCGGGTATCTGTCTACATCCTACGGTAGTTTGTCGTCAGTAAATTACGTAGTCATTCGTTGGATTGGATTTTGGTGAGGCCTCCGACAGCTAAGGTCATTTGCACCGTAGGGGACAGGTAGAGGAGGAAGAGTGGATAGAAGCCCGGCGTCGGCATTAGCCTGTTTTGATGAAAGGCGCCAAGGGGACCATGGTTAAACGTCCCATCGGACTGATGGAGTACTGTACTTTAAGTGCCCCCCACAAGACGCTCAAGTAGGGAACGGGGTTCCCCTGAAAAATATCCTTCTCTGCAGGGAATAGTTTATCGTTGAGCGGATTTGTTCAATTTTATTCTATGAATTGTTAAATTCTGTGCTCTCTTCAGCTGAATATTTCACATGAACTGAGACCCATTATTCTCTGATTTACTAAACATTTAATGGGCACCATTGATAGGCATTCCCATCAGTGAGTCGATGTACAATTCAACGTGCACGGTTAAATGTTTTTATTTTTCCATTAATGCGGTCATAGTTCCTTAAGCTTTCACCATCGCATATTAATTTTTGTCATGTGATTTCTTCAAATCAAAGTCCGTCCTCAGTATGTTACACTTTCAACCTTGTGTTGCTAGTGTTTTTTCCCTTCAGTTTGCTGAAGATGGACACCTTGTGGCCGAAATACGCGTATCCGACGCCTCGTCCGTGTTTGTGGGTGTATTTTGACCACGCTCTTTTTTTGAGCAAGGTTCTCCCAGAATTATGGCCCATTTGTGTGTGTGAGTGAGTGATTTTGAGTGTTTGTGACAGTGAATGTGTGAATAACCTGGCATTCTTAGTGGGGTCTCATTAGCCCTTCGAAGGATCCCAGGTTATAACCCCAAGCATCCTTAGCGGGGTCCCATTAGCCCTTGCGAAGGATCCTTTTTTTGAGGGGTGTATATGTGTCTGTGATGGTCACTGGCAAGGAAGTCACTTTGCCGTAAATCATCACGGGAGGTCATTCTGGTTGGTCACTGACGTTTTCGTTTAACCAACGCAGTAAACTTTAATTTCTTTCTGTTTGGCGAGTGGTGCCAATTATTACGGCCATTGGAGATTTATTCTTTATTTGTATTTTGTATTATGTGATTTCTTCACTTTTTTCTGATAATTCTAAATGTAACCCTCATTCTGCGAAACGTTAAGCGTATTTCTGAGTTAAAGGGTTTTTTTGCCAGCTTGAACGCGGGTGTTAACCACTGAATCTGTGGAATGAGGGCCATCGTGTTGTGCCTGATTGAGAGATTTTCCGTATAGGCTCATGACGTGGGCCACTTTGTGGCTCAGGCTCTGTATCCTGCCCCTTTTCTGCCGTTGTTTATTAAACTGCTTAGCTCTAGAGCAGGGGTCTCCAAACTACGGCCCGCGGGTCAGATGCGGCCCGCGAGACCCTCTCATCCGGCCCCCGTGGAGACCTTTTTATCTACGGAAAAAAATGGATATCATACCTCTCAATCTTTGCAAGGTACCTTACCTTTCAATTTTTGGAACAACATACTCGTGTGAACAAACATTTTCAAGAATGAAATACGTGAAAGAGCAATTTGAGAACAGACTTATCTGATAATAATCTCAGGTAATTGTTGATGTTAGGGCCATCAAATCTAAAGTCAGAAATGTCTGCTATTTTGGCATCCAGGAACCAAATTAGCGGTTCCCACTAATTTAGATGTAGTGTATAAATGTATTGTTAAATAATAACTGAATAAAATATTATTCAATGAATAATTAAAAACAGCATCTATGTTTCGATTCTTTTTTATTTGGACCTCGAGTATGTAGTCGGCCCCCAAATTGCTGTTTGATAGTTAATGCGGCCCTCGGGCTGAAAAGTTTGGAGACCCCTGCTCTAGAGGTACGATATTTTGAGAACTGGAGATGCAATCCAAGTTGAAGACGGAAGGGTAAAGACTAGAACGTCAAAGCGTTGCGATTGAGAGAAGTTATTGCATAAACATATCCTAAATTGCATTCCTCAAATGCAAAGATTTGAATTATACCTTTTTTTTGCGTCCTATTTTATCTATTACTAACGCAAGAAGAGCGTTGATTCTTAACGAGTGGGAGAAATATTACTAATAATATAGTAATTTCATATATGCATATGAGAATCTAACTGCGCAATAATGAAATGTTTTTGTTACGAAGATTACTAAGTAGTATTTGATATTTCAAAAGAACCACGGAACTAGCCGCGCAGTTACTTCAACGGAGTCACCCGCTAGTGATCACACAATTGAACTTGACGAGATTCACACAGTTGGTAATTGATAGTTCAGGTGCTTATGCTCATTCGCTGAAAGTGTCTAGTTTCAAAACTGGAAAAATAATGTTTAACAGCTTGATTTGTGCTATTATATTTTCCAAGAAAATTTATATAGCGTACCCCGAAACGCCTGCTCTTTATCTTTCACCACTGTCTGTGTGCTTGAGTTATTCTTTCATTTCGCCTTCTGTGTATGTCATTCTCTCTCTCTGCCGGTGGGTACAAAAGCAGCCCTGGCGCTATCTATTGGCCGCTCTCGTGGGTCATGCCTTGCGGAGTGTTTGTTCCTATAAACCCCCCGCCGATTCCAGTGGATTCTTAGTAGACTGGGTATATTGGTGGTCTGAGCATTGGACGCGAAATCCAAAGGTCCGTGGTTCGATTCCCGGTCCAATCGAATCGGCCATCATTACATATTCACACCGCTGTGTTCGTAAATTTTACGTGTTCCTATCCACTTTCTTTCTACCATTCTGTATAAACATTTACATGTGTATAAGATCGTTTTGTCGTATTTGGGGTCGCATTGGAACAAAAGACAGACGTTTCTACATTTTTATATATTGGTATGGATAACTATTGTATACTTACGCGCAGGTTTTATTCAAATAGTGGGCTCATAACTTAATTAGTTCGTAGGCTGAATACTTAGCTGTTGTTTGGGGACTTAGATCCCATTGAATCGCAAGAAATTGGGCCCTTTGAGTTCTAGGATTGAAATAAGGTTTAATATTTCGAATATCCTCGGACTCGTTTATGTATATCGAGGATCTTGCTGCGAAGGAAAATGGCAATAGGGAATTTAAATTAACATGTGAATTTTTTCGTTGACGATAACTTGTCATTCAGTTTTTCAGTAATTATAATCAATGAGATGACAAATTCATTTCATAAAAGGGGTATTGATATTTTTTTATGAAGCCGCTATTTACTTTAACAAACGTTTCAGTGTTTTCCTGCTTTAGCAGTTGGATAAAATAGTAAATTACTTCTCTTGATGCAGGTCGTTACTTTTATTACATTTGAGTCGTTCTGAAAGATTTGCAATTTTAATATGTCCTTCGTTTTTTTTCCGAGTTTTCGTGCAAATATTGAGTCGAAGTAAATCTCATACCTATCGATTACAAGCCGTCCTTTAATCTTGATGATTGCTCCGCTATTATCCCTTCATTTTCTTGCTGTAAACAGGACCACGGAAGAATTACTTAGCCCAACACCAAGAGAGCTCTGGTTCCCTCTGATAGTCTTCTGTCTGAGCATGAAGGTGTGTAGGGATGCATTAACGCTAATGGATGAACGAAAATACTCTCAACCTAATTGACCTTATTCTGACTTTGGCGGCTACTTCCGCGGTGACTTCACTATTTTGCCTCATTCTGTGGCTCAAAGGATTGACTATCAGTTGTAGTTCTTTGACCCCTCTGAGACTTCCATTTGGTGGTCCCATTTCATTAAAATTTTCTTTACTCGCTGTCCCATTAGCTTCTGTCGCAGATATAAGTTGGTTACAGTCTTAAAATGAAGAGGTACCGTATTTTATCGCATAATCGTGGCCGTCGAATAATCGTCACACCCTACATTTTCATTCAAATAATTGGTTCCCAACTTTTCATCGCATAATCGTCGCATGTTAATTTTATTCGTCGCGACACTTGATGTAAAAGGAAAAATTCGTCTAATTTTGCTCTCTGTCTGACATAAATTTCTACCTTCCATTCACAAATACAGATAAACAGGAAGAAAATAGCGTCGATTTGTCGTCGTAAATTTTAATGCATTGTATTCAATGTAGGCCTACCATTTATGAGATCCTAGCTTTGCAATAATGGCAGTTAAGTACGTAATAAATGACCTCTGTATAACTAATACTGGTGCAATTTTATTTTTTTTTATTTCCGTTCATAATGGTCACACCCTACTTTTTAGCGAAAAAACTGGCATAAAACCTGCGACGATTATGCGGTAAAATACGGTATTTCACATATCTTCAATGGTATGCGAGCTGACTTTGTGGAATTTAGAGTTCATATAAAGATGAAATAAATACACTTTGTATAATCCACATGAAGCTTAAATGGTATGAGCTCGACCAGTTTCAACACTTTTATGTCATTCTCAAGGGGCTATACAATTCGTTTTTTTTTGTGAGCACGCATTTATATTTCATGTCGGAAGTGGAGGGATTGGGCTTGAGAAACGTATGACTTGAAGGCTAAGGGTGAATTCTCTAGCTGGAAGTGGACGTCACCAAATATTTTCTGGAAGGTTGGGGGACAGGAACTTGGTGGAGGGGAGAATGATGTAATGGTACCAAGTCATTTAACAAATTAAAGTTTTGTGTTCATTACAGAAAGTGTATTTATTTATCTATCTCGATATGAGGTATTTCATGTTTTAATTCAACTCCAAGAAGCAAGCTATAGCCTATCGTTTACTCTAAGTGAAGAGTATGTTTGCAATTTAGTTCATTTTGTTGTTCTTATCTTTCTAGAGTATTAGCATATTTCCAATGTATTTGTATACATAAAACTGTATTATTTGAAAAATATGGGTGTGACAATGACTTAATAGAGTCCTATTATTTTAGAGAATTTTTTGAAATCGTTTAAGAATTATGTTTTAACGTATCGTAAGGATTTTATTTTATTATTTTCAACTTTGATTTCCTCGCATGCCGGTTCCTCCCGGGGTTTTACTTCTGTTCTGATTTCGAAAAATGACCTGGACCCGTTCTTCTCATATTCGATTCTTGCTAAAGTTCTATGCATGAGTAATAACGATCAGTTTTTGTTTCGTAGCATTTTTGCACAGAATTCCATGTAAAACAATATTAGTTTGTAAAAATGCGTGATTCATTATTTCTGTGAGAAACTGTCTTTTTACCGTTTATTGAAATTTTAACTTCCTATCGGCAAAAAATGGTGCATCGCATAATATTATGGTTTGTTATAGTTAACACACTCAGGGTAAAGCATCATCCCTAAAGGATGCATATCGAAACTTTCCTGAATTCTGCTTCGAGTTAAATTTTTCGTTCTTAAATAACTGATCAAAATAACTAATTGTTAAGTGTTGAAGGAAGATGGCTTGGTGGTGACACACCTGTCCGGCAATTGGGAGATCCGGGTTCGAATCCCGGTCAAGGCAAATGATTTTTTCATAGCGAATTTCAAACCTGGTGTATATGCACCCGTGCGAGTGACTTCGTACCACATCATTTTTTACATGCAATGTTTGGAAATTTCTTGATTTACGTTCCGCTCAATTTTCACAGTTTATTGGTATGTAATTAAAAATTATCTTATCCCTATCTTCAGACACTGTTAAATATTTTGGAATTACCTTAACTTCTGATATATTGTGGAGAACATATACGCAAAACATTTATTAATATGTTGATGATGGCTTTTCATTCTATATAGATATTACATTTATCACCACTGTTTCTTTAGGGACCAAAAACACAAGTTTTCGTGCTGCATCGTAAAAATTAAATGACAGAGGAAAAAATCGAGTCCCTAGCATGATGATGGCGATGCTCCGTTTTTGCGCGTTGCTCTTTTATTTGAGTATTTTATTTCTTGGACGCTTTCCAAGAACCTCTTGTGGTAGGTACGAGGTTTTGACGTATTTTTCGAAAATTTTTGCGTTGGAAAAGTTTTTTTTTATCCCTTTCGTTTCAGTCTTTCAAACCTGCCAATACATAAACCTCACCGAGCAACAGTGACGTCAGCGCGGCTATAAATTATAGCCCTACCGTTAAATCGCCGTAAATCTCTAAATGATCTTGGCCCGGAATCCATTTCTGTGACCTCCTTCATTATACTGTGTGCCAGACGAATCCGTAATCACAGGAATTATCCATGTCACTCCTATGTTTTCGCTTCCGTCAAAATCATTTGGCGATTTAGGAAATTCCGGTCTCATTTGATGATACAGCGTTAACGTTAATGCGTTTATTTTGGTCGTTTTTAATCTATTTATATTCGTTCTTCAGAAATATCGACATTTTTTGTCTCCATCGTCATCATTGGTCGTTTAATCTAATGATTGGTTCATTGCAGCCTTCCGCCCTTCCCTATCTAATGCTAATTCCCTTACCTCTAGGTATCTCTTCCTATGTACTTTCGTCTTTATTTGGTTAATGAACTAATTCCGGGTCTTTCTCTGGGGACTCCTCCCTCTATTTTACCGTCAATCACATTCTTCATTTGTTTTCTTATTATATTACGGTAGTTAGTGCGAAGTATAATGTTATCTGGAAATCAATAAAGTTAGCGTATATTTAAAGAAAAACATCTCACCCTTCCAAGGATACCAAAACGTCAGACCCTTATTGAACTACTTTCGGGGATATTTGCCAAAAAAAATACCGCCCGCTTACATGGGAGATGGTGCGTGTATACACTCAAGAGAGACATTGCTTAAGAGAATGAGGGATTTCCAGAATCTGGATCTGGTCAAAAATTTAAATGTTTCCTCAGCTTAAAATGCAATAAGTCTTAAAGTCACTGCAGTATTTTTTTTAGAACCACAAAAAAATATTCTTGTGGGCGGTGTTTTAAACGTCCCGCGCGCAAAAGTTAGCCTTTAGCAAGCGTTAGCAAAAATTCAAAAGTTTTAGTTGTTCATCAATATTTTGGTTTAATTTTCGAGGATTCCGGTAATTTAAAAATGCATTATTGCAGCATTTTTACTAGAATATTTATTTAGAACTTCCTACAGCTGCTAAAAAAAACGACGTAAAATCCTATATGGTCTACATTATGACAAGGGAACTGTCTCACTCAAACTATGCCAAGATGTGCTCATTTTCAAGAATCGTATCGTGCTATTTCTTCCAAAAAACCGAAAGAAATTTTTGAAATTAGTTTGGAAGAAGCATTTTTTCCGAATTAAATTGTATTCAGTTGAATTTTTATGACCTCTCGCAAACTTCCTATTTGTAGCCCCATTTAATTATGAAAACAAAAAGCACGTTGATTCTCAACGAGAGGGAGAAGATTAAGGAATATTATTACAGTTTTTTCTATACAAAGGAGAATCTAACTTCCCACTTATGATCTCATTTTTGTTAAGTGGAAATTGCGGATTCAGGTGTATAGGCTCTTTCACTGAATGCGACTAGTTTTAAAAGAGGAGATATAATAATTAACCACTTGATTTGTGCGACCATACTTTGTACGATTTTGCGGTGCTAACTTCTAAATTAATAATGATTTGTTGTGTTACTTCAGGCAGAATATCATTATTTACTCTTTACTTTGTCAGCGGTTTATCTTAGTTTCTCCTCTTACAGTTTAAATTTTGGACTCCTGAGAATTTATCTTTCGAATGAGTAATTTGACGATATGCTAGGCACTCATTAGTAATTTATCGATTCCTACTTAAAAATTTTTTTTACTTTCTATTCTACTCTCAGAAAGGTTTTTATTTTCTTCAGCCTATTTGTAGCCATTGATTTCTTCGTTTAACCTACATCTAGTAAAAAAAAATAAATAATCCTTATTGATTCAAAAAGTCTTTACTGCAAGTATTTCTCATCTGCGTTTGCCCTACCATTTGCATTCGCCAATTCTAATGCACGAGGTGACGAATGCTGGGAGATACGTAGAAGGGCCCTTTCAAGGTCACCTTCGCCAGATGAAAGACTTTTATCCTTCTTTCCCTGAATGAAGACACTCCAAACCGTTTTATTTTTTTTTTGAATTCCCTCATGTGACGTCACTCAGTTTGCGCATTGCGCCGCTGCCATAATGGTTTCTCGATGTTGGTGCGGTTTCACAGAACATAAATCAACCTCAAAGAGGGTCCTATCGGGAGTAATGGCGAAGTTGCTTCTTTGGATAAGAGGAATAAACCCCCGAAACAGCGAGCATTGTGGAGAAGAAACCTCGTTTTCCATCATCACTTCGTGCCATGAGCCTGAGGTAGCAGACATAAATTTCTTTAAAATTTCTTTTGAAATACAGTCGGATTGATATGCACGATATGATAAGGCGATCTTTCAGTTGGCAAAGTTTAGAGTATTCTCTTGCGCATGAGAGTTCATGTTTGTTTTGATACCCCAAGCTTCCCACATCATCCATTCTATTTTCTGTTCTTTCTCTAGCAGTGAATCATCTTATAGTTTGAAGTAGTTCAACATTTTATCTCAGTTCACCGTCTCGCAAATGAAACCCATATTTTTTAGCACGTAATTGATTTAAACGTACTATATTTTCATGTTCAAATTTGGCACGAAAGAGATTATGTATTATATGTTCTCAATTCTAATAATTAGTTGTGTATTATTATGTATAATAATAATTAGTAAATGAGGAAGAGTTTGCATTGCACTATATTGAGAGTTATAGACCGGAAAATGATAAATAAATTAATTAAGGTGACCAGCTTAAGTTTCTGTAACTGCTCTATTGTTATGAGATAAAATTTTGTTTAAATAGTATTAAAGTTATAACCTCCCTAAGGAAACTTTTTAATCAGGGGTCGCAAAACGAGTTGATAAGATACTAACCTCAAAGTACCGTTTTACAAGTAATTGATAGGTTGCCCCCTCTCAGAATCAGATATCTTGCCTCTCATTCCGGCATTTGTGGTTTAATATAAGATTATCTTGGCGAGACGTACTGAGGGACATAGGGTACGATTTCTTTTTGGATTGGGATGAAGAAAATTGAGAAAACAGATGAATGTGCGACGTCGATTTTTAAAATTAAATCTATTGGGCCCAATGAGTTTGGTAGACGATATAAGGCTTGGCATTGCCTTCAGTGACCCGGGTCCATCTTCAGGATTTTTAATAAAGACGGTATACCTATAATGAAACCTTCAAATAATCTATCTTTTACCGCGTAAGTTTTCCACAACTTCGACTTCCATTCCTAGGAAAGCAATCATAAGTTGCGTGCTTAGCGATTAAGGAGAATTTTAATCCGCAAATCTCTCTGAATATTTTTACTCGAGCCGGACGCTTCTCTTCCTCCTGTTTGTACCCTATGGCGCTGAATAGTTCTATATTTCTCTATGTACGCGTTTCTTCAAAAGAGTATCAATATTGTGAAGAACACATTGAACATCCGCACAATTAGTTAATTTTTACGACGGGTTTCGGAGATTCACTGCATCGTCAGATACAATTGTTTGTATAATATTTATTTATTAACTGTTGCAAATGCTCCGGTAATTGACATATATGAGAGGAGTGTGCTTCGTTGGTTTGGCCGTGTTGAGAGAATGGATGAGAGTTGAATAACGAAACAGATATATTAGTGAGTTGAATGGTGCGAGAGAGAGAGGTAGTCCTAGAAAGTTGTGGTTGAATGTGGTTGAGGAAATCCTTAGGAGGAGGAATATTAGGGATCTTAAAAACAGGAGGGCGTGTATGAAGCAGTGTATGGCGGTAAATGAGGCAAATAAGGTTTAAAAAGATAGCTGAGTATGGAGAAAATTATTGAATCAGAGTTAGGTGTACAAAAATGTATTTATGAGTTAAACTTAGTGACTGTGCCTACCCCGGAGGGGGACGGCGTGATTGGTATGTATGTATGTAACAACATTCTGAGGTGGAGGGTGATGTGATGAAGTACTAACCTCTGGCAGGGAATGTAGGATAACATAGGTTAAGGGCTTTTGAGGAGAGAGAGGTTTTTATTCAACAAAGAAATTTTATCTGAAAGGATTGGGGAGGGGTGCGGAAATATCAGCTGATTACGAAGTTAGCTTGAACGCAATTTTATTTCTCTATCACATTTCTTTACTCTGGCTTGCGCCTTTTTGAAGTGCTCACATCTGGGTGTAAGCCTTAAAAGGCTGCTGTTTCAATTTATGTAGATTTGATGATTCTACTTTAGATGGAATTTCACTGTGGTTTAAAGCTACCAGATGCTGTAAGAATAACATCTTGATAATGAAACAACCGTATGGACATTCCTAGAGTTTGTAAAATCTTCTGGGGTTTGGCACTGGGTAAGGCTTTTAAAGGCCAACGTTTCTACCAGTAACTCCCTCATCGTCATCAGGGCTGAGACTGATCGCCGAGTTGGTCCATGCGGGGTTTTTTTACAGCCTGGCTAAGGGCGGTTGAAAACCCATTGCTGTCTGGATATTTTAAATTCGTTCAAGTCAGTTTGGATTCGCATTGTCTCCTTGACCGTTTTATTTTATTGAGTAACGGTCTCCATATTTGGCCAATATTCACCGGGAAATCCTTTAATCTTCCTTTTTTTTGCGTTCATTATATTTTTGCATTAGCTAACATTTCCTGGATAACTTATTTTGTTTCCAAGCACCTATGTTGCTTACTTTCATTGATAGCACTTTAAGTCATTACATAATATGTTTAGAAGTCTGTGTTTGAGGATTTTCACGATATTTTCTATTTTTCTCTGAGGTAGTGACTGAATTCAATGTTCCAATGATAACTTTTTTAGCCAACTAAAGTGTTCATGTTTATAACTATGTCTGTGGAGTTTTCCGAGACATTCCTTAGTTTTTTTCTGGGTTGATGACTGAATTCAATATGTTGTGCCTCTTGAGAATCACTCGAAAAGCATTTCAGATAGCCCTCAATTTTTTCCTCTTCTCTGAGGAGAAGAACTGCGAGTAAAAGTACGACTGAGGACGATTCAATCACGGCTCAGCTCCCTGAATTCCCCTCGCACAGCAAAAAAAAGCGCATCTCTAGTTCCGCGCAGAGGAGATAACATTCGGACCTCCGCCCGAACCATTCTTTTGACCTTTCTCCGCCTTTCCTCGGACGGCGCCCTTGCATCGGGCCCCACTCTCGTGAAGAATTCGACTCCAAACTCTCCTTCCTTCCTCCTATGCGAAAGGTCATGCTTGACCTCATCACTCGGGTCACCGCCAGAGTCGGCTCGCGGGGCCCGAAAAGGAGGAAAGGTCCTCAAAGGCAAAGTGCAGGCACAGACGGAGGGAAGGGTCACAAAAGTGGGAGGATTGTCCCTTCCAATTCCTCATCCATCTCACGTTTTTTTTGAAGGCGTATGCTTTGGGCAATCCGAATACTCGTGTTTTTTTTATCGTCGGAAGACAAAAGAGAGAGTAGGGAAGGAAAAGGGGATGATTCTCCCTCTATCTTATAAAATGTGCTATAATCTTTGTGTCGGACTACTTTTTAAATTATGGCGTCGTTTGCCGTAAAATATCAACTTTGGACTTCGGACACTTCATGTGTTCCGTTATATTTCAAAATAAAACGAAAACCTCGGTTTAAACGCCATTTTGGACTACAAATTCAAGTTTTTCACCGCCTTAAACATAGGTTTAGCCGTTAACATTATGAAGTTACGCCTATATTTAAGAGAAACTGCGAGTTTTTACCCACGCCGCCATCTTGGATATTTCACTTCCGGTTAAGATTTCGACCTGGTAACAGGCATTGTCATACTCAGCGGGTAGAAAACAACTGGAAACTACCTTTTACTTGATTTTTACATGAAATGCTTCTTGCTGAACGTTTTCCCGAAATCTGACCTAGACTACTCTCCGTAGAAAGTTCTTTCCCTCCTCTCGATCCGACGATCCAGAATTTTAATATTTTAAAAAGGCCTGAGATGGCGCCGCGTGACTTATTCATCGGCGCCTTCCATTTTCCTCGGTTGTGCATCCCTTTTGGTATCGGAAGAACGCCCGTGTTACGTGGCGTTCGGGGGGCTTCGTTCGTTCTCTGTGCTCCGTTCCAGGCGGAGATGGTGCATGTAAACTCGCATGCTTTGTCTCCTTGGCTGCTTGGAAGTAGGCCGCTGCTCTCTATACGGGCCATAATCCCTTCTCCGGAGAAGCGCACCTATGTCATTTATATTTCAGTCGATGACGAATCCTCTCTCAGGTACATCAGAGGCATCGAGTCTTTTGACTTTCGACGTGAAATGGCCGAATGTGAGCTCAATCATGTTTCCGCTCTCCCGCTTTGCCGCTGGATTGAGTTTTACCCTTGAAGGATACCGGCGCACTCACAACGTCGCCTGAATTTTCAGCCCGCAATTACCTTCCCTCTCCTTCTTGTCCCAAAATAGATTATTTTACTGAACCTAGAATCTCACGGAAGAAGGTACAGGGGATCGGGTTGGTGTGGTGGCTAGAGTACTCGCCCACCACACCGGCGGCCAGGGTTCAAATCCCTGTTGAGGCGGATGTTTTTCAAAGGAACCCGATCCCTATTTGAGTGTCGTGTGGAGGACACTGCGAGTAGATTTCTCCGTCTGTCGGATGATACTGTTGTGCTATACCCACTTGACAGTGTCGAGCGCTATGGCGAATAATTCCACTTCCGGTCTAGAAGAATTAATTTTTTACGGTCATTCTTACATTATTGTGTGAACACTAGTGACACGCCGTAAAATTTACTGCAGTTTGTTTTAATACACCCTAGTGATCATCAGGATTTCTTTGATGCGTATTCTTCTCTGCCCGGAGTGGAACGCGGGCTCTTCGAAATGGAAGCCTGTGCACCATAGCTTCCTCCTCGACATCCTCAAGTTCTGCAGTCATGCATGCGTGTCACGGAGGATTTGAGCCTTCAGCAAAAAATTTTTCGTTAAATTTAATTTTTTAAAAATTTTTTATACCTCTTCTACTCCATGGAGCAAGGGAACAGGAATTAAAATGTTTCGTTAGGCACATTATGGCGTCTCTTTCGATGAATACGGGACATTTGTAGATACGTCGGCGATGTGACACCAGACTTGCGCTCTCAAGGGCTAAGGCTGCTGGTGTCCCGAGGCTCTTAGTCCATCACCTCCTACTTCATTTTTTATTCATAAAATACCATACATTTTTTTAATGCATTCATTTTGCTGAGAAACATTACTGCCAGAATCCTTAACCAGTTGTAACATCGGGCCTAACTAACAAAAGTCACAGTAGCACATTTAAATTCCCATAAATTAAAGCCAATATGTCATATTTTTAATTGTTACTGAAACTTTTAACCTTTTGAGTGCCACGCGACGATATATCGTAGTTAGCAAAATGCGCCAGAAGTGCCAATGACGATATATCTAGGAGATATATCGTCATTGGAGAGGATAGGAGACCTGTTTAATCAATGAGCCATTACAAAAAAATTATTTTTTACGTACTCATTAGCAAAAAAGTATTCTTTTTCAAATACAGAAATGACCATGTAAAAATAGTAAAAAATAATAATTAATTTTCCGTAATAAACAAATAAAAATTGTATGAATAAAGGCCTACAAATGTATCAAAATACCCATGGCACTTCTGGGAGTACCCACCGAAAAATTGGTGGCACTCGAAGGATTAAAGGACATCTGTGCCTTTTGATAATAAAACTTCTGCTTAGTTGTTTTAAAACCGAAAATTTAATTAACAAAAATCGCAGTACTAGTGTTATATTCTCAAAAATAGTAGCCACAATATCACATTTGGCACTGTTACTGCAACTTTTAAGGAATTCTGTGCCTTTTGGTGACATAACCTCTTCATAATTGTTTTACAACCGAAAATCACACGAATAAATCTAGCATTGTTACGATTATTCATACGAAGCGTATTGTTCATGAAATAACTCATCGTACTAATGAAGAAAATAAAACACCGTACATCAAAAATTGTGAATACTTTGTCAGCTATTCTGTATATATTGATCCATATTTGATCGTCTACAATTGCGTTCAATTCTTTTTAGATTGGAGGGATCTCCTTGCTAAGAATCGTGTGTGTCTGTAGTTGGGAAAGCGTGTTGGCGTGCAAAGGAGCATTACATATGAATAATGCTCATCTACTACCGACACGATGCGTGTATTCTTTGAGCAGCATGTTTATGGTTTGCCGCATCGACGAGTTAGAATACGGAATGCTCGGTTGTCAACCAGCCAATGTGGGATAGAGCGCATCATAACCTATTTAAAGCACTCTGCTTCTTCCGTTTGTCCTGAAACGGTGGTGCTGAATAGGTAATATTCATATCCTCTGAATGGCACGTCAGGTGATTTATGAACTACCCAATGAGTGCTAAATGATAGCTGAAGACTCATCAGAATTAACTGAAATTTACGGGAAAAATGACAATGGAGCCAAGGGGCAAAAAGCCATAATTATTTAAAATGGCAAGCCCAATAAACAGCTGCTACGCAGCAAGCACCGCGATATCTCACCATATTCCAGTGAATACCCTGAATAGGCGACAGCCTAAAGCGGGGGCCACACCGTTGTTTTTGTTTCTGTTATTTTTGTGTTTTTTTTTGTGTGGAAATAACCGTATGTTGACTTTGACTTTGAGCTTCTTTCCACCTTCAAACTGAAGACAGTAGCAGGATGGCTACCGAAACCGTTGTCGGCCAATGTCAACGCACGTGGTTGTAAAATCCGAGAACAACGAGCAGCTACCGTTTACTTATAGTTAAGGGAAGGATTCACGGCGCTGATAAATTACCCCGACACTGACGACCCCATATGAAACAAACGCTGCTTCTTTTACTACCCTGTCGAACACCAAAGGCTCTTGCGTGAGTACTCTGAGCGACTTCAAAGGGCGCATAGAGGCTTCGATGACGGGGGAGTGCGGGGGGGTTGACCAATGGTCGGCCGTGTGGGATTATGCATCCCCGTGTCGGGAGGAGCGCGTCCCAGTGCGACACGGTATCGACCCCCGAAGGGACCTAGTTGGAAAATAGTTGCAGGAACATGTGAGGAGGAGATGGGAGGGAAACTTGCGGCGTAGTCGGCCGGTGAGAACAGGGGTCACTTTCGAATCCCCATTCACGCGTAGGTATCCACCCCCTCCCCCCCTCTCAACCCTCCCCTCTGTTTGGATACAAAGCCCATTATCGCGCAGTGAACAATTTTCCACCCCGTGCGCCATGTGCACGAGACGTCCATTGTCGCAAGTTTGCTCGCGCTCCTGAATCTGTAAGGGAGACGTGTACGCGCTCATTGAAACGCATTGCAGCTGGGGATCTTTTTCGCCGCAGCCGGTTTTGTTCTCTTATTACTTCCTCCATTTTCAATTACTCCCGGAAATTAGCCAACTGCCCGGCCTAAAAGGAATATGGGGAACACACTGCCATTCATTGAACACCTTTCTTCCATCATAATATTCAAATAATATACTTATACAGTTCCTTTTTTCGGGATTCATTCCGCGATGTACGTTTGAAGAAAACAACAATATTTCGTTGGTCCTCCTGCCAGCTTCATCAGGTTAACTGAACGTTCAGTTAACCTGATGAAGCTGGCAGGAGGACCAGCGAAATATTGTTGTTTTCTTCAAACGTACATCGCGGAATGAATCCCGAAAAAAGGAACAGTCAACACTGCATCCGCGGAAGCCTACGATCTAATATACTTATACACCCTGATAGGGATACACTAGGGACACATCCTGAGACTCAATGGGTTTGCGAAGAACATAATTGAAGGAAAAATAGAGTGAAAATTCCACAGAGGAAGACCAAGGAATAATTCATGGACCAAAGAAAGAGGAAAGTATATACATAGGAAGAGGTACCGGGAGGTAAGGGAACTGGCATTAGATAGGGAAGGGTGGAGGACTGCAGTCAACTAATCTTAGGATTGAACGACCAATTATGATGATATTTATGCAGAGAAACTCCTCATAATGTCCACTCGTATCAAGCGACCATCCCCCAAAACGACCATTTTTCAGGGAACCGTCGTTGGTTGCTTAATTCAGTTTTCACTCTATATACACATCAAATTACCATCCATTGAAATATCCGAGATTCGACTAAATTATGAAGAATTGAACGCTGTCTGCGTATGTTTTAATTAAACCGTCGCGTTAAGATCTTTTCTATGTTTTTCAAATCAGCCACCCTTGGGTGTCACATTTGGCACCGATGCCTGAAAAATACTGTTGGCTCAGTTATGTTGACAGATACGGGATTTCCATTTTCAATATTTGATTAGCTGTTTCACAAATCATTACCATTATTGTCTTTTGAGATAGATTGCTGGACCAATCGTATAGAGCTACTTATTTTTTTGTGTTACAAAAAATGTGAAATCCTGGGAGCTTACTGACCGAGTCCGAGGTTCTCGAGTCAAGTTGGTTAGTTCCTTATTGGTAAGTATTATTAAGTGTCTATTATGACTCATAAGTTGTGCAGATTATAAACAGGTCTATGGTATTACATTGTGGAAAATAATTGAACGTAACATCATGCAAAATATTGTAAAAATGTTTCGAAGGAGAAAGACTGCGAAACACGCCGTCTATGAGAGTTATAGATGATGACTTGTTAAGGTATACAATTTCGAGATAGCTACTTTTTTTTACTGTTTTTAACTTCTATTCCTTGGAGTCTTCTTCATGAATTTGTTTTTATCGCTTTAAATTCTACACATGACTTTGTAAAATATGTTTATGCCCTAAGAAAATGACTCAGGTGAAGTCACTATCGTGTCTAGTCCTACCATGTTTCAAAGTTGAATTTTCTTATTCGAATTTCCTGTTTTACGGTCTAGCTATTTGCAGAATTGGACAGTTTATGGTCATATGGTTTTTAATGGTCATTTGGTTTTATGTTTTTAGCTTTTTCGCTGATCATTTGAGGGATAAGCAGCTAATAATTGGGCCATAGGTTCTGCTTGCATTACATCTACATCAACGTAATACCCTGCGAGCCACAACGAGGGTGTGTGGCAGGGGGTGAAGATCACCAAACATGCACTATTGACATTCAACTAGGATATTTAATGAAGGCATGCTAGATAATAGGGTCACAGGGTTAGTACCTACATAATAAGAAAGGAATTATTGGTTGTTATTACATACATCATGCACTACAGACTACTCTAACTATATTTCACCTACCTATCCCATTGCTACGCTGCCTATTGTTCTCTTATAGTACGCGGGAAAAATGACATTTTAAATCTATCGGTACGACAATCTATCTCTCTAATCTTGTTAATATGATCAAACCTGGCATAATACGCAGCGGTTCTCAATATATATCTAACGTCATCTGTGAACAACTCTGTTTCGAATTTACTTAAAAGGTTTAACCTAAATTTTAACCTGCGTTTTGATAGTAATTCCCATCCTAGTTCTTCTATTAAACTCGTAAGAGTTAAAAAATTATCGTAACGGCCTTTAACAAACCTAGCAGATCTCCTTTGCACGCCCTCTTAATTCTTTTATCATACCTTCCTCGTACGGATCTCATACACTAGCGGCAATTAAACGAGGTCAGAATGATAATGGGGATTATATGTGGTTGATTGTTAAATACTAAGATAACATTGAGGTAGTATGGCTCATTAATTGCGTTTCAGCTCAGGCTAAATGCAATGTTGCGTGGTTTTGAGTTTCCGTTTGAAGAAAGTTCATCGCTTACGCAACACATCTCCATAGATATTGACCAACAGGCAACACCGCATTGTGGTAAACTATATTAATGATCAAATAACATGTACCCAATGATGTTTCCGAAAAAAAAACCACTTCATTAACCTCCACGTAACGTTTCCATATCTGTAAAGTTTCTCTACCGTTGATGATTTGAATTTTTCCCTCTCAGATGTGGATATATTTCGTACGATGCGTTATTCGTATAAGTCAGAAGTTCTGCACAGTGCCGGGATAAAAATATTTTTTATAGCATCCGAAAAGTTGCCATTTGATGGGAAGTCGGGAATGTGAGCCCAAGTTTTTTCGTCGAAATCCTCGATCAAATTTGGGCCATACTTTGAATTTTTAGGACGAAATACTTTACTAATTACTTCGAAAAAGTAAGTGCAACGTGAATTTTTATTAGTTCCGGCCGCTGGTTTTTTTGTGAAGCCCCAGGGGGATATATTTTGTGTAAGTCGTACCACTGCGAATGGAAGCAAAACCTGATTGGGCCAAGGTTAACCAAGTTATTACGGATAATAGGCACGGGTGCGACGTATTTTCGTTAGTCCTACAGGGTACATAACGTTTTCCCCGTGTCTGTTTTTTATCAAAGAAGGCTTGTGAGAAAGTTTTCATATTTTCTGTGCTTGGGTAGGATGTATTGTACTAATGGACCAATGCTTTTGCTTGCGAAGATGCATGCCCAAATATTTTAAATATTTACGGTAACACATTCATTAACAGTTTTATAATTAGTCTACAGAGAAGTAAACACCTATGTATTTATTTTTTAAACAATGGCATGAATATTTTTGCTAGTCATACAGGGCACGTATGTTTTCCTGTGTCTATATTTTTTATTAGAGAAGGGTTGTCGGAGTGATTTCATATTTTCTATGCTTGGGCAGGGTGTATGGTACTAATTGGTCAGAGGCATTTGCCTACTAAGACACGTGCCCAATTAATTTAAATATGTATTGTAATATACTCAATAGTTGTTAAATAATTTATGTACACATTCTAAACACCTAGATATTCATTTTTTAAACTATGGTAAAAATACTTTTGTGAGAGAAGTCCCTTCAATACCCTCATGGTTTCAGTAAACCTTTTTATCCATTTTTTACATTTAAGGTTCCTGCCCAACGCATTTGCATTTAAATGATAAATTCTTTTTTTATCCCTACCAGCAATTGTAGCTTAATATTTTAATTTTTCATTATAATAATGCTAATTTATTACGTTTCTCTCACTGAATGTGATTCAATCTTAAACACGTTTTCTTTTCACCGTATTGATCTCATTTATATGTGGTCATTTTTAACAAAATAGGACCTGGACATATATCACTAGACGTCTACAAAAACGTCTAACGCAACAATCCCATTTATTTTAATAACACAGAAAGGGGCGGTTGAAAATTTCTCAACAGTATTGGGAAAAAAAGACGGGGTTGTAATGCATTTAATTTTTATTCGTTATTGACCGCCATTCGTTGAACAACGTTCGTTCGTTGAATAATGTCGCGTTATATTGATGATCATGGCTGATGTTTTGAAAGGTTATTTTGGATCTCAAGCACTATAGTTTATTTTATGGCGGAAAATGAATGTCAGACCTCTTTAAGTATCTCAATACAATAATTGCTTACACGAGTTTCTCAAAAGGCCAACGTAGTGATATTTATATCCGTTTAGAATACGATTATTAAGACATTTTTTATTTAATTACTTGTATCACTTGGTGTTAACAAACTTTCCCAATATGCTATTTAGCTTAATGTTATCTCGACTCAACATGAAAGGTGACTGTTATATCGGCTTAGTAAACGGTATTCAATTTCTTTAATTTTGCGGCATGTATATATGCCTTCTTATCTTCATTGAGTGAAACCACGCCACGGCAATTCTTGCCTCGGGGTTGATGACGTGACACAGCTTAACGTAATCGATTAACGCGCCTTTTGTATCGATTGCTTTGCGTGCCCTCTTGCTAATATAATTAGGTAATGCTAGTGTCTCGCGGTCAAGGTGACTTAATTTAATTTAGTGCGATGGATGTCGCGTGACTTATCTAGATTGCGTGGATATCCCTCAATATTTTCATTGCAACTCGGAAGAGGGAACCACCCTTTCCCTTGGCATTTTATCAAACACTGTGAATGGTTGAGCTCTGCGTCAGTAACATGGAGTTTGGGTTGTTTATTTAGGCAGTAATTTGTGTTAAACTCGATTAATTCTGGCTTAACTTTGTGAAAATCCATTCTAAAGAATTCAAGTGAGATATGGTACTTTTTTCCCAGTTTTATTTTATTTCAGGTCGACCGGTTTCGTCACATAGGCGATTTCGTCACCTGATGATGTCGCCTATGTGACGAAACCGGTCGACCTGAAATAAAATAAAACTGGGAAAAAAGTACCATATCTCATTTGAATTCTTTAGTAATTTGTGTGTATGAGACAGTTGTGTGTCCTTAACACGCAAATATGCATAGTCATTTTTGGGTCCGCGACACTATTTAAAAAACGTAATTATTTTCTGAGATGATACCATCTCGATTTGTTGACTGTGACTGTCTCTTTAGGATCGGGGATATTCTGATAGTATATGATAGATACTGACGCACACGTAATATTCTAAAAATTATGGATGACCTAGGATCCGTTGTAGGTGATGTCTCCGATGCTCTTAGCCGCATAATTCCATTTAATTAAGGACATTGCGCTGTTTGAAAAATTAATATTATTTTTTGGAAATATTAAACAAAAATTCTTGTGTGACAGAAATGTATAGGAATAGGAAATATCGAAATATGTCGAATATTTTGTTCAGTAGAGACCTCGGGGTCTTGCAAATTGACTATGCATTCGGCGTTCCCATAAATCTATAACTCTAGCTTATCTGAACTAATATTTAAAGCGTAACGAGTGAGGTAAATTATTTTCTCGTCAGCGCCTGTTAAGAAACACACTTTCCAAACTCGAATGAAAAATATGAGAAAATTTGCATGGAAGAGTATTTTCTTTAAAAACTGATAGAATAGTTTAGTTACACAAAACTAACCAAAATGAAAACCAGTTACTCAATGAATAGCCAACAGTTTTATAACTCTAACTCCAGAATCCTTGACAAAAATGTGCAATTACGAGGGGTAAGGTACTCTAAGCAAAACTATCTGAATGCTGGAAGCGATGTTAAGTCCTTACTGTCTAGCCCCGAACAGAGACCGCTGTTGGTGTGAATCTGATGCTAGAGGGTTTTTTTTGGGTCAAGTTACCGGCATGTCTAGTCCCGATATTCTTCAAAGTTGAAAATTTTTTTCGAGTTTCCTTTTGACCTATGAAGGCATTTACAGGCTATGGAATTTAATAACATTACATATTCTCTTCTCAGTAATCGCTATCGATGGTTATGAGACCATAATGGCTGCATTAAGACTTTGAAATAGGCTAGTTGACAGATAGTGTACCTGATTTATTTATATGCCTCCTAATGCATGTTTCTAAATCTTCCGAGTAGTGCTAACACCATGTTTTGCATGTTCCCTGCATGACTCTTGTGTCGCGTTTACATAGTTACATTATAAATTATTCTAGTAGTTTCTGTAGCATTTAAAGCGTACCGATAGTGCGGTGCTTGCCTGGTGAAAGTAAATTTTTCACTGTAGTTCACGTTGGTTTAAAGTCTCCCCCTGCCGAACACCCTAGTTGTGGCTTGCAGGGTAATAAGTAGATGTAGAGAGCGGAGATATTTTAAAATCCTTTACACTAAGGGGGAAAGGAAACGGAGCCTAATATTCTCTCCAAATAACCTCTGGTTGATCTTTCAATTTTATGCCGCCATTTACCATTTCAAAATTATATTCTACGTTGTTTTAAAGCTATGCATTTATGTATCATAGTAATGGGCTTGAGAGTTGACAAAGCTTGTGAAATTTTCCCTTTTCCTGTAAAATTTACTTAACTCTTGGTGACTACCTGAATTGCCTTGCTCCAAGCCAATGCGAATACATTCATTCTAATACCGCCCTTAAATCAAGGGGCCACAGGTGCGTGAGGCTTCTTCTGTCCTAGACTTATGAGAACTGGGATCTCTTAAGGTTTGAAGCACCAGACGACCTCCCTGCAAGCTATTTCCTCAAGGCTCTATCTTCAGAATTGATTTTATCCTTCGAAGGACAAATTTCTCGTGTAGAGTTTGAAAAACTCCCAACCGTAGTGAGACCGATTTGACTGAATACATTCATTTAATAATAATATAATATATAATATTTATTTATCCCTTAGAATCAACATTACAAGCATATTTACATTTCAATTAAATAAGGATAAATTAAATTAGGAATCCCTTTAGGCATTGCCTGTATTGGGATACCTCAAGATAAATTACAATATAAGTAAAAGTAAACTGAGACCAGTTACGAGACATAAATAAATGCATGAAAAGATAACAACTTGTTTTTTAGTTACAACCTGTCGTGCATGCAAAATATAGTGAGTATTAACCTTACTATTAACAAAAAAATACATCTGGATTTTCTACATTAAGTAACCATTTCTTTACTCCTTTCAAAAAAGATGTTAAACTTTTTGAACCTCTTATACTATCTGACAATCTAGAAAATAATGTTGGCCCTACATAGATAAATGAGCGTTTGAACACGGTCAGATTTGGTTTGGGCAAAACATACATTTTTGTAGATCTTAGGTTGTAAACATTGGTTATTGGTTCTTCCTTAGGTTTATTACCACTTCTGAGGTAGAACAATTTCAATACTTTGTACACGTAAAGATGACGTAAAGGGAGTAACTGTAAATCCACAAATATGGGAAAGGACGGTTCAAATTGACATTTTCTAGCAATCAGTCTCACTATTGCTTTTTGGAGAATCAGCATCGGATTGAGCGAATTTTTGTAGGCACCTCCCCAGCAGATTATCCCGTAGTTTAATTTTGATTGCACTAAAGCATGATAAATAGTTTTAATGAATTGTCGGGGACATTTATTTCGAAGGAAATAAAACTTCGCGTGGATAAATTTAAGTTCCCTTGAAATTCGATTTATGTGTTTATCCCACTTTAAATGCTGGTCTACAGTCACTCCCAAGTATT
Organism: Ceriagrion tenellum; assembly: GCA_963169105.1. Taxonomy (NCBI): domain Eukaryota; kingdom Metazoa; phylum Arthropoda; class Insecta; order Odonata; family Coenagrionidae; genus Ceriagrion; species Ceriagrion tenellum. The sequence goes on along the minus strand of OY720643.1, from coordinate 43,789,642 downwards.
TGTATTCAGGCACACATTCAATTTGTATACAGTTATTACAAAAGGTTCGATCACAACTTGGTTTATGATAGGTTAATTGCCAATTAATTGAGAAACGATTACATACATTAAAGCACAAAAATTTCGTCTTTTCACTCAACAATAATTTATTATTTTCCATCCATTCACTAAGTATGCTTAGGTCTGCTTCCATATTAAGTCTAACCTCTTCCCAAGATGATCCTTCATGAATAAGTGCAATATCATCAGCGAAGGCAATTAATTTTCCGGTGAATTTAGAGTTACATAAGTCATTAATATAGATAAGAAATAATATTGGACCTAACACTGAGCCTTGAGGCACACCTGAACATATGGTTTCAAAGTCACTGACACAATCATTTACACGTACACACTGTGAGCGAGAATACAAATAACTCTTAAACCATTTCCATGGTGTGCCACGAACACCTATTCTACTTAACTTTTCCAACAAAATATCATGATTTATGGAATCAAAGGCCTTTTTTATATCTAGGAATAGGACAGCAACGCGTTTATTCGAATTAATTGCGTTGTAGACATGTGTCATGAAGCTTTCTAAGGCATCTTCTGTTCCTTTACCCTTTATGAACCCGTATTGGTTGCTACTTAAAAAATTTTGCTTGTCCAGGTAGGACAAAAGCCTTTTTTTAACTAGTTTCTCAAGAATTTTCGAGTGAACAGATAACAATGAAATTGGCCTATAGTTTGTTATATTTCGTCGGTCACCTTTTTTATGTAGGGGTATAACGATAGCTTTCTTTAGATCATCGGGAAATTCGCCTTGAATAAAGCTTATATTAAAAATATGGGTCAGAGCATCAGCAATGAGGTCAATTATGTTTTTTAGCATTGTTACATTCGTTCCGTCTGGACCAGCGGATTTTCCAGATTGAAGAGAGCTCACAATTTCACGTATTTGAAAAGATAACACAGGTTCTAGATACATTGAATTAGGATATTTAAGATTGGGATATAGGATTTCAGGCCCAGAAGAATTTCCATGCTGAAGGGAGATTTTTTTGGTGGACTCGAAAACACTAATAAAATATTTGTTAAATTCTCTCGCTAAAACTGCAGGATCTGTGAGAAGTTGGTTATTAATCACTAGCTCTGGTATGTGAGAATCTTTTAGTTTATCACCAGTTAGTTCTTTCAATACCCTCCACTGTTCTTTTGCGTTGCCTTTCCACTTGTCAAATTGTTTCACATAGTAACTATTAGCAGCTTCTCTTATGTCTGCTCGCAATTTGTTTTTAAGTTTAATTGTTCTCTTTCTTAACTCCTCATTATGCGGATGCTTCTGCAGCTTATTAAGTAAGTGGTTTTTGAGGTCCATTTTTATCAATAATATATCAGTCATCCAAGGTTTTAATTTTTTAAAGTTAACTACACGTTGGGTATGGAGTTTTGAGTCCTGGACACAGCTTTTCATTAGATCTAAGAATAAAGTAAAGCTTTTCGATACGTTTGTTTCATAGTAGACAGGACCACCTGACCAATCGATGGCACCAAGTCTACTTTTTAATACGTCGTATTGAATATAATTAGAATTAATGGAGTAAGAACTATGAACATTTACGTTTTTGATCATGCTACTACCTGAGATGGACAATACAGTCGCAGAATGATCAGTTACTGACAAGTGAGCTACTCTTGCGCTTATTTCAAATTTAAATGAGTTAAAAATCCGGACAAAAACATGGTCAATACATGTAGCAGTTGATGAGGTTATTCGTGTAGGCTCATTAACCATACTAGTTAGACCATATGAGCTCATTAGGCTAAAATATTCCTCTGAAACACTATTACAATCTAAAATATTAATATTCATGTCACCAATAATTACTAAATTATTTTTAGAGCGCCCTAACAATGGTTCCAATTCTTTTAAGAAGGATGTTACGGGAATGTTTTGGTCCCTGTAGACCGAGATAATATCTAAATTTATAAGTTCACATTTCAGACTAATCAACAGACAGTCAGCAGAAGTATTTGATTCAATATGCACATTTTCAACCTTTAAATTACATTTTATGTACATAAATACACCTCTGGCTCTATAGTTGTTGTTGCAATTAGCAATATTATTATACCCATTAATATGATATAGGTTTGCTTCCTCTTTTCTGATCCAAATTTCAGATAAAATTATAACTTCTGGCAACCGTGGTAAGTTATTTAGAGTCAACAGAAATAAATCGAAGTTACTTCTCATACTGCGTATGTTTTGATGCAACATCATTACTGTAGGCTTTACGCTGAACAATTCATCAACAGGGTTTGCAATCATTGAAAGGAAAAGTCACAATTTAGTCAAATCCTCCAGGCAAGTAATCACGAGTACGGGCATTTTCTCAGCCTTTCTCATCATTATCTTGCCTTGTCTTACCCACAGGTAGTCAAATTTCTTATTTTTCTTAGCCTCTCTCGCCGCGCTGAGCAGTCTGCGTCTCCCAGGACAGAGGGCCTCATTGACGTAAACAGGTGACTCAGGAACGTTGAAACCCAGGTGACGGGTGGAGAGGTTCCGTTTCACCCTCCGTTTCGCCAGGAAATCGTCCTTGATGCGTTGCCTCACGAACTGCACGTGGATACCTCCGACCGAAGCACCGGATTTCGATTTGTAGCGATAACATTTGTCAATGTCATCGACACATACTTCTAACCCTAACTCAGACCCTATTTTACAAACTGTATCCAGTAAGCATTCGTTTTGCATTGCAGGAACTCCGTGAATTTCAACGCAATTGGAAAGCATTCGTTGCTCTAAATCATCAATGCGATTTAGACAAACTTCAATATTTTTTCGTAGATGAATATTTTCACTTTGCAGCGATTCAACTTTATCACTACACTCATCCAGACGCTTTCCTAATTCTTCAAATTGTTTCCGAATCATCCAGCCTCTCGTACACCTTATTGATTGTATCACCCAGGTTTAACTCAGTCGATCGTAAATCACTTTTTAATTCCCGGAGCAGTGCCATAACTTCAGTGTTTGATGATTCTTGGGGTGGATTTGGGTTGTCGGTCGCTTCTTGACCCAGGTGCATACTCTCCCTTCTCTTCAAACTGCAATCGCTGCATCTCCACCTTTGATTGCTGTCAGCAATTCCCAGGATCTCTTCACTGCTAAGTGGAACTGGCAAACAGTGCCCGTGGTAGTTGTTGTTACAATCACTGCACGACACATAAACTGTGTTCCTTATAGTTTTCTTACACACGATGCAAAGAGACATTCTTCTTAAACACACAAGTCTCAGTCAAATAACTCCCATACAACAAGTTCCCGAAGCGGAAAGACGTCCGTCCCCTTCGAGAGCTAGCAGAGAACTGAAGGAACACTTTTACATGGGTTATTAACTCAGGAAATAATAACTTGAGTACACAAGGAGAGATCATCAAATAATCAAATCTATTTCGGTTATTGTGTGCTCTTTTTCGAGAACTAAGACGAAAGTATTTCTATTTTTCATAAACACTCGAGGACTTGGACTTAACCTATCAACAAATGCCAAATTATAATGGAACAAAGGCAACTATTTCAGTAACAGTTTGATGTGACTGAGTATTTTTCATTGCTCTATTAACAGTAATATCTTCTTCTAAGGTGAATCTGTCTTTAGATAGGTCTCAATTGAACTGCTCCCTCCATGCTCGTCTATCCTGTGCTGCCTCCCTCAGGTCTTTGTAACTCCTTCCATTCACAATATCCGTCAATAAATTATTTCTTCGTCTTCCTCTTTCCCTCCTTTCCTCGATCTTTTCTTCAAAAATTCTTTTCATCGGGCAATTTCTCCTCCATCCAGTGTCTCATCCAGTTCGCCTTCAACTTAGTTTCGCCTCTTAATGGTCTAAAAATATTCCTTTTCTCATTCATCCTTGCAGCACTTTCTCGTTCCTCAGTTTATCACTCCATTTTAATCTTTCTATTATTCTCCATGGGCACATTTCTAAACCCTCTAGATAATTCTCCTCTTTCCTCCGGACTGTCCATGTTTCTATTTCGTAATGCACAGCACTCCAAGTATAACATTTTGCAAGTCTAATCAGTCATTGAGATATACTACTAACGATTGTATTGTATTTAGCTTAAAAGAAGGACATATAATTGTGTGAAAGTGTTTCTTAGGGCCTAATGGGTTGGCAGTATAATTAGGCCTCCAGGGTTTTTGAATATTGTCAAACTATGATCTTGCACACTGTTAATTAAGCATACGAGGTGTGTTCAAAAAATACCCGGAATGTTTAAATTTTGCGCGTTTGGAGAGTCCGATTGTCAAAAAAAAATTTATTGTGTTGGTATACATGCCCCTGAAGTATGACACAATTTTCAGCTGTATTTATTGTTTACTTTATTTGTGGCAACCGCTAGGGTTAGGCGTGTTTTCATGAGCTCGGCGATTGTCGATTGTTAAAAAAAATGGATCAAAGAATTTGTATTAAGTTTTGCGTAAAAAATAAAATAAAGTGTAACAAAGTTTCGTCACCTGTTATAACTCTTTTGAGCAAATCTGAGTCGACGTTGACTTCATTTAGTGATTCCTGAGCAACTTCCATTCGCCGCTGTTTTTGTTCAAAATTCAACAATTTTGGGACAAATTTTGCTGCCACGCAATTCATACCCAAAATGTTCGCAAAAATGTCATGGCATGAGCCAATCGATATGCCAACATCATCAGCGACTTCTCTGATTGTGATTCGGCGATCATTCATAACCATTGCTCTCACTTTTTCCACGTTTTCATCGGTTGTTGATGTGCTGGGGCGTCCGGGGCGTTCGTCATCTTCAACGTCTTCACGGCCATCTTGGAAACGCTTATACCACTCGTAAACACTTGTTTTTTTCATAGCAGACTCACCATAGGCCTTTGTTAACATTTCGCACACTTTGTTACACTTTGATCCATTTTTTTTAACAATCGAAAATCGCCGACCTCATGAAAACACGTCTAACCTTAGCGGTTGCCACAGATAAAGTAAACAATGAATACAGCTGAAAATTGTGTCATACTTCAGGGGCATGTATACCAACACAATAATTTTTTTTTTGACAATCGGACTCTCCAAATGCGCGAAAGTTAAACATTCCGGGTATTTTTTGAACACACCTGGTATATATATTAAACCATTGCAACCACTGAAGTAATGGCGACGCCCCCTGAAATCCTCTATAGCCCCTAATCGGTGATTTCTATGTTGCATTTATGCCGATGAAATTAAGATCCGATTATCATTGAAACATTCGATTTAGGTACATGCTGGCACGAAGACACGAAGTGATAACTTGTACAAAAAACGTCAATTAGCCTTCAAGTCTAAGTTGACCCTCTATTTATTTTTATAGACCAACAAAACGTCGAAGTGGTTGCTTTTACCCCAGATATGCTAACCTCTACTCCCAATAGAAAAGCTTTGAATTCGTTGAAGAGGTGTATCCGTATGATTATGGCTAGGAATTTTTAGTATGAAGGGACAGATTGAACAAAATGTTCAATTCTTGCTTTGAATATCTGTATTCGATTTGCTTTTGTTTAAATGTGTGTTTTTGGCTCCAAGATGACCAATTATTTCATCATTTCAACTATATAAACCTTTATATTCATGCTAGCCTAGGCTTTAAAAGGGAACCAATGCATGCTTTACTTATGGAAAAGATAAAATAATGGGCAATATAGAATCACTGCGATTTCCTTGTTAGTGCATATTTTTCACTAGGCTTGTTGTATGTTTTATGACTAAGAGGTTTTATATTTATATCGCATTCGAATACGTACCACAATTTGTTCTCAGCTATGGTTTTCACCAGTTCTCACATAAGAAGGATGATTCCTCGGCGTATATACTATCAGAATCTTCATTTTTTCACACCAGAGCAAACATTTTTTTTCCTTTTTTGACAAAGCTAACTCATAATTTTGAAATCAAATCCATGATTCTTCGAACAATTTTGTTTAAAAACACTTCATTTTTCCATGCACGGATGTGCTGATTAATGTGATTGTGTGTTTAAATTCACCAGAGTAAAATTATGAACATGGCTACGTTTCAAACCTGGATTTTCATATGTGAGAATATGGAGACTCCAGTTGAGATCTTTTGGTTTTAAAATTGTGTTTAGTGGACCTTTTATCGGTCAAATAACCTCGTTGTAATGACTGAATGATAGTGAATGTAATATGGAGGACTCCGATTACTTCGAGCAGCAGTGATATATATTTCTATCTTACATTAGAAACTAAACGAACACAATTTTTTTTAGAAGTAATTAAATTGTTGAGTCAAAACAGAAACAACAATTGCACTATTCCAGAAGGTATTTTAATGCGTACCACGTGTTTTAACTCACAAATCTATCATAAAAAATGATTGCTCTGTGAGTTGAAACGCGTCGTACGTATTAAAAAACCTTGTGGAATAGTGCAATTTTTGTTTCTGTTTTAACAAGAATCTTGTACCTGATAATGGCTCTGTGAGTTGAAAGTCGTCGTACGCATGAAAATACCTTTTGGAATAATGCAATTGTTGTTTCGGTTTTAATATGACGAACTTCCACAATATCTCGCCTGAATCTGTTGAAATTAAATTGTAAAGTATTGAATTTGAGGATTGCCTCACAAAATTCTGATAAAATACAATAAGTGTTGATGTAACAAAATGTCTTAGCTACTCGAAGAGAATTTTTAAAATTAAAATTTAAGTTTTTCCTTTTGAGCTCGACTTAATAACTCGGAAGAGAGAAAGCGAGTGCTATAGTATCGAGGAATACATCTCATAATTTTCAAATTGTAACGTACTTAGATTGATAGTGGTGGTTAAACTAATGTTTACAAGAAGTAATTGAATCCCTACATTTACCGTGTTTCAGCTGATTGCCTCTTAACGTTGGGGGTTGTGCCTCTAAATCTTTCTTTTTCCATTTTCTAGTCAACAGTTTTGTAGGATGATTGGAGTTGTCTCTTTTAGTTCAATAGAGTACTAAGTTTAAAACTCAAACGATTTCCTCAATATAGCAGCAGTTTTAAGAGGACTCGCATGAATACTGCTGATATAAGGGAGGAATTTTCCGTTCTGTCAGCCCGCATTCCCAAAATCCTCCTAAATGGACTTGTCTCCCTTTAACTGCGTGGTCTACGTATTGAAATCATTGTAATATTGGCATTGCTTTTGCAAACCTTTGCTTTTAAAAATATCAACAGACGACCCACTTCTTCACAATTTTTCAGAGCCTTAATGAAACTGGTAAGACACCTGCATTACAAAACTAATTGAAATATATCTTTACAACAGCTCAAGCTGCAAATTGTTACCTCATTATAATTAAACCGGTTAAGATGGGAAGACACCTGATATTTTTGGAATATAAAAATTTATGTTTTTGATAGATTTTAATGAGTGCATTTGTTTCAGACCTCTTTGTAATGGTTATAAAATTAAAAGAGGACTAACTGGTTGTTGTAAATGCTTTTTGATTGTAAACTGAGTGAATTTGAAATAAAATCTACATTTATATTATAGAAAAGGCTATACAGGTGAATGTGAGTGATAAGGTATTATTTAGCAAGCTCACGGTAATCTGAGCTGAGCTTTTCATACTAGTTCATTCATTAAAAGATTTTGTATTTCGTCGGATGCAAACCGTGCTTAATCATTTTAGGCTGTGAAGCTAAGTCGTTCGATTCATTTCAAATCAAGCACTAGGTTAATCCTTAACACTTTGTCTGGCACCAGACGGGGATTTACCAGCATTGTTGGTGTTAATTATTTTCTCTGAATCCGCGCCGGGAAGTCTCAAGGAGGCAATCGCTCCGCAGACGGCAAAATGGCAAATAAAAACTAGAAATGAGAAAGGAAGCCATAGTCTAGGAATAGAGAAGGCAGTAATCAAGGGTAATGATATGTGCTCGTCTACTCGTCATTTACTTAATGGAAAACGCAGAGAGGGCAGTGAAAAGAGCGGATTTTCATGCGTCTCCGAGGAAAGGAGCCTTAATACCCCAAAGCCATTTATTTCACCTTACAGCTTAACCTCATTTCTAGACTCCCCGTGCTTTAATTTTCCCAAGTTTTTCTCCGTCTCCAAGAGTGGAGTATCATCACTTACCTTTCCTTCTTGAAGATAGTTGCCCAGTTTACTCAGCACAAGAGACGCAGATGCTGACGCGAGTCCGATAAAGTTCTCTCTGTCTGGAGTTCTAGGAAACCAAGTTCTAAATTACGTCTTGAACACTTCGTTGAAATAGTGAGCAAAAAGAAAACAATCGTTGAAACTGCTCTTTTCAAAACTTTAATTGGCTTGAACGCCGATTTTCCTCCGGTTTCCTGCATTATCGTATACCATTTGACGCCGTACAAAATACCGTCGACATCATTTGGTATTCTCTGTTATTTTATGAGGAATAAATGTTGAAGCTTGTTTTTTTTATTAAATGCATGGGACATACACATGTTTTATGTGCCAGATTACTGGTCGATCGCAAGAAAATTAACTTGTGAGACCCATGAAGTTATGTATCTTATAAAAATATTCGGGTTGCAGGAATACATATAAAAGTTACATTACTTATTTACCAATAGCTAATAGCTTCGAAAGTTCTATCTAATCTTCTACCGCAAGATTAAATTTATGAATGCTTGCCTAGAAATAATTGATATTGAACACAACAGTTATTCAATAAGAGTAAACAGAACGGTCATTTGTCTCTAAAAGTCTCTTGTATCTAGTAATTAAATCTCCCAGCGGTTCGATGCGCATCCGCCATCTTGGCTATTTGTGGAACTCCTAACTCCATGCCCTATGTTATGAAACCAATATTTTTATCGAATGTTTCTGCATCTCTTATCGAATGGTTGCCTAGGCTTATGGGTCCAATAAGTTTATAGAAAATATATGTGTCGTTCCTGCAACTGGCCATGAATAAATCGTCTCGTTAATGTCATGGAAATCACAGATACAGTTCAAAGTCCACTGGAAACTTGGTAATATTGATATCTTAAAATTTTATCAAGCTCTAACAGGGGAGTGTCAGATAGCCGGGTCTCAGATTTTATTCAAACTTAGTAGTTGTACAGACTGCTATATGTGGTTCATGAATCACCCCACATATAGGGTTATATAACCAATAGTTTAAACAAAAAAGGCCTTTAAAAAATTTCAAAATTCCCTTTAGACGGGCCACCCACATAACTGACAAGCTGAACGGGTGGCTGACATGCTCGTCTCCGGTCTAGAGACACGGGTTCGATTCCAATACGGGGTATGTTTCTTCCGCTGTTTTTTTTAGCTTTTCTTTTACTGCATCCTACAATGCGCTCAAGATTTTTTTATTTTTACTCGAAATATTATTTTTGCGCGAGGCAAATTTTTTATTTGCATACACGACGTAAGGCTTAGTCTCTCTTTTCGATCGAAGGCAGCCTTCTAATTATGTCACTTCCTTATCTTTTCACGACGTATTTTCATTATTCCTTCATGCACATGATTTCCATTTTCTATAATTATTTTATAATATTGTCTTCATATTCTTACAATTCAAGCGTAATTCTTAATAATATTCAAATTTTTCGTAGCTTGTCAGTTATGTGGGTGGCCCGTCTAAAGGGAATTTTGAAATTTTTAAAGGCCTTTTTCGTTTAAACTATTGGTTATATAACCCTGTGTGTGGGGTGATTCATGAACCACATACAGCGGTCTGTACAACTACTAAGTTTGAATAAAATCTGGGACCCGGCTATTTGACTCATCCCCTTGTTAGTGCTTCATGAAAATGTTTCCTTTAATAGAGATTGGTGTATCTTGTACATGAAAATGTTTTATCCAACATCCAAAGTTCTGGATCAATGTTAGTGCGTATTCAACATCCACGCACAGTGGTTGGTCAGTACGTTTGTTTGGGGTGGAAAATACCCTTTACCACTTGCCTTGGGCGATGATTTAATTACTGACTGTACTTACCTTCGAACCTCTTACCTCTCCATTTTGCTCTTTGTATTTTTTCTTAAATTTCCCCAGTGACATCACTTATTTCACTTTATCTGTACTCTTGGTGTTAATTTGAGTGTTGCTCTGGTATTGCGTGAAGTTTTTTGCATTGGAGACTCAAAAAAATAAGATACGGTAGCGGGGATAACTTTGTTTGGAAACCTTCATGCTAAAACATAACAGGGTGTAACTTTTTTCGAAGGTCTTCATGCTAAAAAGTTTGACAAAGTTTCGGCAAAACCATTACCGCATGAAATGTCAGGCTTGACTTGTCAGGCCTCATTTAGAATATGCCGCTAGAATATGAGATCCGTACGAGGAAGGTATGATTAAATAATTAGAGCGCGTGCAAAGGAGATCCGCTAGGTTTGTTAAAGGCCGTTATGATAATTGTTTAAGTGTTACGAGTTTAATAGAATAACTAGGGTGGGAATTACTATCAGAAGGCGGGTTAAAATTTAGGTTAAACCTTTTAAGTAAATTTGAAACAGAGTTGTTCACAGATGACGTTAGATATATATTGAGAACCCCCGCGTATTATGCTAGTTTTGATCATATTAACAAGATTAGAGAGATAGATTGTCGTACCGATAGATTGAAAATGTCACTTTTCCCTCGCACTACAAGAGAGAACAATAGGCAGCGTAGCAAAGGAATAGGTAGGTGAAATATAGTTAGTCTGTAGTGCATGATGCATGTAATAACAACCAATAATCCCTTCCTTATTATGTAGATACTAACCACCTAGCTCCATGTGACCCTATTATCTAGCATATTTCCCTTAAATATCCTACTTGCATGTCAATAGTGCATGTTTGGTGATCTTCACCCACTGCCACACACCCTCGTGGTGGCTCACAGGGTATCACGTAGATGCAGATGTAGATGAAATTTTATATTGTATGACCATGGTTTCGTTGGAGAGCACCATCATCAGGTGCTTAGTTACAGCCTAGCACCACCTCTTGATAATGCTTCTTGGAGACGAAACTATCGTTTTGGTTATGAAAATGTGCTAAAAGCTGTGTTGACACTCCTTCGAATTTTCATGGACAAAATATAAATTATCATGATCAAATTATATTAGTTCCTTGGTAACTTTGTGGTATGCCATTTTTTCAGAGAATTTTATGGTAATTTAATATTCTAAATGTAACCATTAAATTCTCTAATCATGTTCGATTATACTCTGACGTTTACATTTTATTTCGTTCCGCAAAATTTTTTTCTAGTCTAGATCTTATTAATGTGTAGCATTTTTTTGGCGCGGTATTGTAATGATAATTTCCAGATGTGACGAAAACGAATGACGGTGTTCTTTTTTCTGACAGTTTCCTGCCAAACAGTTGTGTATATATTGCGATTGACGGAAGTATCAGGGCCCATTTTTTACCCGGCATTGCGCATTGAGCTCATAAACAGCGGTGAAGAAGTTGCTTATTTTTGCATTTTATCATCAAAATATAAATTATTCGGACTGAGAAATATGGCTTCTCAGAGGTAAATTATGTTTCATTGTTTGGTTAAGAATCATAATGACCATTCTTGGATTTTAATTGAGTGAAAAAATTATGAATAGTCGACTGTCATCGACTTGACGGATAAGTTAGACATGGTCAAGGTTCCATCCTCAGAACATATTTACGATAGGTGCGGCTTGTACGAGCGAAAATGTTTCCACAGCAACTACCACGGGTGACGTCAGAGATGGCGAGGCTGAAGATAATCTTAATAGTGCCCATGTTGAAATGGCATTTTTTCAATTGCAATAAATGTCGAATCTGAATTAAATCTATATCTGCATATAAATACTAAATTACGAGCTGCCGCATGGGCGTTTGGCAGAGAGTGTATGGACACCAGCCTTGTAAAGATGTATAGGATATGTTTTTGGCAGGAGAAATGGTGACGTGTATTTTGGGAATGATGTGGTGGAGCTCAGATTTTATTGTGGTCGCTTCATGTGCGCAGAAAGAACGAGTTATTGTACTCATCTGTGTGGCAATGCATCTCTCTTATTTTATCGCTTCTGTCACACTTAAAGATGTAGTGAGACGTCGTGATAATATTCTCTGTCGCTCAGAAACACACCAGTTCCGAATTTATCGAGCAAGCTATGCCTAGCGTGTATCTTCTGAGTCTCTAGGGGCTCCCGCCTTAATCCCTATAAAGGTTGTGAGACACAAGATGGGCCACATTCATAGTCGTTACCTGGGTGTCCCCCAGGTGTGGGGGAACCCCTTCGCTCAGAAATGGTATTCATAGTCGTTACTCAGGGGACTTCCGTCCCCTAACTATCCCCCAGGCCGTCGATTTCCTAGGTAAGGCATGAAGCTTACCCAAAGCTCCCCTAACGAAAATAAATAAGAGTGTCAGGAAGTAGAGAAAGTGGACAATTGAAAGAGGACCTGGACTACACCCAGAAGGATTCAGAATTGGGACAGGATTTGGACGGAGGTGAGGAATGAGGAAGGTTGATATGTAAATACTGTATTATATGAGACACGGGTAATAGAAAACGTTGTACAATATAAACAACGTGATTGATGTGTAATATTTTTGTGTTAAATGTGACTTGGGTAATAGAAAACAATGTTCCATATGAACAATAACGTGATTGATATGTACACATTTGTATTGTATGTGACTCGGGTAAACAAAACGTTGATCAATACATAATAAACGAGTTACAACTGTAATAATAAATCATAATTCTCTCAATTTCCATACGAAAATACTTAATCACCATTTTCTTCACTCACAGTCCGCCGCCCTCACACACTCTGTAAAGAAACATTATAATGCTGATCCAAGCCAAATGTTTTCATTCCGGGGATAATGTAAATTTATACAAAATATTACAAATGGAAAATTCCCAGAGGCAATTAATGAGTAGGGAGAGTACACAAAATGGATCGATCAGCAATCCGCTAAGATGGATGAAAAACTTGGATTGAACATTTGCGTTCTCACTTTATTTACATTGAAAATTTCTAATTTTCCTCCAATGAAGACCTGAAATGTAATAATACTCTTATAATCTAGTACGGAATGTAAAAAAATGTATTATATTGAGGTAAAATCTGTAATCCTGTAATTCTGTTCTGTCGGCAATAATGGCGGTAGTCATTAGTTTTTAAAAAAGGTAGGCCATAATTCATAACCTTATTCTCAGTGGCTGTCTGAGCTGCAAAACAGAGCTGATGGACAAATTAGAAAGGTTATTTAGTTTCAGGGGAATCATGATCAAACGTTAAGTTATATTTGGACTCTACATTTATAGATTAAGAGAATTTTTCGTGATTGATAATAATTAGTCAAGTAGAGATTTTAATTACTTAGGTAGTACGCTAGAAGATATCGGATGTCGTAGCAAAGACATAATTAAGAGTAAAGCTAGCTAAGGAGACGATTAGTAATCGCTGATGTTGGAGACCTTGGGTAGGGATGTGAGGAAGGGGCTGGTGAAGAGCTTGATAATGGAGAGCTTGTAGCGTCGCATGGGGCAGAAACGTGGGCTCTCATAAAAAAGGACGAGAATAAGCTGCAGGCATTTGAGATGTGGGTGTGGAGAAGTATGGAGAAGGTGAAGTGGACGGAGAGGAAGACTAACGAGGAAGTGCTTGAGATGGTGGGCGACGAAAGGAAACTGCTAAATGAATTTCGAGATCGGCAGAGTAGGTGGCCGAAGGATGTAATTAAGGGCGAGGGGTTGCTCAATAATGTCATAGAGATAAACCCACACCAGGCATCACTATGCCTGGTGTGGAATCATCCCGTGCCACGCAACCTAGTGGTGGATTTCACTGTATTTCGTAGATGTAGACAGCAAATTGTTAGAAAATAACTGACCTTAATACTTATTAAATTGGTTGGTTGAATTAAATTGATTGATGTGCTTGGTTAGAAAAACGAACATCCGATGAATAGTGTTGAGAAACGAGATGACCACAACGTTGACGCGTTAATTCAATAAAAAATTCAGGATCTCCGTTTGAATATACTCCCTGGAGGTAATCAACAAATAATAATAATAATAATAATAATAAACTCGTTTATTGTTCTTGGAGTGAACTCCTTTGGAACATAGAAATGAAATACAGTGGTGTGCAAGACAATTAATATGTGAATAAGCCAATCAGGAAACAAAAAGTGGAAGTTATCATATAAATTGCTAACAATAGACATATACAAAATTATCATTTAGCAATGTAGAAAAAGAATTGAATTTCTTCTTCTAACAAAAAAACGAACATTAAACATATCAATAAACAAATAAAACAACTTTTAAAAAGAAAATTTAGCTTAACAAATGAAAAGAAAAAAAAGGAACTGAATTGCTTCTTCTTACGCAACAATGGACATTAATCACATCAATGAACTGATAAATGAGTTACATGGTCAGCATTCCAGAAAGTAAGTGTGTGATAATCTTTCTCTTAAATATTACCAGTGATGCACTGTCTTTTACCAGTTTAGGCAAGTCATTCCACAGCTTTGAGGCAACAACTGTAAACGATTTCTGGACTGTAGCTGTCCGGAACTGGGGGGGATACAAAAAACAGGGGTCTTGTCTAGTAACAACATTAGTGTATTTACTACTTGGGAGAAAAAGATCCATTATGTACTGAGGGCTCCCATATTTGAGGAGGTTGATTATGAAGCAGGCCATGTTATATTTTCTTCTTGATTTAAGATCAAGCCAGGAGAGCCTTTTAAAATAAGGGGTAATGTGTTCATCTCGCCGTAGATTAAAGATGAATCTCACACAGGAGTTCAACAAACGCTGTAGCTTAATATTCAACTCCTCAGTTAAGTCATTGTACACGAGACTACAGTAGTCTAGGTGAGGAAGAATGAGTGAGGTAACAAGTTTCTTTTTTAACTGAAGTGGCAGTAGATTTCTATGGATTTTAAATTGATGTAAAATTGCAATTATTTTGTTGAATGAGGCATACGTGAGAATGAGGCATACGTGACAAATGAGGCATACATGGAAGAGGCTGATGAGAGCAGAGCTGTATGTAAGAGATTCGTTTTACAATTCTTCAGAGTTCCCACGATAAATGACTATTGGCCGAATAAAATACCAAGAGGGATTCATGAGATTATTTCATGCAAAATTCCAACGCAATTTTTTCAACAGACCACAAAATGGATTTACTTGATTATAAAATATTTTCATGACACCAGTCGAATAAAAGTTAGAATGCAATTTTTACAATTCCGTTAGTATTAAAGTGAAAAATTAAAAAAATTGAGTTCTTCTCGGTAATTATTATCTGATTACCATAGGTTTGCAATGGATGGAAGAATCTCTCTCTTCTCTCTTCAGTGTTCAACCCTGGGGTTGGTTTGCAGTAGTACGCCATTCCTCTCTTCTGTCTGCTTTTCTCTTCATTTCTGTGTATGTGGTGCAACCCATATCATTCACAATCTGCTGCATGAATGACGTCCTTGGTCGTCCCCGACGATCCCTTCCCTCTATAGCTCCTTCTGCTATTGTTAAAACGATGTTGTCGTGTCTTAGAATGTGCCCTACGAGTTTGTCTCTTCTTGTTTGGATATGTTTCCACAGGGATCTGGTTTCTTGAACTCTTTTCAGTGCCTCTTCATTCGTGACTCTTTCCAGCTGAGCTTCAACATGCTTCTGTAGAGCCACATCTCGAGGGCTTCTAGCCGCCTTCTCTCTTGTTTTCTTACTAACCATGTTTCGCTCTCGTATAGGGCCACACTACAAACAAATGCTTTCATCATCCGTTTCCTTATTTCCCAACTAATGCTCTTGCTGGTGAGTAGGTTCTTTCTAAGATAGAATGCAATTTTGGCCTGATGTATTCTCTTTACAATTTCTTTCTGGCTTCTACCATCTCTTGTTATTCTGGTTCCTAAGTAGGCAAATTCCTCTATTACTTCTAGCTTCTCTCCTCCAATTCTCATTATTGGGGGTTCATCTTGTTCTTCATTACTGCAAACCATCACCTTGGTTTTTCGTTTGTTTATTCTCATGCCATACTGTTTACAGAAAATCCTACCCATTGTGTTGAGCACCCTTTGTAGATATTCTTTGGTCTCTGTGATCACAGCAATATCATCTGCATAACGCAGCATATCTATCTTCTGTCCATTAATTTTAATCCCCACCTCAGTAGTTTCACGAACTTGGTCTATAGCTAAATATAGAAGAATCTATATTTATGAAATTAGATTCCACAAATATTACCCTAACGTTGACCTTAAATAATAGAAATAAAATGACTCATATAAATCGTTTGTGAAAATAAATCATGTTTAGGATATATTCTACAAATATCACCCCAACACTAACACATTTTTTAAAATAATAGCACAACCACACACTTCCATTAATGGTGTCTCAGTATTTAAAAAGGAATTAGAAATCTGGTTTTTATCTACTGGTAGGGTAAAAATATCACTTCCAGGGTGGATTAATACATGGAAATATTCCTACGCATTATAAAATATGCTTTACTACTACGATGTTCTTCTAGCGATTCCATTAGCGGCACGACATTCTATTGATCTGTACATGAGGTACCTATTTGTTTCAATATGTTAGATAGTTGACATATTTTGAGCCGCCATTCTGTGTCCTTCACGCTAAGAATAAAATTTATACCTCAAAACGTAGGGAAGACAGTCTCTTACATCGCAAAGCGATTTTCCAATTCAAGATGTGCACAGTCCAAGAAAAGAGTGCAGTGGAATAAAAGAGGGGAACGCTACCCCTCCTTCCCCGTAGATGTCGCTGGTTTGGTCCCACAACTCTTTGCCCAATCCAACAGTACTGCGATCAAGAGAGAACGAGAAAAGGCGGGGCCGCGGGAATCGTCGCTCACATGTTTCTTGGTCCCCATCTCTTTCTTTTCTTCCTTCACCCCACCCCACCCAACCTTTCCCGTGATACTCTGTCTCCGAGCCTTGACCCTTCCCCTGTAACTGCTTCCTTCCTATTCCCAAGAATAAATAGGATAGAGAGGGACTAGGCTATAAAGGGAAAAGGGGATGAATGGGATGAGAGGAAAAACATATGGAGGACGGAGGCGGTTCTAAGGATTAAGACGAGTTTTTTCGTCCAACAAAGAGAAGGGTAAGGGTTATTTTTTTTATACGGCAGGGCATGTTCCTCCATGGAGAAGCCCCTCCTTATTGCGTCCTTTCCTATGTTTTTTCTGCCTTTTCCGTCGAAAATTTCCGATTCAAATGGAAAAGGTTAAGATCCTGATGAAAAAAAAACACATTTGTGTACTTTTTTATACGCCTCCGGACGAACGCATCGACTCATAACGTGCGGATTTCTGCGCATCTATTTCCCTCCTAATGGCCAATGTAGCGCTCGTGTTTTCAATTCATTCAGACGATGTAATCTTGCTTTCTTTTTCCCCTTTGAACCGTACCAGACGCATAAATTTCCTCAGCACTCCTTCCGCTGATCTCCTGATTTGGATTCCGAATTTCCAAGAAGAGATGTGCTCCTAGAGATTCATCGCTTTGCGACTAAATTCACATTTTCTAAAGCAAAAATATGAGACTTATACAGGTAATAATTTTAATTTTTCCCTCATAAACGCGCAAAAGCTTCTCAAGCAGCATCTACTTTCAATGATATTGCGACAGTGAAATTCAATACACTTATCGTATTTTTACACGGACTTGCACCGAATATTAGGGAAAAATTGACATTGTGGTAATTTATTATATCTGACCGACGGCGGAATTATTCTATTGAGTGTTTTCTAATAAAAATAATTACGGTAATAACCAACTTTCACCTTAGCAAAGAAATGGATTGGCTAAAGATCTCCATTGAAAAAACTTTCGCAGCTAATACACTGCCTCTTACAGAGCTAACTTACCATATATTCCCGGGATTAAGGGCGTGGAATTAGTAGACACATATTATTACAGTAGATAGCATCATAGGAGAAGATTTATAATTTATCATTGGATGAACTTATTGGGCATTGCACTGATAGCATGATATCCGAGGACTACTCAATGGAACAAAAATGCTTAAGGAATTTGATTCTCTAAATCTCGAGGCGATCTTTTCTATTATTCTTCTTGGAACTGAAAATATATAATTACTACGGAACCATAACCACATATTTAATACGATATGGTTCATTTACGTGTTTTAATAATTTTTTTTTTATTTTTTTTTAATTTTTTTTTTTAATTTAAATTTAATTTTTTTATTTAATGTTTTAAATATGTTTTAAAATTAATTCAGTAATTTTTACGTTAGCAAAGAAATGGATTGGCTAAAGACCTCGATTGAAAAAACTTTCGCAGCTAATCCACCGCCTCTTACAGAGTTAACGTCCCATATATTCCCGTGATTAAGGTAGTGGAATTTGTAGACACATATTATTACAGTAGACAGCATCATAGGAGAAGATTTATAATTTATCATTGGATAAACTTATACTTACACCAAAAATACGATGATTTGGTCAGTAAAAATATAGAAAAACATTATTGATGTTTCTCATTTGTCGTTTCGTTAATGTTCTACTACAGAAAGTCTCTAAATTGCTATAAGAAATGTACTTTCACCAATAAATTATGACAAGAAGATATTTAAAGGGAACAGCCACGTATTTCTGGCTAATTACAACAACTTATTCCATCCACCACAAAGCTGATAGAATTTCTTGCAAATGCGAGATAAAAATATTTCAGTAAACTTGTTGGATAGGAGGTCGTATTTCCTGATTTATTTCATTTTACGTAAATGAAGTTTTATACAGTTAGAAATGGTGCTTGGAAAAGAATTAGCAGAATATTAAAACAACAAATGCCAAAATCGATTATTAGGCACTGAGGCACTGGAATTATAATTATTATTGTTTCACAGTGTAAATGAAAGTAACTTCGTTATCATATATATAATTTCTAGAAGGTGTTTTCTTGTCATAACGCCATAACTTCCATAATTCTCCAGCAAAATAAATGATTCAAACGTTGTTTCAAAGCTTATGTTCCCAGCTATTGACGAAAAATAGCCAAATGGTTTAAAATTAAATGTTTTGTTAACAAATGATCAAAAATTAACGGTGCCATCTGTTAACAAAAAAAATCAACTAATATGTTTGCTATGGTTACGTGCTTAAAAGACTGTAGGAGGCGCCATTTATTAAACCCATCGTTTAGTTAAATTGTTTACATTTTACATGCTATCAGTGTGACCGTTTACGTTTACGTTATGCATCTTTAACACAAACGTAAATAATATAATTGTCCATAGGAAGAAACAGGCAGAAGAATAGGAAGAAAGAAGGAAGAAACAGGAAGAAGCTGCATACTGTGTGAAATATTCGACAGGTAGAAGAACGGGAAGAAAAAAGGAAGAAACAAGAAAAAGCTGCATAGTGTACGAAATATTTGCACGGGTCAGCTAGTCCTTACAAATATGTAAAAAATGTAAATTGGCGTCTGTCTGTCTGTATGTCGCTCCATCACGCAAAAACTACTGAATCGATTGAGCTGAAAGTTAGCATGTAGATAGAAAATATATCTGGTTGAAATGCAGATTACATTAAAAAGCCCTCGGAGCCCCCAAAGGTCCCTTCTGGTGGTCCATGCTTAGCATTGGGTTCGGTGCAGTGGTTTCGTTTTTTGCTTTTTAAAAGTATTTTCACTCAAGATAGAGGGCTTGAATTTTTTTATCAGATGGCTGAGTAACTGAAATTTCTAATTTTTTTCAATCGATTTATTCTTCGTATTTGTCTGAAAAACGCTTCGAAAAAACGTTGTATACGTTTCGTATTTGTCTGAAAAAAAAACATGTTTTTCAGCTGAAAAAACTCACATTTTTCTCGGAAATCAACAAAACATATTTCCTTGACGACCAAAGATTTGTTTTTGAAGGGTAGACTCGCCTCTAGCTTTTAAATATCGCGTTTTCCTTCAGTACCATGATAGCGCGTAGAAAGAAAATCTGTATGAAAAGGGTCCAGAGTCCCAAAGGTCCCATGATAGATGGCTTCGGGGGGTAATCGATAAATTCAATGCATATTTACAAGAAGTGTACTCTTTTAATGTCTATTCTCAAAGTAGCTCTCATAGGGGCACTGCATGTATATGAGGGAACACTTACGTTGTAAACGACACGCATAAAGGAATTAAACGGACTACACACGCAATAAAATGTGCAATAATACTCGCGTGCAGCGAATAGTAATGGTAACAATGCTTCTGGAGAAATAAGTGTAATTTTTTTCTCACCCGTAGAATTTCAACTCCACCTTCCTTCCTTCCGCTAGTTCCAAACAAATTTTATTTTCGACGTGGCTAGTCATCATCAGGTTTCACGTCGTCATCACCTGATGATGACGAGTCACGTCAAAATCCGGGTCGTATTCACCCTTTGAGTGCGGAATGACGTGTTATCACGTCATGATTTTTTAACGCTGGTTCTGATGACGTCATATCACGTCATGGGTACCGTGATGGTTCCAGCTTTCGCTAGGGGGCCTTGTGAAAGTTCCCTAGTGAAAGCTGGAACGCTCAGGGTACCCTTGACGTGATGTGACGTCATGCCGCACTCAAAGGGATAAATAAAATTGAAGTGGAATAACAAAGTTACTATAATTTACAATGTTGAGTAAATTCTGCAAAGTCACGCCTGAGACAAATGAGTACGTTGTTTAGCAGTTTCGGTGACATTGACGGCTTCAATACAAAGAAAGATGATCGCAGGCATTTGGAACAAATTATATGAATTAAACTAGACATAACTACTGAAAAACAAATTAGAGCGTCACGTTGCGGAGCAACACGGCGAATATGAGAACTTGAACTTTAAAGGCTTTGCTAAAAAGGGACCGCAGTTGGGATGTGTGGAACCGGATTCCTTTTACGGTCAAAATTAAGGGGCTTTGTTTTCGAAATTCTGCGCCTCAAACATTTTCTGAGAGCGCAAGAGAGAAAGAGATAGAGGGAAATTATATAATGGGACCCGGTGAGAGAGGATGGGAAAGACCAGTTCATGTTGAATAATTCCATCGCATTGAATTCCATCCGAGTTTGAGGGGCATTAGGCAACCAGTGACCCGCGTGATTACGGCTGAAGTTGTTAATGAACAAGGACATTTTCCTCCGGATTTCACAAAGTGGGCGCGAAACTAGTGCCAGTCTTGTGCAGCAGAACGCATTCGGTTCAAATCCTCAAAGAGTTCATTAAGAGGATTCCTATTTATTAGGGGTGGAGGAGAAATATCCCATCAAGTCTTACACGCGAGTAAAATCGAAAGTTAACCGACTCCTAATGAGTACGGTGCCTATACGATATTAATCGCTAAGATAAGAAATAAGTAAACATATTTTTTTTTAAGGATTCTACCGGTAAAGGTCGGTTTTGTTGAACGTCAGAGAATCACCTTCCTGTTTTCTACACTTTAATGGGCCTATCTCGCTCTAGTATATCCTTTTTCGTCATACGATCAATTTTCCGCATACGATCTACCCTTCTTCATCCTGTACATGAACCTATTCTATTTTCTTCTACATCCACGCCTGCCCCACATTATCATATGCCTCTGTCCAATATTTATATGATCCCTGCATGACTGTTGCACTTCATTAGCAAAGCTGCATTATATACAAAAATTTAATAGTTTCTGTGGCGTCGGTAGCGTAATGTATTGCATGTTACTTTTACTTTATAGTGCATGTTGGTGATAGATCATCCCCTGCCTTTGAGGTGTTTTTCACGGTCATGTGTAGACGTAGTCCTATTTCGTTCCATAGGCAAATTTCCAGGTAACATGATGACCTGTTAATGTTGTTCGTGTGACGAAACCGGCCGTAATAATTCATTAAAATAGTATAAATATACGCGATTTCCATTTAGAGTCGAAGTAATGAATGTGAAGAACATGAATATATATTAATAATAATAATAATTCTTTATCCCATTCATATGTATGTACATTACGTTATTTATAAAAAGTATAGGAACATAGGTACCCCAGAGGAACTACCTGATTTGGGGTTGCCATCATCTGAAAGTTTGTGGGGCAGAGCTGGTGCTGATCAGATATCAAACGCATTATCTCAAAATTTTCTAGTGCTACTATACCTTCTTGTGCATTCATAAAAAAAATGAAAAAATCAAGTTATTATGTGTTCACTATAACTTGAGTTTTACAATAACTTGAGCAATAACAATAATTTACACAGTTCAACAAAAACTTATATTTAGGAAACAAAAATTCATATACTACATATAATTGATGAATTAAGTTGACAGTAAACAATCTAAAATCAAACACAACCCCATTTTAGTAATTTACATTCCTAATACATTTTTATACAATCTTTTGAAACAAAAACTCGACTTCCTCGTGACACATTAGCCATTTTTTTAACAGCTGAAACAAATCCCGATTCTGTGTCTTTCTTTGCCACATCCTTTGGCAAAGTACGTCATATGGATTTAAATATTTGTAATCGTTGCCTAGGCTACGTGTTGCCTCAATTTCCACATTTAGTTCACTCAGTCCTTGGCGCTACATAGAAAAAAGTCTTCTCAGTCTATTCGTAAATGGACGTTGTTGATTGTTGTTAACGTGAGACTGTGGTGAATATTCAATAACGGGAGAGATATGAACTGCTTGATGCTGTGAATAATAGGTGGCTATTTTTGAGACCTAACAGTTACATTGTAAATGCCAGAGAGGAAATATCTACAGAGAGAGGTAGTGTGTAAGAGGCATATGACACTTCCATCGTGAGTCTTGTCTCTGATATGTGTATCCCTTGCTGTTAATTTACAGCTACATTTTGTTGGTCTATTACCTGTTGAGAGCCTTAGGAATCAGAAGGTATGATCTAGATAGATTGATGTGGATGTTAATGTGTAACCTACTATTCACGTGAGGTCTCGGAGTAGGTGCAACAATTTCTCCTTTCTTTGTTGTTAAAATGATAGATAGATTGGCGCAATTTCTCATCCATAGATAATATTGTCGGATCTTGGTGTTGAAATCCTTATAGTACTTGTATCCGTCTTCTAATTCATTTTACTTATTTTCATCTCGTATTATCATTAAAATGCCGTAGAGCGATATTCATGGAGTGCTAAGAAGTTAATTGTGCATTTGTGTAATTAAATTTGGAGAGGAATTAAATACATCTGTAGTCCGGACAGTATTAAAAAAGAGTGTAATTACGTCCCGCGTGTAGTACTACATTTTTTATACACTGAATTATGATTACTGGTAGGTAAAACAATATGGGGAGGCACTGCAAAGTCAAACCTACAACCCATAATTAGAAACCAAATAAGGATACTTAAATTGATTCATCACAATATTAATGATAATTTTAAGGGTTTTAATGCACCTAGTGTCCTTGGCAAAAAATATAATATATTAACCACTGATAAACTATACATTTATATATTAGTGGTTAAGAACTACTTCTCCAAGAATTACAGGGAAAAGTATGATGTTTCCTTTACGGCCTGGGCACAGGTCAGCAGAGCTACCGTACGTTCGTTGAATTTGTGAAAATATAAGCATTTTTCCGATTTGGAGTCGTATTATTGAGTAAAAATAAGAAAAAACGGGAATACTGTGCGTGGTAAACTGCTTATCATATCATTGCTGCGTAGGTCTGCCCTTTTTCTTATTGGTTTTCCTTTACGTCCGCTTCCCTGGGTGCAATACCCCTTCCTCGTTTCCTTTAAATCGCCTTTCTTCCGATGTCTCCCCTTTTCGCCGTCCCACCCGGCAAATAATTCCGCGCCCACCTCATCGTCCGTCTGCCTATACTTCCTTCTTCCCTTTTCGCTTAGCTGGATGGTCTCTTCGATGGGTTGAGGGGGCAACAAGGAGGGGTGGGGGGGAGCGGAATGAATGGGAAAGCGGGGGGGGGGGGGCGGGGATGGGGGGGACGACGTGCGGAAGAGAGGCAGATTGTTTGCGCAAGGCAAAGTGGAGTAAGGCGGGGGAGATTTAAGAGGGCACTTCATTCGTGCAATCCTTTCCCACGCCCCTCTAGTTTCCTTCCTCTCCTCGCTTTTTCCTCTTTCTCTTCTCCGCCAGGGTCCTTGCTAAGCGCCCTCCTTCCCCCGACCCTAGGGTGAACCCATTTTCCCAGGGTTGGGTCATTAGAATATTGTGGGGAGGAAATGCGTAATCTACGTGTATGTTCTACCGTAGAATATGTAATGCAGAATATTACTAATAGTTACATATTCTACGCGCAGAAAATTAATTTTATTTATACTGCTAAAGAAGTGATTACGTTTATTGGGAAGTTTTATTTTTACCATATTTTTACTAATAATTTTTTACTAATAATACTAATAATTTTTTAAAAATACAATAAAATTTTACAATACATTTTAATAATTAAACCTATATTCAGTGCATTTTCAACTTAAATAGACTATTACAAGCCTACCATTGCTAGGCCTGCCAGGAAATCAGTAACTATCCAAGACTGGATGCCAAATTATCCGCGAGTCAAAGCAATATTTTCTCGATTGATTGGTGTAGGCCTGAGTCATTTGCAGCCACCTCATATAATTTTTTAAATTTTCTATGGCAAGTACTTGCAATTAGTTATATATGCAGTAGGCTAGGTTAAGGATTATCTTAACTGGTATTTCAATTGAAGTGAAAAAACGTTGTATGCGAAATCAACATTTTGTAATCACTCTGGGTTCCTCCATCATGGAAAGTCGCAACTAATTATGTGTAAATATTATAATCAAATAATAGAGTTAATAAAATAAGAGAATAATAGTTTTTAAAACTGCAATAAATCAATGATTTAGGAATACTAACATTATTTGTTCAAGGTAATGTAATTTTGTAGCCATGAAATCAATGTATTTAATGACATGAAATCAATCAACTTTATTTTTTTTAATGTAATTTCCTACATTTTATTAAACATAAAACGTTATTTTACAGACAAAAAAATAACCAACATAATATTCTACATAATCTACATTATCTACACTATTTTCCACGTGTATGTAGGAAAATAATATTCCACGTGTAATGACCCAACCCTGCATTTTCCCTTCACGGGGATTTCCCTTCTTCATCTACTCTCTCTCTCTTTCTCTCTCCCTTCACCCCATTTACCCTCCCATCATTCCCTTCCTACTTTCACCTCCCGATCACAATACCGTCCCCCTTTTCCTCCTTTCGATTCTTCCCTTCCTGCTCATCTTGTCTTGGATGTTTTGCCTCGGAAGAAGCCTGTCTTTTTTCTTTGCTCTCCTGGCATTTTTTTGCTCCCTTCTGTGTGTGGGAGAGTGGTTGGGTACGTAGCAGGTGGAGTCAAATACCTCGGCGTGATCGTGACCTCGGACAAATCATGAGTACCACATGGGAGGCATTTGCGGCTCTTCATTTTAGTGACCGTGGTTCATCCTTGAAGGCCGCATTTGACCGACCGCAAGATTTCGCGGCTGTGCGGGGAAGGTATAGTTCCCATACTCAATGAAATGCATGGATATAGTCACCCTCTTCTCTTAGAAAATACTACAATAAGACGAAAAGGACAAGGCTAGTAGTGTATGAGTAATTTCTCAGGCGTTACACGAAGTGGTAGGTTTACTATAATTTTAGATTGACTTGTAGGTTATTGATATTTAGTCTACCTTCATGGTATGTATTTGTCCCCAAAACTACATATTCAGTGCTGGTATGGACGGAAAGTTCCCGTACTCAATCAAAAGGATGGAGATAGTCTCCCCCTTTCTTTTGGAAAATACTATTTGAAGACGGAAAGGACAAGGCTTGTAGGAAAGGGGTAATGTCTCAGACGCTACCCAAAGTGGTAGGTTTACTATAATTTCAGACTGACTTGGAAGTTAGAGACATTTAGTCTACCTCCATGGCATATATATCGCCCCAAAACATACCTTAACTTCTGATATATGGTGGGGATAGCACATACAAATTATGTGTGCACAGTATGAATAAAAATAGGTTTGGTTAAACGTATAATAGGAAGGTTCTCGGATAAAAGACAAAGAGAAATGATACTTCGCTCTGTTTCGGCAACATGTCGAATACTCCGCGAGCATTTGGGACCCTGGTCATAATGATTTAACCAAAAGAATTAATAAAATACAATGGTAAGCAGCGAGATTCGTTAAAAACTGCTACGAAGAGAACATATGTGGACCCCAGAAGTCAAGGGGTCAAAGTGACATTAAAAAAAAACAAGTTATGTACAGGAATGGGATGTGAAAATATAAATCTTTTAGGTGGTAAAGGGATCCCAGTGATTTTATTGACAGGTGATGCTATCTAGGGTAATGCCTCTTAACTACTTAGTGGGTTGTACCAAACATTTTCAACTTTGACTTAAGTTTTCTCTAAACAACGATTTTGTTACTTAGACCCCTTGACTTCTGGGGTCCTCATACAGTGTCTCATAACTTCTAGACGGGTTAAAGTGGGAGCCCTTAGAGACTCGGAGGCTACACGCTAGGCTTAGGTTGCTTGAAATTCAGAACTGATATTTTTCAGAGCGATATAGAGAATATTATCATACATCCCTCACTACATCCCTAGGCCTGTCAGATGCGACAAAATAAGAGAGATACACTGCCGAACATATAGGTACAAATACTTGTTCTTTTCGCGCACAATAAGTGACCACAGTCTTCATTCATAGTAAAAATTGAGCTCCACGAAATACACTCATACAATACATGTCACCATTTCGTCTCTCAAAAACTCACATCTTTACACCGCTGGTGACTTAATACCCCCTGCCACACGCCCACGTGGCGGCTTGCAGGGTATTATGTAGATGTAGATTAAAACTACATATTTATTGCTGGTATGAAGGGCACTATCAGAGGTACTCCGAAGGAACGTCTACATCCATGATTGTTACGAAATAGGTAGCATCCAGCTAAATCTACAGAGGTGTACGCAGCAATTTGCCTCTTCCCTTTTCTAAAACATTTTACGCGTCACCTTGCCTTTGTTTCTTGCCCGATGTTCCGATGAACCCTGCTATTGCCCTTTGAGGGGCTCAGTGAGTTTATTAGTGTAGTTAGAAAACGTTATACGCAATTCATAATCTATAGAGGGCAGCATTTGGTTCTCACTTTCCGTGAGGAAATACCCACGGTTGTCCATCGTTATTCTAGCATGCTTACTGTAGAGTGGTCTTCAGTTGAAAATTTGGCCTTAATCGTTTATCAGTTGTTTTAAATATAATCTTCTGAAAAACATGATATACAACATCTGTTATCAGTTTCGTTGCCTATTGCTGTTGAGTAATAAGGTAATTTTACATGCGTAAAGAATATAATTACTGCTTTAAACTTGTAATATGTGTGAACTCTAGGGACTTAATGATAATGTTTACTGGGGATCTGGTTGGTGTGGTGGCTAGAGTACTGGCTAATCATACGGGCGGCCAGGGTTCAAATCCCTGCAGAGGAGGATCTTTTTCAGAGGAAACCCGATTCCTCCTTGAGTGTCTGGTGGAGGGCACTTCAAGTGCAGTACTCCGTCTGTCGGAGGAGACGTTAAGCCGTGGTCACCTCAGCGCTTTTCGTTTAGAGCAGGCTAATGCCGACGCCGGGTTTTCATCCACTCTTACCTGTCCCCTATGGCACAAATGACTCTAGGTGTTGGTAGCCCCCACCCCAAAATCCAATCCAATAATGTTTTCTCGAAAGTATCGACTTCTTGAATGTCCCCAATAAAAAAGTCGGCTAAACCAATAAATGACCACACCTACAGCTACAATGGGCGTATTTCTGCGTTAAGAAGATACTTACTACTGAAAATATGTAATATAAGTGAGCCCCAAGGGCCTAATGATAGTGCTTACTAGAAAGTTATCAACATCATACATGTTCCAAATAAAACAGTTAGCTAAACTGGTAAATGATGACAGTGTACATCTGCAACTACATGCTACCCTGTGAGACGCCGCTTGGGCGTGTGACAGGGTAGCATGTAGTTGCAGAACATTTTTTCCCAACATTTTTTTTTTGCAACATTGCTCTGCACAATGCCCAACGGATAGGCAATGGGCAGATTCTGATAGATAATATGGTTCAGTGGAACCTAATTACCTTCAAATTATTTCATCGGAATGTACGCATTGCAATTCTCAAGGGCAGCGATGAAAAATTAGTAACTATAAAGATCAAAAGCGTACGCATTGCAATAATTGAACAGGGACTTAGCAACAATCCTTCAAGGCAATAAGACAATGGCCGTGTTCCAATCCGATATCATGCACACTTCGTACCCTTATGCGCTCTTTTCGATTGTCATTTTCCGGATGTGACGTCGCATAGTGCGGTTCCAATCCGTTGGAGCGGATCATGACTAGGGCGCTAGTTCACAAGGAAGGTAAGCGTACGACGATGCACCCTTTTGCGCCCTAAGAAGCCAGCGGTGAAGAAGCTCTACGTTGGAAAGTGAAGGAAGATCAGTCGCAATATCTTTTGAAAGATATTTTATTTGTTGTTATTGATGGTTCACTCTCCATTTTGTGATTATTTTATATTCCATGCCATTAAAATGTGCACTAGTGAACAATTTTTTTTCTTCAATTAAAGTAGGAAACCAAAAATTTGAGGAAGCATGGCTTCAACCGGCTAGTTGCTAGAGGGGAATGAAACTTGTATTAACGCTATCTCAATAATTATTTGGGCATGAATATCGATACTGAGTAATTAAATTTCTTATCCAGTTTATTAGGTTAATTATTGGGATGTATTCCAAGCACGTGGCCTTCTGTTCCAATGTCGGACTATGTGCGGTGTATATTCTATTTAAAGATCAAAATTTAGTGACATTGTCTCTCATTTTTCAAGATTTTCCTGATAATATGGTTCAGTGGAAGCTAATTACCTTCAAATTATTTCATCGGAATGTACGCATTGCGATTCTCAAGGGCAGCGATGAAAATTGGCTACTTCATTGTCCTATTGCTCTTTCGCGGATGGTATTTCGTGAATAATGCTCATTTTCAATGCGATGTCTTGTGATTAATTACAATTTAGAGTGACTAATGGATGTTCTTCTGATATACTAGGGACAGTCGAAAGGATAATACAATTCATCGGCCTGTGAAAGAAGTACGCAGACTAATTTACGGGCCGAGGCGGTTCTGATATAGTTCTGACATTGGACACTGGGAGACCGTGGCGCTGGCTACCTTAAGGGCAGAAAAGTGCGTGAAGTGCAGGATAGGGCATAAGGGCGTAGGTGCATAAGGTGCACCCTACGGATTGAAACACGGCCAATAGCCATGTAAAGATGTAAGGGAGGGTAAGGTTTCGGGAGGAGAAATATTGACATGCGTTTTGGGAGTGTATTTAGTGGAGCTCAGCTTTTATTGTGGTCGCATATTGTGCGCGGAAAGGTCGAATTTTGACAATGAATCTGTTTGATGATGTATATCACTTATTTTATCAATATATAGTGTGGCAGCAATTTGGAAGTGATTCAACATAGATGTTGAAAATGGAGTCTTTGCTTTGTTCCTCCTTGCTTTGCACTCCTTTAACTTCAGATATATATGTATTTAAATTAAACACCAGGGTTGAAATTCGCTATGAAAAAAATCATTTGACTAGACCGAGATTCGAACCCGGATCTCCCAATTGCCGGTCAGGTGTGTTAGCCAGTTAAACCACCAAGCCATCTTCCTTCAAGGCGAATTTCGAGGGGGGTTTATGCGAACTAGATGTTCAGGCCTCAAGTCTACATTGTAGCACATGAGACGAAGTCGTGCTTACAAAGCCACTGTCGCGGATGGATAAACCCAACATTGTCGTTATTAAAACGACGAAATTGACAAATTTCCGAACATTGCATGTAACAGATGATGTGGTACGAAGTCACTCGCACGGGTGCATATACACCAGGGTTGAAATTCGCTATTTAAATTAGGTTTTCAGTTGGGCGATTCCACGCAAACTCAACCAAATGGCTGTCTACTCGTGCCTCGACCATCTCCGATTTTCGCGATTGTTGGCACATAGTAAGAATACAATAAGGAATGACGATTTGCCAAATATTAGCCTTCTATAATTATAAATGTCAATGTTATGACACTTCAAATACCTATTACAAATTACCGAAAATTGGCGCGTCGCAGCTCGGAACTCTATCTTCAATAAATGTCGATCTAGCGGACATATTTTATATATAATCACATTTTCGTAATAAAAAGACAGTCTGTGTTTTCCATTAATGCTTGGCTTCCTGGAACTATAATCTGAACTCCTAGACTTTAATTTGTCCTATATATTTTTTTATTTTGACCAATGTCAAGGGCCTAATATCTCCTAAATCAACTATAAGATATGGTCATACTTAATTTCTTCGAACAGCTAGGACACAGGGCCGAACTTTAAGAGCATGAACTTTAATTTATGGCACGCAACCACGGCACAATAGAGCAAAAAAAAACGGAAAGATGAAAATGTTGCTACTTTCGGCGCTTAAAAAAAGTTATATTTAATATCTCCATTATGGTTGAAAAAGCTCTTTTTTCTTGTGTTGCTATGGTGTTTTCCATATATTTCCTCACGCTTCAATCCGGCAAAAGCATTCCCCCATCAATCATTTCTGTCAACATCTTTTTTCCTCTCAAAATCCCTTCCTATTTCTTGCTCCTCCAGTTTTTCTTCCATCATCATTTTCCTTCTTAGTAAGCCTTACATATCTTCGTTTGCAATACCTCTGATTGGACCACCTCTCAGTATTTATCACATTTTAGTGAAAGTCGCTAATCTTTTTTTATTGATACAGTGAAACATAATACATTATTACTCTCTCTTTCAAAGATCTTACTCATGTTTTCTTCATGATTCATCCTCTTTAATTCTCCATTTCTGTTCTTTTATCTTTTTCTCCTTTAGTTACTTTGTAATATTAGCATGTTTTGAAAAAAATTTCTTTCACTCAAATTAAATTCTTTTGGATAATTGCATAACGTATTTCCATGCCATGCAATAGCAGGATGTTAAGATACAGAAATTCGAAGTCATAGCTAAGAAACAGAAATTCAAACCAAAATGCTGACATAACTATGGCTGCCTAGCTTAAATATTATTTAAGGAGACAACTGTCTTATACAGTGGAATTAATGTTTATAGCCTCCAATAAAAGAAAAGAAAAAATCATGCAACTTCTTTGAAAGATAAAAATTGGAAGCTTTAGTTAGCCTTATCGGCAGTACCTGTGTAAAGTCTGCCTTCTACTAACATAGGCATGCGTGGAAAACAAATAGATAATAAACAATTGGTCGTGAGAAAAATATACATATTACATCATCAATCTCCGGCGGTAATCTTACTATTTTTATAAACGGAAATATGAGTATATACAATCAATACATAATGCAACGCTTCATTTACACTTTTGTGTCAAACAGAGTTTCAATTTTGTACTGAGTGAACAGCTATGATTTTATTAATGGAAGACATTTTTTTGAGAAAATTCTCTCTTTTTATATTTTCGGGCAAAAAATTGAAAGTCCTATGGCCCATATACCAATATTATCTTATGTGTGGTGTTAATTTAGGTTTTAAAAGGCGTTCATTGCATATACCACAAAGGGATCGCTTATAATAGGAGGCTAATTCTGGCGTTAACGACATTTATTGACTGCCTCGTTTGGCAACTCTTTCTGAGTTCGACGTTCTACTGTAAATATGTCCGTAAATTTACAAGTTTCATCGATTGATAATACTCGACTTTTCTCGAGGACTTGAAAGCTTTACTGTAGGAAAGTATAGAAAACTCAAGTTTGGGCAGGTTTTTCTCCCTGACTGCGGTGTTTGACTTTACCCCGTGCGCTCAAAAATATTTTCTCTATGCTGCAGGTGCGAGTACTCAAAGGTATTTCATCAATTGTGGAAAATTTATCACCACGCTACAACGGTTTGAAAGTTTTCTTGCCATTTCTGCGTGAAATAATTCAAATTGATTTGTTTTAGCAAAAAATAGTTATTTCTTTTTTTAAATATTCTACGAATGAAACCAATAAATATGGAGTATCGGTTTGTACGGTGTATATCGTACTGACTTGTCATCCGGACGGCTCGGGTTCTAACCCCGGCTACCGTATTGTGGCTTAAAACCGTTTGTTCGCTCACGCATACGGGACCACGAGGATCGCAGTCACCGCGTGATAAAAGGAAGGAAGGGTACACGGAATGAAAAAACAGGGGAAAGGAAAAGAATGGGGAATAAGAGGACGCTCACCTTAATTCCGCCGCTGCACCTCCGACAGACCATCGCCCGAGAGAGCGTGTTTTCCCGATGCACACGCACTCATGCCCACGCACTGCTCCCGGTGCTATCTAGTCTCTCACCGTCCTCAGGAGCGTATTACACCCCTGGGCGCTACCTTCTTGAGCGCCCTCTTCTTTGTAAAACAAAACAGGGACGAAATAAAGAGAACGAGGGAAAGGAGATGGCGGGAGGTTTAAAGGAACAAAAAATAGGGGCTCACGCTGGTGCGCACGAGCACCATTACTTGAGTTTATAATAAGCTAGTAAATGGTGTTGGATAAATTTCTCTTGGAATAAGAATTAATATAGTTTTTTTAAAGATTTTAAATAATTTTCCCATTATACCAGCAAAATTCTTCGCCCAGAAATTGGTGCGTAGTTCCCGGCAGAGGCTAATTCTTTTTTAGAGGAGACCTGATCCTAGCTTATATACCATGTGGAGGGCTTTTTAGGTGCAATACATTAACCAACGCCGGGTTTCTCTCCATTCTTCATCCATTCCTAGATCATCTCTCCGTTACCTACCTACCCGCCTGTCCTCAACGGAGCAAATGACCCCAGCTATCGGCCCCCTACCCCTAGTTAAACAAAAATTATTTTCCACCTTTATAGGGTTAATTCAAGTATTTTAAATACAAACATAGCATTTGGAGTAATCCTCATCTTCTTTTACTGCCTGAGTTGGGATCTCGGTTCCTTCTTTCGTGTTGTTGCCATCGTTATCCAAAACTCAAAGTGCTATATGGCCACGGAGTTTTTTTCTCTGTGGAAATTGGCACATTTGTGCATTGCGGGTGACTCCGTAAAAGTGGAACTCCGTGGCTAGTCCCGGATAGATTAAAATTTGTCCAATAAGAGTGAACGCCTCTCTGTGTTCAAAGTACGATCTTTCCTCGTGGGCAGTGGCGCTGATCGCTCAGTAGCGACTGATTGTTGCATTGTATGTCCGGCAGTCGAGAACATCTAGTCCCGTAAAGGTCACAAAAATCCACAGGGGTAGAGGACGCCTCGGTAGCTTAACTGGCTTAAGTACTCGGTCGGAAATCGAGGGATCCAGGTTCTAATCCCGGTAAGGGCGGATGATTTTTTCTCTGTGGAAATTCGCACATTTCGGGTGACTCCGTAAAAGTGAACTCCATGGCTATACCCGGATAGCTTAAAATATGTGCTATATGGCCATTTGCGAGAACAGTTGGTCATGGAATCAATAATTATGTTATCTGTAAAGTTATAGATCTCATAAATATCTTCAGAATATAGAAACACATCTACTAGTTACCTAACGTATTTACCAATAGTTAATAACTTCGAGTATTTGATATAATCCTCCACCGCCGGGTAAAATTTACGAAAGTCTAGCCTATGAATTGTTGCTGATGCAGAAAATAATTAGACAGTAGGACTAAACTTATTAGCCGTCTGTCTCAAAACAACTCTTTTCTTAAGTAATTAAGACTCTAAGCTGTTCATTACGCATCCGCCATCTTGGCTAATTATGGAACTCATAACTCCATGCCATAAGTTACGAAACCAATAAATTTAACGAATGTTTCCGCGACACTTATTAAATGGTTGCCACGGCATATGGGTCCTGTAACTTTATGGAATACTAATGTGTCGTTCCTGCAACTTACCAGAAGAATATAATAGAATAATGCTTGACTATACTCTGGCACAGGTCCCTTAGAGCAACAATACTATGCAATGAAATTGCAGCGAGACAATTAACAAAGGGTTTTGTTCAAATCAGAAATTAAATGGAGCTTTATAACGTAGGAAGTGAAAGACAGAAACAACTACTCTCAGTGGAAAACAATTACTGTTCATGTGATATGATTGAATTCAGAGATAGGTAAGGATATGATACAAGATAATTAAAAAAACGAGAATAGACCATTAAGGAAAAACAAATTTTTGTCAAGAAAAAAAATTGGTAATGAGAATTTAATACTGAACACACTACATTTCCAGTAAAGCATTCATTAAATAAAATTCCATGCAATTTAGATTGGAAAATTCCAACGATTGAGGCTTCCACAAATCCATTGAAACAGAATTCCAGAGTTATGAGGGGCGATGCTCACTCCCTGTTACTGTTTTGAAGATCAGTTAAACCTGGTAACTTAGGTTAGTCTGAGCGAGATAGTTTCCTATACATAA
The DNA here is from genome assembly GCA_963169105.1 of Ceriagrion tenellum. Taxonomy (NCBI): domain Eukaryota; kingdom Metazoa; phylum Arthropoda; class Insecta; order Odonata; family Coenagrionidae; genus Ceriagrion; species Ceriagrion tenellum. The sequence goes on along the minus strand of OY720643.1, from coordinate 43,755,196 downwards.
TAGAGACCATATTCGAATTATACGTTTTAATTTCACCAGCTGTAGGACGCATCAATTAAATTTTGCGTTATGAAATGAAATGAAATAGCCTTATATGACAGAAATGGTAAGACATTAAATGAAAATATCTAATTAAGTCTTTAACTTGACTCATTTTTTTCACGAGGTGCGTTTTAAACTCCGTCAAAACGTAAGGTTTTTTGTGATACCCAAGAACCTATTGCGGTGACAATATGATTAATTTTCAAAAATAGTCGAGAAAACATACAAACTACACACTGTTAGTTTTTTATGACATCTAAGTGTTGAAAATACTTCATTTTGTAAGTAATGTCTCTCTGGAGTTCATACAAGTACCATTTCCCATGTAAACGGGCTGACATGTTTTGGCAAATAACTCCGGAAGTAATGTTGGGAGGGTTTAAATTATTGGTGTCATTAGAAGGGTGATACATTTTTTTATTAGACCAAATTTATTGATTTCTAGGTGATATGATATTTCGCTCAAACTACCATAAATCACATGAAAAAATTTCGAATGACGAGGATCACGTTTTTGGACCTCATGAGCGCAATATAAAAATGACGATTGTTTGTGCTCGCGTTATGGAGAACCGTGATAGTTCCTCAGGTGACGAGATCCTTTTTTAGCAGAATAATTTCGGAGAAATATATATATTTCTCTCCTTTTCAAGCATCCTTCTTCCTCTCTACGTCCGCCAACATTCTCTCCCCCTCTACCTTTGATCCTAACCTCTCCATTTTTACCTCCTCCATTTACCTCCTCCATTTACCCTTCACTTTTCCTCCTCCGTTGAGTGTCGCTTCTCCCGCCGTCCGCTTCGCTACCGTCGACCTCTCCACGCATTCCGGACCCTTAAGTCCCCTTATACACCCACCCTTCTTCTTCCAAACTTTCGTCGCCTTTCCCATTCCAGAGACAACAATAACTTTTGCCCCAAAACCAGCGCTCTAAACCCGTTCGCGTAGAACTAGAGGAAATAACTGGGGAGCCTATCGTAACTTGAGTTCGGGCTGAAAAAACAAACCAGCCAATGAGAATACCTATCACCATAAATCAAGATCTAAGTAATACCCAGTAAGCTTCCTCGAGGGTGTGCTGTAGGGGTTTTGTTTTCACTAACATGAACCTCAGTCAGTTCCAATGCTCTGCTAAATTTAATGATATGTCAGGAGGTATTGGTAAATAGTTTCAAAGGCCTGTGAAAGTTCACTGACCTTCAGAGCACCTCAAAAATTAGTATTTGACGATTTTACTGCTAAAAAAAATGCATAGAGTAGGAAAGTGAATGCAGGAAGCAGGCATGTTGTGCTGTTTGTGCGATGTCGAGAGTAGGGAAACAAACTCTATGGAGTAAATCAAATAATTGCCCTCTCTACCCATCGACAGACTTAATTATAAAATTTTGGTGGTCCATAAATCCTAAATTTCAGATAAAAAAATGTACGGTCTAAAAGTGACTGTTCTGCAATATATTTCCCTAATTCTCACGATAAAATCTACAGTAGTATGTCGGGATTCGTAGCATACTTTTCACATCACGATGTCAACACATCAACAGTTCCAACAATATCCATTTTGTGACTACGCGTCGTCGAAGACTAGGGTTGGAGCTCAAATAAAAACTTCAATCCGAATAGTGGACCTAATAATGAAGTCTTGCTTGCTGACTTAATTATTAACTCTCGATGGTCTATAATGGACTATATTTCACGTGAAAAAATAACCCTCAAAAGAGGTCCTTCATATAATTGCATAAACTGCTATGAGGGAAAGTTTTCTTCCACATTAAAACGTTCAAATCTGGTCCCTACCACTCGCAATGAGTAGTCTTGTCTTTAGATGAAGATTTAACTTTTAACCGATTTCTTTTTCGTGACACCCTCTCTTCCAGAATTGTGCCAGTTTTAGATGATTGCAATCCGTTTTGTCATGTTTTTGGCGTCGTTCCTTGTAAACTCTTTGAGGGAGTGGTAAATAGTTCTCTAATGAGAGATGGATGATATAAAGTTCTCGGGTTTCCACCCGCATTTTGTAGGTGAAATGCGCGCCTTTAATGAGCGCAGGAAATTGAAGTCATCATTGAAGTTATCACCATTAAAATTACGTTATATTCGACTCGTATTACCGCGGGAAAAGTGTTCACGATTATCAAATAATCTGCTTAATTTTATTATCATTTTGTTTCCTAATGGCTCGGGGCTCTTATCAAGGGTAACTTTTTTTAACAGCATTGACCTAAAGGTTGAGGAAGTATTTATTTTGACTAACACAGATTGGCGGAACCTTATTAAAACTAAAGAAAGCAAATGATTTCAGTTGCGTAATCGAATCGTTTATCGTAATGCGAGTATAAATTAGCAAAAAAATGCGAAAGGATTCCGCTAAGACGATCTGGAGGTCGTACAGTGGAGACAATGCGGGGGAGTTTCTGCAACCTAGCAGGAAACATGTTACTCCCTCCACGGTAGTGTACAAACGAAAATGCATTGCACCCTCCATGATAAGGGAATTTCTACAGAAACACAACATCAGTATTTATTTTGACTAAAACAGATTGGCGGAACCTTATTAAAACTAAAGAAAGCAAATGATTTCAGTTGTTGAAAAATGTCTTCTATATAATATTTGTTGAAATGAAGGTAAAGAAGGCATGCCCAAACTAAAAGGTTGTAAAAGACTTTCGAGAAAATGACGTTTGTATGTTAAAACTGTGGTAAACACAATGCATCGTGTGGAGGAACAAGATGTTTTCTATCATTTCATTTTAGTAGAATTTAATGTTTTCGGACATGACGGAAAAATTATCTCAGTATATTTCACACTTAAATTGTTTGTTGCCGACCTAGGTTTCGACTGCAATGCAATGATTTTTAAGGATTGCCTAGATTATTATACTATCAAAATTACCTTGATAATGACTGCTGTGAGGTCATACCGTACAATGGAGTTACTTAGTACATTTTTGACATATTTTTGAACCTACAGCAAGGTGTTTTTTTTCACAGTCCAATTTAATTTTTCTTGTGAAAGCTTCAATCCTCATGACCAAAATCAGCTATTGCTTAAGGTTCTATGTGCATTACAATGGTCATGAAAACATTTTTTAAATGTAATAATGTTACCCCATTAATTGGGGTCAAATTAGTTCGAGCGTATATCATATTGAAATAACATAGCAGAGACTTGTGTACTATTCTTAACCCATCACAAACGTTTCCTCAGATTCTCAAGAAGTAGCAAGGCCAATTTCTGATTAAAAATATATTTTCAGCATGTTTTTAGATTTTTAAGAATATTTTGTCAATTTTCAACTTCACGGTCGTCTCTGTGTTATGTCACCAAAAATAATAGAAGCCACACCAAAATAGATATCAACTTTTATCATAGAGTAACAGCAAAAATGCTGAAAAAACTTTTAAGTGGGAATAAATTTAACCATGACTCTTCATCTTTCCTTTAAGAAGGTCAGTCTTTGACCTCAGTCTCTGTTGTGTAGTTTCGATAAGGCCTTAATCCCAATTTACGAACATACTGCCGTGGCATTGTTTCTGGAACGAAAACGTTGTCTTTTATATTGAAAAAAATATATGTACTAAACTCACCCTCCCAACCTGTAGACTAAACAGGTGTACTAAACTGACCCCACCAAGCTTAATATTTACATTTTAGCAAACTACTACATTAACGAATGCAGATAGAAAAATAGATGTTATCGCCAATTTAACAGGGATATACATTGTTACCAAAATTCACACTTACCTCTGATTCGGGAACAATCACAATCGTGTTGACATCAATAAATTTTAAGAACTGAACAACTCACTCCTAAAACAGACTTTTATATAACCTCCTGTTGTGAGAATTAAAAATCGAAAGAAACGATTGTTGACCGGTGTAACCAACCCAAAGTAAATTTATCTACACAATAAAACTGACGTATCTTGTCAAATATTTGAACTACGACAAATTATCAAATGCTAAATGTATGAAAACGAGGTTGTAACATTTTCACCCCTACGCACTAAAGTAACCCCACTTTACGGTAACCTGATTCGGAAATAAACATTTTAAGTGGGAAATATACTAAGATATTGTTTACGACATGCCTGTGACCATGTTCTACAAAGTTACGCCTTCAATCATAAACAAAGTTATTAATTTTGTTCCTCACAATTGGTGTGACTTTGTTGGGTTTGAATCGTCGTTTAAGGTGCCTCATGCCATGACTCTTTGCTTTCTTCTTTCAAACTTTTGTCGCCTCCCAGCGTCTCTTGGGAGAAGCACTCCGTCCTGTCCTCAAATCAACATTTCTCCTTTCACCAACTCCCCCTTCCAATTTCTCCTCCCCTCTGCCACACACCCCCTATCCCCACTTCCCCCACCCTCGGTCGAAATCGGGGCAAACAACCCTTCGCTCGCGCGCACGGGTGCGATAGGGAGGAAATGAAAAACAAATGGATTGATAGATGCGTCAGGTGATGTTGACAGGAGCTGTATGGGTTTTCAACCTTATGGCCATAGCCTCGCGCCTTCACTCCCCTCATCTGTTCCGTCCCCTGTTTACCCTGCCACGCCCTCTACCCCCGCTTCCCTTTTTTTTCGCAAATCCTCTCCGGTCCGTATTTTTTTCCCCCTCGAACCCTTTCGAATTTCCACATTACACCCTTTCCGTACCGTTTCTCTGAAGACTTTCATTACCCGACCCGGGCTTTTTTTTCTCTAGTCCGGCACAGCCTCTCTTTCCCGTGGGTGTTTTTGAAACCATCCAGTTTGTGTTTTCCAACCGTAGCTTTCTCATACTCTTTCGCCCGTTCGCCGTGAAAAGGACTCTTGGTTCTCCCAGCAGGTGTTAGTTCCCGATCGATCCGATAAAGTTTTATGTCCCAGGATTCCGTTCTTTAACCTTCTGAACCCTTTCCTTTCCCAATCTTATCTATTATGCATTAAAAGTTTTGTTCTCTGCCTTTTTAAAAAGTACGTGCGGCCGGGTTCCGATTGGCGTAAGTAAAAGGCACTAGTACTTAAAGACTATTTTCCCACAAAAAAAGTTGAATTTTTACTTGGTACATGTTTTTAAGCATTCTTATGCTAAGGTGAAAAAGTTTACCTATTGACAAATCGTTCCTTAGGGAATAAGGTAAACGTATTTTCCCCTAACAGGGTGTATTAAATAGCAAAAAATATTAATTTTACGGATTATAGTCGTTTTCAACGCCAATAATACCATTCCAACAGTTGATAAATAAAATGATGTTTTCGTTCAGCGCTAAAAAATGGATAAATTTAGTTTATTGGTAGAGTTAATTATAATCATAATGAATTGGAAAAACCGATTAATTCGCTAAAATTCACCATTTTCAATGGGATTTTTCGAAGTAATACATCGTGATACTGGGGAGTGACAATGAATAGGTTAACAGGATAGGTCGTGCTGTGATCCTTCGTCTCAGAAGCAATTCTTGATATTATGTTTCTGTAGAAATTTCGTTATCATGGAGGGTGCAATGCATTTTCGCTTGCACACTACCGTCGAGGGAGTAACATGTTTCCTGCTAGGTTGCAGAAACGCCCCCGCATTTCCTCCGCTGTACGACCTCCAGATCGTCTTAGCGGAATCCTTTCGCATTTTTATGCTAATTTATATTTGTATTACGATGGCTTTCGGGATAGATTCTGTGTTGTGTCATTTGTGTGACGACAGATTCGCGAGCGTTGAAGTGGCCTGAAGAAGCGAGCTGCAACGCTCGCGAAACTGTCGTCACAAGAATGACACTAGGCGAAAGCTATCCCAAAAGCCATCATGATTCATGACCACTCCGCGGAAGCTTTCACAAGAATTTTTATTTGTATTTTAGAAATTTTACCACTCTTTTGAACGCGAATCCCTGGTAATGGGCAATACTATAAGCTTACATGTCCTTTTCACAGTGGAACTAGGCATTTACAATCCAATTCTTCAAAAAAATCAACATTCTGGCTCTACATAGATCGTACATTATCCACTGTCCTTTGTCTTTTAACCTATTTCTTGACTTAATATAACAGCAAGTTGATGGAGTTTGTCTGTCACATTTTATATTAATCCAATTGCGTCATATGATTCATATTATTCTGTCAATGTGAAATAATGATTGATAAAACACTCAATAACTCCAAATTATTAGATATTTCATGCGATCGTATTTTTTAAGTACTTAGCTGGCGCCATACATAATGCTCACATCATAAAATACTAGAAAACATTTTCCGCTATTTCGATATTTGAATTCGGAATAAACTTTTAGAGCTATACCTCTCACATGACAATAATTTTCCTTTCGTTCATTCAATTATCGACAGTCATTGTGCTAATGTCTGTACATGTAGGCTGATTGGTTTTTATAAATTGATAATCGATACTAGAGCTCTCTACTAGTAGTCAACACTCAACGATAGACGAGCTTCCTTGTTTCAGTGTATGTTGCGTTCTCATGAAAATCAGCCTTTTTAATGGAATCTGTTCCCGCGCCTTGCTATCCATCCAATTACAGCACATTCATATGGCTTCCGTGTCCTTGGCCCTACCTTCTTGAGCTCTCCTATCGCTACAGCTTGGATTTGAACTGCGTAGAGAAGAGAATGGATGATTCACATCTGAGTACAGAACGCCTTTGCGCCCATCATTGGTCCGTCGCTACTTTAATTTCAAAGAAATTGTTTCTTTTTCTCAGGGTTATCAACATGCAGCTGCGTGTGACAATCCTGAAATGTCCGATCTAAGCCTGAAGAACTGTTTTGCGAAGGAAATCGTTCCCAAAGATTGTCAGCCCTCAAGCGAGCGTCCGAATGAAAAGGGCGGCTTTCACCAAAGCGTGTATTTTATCCGTCGTGAAACTTTTCCTTTGCCTCTGGGTGAGCTGGACAGTTGGAGTTCACGTGCCACAGTGGCAAGGTTTTTTCGCTCTATCTAGACTTTTGATTTCTTTTGTCGAACCTCAAGAGGTTTGGCAAGGCCGCCAGTTTCTTTGTCCACCTGATAATAAGGAAGAGGGCTGGTTCTTTTTTCCATGGGTCCACTTCTCGAAATTGGCTTCGTTCCCGCGCCAGCATTTTTTTGTTTTTCTTCCTGGGCTGTTTTCACCGCTACCTCCTGCACCTGTTTATCCTTCTTATTTTTATACGCACTGAGGGAGTCTCAATGTTTGCTCGAAAATCCTGGAAGTTAATGTTATTTATTTTGAGTCTGTAGGAAAAATATTTTTAAATCGAGTATTGTTAATGGAAATATATACTTCATTCGTATCTAAACTTGCGATTGAATTGAGAACAATTGGTCTTTTAATATGGGCTTTGGCATCCTAGAAGGTAAGTTCTTCCTTCTTCTTTCTTCTTTAACTAAAGGATCCGCCTTGTTGCTGCAACCAAATGGTCCTTTTTTTTGTTAATCTCTTAAACTGTCGATAATTTTTCGTCCCAATCAGTTCTTGTGCCCTGTTCAGTTACTGTAATCGTGGTCTTTCTCTACCTTTCTTCCCGAGCGCCTTTCCCTCCATCACATTGACAAAAGATGTATTGTGTCTCAGGAGACGTCGTAAAAAATTTTATATCTCTCTTTTCCATGGTGTTGAGTAGGGTTCTCTTTTCATTTATTTCCATTAAAACCTCTTCGTTACTTTTCTTTTCCGTCCAGCTTATCTTAAGCATCCTTCTCCAAATCCACATCTCTGCTGCTTCTAATTTTTCTTTTTCCCGTATCCGGAGGGTTCAACTCTCCCTTCCATAGAGCAATGCACTCCAAAGGTATGTTTTTGCAAACATTTTCCGAGTTTCGATATTCATATACTTGTCTGTCTCGTTCTTCCGGTTGTGATTAACTGAGAATTTGAGGTTTGGCTGTATTTTATTCTTAAAGTCCACATCATGCAACTGGATTACCTTGCTATTGTTGTGCGTTATATTAGATGAGCGGACATCGTGTACCACTTGTTTTTCTTTGAAATCTGACAGGAAATGCCTAAACTTTGTGTTATAATAACTGATTTACGTTAACCGTTGGTTGTTGATATTTATTCACTGATGAGTTAAAAATTATGAGGTTTGATCTTGTAACATTTAATAAGCCTGTTGGCTATTGGATGTAAACTTCATGTAGATAGTATTCGTATATTACTCTGATGAAATATTTATTCAGTTATTATGAAAACAGAATTTAACACTAGAAGTATTGGACTTTGCGTCATACCTACTAGTACAAACAGGGGTTAACCAATTCAAAGAAAACAATGCTTTTATATCCTATCTTATATCAAGTACTAATAGTACGCCGTGCATGTTTACGGTGTAAATATTTTGTCCCTGTGTGGATTTGCGTGGTTGTAAGAAACATAAACACAAACAGTTTTGAAAATATTCAAACACGGTGGGTGAATTCTTTTTAAAGAAATTTGGTATGAGAAAAATTCGGCCTGGGATTAGGGAATCGAACCATGGACCTTTGGTTTTCCGGTCCAATGCGCAGACCACTACGTTCTCCAGGCTTCCTAATTTACATGGCAATTTTGGTGGATACAAGGCAACTAGATGCGGTCCATCAAAGATGGAAACGCCAAGGAGAAGACGGCTTCAAAGAAGCCATAACCAAGAGACAGTATCCTCCACCAGCACTTATGCCGTGCTTAGCCATTTGAAAATATTCAAACATGGCGGGTGAATACTTTTTGAAGAAATTTGCTATGAAAAAAATTCAGCCTGGGATTCGGGAATCGAACCACGGACCTTTGGTTTGCCGGACGAAACAGTTGTGCATTGGAATTGCTTAGCAATTTCATTTTAACCCCTTAGAAATATTTTATTTCCCATAGGAAATTTGACGTTTTCAATTGAAATAATATGCTAATTATTTCAAAAATGTCTTTTATTTACTGTTGTGCATTATTTTGCTTGAATAAAAATTTATTAAATGCAATAATTTGCCATGTCAATATATTGGATGTGGCGCATTAGGAAGAGGACCCGGGACTACTGTCCCGTGTGCCAAGTCCTTATGTGAAGTCCGGGAGTGGCGGGTCTTCCTGCGGTGATTCACCCCTGAATATTTACTCCGGCAGCGCTACCGTTTAATATATTTCAACGAACGACTGTAATACAGTTTTATATTATGGCAAAACTTGAATAATACAGAAAAGAGATGGCCTGTGGTCAAAATAACCTCTTTGGAAAATAATGAGGGTAGAGCTTAATGTACATTAAAAACTGAAGCTGTTCTGAGGTTAAATAATACAAATTCTTTTTTAACTTTGTGGTATTCCATTTTTAGATGATTTAATAGTAACTTTTACAAAAACCACAGCTTAAAAAACACACACACACGACCCGGGTTTCGACGCTTGACTGTCATCTTCAGGTGACGCTCAAGATGGCGGGTGAATTCTTTTTGAAGAAGAATTTGAAGATGACGCTCAAGCGTCGAAACCCGGGTCGTGTGTGTGTGTTTTTTAAGTTGTGGTTTTTGTAAAAGTTACCATTAAATCATCTGTTCTGAGGTTCTTTATTTACATTATATACTCCTGCAAAAAGTCGTCATCATCATTGGTAGACTGCTGTTTAGCAGGTCTTCAGTAGCCTCTCCTCCAGATAACTCTGTCTTACGCCTTCCTCTTCATCCCCGCGTTGCCTGTCTCCTCTTCTAAATCATCCGTCATTTTCTTTTTTCTTCTTCCACGTTTACCCTTTCCTTCCACCATCCCTTCTAATACCTCTTTCATCAAACAATCTCCTCTTAGTATATGTCCCAGCCAGTTTTGCTTCCTTGTTTTGATTGTCTCCATCAGTCCTCAATCTTCCCCCACTCTGGTCAATGCCTCTTGATTTCTCACTCTGTCTGCCCAACTAATATTCAACATTCTTCTCCATATCCACATCTCCAATACCTCAATCTGCTAAAAGTAATGAAAGTCAAAAGGCATATAGGTGCCGGAACGATTTAGTTAGAAGTAAGGAATTGTTAAAAGTGATAAGAGGTCAATATAACCCCTGCGTGCTTCCAGTGCAAATATATATTTTACAGTCAGCTACTTTAATAAATGGTCATTTTTCAATACTTGGTGTCAGCGAAGTTCCAATAATGAGAAATAGGTCTCCATGTCCGGGACTAAATCCCGGATCCGTCGATATTGCGCCTCAAGGCTTAGCCGGTCGTCCGGTATAATAATAATAATTACAGTGGATTATTAATACACTTAATTTAAGTGGATTAATTTGAAGGGGGATGAAAAACATATTATTAATACAGTTAATAATTACAGTGGATTTATAATATCGAGGTACCCAAATCCGAGACTCGATCAAGGCCAATAATTTTTCCTCCGTGGAATTCTCACATGTGTTCACCTGTAACAGACTCATACATACATACGTACATTCATACCAATCACGCCGTTCCCTTCCGGGGTAGGCACAGTCACTAAGTTTCACTCAAAAATACATATTTGAACACCTAACTCTGCTTCAATAATTTCCTCCATACTGACCTATCCTTGCAAACCTCTTTTGCCTCATTTACCCTCATACACTGCTTCATACACGCCCTCCTGTTTTTAAGACTCCTAATATTACTCCTCCTAAGAGTTTCCTCAACCACATTCAACCACAAATTTCTCGGCCTACATCTACCTCTCTTAGTAAGAGACTCAGTTAAGGTAATTCAATGGTTACCCCTGTAATCTTCAAATTTCGTTTCCCGGATTCGGGAAAAAATAAAAAACAAGTATAGGAATGATATTTCTTCCTGATATTGAGGTTTTGAAATTTTTAGGCCGTTGTCCGTCAGCTCTTCTACGGCTCCACATTGAGTTCCGTAGCATACAGCTAGAGAGCGGTGTATTTACTGCCCCGTTCTTTCATGGCAGCCGCTCGTTAGCGCACACTCCAAGCGCTCGGCACGAATGAAAAATGCCGCACTCGTACGGATCCCGCGGCGTTTTATACTTTGAGATAGATTGTCACCCCAGGGTAGGTGCTGACACACTGAAGTTTCGTAGCGTACAATTAAGATTTTCTCTCTTTTGAATTCAAATCACGTTGGAGAGTTGTAAAAATAAACATGAGGGAGACAAACTATGGCGAGAAAATGTATTACTTTCATTTTGCCAACGCCATGTTCATTCATCGAATGCTCTGTGAGATGTAGATGTAGTATATAAGCCAATCTCTAAGCCTTGAAAACTTATTCGAATTTTTTGCCCTTAGTTGATGGAAGTAATAGAATGCGTCGAGTGTTAGCGCACTGTGAGTTCGGGACCCTGGACCATCGTGAACCTTTGGGATCCTGGACAGAAAGACTTTACAAATATTATTAATAAAATACAAAGGAAAGTTGTATGCTTCGTTAAAGACTACTGCGATCAAAATGTCGTGTTTCTAAGGTTTTGGAAGATTTAGGTTGGGAGCCGCTAGAGACTCAATAGCTGCGAACTAGACTTATTTTGCTTGAGAAATTCTGAACTGGTGTGTTTCAGAGCTACATAGAGAATGCCATTTTGATGCCACACTGCATTTTGAGGTTCGACAGGAGCAATAAAATGATAAAAATTCATTGCCGAATATAGAGGTTCAGAAATTTGTTCTTTCCACATATAAGAGCGACTAAAATAAAAACGGAGCTCCACTGAAAGCACACTCGTAATACACTTCACCATTTCATCTCCAAATTCCTCATCCTTTGTACCTTTACACGGCTTGTGCCCTAACGCCCCCTGCTGCACGCCCATACGGCGGTAGATTGTAGATGTAGATGAGTTAGTGTGAATGGAATTTTTTAACATGAAAAAATTGAAATCATAACCGTTTCTATTACCATGTAACTTAATCCAAATTAAAGTCTATCAGAAATTTGATGAAGGGTCTTGATTAGGTCTTTGACTCAACACCGCTCTTTGTGCTCGTGGAACTGTGAAACCGTATCCAATATGTAATTCATATTTGGAATTGTAGTTTCGCACATATGTCCCTATTTTATTCCTTTTTCCCTAAATGTAATCGTCTTTCCTCCTCTAAAAGCCCCTTCTGTATTCAGAAGAAGTCCTTCACCTATGCTGGAAGTTATTATTTCAAACCATTGCACACATAATCCTATTCCTTGTTATAATATACAAACACATTATGTTATGTATTTCATAGCTGTGTATGTGATGATTTGCTACAGAAAAGATTAAATCCTCAATATACATGTCTTATGAGTTTGGATGCATAATTTCAAGTTATTTGTACTTTGTATATATTCAAACCAAGGCTTGATCAAACGTATGGAAACATACTATATGACGAAAACGTTAGAAAAGATGTTATTATAGCTTCATTGATGGACAAAACTATGTCGAAACATTGAAAAGGAATAATTTTAAAAATAAATGGAAAACCTAATTTTTTCGTATTGTGTCCCAGTGTTGGCCGTTTTTAATTCTACATTACTCAGCATTTTCGAGGATTTTGCTTGCTCATTACCTTTTTTCCGCTCGATGACGTTCGCATATTACATTTTTTTCTTGACTTGTACTTTTTTTATTGGTTTCAAAAACTTTTGCATGGTTATTCAGCGGGAAAAACACTAAATTAGTGAGTTTCTTTCACAGTGTCGTGCATCACATCGAGATACTACTTGAGGCTTTTTGCGGGCGGTTTGGCTTAAAATCAGGGAATATATCGAATATTTCAGTGCAATACATATACATTTTGTGACGCATCACCAGGATATGTGGGTAGGGGATAATTCTACAGTCGGCGTGCAGCACTCGTCTCAGTACAAATCAGAACCTCGCCCGCCGTTTGATGCAGACCAAAAGGTGGACAGGAGAGCATTGCGCCATCATACCAGATTCTAGGGAATAACTATGTAGTAATGCGAATATACGGTACACTCGATAGGATGAAAATTCTCTCGACATCTGATACGCTTCATTGAAAGGGACTGGGAGGTACCTATTATTAATGAAAAAAATCAGGAAATGGAATAATACCCGAAATTCTGTGTTCATGTGTGAGCCGTCGTAAAAGAACGGTCATTTCCAAAATTGGGTAAATTTTTTTCCCAAATTACTTCGCTCTTTTCGGGAAGAGTGTTCTAATTTGTACGGGTAGGTCATTCCCATTCTCCCACGTTTTTCATTAAAAAGGACGAGCACTGGATCATTTTCCACTTTTGTACCGGCCGGCCGACCGGTCGCCCGCTCGCTTACTATATTGTTGTCCGGACCTGTCAAAACTCTCGAGGAGACGACCAGTTGGTCGATTTATTACGGGTAAGGGGAAGTTGTGGGGCGGGGCGGGGGGGGTGAGAACTGGACGGTAGAAGGCTTGACGTCTGATGAATATGCACGCCGTATTGGACGAGGTGAGTGGCGGGTGGTGCGCGAAATAGAAGGGAAATGTTGATGGGTTAGGGGGGAGATTGGGGGAGGATGTTGTGAAGGAATTTGTCGGGTCCGTTTTGACGAGGGTGACACGGCAGAGGTGCGGTTTCCCGAATTCCGTTCCATTCTCGCACCTTTTCGCTCCAGCCCGTGCCTGTTTTGGTGCTCGTGTCCGCGAGGGCTGCCGTGACGGTGCGAAATTCAACGGGGCCGAGTCCCGCAAGGTCCTATACTATCCCCCCATGGTTGTTCAAGCCTTCTCTCCGGCTGTATTCCCCCTCCCCCCGACCTCAAACCGTCGGAGAGTCGTGATTTATGCCACGGTGAAATCGGTGGAATTTCTACCCCAACCCAACACCCCACGCCGTACACAAACAAACTCTCGAAAAATATTTTCCTTTTTGGCCCAGCCTTCCCGTCGCTGACGAAATAAATCAAGGATTATTGTTTTAAAACGTCGCGCCTCGGATGATAATAAAAAAATTCTGAAGCATACCCATATTTTTTTGGTAAAAATATAAAAAAAAATTAACGTAATCTCGTACCTTGTGCCACTCTCCGCCCATCGATTCTCGTTCTTTTCTTTTTTTTTTAGCGGGAGATAAAAATTTAGCTGCGATCAAGCGCCCGGCCATCAGGGATAATTGAAAACAAACAATCGAGTGATTTACGAGTTAGGCCCACCATTATTTGATAATTACAAACGTCATTTCATGAAGATCCGAGCTCGTTTTAATATATACATTTTTTTCCGTGAGAAATGCGGGTTTTTTCTCCTCGTTTTGCTCTTCCGTGCATTTTTCCCTCTCGCGGGACGATAAATTCGGCTTATAAATGGCCCGGAATTCCTGGAAGTGCGATGAATTAAAAAAAGTACCGAGAAATACATTAAGTTATTCCAGAATTAGCTTCCTGAGGCAATCCGGGAATAGTTGCGGCTTTTTTTCCTTAAATTACGTTGTCATTATCGTTCAAGTGTACGCATGGTGAAAGTAATATATGTTCTTCAACGCATTAAGGGACGGAAACGTAACATTGAAAGCATTCTAATGTGTCTTCAGTTGGACGTGTACACTCCTCTCTCATATTTCTTACTTATTTGCATTCTTTTCCGAGAACACCCTTCTGCAGTTTTCAAATTATTCATGCCTTCTGATTGTTTAACCCTTTTGGTCCCATCCTATTTTAATTTCATGATATTTCGCTGAAATTCGTTTCACGTAACTACTCACGTCTTATAACACCGACAGTATTCAAGGATATCATTTGCCATTCTCAAATCAAGGAGAAAATATAACATGGCCTGCTTCATGTTCAGTCTCCTCAAATATGGGAGCCCTCTGTATATAATGGATCTTTTTCTCCCAAGTACTAAATACACTAATGTTGTTACTAGACAAGACCCCTGCTTTTTGTATCCCCCCCAGTTCCGGACAGCTACAGTCCAGAAATCGTTTACAGTTGTTGCCTCAAAGCTGTGGAATGACTTGCCTAAACTGGTATAAGACAGTGCATCACTGGTAATATTTACGAGAAAGATTATCATACACTTACTTTCTGGAATGCTGACCATGAATGCTGACCATGTAACTCATTTATCAGTTCATTGATGTGATTAATGTCCATTGATGATTTTATCAGGTCATTGATGTGATATATTTTTTTGTTAAGCTAAATTTCCTTTTTAATAGTTGTGATATTTGTTTATTGATATGTTTAATGTTCGTTTTTCTGTTAGAAGAAGAAATTCAGTTCTTTTTCCACATTGCTAAATGATAATGTTGTATATGTCTATTGTTAGCAATTCATATGACAACTTCCCTTTTTTGTTTCCTGATTGGCTCATTCCCATATTAATTGTCTTGCACACCACTGTATATCATTTCTATGTTCCAAAGGAGTTCACTTCTAGAACAATAAACGCGTTTATTATTATTTTTATTCTCACATACACTTTTACGCATTTTCAAATAACGAACAGAAATGTATGTTATGTAATATAAATGACAGTAATGTATGTCTTTGTTATTTATGATGAATAATAATGCATAATAAATGATATGTGAAAAGGAGAACACATATTTTCAAATACTAAGTCGACTGCAAATTTTTTAAAACAGGTTGCTTGTCGGCCAAAATTTCAAAGTAGCTTCAGAATATGAAATGGATTTTTTAGCGCCCAGCGCACTCTTTTGAGGAGAATTTTAACTATATAGCTAGAAATATGTTCCAGGAAAGTATCTCTTGATTTTTATTTCATACACAGAAGAAGGGGTTGGGTTCACAGAAAAAAACATCGAGAGGTTCATATATGTACCTCTGGTACTATAAGGGTTAGAGGGTAATACCTCTCGTCATTAGTCCTGCTGAGTCCTCAGCATTATTTTAAATGTTATATCTCGTCATTATGAAGAATTTTCGATAGGGACAAAAGGGAAATTTTCGAAAGGGAAACAAAATAAAATCATATTTTTCAAGGTATGTGTTGTAACCAGTTGAAACACTAGTGCAGTTATGGAGATTGATGTGACAATGATGAATTCGTAGCACATCGCAATTGGACAATTCCACCTGCAATTGGGTAATTTTGTTCACAGGAAATGCGGCTGATAATTTTCATCTCTGCACTTGGTTGCACACCGAGTTAATCGTACTTCAACTGATAGATTCCATTGTTCCACATCGATATGTTCAGTCCGTGTAGGTAAACTAAGGAATCTGAGTCGGGTCGCTTGGAATGTTTAGATCGGTCCGAGTTCAGACCAATTTGAGATCGATTGGCAAGCGTAGTGATAGATTTGCTTCAAGAATCTGTGTATAAATTGTACAATGTTGGTCCAAAATACGATAAATGTCGTTTAAATACCGTTGCATCTGGTTTTGGCAAGGCTAAGCGTGTTTAATTTAAATTATTTATCGTGTTTTAAAGATTTTCTCTGTTTTACAAATTGATTTATCTGTACATGTTTGTAGGGACCTATGCTGATAGGCGTTTCCCTCTAAGTTTTGTCATTGATAGGTATATTTTATGCGTGCTGCAAACTTCCTTCGTCTGTAGTGTTTCAGTTTTTTTCAAACTACCGATGAAGGCACTTTGATAGTTTTTTTCTTTATTTCTTCCGAAGAAAACGAAGAAGTGATGCTGAGTAGAATTTCGCGAGAAAATTCAATAAGAGACGTGTAATGCGGGGAAGATGAATAATGGGTCCGGGTCCATTTTTTAATGGTGATATTTCTATTAAATTTGGCTTTGAGGAAAAATTATAAAGACTTTTGATGGCACGGCAAGAAGTAGGAAACATACTCATCAGATGCAGGAAGTTGCTCATTGCATTTTATCAAGAGATTACCTTAGAGCGTTAAACTTTCCGACAGTTTGTTTTTTGCTTCTTTTAATGTGGGTCTGCCTTGAATGAATTATGACTAATACCAAGTTACAAAGCTTTATTTATTCAGAGTAAAAATCCTGCTTCCGCTGATGATATGGGTTCCTCACTGATTACAAAAACTAAGGCAGAAATTATGCAGATTATTCCTCTGGTATATTATTAATGACCGTATTTGTCCGGCAATGGGAGCTGACTGCAGTGCCATTTGAATGGAACTACCTCATTTTTACTGCAACTACGGCAGTAATTTCCTAATATTTTTTGAGAAAACGGTGGAAAAGTGCCTAAATTCAATTGAATTCAATTTTCCAGGACTTTGCACTTCATTTTAACAGTTTAAATGAAAAAAATTAAAACTGTGAAAAAAAGTTTTTAATGAAAACAGCTTGAGTTATCTGAGTAGTGTTTGCGGCAAAAGTAGGATGGATAGGGTCAGAAATGAGTGTGTAATAAATGAATGTGGGTTAGATGCTCCAGTAATTGACACACATAAAAGGAATGTGCTCCGTTGCTTTGGCCATGTTGAGAGAATGGATGAGAATCGAATAACGAAACAGATATATAAGAGTGAAATAAATGGTGCGAGAGGTAGAGGTAGGCCGAGAAAAGTGTGGTTGAATGTGGTTGAGGAATGTCTTCGGTGGAGGAATATTAGTAGTATTAAAAACAGGTGGGCGTGTATGAAGCAGTGAATGGGGAAAACGAAGCAAAAGAGGTTTGCAAGGATAGGTCAGTATGCAGAGTTAGGTGTACAAATATGTATTTATGAGTGAAACTTTGTGACTGTGCCTACCCCAGAAAGGAACGGCGTGATTGGTATGTATATATGTTAAAGGTAACATGGATAAACTTGCTTGTTAAAATTGTCATTTCCCTGCTGAAATCTGAGAAATGTTTTTAGTACGAGGGTAAGTCAATAAATAAGTCGCAAACTTCAGCATTTCATCATGAGCATCAGTCGTAAACATTACATTAGGAACGCTGGAAACATCCACCGTACAGTCCCGACTTAGCCCCCGGTGATTTTCATCTGCTGGGGCCCTAAAAGCAATCATTTCTGTGGCCGAAGTTTTGAAAATGATGATGCCGTGGTCCAAGAGACTGCTTGTTGGCTGCGACAGCAAACAAAAGACTTATTTGCTGCCGGCTATCAAGGACTTGCAAAGAGATGGGATGTGTGTCTGAATGTACAGGGTGAGCATGTGGAAAAGTGAAATGAATTTCTGGAAGTTACTTAGATTAAAATTTCCTCTATTTAGTTTTGCGAGTCATTTATTGACTTACCCCCGTTCTTATGTTAGAATCTCCACTTTCAAGGCTAAAATACTGTAAAAATAGGCCTAAAACCTAATTTAATTTTCTACTCAGGTTATAAAACGTACCTTGAAGATGCTATTTTTTAAGTGAACAGAAAATCTGGAATCAGTAATGAAGAGGCCAAAGTCTCTTTAATTAATCCGTCAAACAATATAAACTTATACACTAAATTATTATGAACTATTCTTCATTCACTCAAAACTTTAACCTTTTTAAAAAGATCCTACGTAATTGCCTACGTATGCCTGCTTTTCATATATTCCTGTACCTAATATTCCTGCCATCCCTATGTTTACCCTTTTCTTGATTTTGTTAAATGTTTTCGTGTCTTACTTCTTCTTAGTACTTTCTTACAAGTTTCTTCCACTCTCTGCCTGTTACGAACGGCCCTGCCTATCTCTTCCATCGAATATTACTGGACTCATTGAACTCTTCATAGCCTTGTGATCTCAGGAATGTCGCCTTATATCTTTACGACTTTGTAAGGACTCAATTGACATCTCCAATTTCTCGTTCTCAAAGTTTCCTCCTGAAAAGAAACGGGACTTCCTACGCCTTTGAAAAACGAGCGGTCCCGGATGCAATCGCAAAACTTGCAGTCTTTCTAGGCGAGCAGGTAAAGTTGAAATTGTCTTGAAATTGATTTTTGTTCTTACATCAGGTGACAAATTTAACTCGAGGGAATAAGAACTCGTTTTAAAACTTTAAAGAGTAACTTAGATTGTTCATTTTTCCGTTAGTGTGATACGACTCCATTATGTAATTGAAATATGGAAGTCAAGGAGCGAAGAGCCCTTACCGGGTCAATCAACTGAAAGAAAGTTTTCTATCTCTTATTTTATTTTCGTTTGCGGTCAGTTCAATTATTATGATCGAAATGAAAGCTCTTAGCGACCGTCTACGATGGTAGCGATTTTTGAAATATACAAATTTGACTAGAGAAAAAAATTGGAAAACGACTTGAAAAAAATGCCGGTGGGGCGGGGACACTTTTTCTTTGCATGATTAGAAGAAAGACCGCCATGATTGGTTTTTTGGTCACGTGATTTTCTTCCATTAAATGCATTGGAAGCCCTTTTGTCGACTGTGCTATTACCTTGTACAGACTCAACATGCTATTACAGACCAATTTAAAACAAAAAAAGACCTCTTTTAATTATATCTAAAATATTGACGGTTTGTAAATGTAGGATTGTGATCAGTTCAGCGAAGGCCTTTACAATGACCGATCACGCAACCATCCTGTGAAGAATATACAATGAGTTCTATTGATCATCCTCATTCTAACGAGAATTAGGGTTTTATAAGAGATATCGTTTTTATATAGATCCATTAATGTGTTTGAATCAACCAAGAAATAAGTAGGTATGTGTAGTCTTAACAATGAGCTAGAGGAAAAGTCGCAACAGTCCCCTCATAGTTCCTTGGTTTATATCTCTGAGGCATTAGCACTCCAAAATTATAACTCGTTATGCATCAGGCTACAGTGTATTGTTTACACTCTTTACCAACATAGAATATATATTAAGGTAACAGAATACAATGACACATGATTTAATTATGCATCTTTTCAGAATGGGGAAATACGATGAAACCGGAAACACACTATACTTTCTGAGTATATTTTGAAAAGTCCTCTTGCTTCCTGCACTTGCATGCTTCAAAAAGAAATCATTTAAAGCTTTCCAATCAGGTGAAATATTCTACCTTATGTAATCGATATCTGCTGATAAGATAGCTTATCTTTTCAGGGTGTGAATTAAATCATCTGGTTGTGAAATTTTTAAGTCATCTCTGCAATACAAAATTAATTCATGGCATGATTGGGAATGATGACTCGTTTTCCTGCATACACTCAATATCAATTGCTCGGCCGCCGATAGATGTATATTCAACAATTCTGTAAGGATTCAAATAATACTACCATGATCTTAGTAAGCTAATGTTTCTTGCCAGAATTTATCCCATATCAACCGCGTTTAATATTCACTGCGTAGAATTTTTGAAAATTCTCAGCTATCGTGAATTTACCAACAGAGTAGAGAGTATTAATTGTCGAACAGTGTCTACGGTATTCGTGTACTAGCCCAAGTCTAGCTGTAATGAATTAAATGATTTGTTTGTGTTGAAGAATAAACTGGGTCATTAACGCCAGTTTTTAGCTGACAGAGGCAATTTAAGGCCGTGTCAATGCATTCAAGAGACTAACTTGTTCTAATCATGGTTAGTGCTGAGTATATCCGCGCAGAATTGAAATTGAATGATCGCAGAATATCCTAGTTTTAAGTTTTTTTTTAAATCAGCTTAAACTAATAGAATTTGAGTCTAGTTTTTCAAGCTAGGATTTTAATTTTTGAGGCATGATAAAAATATATTCAAAACTGAATTATGGTAGCCTCCCTAGCCATAATGGAAATCGTATTCGAACTATACGTTTTAATTTTAGCACCTGTATGGAGCGTGAATTAAATATTGCATTGTTAATAGAGTATTAATATACCTAGTTGTATATGACTGAAATTCTAGGTAATCAATGAAAATATTCACACAAGTCTTTCAATTATTTCATTTTTCACGCGGTACGTTCAAAACTCCTTCACAACACAAGGGTTTATGCGATTCTGAAAAATCACTGTGGTGACAATATGATTTATTTTGAAAAATAGTCAAGAAAACATACAAACTAGACCCCATTAATTTTTTGACGAGATCTAGGTGTTATAATTGCTTCATTTTTTAGAATAAGTTCTCTCTGGAGTGTTTACACGTACTGTTTCCCATGTAAAAGAGCTGGTATTATTTGTCAAAAATCTCGGAAGGTAGGTGGGTGAGGGGCTGGCTGACATTTTGGTATCTTTGGAAGGGTGCGATACCTTTTTCTTTTTTTAATGAGACCAAATTAATTGATTTATAGGTGAAATGACATTTCACTCAAACTACCTCTCTAACATAATATAATACAGAAGCCTCTCGGGAAATAAAACCACCATCAGTCCTGAATACGGTATACTATTAAATGATACTTTTTTCCTCTTAATAATGATGTTATTAAGATGTTTTTTTGGCGATATTAACAAATTTATTCTAATATTACTAAATAAATTCTATTCCACGTCGTTAGTTTTCATACCGCTATCTTAGACTTTGAATGAATAGGGTAAACTTTGTTTTTCCACAGTGAATTTTAATGACTTACGACCACGATTTCGACGATTAACGTCGAAATCGTGGTCGAATAACGTCAGTGGTTTCGTTGGTGGTCGTTTCGAATAACGTCAGGCGTGATGATGGAAAAACAGTTTACCCTATTCATTCATAATGTTTAGCAAATTTTATAAAGTATCGCCAGAAACTACCAACGTCATCGAAGATTTTATATATATCGTTCTTAAATTTGTTCCATTTTTATTATGTTACGCATTCACATTCTGTTCCAGCTACAATACGCATTTATTTATAAAATTACCGATGGATTCTAACAATTTTCGTTGCGCCCATGGCCTGCGATGGCGTTAGAATATTTTTTCCATTCCCAGGAATCTAACATTTTCCCTCGAATTGTGAATTTGCGCCGCCGGGACCCCATCCATCGGATATTTGCATTCCTCCGCGCCCGAAGTGGTTGTAAATGAATATTCCAAAGGGGGAAACAAGACCAAAAAAACCGTGGATTTCCCCTCAGCACTCGCAATGAATTAAAGATACGGGAAAAGCAAAGACGAGGCCCCCGGGGGGGATGGGGAGGCAACGATTGTTTGTCCGATTTCTAAGCGTTCTCCGAACTCTCCTCCCGGTTTTTCCATCGGAGACACAAACATGGCATCAACTCCCGAAGCTCTCGGCAACAGGGTGGGCGTAGGGAAGGGGAGGAACGACCACCCCTAGCATCCCTCCCGCCCCGTCCATACCCTTTCTCTCGAGAGCCAGGGGCGCGGAAGACCCCCTGGAAAATCTAATTGCCGCCCCTGGGGGCCTTTAACCCCGTTCCACCTTTTTAAAAAGTCTTTTACTCCCATCCTCTCCGCACGCCCGATTTTGTCTTCCTTCATTGTCCCGATTTTTTCTTTCTTTCTTTATTTCTTTTTTTAATCGTTCCGTTCCATGGTCCCCTGTTTCCTTTTGCGCGCGCCATCTGACCCACTCGTTAGACGTCCTGCCCCCCCCCCCTCAACCCCTCTCCCTCCCCATCCGCCCACCCTAGCCTCTCCTCTCTCTCTCTCTTGGAGCCCCAACCCTCCCATCTGCAACTCGCCAATTTCCCTAATTTGTTCCCTCTCCCTTGTCGTTGATGAAAAGGGTTCTGTTTGCAATGCACGCGACCCGTTCGCCTCCCCGCCCCCCTCTCCCCTCGAGCCCCTGTGACCCTCTCGAAACGAGACCTCGCTCGATTTCAATATAAAAAAAGAAGGTACAACCGGCGGAGAGAAATGGAATGAAGGTCGAAAAGAGGAGAGATGTGTGGGGAGGGAAGACGTGATGAGGAAAGGCTTGGAGGGCATTGAACAGGACAAGAGCGCTACTGGAGAAAATGACGCGGCTAAGTTACGTGAGAAAAATTCGATCCTTAACTTGGGTACTGTTTTTTTCAATGAGGATAAGAATGTGAGCCAATCCTGACACTTTCACAGGAGACGCAGAGAAGGAAATTATCAGAATAGCGATTCAAAACTGCACACGCGGGTGTTAAACGGGTAGAAATCAGCCATAGTATTTTAACGGCTATTTGATAAACGTTGTATTGATTCTGGGTGAAATAGAATGTCAAGATTCGTCACGAAGTTGTGTCAACTTTAATTATGTGAAGAAGAGGAAGAATAATTTATTGCTCAATAGCTTTGGTACAATATTGAGTACGAACAACAATGAGCTTTAGGTAACCGTAAAGGTCACATACCTGTACATGGAGACTGCCCTCCATAAATGAAATAAGTTGCTGGCTTTAAGCAGAAACACTTTCAAAAGCATATATAATGATAAAAAGTTGTGATTTCATTTAGCTTACGTGTAAATAAAGAACGCAGAGGAAAAAATAATAATTCATCTTGCTTAAATTCGTATAAAATACTAATTATTACAAGTTGTTACATAGGGTAAATGTACATACATTACAGATCTAGCATAAAACATCAATTTTGTTATGTGCTAATATCCACTTCTTTGAAATCTTCAAAAATTACTTCTTGTTTTCTAAACTAGTAATGGTATCAGGTAAGACGTAAAATACTTTAGGCTCCAATTGTACAAAGGATCTCTTAAACAACTTGAGATCTGGTTTCTGAAGCCACATTTTATATGAAATAAAGCTTTCGCAAGCATTGCGGATTAAGTCGTCTGTTACCGTACAGTGTGAGACTCCTACATCGCAGTATTCTACCGAATAAAAGTTATTCCATAATCTAGAATGGATCCATTTTTTACATAATTTCTGGCTAAGCCATTTATATATCCTAGTGGTCTCCATCTATATTCAAGGGTTGAAGGTTTTATTTCGTGGAAGATCGATATTGTAGTAAACCAAACTTTGTGTCTTTACATAAATACATACTTACACACCCATCACGCCATTCCCTTACGGGGTAGGCACAGTCAAAATGTTTCACTCATTAATACATAATTGTACACCTAACTCTCCTTCAATAATGTCCTCCATACTGACCTATCCTTGCAAACCTCCTTTGCCTCCTTTACCCCCATACACTGTTTCATCCACGCTAGTGTCTTTAACCCTTTTGCTGCGGTCAAACTGCAGAGACTCTCCAGTCCCTGTACGGCGAAAAAGTGAACGGTCATTTACGTCGGCACAGAAAGTATTGTTTTTATTGCACTTGCAACTCAGTAGTCACTCACGCTCTCGGAAAGAGATTAGTACAATGTATAACAATGAACTAGACAAATGGCATTCGCGGAAAAGTTCAGAGACATGGGTAGGAACGGTAAGAACGACCACTTGCCAATGGAACGTAGGAGCTACGTTCACAGCAGTCAACCGGGTGAACGTAGCTGCTACGTTCATAGCAGCGAAAGGGTTAATCAATTTATTTATGAGTAAAACCAGATTCGGCCGTTGCGCCATCATCAGGTACCTGCAGTGTATACAGTGTTATAATTATAAATCTGTGGAATGTCTGAAATGGAAAATCTGAGGTGCTTCCTTCCCCCCCCTCTTTTTGAAGACAATGTAAGTACGGAAATTCCTAATCCTCTCCTTCCTCCTTGACTCTATGCTCTTAAACCCATTCCCCACCTCCTTGGCCAAACTCCGCCCCTGGGAATTCCACCCCTTAACCCACACCTCAGACCGTTGTGTTTTTGGGAATTTTGTTTTTGAAATCATTTTGTGTGACTATTTATTCTCCACCTTCTATGCAATTGTACCAGATGATGACGTGCCACGTCGAAATCTAGGTCGTATATTAAATATTTATGTGGAGTTACAAAGTTTTCTTTACTTTTCATTATGCATTCAAGGCATTGCACTCCTTAATCCCGATAAATTATACATCGCTGCATTACTCTTGTAATTTATAATTAACCAAGATTGTTACAGGTTGTCAACTTGCTAGGTGGAAACAACAGATTTCATACGTTGAAATGGTCAATCAGCAACAAAACGAAATCAAAGAAATCGATATAAAAATAGAATTTATAAAAAATATGCTTACCTGAAGTAAAGTTTCGGTTTCGGCTACTCTTTATGATAAGGCACTAACAGTTCTGCAGGAAGACTTTTTCAAAGCTCAAGAGTCCTGTAGGGGAACGAAAATATTTTTACACCGGTCTTTGCGATCGAGATTCCACCTTTTATGGGTAATTATTCGTCCCTGGGTGGTATTTATCCCTATCTAGCGTTATGATCTTGTCCGGCTCCTTTTTAGCCCTTCTGTAACTGAGAAAATGTTTTTCTTTTCCCTTCTCACCGTTCGCAGCCGTAGAGAGTGTGTTTCGTCTTATCCTCCATCTCCCGTAATAAATGCATGCTGGAGAATCAGCCCTCTTCACCCTTTGATGGCATGACACTTAGTACACGTGGCCCGTCATAGTTTGAGTCATGAAGTACCACACATCTCCGTACGGTATCTCTATTCATGGCTTCACATATTTGATACGACTCACGGGCAATAGCCCTGCCGTCTCTCTCTCCGAAGAACTTGCGTAATGGGTGAAATATACATTTAATTAAGTACTCCATCTATTGAATGGGAAATCAGATGCGGTCGTCTTGGCGACCATCTATAGTTATAGATGCTGCCATAACTGCAGTGTCTCTGGAGTGTCATGCAGTGTCAACGGGAGACACTGCAGTTATCGAGTTTTACTCCACCCTCCCTCATTTCTGGACATAACCCTAACCGTGTTCACCTCTCTTTGATGGTGCAAATGGCCACTGTTGTCCATTATCTTCCCTTATGTTTATTGAGGTAGATGTAGATGGTGCTTGCTCTTGTGTGGCTCTAGGAGCAGTGACGTAGGCGCGGCCTATCCACCAACTTTGTAAAAATCCGCTTTTTCTTTAGCGAATACGGGCTGCCACATTTATATTCCAATATTATTACGATATATTTCATCGATAACTTGATAGGAATCAGCATGCATTTACTTCTACGAGGGTTGTCCGTAAAATAAGGTTCCCAATGATTTTTCTCAATGTAAAACATGTTTATTTGCTTTAAACAATACATTTTTGGAAAGCTTAGACTTTTTCCTATTTTTTGACATAACCGCTGTTGAGATCGGTGCATTTTTGCATGCGGTGTACCGTACAATATGAATTCCTCTTCCAAGCATATTTTTGTGTATTTAAATTTTCAATGTTCCACATTGCCACTGAAAACTATTGTCAAATATAGTCAATTCCATAAAAAAAGCGATATGTACCCATTTAACTCTTAAAAGCAAGTAACTCTTGACACCATGTGTCAAGAGTTACTTGCCTTAAATAAAAAAAAATTTGTTGATATTCTTGCCATGCATCCGTTAATTTGCCCATTCCGTCGTGGTATCCAATGAAAAGTAAGGAATGGTCAGGGATAACAAATGTGGCTCTTAAATATCCTCTCGGCTTCGCACCGGGTAATTTTTTCTAATTGCGCCGACGTTTCGGAAAATGACTTGTCGTCCACTCTCAAGGCGTGTGTTGTTTCTGTCGTGTCCGATATAACACTGATTTTAAACTGGCCCGTTGATGCCCAACAATGGAGTTTACAAACCGTCGGATTGGCTGACGTGTCCCGCTGGCCGTTGAATAATTTTCCCATCTTATTAATACATTTGATTACAGGCCTCCAGGTGTTACTGAGTTGGAATCCGGTGTCTCTATTAAAATTATTCAGATGTTATTGTGTCTCGATGGTCACTTCGATAGTGCGGTCCCAGTAACGATGTGCGGGGCAAAGGATTTTTGCATCGTCCCATTTAATGGCATGGTCTTCGTTGGTGCTGTGTTCCGCCACTGCCGACTTCTCTGGTTGCGCCAATCTAAAGTGCCTACATTGCTCATTAAGCCTGGTTTCAATTGTTCGGCCGGCCGAGAAAGAAATTTAAACGTATTACACCGGGAAAAGATTAAATCTTTTAAATGTGGCTCTTATCACAGTTTTCAGGCGACAGTTTGGTGACGTAATGCCCTATCCATCTACCTCAAGGCTAATTCCCAACCGACCAGAGTAACCGAAGACTCGCAAAAGTTTTACGTCAGAACTTAAATCGAGACAGTTGAGTTATTAGGCTGCGGGAAGTGCATTTGCAGAACCATTTGGACACAGAGTCATTCTGTTCCGCTTAACCACTGAGGTATTTTTAGTATTTTCCAGCAAATCTTTTACGGCAATACTTTGATGATTATATTCAGTTTGGTTGTGCATACCATAGTTATTTTTACTTTTATTGTGTGAATCATACTAAATCTATGATTGTTTATTGTTAAAGTGATTTTTAAATCCTACTGACATGCTTAAGTTATAAGGAATACGCAGGGTTTGCTAGCGTAGGTGGATGACGTCATTGTCAACTGAGGTGACGTATCACTTCCTAGAACATATAATGTTCCTTCCCACGTTTGATATGAAAGAGGAATGAAGAACAATGTGGATCAGGAAAGAGAGAAATTAGGAGTTAACGGAGGTATCGAGACGGAGAACATGGAGAATAGGTGAAAAAATAAATAGGAAAACGTGAGCGCGGAATAGAGCTGTCACGTCTTGGCGCTGGTTCGTTCGATTCCGACGCGCGCGCCTCCGAGCGGTGATGTGTGGAAGGACTCGGGAGGGCCGTGGTAGTGAAGGAAATGGAGAACTGATGGAGAGAGGCAGGGGTAGTTTGTTGAAAGCAGTTCATGGATTCTTACGGGGGATGGAAACGTGAGGGTAGAAAAAAGGAAAGATAAGGCGTTTGGGAGTTTTCAGCGCTAACGAAGGAAGTGCCTTCAATTTTTGTATCTCGCGCGCATATTTGCCACGCGCAGGTGCCTGAATACAATGGGGGAGGTGGGATTTAGGTGTGCAGGTTTAAGCTTCCAGCATTGCTCGGACAAAGGCTGAAAATTGGAAAGGAAGTGTGGACGAAGAATGCCTCGCGTTTCGGAGAAACCGGGGCAGAATTCCGAAGAAATTGGGCGTGGATTCATTTTTATATCCAAAACATGATTTTTTTTAAAGTCCCACGTAGAAAAGTGCAAATTTTTGTCGTAAAATTTGGAGGCAAACGTGGAGAACAGCGGTCTCGCAAACTTGATGGTGAGTTAATAACTCTTCGAATGGGCGGAAAATCTCCGTAAAAAAAATACAAATGACTTACATCAGGCGAGACTCATACTCAAGCTGTGTAATTTGGGCGGACGACTAGCTTTTGATTGCAGAGAGAGAGAGAGAAAGTCCTTTGAAGTCAATAAATTTCCTGGCATTACGTGAATGAGCTCAAATAGTTTTTTCTTCCTGAGGAGGAAACTACCTGAGGATTGCAATATCGTGCCAGTATGGATGGCTGCAAATATTCGTCCATTCTTATTGAAAACTGGACGTATCAACGTTTGAAATAGCAAATTGTCCGGCCGCTCGTTGAATATTTGAGTATATTGACCAAATATTTCTGTTTATTGTACTACGAATACATTTTCAGGTATTGACTTTGGTGCACCGGCATGACCGAAACTCTTTGGTCCTGAAAATAACTTACTACTTTTATTCATTGTACTATGGCTGAATTTTCAAGAAGTAGCTTAAGAGCAATGTCATGACTGAAATGTCTTCCTTTTTGAAAATAACTAGGGTCTAAATAATTTTTTCTCCATTGCGTTACATACTTACTAATTACATCTTAGATAGATAATGCATAATATTTAACGTAATGTTGAGGCATTGTATGTCCACGCTTGTGGACATCAGGGCATTTAGATTGCTCTTCATAATGAATAAGGTACCTTATCTAGTTCGCATAAACCCCCCTCGAATTTCGGCTTGAAGGAAGATGGCTTGGTGGTGTAACTGGCTAACACACCTGACCGGCAATTGGGAGATCCGGGTTCGAATCCCGGTCAAGTCAAATGATTTTTTCATAGTGGATTTCAACCCTGGTGTACCTTAGGTATCTTGAAAATGGTATAATATGCCGAAACTTTGGTCGATAATAGAAAATAAAGTGTGAAATCAGACCAAATTAATGTAACTTGTTCATTATGAAGAGCATTACAGATCTCCACCTAGTTACGCCTAGAATTTGTGTCTAATTACCTTGGTCTCGATGAATAATTTGGTTATTCTTTGAGATTAAAATACTCCTTTTGAAGCGAAGAATTGAATACATCTATCTCAAATTTAAAATGAATAAGTGAATTTGGTAATATTTCACCCATATTCCAAAAATAGAAATGGACGATGTTATCAAATAAATTTTGTAAAATTTTATTATTCAATATTTTTACATAGGCTTTGACTATTCTGTTATAATTCTGTGTCCGTCCTAATAAGTCTGAATCCATGTTTTATTGTTTAAAGAGGTTCTTTTTTAATGTTTCAAGTAGTTCAGGTATTGGTACATAGTCCTCATTTGAATATTAACCGTTATTTTGTCGCAGATAGCCTCGTTTTCCTCGTTACTCGTAGTTGGCCGAAATATCCACATCTTTCTCCTCTAATGGGTCTAAAATTGTTATAATCCGATTGCTCTAAATCAATAATCACTATAGTTAAGTAAACAAATAGCAGATGTGATACGCTTCGTCCCACAGAGAGTGACAAAGTCATCGCGGGAATTTGAAAAGAGAATTCGTCCGAAGAAGAGAGTACCAGGCCAATATTTAACCACAAATAGCTATGCTATCATGAGTCCTTAAACTTGATGTCCACAGTTGGGGATAAAGGGCCGAAGAGGAGGTTAAACATTTCTATTGGGCCACTTTCAGTTGACGGAACTAATATGGAAGTTTCGCGATTTGAAGATGAAACATCACGACGTTCACACGTTCATTCAATATTAATCCCAGTCTGTGGGAAATCAATTTGATACACTCTTGAGCAGATGAGTTTTGATGATGCGCAGATGAAATAGGATGCACAAATGCGCGGAAGAGTAATCAAATTTCCCCACAGGTCATATCTCGCATATTAAAAATTCGTCGATACGAAAGATGTGTTTTGTGGGAAAATCTGCGCATGTGAGCATCCAATTTTGCGATAATAAAATCGTTTGTTTATATAACGTTTGATTGAATTTCGGGTTGATTTTAAGTTAAGGAACTAATTAGGAGTGAATAATAATATTTTTCCATATGGTGATAGTTAATTTTATGATTTTTTAAGAAACATTTAAAAATAAATTGTATTCATCATATTTTTGGTCGGTGCAAAATGGAAAAACGCTAATAATGACTCCTTTTTCTTGCTATTAATTTTCCGAAAATAAACATATTTGAAATTTTTACCGCTGCAGATTTTTGTAGGCATTTTCTTTCGACTAATGGAAAATAGCTAATTAATCCATTAATTAAATTTATATTTCCGATTGAAGTAATAGTTACTTCTCATAATATGCAGAGCGTACAAAATAACACTTATAAGTATTGAAATCTATTGATTGTTATCCGAAGTATTTAACTGTTGAGCATGTTACAAACTGGTCAGAGTAGGTATCTCTAATGCTACTAATATGCAAGTTTCTGCTTTTCATAAGTTTTATGTTTTCGGCAATCTAATTTCAACACTATGAGTAATCTTAGCCCGTGTCCCTGTACATCATGGGCATCAAAATATCAATGAATGTTTCCACTTATAAGCATAGATGGCTAATGAAGAAAAAGTGAGGGAATATTTGTGTTATTCTCCTTAATTTCCAGTTCTTATTTGCGTATTTTAGAGCCTATTTCAAATTCCATCATCCTCTTTTTCCTCTAATGTGGCAGATATGCTATTGGAAAACTTTTTCTCTTATAAACCTTCAAACTATGTATCAGTCTGAAAAGACATTTCGAAATTTATGGATTGCGATTTCACAATTTACGGATCAGTTAGCAACTGCCCGATGTGGTCTCAAGTAACGTATGTTTTAAGTATACTTTCTATTTTCTGGTCATTTGGGTTGATTTTATCCATCATGGTCCTGCTGAGCTGATGCTTATCAGCAGGTTCCAAGTTTACAATGTTTTGGTGCGATCACAAAGAAAATTATTTTCGATCAATAATGGAAAAAAATAGTAAAATAATAGTGAACTTGAGGTCCTGCTAAGCCAAAGCGGCTTGTCAGCAGGTGCCTTTAGTTAAAAAAAATTTTTTTTTTCTGTGTAGCGTTTTGGACAATTAAGAGCCTAACCATGTTAGCCTGTTATCCACTCTTTTAGTGATTTTTCAAGAACAGATATGCTATTAATATCATGCATTGACATAGGTAATTTGTTGTGTATGCCGGATAATACGAAAGACATTACACAATTAAGGTAGTTGGAGCAATTTTCGTTTGCATACATATTTGTGTGAGACTTTTCATATGTGTACTCATTAATAATATGTATCTATATAAAATCGAAAGGAATTGGATGTTACTGATTTGATTTCTTAGCAATTTAATGCTATTTTAACAAGTAGCCTTATGTCTCTTACTATGCATTACTATATAATTCGAGGGCTCATGTAAAAATTTTCTTCTAAATACGAAAATATACCTTTTACACTATGAAATGGTCCCTATGAAATAGCAATGTATTCTGCTGAGTAACATGACACGTATTTGTGTATGGTTTCTCTTAAATTTTGAATTCCACGCCGTAAACCGAAGTCACCATAATGCTACCGTATATTACCCTTCAAGCCAACTCGAAGGTGTTTGGTGGGGGATGACTTATCACCAACAAGCACTGGTGTTGAGATTATTTTTTACCAACATGCGCCACACTGTGCGTGTGCTACAAATGCCTCAGTGACTACTAATTAAATCTATAATGCACGATGTATGCGTGATGCAAAGCCATGCTGGGAACATTGAAATGAAACAGTTTCATAAGACAAATATTCCTATACATAATTCTTGGATTATATACTTGAATCATTTACGTCACAACATGAATGGTTATTCCCAACGTATAAAATGATGTACTTAAGTGAAGTGTGCTCCAAAAAAAATTGTTTTTGACTGACATGAAAATTTATTGATTTTGCACTCATTTGACTCACAATTCATCCTGCAACCGCCTGAATTAACTTTCACAGAAGCTCAAAAATATTGACGTGCAATTCGGTTCATTCACCAGGGTAGCATTCCTCCGACGTATTGAGGAATTTTGAGGTAAATTTTTGCTAAAAAATTCACTCACTGGATAAACGCAGCGTGGATAAAACATGAACTGAACACCAAACACTGTGACACCGTTTGACTGACGAAATCTTAACTTCCAGTTAGATATACACACATACATATCCAAATCTTGTTCCACTCTTCGTGGGTGTAGGAGTTCAGTAAGCCTCGCCATTGTCCTCAATCGTTCCATTGCTCTAGTCGGACAACTTCATTCCAATGTTACTCTCTTGCCTCCACGTCCCTACTCACTTCGTTAATCCAACTTCTCCTCGGCCTTCCTCTCGGTATTTTACCTTTCTCTATTGTGCTCTATTGTTTATTTTGGAAGCAGAATAACATCAGATGGGCGGAGCAAGAAGGAAATAGTAAGCTGCATTAACCAGGCCAAGTTAGTCTTCAACAAGAAGCCAGCCGCAACCGCCAGCAACGTTAATTTAAGGATTAGGAAATTGCTATTGAAGACTTTTGGGGCCACATGTACTTTCTGATCTTTCATTGACTCCTGATAATTTAAAATAGTCCGATTTTATCATATCATTTTTATCTGATTAGGAAATTGCTATTGAGGACTTTCGTATGGAGCGTTCTGATGTTTGGCATTGAGACTTGGGCCATAGGAAAAAGAGAGAAGGAAAGAATGGAGACATTTGAAGTGTGGTGCTAAAGGAAAATTCTGAAAATACCCTGGGTGGCAAGAGTCACGAACGAGGAGGTGTTTAAGAGGATAGGGGAAAGACGGTGTCCACTCAAAATGCTAAATAAGAGAAGGAACACCTGGATTGGCCATATTTTCGGACACGATAGCTTGGTTAAAACCATACTAGAAGGTACAGTAGAGGGAAAAAAAACCAGAGGGGCAGACCAAAACTGGACTATATGGGATAGTTGATGAAGGAACTAGGTTGAAAATCGTACAGTGGAGTGAAATGATTGGCACAAGATTGGATAAAGTTGAAGACTTTTGCAGACCAATCCCAGGATTGTTACCAGATAAGAAGTTTGTGCTTAGCATTACTTTTGGTATTCTTGTTTCTTCCATTCTTTTAGCATGTCCTAACCATCTAATCCTGCTGTCTACTATTTTTTGTCTAATATTTTCTATATTTAATTACTCTCTTATGTTGGTGTTTCTCACTCTGTCTGGTTTGGTTTTTCCCAGCATTGATCTCAAAAATTTCATTTCTCCTGCTGTTGCCCTACTCCTCTCTCTTTCCGTCATTTTCCAAGTTTCAGCTCCATATAAAACTATTTGTTGATGGTACGTCTTGAACATGATCATTTTTGCGTGTTGTGGTATCTTCCTACCCCATATCAGATGCTTAATGCTCTGATAAAATCTACCTCTATTACGTAATTTATTTAAAATTTCATGTTCTATCCCACCATCTTTACTTACTGCAGTACCTAGGTATGAAAAACTATCCACTTCTTTCACTGGTAGACTAGCCAGTGTAATATTTACTCGGGTGTTTTCATCTCTGCCGACAACCATCACTACACTTTTTTCAGTACTTATTTTAAGTCCCCGAAGCTTCATTTGCGTATTCCATTCATCTAGAGTGTCCTAAACTAGCCTCAAATCATTAGATTGTCTGCAAATATCATGATTTTTATTAAACTTCTTTTTCACTTCCCTTGTGATACATTACATAATAAAATTGAACAGACATGGTGAGAGGACCAGTGAAAAATGTCGTGTTAAATGTTTCTTTGAAGTAGGACATAACTTTTGACGATGGCTATGCCGACCTATAAATGAGTCCGCTGCTCTTAGCACATCTGTTCATGGAATCTCCTCATTTCTGTAGGTAATTAATCACAATGTAGCTTAGGGTTTATTGAAATTTATCTCTCACCCAACCGGGTATCTACATATACGAATACAAAATATCGAGAAAGCCGCCACTTGGGTGTGTGGCACGGGGTGATTCCACACCAGGCGCACAGCACTCATCTCAGCTGAAATCAGAATTGCGCACGTCCCCCCCGGGATGCCAGGCGCAGGCCAGAAGAAGTCAGGATAACAGTGCGCGGTCAGACCAGAAACTAGGAGAGTGCCACATGACGAACATGCTAACATGCAGTGCATTACTTAAGATACAACTACTGGTTATCAATACTGCGACAGATAAATAGTCTTACTAGGTACTAAATCGTGTAAGAGTTATATCATGTTATATTAAATTGCATGTGAGGTTAGTAGCTAAAAATGATTTTATAATATTTAGCACAAGTTCAAAACCCAATTTTACCTAGTCATGGTCGAATTATCCTAAGGTTGATCTTTAACATCTATTATAGTCCGTTATGGTACATGGAAAAAATGATATTTGAAATCCATCGATTCTGCGGTATATTTCTTTAATCTTATGCCTGTGATCGTTTAAACTATAATAGTTTATACCTGGAAAAATATGTTGAACTTCCGGCAAAAAAGTAGTTTATGTCTAACTTTCGTAAAAGATTTAATCTATATTATTCCCTTCGTTTGGATAGAGGTTTCCAAATAATCTAAATCTACGTAATACCCTGCGAGCCACCACGAGGGTGTGTGGCAGGGGGTGAAGATCACCAAACATACACTATTGCCATGGCCCTTCAAAACACTTTGATTCAGAGATGAGAGATTCAGAGAAAAAGTTTGATTCAGAGATGGCCAAGGTGAACTTCACCTCCGAATCAATCAGCTGAATGTGGTTTGAAAAAAAATGACTGTGCTTCACTAGGT
Organism: Ceriagrion tenellum; assembly: GCA_963169105.1. Classification (NCBI taxonomy): domain Eukaryota; kingdom Metazoa; phylum Arthropoda; class Insecta; order Odonata; family Coenagrionidae; genus Ceriagrion; species Ceriagrion tenellum. The sequence goes on along the minus strand of OY720643.1, from coordinate 43,720,573 downwards.
TGTTAATAGAAAGGTATCTCCACGCAAAGTTACTTTTATGGCGACACTGGAGAAATAACACCTCGTTTCCATGGCTATGACGACGGAATAGTTCCATGACTACTAGAAAAACTAATGTTCCTAAGCTCGGAGAATATTTCAAGTTCGGTTGTTATTGGTGATTCATCTTTATCCGTATTTAGAGCACGACATAATCCGTTGTCTCGGGCGTGACTTCATGGACTCGAGAAATATTTAGCATTGTAAATGATAAGTAGCTTAGTTTTTCGGCAAAGATTTATTATTAAAAGACGACGTAGGTTTCGAAGAAGCTCGTCATCCTCAGGCGTCATCATACTCAGGCGTCACGATGACGAGCTTCATCGAAACCTAGGTCGCCTTCTTATAATTATAAATTTAACTTATTATTACTAATGAATCTATGTGGAAAAGCTAAATTACTTATTATTTACAATGATAAGAGGTGCCCACCCTGATTCTCTCAACAATTTTTGTAACACTGCTATGTTTATATCAACAGTGTTTAAAAAATCTATCTGCCCTCCGCTTCTTGGTTCATTTATCCACGGAATATCCTTATTTCTGCAGGTAATTAATCATATTGAAGCCTAGGTTCAGCTTTAAGAGAAAAAGATGGCATCAGATGCAGTGTTCACACTCACCTTTCTCCAATTATCATCTCAGCATGACGCGAATTACGTGGATTTAATTCTCTCTCCGCTAATGTTCCTCCGTCATTCCTCGCCGAGGAGGAATGCCAACTTAAAGAATAAAAATAATAATCTTTCCCATCTCGGCGCAATGCATCCAGGATCGCTGGCGCCGCGAAGTCACGTTCATGCCTCCGCCAGTGATACTCAGTATTTGTGAAGAGCAGGCCTTCTTTTTTTTTTAATCCGCGCTAATGGGAGCATATTTCTATTCCAGGCAGACTTTGGCAGAAAATGAAGCACTAGATTTATATATGCGCAGAATATCACGTGTTTCGGGAGGGGATGCTGTGATGACTTTGAAATGAAGTTTCATATGCATTCACGTCACCACTCAACGTTTTTTTTCCCCCGAAATATTTTTCAAGCTTACGAAACCGCGTTATTAACATCAATTTAAACGATTGTACGAGCTCAGCCAGGACTCAGGTGGCGTTTCATATTGCACGAGAGCCACGACTAATTTGGTGGTTTAATAACGCGGAAATGCATTGTTGCAATGTTTCCAACGGTGAAATTGCCCCGTTTTGAAAACTCCTACCCCCTTAACCGTTATTTTCAGCTCTCGCATTTCTGTATTAATTGGCTATTATATAATTGGAACAATGGCTTTATGTTTCGTCGCCCTAGATATCGTGTTAATATATTTATGATACATTTATTGGAACCTACAGGCACAACCAAAGTTTAATTTAAATATCAATAACCGTCAAATGTTTACGGAATGGTACTGAGTTAAAGCCGGCAAATTTAGACCTCAGCACATGAATATTTCGTCCTTTTTTGCGTTAACTTTCAGATTCATATGTTACCATCCATGCTGAAAAGTAGAAATATTCATTGTTATTTTGTGCTCAAGGTACACCGGGATACGAGGTAAGATTATTTTTAGTGTTAAAATAGATTGCCAAAGGCATGAAACTTATGTAAAATGATAGCCTGCGTATTGCTAGCATTGAACATACCTACTGAAAAGTATAGCTAATTGGTAACATGCCTAGCTATTTAATGCTTACGTTAACAAAAATAGACCCAGATATGTCTTTAAGTGTTACTTTGGCTACTTTACTTATTAAATAATGTGGTTTTGTCCCCCAACGGTAAAAAGGGAAAATATTGAACATCGCATGAACGAACTTTTGTTGAGTATTGATGTGCTTCTCTTTTGCATCATCTGCTATTTAATTTTGCTTTCTAAGGCGTTACGGGCAAGTTATTCGAGAAATTCCAATTATGGAAAATCCAAAACAGGTTTTTGTCTCAGGGTTGCCTTAAGTGCCATGACTTACTTTTATCCATTTGTTTAAATGTGTTTGTGTGCACTGAATTGTGGAATAAGTATTATGAATACTATGAGAAATGACAATCAGTTAAATCAGAAATATAATTAAATCATTGAAATTAATTCAGTTATTTTATATTTCGAAAGAAAATATCTTTAGAACGTCTCCTTTGATCAAAATTTTAAATGTAATGTTTACGGGAGATGAATAGAAAGAAACAGACTCAGCGTAATTGTAAGCTGAAGATTATAGTAATGCATGCAATATACCGCTGTCTACTGTTGGGTTTATTTTCGCGGATATCCATGATTGTACATACGAGAACCTTGTGCATTTTATTCCGAACTATAGTACTTAATTATTACAGAAAGGTCTTTTTCTGTCATTACGTATATGCTCCGTTAATACTGCACCTACAGTGATAAATGAGGTATCATTTTAAACGTTGAATCACCGGATTCTGACGAATAATACAATCTCACTATTCACTCACTCAAATTTTACTCTTTACCCATTAATTTGACTTAAAAGTTTCGATTTTTCCATGTCAATTACTCGCTCGAGGTATATCGACTCCACACATTTTTTAATTCTAAACTTCAAAAAAAGGTTTAAAATGAAAATAGTACGAAATGCACATAGTCATTGTACATGGCTGAATGGTCATCTGGTAAGTCAATGCAATTAAAACTTTTTGATTTCATATTTATCATATGTATTATTTCTCAAAGGTGTTTTTTTTGTCGGAACGCCATTACTCACATAATTCTTCATCAACATTAATGATTTAAACTTCGTTTAAAAGCTTATGTTCCCCGCTATTGACGACAAATAGGCAAATTGTTAAAAATTAAAGTTTTTGTTAATTTAAAATTTAAGGTTTTGTTAAAAATTGATATATTGCCATCTGTTGATAATATAATCAACTAGTATGATGGCTATGGTTACGTGCTTAAAAGACTGTAGGAGGCGCCATCTATTAACAAATCGTTTAGTTACATGGTTTACATTCTACATGCAATCAGTGTGACCGTTTACCGTTTACGCTATGTAACTTTAACCCAAACATAAATAACATATAATTGTCCATGGGAAGAAACGGGTAGAAGAGCAGAAAGAAAGAAGGAAGAAGCTGCATACTGTGCGAAATATTCGACAGGTAGAAGAACAGGAAGTAAGAAAGAAGAAACATGAAAAAGCTGCACACTGTGCTAAATATTCGACAGGTAGAACAACAGGGAGAAAGAAGGAAGAAGCTGCATACTGTGCGAAATATTCGCACGGGTCAGCTAGTAGTACTTAATAGACACATGTACGTACAAAATATAATTATGTTGAATGGCTTTCATTCGGCGGGTAACGTGTGTGACATATCAACCGTTTGGAGCAAAGGTGTAGGTCAGTTTATTGTCACATTAATATGAGGTGCGTAGAATTCTTCCTTTATTCTATTCAGTGGATGAGTGCTATTAGTCTGCCCCCTCCATTTTATTCACTGGAATCACAGATGATTGAAGTTTTCATTATTTCCACTTTGAACGCCGTGTTCCAAAAGGTTTCAATTTGTAATCTGTAAATTTGCTCTCAATGGCTCTAATTGTTGTCACTATGCACGTAGCTTCAAAGTAAAAGCTGCTATGAATGTTTCTGTTTCATTTTTATATCGGAAGTAACAAATATTGTAAGGGAGGCATGTCTATCAGCGTCGGCTGGAATTATTTATACGGGCACTAGTGCCCCTGTTTGAAATATTTGTCCAAACGTATCCGAGTCTGAATAACTTTCGAAGCGATGTCCTGATAGATCGCTATTCATATATTCGCAACCGTAGAGAAGCATGATAATTCATATAATTCTGAATTATTTCTCTACTCCGGATTCCTCCATGTAATTTATTACGGTTGATCAAATTTTTCTTCCAGCGTGTGAAAAAAATGGACTTTTACGTAGAATTTCATCCAGAACTAACAATGCTCCGCCACCGGAATAGAAATAAACTACTACGGCTTTACTTAATGAACTGATTGAATCTATTCAATTTTCTACACTCAAAAGAGCCAAAATGTATGCATTAATGAAGGCACTCTAGTGATCTTATTTGCTAAAATAATTTTCTTGAATACGAATAATTATCGGTGGCAGGAGTAGTAACATTCAATATAATATAGATTATTCATAGGCTAAACTTTCATAAATTTTATCCGATCAAATATTCGAAGCTTTTGTATATTGATAAATAAGTTATGTAACTATTAGAGTTATTTTAAGACAGATGACCATTTAATTTACTCATATTGATTAATAATCATGCCCATTAGCAATTATTCATAGGCTAAACTTTCATAAATTTTATCCGATCAAATATTCGAAGCTTTTATATATTGTAAAGGTATTGTATAAGCTTATGGGACCCATAAGCCATGGCAACCATTTAATAAGTGTTGCAGAAACCATGAATATACATAATTGGTTTTAATGTTTGGAATTGTTGCCTAGGCTACGTGTTGCCTAAATTTCCACATTTAGTTCACCCAGTTGGTGGCGCTACTTAGGAAAAATATCTTTCAGTTGAATCGTAAATGGCCGTTTTTAATTGTTGTTAACGTGAGAAAGTGTGCAATTACATCCCGCGTATGGTACTACATTATTATCCACTGCATTATGATTACTGGTAAGTAAAACCGGTAAGACGTGTTTATTTCTAATCTGTCGACTGTATTTACATTCGAACTTCCGTATTTCATCACTAGGCGGCGCCACAATCCAAAAGGTTGTTTGTTTACGGAATTCTAGGCAACAGTTTTTGGCGACGAGTCAACAATCCATAATTTATACCTATACATGGCAGAAACATGCAATAAATTTTATTAGTTTCATAGCTCATGACATGGAGTTATAAGTTTTATAAGGAGCCAAAATGGCGAATGCGTAATGGACCTCTTGGAAACTTAATTACTTGATAAAAGAGTTATTTTAAGACAGATGACCTTTTAATTTACTCATATTGATTAATAATTATGCCCATTAGCAATTATTCATAGGCTAAGATTTCATAAATTTTATCCGATCAAATATTTGAAGCTTTTGTATATTGGTAAATAAGTTATGTAACTATTTGATGTGTTCCTGCTGGCCGAATATCTTTTGAGATCTACAGCTTTATGGATTACATATCTATTGATTCCATACCTAAATGTTCTTCCAACCGGCCATAAATTGGTCTAAAATAGTGCTTAGTTTCATGACAAAGGTAATCCTCCGTAAGCATCGCCTATCGAGGGGTAAACTCTAGAGAGCTTCGGTTTTTTTTTATACCCAAGGGGACTCCCATCCTCATTTTGACCCCAACTCGTAACTAGAGGATTAAAGGAGGTCGGCTTTTGTGACCTTGGCCAAAAGGGCACTAGTCTCCCGCATAAATTATCCCCGCCGCCATAAGTGCCTCAGCCGTGGCTAACCCAACACTTCGAATCCCTTTCGAGGAGAAAAAGGAGCGGAGGTGACGAAAAAAAAAACAGCGACGCCATTACCGTTACTTAGCGGCGGGGCATAAAGCTTTCTTCACGCCGAAACCACCGTCGTGCTTTGCGATCTTTTTACTCCCTCGCTCTCCTCTCTCCAATTTATCTGGACAAAAACTTTTTTTTCCGCAGAAAGGCGGATAAATTTCGCTAATTCTTCTCATCGCACCGATATTTAAAACTGCTGGAAGCGAAGGAAGATATTTCTCCTTTCAGCCATCTTTGCCGTCGATTCTTTTGGCAAATCTTTTAGAGAAACGTAATACCTTTCCATCTTTGAGTAGCATGCCTTTTGTTCAAGACTCATCAACAGGTTGAGGGAGTTTAAGGAGCACAAACATTCAAATGCTGGCTGAAAATGTAAATATTTTATTGAAATGTGATTTTCATTGTGTTGTGGGCCTTCTCTGATTATTACGAGTGTAAGTGGAGTTAACTTTTTTACCCCATTGACTGCAAATTATCCGCGATTATTACATTTCGATGATCATGGAGGGATTTGATTCGAATGACGCTTGACCTTCAAGCAACCATAAATTCCCGTTCTAAATAGGTCTTCATACAAAGTAAATTATAGAAAAATGTGATCTGAGTGAATACCTACAATGTAACTATTTTACTCAGCTTAGACTTTTTATCCTGTATTAATTCCTTAGCAATTATGATTCTGTCACGAAGTAAAAAAAAACTTCTTCTCTTTGCGCTGGCTGCCAATTGTTGAAGACTACGTTATACTCCTGCTTAAAATGATGAAACTTAATAAATATTGATTCAACTAGTTTTTTTACCGTTCCGACATCATGCTCAAACATTTGCGTTATGTCTGGAAAGAGTCACTATTAATACGGGAAAAAACTGCCGCGCATTATTGTGAATGATGTTGGACACTGTTCAGGCTATTAAACGTAGAATTCACAATAGTTCGTTAAAGTATGACTTTCATTGTACTATGGACATATTGTAGTTATTTCATGTGCAAATAGAGTTCACTTTTTAACACGATAATATGCCAATGCTTCGCAATTACAAAAGTTCTATGGTCATGCCCTGATTTGATTCAAATAACGCTAAACCTTGTCCTGTCCTCGACATCTGCCTTACCCTATGGCGCTGGACCACGCACTAATGCGTGACGTGCAGAAAATTCAACTGGTTTCTAGACGAAATACATTTCCATTTCAAAACGAAACTATTACACAAGTTTGGCTTTTTGTGGATGTTCCTATCTTTTATCGGACTCAATCATCTATGGATTGTTTTATTTTAAAATAAAGTCTTTGGGCATGAGCTTAGTAATTATCTTATTTATTCAACGAAAATGCTATGATATTGTATTCAGAACTCTTTTTTATATGCAGGAGTACAAATATAAATATTATAATAACCCTTTGCTGGATAGATAATGTTGAAGAAAAATATGTTTAAGTTCCATAGAAACTGCTCTGTTGTCGGATACTAAGCCCATAGAAAATATTGGTTACAAATGTAGTCACCAGATTACTCGAATGTCAGGTACCCTTAGTATAACTGTACATTTCGCTTTGCAAGTCACAAGTAAAGTATATTTTGTTTAAATATATTTCTCGGGCTTCGCACCGGGTAATATTTTTTAATTGCGCCGACGTTTTGGAAAACGATTTGTCTTCCATTCTCAAGGCTTGCGTTATTTCTATCGTGTCCGATATAACGATAGAAAGATGTTTAAACACATTACCCCGGGAAAAGCTTAAATCTTTTAGTATTGTGTTCATGGCGTTTTTTTTCATACAATACACTCCGTAACCATGGTAAATAATTGCATCTTTGTTGCAATATTCCACGGTTTTTTCAAGATTCTGACTTGGTAAGTCATTACCTTATTTATGTACCGTAGACGGAGAGATTTTTCAGAAAATCATATCACTATATTTATGCAGGTAAAATTAGAGAAAGAGTTAATGCAAACGATATGAATATTCAAGCCTGAGTGACTTCTTTGCCCGCCATGAGAAATATATTTTTAATCTGAAAGCGATGCATTAACCATCTCGTTTTCTATGAGAAAAGGAGGAAGTAAAATATCAATAAAGCGTGAGTAATTCTTACACAAAATGCAATTATCATGCAGAACCCTTTGTTTAGTTGTACACGCTAATACCCCGCATAGTAAGCTTAGTTTTATTTTATTTCTGTAGTGCATAATTATATAATACAGAACTATATTGTACCCAGATATTTTCATTGCTTTATTTCCAATAGTTAGGCGAAGCATACCCAACACGGCCTCTTTAAAATATTTTTCACGCGTCGGTGAATTCAACCAATGAAAACAAACGCGCTGACGCTATCATATCTCGGATTCCTCAAATGATGGAATGTACACGAACGTCGAGAATCACCGGGAGGTATGAAATCAGGAAAGGAAAATATTATCTTTTGATTGTTATAGTCCTTGAATAAAAAAATAGATCCCGTTTAATCATAATAGCCTTCGGTGTCTTTCATTATTCCACTGGGCGCATATTGTTATTCCTTTCCATTTCAGAAAAAAAGTTTGTTTTCCAATTTGGGCATGTAATAATTTTTGTGCAAATATGTCGGAAAAGATTTTTTTGGAGGAAATGTAAAAACATCAAGTCCCTCATACGATAGAACACGTGCATCTCTTATGCTAGCTGCCGGTAACAGATTAATGGAATACTCTCTTGTGATACAAAAATATGGGAATATTTTTATAATTTTAAACCGTGAATACTACAAAAAAATGTCAGTTAATAATAATTTGTTGATAATTATAGATATCGAAAAATTTAATCTTTTATTTTTACGAGGTTATTTTAGTGGAACTGGAAAATGGAAGATTGCTATTAATTCGGGGAAAGATATTACAATGAAAATTAGTAATTTTTATTAGTAGCAATTAATATTGTTTAAGGAAGTAATTGAGTGTACATAAGTAGCATATGTAGTTTCACCAATAGTTATACACTAATGCGTAAGGGAATAATGGAACTTACTCAATGCTCTGTATTATTTTTTGCCTACACGAGCACCTCGAGACGATCCAGGGGCTTAGGAGGACTTTTACTGTATTTATCAAATTTCTGTATTTGTATTAACTAGAAATAGTGTATATATTGTATCGATACCTGTATTCATATCAATTTGTATACTATAAAGAGTTAATGATGTGTAATGAAAAACATCAACGCACATGTAAATTTAGTGTAACATTTTTACTCTATACTTCCGCGATATGAGGGAATTTAAAAACTAATATATCGAGTTTTTCTGCCCCTCGATATGGCTTTCTCCATTATCAAAGCTTAATATAATCTCCGTTCATACACTCCACTTATTCATTGCTGGCAATGCGTCCTTTGTTCTGCCGTCCAGGATGCCTTTTAAAAGGAATTTCACTCGCTACATATCTCACCTTCCTTCCCTCCCCATTCCAAATCTCAATTCGTGCCGCTGCAGCGGTTTACTTTTCGCCGCTGCGCTTTTGTTTCTGAAAGCGTACCGGCATAACACTTTTCGGCCCCTCCCCCCGACAAAGAGGGAAAATTTGGGACTCCTTTTGTGCGCCCGTCCTCCATACCGGGGATAAATTTTCCAGCGGCAATTTTGGTAAGGGAGGCGGGGAATGTCGGCCATGGCCTTCATGCACTCGTACTACGCTCCGATGCCTCATGTGGTGGTCGCTGCGCACACAGCGAGCGCTTCGAACGGCCCAAATTAATTGGGAGCCTCCTTCCACCAGCCTCTCCATTTAATGGCGAAATAATTCTGCGACATTCCTGAGGATGCTTCGTTTGCAGTCGTTGTTTAGGGTCATAATTTGTGCCCCGACCGTCGCTTTTCCATTCCCTAGAACATCTGTTGAGTGTGTTCCAATTGCGTACTTAATTACGAGCGGCAAAACGTATAGCGTTCTTGGGATGCGAACGGTTTTTTGAAGGTACTTTTCGATAATAAGGCTTAATGGGAGGTTTTCCATTTTGAAAAAGTAAAAGAAAATAAATTAACAGTAGCATTTATCCGCTTTTAAGTTTTCTTATGCTTACCGTTTTGATTTCGATGGGTAACCATCATGCGTTCCTTTAGTCACCCGTCGCAAATGAGTCGTTAAATAAAGTCAAGTGTGGAAAATAACTGATATTTTATTTATTATTCTGTGGACATAAGAATACTCTTCGTCATAAAAATACTACATTCGTTGTTTAGGGGAATTATTCCTGCCTATACCGTCCTTTTCCTTTCCCTAAGAACTTCTGTTGAGTGCGTTCCAATTGCGAACTTAATTACGGGTGGCAAAACGTTAGCGTTCTTGGGATGCGAACGGTTTTTTGAACGTACTATTCGATAAATCGGCTTAACGAGAGGTTTCTCATTTTAAGAGTGAAAGAGAATAAATTATCAGTGGTATTAACGCGTTCTTCAGTTTTATTATGCTGACCATTTTGATTTCGACGGATAGGCGTCAATGAGTCCTTTACTTTTCCTTTACTCATCCGTCAAAAATGGGTCTGTAAAATTGTGTGGAAAAATACGATAGATTTTTTTATTTCTTTCATTGTGATCATAAAAATACTACATGAAGTTAACCTTAAAGGTATTTTTTTTAGTTTATCAGTTTATGGGTTTCATACGTTGCTTTCGTATCGGATAATTCATAAGAGCCTACGCTTGTCTGTTAAACATGATAACCAGTTTTAGAACCTGTACCTCGGTGAAAACGGGGATATTTTTCCATTTTAAATTCATTAGTAATAAATTTTAGAAGTGTAACAAATTTTAATGTCAGCTGACTTATAAATCTGGGATAAGGAAGAATAAAAAATGAGTTTATAGAGATATTGACTAGTTTTTACAGACACTACCATAACTTTGCATAAGCGTTTTTTTAATTCCATTTTCTTTAAGAATCCTCTGAAGTGTAGTAAGAGTCGTTTTCTTAAGGTAGTTGCTACTCTATATTGAGATTTTTAATAGATTAATAAATAATGATTATCATTATTTATGTATGATGTATTAAAATTTTCCAGATTTTTTTATTTAGCTAGTAATGGCTGAGCTATTTACTTTATGTAATCAATTATAACTATCTCGACCGATACACAACATTGAGAACCACGAGATTTTTGAATGTGTGGTCATTCGTGCATTTTACTCCCAGTCGACGTTTCGCTTGTGGTTCGTAAAATTTGACATACTAAAGCATATTACAAGGGACGCATTTAGACGAATTGAATAATTTGAATCAATTGCGTTAAGTATTTCAATAGCGGAAAAAATGTTTTGCCTCCTAGGCTTGATAACAGCCAGGAATATAGTACTTTAGAATTGAAAAGAAGAACTGAATCCCTCTTCTTATCCGCAAGATGTTACATGCAGCTCTTGTTCTACTTTTTTCTTTTCATCAGAGATTGCTGTCTTCTCCTTCATCTTTCTCGACCGATATACATCATAAATAACAACGAGATTTTTAAATTTGTGGTTTTTCATGAATTTAATTCATCCGACGTTTCGATAATGGTTCGTGAAATTGGACATGGAAGGTAGCTAGTAAGAAGGCATATTACAAGGGCCACATTGAGGCAAATTGAGTTATTTGAATCAATATGCTATTTCTGCTATTGAAATACCTAATATACATCATAGATGACAACGAGATTTTTGAATTTGTGGTTTTTCATGAATTTAATCCATCCGACGTTTCGATAATGGTTCGTGAAATTGGACTAGGAAGGTAGCTAGTAAGAAGGCATATTACAAGGGCCACATTTTGGCAAATTAAGTTATTTGAATCAATTGCTATTTTTTCAATAGCATATATTAGGTATTTCAAAAACAGAAAAAATGTTTTGCCTCTGAGACTTGATAACAGCCAGGACTATAGTACTTTAGAATTGAAAGAAGAACTGAATCCCTCTTCTTATCCGCAAGATATTACGTGCAGCTCTTGCTCTACTTTTTATCTTTTCATTAGAGATTGCTGTCTTCTCCTTCGTCTTTTTATTTATTCATGAGCAGCGGCTTACAAGCTAAAGTACTGCCACATCGTAGGTACGTAGGTGTTTTGTTTTTAACGACCGCATCTCCTCAGCGCTTTGAGCCGCTCTTCTCCTCCCACTCATTTTTTTGCCTTCCTTCCATTCACTCCGTCTGAGGATTTGCTCGTTAGCTCTTCTGGGAGCGTGTCTCTGAAGGCGTCAAGCCTCCGTCAGCGCCTTCTCCTCGAGGTCTCTCTCGTCTCGCGCATCCTTACTCAGCTGGAACCTCTTCTTCCCTCCGTATCATCGTCTCCCCAGCCTCCCCCTCCTCCTCCGCCAGCTCCAGAGGACCCACCCTTCCTCTCGCCCCATCCGCCCGTTTGTCCTTCTCCTGCCCCCCTCACTTTCTCCATCTCTCCCCCTCCCTTCACCATCGTGTTCTTTTTCTCTGCGTCGCTTCCTTCATTCTTTGTCATTATCGATGTTTCGTCCTTTTACTTTCCGCTCTCCTGTGGAGAAATGAAGGACACGTCATTCTGCCTTCATTTCGTCGCCATTCACGAAAATAGGCCAATGTTCAGCGCTGTTTGTACGCCTTCAGCTCATAAAGTCCAAATTTACGTTTCGTCTGTTAGTTGTGTGTTGTTAAGGTATTGCATAATGTAGGTTGCCTCAACTTTTATAGTTTTGTCACTTGTACTTATAACAACTGATGAATGATACTGGAAATAGCCTTACGTTTGTTTCAAACATTCATTCTTTGTCACTATCGAGGTTTCGCCCTTTTGCTTTCCTTTCTCCCGTGGAGAATTGAAGGACACGTCATTCACGGAAATAAGCCAATGTTCTGCGCCGTGTTCCTTCTGTGTATATAGTCCGTGTTTACTTTTCGTCCGTAGGTTGAGTGTTGTGAGGTTATTGCATTATGTAGGTTGTCTCAACTTTTGTAGTTTTGTCACTTGCGCTGATAGCAACTGATGAATGATACTGGAAAAAAACTTACGTTTGATGTTTCAAAAAGTCATTCTTTGTCACTATCGAGGTTTCGCCCTTTTACATTCCGTCCTCCCGTGGGGAAATGTAGGACACGTTATTCTGTCTCCATTTTGTCGTCATTCACGGAAACAAGCCAATGCCCAGCGTCGTTCATATTCCTTAAGTTGTTATAGTCCAAATTTACGTTTCGTCTGTTAGTTGTGTGTTGTGAGGGCATTGAATTATGTAGATTGTCTCAAATTTTGTAGTTTTCTCACTTGTACTGATGAATGATACTGGAAAATACTTTACGTTTGATTTGTTTCAAACTTGTACCCGATTGGAATTAATACCCTCATCCATGTATAGCGGTTTATTGTCTTTCTTTCTTGATTTTTAGCGGCAAAATAATTTTAAATTTGTATAATCGTCTTTGGAATTATCAATTTATTCTTTTGCAGGACACATAAATGGGCCAATTTTTTCATGCCTTAACTTATTCGCGGAGAAATTTACAGCAATAGCGATTTCTTACAATACCCATTAATATACAGGTGCAGTAGTATAATTCATATCCATTTCGTTATCCATGAAGACCATTTATTGACTAAAATCGTTCGTTGTAAAATGCAATTAATATTCATATTGGGTACACGCTGGATATTTGCCGTGAAAATATTGGGAGTTGTTATTCAAGAGGAGAAATAACAGTTTCCTGACCCATATTATCCACTTACTGCGTTAGCTATTTCAAGGTCAGTTGCCTATGATGGGAGTCGTATGGCTTTCACTTTAAAATTATCATTTCCTTTGCTTTTATCAACAACTTGGATTAATATTTAATTACATTTACCTGTCAGTTGCTCTCTTGTCGACTTACCGTAAATTGTCGCGAAGGCGAGCGTGTTGAAGGCAGTTAAAGCGAGTGTGTTGGCCACAATTAGGAGCTCTCATGTGGCCAAGGGCTTAGCGGTTGGGAGAACCGTGACGTGGCAACTGACTCACATGAAGGACTGAAAGACGAAAAAAAAAAATAGATCTATACGTTCACCCGCTTAAAGGGATCTGCTGGAACCCCGAAGACTTTGACGTCACGCGGGCGAGGAGGAGGGGGGGGGGATGCTTGCGGGTGGAGGAGGAGACGGAGTAAGGGCCGTTGTCGTGGTGCACGGGGATGCCGCTGGTGCTTTGGGGCGGTCCAGTCGACATGGGGACAAAAAAAGGGCGGTCCGTTGAACATGCGGTGGATCTCGTACCCTCGTCAACAGACGCGGACTGGGCCCGACCGACCCCCATCCCGGTAACCCCAAAACTGCTGTCCTCTTCATCTCTACTCTTCTCTCATTCTCTCACTCTCTCTCTCTCTCTCTCTCGGCATTCCTCTTCTACCGCACCCACTTCATACCCTCATTCGGAGTGTTTTTGTTCAAATGTTTGCGTTTACGGTGATGACAACTCCAAGCTTGTTTGTGAGCTAACCAATTCAGGCAATCAAGAGGCCCCATGTCGATTCGATCGTGTTTTTTTTGTTTCCTCTTTTACAGCGTCAACCGGAGTCATTTGCATCGGTGTCAATAGTGTATTCGACTTTTCCTGGAATACATCTCTAAATGCCTCTTGGCTAATTAAATCCGGTATAAGTTTGACTTGCACATTCGAATGAGATATTCTGTTATACAAATAAGCCTATTTTTGCAAGGAAGATTCCCTGTCGATTCGATTGTGTTTTTTACCTCTCTTACAACGTCACCCGGAGTCGTTTGGATTGGTGTCAACAGTGTACCCGACTTTTCCCGGTACATAAATCTGTTAATGCCTCTTTGTTAGTTAAATCAAGTTTGACATTAACTCGTATGAGATATCCTGTTACTCGACTAAGCCTATTTTTGTGAACAAGATTCCCTAATCACAATTTTTGAATGGATTTTAGTAATTTGTCTCAATAACGCATTTTTTTGACTGGTTGATGTTAAGATTTAGTTTCATTTTGTTTAGGGGGTCATTTTGTTTAGGGGGAAAAACAAAAGCATTCCCCACGCTGCGTCATTTTGGTTTGTTTCAGATACTTGAGAAGCGTAGGGTTGATAAACGAGGATTATGGCGTTAAAGAACTCATGTCATTTACTTTTTTGGTTACTACTACGTAAAATTATGAAGACTTTTGCTTAAGCCCTTTTCCCACATGATTATATTCAGTGTGCCTCATAAACTATTTATCGTCGTCTCCACGGAACAACAGTTTATTACAAACCATATGAGTAAATTCGAAGAATTCAATGAATTTTATCAGTTTACGTCTTTCTCTCACTCCCCGTTGGATTTCAGTGGGTACCTACCCTTCGCTAGCAATGATCGATAAATGAGGAGCTGATCCGGCGTAAAGGAATTTATACCATTGAATGAATTTTTTTGAAAGAAAAGAAAAGAAAGAAAGAAAGAAAAAAAAAGAAAGAAAAAAAAAGAAAAAAAAATACCATGAATCTTAATACCATGCCAAACTACCAAGGGAAATAGAAAACCCCATTTGAAGAAAGTCATTAGCCTAAAATTTCCTGGTTTCGAACGCCCTGTACCATTGATATACCTAAATTATCATGGTTGTGGTCAGAAAATAGGACTTTTTTTTAATATTGCTAGATTCTCATCCCAAACACAGTAGAAGAGACTCGTGGATTATTCTTGGTAAAGGATGATTGGATAATTGACCGCTCACATACGCGGGTGTGACCCTTTTTGACCATGGGTCCCAGAACAGAGTGAATGAGACTGTAACTGTGAAGTTTCTTCTTGTGTCTATCCTGTGAAAAATAAATACCCTGATTATTATGAATATTTATAGATCCACTCCGTCATTTTTTTATCTAATTCCCCATCAGCAGGTTTCCAATTGTTAAAAATCAAGTTTCCTCAAGAAATCTTATCCTCTTCGTCTCCACGAAACACCAGTTAAGGAGGAAGATGAGTTCAACGGAATAAATAGAAATTTATTTATGTTTCTGTAATGCATTACCCCCGCTGACTTTCAACAGGTGCCTTTCGCTAGTGTATTCATAAATCTCCATCATATCTTATTTCAATGCGTCCTAATCAGCGCCTCTCTTTGAATTTATATCCTTCGCCTCTTTCTTCGAGGCTCTCTTCGAGGATGATATCCGTAAAATGTGCATCCGTGCCTCGATAGAACATATTTATATGGGAAGTGTACCCACTGATTATTGATTTAATAAGGACAGTCCTTATGACTGCGTCAACTACATTCTAAGATCTGCGACGTCGTCTCGTGATCATTCCTATCGATGACTCACCATCTGGTCTCACTTTGCTCTTATATTCTCTAAATCTACATACTGCCTTGCGAGCCGCCGTAAGGGCGTATGGAAAATAATAAATTATCTCTTTCTGTAATTATGTCCTCATTCCATCCTTTTCACAAGTTTTCGCCTAATATATCGTTTAAATCTGTGGTGTACTTTGGTTTCCATGTTATGAAGGTTATATTAAGACTTGAAAATTCACAAAAATGGTTATCAGAATGATAGGATGTAAGCTGGGTTACTCATATTTGGACACGCCTTGTGAGGAAATAGGAATTTCTTTCAACTTACTGTGTCAAAGAAGACAGTTTTATCACCTTAAATTTCTCAAGAATTTCATAAATCATAAAATTAACTCAGAATATTTTTTTAAAATTTAGATTCTTTGAAAACATCAACTTTTAATCGACGAAATCCTATGCTGTTTGATGTACCACATGCTAGGACTAATTACATGTATAAGCATCCGATATACCATATGATGCGTTTGGCAAATTTTTTACCGTTAAATGTTGTAAATGGGTGACTGAAAACCCGTATATGTATACTTAAATAAATAAATGTATAGACAAATAAATTAACGATACGCAATAGCAACAATATTCAGTGGGTTAGGAAACCAGCCGTGTAACGATGTGAGGGATGAGGTTTTGGGCAGTGAAATGATGACGTGCATGATGGGAGTACATTGAGTGTAGCTCAGTTAATATTATGGTCACTTATTTTGCGCAGAAAAAAATGGATTCTTTGACTTGTCAGTTCGGCAATGTATTCCTGCTTACTTTACCGCTTATTTCAGACCTAGAAATGTAGTGTGGCGTCATGATAGTTTCCTTTGCGTCGCTCTGAAACACATCAGTTCTGAATTTCTCAAACAAACTAAGCCTACCATTTAGTGAAGAGTTTCTGAGATATCTCACTTTAAACCCTCTGAATCAGTAAAACACTTAATGTTTCCTTGAAGTAGTTTTTAACGACATCTTACTTAGGGTATTATTTCCTTCATCTTCCCTCCACCTCCACGCTACTCAAGCGTTATACCTTCTACCAAACTTTAAAGATGCCCTTGCCTTTCAGTCTATCCTATTTCCCCCATTTTTGCCCTCTCCAAAAGTACGCCACTAGTTTCTTTTGCCCTACCTCCATTTTAAATATTTCTTTGTTCACCTTTCTTGCCACAGAGCTTACCCCCTTCTTTTTTCTACCCAAAGTCCAAATGCCTCTTGTCCACTTACATCCTTTATCCGCAACGACCAAGTTTTCAAACCCTACAGCGGCAGGCTCCGAATGAATTTTTTCACCATTCCTTTCCTTAAGTCTCTCATATGTCTCATTCTCTCTTGGAAAGTGAATATAGGAACTAAGGTTTCCCTGAAACTCCGTTCAAACTGAAGGCATAGCGATGCCATGTTCTCACATTAAAAGTTTTTGGTTCTTTTTCCACAGAAATTTTATTTTACCGACCATGGTTTCGACAAAACTATGTCATTTTCAATGTGAAAATGAAATGGAACCTTGAAAATGATAGTTTTGTCGAAACTTTTGTCGGTGAAATAAAATTTCTGTGGAAAGTGAACAAAAACTTTATAGTGAGAACATGGCATCTGTACTCCATTTCCAAAAGATATCGCCTGATACGCTAAATTTAATTGAAGGCATACTGTTATGTCTTATTCATTCTATGAAACTTTACCTTGGTTTATCGCATATTTTATGCAATTCTTGGATCAAGGATTCGCGCAAAATCCAAGGATGAAAGATTCAAAAACTAATGCAATACTGTAGCTCCTATACAGCTTGGAGGAATTTAATTCTTGAGAGAAGTATCCTGCAAAATGGAAATCCCGCATGTTATACAAGTATTGAGGGGTAGTCAAGAATTCTCCGTTTCCGTGAAAGGGACGTAGGCAATGGTTTCTGCCTAAAGTATGCTGCGATATGACATAATGACTGATCAGATAGGCTTACAACAGGACAACAGTGTCAAGTCAAGGAATCAAGTATTTGTGTGCTATATGCTGGGAGTAATTCAAGATATGGATTAAAAAAGCTTCAATCCCACGTCTGACCGAGCTCCCAATCATCAGGCAAAAGGATCCTAAATTGTCCCGTCCATACTTTTCGCATTGTACCCGTACGTAATATGTTGGCACAAAAAAACTCTCTCTTCTTAGAAAATTGGGTTGTCGACTCGATTTTCTTGAACACTTTATTTTTGCTTATCACTCTATCCCCTGTTAAATAAATGAGTTCCACTTAATTTTCCTATAATCCTAAAAGAATTTTTAATGTTCTTGTTCAAAAGAAATCGCTGTCATCCGAGACATTTTTTTTCACTGAGCTCCCTCATTTGGTATTTGTAGTTTCTCATGTTAAATTATGCGAATTTCCTTTGTATAATTGTTATGAAAGTCTTGATGCAACAAGCTGAGGTAATTCCTCTGTAACCTGTGCGTTAATCTCAACCAATCATTATTACTTAGGTTACTTTTCCAAACTCTCTAGTCTCTCTTTCCAACTAGCACCGCAAAATCTGCTACGTACCTCATATTTACCTCATTACGACAGCATTTTGCCAATCAAAAGACGCTTTTCTTAGCATTTTGGGAGGACATCTTTAGAGAGAAACATTTAAACTGCTTTAGATTAACTTTCATCCTTTTATGCAACCCCCAGCTAACTGCGGTATTACTTTCGGGTTTGTTTTTTCATGTATCAATATATCTATTATACCAAATTTCACTAACATTTCGCCGAAAGCCACGCAACATTTTTGTTCTTATCATAACCACAGAGAAAAAAATCATCCATTTTGACCGGGATTCGAACCCGGATTACTCGTATTTCCGGTGTATGGGTAGCATGGGTAGCATAAATAACAAACACGGCCGGAAATCGAGGGATCCGGGTTCGAATCCCGGTCAAGGCGGATGACTTTTTTTTCTCTGTGGAAATTCGCACATTTGTGCATTGCGGGTGACTCCGTAAAAGTGGAACTAAACGTGGCTAGTCCCGGATAGCTTGAAATATTCTTATCAACACTTTATTCATCCAATTTCCCCTTTGGTTTGTTATCCTAATTGCTTCAACTTGAGAGAAACAACTCAGTTATGTTTTCGTTCGGAAAGTTGAGAGAGGTATATGCAAATGCGTGTTAGATATTTATGCTGTAAGCTTTCGTTATTGGAATGGAGATTTCAGATATTTATCTGTAGTTTGTTTATACTGCTTCATTCTCGCGGTGTTTGTTTGATAACATTTCGTACCCGTATTGAGATCTCATTTGTTTTAGTCCCTAATGGCCGGTTGCAAGAAAATTTAGTTATGGAATCAATAGTTATGAGATCCATAAAGTTATAAAACTCATAAATATATTCGGGTTGCATGAATACATCTAATAGTTACTTAACTTATTTACCAATAGTTACTAGCCTCGAATATTTGATCTAATCTTCCACCGCCGGATAAAAGTTATGAAAGTTTAGCCTATGAATAATTGATAATGCTCGTTATAATTAGTCAGTAAGAGTAAACAAACTGGTCACTTGTCTCAAAACAACTCTTTAATCAAGTAATTAAGACTCCAAGCGGTTCATTACGCATCCGCCATCTTGGCTACTTATGGAACTCATAACTCCATGCCATAAGTTATGAGACCACTGAATTTATTGAATGTTTGTGCAACACTTATTGAATGGTTGTCATGGCTTATGGGTCCCATAAATTTATGGAATACATATGTTACGTTCATGCAACTGGCCATAAGTCAATTAATTGTAATGCATAGTGTATTCACTGTTTAAAAGCTTAATGGTACGATATGATAATGGTAATATTCTTGCTCATTGCGAGTCTTTCTATTTATCGGAGTCAAATTAGGAATCCATAGTCGAGGACAATTTGCTGCCATTATTAAATTCCTATTCATCCCTGGGGTTTTTCGTATCGTGTACTAACACTCAGTACAATATGAGACGCAGAAAGATAACAGTGGATTAACTTTGAATACTTACTTTAATGTTTTTCACCGGTCTACGATTAAAAAATTTTAAATTCGTTGTTTTCGTATCTACTGATATTTGAATATTAATAACCTAACTCGCTCAAGATAAAACTGTACGAATGATGTTCAAACATTCCCATCTATAAAATGTCGAGGGAAATAAGACGGCTTTTTCAGTTTTCGCATAATTTTTAAAAAATTACTCGGAACCTTAGTCGGTTTATTGAAAGTATTTTGGAGTCTTACTAAGTCATCTTGTATTCCATTGTAATTTTATTTGACCACATCAAGGCTTTCTTTTCAATTCATGAAAATAATTTGGCAATTATTCTAATCCTTGTTTAGTGATATAGAAATTCGTTCCCACTAAAGTTTATTCGGCAACGTTCGGTATTCATCCCTTAAGGTAGTATGAGCGAGATTGTTCCCTAGTCATAATAGAGACCATATTCGAATTATTCGTTCTACTTTCAGCTGCTTTAGGAAGCATGAAATAAACACAGCATTGTCAATGGAGCAATGATATACTTTTATTTGACTGCAATTATAATATTATTGAATAAAAATATATCTTAAAGTCTTCGACTTCATTGTTTCACGCGGTAATTTTGAAAACATTCATCGCAACGGAAGATTTCCTCGTGATTCTGAAGAAATTACTGCGGTGACCACATGGTTTATTTTTAAACTACTTTAAAAAACATACAAACTACAAGCTGTTAGTTTTTCTGCGACGTCTAGGGCTTGTAAATTCCTCTTCTTTCTTAATTTTGGTCTCTCTGAAGTGCATACACGTACCTTTTTCCGAGTGAAAGGGCTAGTGTATTTTGGCAAATGTCTCGGAATGTAGTGTGGTAAGGGGCTTGTATTTTGGTATCTTTGGTAGGGAGATACATATGTCATTAAAATGAGACTGAAAACATTGATCTATAGGTGAAATGGCATTTTGATAAA
The DNA here is from genome assembly GCA_963169105.1 of Ceriagrion tenellum. NCBI lineage: Eukaryota > Metazoa > Arthropoda > Insecta > Odonata > Coenagrionidae > Ceriagrion > Ceriagrion tenellum. The sequence continues at coordinate 43,699,838 of OY720643.1, read as the reverse complement.
ACTACCTTAATCAATCTCGTCGTTTTATACTTCCATCTTTTATTTATCATGACGCTTTATTTAACTGTAATATGTGGTGGTGGTTATATTTTTCTTTTATGTCTATAATTTAAAATTGTCTCACTATTTGAATTGATAATTAAATGCTTGAATATACATAATGTATTTAAATGTTTGGAATCGTTGCCTAGGCTACGTGCTGCCTAAATTTCCACATTTAGTTCACACAGTCCTTAGCGCTACTTAGAAAAAAGTCTTTTCAGTTGAATTGTAAATGGCCGTTGTTAACCCTCTACTGCCTACATGGACGAATTCGTCCACTAACACGAACATGCTTCCATATTGGACACGCGTCTTTCAATTCCCAAACGGATGATTTCGGCTGATAGTGGTATTCTACCTGCGTCAGACGGCATTTGCCGTTTTTCAATTGTTTGTGACCAAATTGGAGTAAACTTGGAGCGTCCAATATAGAAGCATGTTCGTATTAGTGGACGAATTCGCCCATGTGGGCAGTAGAGGGTTAATTGTTTTTGACGTGAGAAAGTGTGTAATTACATTCCGCGTATGGTAGTACATTTTTATCCACTGCATTATGATAACTGGTAAGTTAAACCGGTAAGACGTGTTTATTTCTAATCTGTTGACTGTATTTACATTCGAACTTCCGTATTTCATCACTAGGCGGCGCCACATTCCAAAAAGTTGTTTTTTTAACGGAATTATAGACAACAGTTTATTGGCGACGAGTCAACAACCCATAATGTATATTCATGTTTGAGTGTTTATTTTTAGTGAGGTAGTTAAGGGTTTGTTGATTGGAAGTGACTGATGAGAATATGAGAGAAAAAGTCGGAGTTGTAAAGGCGATCGTACCAAAATAAGTTGTGTTAAAAATATTGTATGATTGGAATATAAATAATTATTTGAGTAATCTAAGGTCCCACGTTAAAATTCATCGTTATCACCGCCGATGTATTTATTTGCGTTCGTACCGTACCGCTCTACCTTCACCTCTCCGTGTGGTTTTGTCCATCTCTGTGGTGTCCACCTCTTCACCGTCTCCCCTTGACCTTCTCCCCGTCACCGAGGCGAAAGGATGGGCCGAAGGGGGTGCAGAAGAGGATTGCGTGGGTAAGAAGGGAAGAAGTGAGAAGGGGGGAGTTGCCGCAGTAGCGTGAGCAACCCAAGTGACGCAATTCCCTTTTCCGACGAATGACGCGGTGTCATCTGCCGGTCGGAGAAGGTCCCAAAGTGTGTTTTGAAGGTGAGGGGCGTGGACGAGGAAATAAAAAATAAAATGATGTGCCGACGCGGCACTGGCCTCCGGTCCCGGTATGAACGGGAACCGGCATGTGGAAGGCATTTGCGGAACGCTTCGTGCTCTTTGGATGTCGGTGACAAATGAAGCTCGAAATTTTTTTTCCGCCTCCCTCACACGTCTCCCCAACTTCTTCGCTGCCCATATCCCTTGTCATCTCTTGTCCAGCTCTCGTTCTGCCCTTGTGGGATTCTTTCTTTCCGTCCTTGGACACCGCGTCCTCTGCCTTTCATTAGCTCTATCTTCGGATTCCTCGTGTTCAACTCTTCTGCCTTTTACATTTTCCCCTTTTCCTCCCAAAATACATTCTTACTTACTTGCGCATCACATCATTCTTTTTTTGGGATGGGCATAGTTGCAATAAATATCGCATATTGGTGTTATAATGCGATGAACGGAATAGAAGACAAACACGAAAGTCCTTGGAATGGTAGGTGCAGGAAGGTTACTGGATGATCAGAAAAATATATAGGTGGGATAGGCGGAAAGTCAATGTATTGACGATCAATTGGTTGCTCAAGGATCTCGAGGCGAAGAAGGGTAGACAATACGCGGAAACATTGAAAGAAATACGGAATAATAAAATTGAAAGAAAGGTAGAGGTAGGTAGGACCCTGAACGTGAAAAATTGTCTGTGGCTAACTCTTCCTTCGACCAGCATAATAATAACGATGATCGCAATACGACCAGTAATTTCATCTCTATTTTACAATTTTCCTATTCATTTCTTGGTTGAGCTCAATAATCGATTCTTTCACTTTTCTTACTCTAAGACCCTTTTTAAGAGTGTCTCTACGCATTTGCCTCATGAATTCCTCCATTTACTTGTCCTACGCAGTCTACCGAGCAATTGGTTTTCTTAATTTAAAATATCTACTGAATAAAACTTAAAAGCATTCGTATAAAAATTACTACCCAAATTTCGCTCTCCAGGTTGATTGTAATCAAGTAAATTAAACATCCACTTCTTTCGAGACGCAAGACAGTTTTTCACATGCAGACGTACTGGTCAGCCTATTTTAGCGCAGAAAAGTCCGTGATTGAGGTACAATAATTATTATTTTAACAAGAAGCCAGCCGCCGACAGCACCAATATGCTTGCAGCTTTCGAAGAATACTCATCGATTCGCTGTTATACAACGCTTCGGTGTTCGCGGTGAATGGATGGATTTTTTCAGAATTCAGCGCCCATGTCTGTATCTGTATCCTGAGGTAAAATAAATCTTGGCTCATTTCAATTTATTAGCTTTTACAATACACTTCAATGGACAAAGCTGTAAATGTATTGTTACAACTAACTTTTACTTTCTCTTAAAATGACTTTGCCGAGACTTAATTGCTGATTACATGTGAGAAAAGTATTTTTTTTGATTGAATCAGAGAGCATAGTCCATGCCGGTCTTCATTTGTGTGAATTTAGCATGTAGTTTTTCCGATGTCTCTACAGTATTTCGCTTGAGTATTAATATTTTAGATCTTTCTCCCTTATATTCAAATATTCTTCCACTGCAATGAACGTATTCTATTTATAACACGAAGATTGCAGCTATTGGGTTCAGTTTAAACTATATACCATGCAACAACTTAAGTAAATGATTGACTGCGAGCATTACCTCAGAAAAAAATAATTTGTAAATTTACACCCTGATTTTTATTTGACAACATCGATTTCAGCAGGTCTTGACCTTTGTAACGCCAAAAGGGTGAAATAAACTCATGGTGGAAATATAAGAAAATCTGTTTTCTGTGATAATGTTATTGCTATCTCTTAGGGTGTTCTGGTTATATTTTAATCAAATCAGATCCACATTAATGTTCAATACACCAGGGTTGAAATTCGCTATGAAAAAATCATTTGTTTCATAAAAATCATTAATGTTCAAATCAAATCAATAAAAAATCATTTATGTTCAAATTGGGATCAATGCTTATGCATCGAAGGTTTTATGTCCATTTTTTTATTTTTAACTTGTTTTAATCTTTAATAGTAACTTTTCCGTTTACGTTTATAATAATTATAATTAAGCATTTCTATAGGGCCGAAATTTAGACTAAGGCAGTCCCTTCTTCCATCTAACCATCTAATCAGAAAAATACATGAAATTAATGTGAAGAAAGATGTATACATTTGTGGGAAAAACGTAAGGAAGTAAGGAGGTGATATCCTTGGCGAAAAAACCCCCTTCAAGAAATCACCCACACATGAAGGGGAGCGTGAAAAACCTGCGAAAACCGGCTTATGTCAGGCTGAATGTTAGAGAAAAATTACTTTTTATATTCTTTATGAAACTGAAGAATAGCGTCATTTTCACAAAATCATTTCATTTCATCTCGTTAACTGCTTTACAAATGACTCGGGGCCAGCGGTTCCCTCTCTGACCTGTCTCACCGAAACGAGGCGTTTTGCGACATCCTTGAATGTCAGGCCGTGGCGTTGGGTCCGTCTTTGTGTCGGGGGCCTTGTGTCGGTGACGGTTCCCCAGTTAATACACCTTCCCGTTCCATGCAGTCCCGTGGGCATAATTACCCAACCGCCCGCCTCCCTCCCTCTTCATCCCCCCTCCTACCCCTGCATTCCTCCCCCTTCCAGCCCCTTTGCGGAAGCAGGGCAGGCGGCGAGTCACGTGGACATTGTTGCGAAATACGAGCCGGTTGGCCGGGACGGGTGCGGCGGAGAGGGAGAAGGCAGTTAACGGTGGTGCTGGGTGTGGAGGTGGATGTGGACAGCGGCGCCGTGTGATGTGGACGCGTTCTTCCGCTGCTCCGCACTGAACACGTGATGGTCTCGCTTCGCACATCTGCCGTGACCCGGCGCGCCAAGTGTGCACGGGGAGGGCATATCGGCGGAAATGTAGTATATTTGCTCATGAATCGACTTTGACCTTCTCGCCTTCCTGCATTAACGGTAGCGCCTTATTCCTAGATGGTAGTGATGAATTTTCTTTAGCAAACAATGATAAGATTGGTGGTGCTTTTGGCTTGCTACTGGTTTACATAATCATTGTTATGTAATTCACGGTTTCGGTCGTTAAATTGTGGAAGTTTATTGCGCAATTATAGCAAAACTTTGACTTTTTTCCACAGTTTTATTGACCAACAAAGCATTTACATATCCTATTCCAGAACCTTTACGTAATATTTATCAAAGTACTGTAGAAAAAACACAAACGTTTTCCATGAATTCAACCATTTTCGTACCTCAATTACGGGCTGCATTATGTCTCATTTGTAACATAAATTAAATTAACGACAATAATTAATTACTATATCTTTAGCGACTGTGGGAAAATTGGTGATTCTGGTGACTCGCTAATTATTAACATAGTCATTTTTATATTACTCATGGTTTTGGGAATTGAACTGTGGAAGTTTAAGGCACAATTTTAGCAAAAAATTGGCTTTTTCACACAGGTTTATTGACCAACAAAGCGTTTACATGTCATATAGCATAATCTTCAGGTAATGCTAATTAAAGCAATGGGGGAAAAGTACGAATTTTTTTTACTAATTTCCTCCATTTTTGTATCTCAATTACGAGCTGCGTTGTCTCTCAATTATAATATTAATTAAATTAATGCTAATAATTAACAATGATATCTTTAGCAACTGAGAGAAAATTGGCGATTCTATTGAATCGCTAACTGTTGACAGAGTTATTTTTATATCATTAATGGTTTTTGGTGTTAAATTTTGGAAGTTCATTTCACTATTATAGTAAAAAATTGGCTTTGCGCAGGTTTATTGACCAACAAAGTGTTTAAGTGTCATATGCCAAAATCCTCAGGTAAAACTTATTATAGTATTATGGAAAAGTATGAAAGTTTTCCTTAAATTCAACCATTTTTGTATCTCAATTACGGGATACGTTATGCCTCAATTATGCCAGTAATTAAATTAATGAATTATAAGATATTAATTAATAATGATATCTTAATTCTGCTCAGAAATATACTGACCAGTCCTCTCCGCGTGACGCGTTGCGAAGAAGTGTCGTGTGACTTGAAAGAGGTGGACGTTTAATTAACCGGATCCCCTTTTACCTGAAGAGTTAAATTAGCGAAATGAATTTCAAATAGACGCCCTTTTTGTTTCACTCAGAGTGATATTTGAAATGAAGATGGACTTTCTTATTTTTATAAAAAATGTTAATTATATTAATGGAGAGTTTCTCTATGCGTATATTGCGAAAATATTTTAGCTCTTCGCTTTTTTAAGAAGGCGGTTAAATTCGCATTCGCTGGGATATCGCTAACAAGGCGATGGGGCTGATTGATTTAGCTGAATTGCTCTGAAAATTCGAACAATGTTCGATCAAGTTGACATGAATGGCTTCATTATCAATATAATATTCAAGTCATCCGCTGAGATATATATTAATATAATCATATCGCTAATTTTTAATAAAATAAAATCAATGGTTGGCGAATTCACTTTCAGGGAATTTCGATTCATCTTAAGAATGAAACTACTTGGTTTTTTCCACCAATATATTTAACCATACATCAACCGGTTTCGGCCTTTTCAGGCCATTATCAAGATTCTGTAATCTTGATAATGGCCTGAAAAGGCCGAAACCGGTTGATGTATGGTTAAATATATTGGTGGAAAAAACCAAGTAGTTTCATTCTTAACATTTTAATAAAATATTTACTAAATTGCCGTACCACATACCTTTACAGCTCCGAGTTCTTTTCTGTAGTTCTAAATGTTTTGACGAAGAGATTTTCATGATTTAAGTGATATACATTAATTGAATGTACTCTAAGCTTCATTTTTAGAGGACTTTTGTTGTAGAATTTTTATCATGTTATAATTATTTACCAATTGAAGACAAATCCCAACCTACACAATCGTTAATTTAGCTGGTTTACTCACACTTTTATATCCTGAACTTCTTTTGAAATCTATGTAAATTAGATCGTGGTAATCTATTTCTCCATCAAATATTGCTCACTACTTTAATAAATATTACGTGTGTTGCCTAAAATGCTATAGAATTTCTGTTAATTTTAAGACATTTATTCATCAATACTTAATAAATGTTTTCCAATGTTGCCCCGATTTCCAAGCCACGATCATCTCTACACCTTCCAGGTCAATGTAGAATGAACAGCTTGCCTCTTTTGACTATGAGTGTGCAAGTTATAACCTTTGTCGTCTTTATATCTTTATCATAATTAGTAAACCGATGCAACAAAGGTAAAACTGAAATCGTATTTATTAATTCTCCATCAGTAATTCTTATTTACAGTACAAATTGATATTATAACTCATAAATATCTGGAAATGAAATGTTATTCCACATGAGGACCCCAGAAGTCAAGGGGTCTAAGTAACAAAACCATTGTTTAGAGAAAACATAAGTCAAAGTTGAAAATGTTTGGTACAACCCACTAAGTAGTTAAGAGGCATTACCCTAAATAGTAGCACCTGTCAAGAAAATCACTTGGATCCCTTTACCACCTAAAAGATTTATATATTCACATCCCATTTCTGTACCTAACTTATTTTTTTCAAAAATGCCTTTTAGACCCCTTGAATTCTGGGGTCCACATATGTACTTTACGTTTGCCATCCGGAGCTAGTCGTAGTTATCTTACTGTTATTGTTGAATTGCATGTATCATATGGTCAATTCGCTTTTTTTAGACACTTTTAAAGTTTTTCATTTCTATCCTGCTTAGCTCTTTATGGAACGCTTGTCAGAAGATGGCATGGATTTACCAATGTCGCTAGCAGTTCAGAATATAATGTAACCCTAGGATAATGTATCCGTGTTAATTATATAATACCCATTTACCATTTATATCATTTATATTTTTTGTCGGATCGTTAAAAATTATTTTTTCCTATTTACCGCATCGAACACCAGCATTTTTGGTATTTTATAAATTTAGTTTAAAATTTCAACTTAAATTTTACCAAAAACTAGTTCTAGTCTTCGCCTTTCCAATTTCGTAACCTGTAATCATGGTCGATGTGAACGTGTCCAAAGACTTCTTAAGCAGTTTCTTGGTTTGTGATGATCTTACTTCTTGGTTTATAATGATCGAGAAGTTTGCAGAACTTTAGCGGAAACACGATCGCACCAACGGGAGCCATTCTCTGAGAGATGGCCCAAAGTTTGCTAGTTAAGCTTCTAACGTAGGGACGGCTGCGGATGACTGAGTTAATCTGGAGATGAAACCTCCATCAAGGATACAGGTCTAAACAGTCGTTCATGAGGCACCAAAACCGTCTTGGCCATAACTTTACAGTACTCTAATCCCGATTGAAATAGTCGTGGTTTAATATAATGCTAATTTACATATACTCTATTCAAAATGATACAGAAGTCGAGTGTTTAAATTTCAGTCAGTCAGTATAAACGTACAATGTTGTTTGGGGAAGAGGATCACGTGACTGAGTAAACCATGGTGACGGCCTTTGTTTGAATCATGCGATAGTGAAGAGATTATTATCTGATGAATCCTTTCTGAGTAAAATCTATAGATCTCGATTGCGCAATTATCTTGGACGGACTCTAATGCAACGTGGTCACAACATTGAAATTGAGATAAAATGTTTATTTTTACTTAAAACAATGTAAAGTGGCAATTAGTTAGTCTATTTATTTATACTATTTTATACATAGTTACTTTCCATGTCTTCTTTCGGGATTCGGCCGCGTCGTTGTTTTTCCGACGGTTTTCCTGCTCTGCTGGAGGCATCTTCAGGTCCAAGATGTGACGTGAAGACGTCTTCAGGAGAAGAGGAGAAACGTTGTCGGAAAAACAACGACGTGGCCGAATCCAGAAAAAAGACTTGGAAAGAATACCTGCCCGCCGCGGAAAAATAAAGCAGAGCATATAGTTACTTATTTTTCTTTAATTAGCTTATTTAGGACCAAAATAATATTATCAGGCTCTCCCAGGCAAATTTTTTCATGTACCAATGGTTTCGCTCAAATAAACGTTCGTGTGCTTATTCGATGTTAACAGGAAACGTTTGTGTTCTCAAAAAAATTATTGTATCCATCATAATATCACGCAGAAGATATTGGTGATTGGATATTATTTTGTTTTATCAGTGTTTCGAAAGTGAATCGAATTTCTTCGTATATTACATCTCCGTTTCAATTATCTGTTCATCACATATTTGGTCGCGTATTTATCAATATCATGACTCATGTTGTGTATTCAAGTTTAGTGAGAAAAGAACGTTTAGGGTTAATGCATATGTGCTCCTAACACTTAAATTTACCCGTACGTGAAAGGGACCGAATAAATGACGGGAGTGTTTATGGAGGGACACGTATTAGGGGATAACATTTCCAAACATTACCAGCGTTCATTACTTTAACTTTTCGATTTTTCTCTCAGAAAAACATAATATTGCTCTTTTAGATTGACCTTTTAATTATTTTTTTGAGTGTGAAAGAAATGTGCGAGAGATTTTATTTTTCAGCCGCGAGAACCGACACCCGTAAATATTTTCTCCGCCTCGTTACGTATTCACTTTTATAATTCTTCTAAGTATTTGATGCCAAAGTTAGAGATTTTTAGAGCCTAATGTTATCATGAGACGTTCAAGAGGAACCGGGCCCAAAAGACGTCGATGTACGAGGCGTAGGCTTGCGGGAAGGGGTGGCGGGTATGGTAACGAGAGAAAGCGGCTAAGTGAGATGATGTCGTTCAGAAGGAGAGCATCATTAGGTCTAACGTTTGATCACTCGATGTTTCCACTCCGCACCTCTGCTCTCGATTCCTTTGGGGATGTAAAGCAGAACCTCCGCTTCAAACCCACTGCATTGGCTCTTCTCTCGCTAGTGTTTGACTGAGCTCAGTGAGTAATTGACTTTATGGGGTTGATTTGTGTGTTTCTTCTATTTAGTGGATATGTCAGTCTCCATATGTTCCCGAAGTTTGCTTTAGTGAACGTGTCAGCAGCATAACTTTTCTCGGTATAACCCTAGATCAAGGTTTAAAGTGGACGCGACACATAGCATCAGTAACAAAAGTGTTGCGGTATACGTTAACAAAATTTTATCTGCTTCGTAACAAATGTCCATTAGAATATTTGAGGCTACATTACAATGCATTAATAAACTCTATCTTGACTTATGGCTTGATTGCATGGGGAGGAGCTTATTTGAACTCTATTAAGCCAGCTATTATCTTGCAAAGGAGGCTTATCGGGATAATGCTCAATAAGAATCGTCATGAGCCATCCTTTCCACTATTTAAACACTTGAAATTCCCCCCACTTAGGCATTTTTACGTGAACATATTACTTATGGCCAGTTGCAGGAACGTAACACTTGTATTCCATACATTTATGGGACCCATAAGCCATGACAACCATTCAATAAGTGTTGCACAAGCATTCAATAAATTTATTGGTCTCATAACTTCAATGGCATGGAGTTCCATAAGTAGCCGAGATAGCGGATGCGTAATGAAACGCTTGGAGTCTTAATTACTTGATTAAAGAGTTGTTTTGAGACAAGTGACCAGTTTGTTTACTCTTACTGACTAATTATAATTTGCATTATCAATTATTCATAGACTAAACTTTCATAACTTTTATCCGGCGGTGGAAGATTAGATCAAATATTCGAGGCTATTGACTATTGGTAAATAAGTTAAGTAACTAATAGATGTGTTCATGCAACCCGAAAATATTAATGAGTTCTATATCTTTATGGATCTCATAACTATTGATTCCATTACTAAATTTTCTTGCAACTGGCCATTAGACTGTTATTTCTGAGGATAGGTGCTAAAATTCCTGTCTCAAATAGGCCAGGTTTATGGAATTTTCCGCAGTATATTGACACCTTTGCCGAGGCCCAAATCGTCTCTGTACAGGCGAAGTCTTTAATATATTGGTCCAAAAATGTATAACATATTACCTTATGAGTACAAATCTTGCACCTAATCTTGCTTCTTCTTTTTAAGTTAAAGACTGGCTATTTACCTATTGCATAATCGAAGATATATTTTGCTAAATAAAATTATTTGTTTTTGTAAACATACATGTTAAAAGAATTCATTCAGAAATGTTGGTATATATTTTTTCTTGTTCTATATGTAACAATATATGGTCGTGTTTCAAATTGATGATAACCTAAACACAGGTTCGCCTTATAGGTTACCTAAAGCTCCACTAAATTCTTTAATTTAATTTAAATAAATAATTTAATTTAAAATAAATATTTCAATATTGTATTCTTTGTGTTTTTTCTTTTCTGTATTTGTTCTTTTGGAGCAATAAAAATTATTGTTATTATTATTTAAAGACGATTATGAAAAAGTGATATCGATTACTCATCTCTCTGGCTACGTTCGTGTTCAAACGTATTCAACCAATCCGGAATTTGGCGAGGATTTCAACGGAATGAATTTAGAAGCATTTGAGGTGTACTGTTTTACTATTTTTAAATTCATGGTTGCCATGTGAAGCTAAGTTTAACTGATGGCCGGGTGGTAGAGCTGTGCGAAGGCTTCAAAATCGAATCGACTCGAATCAGGCTTAATTCGACTCGGTTCACCTGCGAATCGGGATGCTTCGAAAGCGAATGATTCGTAATATTCGAATCATAGAGATTCGTCTTCGTTACATGCATTCAAACATGGCACTCTTTCCTAAATTGCGCGCCATCCGTTTAGAAGATGTTTTCCTGACGCGAAACGAAATTTAAATGACCACACGTTACTCTGTGCTATTCTTTGTGCCACTATATGGATGTAAAAGCTTATATAAGGCCCTGAAATATAGTGCAAGTCTATATTACTTTAACTCTGCATAAAATTTTGCTTTTTATTTAAAATTCGAATTCGATTCGCAAGCGATTGTTTTAGGGTGATTTGATTCGCTAACGAATATAAAAAAAATATTTCGATTCGATTCGAAATTTATTTGGGAGATTCGATTCGGTTCGATTTGAAATGAAAATCCCTGATTCGCACAGCTTTACCGGATGGTCTTAATTTGATTTATAATTAATCTCAATTTATGATTCCATTAATGATTTATCTCAAGTTTTTAGATTTCCAATAATGTGTAGATACGAAATAAATAATAACTAAACTTAGTTACCGACTGATTTTACAAGAACTTTGGTGCTGATGCATGTGATAGTTGAATTCTTTCAATATTTAAAGTACCGTATAAAAACTTCCGTTACTAAACCCTTATGACTGTAATGGTCCAACTTATATAACCATAAATATGATATAAAAATATATAGGAATATAAAGATATAAAAGGATGACGTGTGGGAACTTTTCTATGAACAAAATTCTTAGAATTACATATTAGTATTATTATTCACGACTGAAATAGGTAAAATTCTTTTATTTATCACCAACTAGACACATCTTCACCTGTATATGTCATTGGATGGAAGGGACAAGGTTGTAATGAAATACTTTTATCCCTCAAAAATAAATTTTTAGAGAGTTATCTTTGCTTGGGAATGCATACGATGAAGAATCATTTCCATGTCATCACCATTCATGTCCTTTAAATCATCTTGTAAGCTTGGGTAGTTGATCTGATTAGGTTGGTCGGTTTCTAAAGACGTGAATACCTATTTTTAATACGATACTCCGTCTGCTTGAGAGTAATGGGATATGTATCAGGCTTCTTCGTTGAAGCCTTTCCAGCTCAAGGGAGCATTGACTGCCAAGTTTCCGACATACGGATTCATAAACAACTTCTCCGAGTAGGTGAACTTTCAGTTTTGTGCTCATATCTCGTTTTTATTATTTAAGTAGTTATGGCTAACGTTACGCAAATACGGTAGACCTTTGAGCGATCTCCATTCTAATATTCCCTCTACAGCTGGAAAACAGTACTACTCTTAATTCGACGGAGGTATTTGAGGTAATTAACCGTTACTATCGGTTAACGATGGTGAAAAAAAAAGTTTCCTTTGATTTTAATTTCACTACCAGAATGTTTATGGACGTGGAGAGGGAAATTCTGAATGAAATCCAGAACGGGCAGGTCAGGTGACAGGAGGAGGCAATAAGGGGCGATGGATTGCTGAAGACTGTTTACTGAAGATTGGGGAGGATGTAAGGCAAACGGGGGAAGAGAATAGTTTTTATTGATGTGACGAAGGAGAGTAGATCGCATGCAGAGGCGAAACAAGAAACGGTGCGCAGCAGCATAATTTGCTGATTTGAAGGGTCAATAAAGCAAAAATGATGTAGGTATAGTTGAAATTATTTTTTTTTCATATTCTACAACATATTTGAACAGCAATACATACATGCATACAGCATACGGTACGTACAGTACATTCAGCATGCAATCTCTTATTTTGAGTCCTCAGGGTAGACGCATACCCTATTTTTCAGCCTGGTACGAAGCAAGTTCAGTTTAAACAAGGCATTCTAGATTCCTTATTTAAGCCAAACGGACTTAATGCATTCAAATTAAAATCAGCGTCTGGCAAACATCGTCGTCGGCACACGATGGACGTTTCATGAACCTCTTACACATTTTCTGTAATAGATATTTCCTCTCTAGCAATTGCAAAGTAACTTTTAGATCACAAAAATGGCAAGATATTATTCAAAGCATCAAGTAACTCATATCTCCTCGATCGTTATTGCATATTCACCACAGCCTCACGTTAGCAACAATTAACTACGTATATGCACAATAACAACTGAAAAGACTCTAATCGAAGTGGTGCCAAGGGCTGGGTGAACTAAAAATGGAAATTTAGGCAACACGTTGCCTAGACGACAATTCCAAACATCTAAATCCATAATATATATTCATGCTCCTTACTATCCTATGGATTGCACGACGGAATGTGCGAATTAGCGGATGTAAAGCAAGAATATCCGCCATCTGTTTGAAATTGAAGGCAAGGAACTCTAAAAGCATACATACGCTGCTTAACGCCATGGACTATACTCGATTTTACTCTAGTTTTCATCGGGAATGAGGATCATTTTTATTTATTATTATTTAAGTACCTTCTTTTGTTAATCACATGAAATTTACAAAAAATGTACTCATACAATGCTATTTAATCAACTTAAGGGTCCTGCTAAGCCATTCGTGACTTATCAGCAGGTGCCTTTTATAGTTTTTTAGTTGTGCTTTTATTTAAGGCTAGCAAAAAATTAGCGCTAAAGACTATATATAAATAACACTAAAGAATATACAAAACTAACAGGCATAATTTATGTGCATAACAACCATTCCTTTGTCTTTCTCTTAACTTTCCTTATAGATTCCAAATTTTTTGAATCATCACTCATATTTCTTGAACACTTTTGGAACGTAGGCACTTAATTTCCTGCAACCCTTGTGTGTGAAATGTCTTGGAACTTCATGTTTATTAACTTCTCTAAATTCAGCATTTTGATAGTGCACTCTCTTCACAGAAGTATTTTATATAAATAAACATAACACAGACAGAGAATGCACATTTTAGAAATAATTACATTTTGATTTCTAGTAAGTTATCGATGGAAAACTTAGTATTATGGAAAAATTAGGATATCCCGCAAGCGCTCTAGGAAAATGAGGATGAACTATAATGGTGACTGTCTTCAGCTTCTAGCTTAGGCCGGCATATCGAGTGCCCTCTCCGTATACCTCAGTGGCGAGAAACATAATTAAAATACAAAATATGCATTGTTTTCGGGGTTGCCCTTTTTAAAAATTTTCAGTGTTGAATTCGCTGAGATAATCCACCCAAGTTGAAGTCATCAATGTGCTGTATACATTGTTTTTATTTCGAACATATTTTAACCCCAAAAATTTTTTAACTCTGAATGAGTTGGGAAAACGTTTTTGTGCGATGAATTATACTCAAACATCATCACAGTGCGTTGCTTGCTTCTCCATGTGTATTTTCCTCAAGACACTGCCTAAAAATACGTTATTATGAAACGAAATTCGGCCCTTTCTCTCTCTCTCGTGAATAAATTTTATTTCTTGCATATCGGGATTATGCGATGGATTGAATGAATATGGAAATTACTGGGTGGCGAGGAAGCAAGGTTCATAAAAAAGACCCGAAAGGGAGAGATTAATCGTGTACCTATACGAAGGAAAGGTTAACACCCGTCAAGGGGAATGTATTTTGGAGTGGTGTAATCCAATAATCGTTCGGGATCTTGAGAAGCGGGGAGTTTTCCTTCGCGTCCGCTTCCGAGCCAGCCGGCCCCGCCTTCTCCTGAGTAAGAAGGAAACCATTAAGGGGCGTTCGAATTCGTCGACGAGGAGGAGAACATGGGCACCATCAATCTTGGCCCTCCGTCAAAATTTCCCTCCTTCGTCTCCTCCACTCAAAACTGCGTCGTGTAGTTGGGCCAAGTAGCTAACTCCTCGTCCCGCGGCATAAGCTAGCGCGTCTGATGGAATCTGTTCCAACGGTTACCTCCAAAGCGGCAAGGGTTCGTTCGTCGTTCCGTCTTCCAACATCAAGACTCCAAGGGAGGGGAATTTCCTCGGGGACGTCGACTCAGGCTAGAGCTCCTTTACGCATATGAGGGGTTTAAAAATGATGATCGTCTCTGTGCGGATTGCTTGTGATTACCGCAGTAAAATGTAAACCCACTTCATTTAGCGCACAAGATTTTTGCAGATTGGTTGGAGTTGGTTTCATTATTTTATGGAGCTGTTAATTTTGTACAATAAGTCTGAGTTTTGTGCACATTAGCACTTACATGTACCCTATGTTATAATTTGCAATAATTAGTACTTTATAGGAATCCAAGCAAGATAGAATAGAATGGAATAGAAATAACATTTATTCATCCTTAACTAATTACATAAGTACAATCTTTCATCACAATATTCAATTTGGTTTAGGGGAAAATAGATACCCCATAGGAATACTTGTTTCGAGGCTGCCATCATCTTATTATTGAATGAATTATTATTATTGTCTCTGATATTCTTGTTCACTATTGAACAAAAATGAAATCGTCTTTGTTATTACTATATATGCTTCTGAAAGTATTTTTGGTTTATGCCAGCAATTAATTACATTTATGGAAGGCAGTCTCCACACAGGTTTGTGACCTTTAAGGCGACGCATCACACCCGCTCGACCGGTCGAATTTGTGATGAATTCCGACCCCAGATTTTTTGTTCAAGTCTTACGTGATCAACTTAAAAGTTTTACAGTAAAAAGAATAGACCTTTGCCAAGAGAGGCTTGTATCTGAAATATGATAGTTTAATCCCGGAGCATAAGTAAATCATCGGGAAAACGGCAAGATGTAGGGTATATTTTTATAAAAACTATTATTATTATTATTATTGACATATCTAAAACTAATAGAGATGTATAAATCCCTCTTCTATCGGAATGCTAAGTAACAGCCGTCACAGTTGTAAGATAGAATCTGTAAATGGTATATGTCGACAAGCTACCTGAATGGTTTTCGGCCATGATGTGCTCGGACAGTGACGCAATTAGTTCAGTCTTCTTTCACTGGTCTTATATCAGCGCTGCCTTTACTTACCCGCCGGAGACTTGGCTACAACTTACCGACGACTGTTGCCTTGTGCGAGAGTTCTCCTGGAGTAGGAGACTCCTGACCCCAAAACGCCTCGATCGGGTGCGAGTAACGCCATCTTGGATTTTCGACGGAACTTTTCCTTACCGAATGGTATGATGCGTCCTCTTAACCCTTTGAGTGGCAACCGATTTTCTAGGCACTATGCTAAAATTGCCGAGGCATTTTTGCTGATTTTGCAGTAGCTTAGGAAACAAATTATGTCTCAGATACAAGTGAAGGTAAATATTCAAAAACTCAAGGAAAACTTTATTATATGTGGTTTCACCTTTTTAATATATTATTTGACGATTTTTTTTACAAAATCTGCATCTGTAATCTGCATTAAGGTGCCATCTGTGAACAATCAGTGAAATACCAGCATCTAAGAGTGACATTGCAGGAGGAGCGCTATCGCGGTCCTGGCACTTTTCGCGAGAGACGGGGTACGCGATAGCGCTCCCCGGCACTCTAAGGGATTAGGCTGCCTAAAGCTTATTGACATTTGTACACAACATTGTGCCAAAACTTTTGAATAATAAATTCTTCTTCTTCTTCTTCACATGATTAAACTTGACTTAAATTCGTCATAAATCTTGACATTCCGTTCCATCCAGAATCAATATGATTTTTATAAAATAGCCTTAAGTATTAAGTAGTATGGCTGATTTCCTCATTTTTAATTTTGTATTTTTTGTTAAATAAGCTGATATTTTATTTTATCTTATAATCCCATCCACGTCCCGTACAGGTGTGGATAGGGCCACATAATGGATGCCGGAAGATATTAATCCTCCTTAGCAGTGCACGCGTACCACCCTCAAATTAACTTCTTCGTCGGAGTAAATTGTAGCGACCATATATGGTGACTTATCTTGTATTTACTTATTAAAAGTGTTAATTGACGTTGTCTCTGTTGAAAGTTTTTAAATTGATAAATGTAATCCTTGGATAAAGCGAATTAACTAGCCATTTTGTTAGGTGGAGGGTACCAAACTTTTATAACTCCCAACTTACATCCTCGTTGCGTTTATGCAATGTTTCTTGAGTAATCATTTTTATCAAATACCGTGGGAGCACCTTCAGGATATGTGGCATCTGGTGATTACATTCGTGGCATGCAGTGCTCGTCCAAGTGAAAATCAGGCACATTTCACGCAATACCTAGATTCGGGTATCTATCGTAATTGGTTATATCTGATGACTACAGTTTCTCCCACATTTCAACGGCCGTCTTCCGGTTGGAGCGGTCTCACTTTAATCTGGAGACGCCTGTTGGAATACAGGTGAGACTGTTGTCAGCAAAATTGTCTAAAAACCCAACGCGGCGGATTCCCGAGAAACCTTTGCATCTCCCTTTCGCGTCCCAAGGGAGCGTGGGTTCCAGTCCCTTAGACATCGCACTGCGCACATTTTCCTCCTCTCAATTCTCCCTTCCTCACCCGTCCTGAATTTTTGGGACCTTCCTCTTTCCCATCGTTCCTCTCGCCGTCCGCCCGACTCTCTTTTCCACTCTCTTTCTCTCTCCCTCTGTCTCTCTCCCTCTCTCCCTTGCCTGTCCTTCAGCCTGAACTGAGTCGCGCGAGGAGGTACTAATGAGATTAAGGTCCGGTTCCCTGAATCGGGGGGCGACTCATTCCCTCTCCCGCTGCTTCGCCATATTCCCAACTCCACATTTAAACCCTATCTTCTCCTCCCCTTAGGGTTGGGCGGTTTTTACGGGGGTCTTGTGTGATCGAGGGCGTCCTTAAAAGACGAGGAAAGGGAGAATAGAACAGAATAGAATTGAATAGAATAGAATAATCGTTGATTTTACTCTGGGACAGGTCTCTTATAGCAAGAATACAAGAATTGTATAATTGTAAAGCAGCGAGGTAATGACAAATAAACACATTATTTAATTCAAATAAAAAAATAAATAGAGCTTAATAATATACAATGTATAAAAAAGACAAAAACAGCTACTCTCATTGAAAACAATAATTTTACATGTTTTACAGTTGAACTCGGAGATAGGTAAAAATACAATCAATATATAAATGTATGGTACAAGATAAAAAAAAACATAAACAGACCATGAGGAAAAAAACAATTATTGTCTAATAAAAAATATTAATAATAATTTAAAAAATTGGCAATGCGAACCGAGTCCTGACCAGGCTAAACTATTCAGGATAACATTCATTTAATAAAATTTCATACAATTTAGATATTAAAATTTCCGTCGAGCGAGATTTCCTCACATCTAAAGGAATGGAATTCCAAAGTTGTGAGGCGGTCACGACAAACGACTTATAAAATGTAGTGGTTCGGTGAGTCGGAAGTTGAAGGTTACTTGGTTCTGTTCTATTAACCATAGTATGATAGGAATTTCTTTTAGAAAGCATATCAATTAGGTATGACGGTTCATTAGTGCCAAAGATACAGAAAAGTAAGGTTCCAAGCAAGTATTTGCGACGGGATATGATGGTATTCTCTATGGTAGGGAGGAGGGGCAGGAGGAGGAGGAGGGATAACGGCAGGGGGTGGACCGGAGAGCGTGGGCGTTAGCGTGGGGAGGAACAGTTTGTGGGTCGAATTGGCACCCCGCTCTACCCAGGCGTAGGACGGAGCTTATCCGTTTTGTGGGCAAGAAGTGAGTGAGGAGGAAGGCTGAGACGGATGGGAGGGAAACGAAGAAGGATGCCGAAAGAATCTGGTGAGGAGGATCACGGGAAGGGCCGATGGGGAAGGCTGGATGGAGGAGGGTGTTCGGCTGAAGAAATGTGGAAGGGATGCCATGAAGGGGAAAGACGAAGCATACGGGTGTATTGGGTCAGTGGTATCGATATCTGAACGCGGGATTTAAATCCCTCTGCGCTATCCATTTTCAGAAAAGTCCTTTAGAGGTTCCGGCAGCAACTAATAAAAATAAGTACATAATACTGTAACAATATTATGCAGTTTTTGGCTGTAAACCATCATTATGTAGGTTGCATATAATATCTTGTATCTGCGTAATATATATTCTCTTATGGTTTCATAAAAAATATAAATGGAAATGTCATTCATGTATCGGTCGTTCAATCCTAACATTGGTTGTCTAGAGCCCTCCACCCTTCCCTAGCTAATGCTAGTTCCCTTGCATCCTGGTTTATTTTCTTATGTGCTTTCCTCGTTATTTGGTCGATATTATTCTTGGATCTTCATATGGGGACTTTTCCCTCTATTTTACCTTCAATTATTTTAGAATGAAACACTCTCTCCGGTAACTTTGAGGTAATTCATTCCCAAAATGGATTTGAAACTTCTGAATGAAATCCGCGATAGGCAGGGTAGATGGCTGAAGGATGTAATAAAGGGTGATGGGTAGCTGAAGAGTGTGATAGAGGGAAGGATGTTGGGCAAGCGGGGAAGAGGAGGAAAGAGAATAGATTTCATGGACGGGATGAAGAAGGGTAGATCGTATGCTGAGGCGAAAAAATAAATATTAAAAATAAAAATTAAAGGGAGTAGGGCCTCTGAAAGTGTATAAAACTGGGAGGAGATCATCTGAATTTCATAAAAACCTACCTTCACC
This sequence comes from Ceriagrion tenellum, assembly GCA_963169105.1. Classification (NCBI taxonomy): domain Eukaryota; kingdom Metazoa; phylum Arthropoda; class Insecta; order Odonata; family Coenagrionidae; genus Ceriagrion; species Ceriagrion tenellum. The sequence continues at coordinate 43,680,441 of OY720643.1, read as the reverse complement.
GGTAGAATATTTTTTTTATTTAATTTTGAAACCTCGTGCTATAGGAGAATGCTGAAGATAAAATTGAAGGAAAAAATAAGAAATGACGAAGTTTACTGAATAGTAGAAGAGGAAAGATTATATAGAATACCATACAAAAAAGAAGAACAAGATGGATTGGACTCATCCTAAGGCACAATGGATTTGTGAAGAACATAATTTAATGGATTTATTGAAATACTTTTACAAACCACAAGAAAAATACAACTCACGACCCGGGTTTCAACGCGTTTGCGTCATCTTCAGGCGATTGCAGGAGTTTTTTTTCGGCTCTCATATACCAATAGCCAGTGAGGAGGGCGGGGGGAGGGGGAAGTGAGGATTTGGGGAGGGGTATTTTAAGTAATGGGTGTTAAGGGTGGTAGGGAGAGGGGCAGTTGAAGGTCGAGAGGGTGGGGACCAGTATGCCCGGCTATATCTTGAGGAGGAGGGAGGGTCAAACGGGATGCGGCAGGTAAGGATTGGGGAAGGGGCGGGGTACAAATACCCACTCGAAACAGCCACTTCTGAGTCATTCAGTCTTTTTTTAAATCTCCAACTGCTCAAGAGAGTCCAGTTCCCGATCGGTTATTTAAGAAATATAAAATATGAACATTAAAATCACTTAGATGGTCATTGGTTAAAAGGTGCTTAGCGAAATTGCTCTTTGAATCGCAATTGTTTTTAAAATCATTAAAATGTTCTTTGGTTTTTAAATTAAAATTACGAGCTGTCTGCCCCACATACTCACTTAGACAGTCCCCACACTTCAACATATAAACACCACTTTTCTTCTTAGCGTCTATTTGGTCTTTGCACTTCACGAAGAGGGTTTTTAAGTTTAAACGGGTCTTAAAAGAAAGTCTGTATTTTTGTTGGTGAAGGTCTTGGCAATATTATGACTGATTTCCCCTAAGTATCTGATTGAACACCATATATTGTTGGAGGACGAGCTGCCAGAGAATCCAACAATCAATGATGTTCAGTCAGCTATTGGTTTATAAGAGCCGAAAAAAACTCCTGAAATCACCTGAAGATGACGCAAACGCGTTTAAACCCGGGTCGTGAGTTGTATTTTTCTTGTGGTTTGTAAAAATTACTTCAATAAATCCATTCAAGTATGTTCTTCACAAATCCATTGTGCCTTAGGATGAGTCCAATCCATCTTGTTCTTCTTTTTTGTATGGTATTCTATATAATCTTTCCTCTTCTACTATTCAGTAAACTTCGTCATTTCTTATTTTTTCCTTCAATTTTATCTTCAGCATTCTCCTATAGCACGAGGTTTCAAAATTAAACGTTTTAAAAAAAAATTAAATAAAAAAATATTCTACCGGTGAAGGTAGGTTTTTATGAAATTCAGATGATCTCCTCCCAGTTTTATACACTTTCAGAGGCCCTACTCCCTTTATATTTTATTTTTAATATTTATTTTTTCGCCTCAGCATACGATCTACCCTTCTTCATCCCGTCCATGAAATCTATTCTCTTTCCTCCTCTTCCCCGCTTGCCCTACATCCTTACCTCTATCACACACTTCAGCAACCCATCACCCTTCATTACATCCTTCAGCTATCTACCCTGCCTATCCCGGATTTCATTCAGAAGTTTCCTATCTTCACCCACTATCTCAAGCACTTCCTCGTTGGTCTTTCTTTTCGTACACCTAGCCTTCTCTATTCTTCTCCACTCCCACATCTCAAATGCCTGCAGCCCACTCTTGTTCTCCTTTCTGAGGGTGCACGTTTCTACCCCATACTATGCTACTTTCTGTATCCAGTTCTTCACCGGCCTCTTCTTCCCATCCTTACCCTAGCTCCCCATCATCAACTCCCTTCTATTACTAAACGCCTTCTTAGCCAATGCTATTTTCCTCCTCATGTCTTTCCTTGTATGCCCATTTACGCTTTGTTAAATATTTTGTCCCACGACTGCATGGTGCTGGAAATGGGAAAATACATCATCATCAACTGTTCTGCCTACTGGCAGGTCCCAAACGCCGAAGCTGTCTCCAATTCGTCCCGTCCTGGGCCTCTTCCTTGGTTTTCTTGTAACTTCTTTTTATCTTCACCTTGTCTGTCATTTTCAGCCTTCTTCTTCCTCTTCTCTTTTCTCCCTCGACCGCTGTATGTTAAATCCCCTTCTCACTTAAAATATGTCCGATCCAGTTTCTCTTTCTCTTCTGTATTATTTTCAGTGGTGTCCTTTCCTCCCTAACTCTTCCCAGCATCCCCTCATTTCTTAAGGCCGCTTTACACGGTACATTTTATTGTACAAACGAACGTACAAATTCCTTCATGAAGGAAATTGCACTGTGCAAAGCGGCAAATTGTATGATTGTCTGAATGACTTAACGGGAAATAGAACGTGCTCTAACTCCATTCAGTTTATTTTACATTCTATGATACATTCGTTTGTACAATAAACTGTACCGCGTAAATCGGCCTTTACTCTATCTACCCATTTCATTTTTAATAGCCTCCTCCACATCCACATCATGTTATATCATCATATTAATACTATTATTTACGAATTGTTCACTTCTGAGACTTTTTGAAGGCTGGGAAACATTCACCTATCTCGGGTGCAAGGCACCAAGGGATTAGGCTCAACTACTGTTTATTTTAATTTTCATTTAAAAACCTTCGTGTAATGGAGCAGGTATTAATGGTTGTGGTTTTCTGAATTTTCATGTACGTATGATTTTCTATTGCTATTGTTTCCAAAGTTTTTGTGCTGGTTTTTCGGTATTACGCCAGTCGATAACATTATTATTGGTACAATTTTAACGATTTTTCAGTTCCATATTTCTTCTATTTTTCAGTTAGAGGAACATATTTCCGAATTTTTTCTATGTATTTAGCCTCTAAAATTTATGTGTTTGGGATGGATATTGTTATTATTATTAATATTATTGTTTATTTAGCCTGGGTTGGATGAGACGAAACCGTTCCCTCTTCCCCCAACCCAGTACGTACACAAAAACTCATGTTCTGGGTAGATAATATTCTCCCTAGGTGGGACTCGAACCCGCGACCCTAGGGTTAGCAGGTGAGGACTTTACCCCGTCGCCACCAGGGCCGACATCATATGATGTTGGAGTAAATACATTCGTGGGAGTATCAGGAACTACTTCTACATCTACGTGATACCCTGCGAGCCACCACGAGGGTGTGCGGCAGGGGGTGATGAACTCCAAACATGCACTATTGCCATTCAAGTAGGATATTTAAGGGAGATATGCTAGATAATAGGGTCACATGGAGCTAGATGGTTAGTATCTGCATAATAATAAAAGGGATTATTGGTTGTTATTCATGCACTACAGACTACTCTAACTATATTTCACCTACCAATCCCTTTGCTACGCTGCCTATTGTTCTCTCTTATAGTACGAGGGAAAAATGACATTTTAAATCTATCGGTACGACAATCTATCTCTCTTATCTTGTTAATATGATCAAACCTAGCATAATACGCAGGGGTTCTCAATATATATCTAACGTCATCTGGGAACAAATTGGTTTCGAATTTACTTAAAAGGTTTAACCTAAATTTTAACCTGCGTTCTGATAGTAATTCCCATCCTAGTTCTTCTATTAAGCTCGTAACTAAAGGTTACAAATGACAGATATATTTTCGTCGCCAATCTGAACAATTGATGTCACAAAGGCATAAATACGTAAAGAAACCTAATCAGAGAAAAAAATAAACTAATATATATGTTACCTCCAGGTCACACAGCGTGATTAAGGGTTTAACCTCTGGTTTGGTCTGGAGGGTTGTCTCTGATTAGGTTTCTTTACGTCTGTATGCCTTTGTGACATCAGTTGTACATATTGGCAACAAAAGTATATCTGTCATTTGTAAGTTTTAGTTCCTGATTCTCCCACGAGTGGGGGAATATGTGAAATGAGAGCACATGGGAGACGGAGAAATTGGTGTATAGAGGGTTAAGGGACGTTGGAATGAGGTTTGGAAATTGAACTTAAATGGAGTGTGGGCGGAAGGATAGAAGGCGACTCAGAGAGGCGAGCAGAGGAGAGACGTAATCGAAAACGGTGAGGGAGAGGGATGAAAGGGCAGAGGACGGAGGATTTTTCTCGGCCCATTGTCCGAAGTAAGAACGGCCTTCCCTTTGAGCGCGGGAAGGAGGGATTGAAGCCGGGGAGAGGGAGGGAGTGGTGGCGATCGAGCGGCCGGGAGCGTAATCTCTTGTGTCAATTGGCGTGATGGACTCTTTTTTTCGGTGCCCGAGGATTAAGGTGTTCATTATGGGCGTTCCGCGTCCATTCTCCCTCCTCTCAAACGTCTCTCCCGCCCACTCCTCCATTCTCGTTCCCCCGTTCAGTCGCTCAATTTCGTTCGCAGGGCTCGTAAGTCCGGGCCTCGTCATTCGAGTCGGTACTCTCAGTGTCCACAATGCAGTCCAATTAGTGGTCCGTAAACCTTTTTGCGACAAAAGGGCCAAGTTTAAAATGGGGCACCGATTGACGATTGTCGTCGGATGGCGGCGGGAGTGCATTAGCATTTCGAGTCAGAATTCTACTTAAATATTAAATCGCGAGGAAAAAGGGCTGCGAACCTCAGCGAAATTATCGTCAAATCTAGAGTTTTCTGCCCTGAATTCGCAAATTCTAAAACTTTTTGTGTGAATTCTTACCTGCGAAAGCGCTTACGTATCACTTTGACACAGTGGGAATGATTAAGACCAGCCCAACAGAGGTTGATGAAATAACAGTGGAAAAATGTGTTCTCGAGTGAATAATGATTTTAAGGAGATGTTTTTTTCCTTCCGGGTTTGCGTTGTTAGTTGGCTTAATCGGTAACCATGAGTCATATTTTAATTTTTCCTAATTCACAGTAATTTTAATACTTGGACTTACGTTACGGTGTACTAGGTTCCATCGAAAATTATGTGTAAATATGTGTTTTTACTCGGCATTATACAAAAACATAAATGTTTATAGACATTTTAATAATAAGAAACGAATAATTTCGCGTTAATGGGGAAATAAGTTGGTATACATACAGTCGAATTATTTCAAAACACATGCTTAGTTTCGGAATGCTATGATTTAACCCTCTATACTCCAATTTCTTTGCCCACCATGTCATTTCCCATGTTACCACACTCGTGGGAGAATCAGTAACTAAAATTTACGAGTGAGAAAATTTTTTTTTTACCGGCTTTCGTTGACGCGCTATAAAATTTGGAGCCACAAAGACGTATAGACGTAAATATTCCTAATCAGAGACAAAACAAAACTCTTCCATGTGTTACTTCTAGGTCACTTATGCCCGTATTCATAGTCGTATTTCTAGGGGTTACCTAGGTATCCCCTTGCCAGGTAATACCTTGGGGTCCCCTTCGCTGAGCGATTCTTATACCTTACCTGGGTATCCCACAGCCAGGGGACGCCTGGGTAAGAGATTTGGAAACAATCCCGCGGAAAAATACATATGAACGGTTCCGCTGAACGGTTCTCGATGCTTTCGATGCTCATTTCTCACCGTAACCAAGGACGCAATAAGCAATAATCTACTATAGTGTTTCACAATGTTGATGAAAAATGATTGAAGGAATATGAGAGAGTGTGTACGATATTACTTAAATATTGATGTAATATGAATGGTGAGGAATATGAGGGTGGTTCAATAAGTACCCATGTTTGAAAAGAAGATGTTACTATGGAAAGTTGTTGATATTATTGTATACTGCCATTCGTGCAGTAGTATCAATTCGTCCCACGCGTGGACAGCAGTACTGCGTTAGGGGAGCTTTGGGTAAGCTTCATGCCTTTCCCAGGAAATCGACGGCCTGGGAAGGAGTTAGGGGATGGTAGTCCCTTGGGTAACGACCATGAATACTATTTCTGAGCCAAGGGGTTGCCCCACACCTGTGAGACGCAAAGGTAACGACTATGAATACGGCCCTTAGAGTGATGGAGGGTTAAAATGTAATAGATTTCCAAGAAACCGATTGCACAGCATGTATTTTTTACTTAAAATGTACCTATTTGTAGTAGTTAATTAGTTTCCAATAGCATAATTTCACGCAAAAACGTACACATACGAAAATTGCTCCTACCTCCTTAAGTGATGTATTTTTAGCGCTCCCGCTCGTTCGTAATCTTCAGTGTTTAAGGCATTTTTGGTAGCTTTTGCAATGCTAAGTAGGGACAAACTAACGTTTATTTTCAAACATGCTGAGAATTAACCTGGCGGAAATATCTCCGAAGTAATTCTATAAGTTAACTTCAAATGTGATTCACTTGTTTGCTGCTCGTAAATCAGTGATGCCAAGGAGATGCAATAATTTAGCTATGCTATTAATTTCGAAACAAAATAAATGAATTTTTTACCTACTTCATTCCCCCCGGTAGCAGAGGGTTTTCATTCGAAAATACATCGTTTAAGAGCAAATCATCCTCATTCGTGACGTTGAATCTTTATTTGATTACATTACTTATCAAAATGAATCGGGTGGAGCACCCATTTTAACTGCTAATAATTTTTCCACACTTCCGTTCTAGCTAATGTGTGACAATGTGGCATAACTCAGTAGTTCCTATTGTAGTCGCTACCACCATGTTCCTGTATTAATCATAGCAGGTAATTAGGTCTCCAAGTGGTTCTTTACGCGTCCACCATCTTGGCTACTTATGGTGCTCATGACTAATGACACTACTTATGGTACGGTGCTTAAGGGGGCGAATTAGACAAGGGAGTTGCAGGTGGGCACTGTTGGCAGGGTTTCAGCCGTGCATGTTCCTGTATTAATTAACTATTTCATTTTAAACCATAAGATCTTTCATTATTTTTTCTACGCTATTTTCATTTTTCTCCTGATTTATGATCGGTTGCAAGAACGTACAGTTACGGAATCAATGGTTATGAAATACATGAAGTTAAATACCTCATAAAAATATTTGGGTTGCAGGAACACCTTTAACTCTTTCGTAATGTTATCATTTAACTGTTTCGTAAATTTATCTTGCAATGCTTAACTGCTTCGACTGTTGGATATAATCATCTGCTTAAGGGTAAAATTCATGAAAGTTAATCCTGTGTATAATTGCTAATGCACATAATAATAATTATTCATTTAGTGTAAACAAACTGATCATTCGTCTGTAAACCTCACTTAATAGCAAGTAATTAGGTCTCCAAGTGGTTCTTTACGCTTCCAAAATTTTGGCTACTCTGGTGCTCATGACTCGAATTGAGCGTTAAAACCAACAATGAAATCAATAAATTTATCGATTTTTTCTGCAACAATTGCTGAATGGTTGCCATGTATTATGGGTCTCATGACTCAATTGAATACATATTCGTCTTTCTTGCGAATGGCCATTAGTGATATGGTCTACAATTTTAATTTTGACGGTCGGGGGGCGTTGGGTAGTTGTTTGAAACTAAGGGGGCGTGGCTCGAAAAAGTTTGGGAAATACTGATGTAACTTTAAGCGACATAGTTTCCGTTCCAGGTAGCTAATTCATCATCCTGTTTCTTCCACGGTAAGGAGGATGTAATTAATACGAAATTATGAAGACATATCCGGATATTTTTCATGGATTTAGTCTCAGGATAATGCTTTCATCTATTTTTCATATATCATCTTCCCTAGCCATACACTCGCATTTCCGCCTTCTCCTATTTCATATTCCGGCGCATCTTCCCTTCATCTCGTGCCGACTCCTCCATCACAAGCCCGTCCGATATTCTCCTCCCCACTCCACCCGTCCCTTCACTTTCGACACATTGATTTTCATATCCGCTCGCAGGGAGAGGGAGAGTGATGTAGGATGAGAGAGTGAGAGAGAGGCCGAAATAAAATATGAGGGAGATTTATTATTCAAGACGGTCACCGGTGCCCAGTATTCATGAATTTACGTCGGAAACGCTGAAATTCGTGGAGGAGGCGAAGGAGCTCTCCAAATCCATTTCGGGCTAAGGTGCGCGGGCCGTGAGAAAATGTATTGGGCGGGGGTAGGGGGAGGAGCAGTCGGGTTTTCCATGTAAGGAAATGCCCCTTTTACCCCCTTCTCCTTTTATTTTCATCGCAAAACGAACGGGAGGGAAGAAAAATGAACCCTCCGACAGTTCGACTTGATCGAACGTTGACTCCGCGTCCTCTAACCCATGCCGAACATTGCTCACGAAGGGAGAATAATGGCCTCTTCGAGTCTACTTCCACGGGTGGGGGCGTCTCCTTCAAATCATCCATTACACCTGTTCCTTTTCAGACTTAATCCGCCTCTTTTTTTTCCACGGCCTTACTGGAGTTGATTCGCGTGTTGTTGAAACCAATTTTTGCCCCAGGAATGATGGTTCAATCGAATTCCAGTTCCTCCCTCTGGAAGTAGACTTGCGTTAATTGAAAGTTCATTCAATTCTTGGATAAAAAATTTATATGAATTTCGGGCGTAAAATTTTTTCTCATCTGCTTTAGATACTATCCTTCGTCAGCTCTATCAACAGTATGAGTTTCCTCAATGCTCTGAAAAGACTTAGTGATTCAGAAGATGTTAATATTGGAGGTTTAGTTTTTACGACGAATTTCTAGGTACATCGGCATTTCTGTATTTAAAACGCTCACATTTTTCATTTGCGCATGATTTTAAAAAATACTTCGTGTCTTATTTTCTTGGCAGTTGAAGGACGTGATTATATTACCTATCATTGCATTGACAAATGTTGCGGTACGAGGTCACTCGCACGGGTGCATATACACAAAGGGTTGAAATTCGCCATGAAAAAACTCATTTCTCTTGACCGGGATTTGAACCCGGATCTCTCAGTTGGCAAAATGGCTTGGTGGTGTAACAGGTTAGCACACCGGACTGGCAATAGTGAGATTCAGGTTCGAATCCCGGTCTAGTCAAATGGTTTTTTATGGCGAATTTCAACCCTTGGTGTGCGTGATTTCATTGTACTTTCTTTCCCAATTAACATTTGATGCGATGCAATTATACCCGGAGGGGAGGATACATATTAACAGAAGGATGTAGGTTAATTGTGGTATTATGATTGAGAGTGAACTAAGAACGCAAAAACTGGGAAATCATTTTAGTGGCGCCTGTTTAAATGGACCAATTTTGCTCCGGAAATACCAGCAAAGGTACGATGGAATGCATGTCACGGGTGCAACATTCAATTTCTCTAGGAAGGAGATTTTTCATTCCCAACAATAGGCTATTAATTATTCCGACACCCTATTGAGATGATTTCTGCCACATGACGCCTCTACTAAGGCTGTAATTCCATCGTGTATTAATGGAAACATTTAGCTACATTGCTAACATTTCATTTAACACACTTTTCCTAATTTCTCAACATATTCTGGTGAACATACTACTTATCATGATCTCATTCTGAATTTCAAACTTATAGGGGCCTATAGCTACATTCTATAATCACTAATTTTTAAAGTAGTACTTTTTCTTCAGAAACTATTCAGGGGTTCTTTATGAGTGCAAATAATGTCGAAGCATTCTTGACTACAAAAGTCTTTGGTGTTTAAAAGAGTTTTTATGATCACTGCTTAAACTAGTTTATAAGAGTAGTTTATGTATTTTCCTCTTGTTTATCAGCAAAAAATTGCAATCTACTTTTTCTAATTCGATGTCAGTTAATCACTCCCGTCAAATGGTAGTCTAGTTAGCTAAGGTTTGGAACGTATAGTTAGATCATGAAAATTAAACGCATTGGTGATGACTGCTGAATTCATTGTCATTCTATTTAACTGGCGCAAAAGTTAATTAGTGACACGTGTTGAACTAGAATTTTTATATAGGAATAATATCGAATCTTACAATCATCGTCATCTAGGAATAATGTCGAATCCTACTTTTATCGATATCTAGGAATAATATCGAATTTACTTTTATCGATGTCTAGGAATAATATCTAATCCTAATTTTATCGCTATCTAGGAATAACATCAAATCCTACTTTTATCCATATCTAGGAGTAATATTGAACTCTACTTTTCAAAAAAACTATTCCAATAATAACACTTTTTTTTACATATACCTAATAACATGTCTGGAAATTGTCAACTTTATTCCTAAGAAAATACTTCTTAATTCATCGCGACCTATTTTGAGTCTCGTGTATGTCAATTTTTTTTTTTAGCGCTCGGTGAGTGTCTCTTCGTCAAATTTCTTAGACATTACGGCATACTTTGGAGACAGATGACTTACACCAACTGCGAAACACAAGGAAGCTAATAAAACGTACCTCGTCCACCTCCCAAACAAAGTGTTCCTTGACCTTTCGAAAAGTAGGTAAAAGAGGCTTCAAATCCGTCCAGGTACGGCAGTCGTCGAATCTTCTTCCGTCAGCAAGGTGAAGCCGCGCGCCCGCGACTGAGCGGGAGGGGCACTTGTCGCCCTCGACGTGGTCCGCATCGTGTCCGAAGTCAAAAAGGAGAGAAAAAAATGGCAGCGAGGGAAGGGGAGAGAAAACAGGGTCATCTCATCGATTTCGCGAGGATGTCCTCCAAAAACCGCTCCGCTCTGCAGTCCGGTCGTCGCCTGCCGTCCCCGCGCCGCCTCGCTCCGCCACCACCTTGACCTCCTTCGCCCGCGAAGGGGACACGAGAAGACCCGTTCATCTCGCATTAAGCTTGGCCGGATGTCGAGGGTTCTGGGAGGCTGGGGATGCGCCTTCTAAGGCGGCAGATAACGCTGCATCCAGGCGTTTGAGGAGGACACTAACCCTTGGCGTATTTATCCCTCGCTCGACGCCCTGGAATCTCCTGTGGGGAGAAATGAATGAGAAGCTGAAATGGATGAGAATCTGCACCGTATCGTACGAAGCTCGGATCAGGCACTCATATGAAAGATATAATGGGCCTTGGGGGAACTAGAGCAGTCCCATTTTCTGTGGCCATTTGTGCATGCCAAGCAAAGATGTTTGAATGCACTGTTCAAAAAACAAAAGAATAGGCAAGAACTCAAGAGATGAATCTGCCGGGAGTTCATCATCATTATTGGTCGTTCCATTCTAAGATTGGTTGACTGCAGCCCTCCACCCTTTCCTATCTTATGCTAGTTCTCTTACTTTGTGGTATCTCTTCCTATGTACTTTCCTCTTTATTTGGTCCATGAACTTATTCCTGGGTCTTCCTCTGAGAACTTTTCCCTCTATTTTACCTTCAATTATGTTCTTCACAAACCCATCGTGTCTCAGGGTGTGTCTAATCTATCTGATTCTTATTTTCTTTATGTTGTTCCATATGGTCCATTCCTCTTCTACTGTAAACTTTATTATTTCTTAGCGTATTGCTCTGTAAAGTACTCCCTGTACTTGGCATCCCAGCAAATATCTTAATTCCTTCGAACAATCTCCAACATTGCAAAATATCAGAACACAGGCGATCCTCTAATTCAGTCACCGCAAGAACCGGATTTCCGCTGCTGCTTCCTTATGCTCCCTAATTCCTCGTTTGCTATTCTGTGGACAATGCACCAAGTTTCAGGTCTCAGAAAGTGAAACTTGAATCGGTGTAAGCGTTGGTAACCTATCCCACCAAAAAAGTCCAGCTCTAGGCGTGTTCACGCCATGCATATATGCCGCGATAGCACATGGTTGGAAAGATAAGCTCCAAAATTAAACAAGAGCTATTTTGATACCACGCGTTCCTGCCGTTGCGCGGTATTGTGTGTTTAAAGGTTGCAACTTTAATGGTGAATTTGTTTATTTGTTTATTATTTGTACTCGCTCAGGTACATGCATCGCGTAAATACGGATTTAGAAAGTGCTTCCATGGTTATCCGTTTGAATATTTAGGTCGATATTAGTCACCTAACTTTGGCTGCCAACTACTTTTACACAGGTTTTGAAGAAGATAGAAATGTTAAGTTATTATATTTAAGTTAATTTAATAGGAAATTCCGTCTTTAGACGTGTAAATTTTGATTCAGCGTCACCGTCGGACATAAAATACCAAGATTGCAGAAGTCTTTACTCCTGGCAGTCTTGCGTTACTCGTTTACTTCATCTTTTCTCCTCCCTTCCTCATTTTCTTTGTTTTTTTTATTTTGTATCTATCCCTTCATTATCCCTGTGCTACAGTTGGAATATTGCAGTGTTTGTCAAACCCATTGTTATTCTTCTTATTCCTCCTTAAATATTCTTTCATCTCTTCACTAACCTCTATAACTCTTCACTAACACGAGATGTCAAGCCTTTAAGTTATTATTTAGTCCCCTTTTCGATATTCCATGTTATACAGCCATCGATGTTTCTTCACCTTTCCCGAGTATTGCTGCCAATTTGTCAGAATATTTTCACTTGCTTATTACTCGTGTAGACTATCTTCGCTCTCAACTCATAATGATACCCTAATCCTGTCTAGAGAATGCACATCTTATGGATAGGAGATTTCTTACATGAACGCGTTCAAAGGGTAGTATTAGATGGTGTCAGCTCAGGCGAAGTAAAAGTTACATCGGGTGTTCCCCAGGGAAGCGTGATAGGCCCTATTTTATTTCTCCTCTACGTAAATGACTTGAATACAGTAGTAAAAAATAGCAAGCTCCGTCTTTTTGCCGATGATGCAGTAGTGTATAAGGACATTAGAAATGAAGAGGAATAGTGCATGGCAACAGTGCATGTTTGGTGATCTTGACCCCCTGCCACACACCCTCGTGGTGGCTCGCAGGTAATTACGTAGATGTAGATGTAGATCTTGCTGTCTCATGGAACATTTTTGTTAGAATTAATATTATTTTGGAACTTTGCGGCATTGACCCCTGTGCCCCACGTAACGTTTTATAGCTATAGTTTATCAGTCGTTTCCATTTGCGTTAGTGCTTATTACCAGTGTTTGCTTACAAACAACAGTCCATCATGTATTTGAAAGTCTTGTGGTTGTAATAAGAAAAAGTGAGACCTTTACAATAATAAACTGTACTAAAATTAGAAACATATGAGATACATAAGAGTATATCAACTCATATTTAAAGCAAACAAAACAGTTGCTATGTATACAACACATCATAGATACATTTATATGATTGTATTCTCAACACTCCCTCTCGATCTATACATGTCCTTGAAATCTAAGAGTCTGCATAATACTGTCGTAGTCCAAGTTCTTTTCTCAATTTGAAAAATTGTTGTCCTTTAATATTCTTCGTTGAAATATCAGCAACTTGATTTGTTGAGGAAATATACTTAATTTCTACTTACTGTTTCTTGACGAGTTCTTGAATATAGTGATACTTAACATCAAGATGTTTCAGTCGCTCGTGTTCCTATATTCTCCAACCGAGACTCACCGATACATTAAACGATAATTGATCAACACGTAACATCCAGTTCTTGAAATGCGGCATCTGGATTAGTTTTTTCTACTTGAATACATTTAAGTACCTTATTTTTATCTAGCACAAGTTCCATGCTTTTTCTTTCCAATAATTTATAATAATATAATAAATAATAACATAACTTTCCAATAGTCGTTATTTTTTCCGACGAACTGTTCGATCCTATATTTCTCTTGAGTATTGGCCATTTCACAAATCCTTGATGGCACAACTCTCACTCAAAGTCCCATAACGTCTTGTGGTTGTAATAAGAACAAGTGAGACTTTTACAATAATAAACTGTATAAAAATCAGAAACACATGAGATACATAAGACTATCAACTGTAACCCATATTTATAGTAAACAAAACAGTTGCTATGTATATAACAACACATCATTGATACATGTATATGATATAATGATTGTAGTCTCAACAGAAAGTCGATAAGGTTAACATTAAAACCAGCCACTATGAGAGTGGATTTGGTTATCTTGGTTTTGAGAGGCTGAATCAAGGAGGTAATACGCTCCCAACTTATTCGCTGTTTATCTGCTCTTAATATTTGACGCATTACCCAATTGTGTGTCTCTAAAGGATATCTTTTCGCGTCCTTCCCGGAGAGTTTGGTTTCTCTCTTCATTGAATTTGTTGGTTTTAGACATAAGAACATTAAGCGGTATGAAGGTTTGCGATATTGGCTTCCTGTTTCCACCCACCCTCTCGCTTAGAAGCTTCATTACAAACTCCTATTTGAGCTCGGCGAGGGGTGTGCAACTATGAGAAATGGTGTGCGCTTGCTGAGAAATGGTCGTGAAATGGACAGAAATGGTTATAAATTGACAGAAATGGAGAGAAATTGACATAAATGGATAGAAATGGTCATAAATGGATAGAGATAGACAGAAAGGGTTAGAAATGGATATAAATGGTTATAAATTGACAGAAATGGATAGACGTAGACAGAAATGGTTATAAATGGTCGCGGAATGGACAGAAATGGCTAGAAATGGACAGAAATGGTTAGAAATTGTCATAAATGGACAGAGATAGACAGAAAGGGTTAGAAATGGATATAAATGATTAGACATTGACAGAAATGGATAGACGTGGACAGAAATGGTTATAAATGGTCGTGAAATGGACAGAAATGGCTAGAAATGGACAGAAATGGAGAGAAATTGACAGAAATGGATATAAATGGATAGAAATGGTTAGAAATTGACATACATGGCTAGAAATGGACAGAAATGGTTAGAAATTGTCATAAATGGACAGAGATAGACAGAAAGGGTTAGAAATGGATATAAATGATTAGAAATTGACAGAAATGGATAGACGTGGACAGAAATGGTTAGAAATGGTCGTGAAATGGACAGAAATGGCTAGAAATGGACAGAAATGGAGAGAAATTGACAGAAATGGATATAAATGGATAGAAATGGTTAGAAATGGACAGACATGGATATAAATGGACAGAAATGGTTAGAAATTGTCATAAATGGACAGAGATAGACAGAAAGGGTTAGAAATGGAAATAATGATTAGACATTGACAGAAATGGATAGACGTGGACAGAAATGGTTATAAATGGTCGCGAAATTGGCCATCAATAGTTAGAAATGAACAGAAATGGACAGAAATGGACAAAAATGGACAGAAATGGATAGAAATGGATAGAAATGGACAGAAATGGTTAGAAATGGTCATAATGTAGGAAAAACAATTGCACTTTTCCACAAAATTGTTTTATTGCGTACAACGCGTTTCGGCTCACAGAGCCATCATCAGGTACAAGATCAATGATGGCTCTGTGAGCCGAAACGCGTTGTACGCAATAAAACAATTTTGTGGAAAAGTGCAATTGTTTTTCCTACATTATGAAGAACTTCCACGATATCGTGCCTGAATCTGTTGAATTTATTAGAAATGGTCATAAATGGACAGAGATAGACAGAAAGGGTTAGAAATGGATATAAATGATTAGAAATTGACAGAAATGGATAGACGTGGACAGAAATGGTTATAAATGGTCGCGAAATTGGCCATCAATAGTTAGAAATGGACAGAAATGGTTAGAAATGGCTAAAAATGGGTATTGTTTCGTTCTTTTCGTTTCGTTTTTGTTACGCGTACCGTAAGATTGCCACAGGAGGGCGCCTTTTTTTGGTGATTCAAAAGGGGAACTTGTTCGACTGAGCAGTCAGTCAGTCGGTGATAACTCGTGAGTGACTCGGATGCAACCCATATTAGGTTCAAGTGCTCCCGGAACAGGGTATGCGTGTGTCGCAAATCCGCCCTCCCCCCGCCGGCCGGCCTTCCCTGCTCAGGAGCCCTCAACGTGTAGCAGAAACTTAAGTACTCTCTAGATGTGTCGCAGTGAAAGTGTTATATTTGTACTTGTTATATTTCATTTGTGTCGCATTAAATTAGTGATCACTTAATCTCTTTTCTCTCTTATTATGCGCTAGTGTAAGTGATCAATTGGTCCTTCGGAACTTCGATCTCAATACTCGACATAAATTTGGTCCTTCGGGCCGGATGTATTTGTTGGTATTCTATACACGTATCCAACTAAATATTTCATTGAACTTTAGCTTTAGATTTACAGTGTCACTTCTCCTCACTATTGTTCACATTTACCGCATTTTAGTATGTTGTTTTCCGTGCTTGCTATTGTATTTTGTCGTTTTCTATAGTGCTCTAATCATTTTGTTATGTCGACTTATGTCCTGTGCAATATATTGTAAATGTACGCGTACTCCTGTGGCAGTTAGTCGGGGCAAATTCTTTCGCGTCGGAAAACTCATAGCTCATTTGATTTTTCCCAAAGCCCTGATCCTCTCTCATACCACTCCCCCTCCTCTTGCGTACGTCGTCGTCGCTCGCCGTCCGCTTCTCCAGCTGGTAATCTCCAAGGTCGACTGCTGCTCTTCACTCGCTCGCTCATTACCTCCCCCAATAGCTGTCGCTTACTTTTCGTCTTCTTAAGCTTAAACAGCTGTCGTAATGCGTTATCTAGCCTTTTCTCGCCAAGCAGACTTAATAAGAAGTAGATTTGCTAAAATAAAGGACTATGTTGAACAAATCCTACCTCCTCCTGATGTTCGACTTCCCGACCACAAGAGGGAAAAATTACTGTCCTACCTAGAGGAAGTAGAACAAAAGCACCTAAATTTCCAAAACCTTGTTGAAAGGTTATATGCTGGCGACGAAACCTCCGAGATCAACGATCAGGCCGTCGGAATCTATTCGGACGAAATTTCGGATATTTATGGTGACGTGAAGGCAACAATTAGAACGTTACTAAGATCAGAAGAAAAGGCAGATGTCCAAACCCATGCTGCCCCTCTACCCGCCTCGCCGTTGCCTATTACGTCAGTGAGATTACCTAGATTCGATTTGCCTCACTTTGCTGGAGATCTTAGTGGTTGGATTTATTTTTCTAATTTATTCGGAAAAACGATTAATCAGAATGAATGTCTCTCTGAAATTGAAAAATTTCAGTATCTTCTTTCCTCACTTCGAGGCGAAGCTCTAAATGTCGTTAAGGGGTTGCCCATCTCCGCAAACAATTATAAAATTGCCTGGGACTTGCTTTATAAAAGATATAATAATATTAGGCGTTTGGTGAGCCATCATGTCAGCAATGTTATTGACTTACCTAATGTAAACGCTTCATTGAAGAGCATCCGAAACTTTTTGGACATTTTCCGTGAAAATACGCAAGCGCTAATTGCCCTAGAACATGATATCACTAATGAAGGTCTACTTCTACTGACACTCCTTCTACGAAAGCTGAATTCGGAAACTAGAAGACGCTTTGAGGACGTGAAGAGTACGGAAAGTGAAATACCTTCAATCAGGGACCTGATTGAATTCTTAGAGAAAGAATGTTCTCATTTGGAGGCTGCATCTATTGGACGTCATTGTGTACAGTCGTCACAAAGTAGCACATCTTCACGTAACACCAAGGTCACGCTTCTCTCGTTAGCCAAAGGAACATGCAAATTCTGCAGTAGCTCTGATCACAACGTGTATAGTTGTGATTCATTTTCCAGATTATCACCCGAGGAACGCCGTGCATCTGCCCGTTCTAAAGGCTGGTGCTATAATTGTTTAGGTGATTCTCACTCGTTAAGTTCTTGTAAATCTACGCGAGTATGCAGAGTATGTGGCAAACGGCACCACTCCTTGCTACATATCGATGCGTCTCTTAAAGTAAATAAAACTGAACTTTCAAGTTCGTCGCTGAAGATTAATAAACCATCGCCATTATCCAGTCCATCATCACAAAATGCGCAATCCACCACATTTGTTGGATTTTCAGCTGCCCAATCGACAACGTCAGTACTTCTCGCTACAACACTAGTAAAACTCTCAACCCCTCAAGGCAATTATTGCGTAGTGCGGGGAATACTGGACTCCGCAGCCCAAACAAGCTGTATATCCGAACACTGCGCACAGCTTTTAATGGTACGGCGCAACAGGACCCAAAACCAAATTAGTGGGTTATCACAAGCGTACGTGCAAACAAGAGGAATCACTCACTTGAATGTCGATGCGCTAAATGGAGATTCACTAGTCCGATCTTATCCTGTGCAAATTGTTGAAAAAATATGTTCGAATTTACCACGCTCAACAATTTCGTCAGAGGTCAAGAAGAAAGTACGCTCATTGATTTTAGCAGATCCCACATTTGATGTTCCTTCCCCGGTGGACATGTTAATTGGAGCTGATCTCTTTGCGCATGCAATAACAGGACAACGCTTATCCCTTGGTCCTGATATGCCTGTCGCCTTTGAAACTATATTTGGATTTGTCCTGATGGGATCATGTCGTCTTACATCAAACTCGAGAGATCTGGATGAGGATGTAGTACTACTGACTACCAGTGATCTGGATCTCCATTCAACGATTCAACAGTTTTGGCAAGTTGAGGAACCACCTTACTCCTCTCGCTCACCAGAAGAATTATATGCGGAAGAAAACTTTGTGTCTACTTTTAAACGTAACTCCTCAGGAAGATACGTCGTGCGACTTCCTTTTAAAAGGAACCACCCCCCTCTCGGAGAATCGTCTGGCATGGCGAAAAGACGTTTTTCCTCTCTAGAGAAGAGATTCTCGTCACAGCCGGAATTTAAAAACCTGTACACGGATTTCATGCGAGATTATCTAGATTCAGGACACATGACTCAGTGTTCATCCAACTCCATTGGTTCACCACATTACTTTCTTCCTCATCATGGGATTTTTAAACAACAAGGCTCTATCAAGAGACTACGAGTTGTCTTTGATGCTAGTGCTCGTACTTCAAATAATGTTTCCCTGAATGACATCTTACTTTCAGGACCCAAATTACAGAACAGTATTTTTGATGTATTGTTGCATTTTAGACGACATGCTATCGTCTTTTCTTGCGACATCAGCCAAATGTTTCGCAACATAATACTACATGAAGACGACCAGCCCTACCAATTAATTTATTGGAGACCACAAAGCTCGGAACCTCTTTGTCAATATAAACTGACAACTGTGACCTACGGCATGACGAGCTCACCCTTCCTAGCCATCAGAACCTTACAGCAATTAGCCCGGGATGAAGAAGAGAAATTCCCTCATGCAGCGGATGTCCTCCGGAACCAGACGTTTGTAGACGACATAATAAGCGGTGCTGATACCATCGAAGAAGCATCTGCCCTCAAAGATGAATTGATGCATCTGCTTCGCCTCGGAGGTTTTGAACTTCATAAATGGTCGAGTAACTCAACGGTTTTGTTAGAACATATTTCTTCTCAAGACCAACTGCCCATTCCATTCAATTCAAGTGAAAACCAATTATGTGGAATATTAGGAATACAATGGGACCCATTGTCCGATGCCTTCTCCTACAGAATCAAAATCGAAGATTCGCTACTTACAAAGAGGTCGGTTTTGTCAGCGATCGCAAAAATTTATGATCCTTGTGGCTGGATAGCCCCTGTTGTTTTTTGGGCGAAATCTCTAATGCAATTGCTTTGGACTCTTGGATTAACTTGGGATGCTCAGTTACCAACAGAAATCTCAAAGAAATGGAATGACTTCTTAAGGGAACTACCACTCCTAGCCAACATAAATTTGCATCGTCATCTACTCCTTGCGAATTCAACTTCCATTCAATTACATGGATTTTCCGATGCCTCGCAACAAGGATATAGTGCGGTTGTTTATGTTCGAAGTGTAATCAACAACCAATCAACAAAAATATCCATTCTGGTCGCTAAAACTCGTGTTTCCCCACTAAAACGCATATCCTTGCCGCGTTTGGAGCTATGCGGATCTCATCTCTTAGCGAAATTGTTACATCATTGCGCTTTAAAACTTTCTCCCCACATGACTATAGAAAGTGTATATGCATATTGTGACTCTACTATTGTTCTAAGTTGGATTCAGACACCACCCTATCGTTTGAAAACGTATGTTGCAAATCGCGTTAGCCAAATCCAAGAATGGACTCCGTCGCAATCCTGGAATCACATTTCTTCAAAGGAAAACCCAGCTGATTGTGCCTCTAGAGGACTTTTCCCTTCTCAGCTTATTGCAACCAACCTCTGGTGGAAGGGACCGAAATGGCTTGCATCAACCGCTGATGGACAACCTATCTCTCATTTCGTTCGAATCGAAGATGAATTCTTACCTGAAATTCTGCCATCTCCTCTTAATGTACTTGTAAGTGTAAAGTCACATGAATGGAACTTACTCACGAGATTTTCATCATGGACAAAATTGCTCCGCGTCCTAGCTTATATCATGCGATTTTGCCACAATTCTCGCTCGATGAGTAAATTAAAGGGATTAATAACGTCTTCAGAGCTGAAAAGAGCTGCAATCACGATTTGTAAAATTGTACAAACTTCTTGCTTCAAGGAAGACCTAACTCAGCTGCATCACAATCAACCTTGTAGCCTGAGGATCCGTCGCCTCTCCCCATTTCTAGATACGGATGGATTGCTCAGAGCGGGAGGAAGATTGTATCATTCACATTTGGACTACGATGCAAAGTATCCCATAATTTTACCGAAATCACACCATATCGTGAACCTACTCATTGATTATTATCATGTAACTTATTTGCATGCTGGACCTCAGCTTCTACAATCTATTTTATGTAAGCAGTATTGGATTCTATCAGCTCGCTCGGTAATACGTAGCAGAATTTTCAAATGTTTGCGGTGTTACCGATGCAAGCCCACAAATACGCCGCCCTTAATGGGAAATCTACCAGAGCCTAGAGTCAGCCCCGCACGCCCATTTCTAAAAAGTGGAATGGACTATGGAGGTCCGTTCCAGATAAAGCTCCATCACCTCAAACGAGTTCAGTTTATCAAAGCATATTTATGCATATTTGTGTGTCTCTCCACTAAGGCTGTCCATCTCGAAGTGGTGACTGACCTATCCTCTGATGCCTTCATCGCAACCCTTACCCGCTTTGTCTCCAGGAGAGGTCTTTGTACGGATTTATATTCAGATTGCGGGACTAACTTTAAGGGCGCCTCTGCTAAATTAGCTGCAGTGGTGAAGAAATTTCTTAAATCACAAGATTTTCAGGATAAAATGATTAATTTCTCACCAGAGAACCAAATAAACTTCCATTTTCTCCCACCGGCAGCTCCCCATCAAGGTGGTATTTGGGAAAGTGCCATCAAAAGTGCGAAATATCACCTTACGAGAGTAATTGGGAAACAAATACTCACGCTGGAAGAGTTCATCACCCTTACCACAAAGGTGGAGGCAATGTTGAATTCACGCCCTCTAACACCGCTTTCGACAGATCCCCGCGAGGTCTCAGCCCTCACTCCAGCACATTTTCTAGTTGGAAGCTCTCTTTTGGCCGTACCGGAAGAACAGTTTTCGGACATTCCTTTAAACAGACTCACCCGATGGCAAATGGTACAATCCCTCTCCCAACATTTCTGGAGACGCTGGCATTTGGAATATTTGCATACCCTCCAGCAGCGCTCCAAGTGGACCGAAAGAGGCAGGAATTTGAAGATCGGCGATTTGGTGCTCATCCACAACCCTCAAACTCCACCCCTCTGCTGGACTCTTGCCCGGATAGATGCTACATCGCCAGGGAAAGATGGTGTCGTCAGAGTTGTCCACCTACGCACACAAGGAGGTACCCTTACCCGTCCTGCAACCAAGGTCTTTCCCATTCCCCTCAATTAGTTCCTTCACCTTCATCTTATTGTTTATTGGTCCCAGGGGACCAAGGGGGCCGGTATGTTTCGTTCTTTTCGTTTCGTTTTTGTTACGCGTACCGTAAGATTACCACAGGAGGGCGCCTTTTTTTGGTGATTCAAAAGGGGAACTTGTTCGACTGAGCAGTCAGTCAGTCGGTGATAACTCGTGAGTGACTCGGATGCAACCCATATTAGGTTCAAGTGCTCCCGGAACAGGGTATGCGTGTGTCGCAAATCCGCCCTCCCCCCGCCGGCCGGCCTTCCCTGCTCAGGAGCCCTCAACGTGTAGCAGAAACTTAAGTACTCTCTAGATGTGTCGCAGTGAAAGTGTTATATTTGTACTTGTTATATTTCATTTGTGTCGCATTAAATTAGTGATCACTTAATCTCTTTTCTCTCTTATTATGCGCTGACAGAATTTGGATAGAAATGGAAATGCGGTGCACACTTGTTTTTTAAGTTGCGTACCCCTCGGAGCTGGGTTATTATTCGCTTCATATCGATAGAACTTCCTCCGTGGTCGATGAATAATTCCACTCACTTCGATTTCGTCTTGGGCAATTTGATGCTCTCTGCGGCCGAAACAAATGCCGAGCGCGCGCCGCAATGCAGACCTCTTTTTTTTTGCCTCACTTCCGGGTCGCGTTTCTCGGCCACGCGTGCTTGCCGTCATTTGTCTCTGCCTCTGCGAGAGGGCTTAGTCGCCGCTATCGGGCCTCGTCTACCCCCTTAGGGGAGGTCGTTTCCGAAGATGGATTCCTCTTCGTGGAGAATTCAGACCCTGGATGAACATCGCTGGCGAAGCGCCTCCATCGTCTAAGTGGCAGCGGCCTAAATCTTTTTTTCTTCGCTGTTTTTCTTGCTCTGACCTGAAGTGCAGCGTAAAATTTATAAGTATTTGAAATGAGTTACTATTTTAAATTATATTTGAGTACTTTCTTCCTTAACTTTATACCGAAATTCACCACATAATCGTCGCGCCCTACTTTTTTAGTCCAAAAAATGGTTCACAACTTTTCATCGCATAATCGTCGCATGTTTATTCTGTTCGTCAAGACGCTTGCTTTAAAAGGAAAAATTTGCCTAATTTTGAACCCTACCTGACATAAATTTATACCTGCCATTCACAAATACAGAGTAGGGGAGACCGGGGCTGGTTGGGTTTAATTTCGTAAGTCCATAATTTTTACAACTGCAGTAGGTAAGTTTTCTCAAGTGCAGTAATGTTTACCATTATGTATCGGTACTATTAATGTGTAAATTTTTCATTTCAGGCCGGAAAAAGTACGTTATACGCTAAACAGGAAGAAAATAGTGTCGGTTTGTAGTCTTAAATTTTAATGCATTGTATTTAATGCAGGCCTACCATTCATGAGATCCTAGCTTTGCAATAAAGGCAGTTAAGTACGTAATAAATGACCTAAACTTATATCGGAGCAATTTTATTTTTTTAATTTCTCCTCGTAATGGTCGCACCGTAATTTTTAGCGAAAAAAATGGCATTAAATCTGCGACGAATATGCGGTGAATAGCGGTATATATCCGACAAAGACTTAAACGCTTTGGCGGAACTGCAATGCATAACTTGGCTTTTTAAGGAAAACACTTTGACAGTGCTTATTCGACAGTCTCTTGGGACCAAAAACTAAGTACTCTATGCCTCTGATCATCAATAGTAAATTATTTCTAGAAGCTAGAAGTCATCGCACGCCTTTTCTTAAGTCACCAACGACAATTTTCCTTACCCTCCACCTCAAACCAAACTTAACGACAGAAATGGCGTCAAAATCCCATCACTCTCCCAAATAACTTACCATATATTTCAGTGTATTTGGGGTGCTTGTAATTTGACTTGATGAAGTAGATTTTATATACTTAAGAGGAATAATTCATCATATTAAAGAGTCCATAGTCAAACCATTCATAACCTCTGCATACAAAGAGCTAAAATTGATTTAAAATTAGGGATGGTCGGATCGGATCTGCGGATCCAAAGATCTGCAGATCTTAACATGGGATGAGATACTGATATCGGATCCAAATACTACAGTAAATCAGATATGCATCAGGGTGTTTTAAGCGATTGAAGTGTTGGCTGTCGTCGGCTATCGGCGGCTTTCTGCCGAACAAATAGAATGCTGTTGATGTACTTCATTCGACAACCGGCTTTTGCTGAATGTAAATCAGATTCACCCTTTATTATCCATCTCATTATTCTCAAGAATCATATCTCAAGATGTGGTATGACAACAGTCATTGCATAAACGTGACAACAATCAAGGATTAGTATTATTGTGGCATCGACATTGTCTTTACTTTAATATTTAAGTTTAACATTTTTAAACTCGATGCTTTTTATTTTCAATAAAGTCCCCAAGGCTTAAATTCTGTTATCATTTGTGAATTGTATATACCCTTGAATACATCCAAGGATCCGAAAATAAGAACTGAGATCCGGGATCCGAAATGAAGGATCCGGATCCGGATTTGGATCCGAAAAAAAACCTGCATCTGCCCATCCCTATTTAAAATTTATTTTCAGGATTCTTAACCCTAATATCGATTCTCCTAAATTGCTTTCTCACTTTCATTTCAGAGTCCTCTGTTGATCCACCCGTATATACTCTGTACTTCATATGCCTATCCTCAGACTTTCCCTTATCAAACGTTACCTTTACTAACGTCTCTCCTCAATTTTTAATTCTCTACCTGATAATATTCATCCTTTGTTTCTTTCATCTAACTCCTTCATTGACCTTGCCATGTCCCATATTTCGGCAAATAATAATTAAGCCCTCCCTTCTTCTCCCTTTCTTCCTAAGTTTTATTTTTTTGTTTTCATCATTGTAATCATGTACTTTTTATTTTGTTTGTTTCCTTACATTAATATTTCATAGTATGTTACTGTATCAATGAAAACTGTCAGCAATGCTGTATGTGAGCAACAACTTAGATAAACAAATAACTAGATGACCCGAGCGAATATTTCGCACAGTATGCAGCTTCTTCCTGTTTCTTCCTTCTTTCTTCCTGTTCTTCTACCTGTCGAATATTTCGCACAGTATGCAGCTTCTTCCTCTTTCTTCCTTTTTTCTCCCTGTTCTTCTACCTGTTTCTTCCCATGGACAATCATATGTTATTTATGTTTGTGTTAGAGATACGTTATGTAAACGTAAACAGTAAATGGTCACACTGACTGCATGTAGAATATAAACAATCTAACTAAACGTTGTGTTAATAGATGGCGCCTCCTACAGTCTTTTACGCACGTTACCATAGCCAACATATTAGTTGATTATATTGTCAGCAGATGGCGTTGTACAATTTTTTTGACAAAAACTTTAATTTTAAACAATTTGTCTATTTTTCATCAATATCGGGGAACATAAGCTTTAAAACGAAGTTTGAATCATTCATTTTGATGAATAATTATGGGAGTTATGGCTTTGCGACAAAAAAACACCTTTGAGAAATAGTATATACGGATGATGATGTGTGGAGTCGATATACCTCGAGCGAGTAATCGACATGGAAAAATCGAAACTTTTCAGTCAAATTAATGGGTAAATAGTGAAATTTGAGGTTGAGATTGTATTTTTCGTCAGAAGCCGGTGATTCAACGTTTAAAATGATACCTCATTTATCACTGTAGGTGCAGTATTAACGGAGCATATGCGGAATGACAGAAAAAGACCTTTCTTTAATAATATATATAATGAATATACTCTTTTGCTTCGTCTCTTTTGGAAAGAATGAACTGGTTGAACTTCTAGATCACAAACACTATTGTTTGTGATCTAGAAGTATTCGGGGCAAAAGCTCTCATCTCTCTCCTATGTTTTCTCCGGCATCATCGGCTTACGCCAATTTCATTGTTTCGCGTAATCTGCATTTATACCGTTGAAGATGCCAATCTATTGTTTATTGCCGATTTGCAGCAGCAGATGGCTAAATAGAAGATAATGCGTGTGAAAATAGGGTATCTAACGGAAATTACATTGGTTGAACTTCATTTTCCGGCTGCTTTCACTTTATCTGCATAAAACTACGTGTAAATTTTCTTTATTTTACTACTTGCATGTACCTTGAGGTAAAATATGTCAGTACCATATCGATGAATATGTAACTTTTATACTTTTGCCTTGGATGTGTAGGGAAAATCTTACCCTTCCTCTGAATCTGAACATTGAGGGTGATGTGAAAGGCTAAGGCTGATGCTGATGTTGTAAAAACTCTTATGAACACTCCTTTCCATTGTTTGTGGCCCTCAGATTGTTGCCACTGAGGGCTTTGTATTTATGTAACGTCCTACAATTGTTGTTTGCCAGAAGTGGCAATATGCCCCGAGTATCAGATAAATGCAAATATAATTTAAGAAACAAATGAAATATTGTAACATACAGACCAAGATTAAGCTTAAACAAACGTTATTTTTTATATATGGGGTCAGAATCATTTAATACACTACCCGCTGAAATAAAAAAATGTAAATCCATAACCAATACACTAAAACTGACCAAAGACTTGCTATTTTTTTTTGTGAAAATGTTGAGTATCTTTTTTTAAATCGTTTTTTTCATGATTGTGAATTATTAATTTTTTACTGTCACTTATAATATCGTTACTGCTTTTTTTATTAATGGCCTATTTTCATTGTATCTGCAAGTGGCTCACTTCAGGTCTTCGGACCTTGGAGACCACCATTAGCTGCCGCTATATTTTGGTATTCATAATTGTGAATATTATGTGGGAGTAAATGAAATATATCATATCACGTGACATGTAACTTATTTTAGCGATCAGAAAATGAGCTCTCACTTTAATGATTTCAATCTCGTGCTAAGAAGCTTTGCGTGCTTACTTTCGTATTTTTTTCTGTCTTTGAAGGTCAACATAAGCAACGCTTGGTACCTCCCGGACATGGATTCCTCCGTATTCCTTCGCCATTTTCGAGAGAAGGTCACGTGGCCGGAAGCGGAGAGCATCTGCAGGCAGCACCACGGAACGCTTGCAACTGGTGAGTGACGTTTTTGTTTACGTGGTGCAACCACACCCTCCTCGGAGCCGGTGAGGCTATGGAGTGCGTCAACGAAGACGATTGTCGACGCGTCATCTCCCAGGCACGTGATGTCTGGCGTAAAACATTTGCTAATATAGCATTGAAAGCTCGTGTTAAATTATTATCTTGTAGCTAATATGATCACCGACTTGGCCTCTTGTTAATACAGTGCACTGCTACTTGTAAGTAAAAAATAGCTCAACCATATGACATGTAAACGTGAAACGTCCAACACATTTCCCCCCCTTCTCGTGACAATATGGTACCCAAATATGGAATTTCTGATAGTAGATTGATAATTTCGGTGGCTCCACCGAATGATATTTGTCATCATAGCAAAACTTACCCTATAAATGCTGTTTCTATAACTAAGAATAAAATATTACACCTACAGATCATGTGTGCTCGTATTTATGTGATCCGTATGAGCTATGTGGTTCAAAGAATCACCTTGGATTTTCTCTGCTATGTGATGGGAAAACTTTTACATTTATCGGCACCTGCATTTGAAGCATTGTTGGCCCCAAGAGGGAGGGGGCAGCTGGAGCAATTGCCCCCACCCAACTCCATGAACCCGGTGTAGTTAATTTTTTTCCGTTAACTATAAACTAAAAGTCTAACTTATTTTCTTGCTTGGAGTTACGTTAGTGGGAATATGTCTTAAGCTACATTAGAGCTTCTTTATATATTTTACGTGATTGTAAATTAAAATAGTTTCGGAATTTGTCGACACCTTGTGGAAATAGAAAGGAGAAATGCGTTCAGTAAAATTTTGCTCTGTTAAAAGGACAAAACTTTGTTTCCAAACCACTTTAAATGCTATCTTTTGCGCATAGCTAATTTCAAATTTTCCGGGCGACACCCTGCCTTTCCCTAGGGGGTATTCTATATCCCCAGTGCCATCAGAACGTCCGGTCTGGCGCATCACCTGCTTTGAAGTACAGGAAACACAACTGATGAAATCACTGGTTACTAAATGTAAAAAAAAATCCAACTTTTGTATTCCCTTTAATATTATCATCACTATAACAACTTCAATACTCCTGATGTTCTCAGTATTCGTTCATTTCGGGAAAAGCTGTTTGCTCTTTAAGTTAGCGTTTTCTTAGAGGTCTAGTAGTCACGAAACATGCGTCGTTTTACCCGTGCATTCATGCTGCCTAATTAAGCTGCGTATTAAAATAGCTTTTCTTCCATACTTACAAAAAACCAGAGAGTGATCCCTTTTCCAGATATTCCATGAACTTTCTGGCCTAGGTTTCCTTGTGATCCGTTAGCATTGTATTGCACGAAGAGCTAACAAAATTAAACATACTTGATGAGCAAAACCGTTGCTTCAACGTTACTAAGGATAACGGCCGGTTCACGTCAAACGTAAATATGTAATTTGAGAGCAGATTTGAACTGGAGCGCCGGCTGAAATCACTCAGCTCCTTAACACAACTGAGGAAAATGTATTCCTCTCGTCTTACGTTGGCCGATTGAATTATTTTCTTTCATAATACCAAAAAAAAGTTCATTCCATGAAGTGGCTATCAATTTGGAAGTTACTAAAATTTCGGCCCAGTTTGGTACACTTTTTTTCTCCTCAAAAACGTACTAGACGCGGAACTTCTTAAATGAACAATGCTTGCTAAATTACTTCCCTTTCTTTTAACTTGAAAACTCACATTCTCCGACCTGGATTCGTCCGTTGTGAATTGAACCACTCTTATTGTATCTTGTATTAATAAGGAGAGCCAATTGTAGTATGTAACCTGTAATTATACAGCAGTGATAAGACATGTGGTTGTGTGTGGTTTAGAAACATGAACCCAGCAGAAGAAGACTGCAGAAGAAGAGTTAATTAATGAGAAAATGGAAACCGAATATATAAAGAATTATTTTT
This sequence comes from Ceriagrion tenellum, assembly GCA_963169105.1. Classification (NCBI taxonomy): domain Eukaryota; kingdom Metazoa; phylum Arthropoda; class Insecta; order Odonata; family Coenagrionidae; genus Ceriagrion; species Ceriagrion tenellum. The sequence goes on along the minus strand of OY720643.1, from coordinate 43,651,935 downwards.
AATGCAACTAAGGAAGGCAAGAATGGAATTTAAGGTAAATGCGTGCAAGACTAAAGTAGTAGTTTTTGATAAAGAGAATGGGGAGGATAACTGTTTGATGAGGGCGAATGGTGAAGTAATTGAACAAGTGGATGATTTGGTGTACTTAGTTAGGATGTATGCGAAGGATGGAAGAATAGATGAGGATATATAGACACGTGCGAATGCTGGAAGATGGTAGGTAGCATGTGAAGCATATCAAGGAATGAGTGCCTGTCTAAGGAAGCAAAAATTGCCGTGTACAAAGGTGTACTTCTTCCCACTCTGCTATATGGTAGTGAGACATGGGTATGTCAGGATAGACATAGGAGTAGACTAAACGCCGTGGGTATGAGTTATCTGAGGAGTATTCGTGGCAAAAGTAGGATGGATAGGGTCAGGAATGAGTGGGTCATGAATGAATGTGGGTTAAATGCTCCAGTAATGGACGTGTATGAAAGGAGTGTGCTTCGTTGGTTTGGCCATGTTGAGAAAATGAATGAGAGTCGAAGAACGAAACAGATATATGAGATTAGAATGAATGGTGTGAGAGGTAGTGGTAGGCAGAGAAAGTTGTGGTTGAGGAAGTCCTTAGGAGGAGGAATATTAGGAGTCTTAAAAACAGGAGGGCGTGTATGAAGCAGTGTATGGGGGTAAATGAGGCAAAAGAGGTTTGCAAGGATAGGTCAGAATGGAGGAAATTATTGAAGCAGAGTTAGGTGTACAATTATGTTTTAACGAGGGAAACATTTTGACTGTGCCTACCCCGGAAGGGAACGGCGTGATGGGTATGTATGTATGTATGTACTAAGGAAGGCAGACGGAGGTAAACTCGGAGCAAAAGAAAACTCGAAGAACTCATCGATCACCCGAGTAGTCTCAGGAATTATGAGTCAAAGGTTTATACGTTTGCTGACACACATGTGTAAGGGGTTTAACCCATAGAAGTGACAGCTGTTGATTTTGATGGGGGGACTACTGTCTCTTAGGAGTGGCACTCGAAGCAGTTATTCATTTCATCGGAGAAGCGTAATCTCCACTAAATTATTATATTGAAAATGTATCGTTTATTATTTTATTTTCGGCTCCTACAACAATATTAGGTTGACAACAAATAAACTTTCAGTAGTCCTGATAAAACTTTTAATACACCGACCTTGGTTTCATCTACACTGTGGACATCATCGAGGGTGGAAAATGACAAGTAGCAAGCTCATATATACGGGAAAATCTTTGGGGGTGGTAAAGGCGGGGAGGGAGGGATATATGCTGGGGGGAAGATGTGAAAAGAGGGCAGAGAGTTAAGAGAATACTAATTCAGGGAGAACTAATTGCCATTGTCAAGGACAGGGTCCTTTGGGAAGAGGGAAAGCTATGGAGAGCAATGGGGAATGAGACGGAATAACAAATTCGTTTAAATGGTTTACACTATGGTCATTTGATGCTTTTTTTATCTCCAATTGTTCAAGGTTGTCTCACTTATCTCCTTTTTCCTCCGTGTGGAGTACTTCAGGAGTGAAATCACTCTCATGGTCATTCTCAATCAGGTGTTTGGCGAAACTCGATCTTGTGTCCACTGTCAACCAGCACTTCTTATGTTCCTGTACACAGGTATTAATTGCCCGACTACTTAGTCCAATATATTTCGATCAACAATTGGGAGTGTCCCACTTTGGTATATGAACCCCACTCCATTGGCACTCATTAAACTTACAACATTAGGGTTTCAGAGACAGCAAATATGTTTAGCGGCAGAGAATAAGTTTTTAGAGCACAGTAACTTAAATAAAACTTTGTATACTCCACTATAGGTTTAATAACACGACCCGGGTTTCGACACTTCGTGTCATCTTCAGGTTATTAAACCTATAGTGGAGTATACAAAGTTTTATTTAAGTTACTATGAATTACTTCCTCAAAGTCAAGCCTGGAACCATTTCCTTTGTGTTTAGAGCACGTTGAGATAATGCCTGAAAGTAAGATGGTCAAAAAGAAATACCCATGATATTCAGGCGGCAAATCGAGATTAAATCAACTGAAAAGATGATTCGATGATGTAAAAAACGCTTTGATAAATAGTGGAATGAGTATGTCGGGAACGCGGCTAAAGAACTTCTGTTTCTTGGAACGCGATATCCTTCCCCTCGTATAATATACCGTCACTTGTACTCGACTTAATATAATATCTCTGATAATGATGTTGTAAGCATCGAAACCGGTTAGTCGCATTTAAGTAATAAAAAGTGTAGAATATTACCGAGTTATTTTTCTTTGATTGTGTCTAAATTCCAAGAAGTTAATTTGCCAACCATTACTTATATTTGCAAAGAAAACTTTTTCAAATTATACACAATGGATATAGTATTTCTACTTTATTTCAAACTCATACAACAAGTGTTTCAACTGACTAGCAGCCATCGTCAGGTATAACTATTGTAATTTAGATAATTATTCTTAATTCTTGATTTTATTTAGATTAGATTAGTTGTACCTGATGGAGACTGCTAGCCAGTTGAAATATTTGCTGTGCGAGTTGAAAATAAAGTAGATGGAAATCAAAAACTTTTAAGTAATGGTCCACTAATATTTTTATTGTTTACCACCCGGGTTTCGTCACGTAATGACATCTTCAGGTGACGAAACCCGGGTCGTAAACAATAAAAATATTAGTGGTCCATTACTTAAAAGTTTTTGATTTCCGATATGGAGAGGTTCCACAAAGTGAAGCCTGAATTTATTAGTTAAATAAAGTAGAGAATACGATATATATTCTGTGTATTATTTAAACATGCTGTCCTACAACATCTCACTTAAGAAAGTGGAGTTTAAAACTTGGCAAGCTTACACTTATAATTATTACGTAGAGATCAATGTAAAAAAATTGCAAATTACCGATTTGTTTTTTCGGCAGATTAATGACATTTATACGCGTAGCCTTAGGGTACTTTACTCACATTTCGAAGTGATTCGGTTACATGTGTAAAGACTTTTATGTAAACGCATAATATTACGTTTCTTATTATTTGAAAGGTGGTGTCAAATATTAAGGTACAATGCGAAAAATAAAAACATAATATTCCTCGCAAATATGTGCATAAGCGTATTTCGCTACTCCCAACTTAAAACTGTCGAATTATTCTGATCGAAGACTTGCGGATTCTGGGTCGTTGCGGCAAAGGTCGCGCCCTTTTACTCGAGCCCACAGCTATTGACCGCATTCGCCAGATTTATCGGAAATGGAATACGGGAGCGGGTATGTACAGGAAAGGGCGGAAGAGGGGGGGGGAGATGGTATTTGTTCCATACACGCTTTATCGCCTCCGGTCATCGAAAGCGACGAGCTTACATGCGTTTACTCATGAGTGAAATCATTTGCACGCATATGAGGCTTCCCTCAGTCATCAGAACGCAATGAATTTGCGGAATGATATTGTATTTATAATCGCCACTTCATCACCGTGATCAAGCTGGTCGAATGTCATCGGTTACATCTCATACATCATTGTTTGTTTCCCACGATGTCATTTACGATTTGAAAACAGCGTTGTTATGGTGATTCAGATTGACGTTAGGTTGAACGTACAGCCGGCAGTGGATTCTTTCCGCGCAGATTTGGCCTTTGCCATTAATTACCATGCTATTTGCTTATATGCGTAAAAGTTTCGTGATTTCATCATTTAATATCACAGAATTTCTTTTCATTTGTCATTTCTGGGAAGGAATTCATGGCTTTTCACTCCGGGAAAGGGACGCACGAGACAAATTGTCCGGAGAAATTGAAAGAATTTAAAATGCATCGCTCATTTTACAGTGATGTTTAACTTAGGAAAATTTTAAACTAGAGTGTGGTCGGCGTCAATTCTTAGAACTATTTTTGTGCATCTATAATGAAGATAGATATTTGAGACTTTACTGCGAACTGGACTATGTATTATTTACCTGAGTCGTAATATGGTAATACGCGTCCCACAGATTATTTTACTTTATCGTGGATACAAGAAGAGAAATGTTCTCAGAAGAGACTAAAATTTAACAAACAAGCAGGATAAAAGGCTATAGTGTTAGATAAACACGGATTGTTTTTTTTCTAACGAGGAATGCGGCTAATCCGGCGGCTAGAATTCCGGAGTTATTATCCGGAGTATATCTCGTTATAATAGTTATACTTGCAAATATATATATATATGTAAGTATATTTGCAAAAAGGTTCTGGGATGAATGCCAGCGGTGGTGGAAATTTAAAGTGGAGGGTAAAGGGTGGATCTCTGCGAGGGTACTATATGAAGAATGGTCTCAGCAGTAATATTCAGTAGATGGAAGATTTTACAGTATATGTCTTGGTACATATCGCTTCGACCTGACTGATGCATTAGGAAATGACCTAAGTTTTTGACCTCAGGCCAAAAACTAACAAAACTGCGCTAACTTCAGTAAACTTTTGGTTTCTTCATAAAAAAATTAATGAATAACTGATTATTGTAAAATTGTTCTTAAAACAAAGAATAGTTACTTGAAAATAATCGAATTAGATTGGAGTTCACCACTCTAACCCTGATTAGTATTTAAATTTGCTTCTTTTCTGAACTCACTCAATAATTACAATATAACTTTAGCTGCTTGTCAAATCAGCAAGCCGAATCCGTATGCTCAATATCTTCCTAATCCTGTTTAGAAACAATTAGGTGATGATTCATAAGTGGTCAATTTACCAACGAATAAAAACGGTTGCTACTGCAGAAACTACATCTACCGTAACAAAACTTAGGAATGCGTTTTGATTGCATTGCATTTTCTTTAACGCTAATTCTTTTAGTTTATTGTAGTTTATTAAAATTATGTTGTCATTAAGGTTTTATTTTTACTCATTACTTTGACGAGGAGGTTCCCGTGGTTAGTTTAAGTCTGAGAATCAGAACTATATCAAACGCCTCTTAACCCTTTTAGTACGGCGGGCCGATATATCGGCCTTGGCATCTCAGGGGAAAAGTGCAGCGGGCCGATATATCGGCTCATAGGAAAAATATTGTTTAATTTTTGCACACAAATATAATTACAATTCTTTTTTGTACGAAGTGTAAGCGTTTTTTTATTATTACCTAATTCAATGCATACGCAATAAGAAAAACTGCATATGGATATTTTAAACAATAACTTTATAATATTAATTTTCCTAGAGTGATACATTTCATTCTAGTTACCCTCCGCATTTCTCAGTAGAACCGCTGGCAGGGGTCAGAACTAAGAGGGTTAAATAATGATCATGATCAAGTTTGTGACTTTCATAAATTTTTTATAACTTACCGACCTATTTTGGCTGTCAAGCCATCTTCGGGTACAAAATCTCTAGTGTCAGTCTATCCATCCAGTCATTTATTTAGTCATAAACGTTATCCTGATCATTATGACGTCCTTCCACCAAGTAAAACCTTCCCATTTTGATATTATTGTTTAGATAAATATCCATAAACGGTTCATATCAATGTTTATGTTGAGTCTTCTCGTCATGTAATTAATACCTACATTCAGTTTGGTACAAGGCAATAACAGACTCGTTGAGCAATAGGATTCACCGTTCCGTGTTTCTCATGAAGCGTGCCTGAATGATCACTCTGCCGTATCAAAGAATATTCGTCTGCTAAACTTTTATCCTTCCCAATCTTTTAAGCTCTGTATATTGAATCGCTTTGAAGGCATTGGAAGCAGAAGTTTCGTCTGAGTTTATTTGGAGCAGTTTGAAGCACCATTCTCATATCTCGTCATCAGGAATGCAGTTGCAAACGTAATGTCCCCATCTCCGACTATAAATTGAACGCATATATTTGTCATCGTGTAGTGGAGTCGGAAAAGTAGATTTATTGGAGGAGACGAGGGAAATAAACGACGGTAAATATTGGAACTGCATTCAAACCCAAAGCTCGTATTCGTGTGAAGAGCAGCGAGCAGCTATGAACTTTTATCATTTTATTTAAGAGGCATTCCATCTCTTTCCCTATCTCAGAAGCTGAAGCTCCCAGCAATTCTTATCTTTCGACGGCATTTCATGTGGTATGCGACTCATCAACATGCTCGTTTCTCTCATCCTGCATTGATGAAGAAGGAAGATTCTTTTTGATCCCTAGCTGAAACCATCGACATAATAATTCTGTCGATAAAAATCCATAAAATCGCGTGCATATCTTTTGTTTGCTCGGCGATGGAAGCTTACGTCGTTCCTTTCTTCGCGTCCGATTCGCTTAGCGTTTTTGATTGCTCTAACTGGTGTTGCCAACAGTGAGGAAATTCGCCGGTAAACATTGGAATTTCGTTTCTCCTTTATTCCGACGCACTCTTCTCTGAACGTCTTGTTATCCGATTTAACACACATTGGCAACTGTGGCATCTGAATCCAGAATCTGTTTATTGTTTTTCAGTGCACAGTTAGTGCAATGAAAAAGTCTTGAAAATGAAAGTATTTCCGTCATTGAATTCATTTTTGACTTGTGTAGTCATCATGTAGTCACGTTGAATCAATTCCAATCAACTATTAAAAGCAATAATTCTAGACAAGCCGAGAAAAATCACGACATGATTATGTCTGTGAACAATGAGGTATTCCAAATATCTTTGAATAATTCGACCTCCATCGAATTTCACTGCTTCAGGCCGACGCAGAAAATATTATCATGACGCCTCACTATATCTAAAGGTCTGACAAAAGTGATGAAGTAAGAGAGATACATAGATAGGAACAAAGTCTCGTTCTTTCCGTGCACAATTAGCGAGCACAATTAAAACTGAGATCCACAAAGTACGTTCCCATAATACACGTCACCCTTTCATCTCCCAAAACCTTGCATCTTCACACGGCTCCGGTCCTAACTCTCCGTGCCGCACGCCAATGCGGCGGCTTGCAGAGGAGTGTGTAGATGTAGATTTACTTTGTTTCATCATTTCTAGTTATGCTCAAGCAGCAAATTGAAGCCGCGATTGGATATTAATGACAATGTGAATTATTTTCTGGACCAATGCATTGTAGATGAATAATCAGTTTGGTCTATATACGGCACTCCCCACTTGTTTTTACACTTAGCTGATGGAAATAAGAGATTCAGCCACAAAAATTCAGAGTATTTGATAAGGTATTCACCTCATTTTAATAATTTATTACGATAACTCATTCAAGAAATACCTTAAAATGAAAGTTAATTTTTTTTGTAAAAACCTGAGATTAAAGCCAGCTCAAATACCTTTATTCCCAATTAGACACGGTGTTGAACATTTCTGCATCTCCTTATCCATAGCAAAGTAGTCTGTATTTCCGAGGACGAGTTTTGTAGAATTCTGAGTAAATTTCCTAAATATTTGGTAAAGTGATCGTTTGAGGCGTACCTTTGCGCTTGACACTTGATCATTTCGCACAGCGACGAAACCTAGTTCGTTAAAATAAATTCACGTGGAAATTACAAGGTGCTCCCATATATTTATAATCTGGGAAAAAATGGTTTTAGCGCTCATTAAAAATCGTCTCAGGTTTAGCTCTCAATGTTGCCAGAATTTGTAAAAATAAGTATGCATTTAGCTAATTATTTAACTCATTATGATTTTGGTGGATGCATGTATGCAATGAAAACATCGTTTTACGTCAAATTTTACGCACTCCTCAAGGTCAAAAAAGGTAATTGAATTATGTCGTGGAATAATTGTTTTTTTACTATGGTTTATGTCACGATAGAGATCCAAAACGCGCAATTATATGAGATATAACTTTAATGCTCTTCATATTGGTTAGCGTATGACATTTTTGCCAAAAATAAAAAAGGAAGAAAGATGAGATTATGTACATGAGCAAATTCGCGCCAACTTGAAGGACTACCAGTGGTAACTTTCCCAATATAAGTTTCTCTGCGCTCATGTATGAGAGGTACAATAATAGCGTTGCCTTGATTGGTCGGGTAACCTTTAAAACACTAGGTCCGTGCTAGCAGACCTTAAATTTGCAATAAACCCCTTCATTGTGAATGCAGTAGGCATGGAGCTCAGCTCATGTGTAAGCGATTGAGAACGTCAATTCAAACGGTTTGGTGCTATGTCGGCGTTTTTCTAACTCTGACGAGCAAAGAGTTAATTAACAGAGCAGATTAAGCCTGCATAAATGATGGCATGGGATGGGTTTCGGGATAAGTTTGCGAATACGAGAAATAATTCATTTGAGAGCTGAGACTTCGTCAACCCATTTTGTTCAGCGTTTATGTCCACATTGCATTTTTAATGGCTAACGAATTTTCAGCCATTTATTTACTTGATTCATGTTATTTTACAATGGAATTGGGTAAAAAACATGAACTATTTTCTGATTATCCAATGCCTTTTTTCACACTCACAAAAAACACATGCAGTTACATCAATCTCATCTTTCCAGCATCTTGTTACCAAAATTACAATAAAATTAACACATAACGACAGCATTCGTTCTACATTGGCCACGATATCAATTTAATTCGTTCTACAGCGTAGTACCATGAACTTAAATGATAAATTATAGCGCCAGACAACTCCAAATAATTCAGAGGTCAAAATAAAGTGCGTATTTCTGCATGCACAAGGTAATGACATTTATAGGTTCTTTATTTCATCATTTTCCTTTTAATCGTTGTTTTATTACTGTCTTGAAATGAGGTTGAAAGGCATAAAAACATTTTACGCCTGTTTTACACATGACGCACATGGTATTCTTTCATAAATTTGAAAATTGAAATGGGGCGTGCGAAATTAAATTCTAACGCAACCATTAGGTCTATGGGTGCCTTTTCTCATCCCTCTCGCATTAAAATAAAATTTAATGAAGAATTCATTTAAGGTAGTTCGAGCAAAATATCATGTTACGTGGAAATCAATGGATTTGGACTCATTTTAAAGAAAAACGTATCACACTTTCATTGACACCAAAAATGCAACCCCTTAGCACATTACTTTACGAGATATTTGCCAGAAAATCCCAGCCTTTTTACATGGGAAATGGTACGTGTATGTACTCCAGAGAGACCTTATATTAAAAAATGAGGCATTTCCTACACTTAGGTCTCGTCAAAAAATCAACAGTTTGTGTGCTTTCTCAACTATTTTTTAAAATTAATCATATTGTTACCGCATTTAATTCTTCGCAATCACAATCGCCTTCCTTTTTGATGGAGTTTCAAACGTACCACGTGAAAAAAATGAGGCGAGTTAAAGATTTATTTAGATATTTTCATTTGATTGCTGACAGTTTCTGTCATGTAAAACTATATTATTGCACCATTAATAATTCAATACTTAATCGTGTGTCTCACAGCTGGTGAAATTAAGACGTATGTGTCGAATATGGTCTTTAATATGATTAGGGAACTATCTCGCTCGCGCTACCTGAAGTAAAATTGAGTGAAATATTTATCAGGTGGAGTCCATTTTGTATCAAGTCTCTCATCTCATTTTGTATCTCTTCACGAGCCTTTTCCCCTTCTGGACGACAAATGCCACCAAACTCAAACCACCCGCGGCCATTTTCTCCAATCCATCCACCACGCCCCAGACTTTCATCCACTGAAAAACAAAACCTTTAGTACTCCTTCTCTCTATCCCCTCGTGGAAAAGACAGTGATTGTCTTATAAGTGAGCTTTTCCGTGTCTTAATTACGCATGTTCTCTCAAGCCTCGTTATTCTTTCTATCCCGGAATTCTCTGTACGGTGTCCACCTCCATTTTGCTTTGTAGATTTTGTTTAGCATCTGTCGGTCTTTCGAATTGTTCTAGTTTGCATATCCCGTGGCTTACATCTTCATTAGTATGTCCTTTTCTCAAATCGTGTCCCTTTTTAGAGGCCATACCCATTTGTTCAGTATCAGGCTCTTGTCTTCGGAATTCATCCCGAGTGCTTTGGAAATTTTATGTTAATTATCATTCAGTCCCCGATCAGTCCAATTTTTTTTCTAGTTTTAAATATGATGACGTTACTACTGACTTCATCGCAGAGCCTTTCAATTGATGATTTTTCGATCAAATTCTCCTCGACTTTCTTACTACTGCACATTTGTTATCCATTCAATTCTTAATTTTATTCTTTTCTCTATGGATTTCTCTTTATTTTTTATTTTTTCTTTATTTTTTACCGGTTAATTTACAATTTTCATTTGTTTCATTACCTTGTCAATATTATGGCTAGTAAAAAGTAATCCATAAGATAGGAAATTTTTTCGATAAATTTCACCATGAAGCTTTTTTATCAAAATAACTCACCGAGGCATTAGTAATTCTACGAAAACAATGACAGAAATAGACAAAGGTAAATATAATGTTAATAGGAAACTATCCTCAGTATTGGTTTGTAATGTTACATACTTCGGTTTCTTAATTTAAATGGCATGATCATTCTAAGAAAATATTAATAATTTTCAAAGAAATCTATGTCTGATGGTTTTTTTTAACTGCTTCCATTTTTTTCATAAGTTAAAAAAATAGACTAAATATTACTTGTATACCCATTTATAATGCTGGTGAAAATCGTGAGTCTTTTGTATTGAATTGTTTTTTTAAGATAAAGCCCGATAATGATTCAAATTCATAATGAATTCCAGTAACTTAATTTTTGGGCTAGCATTCAACTTAAGGCCCAAGATATCATACGATTTATTCTCTAGCTTGTAGTAATCGTTGTTTTTTAGAGTGGAAATCTGATGTAAATTGTACCTATCGGCAATTTTCAAGCGGACCACATAGATTCATAATTTATTTGAAATGTGTTTTCTCACGGTAGCAGTTTTGCCATCTACCAAATTTTAGTTCCTTCCTTAAAAACTCATTCATAAAGTTAGACCGCCATTTTCCCACTCCGCACTTCTATATTCTAGTGTGTATGACTTTAGATTTATGAGCAATTTAATAGTTTACTTGGGTGTAAATTCCTTGAAGATGAAATATAATTATTTTCCTAAACGAAGAACGCAATGTCAACCACTATTGCACACAAAGCTGTTTTGAAAAGATTTAAAGCACCTATTTTGTAGAATTCCTACCATGGAGCACTCTTGGTGGAATATTTTCATGTGCTGTTATTCTCCTTAGATCATAAAACGTGGCGATTAAATACTTCGTCAATGACAGCCAATATGACCTTACCTTCGAAAGGGGAAAAATTTAAAGAAATGGTTGTTTAATCTTAGTGTCAAAGTTGGAAACTGCCTATAAAGTGTAATTTATAGCTACATCAAGGTGACAGTGCCTCGATAAAGTTTCCATTATAGCCTCTCTCAGGTAAAACAGGTTAATGCTCTTGTACGCACCGTTGCGATTACGACCATGAATATGGGTGTATATCTACAGGTTCAGGACGGGTTAAAGCGTTCATCAGCTACAAAGTTTGACTATTACTTCAACATTAACCATTAAATTACTCTGTAACTTTTTTATCGTGCTAGATAGAGTGACTATGACATTTTCTTTTTTCTTTTACCGTCATGCAAAATGAAAGAAATATCTCAAAAGGTCGTAGAAGATACATCAAAGCCATCTAACTAAATTTTGTGTGCGATGTTTTGAAGATTTTATGCAAAGAATTTAGTATTCATCCCAAATCATGAATTTTTAATTCTGAGAATAAGCGTAGAAATATTGGGCATGAAACATAGAATAACCAGTGCTGAATTACTCGCTACTTAAGGAAAAAGAAGCCAGCGTATGATAAATAAAAGTCATATTTCATTGAAGTAAAGTGATACAAAAACTGCATCTGTTTCCTTCTAAATGAAACATAGTTCTGCCAACTGCCCAATTAAAAAGGCGATATTTATTCTCACTACCATTATTTTTGTAAACATTTCGACGAAACTTTATGGTATATCACAATTAAGGCCAACTATCTGTTAAGAGCCTTAAGTATAATACGAGGTGTGACTAGAACATAACGGGACTGGTTTTCTGTAAAAACAAACGGCGCGAGCCTCAAGGTCAAACACCATGTTGCCGAATTCCCTGACAACCCCCCTCCACATTCCAGTCGGTTGGACGACACTAGCTTGCTCAGTTGGGCCACAGCCTTCGTTCGTGTAGGACCGTGTGTCTGCCGCTCGTCAAAAAAATGGTAGGCGTTTTAATTGAGCAACGTGTCTATGTAAAATTTTTAGTGAAACTCGGTAAATCCGCAACAGAGACCTATTCTCTCTTACAACAAGTGTATGGGGATGAATGTATGTCACGTACACGGGTATTTGACAAGGGGAGTGTCAGATAGCCGGGTCTCAGATTTTATCCAAACTTAGTAGTTGTACAGACCGCTGTATGTGGTTCATGAATCACCCCACATATAGGGTTATATAACCAATAGTTTAAACAAAAAAGGCCTTTAAAAATTTTAAAATTCCCTTCAGACGGGCCACCCACATAACTGACAAGCTGGACGGGTGGCTGACGTGCTTGTCTCCGGTCTAGAGACACGGGTTCGATTCCAATACGGGGTATGTTTCTTCCGCAGTTTTTAGTTTTTCTTTTACGACATCCTACAATGCGCTCAAGATTTTTTTGTTTTTACTCGAAATATTATTTTTGCGCGAGGCAAATTTTTCATTTGCATACACGACGTCAGGCTTAGTCTCTTTTTTTCGGTCGAAGGCAGCCTTCTAATTATGTCACTTCCTTATCTTTTCATGACGTATTTCCATGATTCCTTCATGCACATGATTTCCATTTTCTATAATTATTTTATAGTATTGTCTTCATATTTTTACAATTCAAGCATAATTCTTAATAATATTCAAATTTTTCGTAGCTTGTCAGTTATGTGGGTGGCCCGTATAAAGGGAATTTTGAAATTTTCAAAGGTCATTTTCGTTTAAACTGTTGGTTATATAACCCTATATGTGGGGTGATTCATAAACGACGTACAGCCGTCTGTACAACTACTATGTTTGAATAAAATCTGACACTCCCCTTGTGAGTAGAATAAACGTTTCAAAGAAGGGCGAGAAGATATCGAAGATGATCCTAGCCCAGGACGTCCTTCAACTTCGAAAACGGATGAAAACATCGAGAAAATCGGCAATCTCATCCGTCATGACCGCCGTTTGAGTATCCGTTCAGTTGCCGAGAATGTAGGAGTCGACAAAGAATCAGGTCGACAAATATTACATGAACATTTTAACATGAGAAAAGTGTGTTCCTAAGTGGTGACCAAAATCCTCACGCCTGAACAAAAGGACTCACGGATGGAAATTTGTTCCGGCACCTTGAAAAACATCAAGAAAGATCCTGAACTGTTGTAAAGAGTGAATGCGTGTGATGAATCATGGTTTTTTTACCCATGACCCAGGAAATAAGCGCCAATCAATTCACTGGAAGATCCCCGCAATCACCAAGACTGAAGAAAGCTCGAATGACCAAATCAAAATTCAAGGCCATGATGATTGTTTTTTTCGACATCCATGAAATTCTATATGTAAATTGGGTTCCAGAAGGTCAAACAGTGAATAAAAAATATTATTTTGAGGTTATAGCCACTCTCCGTGAGCGAGTAAGAAGAAAAAGACCAGAGTTGTGGAAGAACAAGTGATGGATTCTTCATCAGGACAACGCCCCAGCCCACACTGCAGTGATTGTTAAGTCATTTTTAGCCAAGCATGGAATCCCTGTGGAACATCTACCCTACTCACCAGACCTAGCTCTGTGTGACTTTTTTATGTTCCCAAAAGTGAAGGAAGCGTTGAAAGGAACCAGGTTTGACACAGTGGAAGCTGTGAAGGAAAAAGCGACGGAAACCATGAACATGCTTTCAGAAAATGAGTTAAAACACTGTTTTGAACAGTGGAAAATTCGAATGGAAAGGTGTAGGGATAATGGAGGGAAGTATATTGAAGGGGATAAGGTGAAAGTTGTAAAGGAAAAAAAATAAAGAGAGTTACACCAAAAATCCCGTTTTTTTTCTAGCCATGCCTCGTATAAGAATCAGGGACCGATGTTCTCCATTGCTATTAAGAGTACGTTTAGATTGTGCCTTTTTTACTTGTACGCCTTTAAATTGTTAATTTCTACTAAAAATCTTCTTCTTTGGTTACAATTGTAGGATTGAGCTGCAACAGTGTTCCATTTTATCCGATCTTGGGACAATCATTTCACTTCTCTGTGTGATTGGCGGCCTAGTTCCTTCATCAACTGTCCCATGTAGTCCAGTCTAGGTCTGCCCCTCTGGTTTTTTCCCTCTGCTATACCTTCTAGTATGGTCTTAACCAAGCTTTCGTGTCGGAGAATATGGCCAATCCAGGTGTTCCTTCTCTTATTTAGCATTTTGAGAGGACACCGTCTTTCCCCTATCCTCTTAAACACATCCTCGTTCGCGACTCTTGCCACCCAGGGTATTTTCCGCATTTTCCTTTAGCACCACACTTCAAATGTCTCCATTCTTTCCTTCTCTCTTTTTCCTATGGCCCAAGTCTCAATGCCAAACATCAGAACGCTCCATACGAAAGTCCTCAATAGCAATTTCCTAATCAGATAAAAATGATATGATAAAATCGGACTATTTTAAATTATCAGGAGTCAATGAAAGATCAGAACGTACATGTGGCCGCGTCTACACATGTACACACACGTCTACACACAGTGAATGTATATTCCCCCGTAAATTGTCAGCCGTTTGCTACCACAGCGAGTTTTCTGTGTTTATTTCTTGCTTTTCTTCGCAATTCCATGCAGCACGTACGTGAAAGATTGACAGAAACACTTCATTCTCCGCACTAACTCTTTTCTTTCTTGGACAGGGTAATCCCGGAGGGCAACATTTTCCCCGCCTCCTGCCCTGATTCAATCCCCCGCCCACTTGGTGCCCTCAGATCACTAGGGCTGTACAAATTGCGTCCATAAAATGCCAAAGCGCCCCCTTGGGTGCGGTCTTACCCACATTTGGATGTCTATCACCACTACAGTATTATATGAGGTGCGAAACTCAACTTTATATCTTCTGGGAACTAAGTATCACAGTAGCTTCAGCAATGGAGCGAGCGCCTCGCAGGTTATTTTTATGGAAGCTAAAATACCCTAGGGCTAATAGTTATAACTAGCCGGGGATCGGGTTAGTGTGGTGGCTAGAGTACTCGCCTACCATACGGGCGGCCAGGGTTCAAATCCGTGCAGAGGCGGATGTTTTTCAGAGGAGCCCGATCCCTACTTGAGTTTCTTGAGGGCACTTCAAGTAGAGTACTCCGTCTGTCAGATGGTTAAAAGCCGTGGTCCCCATGGCGGCGTTCGTTAAGATTAGGCTGATGCCGACGCCGGGTTTCTATCCACCCTTCCTCCCTTACCTATCTCCTATGGCGCAAATGACCTTAGCCGTCGGTCGCCTCCCCAAATAACCAATCAACTTAAAACTAGCCATTGAAGATCTATAATTACATTCGGTTTGTCATGTTGGTTGATGGTCAAATAGAAATTGAAAAATCAACTTATCCATATTGATGTGATAATAATATTGGCACTTGCGGCTTGATTTATATAATAAATATTGTAACCCCATAAGGCTTTTGAAAGCATTACCTTCATACCTTTATTTTATAACTCGAATTAGATTTAAGCATTTTTTGTTGCAGCTATAGCATTCAGAAGCTAAAATCAAATTATTCAAAGGGTTTCGTAAGCTAATGTGCTGGGATTATGGCCCCGCAAATTATATGATAAATGGCTTCTCTATTTACTGCCATTCACGCTATTTTCACCATGATAATCTACATCTTACATTTACATACTACCCTGCGAGCCGTCGCATGGGCGTTTGGCGGAAGGTGTATGGACACCAGCCGTGTTATGATGTAGGAGATAAGGTTTTGAAAAGTTAAATGATGACGTATATTATGGGAGTGTGTTTAGTGAACCTCAGTTTTTTAATTTGGTTGCTAATTGTGCGTGGAAAAAACGAGTTTTTGTAACTTTCTGCAATGTATCTCTCATATCACTTCTGTCAGACCTAGAGATGTAGCGAGGTTGTCATGATAATATTCTCTGGTCTATTCCTTCGTCCATCAGGAGCTGTTCCTTTAAATTTTGTTCCTTATTCTGCCTTGTGGAAATATCCTCATGTTTTAATCATTGTCGGACTCTGCTAAGATCCTTGTAGTTTTCGGTTAACCACTGTCCATTTAAGAAAACATTTGTTGAGAAATTGGAAATTTTTCACATTTTTAATGTCGTTTAGTTCTAATCGAGCAGTTTTTTATATGGCTGATGGCATCAACGCTATATGGCATGGCATAAACATCTATCCTTGTCTACAACGTGTTTTTGTGCTTTCCTTCCATTGGCCAAAGAAAAAGGGGAATGAATGTGTTGCGACTCATGAGTGAAGAACAATGGCTGAATCTCAAATTAACTGCGACGCACCAGTGCAGTGGAGGGAAGATAATTGGAGAGTTAAACGTGCACGTAATAGTTCCTGAGCGTGGAATTCTGAGGAGCCCTCAGGGTGGGTATTTCCGTTTGGACGACCTACTTGGCCTCTTAATTAAGAGCTCAGCTCGTTCCTTTTTTTTGCTTTTCCTTTTGAAGTGCAGGAATTTATTTCCTGAAAAGAAAACGTTTAAGAGCCATTTATGCGTTAATAAAATAGCAGAAATAGAGGTAACAGCCGTAATGAAGTGGATAATCTTTTTGTTCAAGAAAGAAAAAAGGTTTAATTGATCGCCATGTTTAGTTCAGGAACTGTGTGATAGATGTGCATGAAAACTATGAAGCACTATGGATATAGTTTGACGAATCCGGCAATTCCTTGTAGAAATTTGTTAACGGTATTGTGATCTCAAAATAACAGGTTCTCTGATAAATTTCTGTGCAATTTTTATTTCAACTATTGTCATTTTCTCTTGCAATGACTTAAAAGACTTTGGAATCGATCGGAACGTTTTACAGTTTGAAATTTTACTATGTATTTCTTGATAATTTGCCTACGTCATGAACATCCACAGTTTGTGACGCCTTCCTCCACTAATGCAATAAATTCTCCATTGATCCACGTGTTAATGTGTGATGGTTACATAAGTGATAGGTGGTGTAGTTCTTACTCGTGATGGTACTAGTGTATAAAATCTCCCGTAATGACTACCGGAACTGTATGGAGAAAACTCTGGAGATGTACAACTCAAAAATATAGAAATATAAAATATAAGGGGATGTAGAAGAAATCAAGAAAACGATATTTTTGGAAAACTTGGACAGTTAAAACCTGAAAAAGTAGGAGAACTTTGTTATCTGGAAAGCAGAGTCACAAGTAATGGGAGACTCAAGGAGGACCCTGTGAACATAATAGCCTGTGGGAAAAATCGAAAAGAGGAGCGTTCTGAATACTGATAAACAAACCTGGCTGTAGGAAAACACTCAATTAAATACATGTGTTCGGAGTTTGCTCTTTTATGGTGGTGAATCAACTGCAGGATTGGCAGTAGCAGAGCATATGAGTTACGATTTTACCGAAAATTTCCGAAGCTTAAATGGACGGATAACATTTCTATCGTTTAAGTCATACGGAGCGCTGGAGAGGCCAGACGCATCACATTACCTCTGCGAAGAAAAACTTATAGGACACATTTTGCAACTCAGCATGTCTGATGATAATAGGAACTTCGATCCCGCAGTATTAAGGTTACCAATAATGTTTCTTAGAAACTTTCCCATGGCGTTCATAATTTTATTTTTTTTACGTAATTCCGTTTTTAAGATGTCAAGGATAATTAAAATTATTTGCATCAGTTAATGGTATATATTTTTGCAAAATCATGAATACCCGCGCAAGTACAAGCAATGTGCTACATGGTGGAAATGGAAGGGCATATTTTTTTAGAAATGAATACGTACCCAAGCCCTGGAGAGACCGGGTATCATTGACTGGAAGCATGAGGAATATCGTCTTAACGTAGTGTTTGGGGCAAGAAGTGGTTCCTGTTTGTTGCTCAAATGATAGAGGCTTTAAAGATATTGGAGTTGTGCTGCGAAGCATGACAAAGGGTGATATTTAAACATTATAGACATAAGAGTAGGCGAAACGCTGTGGGTTTAAGTTATCTGAGGAATGTTTGCGGCAAAAGCAGGAAGGATTGGATCAGGAATGAGTGGATAATAAATGAATGTAGGTTAGATGCTCCAGTAATGGAAATATAATAAAGGAGTCTGCTTCGTTGGTTTGGCTATGTTGAGAGCATGGATGAGAGTCGAATAACGAAACATATATAAGAGTGAAATGAATGGTACGAGAGATAGAGGTAGGCCAAGAAAGTTATGGTTGAATGTAAGTGTGGAAATTCTTAGGAGGAGGAATATTAGGAGTCTTAAAAATAAGAGAGCGTGTGTGAAGCAGTGTATGGGGGTAAATGAGGCAAAAGAGGTTTGCAAGGATTGGTCAGTATGGAGGAAATTATTGAATCAGAGTTAGGTGTTCAAATATGTATTTTTGAGTGAAAGTTAGTGACTGTGCCTACCCCGGAAGGGAACGGCGTGATTTGTATGTTTTTTGTATGTATGAGCATTGCGGTCATACGTATCTATATAATTTCAATCTGATTTCGGGTAACTGAGGATGGATATTTGATATAAAACTTGATTTTTCATGCCTGCGTTTGGAGATTTGTGTAAAAATATAGCCGTAAAATGAAAAAAATTGATAAAGAGTGCGGTGCGGAAATCAAGAGAGGAAGATATTGAGGGTGACACTGTTGAAGGCAGTTGTGAGATATGTGTAGGGAGAAAGTACTGAGAGGCGAAGGAATGCTGATAACAGAGATAAAGTGGGAGGATATTCAGTAAGTTAGGAAGGCGATGGAATACACTGTGGCCTTAGAACGACATAAAATGGGAGAGCTCTGATAACGATATGAAACATGAAAGAAATATGTGCTGAGCAAAGGCTGTTTTGAACTCTTTGGGGATGCAGGGAGAAAAAAAATATTCAATCTCCCCCTCTAAAAACCTGCCTTTAATCTCTGAAATACCTGTGATGCACGAAGAAAAAAAATCGGGCACGAGGGGACCGAAGCCAGGCTGTCAATCGATAATGCTTCTCTTTAATCCCTTCCTTCCCCCTAAACGACACATCTTCTTCCTCCACCTGAACGACAGGGAATGGGGGTTTTGCGCCGGGGTTAAGTGGGGTCGGAAGAAAGGGTTTGGAAGTTGATGCGTGCTTGTGAGCTTGTGTGTACGAAGATTTCGCGTGGCTGTGCACCCTTTGGTTCCGGGGTTCTGGAAAATCTCCTTCCCCCTCCCCCATTCACCCGCCCCTTCACAATCCCTCGCATCGCTGTATCAGCATAGACGCGCTCCCGAACCCGGAAAAAAAGTTTCCGAGTAAGGGAAGGAAGCGGTTGGAAAGGGGGGAGGGGTTGGTTGAAGGAGGGGGATGTATATATATTGGGGCGTATATTATCGGGGGAGCTCAGGGTTGATTGTGGATGATTTTGTGAGTAAAGCTCTGAGGAGGGGAGGGTCGGGGACGGCATGTTATACGTTTCGGAACTTTTTTGTGCTCTGTTTAAAGAAGCTCAGATCAAGGAAAAATTTTGTTACTTAATATAAGTTTATAAAGGTAAATTAAACGACTTCCTCCCCTGCAAGTGGCAACAAAGTTAAACATTAAGATTAAGAATATGTATTAATTTAATCTCCATTGTATAAAGTCAATAAATGGATTTTATTAGGGTTTATATAATTATTTCATCAACTTTTATGTTAAGGAGGATATGTACAAACTATTATTTACGGTATAAATAAATAAAACTCGATGAACCGAACGAATATTTCGCACAGTATGCAGCTTCTTCCTGTTTCTTCCTTCTTTCTTCCTGTTCTTCTACCTGTTTCTTCCCATGGACAATCATATGTTATTTATGTTTGTGTTAGAGATACATAACGTAAACGTAAACAGTAAATGGTCACACTGACTGCATGTAGAATGTAAACAATCTAACTAAACGATGTGTTAATAGATGGCGCCTCCTACAGTCTTTTAAGCACGTAACCATAGCCAACATATTAGTTGATTATATTGTCAGCAGATGGCGTTGTATCATTTTTTTGACAAAAACTTTAATTTTAA
Source organism: Ceriagrion tenellum (assembly GCA_963169105.1). Taxonomy (NCBI): domain Eukaryota; kingdom Metazoa; phylum Arthropoda; class Insecta; order Odonata; family Coenagrionidae; genus Ceriagrion; species Ceriagrion tenellum. The sequence goes on along the minus strand of OY720643.1, from coordinate 43,631,846 downwards.
ACAATTTGTCTATTTTTCATCAATATCGGGGAACATAAGCTTTAAAAAAATGTTTGAATCATTAATTTTGATGAATAATTATGGGAGTTATGGCGTTGCGACAAAAAACACCTTTGAGAAATAATATATACGGATGATGATGTGTGGATTCGATATACCTCGAGCGAGTAATCGACATGGAAAAATCGAAACTTTTAAGTAAAATTAATGGGTAAATAGTGAAATTTGAGATTGAGATTGTATTTTTCGTCAAAAGCCGGTGATTCAACGTTTAAAATGATACCTCATTTATCACGGTAGGTGCAGTATTAACAGAACATATACGGAATGACAGAAAATGACCTTTCTGTCATAATATAGATGATTGACGCCTTAGGAAATTGAACACAATGGAAGCAAACCATTGAACATGATAAATAAAACTAGATTATGTTGCATATTTTTTATTTATTTTAACCGGCAATACGATCAAAATGAATAGCATTTTCATGGGACAGGTGATATGCTATGAAAAGTGTGGAGCATCGCCAAGGCTGCCTGTTTATAATGTTTAATTCAAAATGATTCCGCCCCCTGTGGCATTCTCTAAGAAGAGGGTGAATTTCAGTTATCAATGAAGAAGAAAAGGTTTTGAGACATGTTGATGATAATACTGATTATACCTGCTACATAAGTCGTATTAACAGACTTGTCATCAAGTGCTAAAACCATGATCTTATACTCCCTCTGCGAGTGACATTAACGAATAAAACAGCCCTGCAATAATTGTATAGCAGCATTTTAAATTAAAAATTGTGCAGTATCACATGGCCTGTAAAACTCCCGCTGGAATTAGAATGGTGATAAACGTAAACTAAACTAACGGCCGACTGTTAAACACAAATCGCCCAATTTGCTTTGCACAAATCGCCGCTTTTGTGTGATATTCCACTGAAGAATTCATGCGTTCATTTGCGATTGACTCCGCAAATGATATCCCCAAAATTTTTCAAAACGTGGCATTTTTATGATATGTCCTTATAAATAAATTAATCATTCAAAACTGTATGAACGTATCAAAATCTTAAAGATACACTCGTGTGTGGGAGATCTGAAGCAATTAGCTGAATAAACGTTTTAAGCACAGTTCTCCAATGGCCATTTGCAGGAACGACACATATGTATTCTATAATGTTTGATGTCCCATAAGCCATAGCAACCATTTAATGAGTGTTGCAAAACCATTCGATACATTTATTGGTTTCATTATTAATGGCATGTTGTTATAATTTCCGTAAGTAGCCTATATGGTGAATGCGCAATGAATCGCTTGGAGACGTAATTACTAGATAAATTAGTTGTTTTGAGACAAATGACCAGTTAATTTACTCTTACTAACAAATTATTATGTGAATTACCAATTATTCATGGGCTAAACTTGCATTATTTTTATCCGGCGGTAGAAGATTAGATAGAATTTTCGAAGATATTAACAATTGGTAAATAAGTTATGTAACAAGTAGATGTGTTCCTGCAACCCGAATATTTTTATGCGATCTATAACTTTATGGATCTCATAACTATTGATACCATCACTAAATTTTCATGCAACCGACCATAAGTGGTTGAATAAAACCTAAATTAAATAGGGAGGGCAACAGTGGTAAGAAAAGTGAAATATATTACATACATTAGAGGATGAGGGAACTTGAATATCAAAGTCGAATGGAGAGAATTAGATGGCGTTAGGGAATGATGTAAAGGGTGTATTAAACGAACCCTCTCTCCATTTCCAATCCCTTACAGTCCCTCGCCAACTCATCACCCCTTCCTCCCCCCCCACTCCCCGCTCCTCCCCACGTTCCCAATGCGGCTCAGGTGAAAGGGTTTAGGGGGGAATTTTTTTTCGATACTGGCCCCTCCCACCTCCTCTAATCCCCACCCAAACCAATCGCGACCCTTACCCACCCCTCTTCCGAGCACGAATGGCCCCTTTTTTTTAGCGGAAAACCTTAAAGCAATCGGTTTCTTTAAACTGCCGCCGAAAAGGCCCCGTATCAATTGGAAAAGGGATAGGGAAAGCGCTGCGTGTATCAGATTTTTTTACGGGGACCCTTGGAAGAGGGGTATCACCGGCGGATGGGAAATGAAGATGGGCTCGATACAGCTTACCCTCCGTCCGGCATAATAAAGAGAGATTAGTGAAAGCGATTGATATGTCCCTTAATCATCACCTGAATATAAACTGGTCGTCCACACCCGTTCCTTTTGCGGGATAGATAGAGAAACATAATAACGAAGAAGTTTTGGAATGAGTTGCTTGCTCTTGTTTCGTTTTTTTTAATGCAATCTCACGAAGACACTTTTTTAATCAATGGAAATAGGTACCAAAATCCTCTCAAATTATTTAAATTGGTTATCGACCTAATACCGAACGTTATCCGACCGCCTTGTATTTTTTCGGGAATTAATTAAGAGAAAATAGCCTTAAAGGACTCAGAATTTGACTGCAGGACATGTTCTACGCTGGAAAAAATATTGAAATAGCTCATGTACCAAAATAGCGTCACAAGTTCTTAATCCTATTGCATTAGCACTTCTCAGATTCATTTGGATTTGATTACAAGGTTCCCTAAATGTCGACTGGGTCAAGTGATAAGTTAGTGTGAATGACATGAAAGATTAGAAATTAAAAAAAAAACCTAACGCCATTTATGCGGAGAGATTACTGAAAAGATTACACGAATTCTTAGCTAATATTAACCCGTGTTATTGCAAACAAATTATTTGATCAAAGGATAAGCATCGTAAAGTATGCACGCGTTACATGCAAAATACTATGTGCGATACAAAAATGCAGATGTTGAGTTTTTCTTGAATATTATGATACCAAATGGTATTTTTACATTAGCCCTTTGTCCTATGATACAAATATACTTACATATATACATAATTGAATCTAATAATTATTATTTAGGATACTTCGGTGATTAAACGAATAAAAATTCTCAAATAGTGTCCGCTATAGATTTGGAAGAATGTTTATAATACTTAGATAAAATGATAACACCAAATTTGGATATTTGTGTTGCTCTGCTGGCTAAATATAGATGGATTTATTAGTGAATTGATATTCACCACATCACACGTTCTAAAGTGTGAGGGAAGACAACAGAAGCAATTAAAATGTATGAAAATGTAATTATTATTACTCATAAAAAACAAATTCTCTAAGTTTGAGTACATTTATTTACAATTGTTGTCCTTGTCGGCGAATTGGTTTAAAGTGAAGGTCAGAAATGCGTGGCAGTTAGAGGACCATGTTTCTTCAGCGGACAAGGTGGCAGATGAATTTTGCTTGTTCTTTTCGCGAAATTTCAGTGCTTATTAGACCAATAAACATGCTCTAATAGTGTCAATTCTGGATTGGGAAGTAAAGTGTAGGTCAGAAATGCGTGGCAGTTAGAGGACCATGTTTCTTCAGCGGACAAGTTGTCAGATAAATTGTGATCGTTCTTTTCGTGAAATTTCAGTGGTTATTAGACCAAGAAAGATGCTCAAATAGCGTCAATTCTGGATTGAGAAATATGATTATAGAACTTAGATAACATGCTTATACCAGATGTGAATAATTTTGTAGCTATGCTTGCTAAACATAGCAGGATATATTCATAAATTAATATTGTCCGCATCGGACGTTCTAAAGTGTGAGGAAAGACGACAGTAGCAAATGAAATATATGCAAATGTAATTAATATTACACATAAATCACAAATGCTATGAATATACGCAAATTAATTTACTATCGTTGTCCTTGTCGGCGAATTGGTTCAAAGTGAAGGTCAGAAATGCGTGGCAGTTAGGGGACCATGTTTCTTCACCGGACAAGCTGGCAGATCAATTTGTCTCGTTATTTCCGCGAAATGGCAGTGTCCACTGTAATTTAACAATGGTGAACTCTTTAGACTTTAGAACAAAAAAATCGATGAACGCGAACGGCTTCGTGCCAGCTCATTCCCATAAGGTTTAACGTTGGAAAAATCCTCCCATTGGCCGGCATTCCTTCCCTCTTCCTCTCCCTCCATCCAAACGGGCTTCCGGATGAATTCCCCCCTCCCCCTTGCTAGTCAGTTGCTTTTCATTTCCACGCCGAGAGGGCGAGCGAAACGGTGGAGAGGACAATGAATCAGATGACGTGAGCGAAACAAAAGACTGTGAGGGCATAAAAATGGCGAAGCCCTTTTCCTCGCCGTGCATTATTCCCATTTATCATTCCCATTCCGTTAGCGTAATTGAATGCGAATTGTTCCGTGTCCGGCCCTTCCACTCACCCTCCGTTGACAATCGCTCACGCATTCATCACGATCATTTCCATTCTTGCAATATTAACAAGCCACTGTCGCTTGGCGTTCTCTCCGCTGCAAGACCGGACGTTGCCCGCCATTGCTACTACAGGGGGGGGGGGTGGACGAGAGAGAAAGAAGGGCCCTTCTGCCTCCGATGGACGTTGTGGAAACGTTTTTTTTCTTCACTTGTCACAGCTTCCCTCCGTCTATCCAACGCTTCCCCCCTCCTTTCTCATTCCATCCCGTTCCTTATTATGATCCCACCCTTCGCCTGGTTCCATTCCCTGCACTGTTTAATTATATTTCTTGTCCAACTGCTCCGTTCTTCACCTTCACGTCAAAATTCTGCCATCCCAGACTCCATTCAGACATGCTTTAGATTATTTCTTTTCACAGTTTTTCCCTTTCCAGTCCTAAAATACTCTGCCCTTTATTCGTCAAACATGGCATTTTTCTTGAATCTATTCGATTCTTTTTCATGGAGAATTTTCTCGTAGAGCCCATGTTGCTATATTCGGAAGTAATTAGCTGCTTTACTGGAAGTACGCCTTGGCACATTTCAGTATTGCGTCACTGGCAACAATGCGTTGCTACTGTCGATTCCTTTGTGGGTTCCCACAGTGATTATTATGATATTTTTTCCGTCATAACTATTAAGAGAATGTTTAAATATTATAGATAAATGCCCTTTTTATTAGTGGAGTTTCTGCTTGATTAGAGTTATTGTCAGCTATTGTGTTGGATAAGGTGGGGAAATTTGTACCTTACACAGGAATATCAGTTAGATGCGTACGTAACAATATGAAGCACCATTGGCTATGTCATTTTATGGGATTAAATGACTTTTGATTCAGTACACAGATGTTTGTAGACGGAAAATGGATTGAGAACAAATACAATTATGGAAATAGTTTCAATATGAACAATGGTATGGGAATTCATATGATTCCTGCTAATGTATTAATGTAAGTGTATTAATAATGATTATAATTTTCTGAGTTCTTGAAGTTTTTATGGAAAAGTCTAGGGATATCATAGCCATACCCAGATTCGATGAGTGAATTAATTGTTGAATACGGGTATCGCAGAGCTCTGTCAGGTTTAAAATTTTTAGCCATGCCCACTTCGGTAGGTGAGAAATGTTTTCTCTACATTTGTGAAATATCGTTGTTAAAACTGACTTCATGTGATGTAGAATTCTTCATTACCCGAAAAATTCATTGAATATAGTTTACTGGTCAATAATCCAAATTTAAAAAATACTCCAGGATATGTTTTACAATTTTTTTACGGGATGAAAAATTTACTAGATATTTTATGTAGACTATTTCGATGAGTAGAAAATTATCGTTCATTATCGTGGCAGATACGAATAATCTGTGATGAAAGTTATCATGGTGGCTGTATACTTCATGTATTTATTCCCTACGTTTACCAATCGAACTCAGAACTATATGAACTTGGACCGATCTAAACATTCTAAGCCACCCTACTCGGATCGCCTGGTCTATCAATGCAAAATCGATTGAAATATTGATTTGAATCGGTTCATATGGATTTGAAATCTCAGACTGGTAGAGAAAGCGGGCCGAGTTAGCCCGCTTCTCATATCGATCCCACTAGCCCGTTCCGTTTACCATACCGAGCCGAACCGGCCAAATCGATCTGAGTTCGATTGGTAAACGCGTGATTGTTTTCAATCCAAAAATAACTGTTAATACCACACAGAGGTCATGTTAAACCTTTCGTTACTTCCAAAATTCGCTGCATGCAGTTTACTAATTCAATTATTCTAAATTTTAACGATTCTCGACGAATTTTGTACATTTTGTGTCTGAGGTTAAATTTAGTTAACGTTGAAAGTAAACTATTGGCTTCAGAATTTGATGTGTAGAATATTATCGCTGACTATTGTGGCTGATACGAATAATCCGTGATGAAAATTATCACGATGGAAATATATAAATATTGCGTGTATATATTGCAATAGATCCGATGTTAAGTGGTAATCCAGGACACGAAGGTCATGTCTAACATTTCGTTACCTCCGAAGTGCCCTGCACATAGTTTACTGGTAAAATCATTTCCAATTTTAAAAATGCTCGTGGAACTTTTTACGTGGTCAAATTTAGTTAATTTTCAATGTAAACTATTTGCTTTAGAATTCGTTATTTAAAAAGTTATAGCTGACTCTTGTATCTGATACGAATAACCTGTGATGATAATTATCACCATTGATATATATAATCCATGAATTTATTTTCATCGATCCTATGCTTACTAGTAGTCCATGGCTCAGAGGGATCCTGGAGATTCTGATAGATAAATATGCATCTAATCAGAGCTGCCTGTTCCTCTCCACCCAAAATTCCCCTCTCTTATATTCTCTTCTTTTCCCCCCCTGCGGACAGCGTCCGAGTCCTTTTCAACCGGCTTACGCACCGCATGTGCGTCTGTCTGCCCCATGCGTCATAATTCTTCTCTGGAGACAGGGACGCTAAAAAAATTTTGTAATCCCATTGATCCCCGGTTCGACGAGAGTGCTTTCAGATGAGCGCGGAGGAAAAGGTATTGTAGCCAAGGGGAGGGGTCGGAGGCTGTGCTTTCCTCCCGTACAACCCCCGTGTCCCGTCCGATCTATAGGCATTCCTTTTTTCAGCGACAATCCCCGTTTCCTCTGATCAAATTTCGCGCTTCTCCATCCTACCCCCATTCCCTTTCCCATGGTTTCAGTGTCCGCTGCTTACTTCAAGCTCTTAAAGTCCGAGCGAGATATTTCCCTAGTCATATTAGAGGCCATATTCGAATTATACTTATTAATATCACAAGCGGTAAGACACATCAATAAAATATTGCATGATTTTAGGTAAAATAATGTAAGTTTATATGACAGAAATTTTAACTAATAAAATAAAAATATCTAAATAAGTCTTTAACTTGACTCATGTTTTTCGCTCGGTGCGTTTGAAACTCCTTCAAAATAGAAGGTTTTTTTGTGATACCCAAGAACGTACTGCGGTGGAAATGTCATTTATTTTCAAAAATAGTTGAGAAAAAATACAAACTACACGCTGTTAGTTTTTTTACGACATCTAAGTGGTAGAAATTTCTCATTTTGTAAATTATGTCTTTCTGGAGTGCATATACCATTTCCCATGTGGAAGGGCTGATATTTTTTGGCAAATATCTCGAAATGTAATGTGGTAAGGGGTTAAATTTTTGGTGTCAGTAGAAGGGTGAGATATTTTTCTTTAAAATGAGACCAAATTCATTGATTTCTAGGTAAAATGATATTTCGTTCTAGCTACGTTAAAGTTAGCAGTCAATGACCTTCTTCACCCTTCGCTGCAAGCGGGCAGCCTTAGAAACTTTTCCACCAATTTTTTCCGATGCTTTGGAAGCGCCATAGATTCTACGTTCCTTCCGTAATCAACCGTTTATTTCATATTTTGAAAAAAGTTGATTTGTTTCTTATCACAGTGGTATCAATTACGGGAATATTTTATTTTCTTGTCAACAAATTATCATCCAAGAAAATAGTTAATATTAGAAAATGTGTGCTTTGAATGAACATTTATACCGCACAGTTGCTTGTTGGTGAATTAAATTCACATGGAAGTTGATAGGCATGTCGATTTTAATGTCGACAAAAAATTTCCAACTTTTCCACACTTAATCGTTTGCTAACTTCTACCAGTATCGACGTATGTTAACGTCACCCTCAAGTTATACAGCCTCTGTATACATCGAACATGCGTCCACGCTGATTGCAGTCGACAATTAAACAAGTTCGTTCAAGCACAATTTTTTAATCATCCTATGCCATCTTCATCTAGGGTTGGATTAAAGGAATTTTCATCCAGAGACTTGGGGTGGAGTAGGGCTTCTCGCACCTCAGGGTTTCTAATAAAGTTCTCCGAACGAGTACCAGGGGCGAAACTACAATTTGTAAATGTTTCTTTCCCCAAGTAAACACAGGAATTGACATACATGATGAAAACAATATCATAGTATGTTCCACACTTAAAATGTTTATTGCCGACCCAGGTTTCCACTGCACAGAAATCATTATAGAGGTTGATCACCTTGATAATGACTGCTGTACAGTCAAAACCTGGGTCGGCAATAAACATTTAAAGTGTGGAATATACTAAGCTATTTTTTTTCTCTTGTTTGTGACTATTTTTCTCAAACTTATGCCTTCAACCATTAATATTATACAGACATTGACATTTTAAAACAACTCAATTTTTACGCGCCTGTACAGACGATAAAATATTGATGAGATTATTCCATTTCTGTGAAACATTGTGGAACATTGCACATTTTTAGGACTTCCAGAAAATGAAGTCACTTTCATTTGGTAAATTACTGTTTTCGATCTCTATAATGTAATTGAAATATTTATTTTTAAATAGGAAGTGATTCAATAATTGCAAACGCAAAGGAGCCAAAATATGCCTTTATCTTTGTAAAACCTTTGCCTGGCTTGAGGTTTTCTGTGTACTGTCATATTCACATACGTCAATGGCTTACGGCAGCTTAAGCAAGTGCACAAAAAGTAATGGAATAGATACGTAGCGATATCCTGAATATACTATTATGAATTGATCTGCTACGAAATCATCGTCGCAAAGCTTGTTTGGTTCTAATACCGGGGGCTGAAGTTAACATAAGCGTACTAGAACCACAATAACCATAAGTGCACTTCGGAAATCAAATCATCTCCCAGTTTCGTGTATCTGTATTTATGTGCATTTGATGTGTACCTCCCCAATCCTGTCATAGAGTCATTCAAATTGAAAACTGATTTTTACACTGACACTTGCATCTCAATGACATATATGCATTCTATTTTTTTCGCGTTTTCCATCGATACACCACATTTAGCCAAAACCGTGGAATGTAATATTGGAGTATAGGAATTTTTACTATCTGCCTTCATTACATCATAGTTACCTAGTTGCCTTTCTCTTCTTCTGCTATGCTAGTTCCCTTATCTCATGATACCTCGCCCTATGTACTTTCCTCTTTAATTGGTCAATGAGCTCGTGGGTCCTCCTCTGGGGACTTTTCCCTCAATTGTACCTTCAATTATCTTCTTCACAAACCCATTATGTCTCATGGTGTGTCCTATCCATTTTGTTTTTACTTTCTCCACGTTTTTTCGTATGATTCATTCCTATTCTACTCTTCTCTAAACTTCTGAAAAATCCAAGCTTCTAAAGCTTCTAGTCTTCTTTGGTCAGCTTTTCCAATGGTCCATGCTTCCGATCCATAGAGTGCCACCCTTCACACGATTTTTTTCGTACCTTTTCCTTAGTTTTAGTCCCATCTTATTCTTTAAGTACAACAGTCATCTTTTTCCTATGAACGCTATCTTAGTTTGGGCTATTCTCCGCTTCTGACCGTTGTACTTTTGGTTGAGAACATAGTCAAATAAAATTTATATGGCTCCCGCTCAATAATGTTTCTGTCTCAGAATAAAATTTGCGTTAGTAACACAAGAAACCTGGTGCTCGGAATCCCAATCCGAAGGGAATTCTGATTACTACACTGTGTACTGCATGCTTAGAACTCTTTTTTCATTTACAGTTGTAAACTACTATTTTCAAGAATCTAGTCGAGTTTTATTTTGAGCGCTTTGCTTTATGGAGTCGAAAATTGACAGTCATGAGGAAAGACGAGAAATATCTTTACAGTTTTGAAATGTGGCAAATGGCAAGATTTAAATGGAGTAATTAAGTTAGAAAAAAAAAGTGTTTGCGAAGATAAATGAGAAAAGATGTATTTTAAGATCAGTAAGAATGAATATAATTTTTTTAATCGCTTTTATTTAACAAAAAATGCTCTAAATTTCATTCAAACACACCCATTTCTAGGGGTTGAAAAAGTTGTCTTCGATGGGACGCTCACCAAAATTTTTACTACTTCGCGTCGGGTAGACACACAAGTTTACAATATTGCATACACTACAGGATATAAAAGAGCAATTTTTTAAAAACATATTTCTTTAATGTTCATTGTATTTTTTACTTTTTTATGACTGAATTTTGTATTATGACCAGAAATGAACGTATATGCAAAATTTAAGATCTCTAGCTAGTCAGGAAGGTAGTTAAAAATTGATTACAAAATTTGATCCTTACACACAAGACCTTGACACACAGGACCCTGACACACAAGTGAAGTTAAATAAAAGCGATTAAAAAGGAAGGCGAACTGGATGGGACACGTCCTGAGGAATGGTTGCCTGATGAAAAGAATGTTAGAGGGAAAGATCGAGGGAATGGGAGAGAGGAAGACGAAGGAGTAATATTTTGACAAATATTATGAATGTGGTTACGAAGATCAAGAAGTTTTTAATCAATTACCAACTAGTCTTAAAAAACTGACCTCAGTCAGTGAAGTAAAAATAGCAACCAAAGCATTGTTACTACATATGGAGAAGTAGTTGTAGATTCATGTAGCTGACAAAGTTGAGTAATTTTAGCGGAATAAAAAGGTAACTGTGAATAAAACTTATAGACTGAATACCAAAATTTATTATATTAATAAATGAATAATAAAAATATTTTAAAATATAACTGGGCACCAGCTGGCAAGCCAAATTATTATTGGCTTAGCAGGACCAAAATGAGTTTCTTTTAATGTTAAACATAACCGATCTTTACGTACAATTTTTATGTAATTAATTTTTATGTAAAATATCGATTAAAACTTATTTCATTTTTACGTCCAATTTTGATTTAACTTTTTTATGTACAATCAAATGGCGTTTCTAGTGTATTATTTTTCATATCGTAAAAAATTTTTCAATAAATTATAAATAAAAAAAAGAGGTGAGGGAGGCAGCACAGGATAGACGAGCACAGAGGGAGCAGTTCAATTGAAACCTGTCAGAGGGCAGATTGACCTTAGAAGAAGTCGAAATATCAATGCATACCTCTCGACCATTTGTTATATCATGTCTTTTACTTCAACTTGAGTTCATAATGACGCATGTTCCCTGCCCGTTGTCTTTTCCGAGAATTCGCAAGCCTGTATGATATAAAATTGTCCTTTATCCCACAGAGCTGTCAGTCATTTTTGTTTCCCGTTTCGGAGCTTAAAACTTTAAAAATTTCTAGCAAGCATTTGCATATTTTTTTACGGTTGTTCATTATTTTCTCATACCCTCTTTACTCCGGAAAACTTTTAAGCCCCACCAACTTCATTATTCCCTCAACTTTTTTAATGACTCATAAATATACTGCAGAAACTAATTTAGACCGCAAGCAGCATTTTTTCCCTGAGATCGGCTCGCTTGCGGCTTTTGCGTGTGAATTTACGCGCATTCGTTCTGGGTTCAACATCTGCGATCATTTCTTCGTGCGGGTTGTTACAAGAATGCTTGCGTCGGCAGAAATGCGAGTTGTTTGGGTCGCAATTTTGTGTGGAATATGGCGGCAAAGTACTCTATCTTTAACAGTTTATGCGCGTTAAAAACTCAAACGGAGAACTCAAATTTCCACGTATGAATTGTCTTTACCTTTTCAGCTGATGAATTGCTACAAACGTTAATGTATTTACTTCTGAGCCGGTAATTGATTCCATATATTCCTTATTGAGTTTAAGTGTTTTCATCTTACACGTGATTAAGTAACTTTTAAATATGCTGCTTTACACCACGTTGACATGTAGCTCACGAAGTTTGTATTTTCCATTAAAAATTAATTTACCGAAGGAGAGTGGGATATGCGTCAAGTAAAACAAATGGAGAACGCAAGTTTCAACAAATGAAATGTCTCTTTGCACAAGTTTGTTTTCTCAACATTAATGTTAATCATCGTAATGAAGCTAAAACACATTTTGCTAGCTTACTAACAGCCGGTTCTGAAAGTGTGTGCGCACACTTTTATTCATGGACAAGGTCTCTTAGCTGAGTATGTGCTTTTTTAAGTCTCTTTTCTTTCTCTCTTGTAAATTATTTAATTTTTGTTAATTTTGTTAGTTAATAATGAACATGGTCTTTATCTACCAATTGATTGCAATTTGTGAGAAAATACTCGACAATAACCGTCGCAGAACATATTTTCAAGTTTATTCACTGTTTTCGGTGCTCATTCTCTAACTTTTTATTTCAGCTAATTATTAACTTGACTTCATGTCCGGGGAAACTGTGGGTGCTTTAGACGTTGTATTTTTTTAATGGCGATAAAAATCATATGGCAAAGCCTGACGCCATGCGACATATGCTGTTAGAACACAGCCACACAACTCCTATAATTTCTTATTCCTATAGTTTGAATTCCTATAATATTCTTCGTTGGTTGTTCGATCCTAAGATTGATTGACTGCAGTCTTCCACCCTTCCTTATCCAATGCTAGTTCCCTTACTTACTGGTTTGCCATCCTATGTACTTTCCTCTTTATTTGGGCCATGAACTTATTCCTGGGCCTTCCTCTGCGAACTTTTTCATATATTTTTTCTTAAACTATGCTCTTCACAAGTCGAATGTGTCTAAAAATGTATCCAATCCATATGGGTTAACTTTTCTGTATGGTGTTCCATATGATGCTCTCCCCTTCTTATCCTCTTCTAATACACTTCATCACTTCCTATTTTGTCCGTCCATTTTTTTTTAGTATAGAACGGTATTTCTATTTTATAATATATTTTTAATACATTATACAGAAAAGCCTGCATCTATGGTCTCCTCCCTAAAGTGGTCAAGTCTCTTAGCCGCCAAAAATTGCGGGAAAACGAATTTTTTACGAAAGCAATGTAAATTTTACCTCTCTTTAGCGGTCACCTCCTTGAACAGACATTATTTAATCTACCATGAGTTGGCTGCTTGATACGGGTATCTTTGTTCTTATTAAATAATATTCCAAAGTTGTGCATTTATTTTACTTTATATTTTGCAATGTTCATAAATATTTTCATCAACACTTAACTTTAATGATTGAAATGCGCATAGCTGAAGATAAATGGGAGAGCCAACCTTCCTTTCTCGTGGCTTTAATATTCTCTTTACGCACCCTTTCCTAATCCCCTTAAGCGCTCCCGTCTTAGCCTTCCTTCCTCAGCAGAGAGTTCCTTTTGTCCTCTTTTCCCCTCACCCGCGCCATCCTATCTCCGACACCATTAATGTCATCTTCTTCCTTCCGTCACATGTCCTCTTTAAAGCTGTGGCGCTACGAAAGGATTTTTTAAAAACCTCCCTTCCTATTGAAGTTTTGAGCCCCATAAATTCCTTTGCTTTTGAACCCATGCACGCTTTATACTAGGTTTTAAAAAATGTACGGAGTCGGGCGGCAACGAAGGAAAACGCTAAGGGGGCGTTATTTAGAGCAGAAAATGCATATAAATACTCTCCGGAAAGTCGCTGCCGCTTCTATTTTCTGAGTAATTAATTTTTGTCACCATCTCGTGGAAAAACATTTGTCATTGGTGTCTGTGTTAGAATGCATGCATAAGCAATCTTAGTTTATACTTGAGAAGCGGTAAGGTTCACATGATTTTCGTTTTTCTGTTATATGATGATTCGTATACTAATGTGAAATTCAGAAAAGAGGCTCTCCTTTGAGTTGACTGTGTAAAGACGTCGATTGATGGTGGCAGAGCGTGATTGATACACTGTTGAGGTGTTCCACATTGTTTTATTCGTTGATCAGTTCATTTTGGTCCGGTTCATGGATAGGAGCAGTTCAAAAGAACAGTTCCAAGAGAACAGTTACTGTATTCCAAAGTTGGTGGGGGGACTTTATGACGTTTAGTTTATCAGGAGGGCTAATTTATATCATAAATATACTCATGAAGTCAAGCTAAATGGAGAAGTACATCCACTCCAGCTGCCTCAGATCCCATTTATTTACTCAACCATGCAAATGAAATCAACGATAATCAAGTCAACATTTTTATTACATTAATATCTATTTTATTTTATTTTATATAAATTTAATATAATTTTTCTCTTAATATAAAGTATTTAATGAATAACATCTCCGATTACTTTAATTATGCATGTGTTGTTTAGATAACAGTCTTTATCACGTAACTGAATATGTGAAATTAAAAGTCTCTATTGGTGATGACTGTAGGCTAACGCCATATACGTTACGTCTGACTTTAATTTGGGCTCACGAGATGGCAAGTTGAGAAAATTATCGCGTAAGAAGGTTTTCATGTCCCTTTTTGCCATGCAAAAAGCCATTCATAAATGAGCTGAATCATATTTTCTTGTCCAGTATATGGAACACAGGTGTCTTGGTAATGAGTGTTGGATGTAGTATTATCATATTATCTTGTCCAGTATATGTAACACAGGTGTTCCATATACTGGACAAGAAATCAAACAGCGGATGAATAATTGTAGTGCTACTCTAAGGAGGGGAGGAATGGGAGTTTGTGGATGGAAAAATGTTGAAGAAGAAGAGGAATAATGGTTGGATAGAAATAAGTGAACTGCAGAAACTGTTTAATTGTTAAGAGTTAAGTTGTATAACTTTGTCATTTTATTGCCATGAAATATAATAATCTCTTTGACTGTATGATATAATCCAACAGCTTTTATGCCTCTTAGTTTGCCCTCGGAACTGAAAGACTCTGCCAATTTCAATCAAATCTGCCAAACCCGCGGTCCGTATAAGTTTCCACTTTCGCCTGTTGTGTAGGGCAGCACATATTGTTCGGAATTGAGATAAGAGCTGCTTTCTACTTCTGAAAATGATCGCTGTATTGTGTTAAACAATGCTCTTTTCTAGTGTTAAATAATATTTGTGTGGTCGTTAATTTCACATTCTGCATATTTTAACGTTTATCTGTTTCTCATATCATTGTCTTGCTCAGAGAAGGAGAGTTAGATGTTGTATGTCCTTCTTACCTGATAATTTTCCTCAAAAAGAGCTCACAACTCTAAGAAGAATTCGTGGCGAAAAAAAACATACTATATTACTGCTAAAACTCACCCCACACAAAAACCATGCTTAAACTCCCACGATGACAAATTTTTTGATTTGTTAGGTGTTTTCCTGAACAATCTTACAGTTACGGAACTCGTTAATAAACAATGAAAGAAAATTAAATGTGCCAAAGTACTCTTTAGGTGGCATAATTATTTCATGGTGTTGGAAGAATAAATGCCCAATAGGATTACAGGAAAAGTAGATTAGTTTCTGAAGAAAACAAATGATATCCCTGCTGCTCCGTTTACCCGCGCACTGGTCCTCCGACTCGCAAACCTATCCATTATCTCAGCTTATGCTTTTTCAAACCACTAAATTCCTCATTGGATTTCCGGTCACGTCTGCGGTTTTACTGGCTTAACATTGTGCTGCGGAACCAATGAAATACTGCTAGTAATAACATTAATCAATAATTTCTCTCACAGGTTTGAGTCGTACCGTAAAAAAACAGAACAATTATTTTGGCCTATAAAGAAGTACATTTTTAATCGTGCTCCAATTTCATGTGAGCTAATTGGTGACATTATTCAGTGTTAGCTCTTTTTGAAATTCAGAACAAATAAGGGATTTGCGTAAAGCTACAATTAAGGGAACGCTCAATGGATGACTCTAAGAAGATTATCATTAACGTATATACGAAGGTAATCCGAAAAGTAAGGTTTCCCATTTTGAAAATTAAAAATCCGTTTATTTTCAATAATATTTACATTACTTTAAAGGTTAAACATTTGTCTATTTTTCTACATAATGGACATGTTGTTCGATGCATTTTTGCAGACGCTGTGACAGTTTTTGTATACCCATATCATACCAGCTTGCCGACATGTCCTTAAACAAAAGCATTAAACCTCATGTTTAACCTCGACGTCGGAGCTGAATCGCCATCCAAGCAACTATTCTTTCAACTTAGGGTACAGGTGGTGGTCACTAGATGCTAAGTCCTGACTATAGGGTAGGTGGGAGATGATTTTCAATTTAAACTCTTGCAGGAGAGCGACAGTTTGACGGGGGACGTTTGGGCGAGCGTTATCATGGAGAATGCTTGCACCAGGGGTGATCCCAGGAATTTATTTCGGGGGGGTGGGGGAGACTACCATTATATTATGGCAATTTTCAGTCATGCTATAAAATTATAATACTGTTACATAGTTATATCTACATAATAACGAGCATAATAATAACTATAAAAATTTTCAGATTAGTGATCGGAGTATTTAATTTTGTATTTGATAACTCCGTCTAGTCGTTAAAATTACTTGGTAAAACCCAAAATTTTTGGGGGGGGGATGTATTCCATTTATTTCCCCCCCCTGGGATCGCCCCTGGCTTGCACCTTTGCTCCTTGCGTCCTATGTTCGTCATGAATTTCAGAACGAAATGCTGTAATGCTTTGCTGTATGGTAGTGAAAAATGGGTATGTTAGGATAAACATATTAGTAGACTTAACGCCGTGAGTATGAGTTATCTAAGGAGTGTTTGCGGTAAAAGTAGGATGAACAGGGTCAGAAATGAGTGAGTAATAAATGAATGTGGATAGGATCCTCCAGTAATGGACATATATGAAAGGAGTGTGCATCGTTCGTTCGGCCATGTCAAGAGAATGGATGAGATTTGAATAACGAAACAGATATATAAGAGTGAAATGAATGGTGCGAGAGGTAGAGGTAGGCCGAGAAAGTTGTGGTTGAATGTGGTTGAGGAAATTCTTAGGAGGAGGAATATTAGGAGTCTTAAAAACAGGAGGATGTGTGTGAAGCAGTGTATGGGGGTAAATGAGGCAGAAGAAGTTTGCAAGGATAGATCAGTATGGAGGAAATTATTGAATCAGAGCTAGGTGCACAAATATGTATTTATGAGTGAAACTTCGTGACTGTGCCAACCCCGGAAGGGAACGGCGTGATTGGTATGTTTTTGCATGTTTTTTGGCCAAGACATGGAAAACATCGAGTAGTAAAATAATCCGATGAAAATTGAGAGAGTGGGAGCCACTTTTCTAAGCATAAAACAATCGACTACTCGATGTTTTTAGTCGATATATCGGACTACTCGATGTGTTTGGTCGAATGCATCGAGTAATAAAATTATCCGATGAAAATTGAGAGTGGTAAGTACTTTTATAAGCATCGAAAACTCGATGTTTTTAGTCGATGTGGCATCCCTACACTGAAAGTTATTCGGTGTAGGAACGACACATTGACATTGATGTATCGAATAATCGATGTTTTACCGGCAAAATATCGAGTAGTAAAATAATCCGATGAAAATTGGAGTGGTGAGTAGTTTTATAAACACATAAAAATTGACTACTCGATGTTTTTAGTCGATGTGGCCTCCCTACCTTCATCTCTCTGCAATAGTACCGATACTATCACTATGACGATAGAGTCCTACGGGAGACCTATCTATTTTGGAGTTGTTTCTATTATTTTTTAGTGACCTAACACAGAGACGATCGCGAAGTTGGAAATTGACAAAATATTCTTAAAAATCTTAAAACATGTTGAAAATATATTTTTTAATCAGAAATTGGCCTTGCTACTTTTTGAGAATCTGAGGAAACGTTTGTGATGGGGGTGAGAATAGTACCTAAGTCTCTGCTATGTTATTTCAATAAGATATACCTACGCTCGTACTAAATTGACCCCAATTAATGGGGTAACATTAGTACATTTTAAAAATGATTTTATAATCATTGTAATGCACATAGAACCTTAAGCAATAGCTGATTTTGGCCATGAGGATTGAAGCTTTTATAAGAAAATTTAAATTGGACTGTGAAAAAAACATAGCTTGCTGCAGGTTCAAAAATATGTCAAAATGTACTAAAGTAACCCCATTGTACGGTATTTAAATGAAATAGAAGTATTGGGATACAATTAAGGATGAGTCGAATCCAAATGTCGATTCTCGATTCCATGGATTACGTTCCTTCATCGTGCAAAACACGTTAACTTCACCCCAAAAAATTTCTTTTTATAGGTCCCGTTCATGGTTAGGTTATTAACTCTGATAATGATTCAATCATAAAAAAACCAAATGTGCACAATTCATATTTTTACCTGTAATTTCTCTAAAAAAGCTTCTACCAACCTCAAATTTTACCCATAAGTACTTCCTTTCCTAGTTTTAAAAGTTGAATAATTTTGAATACACATTGACTACTGCCATCTGTCACTGAGATCGGGTTCAATTGGTTACGAAATTTTGATTTTTGAAGATTGAACAAAATTTTCAATTCATCGTCGATGGCAAGGAACTCAAACTGTTGGTTTAAAAGGTTAGTTCATAAAATTTTGTCCGGCTCGACAGGAATGCCATCATAAGAGTGTCAGTGATCCGATTTCTGATAATTTCCATTCATTCATGTATTTTTATCTGTGGCAATTATTATATCGTGTGTTACATTTTCGTTTTTTCCCAAGCATTGTAATTTTTTTTAACAAATTGATATACATAAGCATGCTTTCAAGTACATATTTAGAAAAGTAAATTTACATATTTCTTAGCCCATTTGTAAAATATTTGCTAAAATATCCATCATTCCGATGGATCCATCCCCTAATGGATGGTTGTATTAAAAGTTAGTTTTAGGTCCTTGTGATACAAGGCTCTGATTTAAAAATTTTCTCCATTAAGAGCGACAGTTTTGTGGGATTATAAAATGTACCTATCATATATTGTTCTATGTCAATTCAAATACTCCTATATTGTTGTTTATCTGAGTAGTATACAGTACTTCGTTATATATAGTTATATATCCTTTCTTAATTAATTTTTTGCAGGATTCTTTATGAATAATCACGCAAGGTTGCTCTTTTCCTTCGTTAATCTTATGCTCCTTCTTGTCGTGGGTCACATTTCCTAAATTTTCAGTTGATAGAAAAACACATGCATTTACACACCACCACAATGTTTACTGTACGAGGGCATATGCAAGGGAATTCCTTTGATACCAAAAGGCTGCCGCTTGTGTCTGAAATTACTTGTGGTCGAATAGCGTGTGTTGCCGCACTTAGTAGTTCATTAAAGCATGAGACCTAAGTAACCTTGATTCTAATACCTCTCTCTTCTACTTGTTACTGCAATGAATTATCTCCTTTAGAATTTGCAGTTGTACATATCATTTTTCTCAGAATTCTTCTGGTGTTAATAGTTTTCTTTTTCATGCAAAAGTCAAGAAAAGACTGACGTTGTGATAACAATCCACGAGTGATCAAAATGTTCTGTCAAATATTTACGACTAGTTCCTTGTGATAGCGCAGAGAGTCGATCCTGGGTCTTTCTTTTAATTCCTCCCTTTCCCACTACGCTTTACGGAAAAATCAAAGCATGAAATGTTTATATCACCTTATTTTTACTCTGAATATGAACGACAGAGCTAACCTTATCATTTTGCCACCGTCCTGTATTCTTTTGTATGGAGAGCGTGATGTGTAATGTGTATAAAAAGTCAATTCGTTGCTTTTAACGCTTTAGATAAAAGAGAAATATTATGTTTGTTTGGATAGATGGCGGGATTTCATCCTGCAAAAATTATGGTCGAATGTATGATGTCGTTTTCTGAGAGCATAGTTGAATAATTTTACTCTGTAAGATTTTCGCTCTTCAAAGATAACCTAAGCATGAAAATCGAGGTCATTGGTTGTTAATAAATTGTTGAAAGTTATTAACACATGGCCTATATTTCTCAATATCAAATTTTCGTGTTATAAATGAAAACGTAAACGAGATAAACTCTTAATTTTATGGTGTCAAAGCGATTAAAATGGAATTCCTTATCTCCCTATGCACTATTTATTTTTATGAGTTCGGTTCCTAATTAAATAGTTCAATTCGATTCTTATACATCAACATTCTTGCAAGGTGTCCTCTATGACAACAAGTTTTGTTTACATCAGAATGAATATCAATTTAAAATGATAACAAGCAACAATAAAAAGAAAAAAAAATAATTCACCATTACAAATGAGTACGTAAAGGTGATTATTTTGCTATCGCTGAATTATCCAGTAAAAATTGACAAGCGTCAATTTTTAAAACAAATACCTCCCTGGAATGAATGCTACAGGGTCTAGGATGGTAAGGATGACAAAATAATGTTTCATATACATCTCCATTCGAGATGTTTGACTTGTTTTGCTTCAATCATAAAGTACCCCGGGGAGAAATTGGGGCAGAGACCGCGGATATGTAGAAGTATGAGAGCCATTGGGATGGTTTTCCCGGGAGTAAGACGATTGAGGGAGTCCGCGTGGGAGGGTTGGCGGGAGGAGAGAGGGGAGCGTGGGCGGAGGAATGAGAGTGGGCGGGCGATGATCGGAGTGTGCGATGAGAGAGAGAAGTGGAGTTTGTCCGCTTAGGGATCCGCATTGCAGTCGAATACAGAGAAATGGAAGGAAGGAACACCGTCTTCTTCCTCTTCATTGCTCTTTTTCATCGTTTACACGTCCATCTCTTCCCTCTCCTTGTCAATTTTTTTTACCTACTCCTTGAAATTAAAATACTACATCCCTGTGGTGGCGTTCCTTTCTCAGGTTTATGGTGACTAGGTCAAATTTTCTGTGGGTGAGAACTTATTTCTCCACTGTCAAATAGTGAAATTTGAGATTCTGAGTGGATATTAAAAACACTTTTGTGCTGGCAATCTTATTTTAATTGAAAACTGTTGCATTGCTTGATAATGAAGCGTATTCATCTACATTGCTTTGAATTATACCAAAGCATTAGATATAGCTATCGAAAAATTCCGTAAAATTCAGTGGGTCATCAATCAAGAACGTTTAGAATGATGAGATGATTGAAAGATGTGTGTTTTCGTGGCTGTACATTATTATAGAATATGGCATAAACGTTTATGCAGTATGGAATGTTTTTAGATTGCATTGAAACAACGTTTTTTTGGCTGGTGTCAGCTTATAAAGTCGGTAAAGAGATAAATAAGATGATAATGAATTATGTGATTCTTACATGAAAATAATGGATATCGCCTTGCCATTACAAGCGTTTTAAAATGCTTTGTAAAAATTCTATCAATTTAAAAGTGTCGTATCAGACGTAAGAATAGTAATAATATACTTGTGCTCATGACTAAGCGTAGAATTTTTACATCATCCATCAAGGTCAGTGTCATAGTACTCAAGAAAATCATACACATCTACATCTTCATACTACTCTGCGGGCTCCCACATGGTCGTGTTAGGACACCAGCCGTGTAAAGATGTAAGGGATAAGGCTTTGGAAGGAGAAATGGTGTTGTGTATTATGGGAGTGTACTTAGTGGAGCTCAGTTTTTATTGCGGTTGCTTATTTCGGAAAGAACGAGTTCTTGCTCCTACCTGTTCGGCAATGTATTTTATAGGCAGGGTATTGATTGGAGACCTTGTGTCAATGAGAAACGCTATCACAAAATATATTTTTATTACGATGAGGATGTGATCTTTTTGAAAACTCTTTGAGGTGTCATCGTCTCGGATTATGTTAACTCTTACAGAAATGGTATCAATAGTTCAGCTACGATTTTTATTAATTTTAAAGGTGTCTCGGGAAGAAGTCGGGTTTCGAAGGAATCTCGAGCTTGTGTTTCAAGAGCTATTGTATTCATCTGCTTTCTAAGCAAACAACTGTGACTTTTGGCACTCGCCGGTTATTATGGTGGGCATCTCTATCTACATACTACCCTCCAAGCTGCCATATGGGCGTCTGGCAAGGGGTGTTAGAACAACAGCCGTGTAAACATGTGAGGGATAAGGTTTTGGGAGGTGAAATGGCGACATGTATTATGGGAGTGTATTTAGTGGAGCTCAGTTTTTACTGTGGTCGCTTGTTGTGCCCGTAAAGAACGAGTTTTTCTACCTATCTGTTCGGAAATGTATCTCTCTTATTTTATAGCTTCTTTTAGACCTAGAGATGTAGTGAGGCGTCATGATAATATTCTCTGTGTCGCTCTGAAAGAAACCTGTTCCGAATTTCTCAATCAAGCTAGGCCTATTGTGTAGCCTAGTGGTATAACTGTTCTTCAGGAGAATAGAAGTGCACCTTTTCATTCAGGACGGGACTTTATTACATTCTTTCTCTGATAATATTGCAGATAAATTATATTCAATTAGCTTTACAATTAGAGTCTATGTGGGAAATCATTTACGTTGTCGTACCAAAAATATGATGCACTAAACACATGTCCTAGAGATAGCAAAGATATCGGCCTCGTATTTTCATTATTTACATCACAGTATGGGAATACCCAAAAAGTATCCCAATCTTATTTTATCGCTTCAGTCGAACCTAGAGACGTGGTGAGGCGTAATGATAATATGTACCAAGACACAGACTATAGCAAAATGAACAGCTTTAAAACTGTTATTAACACATTTATGATTAAGTATTTATTATTTCACCTTTGATAAAACTCTTTGTACTATTATGCACATATATTTAGCTGGCATCAAGCATCAAGTAGCGGTGAAACATAACCATAGGTGTAAAAAGGAATGAGAGATTATCATACTGATGTGTTAAATTCGTCATCTGGGTTACATATATTTGTGGGAGAGTATGAATTACGTTTAACTCATCAGGATCATTGGCAACTTCCTCCAGTTACAGCCCGGATCTGTGTTAAATATTTTATTTTTTGGATCTAAAGATATTATACGCGTCTAGAGTTGAATTGACTTGTTAATAAGAAAGAAGAAAGGAAAAAGGAAGAAAAATATGAGTTTTTAAGTTTTGTGGAAATGTCCGATATCCATGTAATCTCTTTCTGAAACTCTCGTTTCCCGTTATCGTTTTGCTTTCATCTCGTCTGAAATCGTTCCCCCTCCCCCTTTCCCCCTTATGCCCTCCTGCCACCCACCCCCCCCATCCCTCCGGGGTCCCTGTCACGTCGCCACCCCTGCTTCCTGCCAGCGTTTGAGTCGGCGTCCGATTTTCTTTTTTTTTCTCCATACTTCCTTTGCACGCGGCGCTCTTTGATTTCTCGTTTTGCTGCCTGTGGATCTCGGCTGACGCGATTACGTGGCACGGAAAGGGTGGATAACGGTTTTGGGGGGAAAGGTCGATGCAAAAAAAGAAAGAAAGACGAAAAAAATGGATGAAAAACAATGCCTCAGAGAAGAGAAGTTACTCCAAACATAAAAAAAAGAAGTAACCCCAGAAATTCAAAGTTAAACGCCTCGAATGTGTTTTTTTTTAATCCCTCCCGGAAAGAAGAAAGAAATTGGTTTTGTGCGCGAGAGTCGCAACTCTCAAAATGACTTTCAAGGTGGCGCGCGATGGGGCGAAACTAAAAGGACGATTGGGAACGGAAAGTGAGAATGGCCAACAAAAATTTTTTTCGCAGCTCATTCCGCGCCTGTTTGGAAAGTAATTTCGAATCGGCTGACGGACGTTTCTGGATGAAGAATTCTTGACTTCTCTCTACCCTATCCGCGCGAAACCGATTAATTTTCGAGGGTCGCGATAGCGGATTCATCGTGCGAAATTCTCATTCCTGGATCGCTTTTTAAAATCGTTTTCTTATGCTTTTTTCGTTGGGGGTTGACTTTCCTACACTGATGGAATGAAAGCCACCAGACGATATTATTTATCATGTTCGTGGTTCGGTCATATGGTTGATTCTGAGGTGCATAAATTTCAACGGTTACTTCTGAATTTATTGCACGAAATAAAAAAAATTGAGAGAGATGGAAACCTTGTTCAATTAAGAGGTAAGCAAAATGAAAAAATAATGATTCCTTATTTCGGGGTATTTGCTAATAAGATGCTATTTTCTAAATCTTGAAAATCTATGAGAAAATCCTTCATTTAAAAAAACCATTATAAAGGTTAATTTTGAGAAAAAATGTATGCTCACTAAATGTTTTATTCCTCTATCACTCTGAGTGACCTAGATGTAACATATTGAAGAGTTTTATCTTGTCCCTGATAAGGTTTTTTTTACATTTATATGCCTTTGTGACATCAAATTTTACACTTAGCGGAAATTCAAATGCACTTTGTATAGGTTCACTAGATAGGTTTATTGAAAACGACAATTTTTTCGTCAAATAATGACATCTTCAGGTGTCATTATGTGACGAAACCATGGTCGTTCTCAATAAACCCATCTAGTCAACCTATACAAAGTGTATTTTAATTTCCGTTAAGTATGGAGAGGTTTCACAAAGTTAAACCTGTAGTTATCAGTTAAATTTTACAGCTTGGCAACGAAAATATTTATCATTCGTAACTTTTAGTTCCCGAATCTCCCACGAGTGGGGTAACATGGCAAACAAGATCCTTATACCCTTACTGTGTAGAGTGTTAAGTTATAGTTACTCTGCAGAATATTTTACTAGTTTTTATTAAATCAAAATCTGATTATGCACATGACACTTAAGCAGCTCTCCATTCTGTTTTACTTTCTGTTAAACTAAAGACTTTTCTATTTTCTTATGGAGATGCAATACCAAATATGCTCAAGTGTATAGTTAATTTCATATTAATAGTATAACTGATTTAAAAAATGCACGAACGAAAATTAAAATCTTCCTTTTAATTATCAGGTGCCGAGAAACAGACCAATTCTAGAGAGCTCTTAAAATGGCTTCATTGTCACTAAATAAATTAATAAATTCATGCAGCATATTCTTCTGCTTAGCCAATAGTTTTTAATCATACAATTTAAAAAAAAATGAATATAGCTAATGCTATGCATTTCAATACCTCAGGAATAATTAAAACTTGAGTTTTGAATAAAATTATCAAAAGAGTCTAATAACCTAGTTCAACTTCTCCGAATAAGTTAATGAATGTAAATAACTGCGTATGCCGAGAGAACTTCTCTCATTACTGAGTAAAATTTTTCAAATGTCAAAAATTACTTTAATTTTTGTCGGTTTATTGATTGAGTCCAAACTGAAAACGAGTAAGTAATTTCTTGAAATAAATTTATCAAAACCTCGCGTTATTTTCTCAGCAGTTTTCTGAAGTTAATCGTATGCTGATTTCTTCAATTCACGTGGTGAACAATGAGTGCTCCCAGCAGACCTCGAAATGTGCTTAAAGGTTACATAAAAATTAATAAAAGATCACAAAATAATGGCTACTGCCGTTGTGACACTCTTTTGTATTATTGTTTTATGAAAATCTCACCTTGTCTATCTTCTGCCTCAAACTTTTTTAATATCTGAGCTGGTTATTTCAGTAAAAATTGTATGAAATGACACAAACCATCAGGAAAAACATTTTGTCAAAATTCGTGCTTATCGGCGAAGTAAAATTTCAATTTTATATTTTTTTTAAACTATACGGACGCTCAAATTTCGAATACTCTCTGATTTTTAAACTTCACTTTTGCTGGAACTCATTTGAATTCTCAATTTCGGCAAAGATTGTTTAACTTTTAAAAAAATGGTTCGCGCTTATTTCTTGAGGCGAAGGATGTGAAAAATTATATCGTACAAATATTTTAGCGATGAGAATACATTTTTCCTTTGACCATAATCTTCTCGACTGCTTGCCTACTATAGTCTGCGGTTTATCAATGGTCCGAATGTTGGCCGAGGAAATACAGTTTTATGAAATGAATGATTGACTTTTTGAGGAGTATGCATTTTTTATTTGCTGCCTAAAATTGTAACTTTTAGAACTCTATACCTTGGTTTCATGAAAATTGCCTAGCTATGCTGATCTGCAGTAAAAATTCTTTCCTTGCCTGCGATGAAACTTTTCTGCTGTAGCATCAAAGCTTGACGAGGTCAACTCCCTTACCGACATGCCTCTTTAACAACATCGGCAACAAAATTCGGGGTTGACTCTTAGACCTTCTTTCATTTTTATGAACCCGGAATACTTCGCTTAAAGTGGTAAAAGCCCCACTCTCGATAGCACCAAATGGCAGGTTGTTGAAAAGGATGATTTGAGTGTTTACGAGACTGAGAAACCTCCTAAATGTTAGCTCAAAACATGGTAAGAAACCATAAAACGTTTGTCACTAAACCATAACAATTTTTAAAAATATTCTTCTATCGTAATTTTGAACTATCTACATTTGAAGATAAATACTTATTTAAGGACTACCTTTTTATTTTGTGATAACGATCATAATGATATCATGGCCCAGGTGCGATTCCAGGGGGGGGATAAAGGAGATACATCCCCTCCCCGAAAGTTTAGGGTTTTACAAAACAATTTTAACAAATAGATGCAGTTATCAAACAAAACATTGAACATTAGCTCGTAGGCTTCCGCGGATGCAGTGTTGACTGTTCCTTTTTTCGGGATTCATTCCGCGATGTATGTTTTAGTTCAGTTAACTTGATGAAGCTGGCAGGAGGACCAGCGAAGTATTGTTGTTTTAAAAAAAACATACATCGCGGAATGAATCCCGAAAAAAGGAACAGCCAAAACATTGAACACTCCGATCACTGAGGTAGTCTCCCCCCACGAAATAAATTCCATGGATCGTTCTATTAAGTCCTTTACCACTAGGGCCCCTGTCGTGGCCCTAGTGGTAAAGGACTTAATATGCATGATGTTAAGAAAGAGTTCCTGTTATGACCAATGATGTTTTTGTGGTGATTAAAGAAATGTAAAATTGCTGAAAAGAGTTTACCTGTTACCCTTTATAACGTTAAACTTTTAAAGTTTTATAGGGGATCGTACAACTCTAGACGGCCGAGGAGAACTCAAGATTTTTCAGTCGGAGCGCACGCAACTGCACTAATTTTCACCCTTTCATTGTTTTCTTCGATCGTTATTTATCTGGCGATATCTAGTCGGAGTCGCATTCCTCCACTTTTACGACTTCGTGAAGGGGAGTCGTCGCAAACGGCCCGGAACCCTCTTCCCGAACGAATCATTCTTCGCCGAGAAACTCGTCGTGTTTCGTCAACCAGCGTGTCGTCATGAGAGACCGTGCCAGTCGCTCTCGTCCTCGCCGCCAGGTGTGGCCGAATGATTCCCGCGAGCGGCCCCGGCACTTCATTTGCGCAGATTTTGCGCGTCCCTTTCTCCTCCTCATCCCCTGCGCGAATGAACCTCGCCGAGGGGGAGATATGTGCTTTCAAGGGGGCCATCCGCATTTATCGCTCCAGTGCTCGCATGGGATGACACCACGGTATCCCGAGGTCATATATTTTAGAGTTTCCCCTTTGTAATACAACGTATCCGTCTCACCATTTCAATACAGTGGAACGTGGCTAATTCAAACTTCTTTAATTCGAATTCTTCTTTAATTCGAATTTTTTCTCTGGTCCTTAGAAATTTGTATATAAACAATGTAAAATAATCGTGGTTAATTCGAAATTTATCTTGGATAATTCGAACTTTTTCTTACATGATACAGGTATATTCCATTGAACAACGTTCAGTAAGGGATTCATACTATAATTTGTTTATTTATAATCACGTTAGAATATTTTATTGGTCATAATGTCATACATTATATACGTAGTTTGATTGGAATTGAATTATACTCTATTACGCAATTGGTTAAGTACATTACTAAAGTAGTCCTCTGTGTAGACAATATTAAAAATGGCGTAATCAGTCCATATATTGCAGAACATGTGTTTGCCAATGTATTTTGTTGAGTGTGGTTGAAATAAGTCGATATTGTGTAGAATTAAGGTTTTACTTCATTAAAGTTATTTTTAAGGTTATAACTGGTATATTTATATTCTTTCTGGAAAACTATTGTATTACGAAATTTTGGATAATTCGAACTTTGTCACTGGTCCCTTAGGGTTCGAATTATCCAAGTTCTACTGTACCTTCCGAGCGAAATTTTCTTATCCATCCGCTGCCTTTTCAACGCTGTGACTTTATATATAATGTCATTATCTCGCAGAAAAGTCGTTTGGGACACCTGAGTATCCCACACTGCCTCTTACGCGACAGTTTTGTGCAGACAACATGAAGCTGTTATATTCGTCAGAATGAGGTAAATTTTCTGTCAATGGTTGTTTTTCCTGCTGATTCCTTTTGACAATTTTATAGGCCATCAAATGTTGATAACTTTACAATATCTATCTAATTGTATTCGTTTTGCGCCAACAGTTATCTCGTAGCAAACTCATAGGAGCACCCCAGTGCCTTACGCGACATTTTTTTACAGACCTCTTTCACCACCAGGATTTAATCTTCATTATTCCAGGGTTATTGCATGGCGTTCTATTGTTGATTCGATAGATTTTACATCGAATTTACTAGTTTTTAATTTGCGTGACTATGGTCAACCGATGACAGTGAAACAGAAATTGACCTATGTTGACTATTCAAGATATTTCAGTGGATTTAATGGTAACATTTACAATACCACATGCTTAAAAAAAAAACACGATTTCAACGGTTAAGCGTCATCTTCAGATCATATGCCTGAAGATATCGCTTAAGCGTTGAAACCCGGGTCGTGTGTTTTTTTAAGTATGTGGTATTGAAAATGTTACCATTAAATCCTCTGAAAAAATGGAATACATCAAAGTTACCAAGGAACTTGTATTATTTATTCAAGATGTGACTGTGATGGTGAACTACTAAGAACGTCAAAATAAAGTTTTTGTTGCATTTATTTAACGAATTGTATTTTCAATGTTTCAAATTGTAATTTCAAAATTTCAAAACAATTATTCAGAGTATACTCCTTTACGGAGCATAGACATGGGAAATGACCAAAAGGGATAGGCAGAGACTGGAGGTCGTAGAATTGGATTTTCTAAGAAGAAGCAGCAGAAAATCTAAACTACAAAGAATAAGAAATGAAAATATAACAAAAATTATGCAAGTAGAAGAAAACATCACACAAGAAATAGAAAAAAGACGGCTAAAATGGTATGGACACGTAAAAAGAATGGAGGAGAAACGTTGGCCAAAAAAGATATGAAATTGGCAACCACCCGGAAGGAGGAAGAGAGGACGACCACCAGAAGATTGGACAAAGCAAGTCACCCAAGATATGAAAAGGAGACAATTAGAGGAGGCTTGGAGAAGAGGATGCGAGAGACGGCCGACGGCTGTATAGAACTCGCTTACACACACACATATATATATATATGTGTGTGTGTGTGTAAATATATAAAATCGTTCACTCATTCACTCAGACCGCACAGCGGCAAATACTCACATAAATATTTATACAGAAAGGTAGAAAGAAAGTGGATAGGAACACATAAAATTTAAATTTAAAAAATTTCATTTCATCTTCACACCACCATTGTCTTTGTAAATTTTATGTGTTCCTATCCACT
Source organism: Ceriagrion tenellum (assembly GCA_963169105.1). Lineage (NCBI taxonomy): Eukaryota > Metazoa > Arthropoda > Insecta > Odonata > Coenagrionidae > Ceriagrion > Ceriagrion tenellum. The sequence continues at coordinate 43,602,346 of OY720643.1, read as the reverse complement.
TTCTTTCTACCTTTCTGTATGTATATATATATATATATATATATATATATATATATTTTTTTTTTTTTTTTTTTTCAATGTTAATTTAACCTTTGAGATAAGAATTTAAAAAGTTTTAAACTATTTTGGTGAAATAGGCGTTGTGGGAAAATATGGTATTCCATGCAGTCACTCACGCTACCAATAAAAGCGCGAGCAGTTGAGTGTTTAGAGGGAGCGAGAGAGATGGAATGCATTGGAGGGAACGAGATGAATAAGGATACATTGAGGGATGGAGGAAAGGGGGAGTTTGAAGAGGATTTTCGGGTGGATGGCAAGGGACCGGTCGAACCGAGGCATTGTTGCGGTGCTCCCGAGATCACCCTAGCTTGACCCCTTGTGTGAACTCTCTGCTCCGGTGTCCCGTTGACCCTCATTTTCCGCTTTCCAACAACCCCTTCCCCCACCCCTCCCCGTTGGGGGCTCAGGGCGTCATCTTCTCGTACGAGTCAGTGTACATCTGACTCCCGTCTCCACCCTCGTCCCTTTTATGACGCATGTGCGCGTCGTTTTGTGTGCTAGCGAGGGGGACATGCCTCTATCCACTCTATTCGCTATCCCTCCCCACCCCCTCACGCTCCCTCAAGTAATAATAATCCCCTTTCCTCCCACCTTTCTCTCCCCGAGCTCTCTTCAGTGGACTTGTGCCCTCTCACGGGTCCCTTCGTCATTATGGCGCAAAAAACATCTCCTCTCTCCATCTCTCTCTCTCTCCTCTTTCACTCCATAAATCTTCTCTCCCCGTCTCCTCCCCGCTTTCTCTCTTCCTTCTCTCCCTCTTCTCCAAAGTGAAGAGGTGGGTCCAGGTTCCTCCTCCAACACCTCCACGCACATACCCTTTATCTCACCCCTCTCTCCCCCCCGCCCACATTCCGCCCCTCACCCCCATCTGGATTGAAAGTGGCGTTCCGAAAAGTGAGTAAAAACTTATTTTGAACACCTAAAAGATAGCCACGAAATATTTTTTGGGAAATTCTGGTGGAAACAATGGTTGAAAGCGTATATTTTATTGTATCTTCTCTCATTTTTATTGCTTGATACATATAATTTTTCATTTGATCACATTTAGACAGTTTTACTCTGGACAAAAAAATATCCATGAATCAAATAAAGAGGAAAGTATATACCTAGATATACCAGGAGGTAAGGGAACTAGCATTAGATAGGGAAGGGAAGGGTGGAGGGCTGCCATCAACCAAAGTTAGGATTGATCACCTTTAGCACCAAGGACTTTAGGACTGATCATCATTAGCACCAAAGACGAATAATGAAATGGAAGCCCGTGAAATGTGAGCTGGGGAAAGAGGGTTGAAAAAATGCAAAGACAGAAAAATTAACATTGGCAAAGAGAAATACAAATCGTAGGAACCATATGATAAGTACAAAAGTACGAGTAACTGTTAGATAGCAAGGAGGGAAAAGGTACGGGGGAAGATGTTAACTGGAGACCGGGGAATGATGAAAAAAAATAATGAGGATAACCAATGATGAGGCATTTGAGATGGCGTGAAATATTTCTTCGCACTTGCCTCTGATGTCATCGTTTTTAAACCATCCTAACCGGTTAAATTAATGTTCCCTCCCTTGCCTAGCTTTATCTCTTCCTACCGCGGCCATCTACCTCCCCGCACCATTCCCTGTGGGGTGTTAGGGCCTCCTCCTGCCCCCACCCAACCCCTCTCAAACCACCCCTGAACCTTCCCCTTTTCCCCGTTGCCAGCGAGGACGTACAGGTAAAACCTCTCAGGGTTTCCAGTTTAGCGCTGCGCGTCGAACCACTCTTGCGCCTCACTTCCTGCCTCACCGCCTCTTTCCCTTCCTCTATCTCTCTCTTTCCTCCTCTCTCTCAAAAAGGGTAAAGGCGAAGGTCTGGTCCAGAAATGAGTTCAAGCGTGATTTTGACGGTTTTAAAACCCCATCATCATTGTCACGCTCCGCTACGCAAGAGCGAGCCTCACGCGTCACTGAAATGGTGCCATGATGTCACTCTCAGACAGACACCCTGTTTTATCGATTTCGCTGTAAATGTTGGTGCTATACATTTTGCTTCGGGTAAAATATGCCGTTCCGAAAAGAGTTTACAGTTTTATTCTATTTTTATAAAGGTTTTGGATGTGTTATCGATTTTACGGAAAATTTATATCCTATGTAATCAGCTTAGGATAAAATATTGCGGTCTGAAACGATTTATTAGTATAATTCTATAAATTATAAAAACTTGTTTGATATTTTATCGATTTTATAGAAAATTTATATCCAATCTTTAGGGTAAAATGGTCCTATCCGAAAAAATATGTTTTGTATTTGCAAAAAGTTTTCATTTTTAATCGATTTTATAATAAATGTTTACCCTATGCAATCTGATCAGGGTGAAATATTTCGTTCCGAATAGATTTTATGACTTTATTCTTATTTTTATGAAAAGTTTTAATGGAAGTAGAAATTTTCTCATGCCATCTTGCTTAGCATAAAGCAAAATGATGTGGAATGTATTGAAATCATGCTAATTACATAAGATAAACGGCTCTACAGCTCTTGGAATCAGGCACTTCATATCGCGGTAAAACATATCAGAGCAACAAGCAACAAGGAGGATGAGATGACGACAGGAGCCTCTGGATTATGATGTGATGAAGTAAAACTATTCAAGGTTTTAACGTCAAGCGCCTCATTGCACGGTTTACTCATGGGCTAGGAGGAATGACGAATAATGAAATGGAAGCCCGTGAAATGTGAGCTGGGGAAAGAGGGTTGAAAAAATGCAAAAGACAGAAAAATTAACATTGGCAAAGTGAAATACAAACCATAGGAACTAGATGATAAGTACAAAAGTACGAGTGACTATTAGATAGCTAGGAGGGAAAAGGTACGGGGGAAGGTGTTAACTGGAGACCGGGGAGTGATGAAAAAAAAATAAAATGTCAGCTTGTGAGAAATGATTACTTAATTCAAACGGGTTTAGAGCACAGTGCAGAATGAAGAGCTTCTTTATCTCATCATCTATCTATTTTTTTCCTCTTTAAAAGTCTAAACTCTTTGTTATAACAATGTCGCTCTCATGTGGAAGCTCTTCGCTTTTGCCTGTTTTAATTGAAGAACGGGTGAACCATAAACAAACTTTTTGACTCTATTACTACCCCGAGTATGATCTCTAACGTCTGCCTAAAGTCGGTAAGAGTGTAGTTGAGTGTAATAGTTTTGCTAAGCCTTCATGATTCCCTTTTTTCTGTAACTGTCAGTTAGTGATTGGAAACTTCACGAGCTTCACATATGCATACATAATTAATAAAGTATTTTTATTTAAATTTACTTCATGCCTATTGCTAAACCGTCGTCAGTTGCACTAATTTTGTACCTCATGATGGCCATATGCAGCTGAAACAGGTCACCCGGATGCAAAGTAAGCTTAAAAGCGTAAAAGTTTGTTTTGCATCTTATTCTGATTTCTTCCATCCCAACGGAGAGTGATGTCCACCGAGAGTGCATTCCTGCTAGGAAATAAAAATCTAGAGAAAATATGATGCGTAGTGTAGTTGAGTGTAATGGTTTTGCTAAGCCTTCATGATTCCCTTTTTTCTACAACTCTCAGTTAGTGATTGGAAACTTCACGAGCTTCACATATGCATACATAATTAATGAAGTATTTTTATTTAAATTTACGTCATGCCTATTGCTAAACCGTCGTCAGTTGCACTAATTTTGTACCTCATGATGGCCATATGCAGCTGAAACAGGTCACTAGGATGCAAAGTAAGCTTAAAAGCGTAAAAGTTTGTTTTGAATCTTATTCTGATTTCTTCCATCCCAACGGAGAGTGACGTCCACCGAGATTGCATTCCTGCTAGGATATATAAATCAAGAGAAAATATGATGCATAGTGTATTTGAGTGTAATGGTTTTGCTAAGCCTTCATGATTCCCTTTTTTCTACAACTCTCAATTAGTGATTGGAAACTTCACGAGCTTCACATGTGCATACATAATTAATAAAGTATTTTTATTTAAATTTACTTCATGCCTATTGCTAAACCGTCGTCAGCTACACTATTTTTGTACCTCATGATGGCCATATGCAGCTGAAACAGGTCACTAGGATGCAAAGTAAGCTTAAAAGCGTAAAAGTTTGTTTTGCATCTTATTCTGATTTCTTCCATCCCAACGGAGAGTGATGTCCACCGAGAGTGCATTCCTGCTAGGTAATAAAAATCAAGAGAAAATATGATGCGTAGTGTATTTGAGTGTAATGGTTTTGCTAAGCCTTCATGATTCCCTTTTTTCTACAACTCTCAGTTAGTGATTGGAAACTTCACGAGCTTCACACATGCATACATAATTAATAAAGTATTTTTATTTAAATTTACTTCATGCCTATTGCTAAACCGTCGTCAGTTGCACTATTCTTGTACCTCATGGTGGCCATATGCAGCTGAAACAGGTCACTAGGGTGCAAAGTAAGCTTAAAAGCGTAAAAGTTTGTTTTGCATCTTATTCTGATTTCTTCCATCCCAACGGAGAGTGATGTCCACCGAGAGTGCATTCCTGCTAGGAAATAAAAATCAAGAGAAAATATGATGCACTGCACGCTCGAAAATAATACGATTCCAAGTTCTTGCAAGATTTAGCTCTCTCGCGCATCATCCTTCTCGGCTGCTCATCGTCTTCAATACAGTGTTTAATTTATTCCTCGCCTAAGGTGCTGGGGGAGCACTTTCGCATCTTGTTATTTTTTTCTGCATAAATCCCCGCCTGCATTGCGGATTCTTCGTGCAGCTCGGGGAATAATACGTGACCACTCATACGGCTGGAGTGAATGTGTGTGCAGAATAAATTACGGTCGAAACGCGATAGTGAATACGGTTTAACTACTATATTTGTTGTTCGGGTTTTATCCTTTAATAAACATTGATTATTAATTATATAATAGGAAGGTCCTCGGATGAAAAAGTAAAAGGGAGATGCTATTTTGTTCTGATTAGGCCACACCTTTTCATATCGCGGAAAAACATATCAGAGCAACAAGCAGGAAGAGATGACGACAGGAGCCTCTTTCTTTTTTACTTTGCGAGCATTTGGGACACTGGTCATAAAGATTAAATCAAACATATTTATATAATACAAAGAAAAGCAGCGCGCTTCGTTAAAAACTTCTACGAGCGAATATATAGTGCTTCACAACTTTTAGAGGGATTAAGGTGGCAGTCCCCAGAGACCCGGAAGCTACACGCTAGGCTTAGCTTGCTTGAGAAATTCATAACTGGTGCGTTTCAGAGCGACACAGAGAATATTATCATGACGCCTCACTATATCTCTGGGTCTGACAGAAGCGAGGTAGGATAAAATGATATAGGTGTATTGCCGAACAGATAGGCGTAAGAACTCGTTCTTTCTGCTCACAATAAGTGATCAAAAGAAAAACTGAGCTTCAATAAGTACGCTCGCATAATTACACGTAACCATTTCTCCTCCCAAAACCTTATCCCTTACACGGCTGGTGTCACACCACCTGCCAAACGCCCATGCGGCAGCTCACAGGATAGTGTAGATGTAGATTATTTGATAACATTGTTACCGTCCTTGTTTACGCTACATCACATTTTGACAATCCGATTGGTGAGTTGTAGAATTGTATAGATTTTAAGGTCACCAAAATAATACGTGCATACTCCAGCTTCATGCGTGCGAAGAATAGGTGTTTAAAGAGCCTGTCAAAATGATAAAGTATTTAAGTGCCCATGGATATACTCTTTAGAACTGCACGGTTAACTCATGGGCTATGAGGAAAGAGGCAATAATGAAATGGGAGCCGTGAAATGTGAGCTGGTTGAGAGATGGGTGAAAAAATACTAAAGGCAGAAAAATAATAATTGGCAAAAAATCCTAGGAACGATATGAGAAGGCATTGACCGTTAGACAGCAAAGAAGGAAAAAGGTATTGGTAAAGACGTTAATTTGAGATCGGGAAATGATGATAAACAAGATAAAATATCAGCTTATAGGATATATATTTACTTAATTTAAACATTAAAAGTACAGTACAAAATGAAATGATACTGTATGTTATCACCTATCTAGTTATTTTCTGCTTGAAAAGTCAATCTCGTGTAATTGGCAAACTTTAGGAAGAGGGTCGTTAACCGTTGTTTTATTTTCATTGAAGAACCAACGAGCTGCAAACAATCTTGTTTATCCCATTGCTACGTGAAGTATGATATCTAATGGCAACGTTACACATTTGGTGACAGTGCAGCCAGGTGTAGTTGTTTTACAAACCCTTTTTGTGCAGGTATGATTTTCTGTTTTTTCTATAAGTGTCTATCAATGGTTGGATACTTTACGAGCTACAAATAAACATATTTTATTAATGAAGTATTTTTTAACTTACTCTTACTTTACGCCCACTGCTAGGCCATCGTCAGTTACACTATTCTTGTATCTCATGATGGCCTTGGAGCTGAAACAGGAATGCAAAGGTAAATTTCAAAAGTTTATTCTTATTCACGAATGGGTGAACCACGAAGGATCTTGTTTACTAAGTATCTACCCCTATCATGATCACCTAGTGGCTACGTACAGTCGGTTACAGTGCAGTTCAGTGTAGTTGTTTTACAAAGCCTTTTTGAGAAGATATGATTCCCTGTTTTTATCTATAACTATAGATCAGTAAAACCGTAGAAACAGAGTAATCAGTGTAACCGATAGCATTTTTTATGGTTATGATGTGAGATGGTGGATATTTGGAGAAGAGCCACACGATATCCGACATAATGAAGTCGGGAACGTCAGAACTGGAGAAATTATTGACGTCCCGCTTGATAAGGCTAAGGCATTTGTATATTTACAAGGACCTTCGGACATTCTTTATAAGAAGTGGCTTTAAATCTGCCTTGTAAGATAAGCCGTATATAAGGAGTGGCCGTAAAAGGATGCAGCATCGATTGTTAAAGGTTCAAAGCACTGTATACAAAAGATTTTTTGTGCACCTTGGCCCTAAAGTGTATATTAATTCAACACCCAATGTAAAGGATCTCAATAATGTATTCATTTTCTTGCAAAAAGTGAAGGTATGGCTTTTTTCTCTTTCTGTTCAAAGAGCGGAACTACTTTTGATGTAATAATAATTTTTTTGTTATAATTATTTTGTGTTCACCATTGACAGTATACAATATTTATATGCATTATATTGCTATCGGCACAAAAATAAATTTTTTTTCGTTTTTCATAAATCTTATCTCAATTACTAAATAATTATTCTCAAAAACTAAATGTATTGTCACATATTTTGCAGCACACTCATGCACCAACGTTTTTTGATGGTAGCTCCAAAAACAGGGAAACCTTTTAAATTACCTAAAGCTCACTTGCAAAATTTATAAAATTTATATTTTTTTATAACTGTATTTTATCTGTACATAAGGCATATGAGCAGTAAATATCTATCTATCTATATTATCGAGGTAATAAGAGGAAATCAGCTGGAATGGTATGAACACGTCCAATGAAAGGCAGCCAAAACAAGTCCTGAAGTAATTTCTCACTTTGTTCATTCCACACTTTTTTATTTTCACCGACTATGTTTTCGGTATAAAATTTCATTTTTAAGGTGTATTCCTGAGGGCAAACTTGTTCGAATCTTCGCATCCCTTATGAAATTCTTTCATATTCCTCAGGGGATATCTACCTCGAAAAATACCAGAATAAGTTAGGATAATCCACAATTGATGAATTAAGCGCATGCTGATTTGTTGTATGTTAGCGATGGAAAACATAGTGAATTTGCAAAGTTAGTGCAAGCGCAATAGGAAAATGAGAGTCAGAGTCATCTACATGCAACAACAACTATTAAGTAATTTGTGTGGCAGCATATAGATGACTCTGATGAGAATCAACGGCGGATTTCAGATTCTAGTACTACCTAGAATAGATAACAAGTGCCCGCTCTATGTAACTCATTGGTCAGTACTCTTTTCTTTGCATTTACTGTTGTATATCGGATATCTTCGTGGCTTTAAGGTTTTTATCTAATGTTACCCTAGCAAATATAAGAGCTCCCGTACCCTTTTTTTGCTATGGGCAGACGAAATTGAATCTTCTTTGATACAAAACTACCGCATGCCTTGTTTCAGAAATCAAATCGCAACTCTGAGATTCCGAATTAGCCTCATCTCTGTGTCAGCTGTTCTTTTCTCTCGTGAAATCTAATAGTTTTCCAGGATGTTATCGCCGGAGTTTCTTAAATGCTATTCCGAGAACGAGTTTTCTCCCTTTCCCCCAAAAAAGCCCTCGCTTCTGCCGGTCCTCTTGGGCAAACTTGTTCATATCTTCGCATCCCTTATGAAATTCATCATCTTCCCCCGCCGTATCCCCCGAGCAGGAAAATGATGGCCTCTCTATGCCGTTGTCAAAGAAACTTACCCACTTACGACCTTTCCCATCCCACGTCCTCTCCAACAAATTACATCATTTCTTTTCCCATCATCCCGATGTGCCCTCATATTTGGCCACCTCCTACCCTCGGAGGACCAGTCAATAATTTCTTCCGGGATACAAAGCTTGCTCCCACCTGCAATATGCCTTCTTATTGCTCTCTGGATGACTCCACCCGTTCGGGAATGTCAACAGTCGCCGCGCTTGCGATTGGACCTATCCTTGAGAACTCTTCGTCCTTTGATCTCTATCTCATTCCTGTTGTTCTCATTTCCGGCAATATCCCTGGCCTTCTACCTTCCAGTTTCCTCTGACGGAAACACAACAAGCAACGCAAGTACCTCATTTGTCCCATACTTTCTCCGTCTCGTCCCGGGTTTGTTTTTGTGAATAAGTGTGCATGATACTACAGCTGGAACAAATGGTAAAACGGCTAAAATAGGGACTAATGCTCCGAGTTTTGTTACACGGTACATTTTATTTCACAAACGAATATATTGTACAAGAAAATGAATGGAATTAGAGCAGGTTCTATTTCCCGTTCAGTGATTCAGACAATCATACAATTTGCCGCTTTGCACTGTACAATTTTCCTCACGAAGGAATTCACACATTATTTTGAACAATAAAATGTACCGTGTAAAGCGGCCTTTACACAGGGAACGTAATTGCACTATCCGATTTATGTACAAACGTGCGTTTCAAGTTGGGCCTAGTTAAGAGGTGAATTGCAAGAATGCATTCGGGAATGTTTGAACGCGAGATGGCAAAATAGCCGTGTTACTGTTCAACAATTAATGCACGTCAGATTGAGATAAACGTGCAGTTTTGAGTTGTGCAATCTGTTTAAAAGTGATCTGTGCGCCTCGTTTAAAAGGTGCTTTGGAGAACTCTGTAAGGACCTAGGCGGTCTTTATTGATAAAATATGAATCCTAGAAGTAATTATTATATGCTTTTCTTTAGCCACCTTTTTTCTAAATCCTTGGATCCATGGGTCCATGGTCACCACTTCATTTATCCTACATTGTTACCACGAAAAGCGTGGGGCGTGACCTCATTTAAATTTTGCACCTTAACTTAAGTTTATTTAAAGATTATCTAGAAATTGTATATTGAAGTTCTCTGTTCCATTGAATACCAAAATATTCATATTGAATGAATTTGTGTTGAAATATTGAGTATGAAAGAGCGCCCCACGCTTTTCGTTGTGGTCTTATTAATATGTACCGTAAAGTGGGGTTACTTTAGTACGTAGGGGTGAAAATGTTACAACCTCATTTTCATACATTTAGCACTTGATAATTTGTCGTAGTTCAAAAATTTGACAAGAGATGTCAGTTTTATTGTGTAGGTAAAGTTTCTTTGGATTGGTTACACCGGTCAACAATCGTTTCTTTTGATTTTGAATTCTCACAACAGGAGGTTATATACAAGTCTGTTTTAGGAGTGAGTTGTTCAGTTCTACAAATCTATTGATGTCAACACGATTGCGATTGTTCCCGAATCAAAGGTAAATGTGAATTTTGGTAACAATATATCCCTGTTTACTTTGCGAGAACATCTGTTTTTCTATCTGCATTCGTTAATGTAGTAGTTTGCTAAAATGTAAATATGAAGGTTGGTGGGGTCAGTTTGGTACACCTGTTTAGTCTACAGGTTGGGAGGGTGAGTTTAGTACACATATTTTTTCAATATAAAAGACAACGTTTTCGTTTCAGAAACAATGCCACGGCAGCTTGTTCGTAAATTGGGATCAAGGCCTTATCGAAACTACACAACAGAGACTGAGGTCAAAGACTGACCTTCTTAAAGGAAAGATGAAGAGACAGGGTTCAATTTATTCCCACTTCAAAGTTTTTTCAGCATTTTTGTTGTTACTCTATGATAAAAGTTGATATCTATTTTGATGTGGCTTCTATTATTTTTGGTGACATAAAACAGAGACGACCGTGAAGTTTAAAATTGACAAAATATTCTTAAAAATCTTAAAACATGTTGAAAATGTATTTTTTAATCAGAAATTGGCCTTGCTACTTCTTGAGAATCTGAGGAAACGTTTGTGATGGAGTGAGAATAGCACACAAGTCTCTGCTATGTTATTTCAATATGATATACGCTCGTACTAAATTGACCCCAATTAATGGGGTAACATTAGTACATTTAAAAAATGTTTTTATAACCATTGTAATGCACATAGAACCTTAAGCAATAGCTGATTTTGGCCATGAGGATTGAAGCTTTCACAAGAAAAATTAAATTGGACTGTGAAAAAAACATAGCTTGCTGCAGGTTCAAAAATATGTCAAAAATGTACTAAAGTGACCCCATTGTACGGTAGCTAATTTCCTTGAATTGAATCTAATTATTTCCAGTACTAGACTAAATTTTCATTCACTCGAGAAAATATAATTTTTTTCTTTTTTAGTGCGACGTTAAGATATTTCCGCTTTTAGATTTTTTTATATTTTTTTTAGAAATGCATGCTTAAAAATTCTTTCGTTACCTATTTTTTCTTTAGGCAAATGGTAAAACGGCTGAATTCCTACCGACATTTCACTATCGCTCATTATCCCTAGAGTGTTGACACCCGGTCCCTAAGTCCAACGACTTAATCTTTCACAAAGGAAATGATTCCAGGCTTGACTTGACCTGAAGATGACACGAAGTGTCGAAACCCGGGTCGTGTTATTAAACCTATAATGGTGTATACCAAGTTTTATTTAAGTGACTTAATCTTTCATGTGACGCAGGCGGAGTGTGACATTCTCTTTAGTAGCTTCCTATTTCTTATTGCCACTACAATATACAATACAAAGAATCACTTTGTGCAAGCATAGCGCTAATTACAGCTACTTTCGGTCCCACAGACCGTGCCTCACCACTCTTGTCTCCAAATAGTACCAATTTTGTTGTGCGTGATGAAATATAATATGCTAAAAATCTGGTCAAGTGATTTCTAACATTTTATGGAAATGAAATCGTCTTTATGCACCGATTCCTAATAACGGCTTTTTTTCCCTTGTGAAGAAAAACAATGCTCTAGTCTTCCTATTTTACCGTGTAACATAGATGGAATACACGCTGAGTGACTTCTCTTTTAGCTGTGAAAACTGTGAACATATATTTATAAATTCGCGTTTGAATGCTGATATTTCGACACTTTTCTGGAATAAACTGATATCATCTTTTCAAAAACTCCAAAGTCCCAATTAGGAAACCAACGTCTTGTCTTGAGAATTCACGTCACTACCGCAGGGCTTAAGTGCGACAGGGAAACTCCGTGATTGACTACTGAGAGTAAATTAAAAATTACTTCATAAAGCATGCTATATTAGCTCTCTGCATCGGTAATGAATGAAGGAAACTAATTATAACGAGGAAATCCCTGTATGTGCAAGGGAAGTAGGCATTTGTGTGAACATAGTGACCACCATTGTTGAACTTGGCTGCTGTGAAAGGTTCTATTTACTCTCATGCGAAGTTGAGAAATGTCGACTACAGTTTGTAATCATTGTTTGGTTGTGATTGTATTGTTTGAAGCGGATTTTTATTCTTTGTTTTGTGACTGTTTTATGTTAGTAGCCTTTAATGTTCGACAATATTGTACTGTGTCTGTAATCGAGTTTTTAAACTTTGCTCATTCACGCTTGTCTTGTTTTTTGGCAAAAAACGATGGCTGTTACCAATTTTGGTCATCAAACCTTTGATCAGTCAATGCCATTCATATAAATTTATAGCCATACTAACTTTGCCTGGCATGTGTTGCAATGTCTTTTGTAGCTTCCTATTTTTTATTTATTTTTTATTGAAAAAAATGCATTGCAACACATGCCGGGCACAAAAAGTTTTCTTTATAAATAAAGCAGACATTTTTACTTACACAATGTAAATGAAAGACAATGATTTTTGGTGCATCCTAGTCCAAGTGGAATTCACTGCACCAAATCTTAATCTACTAACAAATAAATAACGTACTTTTTAACTCAAATTATGTCTCACTGATGTGAATCTGATGCAAGCGATATCACGTTACACTCATACGATTCTGATGCGCGTGATTGAGCTACTCGTAAACGATCTTCATCGTTGCTTGCTTATCGTTCCTAACCTGTTTGAGAATCCCGCTTGCCAACACTCATTTGTTAAAACGACTCGAGCTCCACCTATTGTGTAGTGAGTTCAAAAACTCTGAAAACATCGCGGGCACGTGTACAACAACTCACCAAGGTTTTATGGTAATCTGATGAATGGTTTTGAAATGCATAGAAGACAAGAACACAAATATTTTTAAAAATTAATATATGAGATGAGAAAGGGAAAGCAACATGCTACGCTGCGGAGGGTTTTGGCTAAAGGGAATAGATATTTTAATAATTAATCAGCTATTAATTATTTCAACGCCACTTCGTGATCTGTATTTTAGTAATCACATTCTCTAAACGATGAGAACTTTGCAGTAACGCTTTCTGCTTCGAAGAAACTCCTCTCCACTGACCCGTGGGATGGATCCTATGGCTGGCAATAGACTCAGAAGATCCCTCTGCGGCGTCCATTAAAGTCCCAAAATGTTGCCACGGACATCTGACTCCGTAACGGGCCATAATTACCCCGGCAACAACCCGTCTTGACGCGTCACGTGACTGGCTGTATGTCGTGCCCTTCCCAAGGGAGGACCTCCTCCTTCCCATCCCATACACCCTCCCCTCCCACCCCCGCTTCCACCCCCAACTTCCGCCCCCCCCCCACAAGCCGCCGCCGCCGACGCGTCCATCAGAACTCCCGAGGGAGACGACTATAGAGGGCTCCACTGTCTCTCTCAGAGGAGTGGGCGAACAACTCACTTCTCCCTCAACCTCTATCTCTCCTTCCCAGCCTCCTCCAATCCTCCCTTTCACCCCTTGGCTTTCTCTTCTCCAATGTATCCTCGCAGCCACTCCCAAGGTTTCAACCCCGCGGGACTGAAGGCAGGTTTAGGAATCGCGTCTATGTAAACTTCATCTGCAGCAATCAAGCATGCCACACTGGCTCTATGCTTTGATAAGGAATGAAGGAAACTAGTTATAATCAGAAAATCTGTTAATATGCAAAGGAAGTAGGCATTTATGTGGACAAAGTGACCGCCACTCCGTACCTAAAAGTATTGGCGATGGAAATGGGATGCATCTCGTACAATGAAATGAAGAGGAAGGCTGAAAAAAGAGATTGTTGGAAGTCGTGGCTGCAACTACGAGGATAATCTTTAGAAGAGAAGAAGTTACCGGCATTGTTGAACTTTGCTGCTGTGAAAGGTTTTATTTACTCTCATGCAAAGTTGAGAATGGTCGTTTACAGATTGTAATCACCTCTTAGTGAATTTTGAAACGGATTTTTATTCCTTACCGTGACGTATGTGTGACTATTTGATTTGAGTAGCCTTTAACGTTTGAAAATATTCTAACTTCTTGATCCAATCTTGGTTCAATCTTCATTCCATGACGTGATGTGTGGCTATTTGTGATTAAGGAGGAAGCCCCTAGTGCGAGGCTACACGCTAGGATTAGGTTGTTAGAGAAATTCAGAACTTATGTGTTTCAGGGCGACACAGAGAATATTATCATGACGCCATGCTACATCTCTAGGTCTGACAGAAGCGATGAAATAAGAATTGACGATGAAGATGCATTGACGAACATATAGGTACAAAAACTCTTTTTTTGAGCGCACAATATGCGGCCAAAATTAAAACTAAGCTCCTCAAAATAAACTCCCATAATACACGTCCCCATTTCACCTCCAAAAACGTTACATATTTTCACGACTGGTGACCTAACTCCCTATGGCACACGCGCATTAAGCGGCTCGCAGGGTAGTATGTAGATTTGATTTTAGAAGTTTTTTATGTTTGAAAATATTATAACTTCTTGTTCCAATCTTGGTGCAGTTGGAGCCTTGGTTTTTTGGCAAAAATGATGGTTATATATCTAATTTTTGCATTCAATCCCTGGATCCGTCAATACCAATCATATAAATTGATTCCCATATGAGGGAAAACGTATGCTAAGCTAATGTATTGGTGATTGCGGGGGCGGTTACGTCCACATGAAAACGCCAGCTGTCAATCCTCAGAGATAATTGATAAGTACGTACAGCTTTCGACTTCAAGGTCCAAGATTTGACTCTGCGCTTTATGTATCGTGAATGAAGTTATTCCTCTTTTATACTTCCCCTTCTCAATCTCTCTGGACTCCACTATTTTGCGACTAATTAACGCGTGATATCGATAAAGAATGAATGAGTTTGAATGACTTCATTTGAAACAAGTAATAAAATCTAATGTATAAAAATGAATTCATGTTTGTCCGTCCTCTATGCGTCCCAGTACCACTCATCAGATTACGGTGATACTTTGTTGAGTTGTTCTTCGCACGCCCGCGAAGGTCTCAGGATTATTCAATCCATTTTATCAGAATCGTGTCAGTGAAACACAACATCGCGTGCATCATAATCATATCACTGAGACATAATTTGTGTTATAAGGTACGTAATTAATTTTTACAGAGAATGAGATTTAATGCAGTGGTCTCTTTGTTTACATTTTTGAATTCTTGCGTACGATTTTCGTATACGCTTTGTTTTTTCATGAAATTGGCTTTTTAAGCTCGAAAATCTTAAATATTTTACTACTTCAACAATGGAATATTTTATTTGCTTAAAAAGCGCAGTATTGTCAGGGAATGGAAGCTCATGCCATCATTTGTGTGTTACGAATTACTATGTAGGTACGAGAAATTAAGTGGACTATTTCTCAAATCCATTTGTGTCTGCTTTGTATATGAGCGCCTCCTTACGAAGAAAAGAGGCATAGCAAAGCATACCGGGCACAGCTAGTAAAATATAAATAGAAAAATTACAACATTATGTCTAACGTGCGTACTCGCAAAGTAACGTTAGGCTAGCCTGTTTTTGGGGCATCATATTTCACGACATCAAACTGTTAATATTCGTTACATGAGTAATACTCGCAATGTATCATTGCACGAATAATACGCGCAATATATTCATTACGTGGACAATACTCTCAATACATTCATTGCATGAATAGTACTCGAGATACATTCATTTCACACATAATACTCGCAATACATTCATTGCATGAATAATACTCGCGATACATTCATTACACGAATAATACTCTCAATACATTCATTGCTTGAATAGTACTCGTAATACATTCATTGCATGAGTAATACTCGCGAGACATTCATTACACACATAGTACTCGCAATACATTCATTGCATGAATAGTACTCGCAATACATTCATTACACACATAATACTCTTAATACATTCATTGCATGAAGAATACTCACGATACATTCATTAATAATACTCACAATACATTCATTACACACATAATACTCGCGATACATTCATTGCATGAAGAATACTCACGATACATTCATTACACGAATAATACTCTCAATACATTCATTGCTTGAATAGTACTCGCAATAGATTCATTGCATGAGTAATACTCTCAATACATTCATTACACGAATAAAACTAACAATACATTCATTGCATGAATAGTACTCGCAATACATTCATTGCATGAATAGTACTCGCAATACATTCATTGCATGAATAGTACTCGCAATACATTCATTTCATGAATAGTACTCGCAATACATTCATTACACACATAATACTCTTAATACATTCATTGCATGAAGAATACTCACGATACATTCATTAATAATACTCACAATACATTCATTACACAAATAATACTCGCGATACATTCATTGCATGAAGAATACTCACGATACATTCATTACACGAATAATACTCTAAATACATTAATTACTTGAATAGTACTCGCAATAGATTCATTGCATGAGTAATACTCACAATACATTCATTACACGAATAAAACTCGCAATACATTCATTACTCGAATAAAACTCGCAATACATTCATTGCATGAATAGTACTCGCAATACATTCATTGCATGAATAGTACTCGCAATACATTCATTGCATGAATAGTACTCGCAATACATTCATTGCATGAATAGTACTCGCAATACATTCATTGCATGAATAGTACTCGCAATACATTCATTGCATGAATAGTACTCGCAATACATTCATTACACACATAATACTCGCAATACATTCATTGCATGAATAATACTCACGATACATTCATTACACACATAGTACTCGCAATACATTCATTGCATGAATAGTACTCGCAATACATTCATTACACACATAATACTCGCAATACATTCATTGCATGAATAATACTCACGATACATTCATTACACACATAGTACTCGCAATACATTCATTGCATGAATAATGCTCGCAATACATTCATTACACGAATAGTACTCGCAATTCATTCATTGCATGAATAGTACTCACAATTCATTCATTACACGAATAGTACTCGCAATACATTCATTACACACATAATACTCGCAATACATTCATTGCATGAATAATACGATACATTCATTACACTAATAGTCCTCGCAATACATTCATTACTTGAATAATGCTCGCAATACATTCATTACACGTATAGTACTCGCAATATATTCATTGGTGATGATAACGATGACATTGACGATGAGTTTCTGACAAAATTTCTCATTGACATCCGATCGCAAATAGATAACTACCAGTTCAATCCAATGGTTGTACCTGACGCCAATCGTATGATTTTTCAGTGTTTAAACAGGGATGTGTAATTGAAAATTAATATTATCGCATGGTATTTCACAGTTAACTAAGAAACTAGCTGTGCCATGTATTGATTTGCCATATCCAGATATCATTAGGGGTTTTTCTAAAGTATTGGTGTGTTGATACGTGATAAATTGACGATCAAAATGCGACATTCATTAACTTAATTTGCTTCTTGCGCGATTTTTTTTATTATTTATTCCTAGTCTAGCGTATGCACATAACAGTAAATTTTCAACAATTAAAAAACGAGGGGCATTTGTTCCCCTTAGAATAACATGCTGTTTGGGGTTAAACAACTCTTCTTTTTCTAACAAAATCACTTCAATAAAGTAATCGGCAAAAATTAATCACTGTGCCGCAAATTACAAATAATGTTCAAAACATTTTGAGTGGGTACAAAAATAAAAACAATTATATAACGAAAATGGAAAAAATATTGATAATACCGGAACACGCAAATCTGATTAGGATCGATGTAAGTTAACAGTGATATTTTTTACTGACATTTAGGATTGTGATACATGCATCAAGCAACATGAACCTTTCGCAGAAAAAGGATCCGACTTATATACATATGTCGATATCGGA
Source organism: Ceriagrion tenellum (assembly GCA_963169105.1). NCBI lineage: Eukaryota > Metazoa > Arthropoda > Insecta > Odonata > Coenagrionidae > Ceriagrion > Ceriagrion tenellum. The sequence goes on along the minus strand of OY720643.1, from coordinate 43,584,556 downwards.
TTTTGTCTGTTAAGAAGTATCACGCTATTTGTTATATTGTGCAATATCAATAAATGATTTAGCTATATCAATTTGAATTTTATATCGAAATAGCTAAATGTTGATTATTGTTTGTCATCTGCGATTAGCTTCGTTTAATTTAACAACATTCTTTTAATAGCGACTGGCTGTTGCGCAATATACGCTGCCGTACGTTATCGCGAAAGAAATGAATCATGTACGACGCGATATTACTTCTAAGACATCATCACTGCAGTATCATATCTTGAAATGCACCGCGTGTTTTGCGGGAGAAAAAAATTATTTCGCAATGCGATGATGAAATTCGAATGTCGCACGGCTACGTGTCATGGGGACGAAGTTTTTTTTATTTGGATGGGGGGGGTTAAGGGGACAGAAGGGGGGAGTGGTTTTCCGTCTCAGGGTCCTTTCCGCCCGCTCCCTTAGCGACTCATTCTCCTCCTCTGGTCTCCCTCGTCATCTATCACTGCGGAATATCCACTGTTTCAAGCCTTCCCTGAGAGACCCCCGCCCGTCCCCGCGCCAATGGTGACTTCCAACCTTTCCTTCCCTTCCATTCCTCCCTCCACCATTACCTCAGAAGGACCTGGTCGCCCTCATCTCTTTTTTACCGTCGTACACCATTTTTCATCACCCTCTCTCTCCCTCTCTCTCAAACCGTCATCCTCGTTTTCTCCCCACTTTACTCCTCTCTGGGCGTTTCTTCCTTCCTTCCCTTCTTCCCCTGCCTCGTTCATCTTCGTCTCCTTCTCTCTCTCTCTCATCTCATTTCCTCTTTTAGGAGTCCCTTTCATCCCTCTTCTCCTTCTCCATTTCTGCTGAAAAAATAGATTCGTTTCTTTGCTGTCTATTTCTACGATAGACCTTGTGAGTCGTCGAAGGTTGCTTCGGGCGAACTTCCAGTTGGAGTGACGGAAGGAATTTTGGGGAAAAGAACTGTGTGAAGGAACTGTATGACGGAATTTTGGAGAAAGGAACTGAATGGAGGAATTTGCGAACTGTAAAATATGTTTGTCACAGTGCATTAGAATAGTTGCGCAGACTTTTATCATGGCCTTACATACGGTTAGGGTCGTAGTGATGTGGTAAATTCGTACTTGAAACCATAATCTGTTAGATTCGTACAAAAAGAGAAGTTTCAGGCTTGATGTGGTGGAAAGAATTCATAATAACGAATGAGAGTAAGGCAATCTTACGCTAAGATAAATTGTATTCGACGTAGGTCGACGTATTCGAGTGCCGATGTACTACAACGCCTGATGATGATGTAGTACATCGAAACCCAGGTCGAATAAAATTTACCTAAGTAGAAAATTGCCTTCCTCTCATTCATTGATATCAGATTCGTAACGGCTGTTTATTTTTACGATAAACCCCGTGATTAGTCGCTAGTTAATTCCTGGTGTTGAACTTCCAGTCGGAGTGATGGAGGGAGTTAGGGGAAAGGGACTGTATGAAGGAATTTGTGAAAAGTGAAATATGTTTCTCGCAGTGCATTAGGAAAGTTACGGAAAAACTTGCTGTTGTCTTTCATACGGACAGTATCGCTCATTGAACCGGACAATCGGAGTAACTGCTCCGAACCTCGCGCCTCCGAGGACCCCGCATTATGGAGACACTCGGTAATCAACAGATTAAAAAATATAACAATAAATTTAAAAAAACAAAGAATTAAGCAAACTCTCTTAAAACTTTCTCTATTTTATAATTTATTAGTGAAAAAAGAATAAAAAACTGGTGCAATAGCCATATAACTGTGTCTGATATTGGTTACTGTTAACTTTTATCGTCGCTCTTTGTATCTAGATAGGGAATTTCGTGTGAAGTTTAGGACATGCACTCCAATTTTGGAATTTAAAGTTAATTCGTTCATATAATATAGTGAGGTTCTTGTAAAATAAAAAAATAAATTGAAAATGGCAATAAAACATTTTATAAATAGCTTTTTTATTAAGGATCAAAAAAACTAGATTTTTTTAAAGTTCGCGAACAAAGTGTTCCTTTGTTTTCACCATTCCCCGGTAAAGAGGAAATTCGTCCCACCGTAAATATTAATCCGTGTTTACTCACATTTGCGTCATCAACACATCGCAACACAACTGTTAGAAGGATTAAGGTGGGAGCCCCTAGAGACTCGGAGCCTGCATGCTAGGCTTTGGTTGCTTGTGAAATTCAGAACTGGTGTGTTTCAGAGCAACACAGAGAGTATTATCATGGCACCTCATTACATCTACAGGTCCGACAAAAGCGATCAAATAAAACAGATACTTTGCCGAACAGATAGGTGCAAAAACTCGTTCTTTCCGCACACAATAAGTGATCACAATGAAAACTGAGCTCTTCTAAATACACTCCCATAATACACGTCACCATTTCTCCACCCAAAACTTCATCCCTTACATCTTTACACAGCTGGTGTGTTAACTTTCCATACTACACGATAATGCGGTGGCTCGCGGGGTACTATGAAGATGTAGATGTAGACCTATTACTGTGCTTAAATTAATCTCCCTTTTCAGCTGGTATTCGATTGTCTATGGAAAATTTTCCGTTGAAAAATTGATTTCCTTGCGGACCCTTTACGTTGAAAACGGTAACATTATCAACCATGCTGACCTTACTCTCCGTTGAGCGACGTTGACCCTATTGTGCCCTTATGGACGTAGAATATGGATGATCCGTTGAGAGCACTCTTGAATAGTTTTGAAATAACCATGCGCCGACTCATGTTCAAGTCTCGGGGTAATGTTTGGCGACATAAATATTCTTTTGATGCCGTGTTGAATAAAAAATCAGGATGCTTTCAGGATCGCTTTCAGGATGGAGAAATAATGGCGCTCCATTCCAAGGATCTGATTAGCCATCCTTTTATGCCTTTCCGTTCTTTTTCTCTTTTGATTTTGCCTTTGAGCATATTAAAATAGCCTCAGGGTCTCGGATATAACCTTCGAAACAAACCTTTCTGGCGCGAGCGCATAGTAGGCTGAATTGGTTTTTAACACTAGAAGGACCGAACCCTTCATTTTGACGGTTGACCTCAGTTTACTAGATCATATTTCCTTATATTTCCTCTTGTATCACCTCAATTTTTTTAGACTTTTAATGATGTTTTATTATACATATCCTGCTGGAAAATAAATTATTTTTTTCCAATAGAAATGAAATAATGATAGTTTTTACCTTCAAGAACCACTACCCGTCAAAATTACGGGTTGCGTGTTTTCCTTTATTTTTGTGGTTCCTCGCGCTTATTTCTTCATGACATCACTAGTCATCGTCACTTCTGGGCATTTCAATGTTTAAGTTTGTGTGAGAAAGGTTTTTATGCTTCTCAAAATATTTTGATTGAAAAGGAGCCCCAAATCTGCCATGCCTACCGCGAAATGTATCACATTTCGCGGGACGTAATTTTGAAAAAGGCTCACTTTTTTCTGAAATTTTTTTGCTTTATTAATTATTGTAGTATTACTCAATTGTGTCCATAAATAAATATAAGTGGAATATTTAATGATTTAATCAATGAAATTGACCAGAAAAGAGGTAATATATAAAAATTTTCATACCCATCAAAATGACGAGTAATAGTCCTTCTAGGTACGTGTTCAATCCCGGTCTTTCTAGTGTCAAACGGTAATAGCCGACATCAAACACTGATACTATACGGATACCAGGTAATGGTGAGCGTCTGGAATCTGCGACATTCGACGGAAGTCACGGAATTATTGAAGGCTTTCCCTGCGTATGGTATCGTGGAAATTTACTCAAGTTTTCTACCGGGTCAGGTTCTCCATTTCCACCATTTGAAATTTGCATTTAAACTGCGTTAACGGTCACAGAGTGAGGGTATGAGGGATACTTTGAAGACAGGCTACTTAAATGCTAAGTTTTGGTTCATTTAAGGATCAGAGACTTGGGATCAAAAGAGCCCTGCGACCCTTACTTAAGGAACGATGGATGAAATTGTTAATATTTCTAGCAGAGACCGGGCTAAAGAATGTATTTTAGCGTTTAAAACAACATTGTCTCGCTTTGAGGAAATTCAACAAGGAAAATATGTGTAGAAAAGGAGAAAATATGGAGAAATGATCTGGAAGAAATATCTTTTTCCGTAAAATGCTCAAACTTTCAAATGAGGCCAGTAGATTAGTCAGTGCACGCCAACAATTGACCGTTACTGTGCTGAGGTTTTAACTACCAGAGTGTTCTTTCCGTAGGTGCAAGGCGAACTTTATTTGCTTCATATATAGGATGGGATCATACAGTTGCACTTAGTCCCTAATCATCGGAAGCTGTATTGTGTTGAATACTACTTCCAGAGCAGGTATTTATATACCCTGAGGGCTTTCCTCACCTCGATTACATGCTAAAAGATTAAAAAATCCGGTTTAGAACATTAGGTTCTTTAAATATGGATTTATGGGGAAAAACCCTTTGCAAAGTTGATTTAAACCATAATCGAGAGTAAAAATTGTAAACATTTCCTCATTGGCAGACCATTTTAAACGAAGCAGTACAACATCCTCGTCTATATGCTGCCCTGCGTAGCACCCCAGATGCATGCTGCCGGAATCTTTTCGACACTAGCGATTTTAAGGGGTAGAATGGGAAAGCATAGGAGAGAACAGAGGTGTGCCGTATGTTAACGCTGTTTCTTGTGTTGCTGTCCCATTGTTTTGGATGTAATCAATAAGGTTTGAAAAAATAGTTAAGAAGAACATATTGACTAGACAACTTGCTGATTCGACTAAACTATTCCATGGATGGTAAATCGGACACTATTGTTCGGCATTTAAACCAGAATACATCTATCGCTAAATGGAGGCATGACAATACCTCCGAATATTCTCGGAAACACTGTATGTTAGTTGTTATTTCAATATTTATTTGAAATTACACACCAAGGGAATGAATTCGGCCGAAGTTTCGAAAACGCAACATAATTTTTTAACGCGTCTGAATTTTTCAAAGAGTTTTTCCTTGCTCAACGTCTTATTTAGAATGTAAGAGGAATTAATGAAAAAATAACCATTTTGTAAACATTTATTGACTCGGCCGGAAATGGGTTAAGCGAGGAACAACAGAGCCCCACGTGAGGTTCCTTTTTTGAAATGAATAATAGCGCCTAAATCGTTTTTTTGGACTGTATATAACATTTCGTCACTTTGTTGCTTGGGAAGTTAAAACCGGCTGGTTCGCCCCACAGTACATTCCCACAGTTCCTGTGAGTGTACACATTCCGAGCATTCACTTAAAGCAAAGTAGAACCTCAGTCTAGCGATATACAATTGCGAGAACAATTACAGTAAACTTGCAGCTCGGAGTTCAGTGGCGCCGTGCGGTGGCGAGCAAGTAAAAGATCATACCAAATATCCAGTCATTGCGTGTACAAATGACATGGCACAAAGTCACTCGCACGGGAGCATAAACGCCAAGGGATGGCATGAAAAAAATCATTTTACTTGACCGGTATTCGAACCTGGATCTCCCAATCAACAGTCAGGTGTGTTAGCCAACCCCACCATCAAGCCATCTTCCTTTATTGCGAATTAAGATGGGGGTTTATACAAACTAGGTGTTCGCGTCTCAAGTCCACATTGTGGCACACGAGACCGCGACAGTTGCTTTGTAAGAACTTGTGGACTTGAAATGAGAACATCTAGTTCACATACACCCCCATCGAAACTCCCCTTGAAGTGAGATTGTTCGCTGGTATAGCTGACCATCACACCTGACTGGCGATTGGGATATCCGGGTTCGAATCCCTGTCAGGCCAAGTGATTTTTTTAAAATGCAAATTTCATTTCATTCATATCCTGCGGGTGGTATTGCAACCCGCAATTACAATTAATGTCTTCGCGAATAGCCGTTTTTTTATATATTATAAGTAAAAAAACACGGTCCCTCTAAGCAACATGGCTTGTCAGAAGGATCCACAGATATGCATACAATGCGGCAAGTAACAAAATGATGTATACAAAAAAACACTTTAAAAAAAATATATACTTATACAAGTTACAGAAATTTATAATATTACAACTTGAGAACATTGAAGATAGCTTTTAGAAGCTAGCTAGAAGCTAGAAGATTTTGGCATTCCACATTTTTGAATACACAGGTATTCATGCCAAACATATAGAACATAATTATGTAACATTATGAATATAATAACGTTAATTATAAAATATTGATATTTTCTAGTTAATGTCATTATATTTTGCTATATTTTATGGCATTTAATTTTTCTACTACTTGTTTTAGGAGAAACTGAGTATCGCACTTGATTAGGGGAAATATTATGGGAAATGATCCAGCGAAACATTATTTTGACCACAACTTCAGGCTCATATGGCTCTTGATAGCCTCCCAATCCATTCACATGGAGAGAGAGCGAAGTTCAGTTATGATTCAAAATCTACCATTCGTATTCAATTTGGTTGACTTATCTTAACGATTTTCTCGAAATACCGCAAAGGCTGTCCGTTGAGCTAATAAAAAATGAGGCTCTCTTTCATTATACTGCCGTTAATATTATGATATAAAAAACAAATAAAAACTGCCATTATTTTTCTTCGGATTATAATTCGGCAGTTCGTTTTTACTATATTTTATAGGTCAGTAACTTCCATGAACCTAGTTAATTCACTAGTCTCATGCGGCTGTGCAGTGGCAATTTTTCTCTATGCTACTGAAACGTTGTATTAAATCAAACTTAGTGTCTTCCAGAGTTTTATTATAAAGGGTACATCCGGTTTTGGCAGTTACGCCATCATCAAGTGTAACTCAAGTGTACCTCAAGTGTAACTGCCGAAACCGGTTGTACACTTAAAAATAAAACTGTGAAAGACACACAGTTTGATTTACTACAATGTCAACCTTCCGCCAAGTCAAACCTTCATCTTTTGAATCTACTGAAACGTCTTGCTGTAACCGAAGGAAATTCGAAGTATTTATGGGTGGACACTCCGGCGTCGAAGTAATCATCTCACGAACTCTTGGGCTTATTTCCGATTGGCTTAGAGTATTTCAAGTCACCTTTATTCTTCCTCATTAATTGTTAATTTCAGTTGGTTCTTCATTAATTTCAGTTAAAACAATTTCTTTTCCACTCAAATCAATTTCAGTTATCGCAGCCTTTGGCCTTCTTTTCTCGTTTTGTCGCCAAAATTTCAATATTCCCAATCTCATGCAGCGGCGTTACTCTCAAATGACTGCCCTCATTGTTCGTGATTTGTAATTTTGTTCCATTAACCACTTTATATTAAACAAACAATTAATTCAACGATGAGCCAATGAAGGATGTTTCCCGAGCCCATCTCTGTTGACTCTGGCTATATGCACTGACTGCAAATCTAAATGTTTGCCGATGCAATAACCGTCACACTTTGGAAAGACGTGTCATTAAAAGCGTTTAAATGAAGCTGTCAAACAATTCATTACTTTGTATCAAGGCAGTAAAATTAGCATAGGTTTACTTTGCAGCGAAATTATATTTTTGAATCATTCGACCCTAGATGTTCAATTGCTCCAATTGCTCCAATTGCTCCAATTGCTCCGATTGCTCCAATAACTGTTTACCTAATGTGTCGGAGGGCATATTTACACCTACTTTCGACGTCAAAATGATGCGTCTCTGTATTTTGAAAATTTTCATCCGGCTACGTGTACGTTAATGTTAATTTAGTGCCTTATAAACTCTATTATAATTTAATTTATTTAAATTACCTATTTATTTTTTGTCATTGGAAAGAATCAATATTTCGATGAATGGGAAAATTTGACGACAATTCAGCTGCGTAAGTTGGTCAAGATCTGTTTCACTGCGTAGTTGTATGCATACATGCTGTGAAAAAAATGATTAATTGCGCTACATATATTTTTAAACTTATCTGGCTTTCTAATTCCAATGTTCCTTCACCTATCTCGGAAGTATCTGTGAAAACATTCGTGTGGGGCGCAGCACTCTTCGGTTCGGAAGCATGGACCATTGGAAAAGCTGATCAGAACAGACAAGAAGGCTTTGAAACGTGGTGGTGAAAGTAGATACTTACGTGAAAAAAATTAGGAGTGTACAGATATACTCAATGTTTCTCAGTGTTTGTCATCACTGTCTTCATCACTGTAAGGGAACTGGCGGTAGACAGGGAAGGATTGAGGGCTGCAGTCAACCAATCTTAGGATTGAACAAACAATGATGAATGATGATAGTTCCGATGGCAATTTTGAAAATATTTGAGAGAACTATTTTTCGAGGCTAATTTACTTCCGTCTCCAGTTTTGACAGATTTGAAAATATCATCAAACATGTCTTTTATTCAAAGGAAATTTATCGTTTTTCCATAAAATATCATTTACCCAATCATTGAGGTATGGGAGAGAGCTAAAGAGAATTGTAATCCAGAGAGCATGTGGAAAATCAAAATTTCAACCTGAAATTTCAAGCCAGGCCCCTGGAGGGAAGTTTAGATGAACTATACAAAGGCCAATAATGCTACCAGTAGTTTCTTTCCTAAGTTAGTTCTCGTTTCTTCGTTTGACACGTCGTAAGATACGCGGCATATCGCTTCTTACTTCTCAGAGACGCACTGGCAATATAGAGAGCTAGGGTTAACTTTTTTGATTGTTGCTAATAATAGTGTCTTTCAATGGCGTGAATAAGCATGACCGTGATATTTTTGCTTTTAGTGTAATAATGAATATCCAACAATAGTTTTTTTTCAAAAAAGCGTGTCTTAAATTTCCATATGCTTAATTGTAAGCGATTTATATTATCACGTACAATTTATATGTCAGCGAAACAAATCATATGTTCCCAAAATAGATAGTATTGCGCGTGAAAAATGTTTTTTTCAGAGAATTGATAGATTTTGGCACCCACTCTGAAAAAGGTTCACTGCCTCGTGATTCATGTAGTTATGGTTATTATATCCCAAACGGTTTGACAAGCACATTTATTTTCAGGCACCGTATTCTCCGGCCTGATTCCCTACTCTCGCCCCAAGTTGCCGAAGATATTTCATTTAACACCCAATCATTTGCCTCAAACTGTTTTCTAGTATGTTGAACAGTAGAATTTTTGCGACACTGAAACCAATGTAAGTGTCGAGCTTCCAACCTTTTGGGAGAACATGCTTGCGTACCTACTGTGTGTATAAAGTTTGCAAAACATGATTGGACTTGGATACACATAACATTGACCTGTTGTTTGTTTGTAAATCATGATTGAACTGCGTGCTTGGATACACGTAACACTGACCCGTCATGGAGAACAGACAAAAAATATTCGGTACCGCCTTCAAGAAAATAGGATGCATCGAACAGTTGGTGGGACCTTGGATGAAGAAGTAATAGACAGGTGCTACTTCGCTCTGGCTATACTACACCTCAAATACGCCGCGAGCTTTTGTGATCCTTGATAGAAATACTTGACCTAAAAAATTAATAACATACCAAGGAATGTTGGACACATCGTTGAAAACTGCTGCCACCAAACGTATAGTGGTGGTTCACTGTTTTTAGAGGGATTATGTTAGGAGCCGATAGAGACTCTTAAACTGGACAAATATGTTACAGTGTGACTCATAGAATATCATTTTGGTTCCGCAGTACGTATCTAAATTGGATAGGAGTGATAAAATAAGAGTTATACATTTCCTAAATAACTTGCAAATGTCTTCATAACGGGACTTGTGATATGTAAAAGTTAAAAACGCTACGTATCGGAGCACATGCAGGCTTTGCTACGCCTTTCATACTTCTTCTATTTCACCTGTGTAGGGAATAATGCTAAGAGCTGGCATGTATCAGTATTATTAAGTAATATTCTCAGAGATACCTGAGGAAAATAGGAATTAACTTCAATAGTATCTTAAATAGGGCCCCGGACAGAAATATTTGGCCTAAAGAATTACTAAAATACAAGCGAATACCGGGGATCGGGAGGAATTTAATTGATAGGGAGCTCAATTTAATGGCGCCGGGCGCTTCGCTTTTTTTATGGAAACTTGGTGGGATCTTTATCCTTTAAGCGCTCTTTAAAAACTGTTTCGATCAAACATAATGTGTTTTTCCTACTTTTAGAGGGTTAGGTTAGGAGCCGTTAGAGACTCATAAACTGCAAAACTATGTTACAGTGTGACTCAGATAATGTCATTTTAATTCACAGTACATATCTAAATTGGATAGGACTGATAAAATTAGAGGGGTACATTATCCAAATAACATTCATATGCCTTCGTAGCGGGGATTATGAAATGTAAAAATGAAAACGCTTCGTTCCGTAGTACATGCCAGCTTTGCCACGCCTTTCATCGGTGGTGTCCGATACTGTAATCTCACCAGTGAAGGGAATAATGCTTAGAACTGGAATATATGGGTGTGATTAAGAGATATTCTATAAGACACCTTGGTAAATAGGAAATTTAACATAGATAGGAGGTTTTTCGACCCTGGACAGAAATATTTGACGCAAAAAATCAGTAAAATACAAAGGAATGCGGCGCGTCTCTTTAAAACTGTTACGATCGAACATGAAGTGTTTCACCACATTTAGAGGGTTAGGTTAGGATCCATTAGAGACTCATAAACTGCACAAATATGTTACAGTGTGACGCAGAGAATATCATTTTGATGCCGTACTACTACATATATAAATGGGATAGGGGTGATAGAATAAGAGGAATACATTTTCCAAATAACTTTCAAATGTTTTCATTGCGGGGATTCTGACTTGTAAACATAAAAACGGAGTATATGTTTAATTTGCCACGCCTTTCATTGGTGGTTTCCGATACTTTCATTTCACCTGTGTGGAAAATATTGATTAGAGCTGGCATATATCAGTGAGATTAAGTGATATTCACTGAGATACCTGTGGAAAATAGGAAATTTAACCGCCTCGGCTAGCTTCATATCAGCTGGGTCTCTCCTCTCTCGGCGTAATTTCCGTTTCTACTCATTATCTTTTTGATTAAATTAACGCGGCCGGGACTGCGAGAGTGAGGGAATCTTCGTCTTGGGCACGGTGATGTCGTTATATGCAGACGCACCCACTTTCACAAGCTTCCACGCGCTTGGATAAAGATCCCGCCAAGTTTTCACAAAAAAAAGCGAAGCGCCGGGCGCCGTTAAATTGAGCTCCCTCTCATTTAAATCCCTCCCGATCCCCGGCGCTGACCTCCCCCGCTTGTCCTTCGAGTCTTGATGCCGCCTTTTCCACGAGGCCGTCGTTTCGTATTCACGTCTTGTGCGGGAAGGTCGGCCCATCCACTTAACTCCCCGACTTTCGCGTCGCAACTAACTTAGCGGCGTTAGACCCTCTGCCTCCCACCCCCTTTTAAAGGGCTCCTTCCGGCCGTCCCTTGAATGCCGCGAAGGGATAGTGGGTGGAGGTGGGGGGGGTGGCTCGAGTCTCATTTCTGCTCGCCTGCGTAATTTTGGCCGCGTGTAATAACCCGGGTGCGTTCCTTCATATTCTAATTATCTTCGTTTAAGTTAATCGAGGAACATGGGGCCCCTGCTGATCGTCACCTTGCCTAGAACTCATGTGGGTCCAGATAATGCAAGAACAGGGTCAAGCCCGCTTGTTCTTTGCGCGCTGTATTACGCATAAGCATTTTAGCGTGATAAGGTACGCCGCCCGGACATGTAAAGTCACGCTTAATTTGTTATATAAAGCTAACTAGTTTGCCTTGGCGTACACCTACACGTAGGAGGCTTCATTTGCATTTTAATGAGTTTCTATAGAAAAATTTTTTATCACCCACGCTATGTTTGTTGAATTAAAGGAGCGTTATCTGATAAGAGGGAGGTAGTTTAGTTTTCAAACTGTATTTTTCTTTGTCATATTTTCCTTCTTGTTAGCCCATCATTTCGTCTCAACCAACCAACATTTTTCCTGTTGTTTGTGTTTCCTGTTGTCAACATGTTTCCTTGTACCAACATTTTTCCTGTTGGGTTAAAATATGACTAACGTAAATCATCACCGCTTGGTGAGTTTTCTCGTGAATTTTTAAAAATATTACTGCCACAAATCTGAAAAGGAAACAAGTGCCTTTTATTGATACATATTACACTTTGTTACATATTTCATGCAAGTAATGTTTCCTTTAAAACTCCTCTATGAGTTTCGTATTCATGCTATAGCTAGTCCGTAAGCCCTTTATAAGAAAGTGTAATGCTTTATGCTCTAACACATGCTAAAATCGGTCATGTATCTACTCAGTATTAATTGGTAACCCAATTTTGACAGCTTCAAAGTATGAAATTTACGGAGCGACTCAGAGAATATTATCACGACCCCTCACTACATCTCTAGGTTTGACAAAAGCGATAGAAGAAGAGACGTACATTTCCGAACAGGTAGTTACATAAACTCGATCATTCCGCGCACAATAAGCGACTGCAAAAAAAGCTGAGCTCCACTTAATAAACACCCATAATATACGTCACCATTTCTCCTCCCAAAACCTAACATCTGTACGCGGCTAGTGTGCTAAAAAACCCTGCTACACGCCGATGCGGTGGCTCGCAGAGTAATAAGTAGATTTAGATGTGAATGAAATATCTGGGTGTTGTTCTTTATTGTTTTTCCCTTCTTGAGGCACATTTCTGAATGAAAATCATCTTTCTTTTATCTAGTCTGCTGATTTACGTCTTCATTCCTCCCCATCATCCGGAAAGATGCATTTAGAATCTAAAGTCTTAACTGCCTCCCGTGGCCGAGTGAAATTCACAGTGGAATAATGATTCGCCTGGAGTCCAGATCCCTCGAAATCGAGGGATCTGGGAATCGAGAGATCATGAACTTATTCCTCGGTCTTTCTCTGGGGACTTTTGCCTTCATTTTGCCTTCAATTATGTTCTTCACATGTCACAATTGTACCTCAGGGTGTGTCCAATCCATCTGGTTCTTCAATTGTGTGAATTCGCAGTGGGAAAATCATTCATCTGGGCTGGGAATCGAACCTAGATCCCTCGATTTCGCGCCGACTGCTCCAGGCGAATGATTTTTCCTCTGCGAATTTCACACAATTGTGTGATCACTATCGGGTGACTCCATTGAAGTAACTGCGCGGCTAGTTCCATGGTTCTTTGAATATTTCCTAAGTAAACATCTTTGTGCTTTAAGTTGGGTTTTACCCCGTGGTCTGTGGCACTTTGCGCTCGCATACGGGTACCACTGGTACGGTACGTGTGAGGAAAGCTTGTTCTTAAAAGCCTCCATGAGATTCACGGTGGAAGAGAACGCCCGGGTAGCTTAAGGTAGTCCGAGCGAGATCAGTCATAAAAGTCATAAAAGAGACCATATTCGAATGATAAGTTTTAATTTCACCAGCTGCAGGACACATGAATTAAATACTGTATTATTAATGGGGCAATAATATAGGTTTATATGACAGAAATTGTATCTAATTAAATGAAAATATTTGAATAAGTGTTAAACTTGACTCATTTTTTTCGCGCGTTGCGTTTGAAACTCCTTGAAAACGGTAGGTTTTTTGTGATACCCAAGAACCTACTGTGGTGACAATATGATTAATTTGCAAATATAGTTGAGAAAACGTACAAATTACACACTGTTAGTTTTTTACAACATCTAAGTGTTACGACTTGTTCATTTTATCAATAATTCCTTTCTGGAGTGAATACACGTACCATTTCCCATGTAAAAGGACTGGTATATTTTGGCAAATATCTTCAAAGGTTATGTGGTGAGGGGTAGAATTTTTTATGTTTGGATAGGTGTGATATTTTTCTTTAAAATGAGACCAAATTCCCTGATTTCTAAGTAAAATGATTTTTCGCTCGGACTACCTTAATTGGTTAGAGCACTCGGCGAAATCGAGGGATCTGGGTCCGATTCCCAGTCCAAGCGAAAGATTTTTTTCACTGTGAATTTCACAAAATTGTGAGATGACTAGCTGGTGACTCCGTTGAAGTAACTGCGCGACTAGTTCCGTGGTTCTTTGAAAATACTTCTCAAGCGTTCGCGATGATATCCTACGAAGTTAGCACCTTTTTAATTAATGGCATTGTTGACTGCCGACCATTCTCTCAAGGATAACGGGTTTTATTAAAAACTTCGGCCGAGCTCTTGTAGGTGATGAGTTTTTTGTTGCTTCTAAAACACTTTGGTGTTAGACCTCGTTTATGGCTGGTCGAGCTGGATCCATTCCAGCCGAGAGCCTTCAAATCCAAATCCAGGTATTTGAGATGATCAGATATTGCTTTCGTAAAATTGATCACAGACCTACAAAGTTCTTTACTCAACCTTGATTCCAACAAGTGAGAAATCAGGCATTTCCTAGAATTTGTCATATGCTATATGTCTATTTCCGCCTATTATGAAGTTGGTATAAGCTCTTGGAAATACATTCGTTTGGATGCATACCTTTTACTCTTTTGAGCATTGTTCATGCTTCGAAGACTATTGATAATATTCTGAGCATTTCCTTATTAGCATTTTGAGTGGTTAGTTTTTTTCGTTTGCTCTGACCCCAGGAGTGAGATTTTTTGGAGTAAGTTACTCATTTTCGATTAAAATTATATTAACTTGTCGTTTTTTTGATAAAAAATCAATGGAACAAGAAGATTATACATTTCGAAAACAAAATGAAATGGTTTTAGAAATTTTACAGGGTAATATCCTAATTATTGTAATATAAGAACAAAAATATTAACTTAGAGCAAGAATAGGACCAGCTTTTTACACAATTACTTTCATTGGTGTAACCAACTACATGTGATATGCCCGTACTCTAGGCTGACCGTAGTGGAATAATTGGATGGCGAGACTCTTTCGAGACACTTTGTACATAGTGGTAATTGGGACCGCCAGTAGCCAGGATAGATGGGACAACATTTTACAATGCATCTGAATGGGAGACGTGAACGTACGCCTTTACTGCCCCAGCGCAAAGTTGAAAGACGTGCATGTACGATCATACTCTGGATGGCCAAAAGACGCGAGGACGTAAATGAACGTTTGCGCTTCTCAAAGGGTTAAAGACGTACTTCATTTTTTTGGGGGGGTTAACGGGTCTGATTCTTTGAGACAAAAGGGGTGAAATTAGAAATTAACAGGAAATGACGTTTCCCTGCCTTTGTGCGCGGAATGAAACAATGTTTTGGCATTTTGCATTGAATAAAATACCGCAGAAAAATTTTTGTGACTCATGCTGTCGGAAAGTGGAAAGGTGATATTCTGTCATTTTAAGGGGTAAGCGAACAGAATCCCTTTGTCTCTGGCGACGCCCTCAGGTGACGTCATCTGCGCTATATGGTGAAATTTTCACGGAGTTAATGCGCGTCGTAAATTTTGAGGTTTCTTTTAGTACAGTCATATCACCTAGTCACTTTAATGAAACAATGCCTGCCGCGTATTGTCTCTTACGCAATATCTCTGAGGTTATGCGAGGGTTTTAATTTCCGCCTTAGCGTAATGACTCTGCCAATCCGTGCCATTACGTGTCTCTCTGGTCTTTTGGCTCGTTCGTCCCATGTTTATTGGTCACGCAACATCTAGCAACATGAAATGTCTGCCGATATTGTGACGGAAAATCGATATTGGTTCAATATTTACTCCAAAGTCGGAAGACCTTGGTTCCGTCCCAAACTATTTGAAGGAGTGAGATACGCGTTAAAGGGAAAAGGTTATTTTAACCAGGAAGAACAGCATCGCAAGGCCTTTGCTCTAAATATCAAATGCTATTTCATCAATTCTACTCCTCCGGTTCTCTCATTTTTAGTGTTTCAGTGAGCAATATTAGCTATATTCACACAGTGACCGCATGACTTCCGTGGACAGTTACTTCCTTTGACGCAAAGAAGCGTGTAGAAAGTATTTACTGCAGTCAAATTTCTCTGAGTTTTTCATTTAAGCTGATTAAAATTTATCAGTTAAGGTAGTGCGAGCGAGATGGTTCCCTAATCCTAATAAGAGACCATATTCGATATATACGTTTTAATTTCACCATCTGTGAGACACACGAATTAAATATTGGATTATTAATGGTGCAATAAAATAGTTTTACATGACAGAAATCGTAAGTATTAAAATGAAAATATCTAAATAAGTCTTTAACTTGACTCATTTTTTTCACGCGGTACGTTTGAAACTTCACCAAAACGGAAGGTTGATTGTGATTCCGAAGAATTTACTGCGGTGACAACATGATTAATTTTCAAAAATAGCCGAGAAAACACATCGACTACACGCTGTCAGTTTTTTTACGACATCTAAGTGTTAGAAATTCCTCATTTTGTAAATAATGTCTCTCTGGAGTGCATAAATTTACCATTTCCCATCTAAAAGGGCTGGTATGTTTTTGCAAATATCTCGGAAAGTAAATTAGTTAGGGGTTGAATTTTTTAAATTAATGGTAGGGTGATATATTTTTCTTTAATATAAGACCAAATTCATTGATTTCTAGGTAAAATGATACTTCGCTCAAGCTAATTTAAATTGACATTTTGTTTCTTGACAACAATTATTTTTTCTGGATCAACAGTCAAGGAAAGAATAGCCTAGTAAACCATTAGTTGCAAATATGTGACGATATGCTTCCTATGAATTGAATAAGCAAATTTCACCGCTATTTCATCAGATTTACACCTTTGGTTGTCTCATTTCCAGAGTTTAAGTGGGCATTTAGGAATTATATATTCACACAGTGGCCGCATAGTTTCCGTGAACAGAAACTTCCTTTGACGGAAAGAAACGCGAGGAACAGATTATTAGAGTCAAATTTCTCTCTTTTTTAAACTGAATTAATTAAATGAATAATTTAAATGATCATTTTTATCTTGATGACAGTTATTATTTCACAATCAACTTTCAAAGAGAGAACAGCCATTTGTAGCCAATGAACAGCCTGAAGCCATTTGTAGCCAATGATGGAACATATGCTTCCTAAGAGTGGAATAAGCAAATGTTATTGCAATTTCATCAATTCTACTCCTTCCTTTCTCTCTTTTATAGTATTTTAATGGGGATTTAGGAAATATTGGCACAGTAGCCGCACAACTTTCTTGAACAGTTTCTTCCTCTGACGCAAAGAAACGGGTGGTACGTATTAATTACAGTCAAATTTCTCTCTTTGTTTTTTAACTAAATTGATTAAATGAAATACCTAAATGGACATTTTTTCTTGACGACAGTTATTAATTCTTCATCAACTTTCAAAATAAAAACAGCCACTGAAGTCACTTGTAACAAATAAGATACTCGATACTGTATTTGCAAATTGTGGATGACTCATGCCAGAATCTTTTACGCATATGTTCCTATATTAGTTGATACTGACTAAAACGTGACGCAACATACGCAGACTACGCAAACACATTCTCATCCGAGTGTCAACAAACTTTCGTCGCTGCGTACATTCATGTCACAATAGTTCCATGGAACTTTTCCGCCTCCTAATTGAAACAAAACCTAAATAAGGCAACGTGTAAACGGGCCCCCATGGTTAAAAAAAATAACATTCTTCTGTAAAACCTGCGTACAAACTCTACGAGCGTCCCTTCATTTTTCCCAGCGCAGCGTGCATACATTCGTGCAAAGCTCCCCTTATCTTTGTCTTTTTCCCGCGGAAGAGAGATGAAGGCACCCGGGCGAGACAAGAAGTTGAAGAGGGGAAGAAGGGTGTGGAGGATCGTTTTGTTGCGCGCGCCTTTTCGGCACGGTCGGATGAGCTGACTGTTCCGGGAGAACAACAGCGAACAGCAATGAGGACACGGCCTCCCGACATCCCGCTCCCTATCGCCCTCTTCGGAAAAAAAATAAGATCTTCCAGGCGTCCTCCACCCACGAGGTGCACGAGGTAGTAATTGAAGGCTCGCCCGCGTTAGAAACAGGGTAAATTCTCGAAGTGTCGAGTATAATGAAGATGTAACTCAGTCATTTTGGGAAACTTACACATTCAACATAATATAACGAAAATGCCTGTACGCACGTCCCCCGATTTAATGCGGGCAAACGTCTGTTTTGGTGATCTTGCAGGTGGAATATACATCAGTAGGCAGCAGATAATCATAGTAATATTTTAATACTATGAATTGTAAATTATATTTCACACTTCAATTGGAGGAATCCGCGAAAGATCAGTGCCGTTTATTTCTAAGGTGGCTAAGATCGCCATTGTTTCGGCTATAACAGCGACTAACACTAAGATTAGCGCGAGTCTTTCCTTGAGTAATCTAGTAAAATCATAAATATATATGGAAAATACGATGTCTTAACGGAATTTCAAAGAAAAATGCCTCAATATAGGAAGACGCGAGATAAGGAAGTCATTTTGAAGTGTTATGCTTAACCTATAACTATTGACAATGAATCCTGGCCACGAAATACATCGACCATTTACTACAATCAAATGTCCTCTCCAGAGAGCTCAAAAAGGAAGCTTTTCCTGAATCGTGCATGGCAGATTATGAAAATGCATTTTTATAATTATTTGATGGTTTGAACAAGTCCATCACTTGATGTTTAATAAAACTAAGACTCACAAACCTTTAAGAAAGTCAACGTATTTTTGAAGAGTTTATGTTAATTAATCAAATTCAATCATCTAAAATTATTTGGGCGTGTCTTATCATTATGGTGACGCTGACAATTGCCAAAATCCCTCAGTAAGGATTGCATGCATTCAGCATCTTCGACTTTTATCTATAAAATTCCCGGAACTCTAATGAAAGTTTTTACAGAATGCGGTGTTGACGATCTGGTTTGTAATTCTGATTCTCAGTTCTAAAGCTAGGATTTTGAATCTAAAAACGTTTCCGTTCCTAATTAGTTCAAACATACCAAATATTCTGTGATCCAAGGCCAACCGGTAATAAAAGAGATGGAAAATGGTCCATCTGTTTCAACCCAAGGAGAGAGATAACTTCAATGAAAGTGATTCTGATGAATTTCTATTCTTTTAAAGTATCTTATATGAAAAATCTGAAGATATTTTGAAATCAAGTGTCACGACTGGTCTGTGGGTACCGAGACTGAGTAGTTGTCCTAACCCATCTCCGCACCCCAGCTTACCTGTTCATCACTTCCCCGCAGGAAAGCCGAAACGGTCAGGTCGCAGGTAAGAGCTGGGCTTTGCGTTATCGAAGCCATGCTATGTTGCGCCTAGCGGTTTTTTTGCAACCGGGCCCTGGCCTGCCTTCGGCGTGCAATGGCCAGGAGTGGAATTTAAGCCCCAGACTCGGCCAACAAGTGCATCGGGGGCGGCCTAGGGGATCTTGGTTGCACTAGTCGAAGTCTTCTCGACACCCAATCTCCTGACCGGGTGCAATTCTATCCGGGCCGGAACCTCGGGTCTTAATTCTCCAGCTAACACGATCCCTATGCGAAGTGGATACACAGATTAGCTACCTTGAGTCTGACAGCACAAACGTTCCAAATCTATAACTCTACCTCGACGCTGCTGAGCCTGGTGAATATACCTTCGTAATGGAAGCTTTCCTCTCTACTTTCCTACGGAGTGTGGCCCGTATCTCTCCAGATAGGACCCCTTCGATTTAAGGGTGCCCTATTTGTGATACCGGCCCGTCATGACGATCGACCCCTTTGCAAATTTCTTCTGCCCTACCTCCATATCAAATCCTCGTTGAGATGTGCTTTTGTTAAGCTTACAATGCTAGGCGATGTCTCAAACATGAGATATCGCTGATCTTCTTCGGGGTTGGATACTCGCTCGACGGTGTCCTTGCTAGATCTTGGAGATATGGACGACATTTCCATCCTTCCATTGTGAAAATGTGTTCAACATCTTCGTAATGTTTTGAGATAATTAATGATGTGTCAACCGATCCGAAATCAGTTTCAGAAGGCGTCCATGTAGGCACTGCTTCATAAAGACTTGGAGATTAAAACTGTGAGCATTTATTGATGGTCTTTTCCCCTGCATGAAAACTAACTCTGAGAACGTTTTTTTTACCTAACAATGGAGGCTTCACGATTATCGTGGCAATAATAATTCGTATTTTTTCTATCATTCAGTTCTCTCCGAAGTTTTATTTCTTTCGCTGCATGATATTGTGTCATTACTTTAGGTGTATAGCGATGAGTAGCTAAAATATCTTTTACATTGCACAATACCAGGATATTCTCTACGAGTTGAAAAATCTCGTAATATTTTTTTTCTACTCCCATCTTATTGTAACTTCAAGAGTATAACTTCGACTTGACCATTAGTCATAGTGCGCCTATTTTGGTGACGCATTAGATTCAAGGTTGGTAAACTTTCCCCCGTTTTGAAATATTTATGCTAGAGTTTCAATAGCCGTAATTCAAGAACGCCGTAAAAAAGAGTGAAAAAAGAAGCGTCGTAAAAATTCATTCGGAGCTAGTTTAATCGCGTGAGGCCAAACTTTCTCTTTGTAAATATTATTTGGAAATGTTTATAATATCATTCCATTTCAATACTTTTTTAGCATTCTGTTGACTGATAGTTGTATATTTTACATTCCGCATAAATTTTATAAGCGCTGGAAAGGTCGCTTGAATCTAGTTAGAGTGAAAAAGCGCCTCCGGCAGCTGAGGAGAGGCAGAAATGGGGGAAAGACAAAGGGAGAGAAAGAAACGAGATGAAGAGATACGCGGTGAATGAAAGAGTGGAGAGGGGAAATGAGGGAAAGACCGCTTGGATGCGACACTCCATCCGGCGTCTGAAATTGCATCGTCCTCTCGGAACCAGGGTTTGAGAAGAAAACTTCTTTCTCTCTTATTTGGAAAAAAGTGAAGAGGGAAACGTGCGTTTCAGGGGCGGTATAGGGCCGCGCCATTGCAACGCAGAAAGATAATCGATGCGTTGAAAATGTTTGCTGAGCATTGCAATATGTTAGAAATTTCGCCAGTGACCAGTAAGCTATAGGCGCACGGAAGCATGTTGGCAATCGCTTGTGGTGAGCAATATTTATTGGAGAAAATGTGGGAAAAAGCGGTCGTATCTTCCTTCAGAGATCCCTCTGAAATGACTTATGGTACCTTCACCAGCTCATTAGCGCTTAGTTCACGCTTAGTGACCTCTAATTCCTCTTTAAAGAAACCTCTAATTGAGTCCCACTAAGTCTCGCTATTCATAGGCAGGAGATGCAAATGTAACGAAAACATTCATATTGGGTAATTATTAGTGTGATATACACTAAAGATTCTTGCTTCACTTCGTGGAATGTGTCGCACTAAATCCATACTTAAAGGATACAATTTTATTACTTTTCCACGTAATTTTATTTTGGATGGTACGACGCGTTTCACTGACTTGCGGCATCATCAGATAAAAATCAGTTACATCGTACTCTGTCTGCCTTTTTTTATACATATCTGCACTGATATTGCCTGAATTTTGTAACCGATAATGCCCAAAGTCAGTGAAACATGTAATATCCAAAATTAAATTATGTGGAAATATACGACATTTTATTCTTTAAGTGTGGATTTATTGCGACACATTATTATTATTTTAACCATGGACTGCGTATATAAAATATGATAAAATTGACAAAATAAGACAAGAATACATTGCCGATTCAACAGCCCAAAATAGAACTAATGAATTCAGGCTTCACTTTGTGGAACCTCTCCATATCGGAAATTAAAAACTTTAAAGTAATGGTCCACTTATATTTTTATTGTTTACGACCTGGGTTTCGTCAAGTAATGACATCTTCAGGTACAAATATTATCCCACATGGGTATATATTCAAAATCAGGTGCAGAGAAAGGCGGGGAAAGGAGGGGGAGGAGAAGGAAAACAGTTGGAGTATGGTGTAATGGGTAAGGGGCAGGTAGGGAGAGGTCGGCGAGGGGGGGGGGGGAAGCGTTGGGCTGATTTGATAAAATACCGGGCGTCGGGAAGGGGGGAGGGGGGAGTGGAAGAGGAAAAATAGGAAGAACAAACATACTTTTTCCTTAGAAATTTAAAAAATGTAATGTATATACTGGTCAACGGTGATTAGCTAGTCCAGACTATTGATGAGAGTACAGTTCAAATGGAGTGGATGACTCTTTGTTGATGCTCAATGGGGCCAAAATAGACTTTCTCCTAAGTGCCACTGTTGCCTAAAGTTGACACACAGCGAGGCAAGAAGACGATATAAAGATCTTGTTTGTTCTCTTTCTCATACTATCATCCATTTCCATTCAATCCCCTTTTCAGTGATGGTATTCCAATACCCACGCAGTTTTTGCGGTCATATGCATATTAAAATACACTGCTTTACAAGACAACGTGGTGTAGTGAGTTTCATACGACGCAACGAGGTATAAACCCGTGTAATGAGGTACGCGGAGGAATGTGATATTGCGCGATGAAGTGCGACATAGCGCGTTGCAAAATGCGATGGGATCGGGAATTAAAGTATAATCAACTGTTAATTAGCCGGTAGAGGGGCTGTAGTTACATATGTAAACATTATTATTTACACCTCCTTAGGTGCTTTTTAAACATTTTAAATATTACCTGCTTTGATGCTTATATTGCTGGAAACTACTCACATTTAAAACTTATAATTGTTCCATTGAATAATAATAATAACTGAATGGCGATATCCGTCCGGATTGTATATTTTTATTAGGTGAATTCAGGAAAAAATCAATCGAATTATTTTTATTTCATTATCTTACAGAATGTCATTGTAAACACATCGCAGGTCAAAAAAATCGCCCCAAAACATTTTAAATATTACCTACTTTGATGCTTATATCGCTGGAAACTACTCACATTTAACACTGATAATTGTTCCATTAAATAATAATAATAACTGAATGGCGATCTCCGACCGGATTGTATATTTTTACTAGGTGAATTCAGGAAAAAATCAATCTATTATTTTTATTTCATTATCCTACAGAATGTCGTCGTAAACACGTCATAGGTCAAAAAATGGCCCCAAACGGTAAAAGTTATCTTGACGAACTTCTTGTATCCTAAAGGAGAGTTCTTTGTTTTTTTGACCATGTTGAGTTATTGCATGATAGATGAATGACGAAAAATTTATGAAAATGTTACAAATGGTGTGAGACTAAGAGGTATTAGACATTGGAAGTCATGGATAAATGTCATGGAAGAGACTTTGAAAAGAAGAAATAGTAACCTCTAACAACGCAATCGATGTTCTGACTGCGCTCAAGATTGCTTGTTAAAGTTTTATTTCCATTTTTTTGGCGGACATGAAGGTAACGTTTTAAACGGCTGCATAACAACTTGCAATGATTGCATTACTCAGTGCAACTTTTCAATCGGTAATCAACAAATCTTGTTGCTCTATGGATGCAGTTGCATCTGCTATTTGTTTACTTATAATGTTTGATGTGTTGCCACTTTGGAAACCCATGAGGTCCATGTAAAAAGTTTCGCTTTTTAAATACTTCAAGTGTTCCCAAATATGAGACCTTTCTCAGTTATATTTTCTCACCCGAAACTAATGCATCCCCACATTACATCAATATGGTTACAGCTCTTTCCGAGACAAAAATCCAAGCAATCACTAGGAAATGGCTTGTTTAATAAAATAGGAGATGTAAAATTTCACCTACTCCATGAACTGTAAAGCTCCTTTTGCATGATTGATATAACGTACAAAGAAATGAAGTAGCATTTTGAAAAAAATATTTGTTCGGTCGATACTGCGCTCACTTCCTTTTGAGGTCAGGATATCGGTTCCGAAATAAATCGCGATTATGGACTTACACATCATTTTATTTGCTTCAGGTTGAGAACAATTCTGATTGACCAAGTACACGACTGACTGAATGACTGACTGACTGCTACTGACTCAAGCGAATCCCAGGTAGGTCTGCCCGGGTTGACTGCTCCCGAATGACTGGTCGACTTCTCCAATACCGCAGCAGCGTCTCTCACGACTCCTTCCGTAAAACAATTGAATCGCCTTTGGCGTGAACAATATTATATCTACGAACACATGTGGAACTCGAACAGCGATGTGCAAACGAATTAGTATTGGAAACAGTCTTCGTGTAATTCCGTCATTCTCCTTTCAGGGAGCGATTTTTGGTTTTACGGAAGCATAGCAATTCTCATTGAGTCATTCATTCTCAACGCACATTGAGGAATCGCTAAATCGCCACTCCCGTAGCGGCCAAATTCCCTGGGTGAAGCGTCGAAAAAGTCTTTCAATGCCTCGCATCTTTTGGGATTTCACGCCGGAACGCGGCACTGAATATTCATTTTTCGCACTGCCGCAGACGGAGGTCGTTCGACTCTCCCTATGGCAGCCAACGAGGATGAAAGGGGGTAGACTCGCGATGTGAAACGCAAAAATAAACGCGTGTCGTGAGGGTGGAGAGACCGGGGAATACTGATTAAGAGGTCGCCCGCGGCGGATGGGGAGGTGAAGACGGGATAAACGGAGAGAGACAAGTCCTTGTCTGATGTCGATTCGAGATGTCTAGAAGGTTTTTCCGGTCGTCGCAACCCCATTCTTTCCGTGCATTCATTCACCACTGCATTCAGCTGTAAAAAATGCTCGTAAACGGTTGCCAGGTTGATGACAACGCATCTTGAGTCATTGTCGAATCGTTATCTCGAGTCTCGTATAGTTTTCATGGAGAAGTTATGACTGAAATTACGAGAGTTGACCCTAAATCGACCACTGCAAATGTTTAATTTTGAATATTTTCAAACGCTTCTTAAATCTCAATTCAAATGCTTCATACTTTGAGATGGACTCCAAGTCAAAGAAATTAAAAAAAATCGAAAAATAAATTATGGTTATGATTAAAACGGCTGCAAATATGTCTATAGTGTGACTTACTTCTTAAAAAACAGCTTACACTTTGCTTTAAGAAACAAAATTTAGCATTGGCAACGTATAACAACGGGAAAATTTTATTTCCATAGCAATATACCTGAGGTTTTTTCTTCTCAAGTTTCACGATCACCGGAGAGATTGCAAACACTAATACATGCGGTGTGCTTGATGTTTACAAGTTGTGTCGGTTTTTATTACTTACTAATACTTTCCCAACATTTTTTCTGTAACCGGCGGTACATTACTTGTAGGTTTATGTTCAAATGTGAAATTGGAGTGGGTATTGCGGAAAGCGGAAATGGTGAAGACGTTGGTAAAATCCGAGGCAAAGTCGGCGCGAGTAAATACTTTATCCAGCTGAGCATCTCCCATCCTGATCCATGACGTCGCCGCCGCCAGGCAGTACCATATGTTGTAGTTTGGTGTTGGGAGTATCTAGGGCGATTGCTCATCCAAGTTACACTTGCTACTTCTGGCGGTTCGGACCCTATATCATTCCACTAGTTCCAGCTGGTGATTCACACGCTACACATGCCTTTATAGAAGTAACCAGCGCATACTTCCTAGCCGCTATCTTTCCTCGTTACAGTTTTATGTCTGTTGAGATTTTTGTTTCCGTCTGAGTAAGTTCCCACTGCAGCAAACTTCAGGGGTCCGTCTGCGCGGCGAGGAGTTGCAACACATTACATTATTTAAGCCACTGCGTCATACCACTGCACCCGCGCTTTTTTTTCCATTTTAAAATTTTCCGGAGAAAGACTAACATTCTGCATAGTAGTGAAACGATAAAAATTCCTTGTTTTCTGTAGGAATCAAGCCACTTTGAAGAGAATTTCAAATGTTACATCAAAATTTTTCAAGATATTAATTACTCTCTCTCGATTTACTCGCAAAACACGTACACAATGAGCCTTAATTAGAATTAAATGTTGATTTAGTTCAGTAGCATGCTAAAAGTAAGAGATTATTCAAAATTGCATACTGTGTAGACGTTGGAATGATTAGCATGAAATGTATTTGTATTCAAAACTTAATGTTTTGCCTTGCGCTTCGTGAGCTTATTTTATTTTTGAATTTTCCGGAGGTGGACTAACATTCTGCAGAGAAGCAAGGCATTAAAAATCCTTGCATTCCGCCGAAATTCATCTTGTTACAGGAGAATTTCAACTATAGCACCAAAATTTTAATACATTATTCACTTATATTCAATGTACTCGCAAAACATGTTCAAAGTGACTCTAAGTTCAATGGAAATGTTGAAGTAGTTCAGTAGCATGTTTAAAGCAAGGGAACATTCAAAATTGTATAAACGTTGAAATGATTAGCGTGATATTTATTTCTATTCAATACTTAATCCTTTAGGTAAATTAAATACTTCAATTCAAACTTCCCTCCCATCTCGTCTGCAAAATCTTTTTATGACCCCATTTAATGTCATGCATTGTGACACTTTTCATTGGTAACTTGAAATGGAAAGAGTAGACGCTATTTTTAATCTTTTTAAAGTGATTAGAATTGTTTTCTTGGACTCATTACGGGGTGCCAGGTGCCATTACAAAAGTTTCGTGAGATACATTTGAGACTCTCTCGTAGTTTACGGCATGGTCTCATCCGATATGGTCTGGTCGATCTAACATCCGAGGACTATCGTCAAATAACTGGGTTTATTATTTCTTAAAAGTTTAAGGATTTCCTAATTTAAAAAAAATTGACAATCTAGATCTTTCGGCCTACCCTACCGTATATCACAATTTACGGCATGGTCTCATCCGATATGGTATGGTCGATCTAACATCCGAGGACTATCGTCAAATAACTGGGTTAATTATTTCTTAAAAGCTGAAGGATTTCCTAATTTAAAAAAAATTGACAATCTAGAACTTTCGGCCTACCCTACCATATATCACAATTTACGGCATGGTCTCATCCGAAATGGTATGGCCGATCTAACATCCGAGGACTATCGTCAAATAACTGGGTTAATTATTTCTTAAAAGCTGAAGGATTTCCTAATTTAAAAAAATTGACAATCTAGAACTTTCGGCCTACCCTACCATATATCACAATTTACGGCATGGTCCCATCCGATATGGTATGGTCGATCTAACATCCGAGGACTATCGTCAAATAACTGGGTTTATTATTTCTTAAAAGTTTAAGGATTTCCTAATTTAAAAAAAATTGACAATCTAGATCTTTCGGCCTACCCTACCATATATCACAATTTACGGCATGGTCTCATCCGATATGGTATGGTCGATCTAACATCCGAGGACTATCGTCAAATATCTGGGTTTATTATTTCTTAAAAGTTTAAGGATTTCCTAATTTTAAAAAAATTGACAATCTAGAACTTTCGGCCTACCCTACCATATATCACAATTTACGGCATGGTCTCATCCGAAATGGTATGGTCGATCTAACATCCGAGGACTATCGTCAAATATCTGGGTTAATTATTTCTTAAAAGCTGAAGGATTCCCTAATTTAAAAAAAATTGACAATCTAGAACTTTCGGCCAACCCTACCATATATCACAATTTACATAAGTTTTTAATCCTGTTATTGCTCTTCAACAGGTATGAAGGCGAGATCATTCCCTCTAATACCCATTTTTTTTCGTAGTCCGCATTTGGAAAATATTTTCCATCCACCTCAGGTTCCATGTTCTGAAAAATTGCAACTGCATTGTAATCTCCCTTCTACTGGTAGCAATTTACTGATGGTAACGTTTTATTGCTGATGTTTTCTGATATTTCCTTTCAAAATATGAATGCATATTATAATTTAATGATTAGGAAATTTTTTTGATAGCCTATAATATGTTGATGTCCTGCAAAAATTGGCTTTATTCATAGTAATTGCTCCCCATTTTCCTGTTTATTTCTGATGGTGACGCTCTTCTAATTCTTCTATAAGCCGTTATTGTCTCTTAAACTTGAAGCGGAGTTTGTTCACTGTTTTCTCCGTACTTCTCGTGTAAAGATCTTTGTTCTGGGAAATTATTTCATTGTTATCAGCAATCCAGTATACAGAATATCTCTTCATGGATTTTCAATATTGCCTTAAATTTTTCCGTCACATCCTTTATTGCTTTTATAGCAGCTTTAGCTGAAGATAATGGCTAGCAAATCATACACTTGTATTACTCCTTTTCTCATTAAGCTTATTCCGTACTGCATGCTTATTTAGTAACTTATAAGAATTAAATTGTGTTTCCTCGTGCAGTTTACTTAATTCATAAATGACAAATCGACATAACATTTTCTCTGCTTTGTTCTGATTGAAAAAAATGCACAAATGTTTTGATAACTGCCCTGTCTCCCATCATTCACTCCTTTGGCGGCAATACTGCCGCTTTACCCCCCTGCTTCCTGTGCTCCCTCATGTTCTTCCAAATGTTTTTCTTTTTTTGACAGCCTTCAAAGACGGTGCTGTGTACGCGCAGAGGCACTTTTTTTTAATGACAGGGATACTTTTCTGAGACCCTATCGTCCTTGGCGCCTATTGTTCTCCGCCCTCGCAACCCTTACCCTCGATCGTTCCCTCTCACCATGGGGACCATGTCGTCTTCCCCTTAGCCTCACCCCTTTTAAGGGTTCCATCTCCGTTCCCCCATCCCTTCATTTTCCCACCCTTCCATTCATTCGTCCTGCCTCCCACCGCCTAGCAATTCATTCATTATCTCGATGATGTCACCGGGTCTCACATTGTTGTTATCCTGCCACACTTTATGCGTTTTCCTTCCTCCCGCTTATTTTTTTAACGACGAAGATGGGAATTTGCTTTTCTCCGCCTCCTCATAACGTTTTAAAATTAATATATAACCTGGCAATTTTTTTCTCATCTAAAAATAAATGTCTTCCCTTCACATTTCCAAAGATTTTAGCATCGCAGTTATTTCGACTTGATGTCCAGATGCTGAAAATACTTAGGGTTGTTGGAAATTAGCGTTATATTTTGAATTTTGGTTTTGACCTCGACGCCTTTTTTTTCGTATAATTTTTCTCGATTCAATCTTTTTAATTTTCCATGATCCATTTATCTCCGCGTAATAGCGTCACAGTATTTTTATTTTATCGTCATATTTTCTAGCAAAATGATCAAATTTCGGTTCCAAGACTTGGTGGGGCGGCATCTTTCATCTTTAAAAGTGTACAAGCTTTACTGCCCTCGTATTTTATTAATTACAGCGCGTTTCAACATGTCTGTGCATCCTCAGGTGCAAACTTGAACCTGTATTTATGCACCTGAAGATAATGACTTAGAATTTAAATATATGTAACAACTGAGCATTTCAACAAACGTTACCAGTATAAAGATATAGAGCAAAGTATTATTTAAATGGGTTTTCCTGTAAGACTTGATTGAAAAAATTATTTAATTTTCTTTTATGATGAATAAATGCCACTGTGGTTTCAATCTTTGAGACGATAAAAAAATATCCAAAGCCATTTCTTCCTGGCATTAATTTTCTCAAGTGTTGGTCACATTTCCTCAAAGAAAATCTCAAATAATCAGAATTTCTCAAATTAATGTAATTTTTCGTTAATTACTGAGACAATATATGTTATTTTTCGTGTTAAGAGGACGCATCATACCCTTCGGTAAGGAACAGTTCTGTCGAAAATTCACAAGATGGCGTTACTCGCACCCGATCGAGGCGTTTTTGCTCCAGGAGTCTTCTTACACCAGGATAACTCTCGCACAAGGCAACAATCGTCGGTAAGTTGTAACCAAATCTCCGGCGCGTAAGTACAGGCAGCGCTGATATATTATCTGTGAGAGAAGACTGAACTAATTGCGTTACCGTCCGAGCACATCATGGCCGAAAACCATTCTGGTAGCTTATCGAAAGATACCAATTACAGATTCTATCTTATAACCGTGACGGTTGTTACTTTGCATTCCGAAAGAGGAGGGATTGATACATCTCCATTAGATTTTGATATGTCAATAATAATAACAGTTTTTGTAAAAATATACCCCAAATCTTGTCGTTTTCCCGATGGTTTAATTATGCTCCGGGATCAATTTTTCATATTTCAGATACGAGTGTCTCTTGGTAAAGGTTTATTCTTTATCCTATAAAAATTTCAAGTTGATGACGCAAGACTTAAACAAAAAATCTGGGTTCGGAAATCGTCACAAATTCGACCGGTCAAGCAGGTGTGACGCGTCGCCTTAAATGTGCGCTTCAAGTTGAATTTTACTCAGCAATGGCCAATGACTCCTTTCGATTACGTGAAAGAGAACTAATCAGGCACTCTCGTCTAGTGGAGTTCCGTTTTATTGGACTGTTGAGAAAATTTACCCACTGATTCATTCATTGTGTGTGACAATGATTTTTCACAAATTCCCAATCATCCTTGAATTTATATTTATTTGGTGTTTATTATCTAAATAATCTATCTGCAGTTCACTTAATTTTGGACTTGCGCATCATATTTTAAACATCGACCGAGATCGGTAAATAGGTATTGGTACGTAAGCCCATAGACCATCGCTAACGAATTTTAACCCATCTGTGCAAGAATGATTTGCTTCTCTTAGGTTGCAGGTAGTATGACATATCTACATGATACCCTGCGAGCCACCACGAGGGTGTGTGGCAGGGGTTGAATATCACCAAACATGCACTATTGACATGCAAGTAGGACATTTAAGGGAGATATGCTAGATAATAGGGTCACGTGGAGCTAGATGGTTACTATCTACATAATAAGGAAGGGATTATTGGTTGTTATTACATGCATCATGCACTTCAGGCTACTCTTAACTATATTTCACCTACATATCCCTTTGCTACGCTGCCTATTGTTCTCTCTTATAGTACGAAGGAAAAATTACATTTTAAATCTATCGGTACGACAATCTATCTCTCTAATCTTGTTTATATGATCAAACCTAGCATAATACGCAGGGGTTCTCAATATATGTCTAACGTCATCTGTGAACAAAAAGGTTTAGAATTTACTTAAATGGTTTAACCAAAATTTTAACCTGCGTTCTGATAGTAATTCCCATTCTAGTTCTTCTATTAAGCTCGTAACACTTATACAATTATCATAACGGCCTTTGACAAACCTAGCGGATCTCCTTTGCACACGCTCTAATTCTTTAATCATACCTTCCTCGTACGGATCCCATATACTAGCGGCATACATATGCCGAGTATTGGCTAGGGTTCTCAACGCCCGGGGACAAAGTCAGTTTTTGCTCCCCTTGTCACAAAGGGTTTGCCGTTCTACCACGAACAGATTTTTGTTAAGTATGTAATAAATACTTGTGAATGAATAAATTATGTTTAAACAAAGCTCGAAGTGCGGGAAAATATAAAATTTTTATAAAGAATTTGTATCAATTTTTTAATAAAACATTTGTATCTTGATAACATCAATTTAGCGTCCCCAGGTCCTGCGCCTGGAGACGCCAATGGCGTCGACGAGAGATGCCCCCACCTTGTCCTCACCAAACTACGCTAATGGTCTGTTGAGATTTAAAAGCACTAGTTCTCAACCTCAGTTTGGCAATTTATTGTCATTGGAGTACTTAACCTCACTATTTCCCTGGGAAAATGGCTGGTGTTTCTTAGCAAATATCTCAAAAAGCACTAAGTACGAGGCTGATATTGTACTCTTATTGGAAAGATGAGATCCTTTTAATTATATTGAGGCAAAATTCATTGAATTTCATTTGGAGTAATATCTCGCTCAAACAAACTTAAGGTATAACGCTACGTAGTTGAGTGAGTAAAGCAATTGCAAAACATTGCCGTAAAGCCTTAAGTCAAAAGGAAATAAGTAACTCTCCCAAAAGTGTGCCCTCAAAAAATTCGGGTAGAGGATGAGCTGAATATTATACAGGAAAACTGAGCCGGTAGCGACATCATTAGATTACTCACTAGAGAGATGAGACCCTTAATGAAGGACGAGGTGGAGAGTGAATTTTTCAGGGGCCTAAAGTGGGAAGAGAATTTTGAAGAGTGCCATTTGGGACGGGAGTGTAGAATTTTAGCGAGAAAAGCGATTATCTCAGTGAGTTCTCCCCCCTTTCCACCGCTTCCCTCTGCATAATTTTCGTCAGGATATTGATTGGAGACCCTGTGTCATTGAGTAACGCTATCACAAAATATATTTTTATTACAATGAGGATGTGACCTTTTTTTAAAACTCTTCGAGGTGTCATCGTTCTCGGATTATGTTAACTCTTACAGAAATGGTATCAATAGTTCAGCTACGATTTTTATTATTTTTAAAGGTGTCTCGGGGAGGTGTCGGGTTTTGAAGGAATCTCGAGCTTGGGTTTCAAGAGCTATTGTATTCATCTGCTTTCTAAGCAAACAACTGTGACTTTTGGCACTCGCCGGTTATTATGGTGGGCATCTCTATCTACATACTACCCTCCAAGCTACCACCACATGGGCGTCTGGCAAGGGGTGTTAGAACACCAGCCGTGTAAATATGTGAGGGATAAGGTTTTTGGAGGTGAAATATCGACATGTATTATGGGAGTGTATTTAGTGGAGCTCAGTTTTTATTGTGGTCGCTTATTGTACGCGGAAAGAACGAGTTTTTGTACCTATCTGTTCGGAAATGTATCTCTCTTATTTTATAGCTTCTGTTAGACCTAGAGTAGTGTAGTGAGGCGTCATGATAATATTCTCTGTGTCGCTCTGAAACAAACCGGTTCCGAATTTCTCAATCAAGCTAGGCCTAGTGTGTAGCCTAGTGGTATAACTGTTTTACAGGAGAATAGAAGTAAACCCTTTGATTCAGGACGGGACTTTATTACATTCTTTCTCTGATAATATTGCAGATAAGTTATATTCAATTAGCTTTACCATTAGAGTCTATGTGGGAAATCATTTACATTGTCGTACCAAAAATTCGATGCGCTAAACACATGTCCTCGAGATAGCAAAGATATCGGATATATTTTCATTATTTACATCACAATATGGGAATACCAAAAAAGTACTTACTGATTCCCCTCCGATGAGTAAAATTTTTTATTCGGCTTTGGAATTTCTACGACCAATGGTGTTATGTGTGGTGGTAAAGGATTAATTATACTGCGTTTCTTATATCCCAAGGTCTTATATAATGAGACAATAAAAATTTCACTACGCTTCTTTTCTATAATTCTGACATTGATAATAATAATTATTTTAAAAAAATAATAATAATAATTTAATTGATCCCAAATATGAAATACAGAAAAAAATACAAAGAATACATAATTAAGATATTTGGAGTTTAGGTAACCTATAAGGCGAACTTGTGTTTAGGTTACCATCGATTAGAACAACGACCATACATTGTTACATTTAGAACAAGAAATACATACCAATATTTCAAATGAATTCCTTCTAACAAGTATGTTTACAAAAATAAATAATTTGATAGCAAAATATATCTTCCATTTTTTCATAAGTAAATAGCCAGTTTTTAACATCTTTTAAAAAAGAAGCAAGATTAGGTGCACATTTGTACTCAGAAGGTAATATGTTATACAATTTTGGCCCAATATGTAAATAACTTCGCCTGTACAGAGACAATTTGAGCTTCGGCAAGGGTGTCAATATACTGCGAAAACTCCATAAACCTGGCCTAATTGAGACAGGAATTTTAGCACCACTTCTCAGAAAAAACAATCTAAGTACTTTATACACGTACAAATGCCTAAGTGGGAGGAATTTCAAATGTTGAAATAGCGGAAAGGATGGCTCAAGACGATTCTTATTGAGCATTATCCTGATATGCCTCTTTTGCAAGATAATAGCTGGCTTAATAGAGTTCAAATAAGCTCCTCCCCATGCAATCAAGACTTAATTAGAGTACCAAGTTAAAATATTTTCCCAATAATTATGTGTATAATTTTTCTAATCAATCCTTTGTCTCCTTGATGGTTTTAACCACAATTGGGAAAAACAAAATCCATGATAGTATAGAAGCCCCTCGTCGGAAGAATACACGGCTTTAATATTTCTTTGAACCATGAAAAGTCAATTTGAACTATTGATTTATTCTCGCGCAATGAAGAAATGTATTAATTGAAAATAATGCCGTTCATCGTGCATTGTGGTGGTTGAATATTGAGGAAATTAAAATGCTGACATTAGATTTCTTCCAGGGTAAGCGCATTCTTCTAAAGTTAACAGTGTTTCGCCAGACGGAGCTAGAAAACTGCTATGTTATTCCGTCGAAGTCAAAGTTTAAGTTCCTCATTTGAAGAAGCCTACGTTTCATATTTCACTAATCGAATACATTTTACCAGAAAATGGGTATTGTAATTAACTTTGTGTGATAAATGCTATGCTAAAGCTATGTTGAGGGTGCGTGTTCTGAGAGGATATAGTTCCGCTGTATTATGATCTGAGTAATGTCTTTTCAGAATTCAGTTACAATTGAAAATTTAAAAAAATAACGGTCTGAAATACATATTTACAAATTGAAAGAGAGACCTAATTTAGGCAAATGGTTACTTTATCTCCAAAGGATCCATAACTGAAGTGTTATATTATTTAGTAAAGCAGAAAATAGAATTATATAATTAACTTTGTCTAATTAAATTAGACTATTCTGAAATGTAAGGGATAATTTCGACGGCTGTTATAAATGTGTTATTGGTAAGTATAAGGAGATTATGAAAATTGAAAATATTCTTAAGAGTGTTCTCTTTAACGCCCTTGAGGTGAGCCTAGGCCAGAGCTTGAATGCGCCCTTACTTCAAGTGCAGATCTCATAATGTATGTTATGCTTTGTGTCTCCGCAGGGAAAAGCAGTTGCTTTCCTAAATACCCACTCGTTCAAAATTACTAAAACTCATACACAATGGTCCTTCGACTACAGTGAAAGCCCTTCCTTCACGTGGAACTTTAGACCGAGGTTCTTCATTAGAATTGGAGGGAGAGGGAGAGAGAGAGGGCCTTTGAAACTATAATTAACTTAATTGAATTGAGGCTTGAGGATTTCCCTCGAAACGAGAAATGGCTGCCCGAGATAAAGAGAGTCATCCCGCATTTTGAGTAAACGGATACAATGCGACGTCTGTTTTTGTGACTCTCAACTTGCCGTACCTTTAAAATATTTGGGTTTGGGATGCGGACAAGGTTGTTTAGCGTCGCCGCGAGCTCTTACGTTACTCTCGTTCATAAGATCAAGTCACTAATAATTAAAAGATGGATGAAAATTGAATTTCCAACGTGTTTGCATCTTCTGTTGTGCAATTATATGCCCTAAAATTCGTTTCCACGAGCTCTTTGAGAGCGAAATGGGGTTGCATACGTTGAGGGATTGGAGTTGAACTGTATAATGACCTGAAATACGTCATTTCAGAATGTGGCTAAAATTGAAACTTAAAATAAAATCAAAGTCTTAAATACTTATTAATGAAGAGCAAAAGGGACATATATTATGCAAATGGTTACTTCCTCTCTAAAGCATCCGTAACTGAAGCGTTACTTAAAAAAATAATTTTTTACTACTATTACCAGTTTTTAAATTGGAAAACTAATTTATAAATTACTTCCTACACAGCGAACAGAGCTTATTTGGTGCTCAATATGAATGCATCAAATCATATGAACGTATTGATTTAAGATATCTTGTGGAATTATTCTACAATACCATTCCTGGCGTAATATATCCCCAATCATTGTAAAATAAATCTCCGTATTCCATACTGATTCAGGTTTATTAATTTATAAAAGCATTAAAACAGAAACAAATCTTTATGATTTAGTAGATCAAACCATTATATTTTTTTAAATCTTGCACTTCTTACATAGGTTATCTTTTATGACTTATTCCAACATATTCAGGCGAGATATCGTGGAAGTTCGTCACATTAAAACAGAAACAGCAATTGAACTATTCCACGAGGTCTTTTAATGCGTACGATGAGTTTCAACACACGGAGCTATCATCTGGTACAAGACCTTGATGTAATGGCTCTGGTACCTGATGTATGTCTTGTACCAGATGATGGCTCTGTGAGTTGAAACGCGTCGTGCGCGTCTTTGAGGACATGGCTTTGAATAGAGCACGCTGGAAATTGAAAGTTCAAAAAGCTGACCCCAAATAATCGGGATTAAAGCTAAGAAAAAGAAGATTAAAACAGAAACAACAATTGCACTCTCTCACTAGGTATTTAACGCGTACGACGCGTTTCAACTCACAGAGCCATGCCAGAGCCAGACTTCGTGGAATAGTTCAATTGTTTTTTCTGTTTTAATGTGACGAACTTCCACGATATCTCGCCAGAATATGTTGAAATAAGTTATTAAAGATAACCTATCTAAGAAGTGCAAGATTTAAAAAAATATATAATGGTTGGATCTACTTAATCAGAAATTACTATTATCATTAGGCATCAGATTCGGATATTAGATTTATTTCAAAGAAAACTACTCTTATTTAAAAATTAATTCAGCATAAGTAAAGTTTCAATATTTAATGCTTAAATGCTTCAGTAGTCTTAAGCTCCTTTCACACGAGGCCCGCAATTTGTCCAATATAATATTTGTACTTTGTGTGTATTTCAAATTGCGTCGTCTAATGCCGTTAGTTGCAAGAAAACACGCGCGAATGCGAGAACGCGAGATCGCTAATAGCCTCTGTTCTAATTCAATAATTATTGCACGCCGGATCGAGAAAAACGTGTTTTCTTTAATTGAACAGTTTCGTGCCCAGTGTAAAATGGGCTTTAGAAACGAGCAATATTCCATCCTTATCTGTGAATGGACACGAAAATGACTTCTAATGATCGTTCGAATTTTCCTTTAGTGACATCGGTTTGAAAGGTTGGCATTGGCATCACATAACTGTTACTTTAACCATGATAACCTATTGCGTTTATTATGTACAGTCACTTCATAAAGTATCGCGACACACTACTCTAGCGGTTCGTATAGGTCGGATGTCGAAGCTCGAAATACGTTGGCTATCCTGAACTATCTCTGGTGGCTGTGTCCCTCTTGACTTTCAATAAATATCATACTGTACCTGTAAAAGCTCATAGTCAACAGATATGGCTCAGGATAGCCAACGTGCTTCCAGCTTCGAAATTTGACCTATACAAACCGCTAGCATAGTGTGTCGCGATACTTTATGAAGTGACTGTACCTGTTATAGTATGTCCTAGGGCAGGGGTGGCGAACCTTTTGGCGATTGAGTGCCAAAGTTTATGAAATAAGAGTATACTCGCTCGACTCGCGTGCCAACCCATCGAGTCAGATAGAGGTACCCCTTAGCGCCCTTCCAGCTCCGCGTTCCTCTTGAGGCACGCGTGCCATAGGTTTGCCACCCCCGTCCTTGGGCGTCTGCAATTAATTTATAATTAACAGTGTTTATTAATATTTCGTAATTCATCCAACAATGGATATAGGAACCTTTTTTTATGCCCAGGCACATGATTTCCTTTAGGCCGTATATGGTAAGCTGATTAGTAGCGGTATACAAAGCATTCATTACGGATTCATCGCGTAAACATACATGTGCAGACACTTCAAAGAGACCTCACGCTGCCAATGCCAATAGGGCCTCCAATTTAATCTCTGGAACTAGGACGGAAAATGTTGGATTTTTGATGCTGGCGCTATGAGAGGCGTAGAGAAAACACTATCAAAGATTTACTTTTTCTCTCGTGCAGATGCGGAGCGGTGCAATGTATCGATTTTCCGCGGTCTTCACTTTGTAAGCTTGATTGATATTTTCGCTGCTAAAGTTTTTTTCTTGAGTTGGAAATCGATAAATAAACCCGAAAAAGACCGCTGGTAAACGTGTTAACAAAATTTATTCGTTGATATTGGAAGTTAAGCAAAACTTAAAACTTTAACTGACAATGTTCCTGCCTCAGTTTCCTGTGGTTAAATATATCTTGGTCAAGTTCAAATTTTAAAAAATCTTGATAGTTTATCGTCCTAGATGACTGTAGGATTCTCTCTCTTGCCGAAACGAGAATAGCGATCACAATCTTTCCAAAATTTCTAAAATTGGTCACAGCGATGAGGTCACGTTCATTTAGCTATCAGCCAGGTATCACACTTAGGAGCCTATTGATAGGAGATATTGTTTAGCAAAACTAAATATTATTTGTAAAGTTTAGCGGAATTTTGAAGAACTTACCTGTCCAGGTAATATAAAAAAGTACTTGGTAATTTTTTTAACTGAGCGGAGTTTGTAAGTTGAAACGGAAACATTTTTGATGAACCGGGATGTTATTACAGAAGCATGAAGTAATTAATTTTTCCTAAAAGCGATAATATAGTCAGGCAGACAGAGATTTCCAGGAATGCAGTAGGAAGTATGCCATTCAAGGTTCGACTTTCCTTTGCTATATTATTGTGACTACGGCTTTTTAAAATTAGCACATGAGATTAAGGCCGTGTCACTTATAATTCTCTCTCTTTGCCACTCTGGGAATTGTCTAATTTTACTTATTTAAAATTTCACTTTAATTATTAGGCAACAAAATAGGAGCGTTTTCTTTATTTTGCACTTCAATTTTGACATTAAACTTCCTTGAAGTTAAAAATTATGTAAAAGCTAATCCAAAATGATAGTGAAAATTATACATTAAAAGCCAAGTTAAGAAAAAAATATTATAACAATGTTTATCCTTCACCATCGCTCCTATACCCGTCTGGGATAACCATGATTACAATAAATCAAATGACTTCCAGTATTGAACTCTAAAGGTCCGCTAGAAGATGCTACATTGGTCAGTAGTGCGTAATAAATTGAATTTATGAATGCTTTGTATCGGCTAGAAAACAGGAAGGAAAATTCATCAACCGGAGCGGATATTAAAAACTCATTCAGGTT
The DNA here is from genome assembly GCA_963169105.1 of Ceriagrion tenellum. Classification (NCBI taxonomy): domain Eukaryota; kingdom Metazoa; phylum Arthropoda; class Insecta; order Odonata; family Coenagrionidae; genus Ceriagrion; species Ceriagrion tenellum. The sequence continues at coordinate 43,545,935 of OY720643.1, read as the reverse complement.
CGAGATAAGTTCTTAATGGAAGGAGTGAGGGATGGGTAAATAGAGACGGAAAAGGGTTTAATTTGATTGGTTATTTATGAGGGCAACTTTGGCAGGGGGCTTGATGTGGACCCCTTGAGGACGAAAGGGATTCTGAAAAATGGTGAGAGAAGGGTCGCGACGAAAATGATTGATGAGCGCAGAGTTTTCACCTCCGACAGCCACTGTGTCACATCGGTGCAAATTTAATGGGAGTGTTTAATGGGATGAAACCCTTAAAAAGATTCAGTCTTCCAACCTTTGCTTTTTTTTGTATTCTTTCTTCAAGCGTTCTTTCAGTATAGCCTTATTACCTGAAGCAGAAGTCTACGATCAGCCGGAGGGAATTTAGTCTATCATGATTATCGTAATACTCATAATATTTAAAGGAGGAATACTGGATCAAAAATTATTCAGTAGACGAATGGAGTACGATTACTGAAGTTTTCTAGTTATGTAGGGATGAAAATGTTTGCAGGCAATTCACAAAGTAGACTAAAAGTTAGCATTTTTAATCATATTTATGTGAAATTCCAGTATATACTGTACTAAATTACTTATCGAAATGTTAAGCAGTTCTTATGTCATAAACTTTGTGAGCATGCCAGTATTTTGGTGTTTGATTTTTTTTATATTCTTTATGTTTCGAACACTAAAGTTTTTCCTGATTAAAATACATTTATTAGTTAAGAAATCTTTCGGTGTGAATGGGATTGACTTTAGAGTATTAATATCTCGCGGATAAAACAGATAACAGTTCCCCTCAAGAGCTGCTTACCTCACGGTGGGAAAATAGTGAGAATCCATATTTCGTCCACTTAAATCAAAAATTGTTATTATTATTCCAAAAAAATCATTAAACTCTGTTTGAACTACTTGAAATGGATGTGGATAATGGTCTTGTCTATACAGCATCCGATTACCCCAATTTATGTAAAGTTTTAACCCTCTCTCCATGTGGAGTCAGAAGGAGGGTTTCAAATACAATCTTCCTGCGTAAAATTATGATTGGTGATCTGGATTCCAGCCATCTACTTGGCTTAATCAACCTGAATGCGCCATCATGAGGGCTAAGCACACTCCACTCTTCAGATGCCACTTTGGTCGGGTGGATGTCTGTAAATATGAACTGCTAACTAGGATGATGCACACTGCTAGCACATTTGTGAATAATTATAAAGATACTGATTTTATTTCTGACCCTTTAGTGTCCTTCAAAAAGAAAATATTTGTGTTTTTTTTAATAGAACCTAAGCAGTTGTTTTCTTTCTTCTGATTGATTCATGTATGTATTTATTTATTTTATAACTTCACTGAAGATCACTAGTGTGACGAATAGACAACAATTGCCACAGGAAGGCAGACACAGAACCACGAAAAATAAATACACTTATGAGAAGCTCCTTAATATTTCGGCGCGCCGCGCGCCTTGGAAGAATATTCTTCTACGTTCTTGCGACCAAGGTGCGCGGCGCGCCGAAATATTAAGTAGCTTCTCGTAAGTGTATTTATTTTTCGTGCTTCTGGTTTTATTGTCTGCCTGTGGCAATTTTAGTTTTTTTTTAATTTTATTGTATTTTTATTATGACGCATGTAATTGGGGTTACCTCTGTGTTAAATAAATTATTATTATTATTATTATTGAACAACAGCAGTATCTACAATTTAATCACAATAATGTGCGCTTATGGTTATAAGACCAAAGTTGGAGTTGTGTCATATTCTGCCAGCGGAGGAGAACATATGCGAAAAATTTCTGGTCAGTTCTTCTGTAATTCCGAATTTAAATCCAATAATTCAAAACCTCAGGGATTAACTCCGAGAGGAATAAATGGGATTGACTTCAGGAAATAAATATCTCGCGGATCAAACAGACACCTCCTTGTAGCAGTTCCCCTCAAGAGCTGATATCTTCACGGTGGAGAAAAAAAATGAGAATCGATATTTTTTTTGCGTCGCACCAAGGCAGCATTCATGTCTTCCTCACCTTTTCTTCGGCCGGCGAGACCCCCATCTTCCCCCTCACCATTTCATCCCTTTCAACTCCATCCACCCGCGTCATCCCCAATCATATCCCCCTCCCACCCCCTCACCCCTCTTGGCACACCCTCCCCCAACGGTCATGTCAAACCACCCCCACTTTCCCTCGCACCCCTTCCCCTCCCAAAATCCTCCTTTTCATCTCACGCTCCAACGCTTTTCCTCTCGAAATCTCGAGGATGCCACGCCCCCCTCGCGCACTTCACTTGTCTCTCATGTCTCAACCTTCGCCATCCATCCTCTCACTTTCTCCGCACCCTCTCCATCATCCTTCGCACCTATCCAGGGTTCTATCGGAAGGGGATGGACTTTCCCCGTCTCGACTACGCGTGCCTTTCACAAGTCCATCGCCAACGATGGATACAAGCCTTGCGCACCCTGTAACTTGTGACGCACTTGATATCTGTGGAGTTCCCAAATGAACCCTTGCATGTGTTTTTCCTGTAATAAGTGAAGGGAAGTGTGTTCAGAATGTGATGGGCCGTAAATGCGATCCTTGGACGCATAATATTCGGTTACGGCCGATTGAATTGGATGAAATAAATACATTCCTGCCTTATTGTTATAATCATAACAAGCATTGATGTATTCAAAACTTACATAAATACATACCAATCACGCCATTTCCTTCCGAGGTAGGCTCCGTCTCAAAGTTTCACTCATAAATACATATTTGTGCACCCAACTCTGCTTCAATAATTTTCTCCATACTGACCTATCTTTGCAAACCTATTTTGCCTTATTTAATCCCCATACACTGCTTTATACACGCCCTCCTGTTTTTAAGACCCCTAATATTCCTCCTCCTAAGAATTTCCTCAACCACATTCAACCACAACTTTCTCGGCCTACCTCTATCTCTCGCACCATTCATTTCACTCTTATATATCTGTTTCGTTATTCATCTGTCATCCATCTCTCAACATGGCCAAACCAACGAAGCACTTTCCTTTCATATATGTCCATTACTGGAGCATCTAACCCACATTCATTTATTACCCACTCATACCTTACCCTATCCATCCTACTTTTGCCGCAACAATCCTTAGAGGGTGAAATATTAAGTTAGGACTTCTTAAAAAATTGTCACCCTGATAATTCTTTAAACGTAGTTTTTAGCCTACTGCGTAAATTATAAGAAAAAATGTATGAGATGCAGAATCAATGCAATTCATCAGTTATAGACACATTTATTCACTTACAAGATAGTTGAAGAATTGACTTTGTGGAATTTGGACAGTATAATAATTAAAACTTTGTCATTTTTCTCACTATTTTATTGTTTAAGGAGCCTGACCGGTTTCAATGTAAATACATTATCATCTGAGGCGGAATGCCGAGTACGGAGACGGTGGCTTTACATCTACCTCTGAAGATAATATTTTTACATAGAAACCGACCAGGCTCCTTAAACAATAAAATAGTGTGGAAAATTACAAATGTTTAAATATCATACTACATTTTTCATATTGAGAGAGTAAAACATAATGTAAATTAATTGAATATGTACATTTTAAAAACACACGAAAATAACATTCAGATTGATTCGCTAAGTACTGCCAGACTTTTAACTTGGCTACTTATATGTGCGATAACGCTTACTTTTATATACCTTTACTCAAAAACATATATGCTGTCAATCGCTCTGGTATAGCGAGATTCACTTTAAATGTCTAATCTCAATCTTTTTAAGAACGAATAGAGGAGTGTCCTAAAAAGTTATAGAAACGGTAATATTTCTTGATTACCATTGAAATCTTACTTGATAACCATTGCATAAGCGAGTACAGTTCAGCTGATTTGAATAATTGCTTTGAAATACTAATGCTTGTTTTTTTACTATCCGCACTTCTCAAGTGAATGGCACTAAATATTAATATAATGTGCGCAAAAATAAAACCTTTACTGCGAAGAAGAAAAAATAAATTTGTAAAAATAATTAATGTCACAAAAATCCTCGCTGGCGCTACTCTCGAACTTAATTAGGATGAAATTGACCCTGAAATATGCGTACCCACTCCTTTGAGGATATTGCATGCTGGGTACCTTGCGGAGAACTGTAATAAGTAAACTTATAACTAATCAATCATAAAAAATATGATTGAAAGCTTGAATAAAATTATAGTTTTTGAGATTTCAATCATAATCCCGGAAATAAGAAATCCGTATTGCCCAAGAGGTATTTGGATATTATTGCAATGATCAATAACAAAGAATTTGTCCTTTAAAGGTAACACGTAGTGAGTGTAATGAATATATTTGAATTTGTTATGGGTAAAGAACACTTTTTTATTAAGGAAGGCCATGCCACCACTCCCTGCATGGGAGCGTCGGTAATTTTACTTGCGTATCCTGGTTCAAAGCTTAATTGGCGGTCCATTATTTTAGATATGACTTTTTCTGTCTGCAAGTTTTTATATTTCAACTGTTCATTAAGTAGCATTGCAAGAGCATGTTTCAGTTACATTCCTTAGAAGAAAAAAATGGGCACGTGCCGTGTGTTAGCATATTTGCACCATATATATTAAGCAATAATCTTTGCGAAGTTTATTCATTCAAGGAAAACGTAACCTCAAACGATATAGGTAGTTAAAAATGGCAACCGTCGTGCAGTGTATTTAAAATGCCGTTTGCGTAAAATATGACCAAAATTCAGAGCTTTCATTAATGTGCTCAAAACGTCATTCCAAAGTAAAGTTGACCTCCGAAGTTCCGGACGCGACTGGGCCAGCTGAGATGACTTGACCTGGTATATTTTCAAATTGCACTGATGTCCACGAAATATCTCAACACATTAAAGAGCCATTTATCTTTCAGCCACCTAGCCATTAATGTTTCACGTTGTTCATTGACAGCTTGATCTATACCTCCTTCATTTTCAGGTACAGGAATGGGATGTGAAAATATAAATCTTTCAGCTGGTAAAGGGATCCAAGTGATTTTCTTGACAGGTGATGCTATCTAGGGTAATGCCTCTTAACTACTTAGTGGGTTGTACCAAACATTTTCAACTTTGACTTAAGTTTTCGAAAAAAAAACTATTTTGTTACTTAGACCCCTTGATTTCTGGGGTCCTCATATAATCTAAATATTGAATTCACAAACCATACCTGAAAAACTTTTGATACATCGGAAGTGGATCAATACCTCACTTGAATAGGTGTATGTGGTCTTTTCCAGTCGATCCGGAGGTAAGGTCTTTCGGGGTCGTGTCATTTTGACATGTGCTAGTCGTGCAATCGCCCTCATTTTATGTCGATCAAGCTATTCCATGAAATGTCTGATAAACCCAAAGATCGAAGCACTGAAGTTGAAGAGGAACGCGGTGGAAACTTTTCCTTGCCTCGTTGATACTTAATTTTGGTGGCAATAGCAGTAGAGAATCAGCAAAATGAAGATATTTTTTCTTCCCTTGAGTTAGGTTGAGTGAGATAGTTCCCTAGTCATAATAGGGACCATATTATAATGATACAATTTAATTTCAGGAGGTTAAGTACACATGAATTACATATTTTGCTATTAATGGTGCAATAATATAGTTTCATAAGACAGTAATTATAAGTAATTAAATGAAAATATCTAAACAAGTCTTTAATTTGACTCATTTATTTTCGCGCGGTGCGTTTCAAATTTCTTCAAAACTTGAGGGTTTTTTGTGATCACGAAGAATTTTTTGCGCTGACAATATGATTAGTTTTCAAAAATAGTTGAGATGGTGTACAAACAACACTCAGTTGATTTTTTACGAGATCTAAGTGTTATAAATTCGTTATTTTTTAAATAAGCTCTCTCTGGAGTGCATACACGTACCATTTCCCACATAAAAGGCCTGGTATTTTCTGGCAAATATCTCGGAAAGGAATACGGTAAGGGGTTGATCTTTTGATATCCTCGGAGGGTTGAGGCATTTTTCTTTTTAATGAAACGAACCTAATTGATTTCCAGGTGAATTAATATTTTGATGAAACTACCTTAACATTGACCGACGTAAGGTCAGACGGTTTTCCCAAATTTGGGCCGCAAAATTCCTTTATTCTGAATCTTAAAAATAATGTGAAGCTTATTTTTTTCGGGTAATAAAAGTTTTTCGCGAACTAATGCATTGACATAATTAACTGGTATCTAGTACGCGAAAGTTCTCTACCGACTTTTTCGGGTGCGTGTTCTGTACGGAATTATTATTTATAGCAATTCACCTTGACATACAGAGGGAAATACCTATTCTTGAGGAAAATTTGATTCTCGGCCTAGGTCGAGAATGGCGTTTTCGCCTTGGGAGTTTGAAACTGTACATTGTGAGGGTTTACTGTAGTAGTTTAATTTTAATTTCTTTGTTATTTTCTGTACCTCATGAACATTATCATGCTGTGTTTAGGTAGCTGGAATAAAATTAAACATCAGGCCAACTTCATAATAAAAAAATATCAATCTTAAGGATAGCACTCCGTACATATATTTTTAAAGAATCAATACATTACAATTTTGCATAAAAAAGAAAAGAATTTAAACGAATACCTCTTGTGTTCATCATTACATTAGTTTAAGCATTTAAGTTTCCTATTTGAAAAAATAAGGTACTGGGTACTGTAGTTGCCATGTATTTATTTTTTTTAGAATGTGCTTGTTAGTTACAGAAGATATTTCTATTAATACTAAATTTAAAAAAAAACAGTGGAGTAGATCTGGTGTTTTCCCAGAGAACTTTGCGCAGGAATTTTCTCGATATCTTGTCAGGCTTTCCGAACTGAGTGGAGAATCTGAGAAGGATTCCTGCAGTAGTATGTATATTTTGAAGGAAATTCTAGGTGTGTCGCACCAAAATAAATCGAATGATTTTTCCATTTGTTGATATTTTTCCAACATCAGGAAAAAATAATGGCCGTCACTTTGTCTCGAATATTCGTCCATCGGATTAGGAAACCATTCTCTAGTAATTTAACTTGCTTTGACCGCCGAAATCACCAGATCTATAGTGTCTGATAACATGATTATGCCTCGGACATGAGGCATAATCGTCAATAAGGTTTGTGATCACGAAGAATTTTTTGCGCTGACAATATGATTAGCTTTCAAAAAAAAAAAAGATTTGAAAAAATAAGGTACTGTAGTAGCCATTTATTTATTTTTTTTAGAATGTGCTTGTGCGAAGAACAATTAAAACTCTCTGAAGTGCGCGGTTTTAATTCCTTTAATTCAGTGCTATCGGTGCCAGCTGCGTGTTTTCATCCTTTCCAGAAGCTGAGTACTTGTTATCTTGCTGTCTATGTGCTAACGGAAACTTCATCACCTAGTTCTCCAAAATTATTATTAATGTATTTCCCTAACTTATAAATAACCTCTTCCTCTATCACTAAAAATAGTGTAAATAAAAACACAAATGGAATGATGGTTTTATCTCCTAGTGATGAGAAATTTCCCCTTTGTTATTTAAATTTGTCTATTTTTGTACATCTTCTCCTTTTACTAAAACGGTATTCTTATTAACGCATCTACTTTTTAAGTAGAATTGCGGATCTCTGATCCTTATCATTAAGAAAGCCGATTGTTAACTTGAATGCGCATTCAGTATTTAACCGAGCGAGGTAAATATGACTAAATCCTTAGAAAGTATCACGATTTTAATTTAAAAAAGGCGATAATCCTTCAGGAAGAAGGAAACTGGAGTTGTGTGGTAGAATATTTTGGTGCCAGGGAATTTGCAAGTCCATGTAGACACACTTCAGCATGAAATACGGGGGGTACTAAGAGCACCAGCTCTGAGATATGTGATACGAAATTGAACAATCGAAACTTGCATGAGCTAAGGAATGGCTAGAATAGTACGCAAACCTAATAGACGACGCAGGGTGTGTAAGATGCTGTCATATAAGCTATGACTTCCGTATTCAACCTCATTGTTTACCAAATTGGATTTCTGGGAGGTATTTGCCACAAACCTGAATCATCTATTTGAGTTTAGATAGAATTTGACCCTGGAATGGTTAAAGTATACGTTGTACAACATTTATTGTTTCTAGGAACATCTATAATTTAGAGTAAAATTAGCTAAATACTATGAATTTATGAGATATTACTAGGTATAAATTCGATATTTTTATGCTGTTATGAATTCCATAACGCTATTTGACTGCTTAAACTGTTTTTTTTAGCTAAAATACTCAATTTTTATTAAGCAGAAGTGTTGTTAAAACGCAACCTATCTGTCTAGATTCAATTAATTCTACATATATCCCAAAGTCTGCAGCAATGACTGCATAGTTATAATGTTAATTGGATGCGTTAACTATTCCAGTCGCTCATACCTTTAACAGGGCTTGCGTAATATGAGAAGGGACTTTTCCGAGGAATCACAGGTTAGAACTCCAGCCGTGGAATTTTCTCGACGCATATTTCACAGGGGGGCCACAGGTGGCAAGGATGGAGGAGCCATCGTGAGTGCATTAATTAGAACGCTTATTAACTGAGTACGTGTCCATGATGAAAATACAAAGATATTTAGCTGCTAAGGAGGTGGTTAGTGAGTCATACTAGCTGTTGGCTAATGTACCTCTTACTGTACATGCTCGATAATTTTAATGTTCCGGATCGATCATATCTAGAACCATAAAGAATAAATCCTTAATCGGTCGCACTCAAATACCTACAAAAATGGTCGCGTCGTGTCAAGATGACTCGTATTAGTAAAAGTACCTACTTTTTAAAGACTTATACTGCATTAATTTTTAGTTGACGGCAAAAATTAACATAAAGTATGACATTGAAAAAAATGTGATTGAAAAATAAATAATACGGTGAAAATACCTCAATTTACGTACGTGATAAGTGGCTTATATGCATTTTTTTTAAATCTGTCTTCAAAGTAAGCCTATTGTTTAACTTTTCCAGAGAGGTTAAACTGGTCAAAAACGCAAGTAAATTGTGTTAATACACTATTTTAAATATGTTTGCACGTCTACCTATCAATGTATTATTAATTAAAAGTTTCAGATCTAGTCTAGTGTACAGCTAGTACACTAAATATAAATAAAACAAAAAAAGCAATAGTCGTGATTATCCTGCCAATATTTTTTCCGATTCATCATAACCTTGTGGTTTATAAAACTTGATCGGTCGAAAACTTTCAAAGCTCATTTCATTGTCTACCGGCGGGCAGAATTACGCAATTTGGTTTCCGTATAAGGCTTTTAAGTACTTAGAATAGCTTCTTCCTTCACCCATGCTGTGTTGAATTATCTGGGTTGGCTTTTTTTTAAGGACAAGAGTTACGCAATGCTTAAAAATTGGTCGTACCCCCAAATAAATTGTAGGGTAATCTTATGTTTAGTGAAACAAAAAATATAACTGCAAATGGAAACAGGAAAAATGCAACCCTCGTCAGAATTCTCAGAAATCCGGGTAAGCACGAATTTTTATCAAGGAAAAGAATTCAGTGTAGTCAGTTTATTTTTCCTTCGTCGGATGATTTAGCTAGAGTATTTTGACTGTCAGAATACCGGATGAGAATCCTTAAAATAAAAAACATTTATTTTTACTTATAATTTCTTAGTCATGAACACGATTAAAGGGCTTAATTTCTTTTGCCGATGGATTTTTTTTGGGGAAGGATTGCTGGTCCATTTCTGCTACTTGTAAACAGCGTGTCCGGACGAGACTTCCTTCGTTTCTTTTATCAATTCGTAGTTCTTGTATTCTGGAATAATTGGCTAGGATAACTGATAATGTATTCCCTTGAAAATGAGGGTAGTATTATTGCTCTATCATTGGGAAAACTTCATTTGAAAAAGAAAAGTGGAAGTGAAGAACGCCGACGTCACGTACAAAGTGTGTCCGGGCGAGACTTTTTTCGTTTTTTTATCCATTCGTAGCTGCTGTATTCTGCCAAAAAACTCGAGAATAGCTGATGATATTTTCCCTTGAATATCAAGCAAACGCATGAGAAGAGTGAAACAAGAACAAAGAGAAATAGGTATTTCGTAGGATTTTTTCTTTGGTTATTATCAAGGCATACGCGATATCCAGAACTCAGAAGCAAGCGTTAGAATTTCATCTTGGACGTCATCTATGTTATTTATAGCTGCTTCAAAATAGAGTGCAGAATGCCTTCCTTACGTTCCGAGGCTCCATACCCTTGTATTCTTGGATGCTGCTCCCTGCCGTAAAAGCTCTATTCGCGTTACATGACCGTGGGGCCTGACGTCTTTTTTAATGGGTATAGGTATTACGCCACGGAGCGTACCTCGTTCGAGCGATATCTTCGGTAATTTAGCCGTTTTTTTAATACAGCGACTATTCTATGCGATTTATACCTTAGAAACACTTATATTTTCGGAATCAGTATGCTTTCTTCAAGGATAAAAATTTATGAAAACACCCCACTCATGTGGCCCCTAATAAGACCTGAGTTAGCTCTTTATAGTGTTAATATATGATGATAATATGTGTAAGACTTTTTACGTCTTCCGATTCCCTATCTCCATGCCTTCCGATCATTCCACAGTTCTTCATCTAATCCTCTTTTCCTCATTTCTTTCTGTATCCCTTGTATCCAGCTTTTTCTCGGTCTGCCTCTCCGCCGTCTTCCTTTCGGGTTCCTCAGCAACATTTGTTTTGGAAGTCTTTCATTTTCCATTCGTTGCACGTGCCCATTCCACCTCAATTGTTGTGTTTTTATTTTATCCACTATTGTGTCGTAGACATTCATACTTTCTCTGATCCTTTAATTCCATATTTTTTTCTTTCTTGATTTTGTTTGATTTGAGTTAACTTGTGAATAACGTTAAAAATAATACTTTTTGAGGTATTATTAGCTGTGGGAAATATATTTTCCCGATCTAAGTGAAGTTGATGATAGACCGTATGCAAAACTTAAGCATTAACAATATCGGTTCTATTTAATGTCTGTAATTTATTTTCTTCAAATTGACGGTTTTGTAATTGGAAATTTTATCCACTAAGAGAGAGCAGATCAATCTCACGGGGGCCGATTTGCCATCCTTGTCCGGATAACTTACCTCGTCGCTTGAGGGCTTGCGTTCTCATATTGCATTGTTTTCCAATCATTACTTAATTAAAACAGCATTCATTTATTTCTTCAATAGTACATTTTACTATTCCACATACGAAAAATCATTAGCCTTGAGCTGGACTCGAGATCGATTCCATCTATTTGGCAAGAATAGGAAATTTAGGGCCATATTCATAGTCGTTACCTGGGTGTCCCCCAGATGTGGGGGAACCCCTTCGCTCAGAAATGGTATTCGTAGTCGTTACCCAAGGGACTGCCGTCTCCTTACTCTCCCCCTAGGCCGTCGATTTCCTAGGTAAGGCATGAATCTTACCCAAAGCTCCCCTAACGCAGTACTGCTGCCCCCGCGTGGGTCAAATTGATACTACTGTACTAAAGACAGTGCACGATAATATCAACAACTTTCCATAGTAACATCTTCTGTTTACAAACGCGGGTACTTATTGAACCACCCTCGTATTCCTCACCATTCATATTATATAAATATTTAAGTAATATTGTAAACATTCTCTCATATTCCTTCAATCATTTTTCATCAACATCATGTAACAGCATACTATATTATTGCTTATATTTCAATTCAATCAGGCATACTATATTATTGTTTATAGCGTGCTTGGTTACGGTGAAAAGTGAACATCGAAAACATCGAGAGCCGTTCAGCGGAACCGTTCATATGTAATTTCCCGCGAGATTGTTGCCAAATCTCTTACCCAGGCGTCCCCTGGCTGGGTGCTACCCAGGTAAGGTTTATGAATCGCTGAGCGTAGGGGACACATAGGTGTTACCTGGCTGGGGGATACCCATGTAACCCCTAGTAATACTACTATGAATACTGGCATTAAAGTCAGTTAAATACTTACCAGTAGGTGTGACTCTTACTCAGGATTTGTTTTGGGGGAAGCATAGACATGAAATTGGCGGACAGGCAAATCGTAAATTAGAATTTGTTCAAAGAATACTAGGAAAATGTGACGAGAAAGTAGAGGATCGATTTTATTTTTCTCTCGTTAGACGTTAAATTGGAGTACGCAGCTAGTATATGGGTTCCTTGAAGAAGTTGCAATTATTTTAGATATAGATCGAATGCAGTGGAGGGCCGCTAGATTGGTTAAACAATTGTTACGATTAACATATCAGTGTTACTAAATTGTTAAGAGATTTAGAGTGGGAACCTCTATCCGATCAAGGGAAAAATATAGGTTAAATTTTTTACGAAAGTTTGATGTAGACTTTTTTGCCGGACGTTAAACTAATTTTGTTATTAACCCAAAATATTATGTTAGAAACTATCACAGGCATACGATTGAGGAAATAGACTGCAGAACCGATTGATTTCCACGTCTCATCTTGTAAATTATGGAGCTCGTTGTCTGATAGTATCAAAATTTCTTGGAAAGTCTCACAATTTAAAAGGAGTATGGCTGACTTTTTGTCTCCCTAACGTTCTCTCTCCTTTATATGAGAAGGTCACATTATATGAGATGATATTGTTATTTGCTTACCATATGGAACAGGTGCGCCGGCTTTTTCCTCTCCGAAATGCGAAGTTTGAACTCCTGTCCGCGGCACACACACGCGCCGTCGCCGTTAATATTCCATCACTCGCAGGCGCAGCGCTCGCTGGCTGCTGCCGCCGGCGGGGGAATATGGCTCCCGCCTCCCATATCGACGTCCATATCGAATTAGTTCCCAGCCCGCGAGGTGCCCGGTGCCCCGTTATTTCCCCGATGCGAAAAGCCTGTGCATATTTCCCCGGTGACTCCGACCTTCCCCCGTCTCACGACCCCCCGACGTCGGCCTCGTCGCTTTTAGGGAAGTGGGAAAAACTTCCGAGGCTGTAGGGGTGTGTTGGTGCATTTTTATCGGGTCGGCGACGGGTTGCGGGCCCTATGGCGGCGAACAATGGAACGACCGGGATCTTTCCCCCACCATGCTCTGCGACGAAGAGTTGGTGGAGCGGATTCCTAACCCGAATTCTGCAAACGCGATAACCAAAACCCTGAGAGGAGGAAGAAGGAATCAATGCGTGGGTTTCAGCCTCAACGCAGCGTTGTGGCCGACTTGAATCCGATTTCTCTTCTCCCTCTTACAAGTCTTCGAAACAGCTTTCGAGTAAGAATAGGAAATCACATAGTATCGATATGGCAGTATCAGAATTTTTGAAGTTTCCTGTCGCTGTGATGCGATACTGTCCGAACAGAGTTATCGATACACAAACGGTTCCAAACTTGCACAAGTTCATGCCATCATCACTGGTTATTCATTCCTAAGATTGGTTGGCTGCAGCCCTCCATCCTTCCCTATCTAACTTTAGTTCCCTTCCCTACGAGGATTACAGCCTCAACACTGCATAATGGCTGATTTGAATCCGTCTTCTCTTTTCCCTCTCAGGAATCTTTGAAACAGCTTTCGAGTTAAGATATGAAATCTTATCGATATGGCTGTATCAGAATTTTATGAGATTCCTGTTGCTATGATACGATGTTATCCGAAAAAATAGTTAACGATAAAAAAATTCCCAGCTTGGCTGGGAATTTTTTTATCGTTAAGTTCAAGTCGCTATCAGTATCGCTCAAGTTCATCATTGTTTGTCCGATACAAAGATTAGTTGACTGCAGCCCTCCACCCTTCCCTATCTAATGCTAGTACCCTTACCTCCTGGTATCTCTTCCTTTGTACTTTCCTCTATCTTTGGTCCATAAACCTATTCCTGGGTCTTCCTCTGTGAACTTTTCCCTCTATTTTGCCTTCAATTATGTTCTTCACAGACCCATTGTGCCTCAGGATGTCCAATCCATCTTGTTCCTTTTTTCCCCATGGTATTTCATATGGTCCTATCCTCTTCCACTCTTCTATGCACTTTATCACTTCCAATTTGGTCGGTCCATTTTATTTTCAGCATCCTCCTCCCGCACCATGTTTTGAAGGCTATCAGTCTTTTATGGCCAGTTCTTCCAATGGCCCATCCTTCCTATCCATAGAATGCTACGCTCCACACGAATGTTTTTGCATACAGTTTCGTGGTTTTTAGTCCTATCTTCTTTGAGCACAGCCGTTCTCTTTTTCCAATGTACGCCTTCTTAGCTTGGGCTCTTCTCCGCTAGATATCCGTTGTACTTTTTTTGTCCCAAGTTAATGCATTATTTTAATAATGAGTCGTCATCTCACGCCGTTTTGTACCCCTCATCCCTAATTATTATATCCTCTTTTACTGACAATTATTCCGTCATCCAGTGTGTGCGTTCGCTGGTTTTTCTTATCATATAATCTATTACTATGATGTATTCTCCCAATATGTAGGAACTACACTACCGCAATCAGTTTGTAAAGAAGGTATATTGAATTTTTTTTACGATTTCTTAAAGAAAACCAATGGTTTTATCTTCAAAATATGCAAATTCCCGTAATAGAGACTCAAAAATACTTTGAAATTATCGTCCATCATACTGTTAGTTATCCGTTTTCAGTGTTGCAAAACACTCAGAAAGGGTCTCAAAGTTTTACACACAATAATGCATATGTATTTATTAGTAAATTTGGTATTGGAATAATATCATTCGTGTTCTGAAAAATCAGGTAACGCACCAAACGATGTTTGGAAGAGGAGTATTGATACAGATTCATATTGACCACATATCACCCATGTATGCTTTGAGGCTTTGGAGGGAGTAAGAAATCCCGAAATAAAACGAAATATACCCTTTTATATCCGGTAGCCGCCGGCCTGGTGGGAATTCCCTCCCAAGACGAAGACCCAGGAAACGCAGCCCAAAAAGCATCTCGTCCGAATGTCCTTATCAGAGTATATCGCCGGCTGAGGAGAGACCTTAAAAAGCCGCGAGGTTTTTCGGAGTTTTTCTTCTGCACGACCCGGCCGTGGAATATCTGGTCTGAATATAAGTACCCCAGTATTACGTTCGACCGAGTATTGCTTGGAAATCTCGTCCTTGCTTTAAGTCCTTGACACATTTCCACAATCAAGGCTTTTGGAACATCCTACATCAGAACACGTAGGAATCATTCGCTAAGTAGTCCTCGAGGTTTCCTACATTCCCAATGTATTTTTTTTTAAATGAAGCGATAGAATGTTCGTGCACTGGATGGAATTTTCAATCTTTAATGCCGGTGAAACTCAACATTTCTGTCGGAATGCGGTCCATTTTTCAATGTGTTGAATTCAAACGTGATTTCTTACTGGAAATATTCACTCGAGCGGTGAATTTGCCGATTTGAGACAGCATGATAAATTAAATCTTCCACTATCTGGTAGCGTATCGTGAACTGTTGGGTAGAGTGAAATGAAAAGACTGTAATCCTTTGAAGGATGGTGTTACCGAAGAATGCTGAAAATAGGCCGGACAGAAAGGAAAACACACAAAGACATCTTTGAAAGAGCTCAAGTGGAAAGAAGAAGAATAACAAGAATCGTTTGAGAAAGCAGAGCAAAACTTATTGAACAGATTACTAAGATGCGATACTCAAAAGAATGATTGAAGGAAAATTGAGGGTTAAAATTGCGGAGGAAGACCTCGGCTAGACTACATGAGCCAAAGTATGAAAGATAAGCAATCCAGAACATGTTAGGACCTGAAACGGAAAGCTGAGAAGAGAGATGAACGGAGGTCTGCTGCCGACTAACTAAAGGGTTGAAACGGAAAAAGAAGAAAAAGATTAACTTGACAAACTGATCAAAAGTTACAACAACCCTAATACTTTTCCATAGGAATTATGACTTTTTTCAGGGGATGAGTCTCTATCATAATAAACAGAGTCAACTTAATGGAAAAATTATGCATTATTTGTTGTCAGCGATGATCTACAGTCTAAATCCATAAATATCCCCAACAAAAACAAACTATAATTCTCCGTAGAGATAATTATTAATGGGATTGAAAAGCGATACAAAATAAAGAGGGTTCAACGCTCCATAAACTTTTATCACCTCGAGGATTAAAAAACGATAAACTTTATTTGAATAATCACTGCAGCAAAATTCCCGATGGAAATCGCGTCAAACGAAAATGCGGAAAAAATCTTTGAGTCGCCATTCCACTTTGCATATTCATCGCAAATAAGGCCCGCTTATTTCAATATTTTATGCTCTTTCCAATATACCCATGTTGCTTCATATATGTATAAATGTATGTATCTCATATCAGTGAGCTACGTCGGTCATGATATACACTACATCAAGTTTTTTTTTTACAATGCGAAGGTGCATAAAATTTCATTTATGGCCGAATCAGGCCTGCAAAGACCATATTTTCCCATCTCATCCCTCCGGTCGTGCCGGAGGACATAAAGGTTGAATAATGCCCGCCCGGTTTCCGAAATCCCAGCATCTGCGCTTGAAGCCGTGCCCCCCGAACAGAGGTAAAATTCCCAAAAAATCCTCACACGGATTTCCCCCTCTCCCCATTTCTCTTTCAGACATCCGCTCAATGGGAATTTGCATTCGGATATTGAACACGATTCGATCTTGCTTATCATTCCAAGACCCATTCATGCTGAGTTTGATTGGAATCTCAGGGAACGGACTAGGAGGATGGCCCGCGCGCCGTGAACAGCTTATTCATACCATTTCATAAATATTAAATGATATATATCTTTATCCCGAGAAGCAAAATGTGTGCCTCCATCCCGAAATGTTCGCTGGATTACCTAAGTAGAAAGATTCTCCTCTTCTCATTTTTTTTTCCGGAGTGCAATGAAGCTTCCACGTTCCCACAGTCTCGTAGAAGCGGACCTGATATGTGGTCGAGAAGGTCGATGCCGTACTTAAGTCGTACGTTTGCCAGCATGCGTTCTAGGTTTCGTGCTTCAAACTTGGTCAATATTTCTAGAGTGCTTTTTCTTGCCACAGTGCACCAGGGTGTTTGCAAGCTGCTTCAATAGCTGGGGCAGTCTTGGCTCGACGGATCACTTGGGGTGGGCAGATACGGCGGCCGCGGACTCGGAATGTTTTTTACCCCGTAATGTCAGTCTCTCGAGACGTCTCCGAATGCCATGAAAGTACTCCCATTGGATTGCAATCTGTTGGGTGTAAGGATAAGGGTACTTAAGAGAACACAACAATTACTTACCCTTCGGTAAGGAATAGTTGTGTTGAAAATCTTCAAGATGGCGACACTTGCACGCATTTGAGCCATTTGACATCATGAGCCTCTAACTATAGTGTAAATGTCGCTCACGATAACAATCGCCTGGATGTTGTTGCCTAGTTGCGTGCAGCAGAGCGTAGGCGCGTACAGTACTGGCCAAAAATCTGAGAGGAAAGGCTGTACTATTTGTGTCACCATCCGAGCATAACTGCCGAGAACCGTTTAGGTATCTTGTCGAAATACACCTACTGCAGATTATATCTGAAAACCATGACGGCTGTTGCTTAGTAATCTGATAGAATTGAAATCATTTTACATCTCTGTATGCTTACATTTTTCACTGCAGTCGTTAGTTTTTGTTAATATGTACTGCATATTTTTCTGATTTTCCGGTTGTTTATTTATGTGTCAAGATAAAATTGTAATGCTCGATACACAGATTTCGCTTGGCAAAGGTCTATTTTATATATATATATATATATGTAACGAAGTAGGAGTCTTCGCTCTTGCGACCAAGGTGCTAGTGGCACCGAAATATCAAGAAACTTTGTAAGTGTGTTCATCATTTTTTTGTTTTCTGTGTTTGTCGTCTGCCTTCCTCTGGCAAACTTTTATATATTCGTCACTTAAGTGATCCTAAGTGCAGTTATATATATATATATATATATATATATATATATATATATATATAATCGTTCACTCATTCACTCAGACCGCACAGCGGCAAATACTCACATAAATATATATATATATATATATAATATATATATATATATATATACTCACATATATATATATAATTAAATAGGAAATATTAAATATATAATTAAAGAGGAAACTTACAGGGGGTAAAAAGGCGAAAGTAAAGAGAGAGTCTTACTTAGAGACGTTTCGGGTGTTATCCCTTCTTCAGTCACACAGATAAAGGTTCCTCTTTAATTGTGTTTGTGGCCATTTGGCGAAGTTTTCCATTGTGTATATATATATATATATATATATATATATATATATATATATATATATATATATATATGAGTGGCTGCTGACGATTCAGTAGAAATTACAGATGTCTTTATTTTAATATGCAAACAAGGCATGTGTTGCTTAATAATTTTATGCATGAAGCATATACCCGATCATAAACATGACATAACCCGATTGAAAATGCCACTATATGTTTATGTCCTTATTTACTGAACCATTTTCTAGAAAGTACATTCCACTCTTACTATTGCTGAAAAAATTGGTTGGTTGAAATCTGCGGCAAAAGAAAAAATGATATACGTTTCTTTGGCTTTCGCCGGAAATCAAAGGAAGTGAAAAATAACGCTAGGATGTTTAAAAATGAGAAATAAAAATTTTTTATCCTACTTATTTGGGTTTGAACGTATAACTTATTCATTATTAATCATTCGTTACTAATTCTTTCACCATGGTGACATATTTAAGATCCATCCTGACTTTGTATGCATGTATTTAGGAATCCATCTTTTGGACTTTTGGTATTTTGGTAAGAATTTGGTAATGATTTGTATCTATTTATTTATTCATAAAATGTATTTGTATCCTTTCATCCGTCGACATGTAGTGATGAGTACCGCAGTACTTCCGTTTTAATTTAACGAAACGAAATGAAAATCAATGACAATGGATGAGACAATCTCTTCATCTTTCATCTGATTGGAGACCATTGTAGTAGGAGGCAGCGAAAACGAGAAAAGCGTCTGTCAGACAGATGAACGGGGAAAAACGTATGAGTCTTGGTTCTGACGCGGCGTTTCCCATGTTAAATAGCTATTGACAGCCACTGGCTGCTGGAGGTTTTGTGTTTCCCCGCACCATTGTTACAATTGAAATAAAAACCCTCTCTCGCAGTATCCCGTCATGTGAGCCTTTATGTTCAGTTTTTTTGCGTTTTGGTAGACGGAAGCTGATAAGGACGTTTTCCTTCCATTAATCAACGAACAAGCACCGTTCATTATTGAATGTAATCGCCGAGATAATACCCTCCGTTATCGGTTTTGATATTTCCGCATGCATTCTCGTTCGTTAAAAAATCAAACCTAAATTCTATTTTCTCGTACCTGCAGTTTATCGATGATGTGTCAATTGGTTTGGATATCTCGTTTCAAATATGGTTATCAACCTTGATATATTTAACTCTGCCAAAAGTTTTTATTGGCATTTTAAAGTAAAACGTTGCCCGCTATTCAAAGTTGACAAAGTTGGCAAAAAGGCTAAAGGTTGGCAATGAATTCAAGGCTGAAGTCATTACCTTACCTATCTTGTTAACTTTAAATTAAATTAATTAAATATTTTTAAATTAAAGTAAATTTTCCGAATTCATGTCTTAAATAAATGAATTATATTTGGTACTTTTCGGCGAGGGAAATTAAATTTTAGCCATTTTTTGTTGAAAATTTGAACGCAATATAGTCCGTCTTTGTTTTAGCTAGTAACTAAGCCGAAGTATTTAAATTAGTTGATATTATCGTAGCTTTTTTTGTTGTTGTTGTTGTTGTCCGCTATTCAAAGTTGAAGGCTGAAGGTAGGTAATGAATTCAAGGCTGAAGTCATTACCTTACGTATCTCGTTAACTGTAATTTTCTGAATTCATCTCCGAAATAAGAGAATTATATTTCTTACTTTTCGGCGAACGAAATTAAATTTTAGCAATTTTTTTGAAAATTTGAACGCAATATAGTCAGTCATTGTTTTAGCTAGTAACTATGCCGAAGTATTCAAATTAGTTGATATTATCGTAGCTTTTTTTTCGTTGTTGTTGTCCGCTATTCAAAGTTGAAGGCTGAAGGTAGGTAATGAATTCAAGGCTGAAGTCATTACCTTACGTATCTTGTTAACTTAAATTTTCCGAATTCATCTCCTAAATAAGAGAATTATATTTGGTACTTTTCGGCGAACGAAATTAAATTTTAGCCATTTTTTTGTTGAAAATTTGAACGCAATATAGTCCGTCATTGTTTTTGCTAGTAACCAAGCCGAAGTATTTAAATCAGTTTATATTATCGTAGCTCTTTTTTTTTCGTTGTAAATAAATCGAAGTAAATGTGGAAGATGCAACTGCTTCACGCAGAACTCGGCGTAATAGATTTAGTATTTTTACTCATTATTTCGATCGCGATCTTGATATTAGATGGATTTTGGTAATATAAAACCGTGTTATGTCCGTTTAAAACATTCCGAATATACGTTTAAATCACAATTGGGCACTATACTTGCGTAATATTTAAGGCTTTCACCAAGGTCGAAATGATTTTACTCAGCCTCTACTTGTCTTTTTCTCCCACCTTACTCGTCTGCTTTCTCGTTCATTCCGAAGCGGGCATTTAAAAAAATGAGCGAGAGAAAAAAGCGAACAAATCCGATGAGTTGTGCGTGGGCTGATATCCATTACTAACCACGCGTTGCTTTTTAAGCCACCAGGCATCCTGATCGAGGCTTCCGCAAAAGAACGAGGTCGCCCAACTTTCAAGAGGTCAGGTAAGAACTCCCCAAGTCCCCAAGACTTCGTAATTCCCTGCGCCAAAACCACCACTCATCCCACCATATCGTAACAGTAAAAACTACGCTAGTGCTTTATTTCAGTACGCAGTTGGCGAGATTTTCGATAAAAAAATCCCAATGGCTACCGCTCCCGTCTTTTTCCGCTGCCGTCCTAGGATTTCTAGTCCTTGCTATGCCCGGCGGCAGGAACGAATCGGGCAATCATTAAGCGTCCACTACCGGAAAAATCGTGAAACTGGGGCGCGTTCTTGGGTTCGCTTGTTTTGTTTGCGGCTCAATCGAACGTGGGAAAGGCCGTCAGCTGCAACAGCCTCCTCCCGCCCAACCCCGATCTCCTCTAGAAACCAGCTCTCCAGATTCTTTTTTTTTTAATTCGTTTATTTTGGGACCCCTGCTTTTACAGGACGACCCAATCACGTGCAAACTGGGATGTGAAATAAAAAGGGAAGTCCGGGTGCAGAGGAATCTTTGATTAAAAATGGCGATGCCCTTTAGACCCTCGGGAGCCAAACCTTTTTCCGTGGCTCCGGACGGCGTCAAATATAACGAAATAAAATGCCTCCGGAATTGGAGCGAGTACGATTGTGAATAATTCACAGCTAGCTCCCGACATCTGCATGTCCCAAGTAGCTTGTATGTGTTATTTTTTGCGTTCTTCATTACACCTTTATGCCTGCATTTGAAATTCCTTCGATCAGTATGATGGAGTTTTGCGTATATTCCCATCAACCCATTTACCTAAAGTGATATATCAGCACGATCAGGGTAAAACGTTATTACAAAAGCGACGTGGTGACAATATTTTTATTACCCACATGGTCTTCATTTTCGTTTTCATCTTCTCGGGGATCACGTTGGTGAGGTGGCTAGAGTACTGGCTAACCATATGGGCGGCCAGGGTTCAAATCCCTACAGAGGAGGATGATTTCAGGAAACCCGATCTCTACTTGAGTGTCTTGTGGAGGGCACTTCGAGCACAGTACTCCGTCTGTCGGATGAGACGTTAAACCGTGGTCACCTTGGCGCCTTTCGTTAAGAGCAGGCTAATGCCGACACCGGGTTTCTATCCACCCTTCCTCCCCTACCTATCCCCAATGGCAGAAATGACCTTAGCAGTCGGTCGCCTCCCCAAAAATCCTATCCAATTCATCTTCTATCCAAACTTCATAACCAAATATGAATTCTAGAGGGCCCACAAGACTATTAGTTCTTGAATCCTGCTGTTGGAGGAGAATGCTGAAGATCAAATGGGCTGATGAAATGTGTGGCATTCCATCATCTTCTACTCGACTGTCAACTTCATCGTTTCTTACTTTATCCGTCTATTAGATCTTCAGCATCTTCCTCTAACACCACGTTTCAAAAGCTTCTAGTCTTCTTTGGTATGATTTTCCAAAGGTCCATGCTTTTAAGCGTGGCCCTCTGTGAATCGGTACCACGGCACATTGAATAAATTGACAAGAAAAAAAATATAAGCCTTAGAAACCTGGCGATGAACAAACAGAACAAATTAAAAGATAAAACAAGAAATTAAGAGGTATAGTAAAGACTTTTAGAGGGTAGAACCATTTAAGTCACTACCCAGAGACGAGGAACCAAGTGAATTTGGCACAACCTGAGGCACATGGGGTGGAGAATATAACTGAAGCTAAAAGCGAGGGAAATGTCACTTGAGGAGGGGGAACAGTACATGGGACTCACTTAGATTAAAGTAAATCGGAGAAACTACCTTAGAGCTAGGGAAGTGGCAATAGGTGAGGAAGGATGGAGGGCTACAGTATACTAATCTTGGGATTGGATGATGATGATTGCCCAAAAAACGCGGGGAAGATATATTACTGTGGGTATACATTGCTCAAAGTGCGAGACTGAAAGTGGATTTTTCCCAAAGTTCAAATATTCGATCATCAAAGATATATGAATTATTATATCAGAATAATACTCTAAAATTATTTTATGTTATTAATATTACACTCTTATTAACTATCATTTTGATGGTTTTATCATAAATTTATTGATATTTGCGATAATTAAAGTGATGTGGTACCCTATCCGGGAAAGCTTCAGAATTTTCTATCACCGGGGAAAACTACATTATGTCGTCAAAACATTGAAAGTATCAACAACTGCTTTACGAAAAATTAGACGTCGAGTTTTTCACATCTTATCAACAAAAATTCCGAAGTTTGTCTACGCTGAGTTCTTCATGAATTTCTAACATTTTTGACAAACAACTTGTATATAATTGAAAGCATGTATTTCAATTCTATACAAGTCGAAAAGTATGCTCATGTATTTTTTTCGTCAGTAGGTAATTCATTTCTCCTTCCAGTCTCTCTTCTCTTCCAGGTGCTTTTTATCCAATATCTTAATGTATTTCTCTCTCCTTATATAATTTTTTTCTGTCATTGTCTACGTTCTAACACTTGAGAAGCCGCTTATAAAACTATGCGGAGCGGGAAAGTCCGGTAATTTTGATTATATGACTGGTCCCGATCCACAGTATCGTGTATTTATTTTGGAATGAGACCGTGATTTCAAGGCTCCTTCAAAAACAATATCTCTTCCCCCGACCTGTTTGGGAAAAAATCCTTCATAGTATATTGTGAGAGGGTAACGTTAGTATGAAAGATGTGAAAAAGACCTGTTTTTTCCTGTCTAGAAAAAAATTATTACTCTCTTCGAAGAATTTATTTGTGCTCTCAAGTATTTGATTATCGATTTCCTCTCATGTACCATAAAGCAAGTAATATTTCCGGAGTAGAGGGTAAAATCAAACTCTTATCGTATTGATTTTCTCGTAATTATTATTTCATTGCGTGGAAGTTACAAAATTTGTTTAGTGCCATTTCGTTTCAATTAACAGTAGGAGTTTTATGGTTGTATGGATAAGTCAACATGCTAGTTTTCCCTGTTTAAGGGACATCTCACTCAGTGCAACTTTGCGACCCTGGCGTGATATAAATCTGAGGGACTCATCAAATGAAATGTATTTATGAAACTCCGTTTTAAATGAGAAATACTGACTTTTTTCATGCCAGAATGAGATGGGTGTGGCATGGCACGGTGATCTTTCGACGTTCCAATATATATATATATATATATATATTTTTACGAGAGAGAGGAAATTTGTAGGTGCCCTTTTCGTGGCCGTAAGCTCCGCACAGCAGTAAAATATCGCGAGAAAAAAATTATACATTCCGGGATACATACTTAATCATCGGTCTTCCCCGATTCCAAGACTCGCTTATCGAGCATTTTCACCGTACCGTGTGGAAGCTTGCCAAGGCCGGTAGGGGGAAAAAATTTCGGCGACGACCGCTTTTTCGTCCGCCGTTCAGTTTAATCTAGCTTTGACAGAATATTCTCGAATCTAGATAGACGGGTTCAATTCTCTCGGATAAATGTAAGCGCCGTGTTGAATTAAGTGGATCTGCTATGCAAAAAAAGAGAATGAAACTGGTTAAGGGACCAAGTGCTCTGTCCATACCGTCGACTTTTATTCCCGGTGTAAATCTTCCGTACTGATTCACTTTCATGGCTTTTTATTAAGTTGAATCCCTGGAGATACCAAGCTCCCAGCCATTAGAATCTCCCGCCCAATCCCCCCCCCCCCCCACCAATCCCCAGTCTGCCTCGTAATATTCGAAAGGCATGGCGGGTCAAATATTCACAAGGTCGTCCGACTCCCAAGCCCTATTTGCTCTGGATATTGAAATTAGGCGTGGGCGTTTGCATTTTGTCCCCGAAGGATGGCGTTATTCCATAATTGAAAGGTTATGCCAACGCGCTCTGGGAGGTTTGCATTGCGTAGGGGTTGGATGGGCTCGTTGTCACTCCACAAATCGTAGTCCTTCGGGGAAAGGCTCAAAGGAGGAAGGTGAGACACAATCATTGAATAGATGATACGCAACAAATTGAAATTACTCGCTGCGGCCAATATATAGTGTCACAAAATTCACCACTTTTCATCTGATTTCAACAGATTTCAACGAGATATCGAAGGCTTTTGTTATGAATTTTCTGTAGTTTTTTTGTGTTTTGAATTGTTTATTGTTTATTTAAGTGTTAATTGTACATTTCTGTTTTAACATACTATTTCGATTATTGTTATTGAGATTTTTTTCATTTTCATTTACCTCGCTCATTTTATATCTCTCTGCTGACTTGAAAGTTGTTTGTTTGTTTTCCTTTTTTTGCAAGGCTTTGTATTTTTTCTTTGTATTCCACTCCTCATGAAGGCATGTAAACTAATTCAATGTCCTAAGGGACTTTGTCCCAGGACAATAAAATTGTTTTCTTTTCTATTCTATTCCATTCTAGATATAATAAAGTCTTTAGGCAATTTGGATGATATTATCTAAGCGAGCAAGAATGTCTAATTCTGCGTTCATAATTTTCTGTCACCTGATTATATTTTATAACATTTCATCTGATTATATTTTCATTTGTTTTATTTTGTCTCTACTACCCCGAAAACAACTCATTTGGCCAATTAATGTCACGCGAATAGCAGTAACAAAAGACGAACACAAGCTAACATGCGCTGCGTGGTGATAATTCCAACCAGGCGGGATTCGAACGCGCGACCCTCGGGTTTGGTAGGCAAGGAATTAACCCCGTCGCCATTCTGAGTCAACCCGGGGCCGGCTAATTCTTCGACATATTCTTTCATTGCTCCATCATTAATGTCTACCCTTGGTGCCAATTGCGATTAATATATTTAGGTTAAAATATGCTCATTGCTCCAGGTACGCTTTGAGTGTTTAAATCAATCATATATGTTATAGTATTCATACTGATATAGTTATGATATATCTATATGTATATTCACTGATATAGTATTTCTTATGATACTAAAATCTGAAATGAAATTGATTTTTGAAGCCTTGTTCACCAATTAATTTGTTTAACATTTATGTCCACCATATTTAACTTCCTCTTAAATTATTCTCTCCGTAAATCCTTGAAAAATATTCGTGCACATCCAAGCAAATCCACTAAAGCGCACTTGTGTCTCAGAGTTTTAATTATATTAAGGATGGATGATATTCATTAACATTATTACCAAGTTACTCCTTGGTTTTAATTCATCCGGTCAACGCCGTTCTAATTTTTGCAGAGATAAGATAGTTCAACTTGGCTCAAAACTATGCCAACACTAAAGAAGGTGAACGTTTTCTGAGCCAAAAATTGTCTTGTTTGAAATAGACCGACTAACAGTAAAAAATATTAATTGTGGCAATCAATGGATAGACTTTTTTATGAATTTTTAGCAGATGTTTTTGGTCATTTAAATAATGTTATAAAGGGAAGCTGGAATGAGCTAATCCTTCATTGATATATTTATCAACATAAGCAGTTATAGTTTTTATTACTCGAGAATAATATCATAATTGATTACTCATGAAATTTATAACATCTGATATATATCAGTATTATATGTGAGATTCATTTTATGGGCTTTATTGCAAACATGCATCCAACGTGATGTCCCACCGAGGGAGGATTTATGGTTGTGAATACAAACAGAAAACATTTTTGATACGTTGGGTAATTTTTTCAATCGAGGAAACGTTGCATTAAATTTTCCTGCCCTGTATTAAACAGTTCAAGTGAAAACACTCGTTCCAGTATAACCCCATCTGGCACTTTTAAAAAATGTCCTTTTCCTTTGCTCTAGTACAAATCGCCTAGGAAAAATTCTCCGATACCAAAAGTGTTGAGGTAGATGTGAGAAATAACAAACAGGGACTTTAGGATGCTTCCAACTTTCTTATGGGAGAAAAATAGAAATTATTTCCGAATGAAGAAGCCTTAAAATACATTATTTGGACTGAAACGAAGGAGTTTCGAATACAGTCTCCCTATGATACCGCAATCTTAAATCGTGTTTGCCACTAAACTCTTTACATTGCTCTTATAATTCTTCAGAATAGGACCTAAATTGGAACGGATGTGGCTTTACGAACAGATGTCATCTCTCTACTTTTGGGGTTTCGACCGGCTTATTTCATTTGCCATCTTCACATAATCCATTAAAACAGTCCGTTTTAGGTAGTTTATTTCGTGATTCAGTTCCTGAATCAGAACATTTATTCGATTTTTAAGAAATACTATTCACTCAAGGATTTTTTGAGTACTAAAACCTGAGTTATGTATAAAAAATATTTATATTGAAACTGTTCGCGAGTCTATCATTCCTCTATCTAAAACCCTCCTTCATTTAGTTAATAATTTCTCAGTTCTTTTTATCATTATTACTCAATTATAATTTTGTTCCATTCCGCTCTTGAAATATCAACGGTTTCTGTATCGTTGAAGTTGACTGTGCGCAAGAATTATGAGTGAGATGCATATCATGGGCCTTGTTGCAATTCTGCAGTCCGCAAGATATGCCACAGAGGGAGGATTTATCGTTGCGATTTCGAATCCAAAACATTTCTGGTATTTTAAATTTTTTTCATCGAGATAACGTTGCATTAAATTTTCTTACCCTTCAGTAAATAGCTCAAGTAGAAACACTCCAGTATTATCCCATCTGGCGCTTTAAAAAAAAAGCCTTTTTCATTTATCTCTAGTACAAAACGCCTAGGAACAATCCTGCAATACCAAAAGTTTTGAGATAGAATTAAGAATAGCAAGGCAGGAGTGTACTTTGGGATGCTTCCAGCTTTTTCATGGGGGAAAATAGGAATTCTTTCCGAATGAAGAAGCTTTAAAATAAATTATTTGGACTGCAACGAAGGAGTTTCGAATGAGGACTCCCTGTGGTTCCGCAATCTCAAATCGTATTCGCCACTATGCTCTTTATATTGCTTTATTAATCCTTCAGAATAAGACCTGAATTGAAACGCACGTGGTTTTAAAAGCAGATATCATCTCCCTTTTGTTGGGGTGTTGACCGGCTTCATTCGTTTGCCATATTCACGTAATCCAGTAAAAGAGCCCATTTTTGGCTATTTATTGCGTGATGCAGTTCCTGAATCAGAAATTTAATTCGGTTATAGGAAATCCTGGTCACTCGAGTATGACTTTCATTTCACTCAAGAATTCTGAGTTTTTTATCAAAAATATGATTATCCTTGAACTGTTTGCGAGTCTATATTTCCTCTCTCTCTTAACATATTCATTAGTTCGTTTAATGAGAGTGCAATTCTTTTTATCATTACGTGATTAGGTACGCAAGTGTTATTTGTTTCATTCTATTCGCGAAATATCAATGTAATCTATATCATTTAAGTTAACTGAATGTGTTATATATATTAATCGTCTTAGTTTCCGCCATGTGTGTAACAATAAACCAGCTAGTGGTGATATATGTATATTCAAATGGCTTGAAAGGTATATAACGGCTTTCAATTTTTTGACGCTGTGTTTTTATTGCCCGGGAAAGTCACGATATCCTCCTGAATCATCCTGTTCTATGGAGCGCAGCTTGAAATAATAATTGACATTTCCTCACCATGGTATCCCTTTGAGTGCAGCATGACGTGATATCACGTCATGGTTGTCTATACGCTGGTGTTGATGACGTATTATCACGTCAAGGGTACTGTGAGTGTTCCAGCTTTCACAAGGGAACTTTCACTAGGCCCCTAGTGAAAGGTGGAACACTCACGGTACCCATGACGTGATATCACGTCATCAGCACCAGCGTAAAGACAATCGTGACGTGATGTCACGTCATGCCGCACTCAAAGGGGTATGCTATGTAATTCGATTAAAAAAACTTGCCAGCTATTGGAATAAATTTTTATGTTTTTTTCTATCATTTAAAATTAGTTTCAACTGTCGCGAATACATTGCATAAGATATTCGGATAAAAGCCACAGAAGAGTCAGAAGAGGCTATGCGCTACTCTCCTTTAATAAAGTTTTGTCAAAACTTACACTTACTTAGCTTATGAAAAATGTAGCATTTGGGTATTAGTAGAATTAGCAATAACTTTGTGGAATTCCTTCATAGTTAAATGACGAATAACTAGGTTTATCCACAAAAGATTTTTCACGCTCTTACGATCCGGGTCTCATCGCTGCGCGATATCATCAGGTCATTCACTGTGGCATTCGAGTAAACCCTCTATGGACGAGCGATTCAAATTTGTTTCAAATCAGTGAAATATCTGTTTTCTAAGAGACTTTTCCGTTTAGCTGCTGCTTCAGACAAAATTGTAACGCTTTGGATAAAATGTGAGGAAAGTTGCGTCTCGTTCGGCGGTTTGTCAAACAATTTGAATAGATGACTGCCTATTCACTGACGATAGAAAACTTGGTGGAGCTCTGAAATAAATAGTTACATACATACAAACATATTAATCGCGTCGTTTCATTCCGGGGTACGCACAGTAACAAAGGTTTGCTCATAAATACATATTTGTACACCTATCTCTGCTTCAATAATTTCCTCCATACTGACCTATCCCTGCAAACTTCTTTTGCCTCATTTACCCCAATAGACTGCTTCATACACACCCTCCTGTTTTTAAGACTCCTAATATTCCTCCTAAGAATATCCTAAACCACATTCAACCACAACTTTCTCGGCCTACCTCTACCTCTCACACCATTCATTATACTCTCATATATCTGTTTCGTTATTAGAGTCTCATCCATTCTCTCAACATGGCGAAACCAACGAAGCACACTCCTTTTTTATGTATCCATTACTGGAGCATCTAAACCCACATTCATTTATTACCCATTCATTCCTGGCTCTATGCATCCTACTTTTACCGCAAACACTCCTCAGATTCCTCACGGCATTTAGTCTACTCTTATATCTAATCCTGATATACCCATGTTTCACTACCATACAACAATGTGGGGAAAAGCGCACTTTTGTACACGGCGATTTTCGCTTCCTTAGACGGGCACTTTATAGGATGTATCGTTATGAAATATCGTATTAAATAAATATTTTCACTTGTAATATGAAGAAAACATTAGGAAAGTTTAAAAACGGTACGTTATGAAGGTAATGTTGAAGTATACCTTGCGTAAATATTTTTTGTTAAGTATTATCTTAAATAAAATTTATAAAAAAATAGGTCAAATTTTAAAATTAATGTTATTATCAAATAAATTGAAATTAAAAAAATACCTAAATATCGCTTAAAAACTAATGCAGTAGCTTGTTTTGGCGGGTGACTCCGTAATAAGACTGACCTGACTCATAAGATTCAGGAAAGGAAAAATAGTAGCTATCTCAAATAATTATTTCATTATGGGCGAATTATTGATGGAAGCCAGTGTCTGTAATTATCTTGGAGTGACTTTAAATAGGGATTTGCAATGGGGGCCACATATTGAAAAAATTACAACGAAAGCTTTTAGAGTGTTATACTTTTTAATGAGGATCCTTGGAAAAAGTTGTAATAAAACCAAGGAGTTCGCCTATAAGACATTTGTTAGGCCCATTTTAGAGTATGGGGCGTCAGTCTGGGACCCTTATTTGGGAGGGGAGATAAAGCAATTAGAAAAAGTTCAGCGTTTAGCCGCAAGATTTGTGATGCGAAATTTTAAAAGGAAAGCTAGTGTAACGGAGATGATGAGGGTATTGGGCTGGACACCACTAGAATCGAGGGGGAGGAAAGCACGTCTCAAGTGCATGCATAAGGCATACATTGGCGATCCTGCGTGGAGGGACATATCCGAAAGATTAAAAAAACCTAGTTATCTGGCGAGAAGAGATCACAAATATAAGATAGAGCCTCCGAATCATCTCTCAAACACATTGAAATATTCCTCTCTGCTTCGGGGGATAAGGGATTGGAATGAGTTACCCAAAGAAGTATTAGAGCCCTTCCCAAAAAGGACACTGACGTTAATGACGAGATTGAGGGGAGTTGTACTGTGAAGGTTTTCCCCCTATATTTTTCTAAGGTAATAACTTTGCTTTTTTTGTATTTTGGCAATGTCTTTGTTTTAACTTTTACATGTATGTATATTGGTATTTGCTCGGTATCTGTGTTACCACCGGACCATATGGTCTACCTGTAGCAATTTCTTAATAATAATAATAATAATAATAATAATAATAATAATAATAATAATAAGAAATAAAACAAAAAGAAGAAATAAAATGTGAATTCAAAACCAGATTAACAAAAGTCTTAAAAACAGAGCTCAATGGACGTAATACAACAATGGCTATAAACACATTTGCAGTACCACTTCTAACCTACTCATTTGGCATTATTAAATGGACGGATACGGAACTCAACTCTCTCAATACACTAATGAGAACAGTAGCCTCTAAATATAGGAAGCACCATCAACACTCTGCAATAGAAAGGTTTATGCTGCCCAGAAAAGAAGGAGGAAGAGGTTTTATCGACATAAAAAACTCACACCAATCGCAAATAGAAAATTTAAGAAATTACTTCTACTCGAGAGAAAAAGAATCCCAAATGCATAAAGTCTTAATACAAATAGATAACTCTCCCTTACAACTAAGCAAAAGAAATACAGTGATACCAAAAGATTCTGACAGTTCGAAGCTTGAGAGGTGGAGAGCCAAAACGCTACATGGGACGCATGCTAACCATCTTCTGCAACCACACATTGACAAAAAGGCATCAAATAAATGGTTAACATCAGATATCTTTGCAGAAACAGAAGGATTTATGATTGCCATACAAGATAGAATAATTAAAACAAAAAACTACAGTAAATTCATAATTAAAGAACCCAACGTGAATGACAAATGCCGAAAATGCAATAGCAAGTCAGAAACAATAGAACACATCACAAGTGGATGCAGTGTACTAGCAAGCGTGGAATACACGCAACGACATGATAATATATGCAAACAAATATATCTTGCATTAGTTAATAAGTACAATGTATCCCATGAAACTAAACCATGGTACCTAATGACTCCACTGCCTGTAATAGAAAATGAAGCTGTCAAAATATATTACAATAGAAGTATTATAACGGACCGCCCTCGCCCAAACAATAGACCGGATATAACTCTTCAATTAAAACAAGACCGAAGAACATACTTAATAGATGTATCCATTCCAAATACAGAAAATTTAGAGGCTAAATACAATGAAAAAATACAGAAATATATTCCTCTGGCTGAAGAAATAAAAGAAATATGGAACCAAAAAACAGTTAAAATTGTACCAATAATAATATCCGCGACTGGTGTAATACCAAAAAGCTTGCACAAAAGCTTGGAAATAATAGGAATAGAAAATCATTTGTACATGAAAATTCAAAAAACCGCAATAATTAACACGTGCTCCATAGTACGAAGATTTTTAAATGAACATTAAAACAGTACTTGAGCCTAATCCCTTTGGTGCCTTGCACCCGGGATAGGTGAATGTTTCCCAGCCCTTAAAAAGGCTGAGAAGTGAAGAATTCAAATAATAATAATAGTGGAACTCCGTGGCTAGTCCCGGATAGCTTGAAAATTGTCAATGAAGTAGCCATTGTTTTTCCATACTGATGTTTCTTAATTCCTTCCAAAGTGGTTTAATTAAGTCCATCTTGTTTTAGCTTGCCATCAGTTATCGCTTCGTTGTCATAAGAGTTTTTTTTCTCGACTCGACCTTCGGGTACAATGTATTATTCGATTCTTTTGTGATCCAGAGTGTATTTCGTATGCAAATGCGTTCCTTGAGCGACACACCGTATAGAAATTGCGGCTAAAACTCATCTCCATACTCGCCTCACGTATCTCGTCCCAGTTCCGTGACCGAGTTTTCTTTGTATTAGCCCAAGGTAGGTCGTCATACATCCCACTTCATAAAAGGTCGATAACTACTCGTATTGCCACGCGTCGGTCTATCGAATTAGGGCCATTTATGCCCTCGCGAGAGCTACTGGCGAAGTCCCTTGTTACCTCAACCTTGACCTTAGCAACTCCTCTTCAATTTTATTCTCTCCAGCACAACAAGGCCTTTTCAATTTTATTTTCCACGGCACTGTCACACTTTTAAGTGCTCATCAAGCTTTGACGGCGGATTAGGACGCCCCTTCGCGTCACTGCCGAGAACCTTTGTCCTCATCGATTTTTTCGTGGGTGATTCTCTTAAAATTTTGCTTCGTTCCCTCAACGGTCGAGCAATAGGTGGGAATTTCATCCTCCAACGAGTATAACTCGGGTGCATAAACTGGCGGTTGGAAAGAGGTGTACCTAGCCTAGATAAATTAAATCACAACGCTATTCCTTTATGACATCTTCAATGCCCTGTTATGGCTTAAATAAATGCGACTTTCATTTCATTAAGGTATATGATTGAGGTTGACGTAAAATTAAATAATTTTTAAGAGCTTAATCTGCGTTAAAAGTTTGAAAATTCAATGTTAGGTGATGAAAATAGGGGCAAAAGTTTTTGCTCTGTATAAAAGAGGACCTCTCACACCTGTGTGAAGTGTTGATGAGATTAGTTGATCTAAAACTAGTCGAATAATGAGGAGCAAAAGAATTAGTATTTAGTTTTTTTTATTTTTTTATTGAGTATTATGGTGCAAACTTGAAACAAAACATGCTAATACCAAAATTAACTGTATGTTTCCGTGATCTAATTCAAGTTATCTGATACCTGAGTTTAATGTCATAACAGCGGAAGAGATCATCCTTGAAATTTAGACCTCGTCTACAACACAATCGAGGGAGCACTGTACTAGTAAGGAGTTAATTTGTACATGGAAACAACGCAGTAAACTTTGCAGCAATGAATGTGACTACCGTACCTCACATAAATTTGTATGCCTATTTTGGAAATTGTAGTCCAAAAGGTTACTCTCTCCAAAGGTACGCAAACTCAAGATATATAAGGAAATAATCCACCATTGTTTTGATTTCCACAAGTAATTTTGCATGCCATCATAAGCCGATATTGCAACAGACACACTGTAAGTCTTGTAATCCGGTGATTTGAAAACCAGGTCTCGTAATTTTTCCTTGTTGACCTGAACGAAACAACTGCCTCCATTGTGTTCATTTAACCGATGCAACTGTAATATAACGATAAACTCTCGCTGCTCTTTTTAACAACTTTCGTATTTCAATTGTTTCCAAAGTGGTCCTCGGTATAATTTATTTGTAAATGCCAAATAGGCTGATGAATTCCTGAAAGTAATATTTATAACAGTCAAAGCGATGAAAAAACACGCGTGTTGTACACTTGGCCTAATAGATGTCACAAGCGTGACTAACAAGGGGAGTGTCAGATAGCCAGGTCTCAGATTTTATTCAAACTTAGTAGTTGTACAGACTGCTGTATATGCTTTATGAATCATCCCACATATAGGGTTATATAACCAACAGTTTAAAAGAACTAGGGCCTTTAAAAATTTCAAAATTCCCTTTTATACGGGCCACCCACATAACTGACAAGCTACGAAAAATTTTAATATTATTAAGAATTATGCTTGAATCGTAAAAATTTGAAGACAATATTATAAAATAATTATAGAAAATGGAAATCATGTGCATGAAGGAATAATGGAAATACGTCGTGAGAAGATAAGGAAGTGACATCATTATAAGGCTGCCTTCGACCGAAAAAAAGAGACTAATCCGGACGTCGTGTATGCAAATGAAACATTTTCCTCGCGCAAAAATAATATCTGAAGTAAAAATGAAACAATCTTGAGCACATTGTAGGATGCCGTAAAAGAAAAACTAAAAAAACAGCGGAAGAAACATACCCCGTATTGGAATCGAACCCGTGTCTCTAGACCGGAGACGAGCACGTCAGCCACCCGTCCAGCTTGTCAGTTATGTGGGTGGCCCGTCCGAAGGGAATTTTGAAATTTTTAAAGGCCTTTTTTGTTTAAACTATTGGTTATATAACCGTATATGTGGGGTGATTCATGAACCACATGCAGCGGTCTGTACAACTAATAAGTTTGAATAAAATCTGAGACCCGGCTATCTGACACTCCCTTGTAAGAAAAACTAGGGAAAACTCAAAAATGATAGGAGCCTCACGTGATTTTTATATTTCCGCGGCACAACACAACCACCTTATTTATAATACTAGCAGGTAATGATTATTACCTTCTAGTTTTATGGAGAGGGTTGTTGTATTGTGCCACCAAAATATTAAAATCACGTGAGTTTCCTCCCTTTTTGTATTTTCCTATGCTTGTGTTAGTCACGCCTGTGACATCCTTTTGATTAAATTACATGTTAAAAGAAGATTTTCACCACATTTCCTTCATTTTCCACGTATCAGCCTTTTAGTTTTGGCATGACTTTACTTGTCAAACTATGCTTTTCTCTGTCAGCCGTTTGTCTCCAAAGTATTTACTTACAGTTCAATTACAGAAAACCTTAAACTAGCCAAAACTAAGCATATCTGGGATGCGGTTTCAGCATATCAGATCTCAAGACCTTTGAGATGTTTAAGAGATCCATAATATTCAGAATTAAACTACAGCCCTCATCCCTTTCATCTGACATGGAAAATTGCTTTATGGCATACTAGATGACCCGAGCGAATATTTCGCACAGTATGCAGCTTCTTCCTGTTTCTTCCTTCTTCCTCCCTGTTCTTCTACCTGTTTCTTCCCATGGACAATCATATGTTATTATGTTTGTGTTAGAGATACATAACGTAAACGTAAACAGTAAATGGTCACACTGACTGCATGTAAAACGTAAACAATCTAACTAAACGATGTGTTAATAGATGGCGCCTCCTACAGTCTTTCAAGCATGTAACCATAACCAACATATTAGTTGATTATATTGTCAGCAGATGGCGTTGTATAATTTTTTTGACAAAAACTTATTTTAAACAATTTGTATATTTTTCATCAATATCGGGGAACATAAGCTTTAAAAAAATGTTTGAATAATTAATTTTGTTGAATAATTATGGGAGTTATGGCGTTGTGACAAAAAAACACCTTTGAGAAATAATTTGTACGGATGATGATGTGTGGAGTCGATATACCTTGAGCGAGTAATCGACATGGAAAAATCGAAACTATTAAGTCAAATTAATGTGTAAATGGTGAAATTTGAGATTGAGATTGTATTTTTCGTCAGAAGCCGGTGATTCAACGTTTAAAATGATACCTCATTTATCACTGTAGGTGCAGTATTAACGGAGCATATACGGAATGACAGAAAAAGACCTTTCTGTAATAATATATATGATTGTCTTTTTAAAGATTCCTAGTCGAGTAATTATGTAATGTATCCAATTGTCTGTTAATTTTAGGTTCATGAATTTTAAAGCTTTAAGCACATCGAATCTTCGAGTTCCTGTTTTTTCCTTACCCATTTGTAGTTCCCTCGCACTTTCGAATGATAGTTTTTTTTAGATTCCCGATTCCCACGCCATATATCCAACTATATTCCAGCGAGTTAGGCTTATTGGATTGTTGAAAAAAATCGATTTCTGATATTTATTTTTTTTGGACCGTCTCCATTATCATTGTAGTAGACATCGTTGCTCCAATTATACGGAAAATCAATGGAATTTGCCATCCAGAGAATCGTATGTCTCCCAATGTTTGATTGTCTCATGCATGACTGGGTTGTGTTGGTGATGTTCTCTCAGGACCTGTGACGCTAGCTCATAGACAGCGCATCACATGTCGGCATTTCACTCATCTAGTTCGGAGGCCTCCCAAACTCGATTATGACGACACGGCGGTGGCAGACACACGGAATGCTCTTCGCCTCGTTACCGCCAATCGCGCGTGCATTATCACCAATCGCCTTGCGCTACGGTTTTCAATTTGCGTCCAATTTCCGCGGGGGTTCGCTCCCTCTGCCTGCTCCGTCTCTCCAATCTCTGAGCTTTTCCAATCTTCTCCCGTCTCCCAATCCCTCTTCCAGTTTGTCTCCCTCTGTCGTCCCTTCTCTCTTCCTAACAAACAGTCAAACAAGAACGAATTTCTTTTGTCGTCTTTCAGCATTTATTTTTTAAAAAGTATTCTTAGTGTGAGTGAGATAGTAACGTAATCATAATACATACCATATTCGAATTACACGTTTAAATTTCACCAGCTGTGGGACACACGAATTAAATATTGCATTATTAATGGTGCAATAATATAGTTTTACATGACAGAAATTGTAAGTAATTAAATGAAAATATCTTAATAAATCTTCAACTTGACACATTTTTTTCACGCGGTACGTTTGAAACTCCATCAAAACGGAAGGCTTATCGTGATCCCGAAGAACATTCTGCGGTGATAATATGATTAATTTTCAAAAATAGTAGAGAAAACGCACAAACTACACACTGTTGATTTTTTGACGAGATATAAGTGTAGGAAATGCCTCATTTTTAATATAAGGTCTCACTGGAGTACATACACGTACCATTTTCCATGTGAAAGAGCTGGTATGTTTTGGCAAATATCTGGGAAAGTAATTGGTTGGGTGTTGAATTATAGGTGTCAATGGAAGGGTGAGATATTTGTCTTTAAAGTGAGGCCCAATTCATTGACCTATAGGTTAAATGATATTTCGCTCAAACTACCTTCAGGTAGGATTTGCTGTGTCTGAGAATCTGCTCCCGGTCCTCTACCTATCCATGGCCCATCCATCTTTTCGCCTCAGAATACGATCTACCTTCTTCATCCTGTCGATGAAACCTATTATTTTTCTTCCTAATCCCCGTTTTCCCAAAATTCTTCCCTCTATCACTCTTGAACAACCCATCGCCCTTTATTACACCCTTCAGACATCTACCCTACCTATCTCGGATTTCATTCAGAAGTTTCCTTTCCTCGCCCACCATCTCCTGCACTTCGTCGTTAATCTTCCATTCTGTCCACCTAACCTTTGCCATCCTTCTCCACATCCACATCTCAAATGCTTGCAGCCTATTTTCGTCCTTCTTTCTGAGGGTCCAAGTTTTTACCCCATACAGCGCTACGCTCCATATCAAGCTCTTCACCTGCCTCTTCTTCACATCCTTACCCAATATCCCTGTCATCAGCTCCCTTCTATCACTTAACGCCTCCTTAGATAGCGCTATTTTCTTCCGTATGTCTTTGCTACTATGTCCATTTTCCTCTAGCGTACTACTTAAGTAATAAAATTACTCTACTTCCTCGAGTTTTTGTCCCCCAACTTTAATCACAAATCTAGCTTTCTTTGTCCTAGAGAATATTATAACTTTTGTCTTTTTATGGTTTATCTTCATTCCGGATATCCCGCACTGCATTTTGAAGCATCTACCAAAGCTTGCAATCCCTTCAAAGATCCACTTACCAATGGCTGATCATCCGCGAATCTAACTGACCGACCTCAAGTTCTTTCCATGCCTGTGTTACCATTTCCTCAGCACAAATGTTGAAAAGCAATGGTGACTACGGGCACCCTTGCCTTACCCGGCGACCTATACTTGCCCGTATGTCTCCGTTATCAGCTTCCTTCTATTACTAAACGCCTCTTTAGCGGTCAAAATTATTCTATAAATATTGAGGCATGTATTCGCATTTTGTTACACACATGGTGTGTTAAATTGCATACTTTTTTAATTGTACATGCTTCAATTATGTTAATGTTAATGGTAATCAAGAAGGATGCCACCAGTTTGGATATAGAAGGGAAAGCCATTGAAGACTGCAGTGAGTAAAAATACTTAGGAGTAATAATTGAAAACGAGGGACGGACTAAGAAAAAATAACAAAGAGAATAGATCTAATAAAATTAGCAATAAATTTACTAAGCGATATATTTTGATCAAAAGATATTCAAATGAAGAAAAAGCACCAAATATATCAAAAAATTAATCAGCGAATACTTTTCTTTGGATCAGAAACTTGGGTACTCCGCAACGTGGGTGGTGGGTATCAGAAACGTGGGTAACCCAAAGACTAAGACAGGGACTGGAGGCCGTAGAAGTGGATTTTTTTTACGAGAAGCTGCGGAATATCAAGGTTAGAAAGGATTACCCATGAAAACCTACGCACTGGAATGGATATGAAAGAAAAGTCAACGAAGAAATAGAGCGTAGACGGTTGAAAAGGTATGGCCACGTAAAAAGAATGGAGGATAAAGGATGGTCAAAAAAATACTGACTGGCAACCACATGGTAGGAGAAAAGGAGACGACCCCCAGAAAATTGGATAAAGCAGGTCATTCAAAATATGGAAAAGAGGCTTTGCCTATTGGGAGGCGAAGAATGTAAATATTGAGAGGCTTGGAGACGAGGAAGCGAGAGACGGCCAACAGCAGTACAAAACTCGTTTATATTTTCATATATGAACTTTTCTGGGTACCTGGACTTGCGGACGTAACCGGAAATGAAAAGGCTGACGAACTCGCCAAAGATGGATCCAACAGCAATCCGATTGGCCTTAAACCAATCATACCCATTGCACCATCAGTTGGTAGGACTGAGATCAGAATGTGGGGTCTGGCTCATATCTAGCGAACTGCATCGAAGCTACGGCGCGGCGGGCCAAACTTCATTTAAAGGGACCAAGGGCTTTGCAAGAAGGCTCCTTCTATCAAATAGGATTCAACTATGAACGGTAGTGGGACTACTCACGGGACGCTATCAAGTGATGCGACACCTTCATCTCTTTAATATTTCAGGTTCTCCTACATGTAGGTGGTGCTAGGGGGTTGACGGAACAACTTCCCATATGCTCTGCGAATGTCCTGCCAAACTTGGGACTCGGAATAGTCATCTGGGGTCACCTTTCTTGGAACCCAACGAATTAGGGGTAATTCCTGTCGGGGGCCTTCGGCAAAGCACTTAGACTTCAAGGGCAACCACTGATAGGGTGGTTGGCACAATAGACCAAACTGGTCCAGGTGCCTCAGGGGCTCATTAGTAGTAACTCCACCGACGCATCTAATCGAATCTATGCATATATACAATTTAGGGTGGAGCGAATTTTTATTGATTTGGATACAAAACTGATTCATCGCTAGAAAGTCAGCAAGTTACAAGTATATTAAAACGCTAACAAGAAAATTCAGATCGGAGAAGGTTTCAAGGATGCACTAAGCTGTTAAAGATTGTGTAATCTGTGCATCTTTATCTGCATACTGCGTTTTAATATACTTTAAATTTTGCTAACTTTCTTGGGGTGAATCGGTTTTGTTTTCACATAAATTTTGATGGTACTCTTAACTGGTAGTGTCAGGCAAAACTTTGTGAAACTTCCTTGACATTGTAAAATGAAAACTGTAACTAAGTAATTCCACATAAGCTTTATTGACTACCTAGGTTTTGACTTATGAAGTCATTCAGTATCAGGTACATGCATATGAAAATTTCCACATGTATCTAGTAACAAAGTTTTTTTTATTTTGAAAACGTTATTTTTCCTTTTATTTTAACTTAAATAAAACTTTGTATACTCCACTATAGGGTTAATAACACGACCCGGGTGTCGACACTTCGTGTCATCTTCAGGTCATCTTCACCTGAAGATGACACGAAGTGTCGAAACCCGGGTTGTGTTATTAAACCTATAGTAGAGTATACAAAGTTTTATTTAAGTTAATATGAATTACTTCCACAAAGTCAAGCCTGGAACCATTTCCTTTGTGTTATTCTTCCTGTTCGTTTCGGCTGATTTTGGACCACAATATCACCGTACAGCAATTTTTTAGGCTTAGTAGTTCATACTTCTCCCTCCTCCTTAAACGCCTTTTACCTACTTTGCTTTACAATTTTCCGTTCAATCAATCACGTATTCGCCGTTTATTTTTTTCCATTTTAATATTCGTATTTCCGATCGAGGGATTTCCGAATAGGCATCTATTGCATCGGATATTGACAGGCCTTTGAAAATTCACATGTAAAACGGCAGGAGAGATGGGACAAATGAAGATGTAGTGTACGAGATTTTATCGACCAAAACGCGCTTGAAAATAAACCCGCACTGAGAATGGCCAGCCACGGCGGGATGAAGCCGACCGTTGGAATCTGCATGGATGGAGATCGTCCAGGGAAATCAAAGGGATTTATAGGGAAAATCTCCGATATGAAAAGCGCGCATTTTTGCGGAGATGTCTCTCAATTAAAAATAAAGATTATAAATGAGAAAATATATTTTTTCGTGCACAGCATGTCCGTGGGATGCTGTGCCAAAGTATGAAATTGGCCATTTTGCACGGGCCTTGGTATTCGAATTGCGGGCTATCGGTTAAGAGCTGAAGGTCTTTAAAAAAATATAATTTCAGCCAATATTATTGTGTGACGCGATGCGCCATACGAATGATGCAACACGATTTGAACACTTCTGTCAGGGATGAGATTCCGCATAAGGCTGGTTGAAAGAAAAAAAATTGAATAATAAAAGAGGTTAAACATATTGAAAATAAGCTAATACGTTGCGTAAAAATTTAATAGCGAGCTTGAAGGACAGTTTTAATTATAAACACATACGTTTCATAAATAGCTCGTTTTAATTAGCATATTTGCATTCAATTGATTAAAGCAAAGTAGATGATTTCCGTGCTTGCTCGTTATCGCAGTCAACCGAAATTGCCACATATGTCCCCCTAGCATGATTATGGGAAGATGGGTCAATTTATAACGTGACTCTGAAAACGATTTTAACGGGAAACAATATTAAGGCCATTAAAAAACGGTTTAATTTGCATTATTTATAAGGATCAAAGCGCCCTAAATCTCCTTAAATATTTTATCAATTTTTAACGAGCTTTATTAAAGAAATTTTTTAAAATTTACAAAAGGATTAATTAAAAACTTGTTCTACGACCTTTCGGAAATCGCAGAGATTTACTTTAATTGCGATGAA
Organism: Ceriagrion tenellum; assembly: GCA_963169105.1. Classification (NCBI taxonomy): domain Eukaryota; kingdom Metazoa; phylum Arthropoda; class Insecta; order Odonata; family Coenagrionidae; genus Ceriagrion; species Ceriagrion tenellum. The sequence continues at coordinate 43,504,500 of OY720643.1, read as the reverse complement.
AAACCAAACAATCAACAGTACTTCTAGTGCATGTATTCGCTTACCAATACATGTGAAGTTCACGGTAATGCGTAGTACAATGCAAGATTTTGGGTCCGAAAAGTTTTATAAACGCATACGGTGGACGACACAGAAAGCAACACACCCATTATTCGCCAAACTAAACTACTTTTTTCCAGTGTGTACATGTACATACTGAAGAGCTTTCATTATTATATCATGTACGGATATATTATACAATACTTTTCGGCATAATTTTGGCTACGTTGTATAATATTACCATTAATGCTTGATAGTTGTTGGCCAATTTGTCATTTAAAGCTGCCTAGTCCCATTGTAAAGTTTGATTTCTCATGCTGGATCCCAAAAAGCAAAAAAATGCGAAAAGCAAGACCTCCAGGCTTTTTTCCGACTCGCATCAAGTATGGCCTACTTTAAAATAACACAACCTCCAAGTATTTGCTCTAAATAAAAATGCCATTATGTTAAACATTTCAGAGTAAATACGAATCGTTAATCCATTTTTTTCTTTATAAGGCAAAAATGACCGAGAATATGGAATGAATAGAATCGTATTTTTTATGCATAAAAGTCGTAGTATTTTTATACGAAAGTCGTACTATTTTTTATGGAAAATCGTGAAACATGGCTGATTTACCAGTAAAATATATGGAACAATAACAAATTGGGTCTGATGAAGACAGTAATCCGATGAAATTGGTCGTATTTTGGCGAAAATCGCCAGTACCATGAAGGAAAATCGTAAAGAGAGAAATTCTTTTGTTTTAAGAATGAACCAGTATATCAACTAATGTTAAATCCCTGTAACATATCGCTAACTTCTTCACACGTATTGTTAATATAGAGTGCCAAATCTCCATAACTTACCCTCTGATGATATCTTGTCCTCACTCTCTAGTGATAAAATTGATAATATCTTCCTTAAAACCGATCTTAAACTTATCCATAGCACACTGAAGTCGACCATTGACTGCTCCGACCTTGTTTCCTTGTAAAATTGCAGACTACCCTCCCGACACACCAGGAGTCACTCGTTGCTCCATATCCCTACTCCCAAGTTGTCACTTGCCGAGCGATGCCTTATTTTTCGCCTCTCTTCTCTTGTAAATTCTCTTCTTGTGACAATTTCACCCTATCTTCCAGCGTCTTCGCTAACATAATCATTTGCCATTCCCAACAAAAGTAATTTGTATCATCTCCCCATGTCGAATTATTATTTGTTACCTTCTTCTTGATATGTTTTTACGTTTGTGTCCTTTTCTATTTGTTATACGTTCACTATAAAATGGCTTTATGCTGTGTGTGATCTTTTTGTCAAATAAATAAAATGAATTAATATTTGGAACCAATACACGGCCCCATTTTTTAAACAACGCTTACAAACTTGACTTATGCATTGGTCAATTGCTATTTAGAAGGGACATGTGAGCAATAGGAATGTAAGAGAAATAAGACATGATTTAAACGCACAAAACTCGGCATGTACATGTACACACTGGAAAAAAGTAGTTTAGTTTGGCGAATAATGGGTGTGTTGTTTTCTGTGTCGTCCACCGTTTGCGTTTATAAAACTTTTCGGACCCTAAATCTTGCATTGTACTACGCATTACCGTGAACTTTACATGTATTGGTTGGCGAATACATGCACTAGAAGAACTGTTGATTGTTTGGTTTTTCATCGCAATTAAAGTAAATCTCTGCGATTTCCGAATGTTTGTAGAACAATTCTTTAATTAATCCTTTTGTAAATTTAAAAAAAAAATTCTTTAATAAAGCTCGTTAAAAATCAATAAAATATTTAAGGAGATTTAGGGCACTTTGATCCTTATAAATAATGCAAATTAAAGCGTTTTTTAATGGCCTAAATATTTTTTCCCGTGAAAATCGTTTCCAGAGTCACGTTATAAATTGACCCATCTTCTCATATTCATGCTAGGGGGACATATGTGGCAATTTCAACTGACTGCGATATCGAGCAAGCACGGAAATCATCTACTTTGCTTTAATCAATTGATTGCAAATTGATCAGTTGTCTTCCCCGCAGTTTCATTGAATGGAGTGTGCCATTACCTTTAATTTTCAATGACAAGGCCATCGCGGTTCGTGCCTAAGGATTTCTATTCACTCCCCCCTACGAATTATTTACCGAGGCTGAAACATTCTATTGTTTGTGCGAGTGAAAGCGCGTTTCTGCCATTTCCAACGCACTGACAGTGATCCTCGAGAGAGAATGCCAGAGGGGACGCTCCGCTTAATTAACCGGGGTACGAGCTGACCACAGCTCTTGATTCGTATCAAATCCACAGAACCCACTTTGTACCTTAAACCAGTGACGAAGTAACGCGAATTCATCAAAATAATCAAGAGAGTGGCAGGGATTTCCATTTTTTAAACGCTGTGCCTCCCACAAACATGGGTTAAAAAAAGGTAGCTAAAGGTGACTGAAAACTTTCTCTCACGGCAGGGTCAAGGAAAATTTAGTTCTGCGGTGCGACTTTAATGCTTTTGGTTCGAATTTCATCACTGGTGAAGATTTCATCATGATACATCGAAGTCTAATTGAGTGCAATGGGGATCGGGTTGGTGTGTGGCTTGAGTACTGGCTAATCATACGAGAAGCCAGGGTCCGAATCCCTGCAGGTGAGGTTGTTTTTCAGAGGAAACCCGATCCCTACTTGAGTTACATGTGGAGGGCACTTCAAGTACGGTACTCCGTCTGTCGAATGAGACGTTAAACTGTGGTCCCCTTGGCGCCTTTGTTAAGAGGAGGCCAATTCCGATGCCGGTTTTCTATCCACCTTTCCTCCCTTACCTGTCCCCTATGGCGCAAATGACCTTAGCAATCGGTCGCCTCCCAATAATCCAATCCAATTCTTCATCTACATCTACATCTACATACTACCCCGCAAGCCGCCTCAAAAGGCGTGTGGCGGGGAGTGTTAGGACACCAGCCGTCAACAAAAAAAAATCAAAGTTCCGCCTAGCATTTATTAAAGTCCTTAATTGTTCGGGGGAAAAACGAATTCCCGTACCTATCCGTTCGGCAAAATATCTCTCTTAGTTTATCGATTCTGTCGGACCTGGAGATATAATGTGGTTCTAATATGATGTTCTCCGTGTCGCTCTGAAATATATTCATTCTCAATTGCTCAAGCAATCTAAGCCTGGCGCGTAGCCTCAGAGTCTCTAGCGGCTCTCACCCTAAATCGTTCCAAATCTGTGTAACGCTTTCTGTTCGGCCGTAGCAGTTTTTGACGAATCGCGCAGTTTTCCTTTGTATTTTATTAAGTTCATGGACTAGGTCTTTCTACACCGGATCCCATATGCTCGCTGTATATTCAAGGTGTGGCCGGACGAGTGCGAAATAGCACCTCTCTTTCACTTTATCATCCGAAAATCTTCCCACAACACGCTTGACAAATCCTAGCTTCCTCAGGGCTCTGCCACAAATATTTCTTATATGTGTCCCCCACGATAGGTTCGAAGTTATCGTAACTCCCAGGTATTTCACTTCATCTGTCGCATTTATGCTAACGCCATCCACAACATATACATGGGGATAGTTGGACGACCTACGCAAGAAATGCACCGCGGTGCATTTGCTCAGATTAAGTTCTAGTCTCCACTCTTTGCTCCACGCATGAACGTTGTTTATGCCCGATGACAGAATTTCAAAGTCAGAGTGAACACTAATTTCGCGGTATATGACAGCGTCGTCGGCAAATAAACGTATTTTACTGCTGATTCGAGAGCAGAGGTCGTTTATATATATAATGAACAAAAGTGGGCCAATAACGCTTCCTTGCGGGACACCTGATGTCACTTTAACTATATCGGAGCTAATTCCGTCAAGAACTACTTTTTGCTTACGATCACTCAGAAAGTCACGTATCCAGTTTACTACTTGTTTTTTACCCTGTTTCTTGAGTGCAATGCGAAGAAGTCCTCGTTTCATTAGATTGGGAGTTCACATGTGGTACATTTGACGTCTTCCTTGAAGAGTAGACGCATTAAATGACAAGTTTAACAGCCATCCGTCCCCTATCCTTCAAAATCCTTCAGTCAGTAGATAGAATGAATATGAAATAGATATGAATGCTTAGAAGAATGCTCTTTTTTCAAAATTATAATTTTACAAGGAAAAATGCGATATTAGTTGTTCCTTTGAATGGAAAGCCCAGGAAACGGATTTCCATGTTTGAGTGGATGCAGGATAAGGCGTAATAAATGAGTCTGGTGTTCTTTGATCCCTCCCTTACATCAATATCGGTAGATAGGGGTGGACAGAAGAATGTATTTTACATTTTGGAACGAGATTGAGATTTGAATGACCTCAAACATCCAAATCCTTATCATAATTACGATACCATGTATATAAAAACTAATATTAAGAAATACAGCAAGGAATTTTATGTATAAAACCTTTTACTAGGATATCGTTAGAAAATTACCGGTATATAAATGGAAGTACTTGTAATTTGTGGGAAAATTCAGAACGTGGTGGAATTTGAGCGGATATTGAATGATATTTCAGAGAAAATGGCTTTAGGATCCAAGAAAAAAATTTGGCTCACCAACTCATTATGAATATATGCATAAAATTAGAATAAATTTTAGTATATTCCAAACCAATCCAAAATTATTGCACCACTAAAGATAGACCTGCCCTGGAGCGTTGTATACAGCCGAATGCTTGACCTTAACTTAGACAGGCTGATCATAGCATTGGAACTAGTAAAGAGGGAAATTTATGAAATAAAAACTAGGATCTTGAAGACATCTCTTATAGAAGGCGAGGAAACTAGGAAGAAGTATGCTAGAACTAGAAAAGTTGAATTCAATTTCATCACTTGGATTTCAGTAACGAAACGTCGTCCCTTCAGCTCTCTCGCCATAGGGAGAAATATGAAGCATTACGCCGGAAAAATGCTGCAGTGAGTTATTTTGATCCAAAATCAGTGGAAACGAATAGGTATAATAACATCGTCGAAAACTTAATTTTTAAAGAAAAAGTTATGATCATTAATGTATTCATCATTGATCGTTATTCTAATCTGGTTTGATGTATGTTGTTGATGTTTTATTTGTCCACGAGCGTTCAATTTCTCATAATTCGCCCCAATTAATGTCGCGATGTTTATTATTTCTTCGTTCGCGGGAGTGTTCGCAACGCTTCACCCTTGTTTGTATGAATGAGCGTATCTATGAGAGTATCAGTCCATCTCACTCAATAGATGATATCAACGCAATATGAATCTTCGGCCATGTATTCACGTTCCTTTCAAGATCCCTAGCCTTTCCCAACAAAAAACATATTTTCGTATACACTTGTGAAAACCCTCAAAAAGCATTCACCACATATGAATGCCAGTAACAAAACGTCGTCCCATCACCTCTCTCTTGGTGCCAAGATGGAGAAAAAAACCACAGGGTGAGAGGGCTTGGCTGTTCGGGAGATGAGGTGCGGCTGCGACTTTTTGTTCCAAGAATTGGCAAGAACGGCAGCTGCGAAGTGCGTTGTCATGTCTAATTTCCTTTCAATACATGGCGCCATATAGGGACATGATCCTTCAAAAATTGCGACAAAACCTTCTGGTAATAAGCCGCGGTAACCACTGTATATTATCATCGTATCCTCATTGACATTTATCGCATTTGATGCATTCACTGGTGCGATAAAATCACCAACCAATTCATACTTCGTAGGGACTCATGTAAACGCTATTTGCATCATGCAATATTTAGAGAGAGACACAGATGTAGATTCACTACACACTTGTTCCAATTCTTCATTCGTCTTTGTCCTAGTTTTCTTCCGTCATTCATAGGTCGTTCAATCCTAGGGTTGGTTGTCTGCAGCCCTTCACTCTTTTCAATTTCCTTACCTACTGTAACCTCTTTCGATTTACTTTCCTCTTTATTTGCTCCATAAACTTATTCCTGGGTCTTTCTCTGGGGGCATTTTCCTCTATTTTGTCTTCAATTATGTTCCTCACAGACCCATTGTGTCTTCGGGTGTATCCAATCCATCTGGATTTTATTTTCTCTTTGGTGTTCCATGTGGCCCCTTCCTCTTCTACTCTTCTGTACACTTCATCATTCCTTATTTTTTCCATACATTTTATCTTCAGAATCCTCCTCCAGCACCAGGTTTCAAAGGCTTTTGGTTTGTTCTGGTCAGCTTTTCCAATTGTCTGTGCTTCCGATCCATAGAGTGCTACGCTCCACACGAATGTTTTCACATACTGTTTCCTGGTTTGTAGTCATTTCTTCTTTGAGCACAGCAGTTGTCATTTTCTCAGGAACGCCTTCTTGGCTTGGGCTAATCTCCGCTTGACGTCCGTTGCACTTCTTCCGTCCCACGTGATGGTACTTCCGAGATAGGTGAAGGAATCCACATTCTCTAATTTCTCTCCTCTCAGGGTGACTTCTACATTCATCTTCTGTGGAAATTTTTTTCATCTGTGGAAATTGTTTTAGCGTTCATTTTCAAATGTAGCTGGAATCTACTTGCATTAGTTCGCGCAGCCTCTCATCGCACCCTTGACTTCACGAATAGATGCAGCAACTCGCTGCGCAGTTAAATGCCTCTCGCAGAACGGTCTTTGCTCTTTTTCACCTTCACCTGAATCTGCAGCACTCCTCCCACACTTCCCCACCAGATGGTAACTTATTTCACCTGTCCTTTAACCCCTTCCAACATTTTTTGGGGTATCAAAGTTTTATTTTTTTCTTCACGGTCCCCATTTTTTTGGGGACAGCATTATCGGCACCGTTCTACCTCTCTCTCTCTCTCTCTCTCTCTCTCTCTCTCTCTCTCTGTATACATCTCTCTCATTCCCGTGAAATGTCCCTTCCCGGGGAATCGGATTATTTTTTCATATCCGCCTCGCATATCGACGAATGCGTGCGTCCGACGGAAATATTCGTCGAAGGAGATTTCTTTACGCCCCCCCCCCTCTTGGACGAATGCTGTAAATGGATGCATTTCCCGTGCCCGCAGGCACTTCGTGGTGAGGCAGGAGAGGGAAAAGGGAAATGCAGCCCATAATACTCGAGGCGAAATTGAGCCATCTCTACCACCTGGCTTTAGGGCGTGCTGTGCTCCTTTTGAGACCCATTGTGAATTACCCATACCTTTCCTAGTAGTTGTTTACGAAACGGCACGTTTTACTTGCATTTTTCACATTTATGATTATAATATAACTAGGAGAATGGGTAAAAGAAGTTGGTTAATATATAGGTAGGATGCTGCAGTTAAGGTAGTTTGAGCGAAAAGTCATTTTACCTGTAAATCAATGAATTTGGTCTCATGTTAAATAAAAATATCTCACCCTTCTAATTACACCAAAAATTCAACCCCTTACTACATTACTTTCGTATTTATTTGCCAGAAAATAGCAGCTCTTTCGCATGGGAATTGGTACGTGTATGCAAACTCCAGAGAGACATCATTTACCAAATGAGACATTGCTAACACTTTGATATCGCAAAAAACTAGCCGCGTGTAGTTAGTATGTTTTATCAACTATTTTTTGAAAATTAATCATATTGTCACCGCAACAGGTTCTTGGGTATCACAATAAACCTTCCGTTTTGAAGGAGTTTCAAACGCACCGCGTGAAAAAAATGAGTCAAGTTAAAGACTTATTTAGATATTTTCATTAATTACTTACCATTTCTGTAATGTAAAACTATATTATTGCACCCTAATAATACAATATTTCATTGATGTGTCCTACAGCTGGTGAAATCAAAACGTATATATCGAATATGGTTCTATTGTTACTAGAGAAATATCTCGCTCAGACTGCCTTTAATCATGTCGCTATATGGGAATACATTTTCCTCTAGATGAGAATTGGGAAGTCTTTATTGGCAACCCTCAATTTCAAAATATACAAGAAACCGAGGAAAATATAATTCAGAGTGGTCATGGGAATTATCGGTCATTATTGGTCGTGTTGACATGTAGGTAGGTAGGTATGACAGGTAGGTTGACATAGGTAGCGTTCATGTTGACCCAATTATAGGCAGCTATTGATTTCCATTTTATAGTTCTTATAACTATGGATTTTTCTTCAATGGGAGAAACAAAATTAAATGTTAGTGGACAGCTTACTCTCAAATACTATTCCTATTTTACACTGGCTTTTGTGTGAAGTTATTTCAATTCCCTATCCAACTGTTACACTTAACGTAACTAACGCTGCTTTATCATTTTTCCTTTTTTTCGTCCTTGGCAACGAGGTTTTATTTATATCTAGATACAAATTCAAATATCGTATAAAGCGGCCACACACAGATGGTGGATTTTCATGCTGCAGTCGCCCTGTAAGAAGTGGTATTGGAATATATTCGCGAGGAGCACTGCAATCCTTTTGAAAAGAGGCGAATTGGGAAATCTGGCAGAAGCTCCGAGTTGAAAAACTCGCCATAAAAATTTCGCCTGCACGGTATGCTGTCATTCCCGCCTCCGCGGAAAAAAAAACTGTTTGTGAGAAATGAATCTTGCACCCCAGTTGCCGAATTCCGCGCTGCGGGACATGAAAAGAATCTGTTGCTGCAGTTAGTCGGCCGCATAGAGCTCGGAGAAAATATTTCCGTCCGCACACGTTTATTTTTTTAATTATACTATTAGATTTTGGGAAGTAAATAATGATGTCGTTTCACGCGCCTACGATGTCTCTCTTTGATTGAATCGCGCCAAAATTTGAGTGAGGTCGAACACATTCGTAATCTCTCATCTGTTGGTTCCTCGACTCATTCACATTAAGAGTTTCACGTGGAATTTTAAATTTTCTCCTTCATACTGCATGTATTTTGCGGGCTGTGACTCTTTAGTTGGTGCTTAAATATGCCTCGTTGCCTGTTGGAGTTCAATTTCAATTGATACTGGTCAAGTGAAATGGTAATTGCACGTTGAAATTGGATCGCCAATTTATAATGTGTAATAGCGTCGCAGTTGGCCAGTGGAGAAATTATGATGGACAATAAAAGAGTTGAAGGCTTCTATTCTAAATGTTTGAGGCATCGGACACAATTTTAAAGCTTAACATTAATATTAATTTTTTTGATTTTTTTGCCGCAAATACTCCTCAGATAACTCATACCCACGGCGTTTAGTCTACTCTTATGTCTATCCTGGCATACCCATGTTTCACTACCACATAGGCAAAAGTAGGATGGATAGGGTCAGGAATGAGTGGGTCATGAATGAATATGGGTTAAATTCTCCAGTAATGGACGTGTATGAAAGTAGTGTGCTTCGTTGGTTTGGCCATGTTGAGAGAATGGATGAGAGTCGAATGACGAAACAGATATATGAGAGTGAAATGAATGGTGCGAGAGGGAGAGGTAGGCCGAGAAAGTTGTGGCTGAATGTGGTTGAGGAAATTCTTATGAGGAGGAATATTAGAAGTTTTAAAAACAGGAGGGCGTGTATGAAACAGTGTATGGGGTTAAATGAGGCAAAAGAGGTTTGCAAGGATAGGTCAGTATGGAGAAAATTATTGAAGCAGAGTTATGTGTACAATTATGAATTAATGAGTGAAACATTTTGACTGTGCTTACCCCGAAAGGGAACGGCGTGATGGGTATGTATGACTTTTTGAGCTGAAATGTTGAAGATGATATAAGAAGTACGAGGAAATTCCACTTTCTCAGGAGAGATATTGTAGAATAGCATGTTTTTTCAATGTTACTCAAAAGATATCGTACTGTCTACCTAATCTCTCTAGACTCAATTGAGAATACATTTGTTTGTCATTCTCCTATTTTTGACACCATTTTAACTGAACCTTAACTCCTCCAACAAACCACCCTTTCCCCCCCTTCCAATGTCTCCCACCTGTTTGTCTTTATACTTTCTCAGTGTGACGCAGGTCTGGTGTTTTGACGTAATTTGTTTTGGAAGAAAAAAGGATCATATCCCAATTATGATTTTGACCTGCTCCTCCTATCCTTCCTCCTTGCCCCCACCACAACCATCTACTACTACTGTGTTTTGGCCAATGTATCTCCGAATATATATGCTGTCTGGTTTATGATAAGATTAGTCTTACCTGAAGATGACTGCAAGACAGTTGAAACACGTGTTGTAAGAGTTTGGAATAAATGGTAGACTGAATGATATCTTTTGAGTATAATTGAATTAGTGCTAGGAAAGTAATGAAGTTATCCTTACGAGGCTGGTATGATAATTAATGAGCCTTGAAGCAACCCGGCAACAATTCAATTGTTGTTGTTTACATTGGCCATCTTTGAAAAGGATACGATCACAATTTCAACCAATTCCGTCTAGTAGTTTGTGTGTGGCAGCTGTTTGAAGTGGACAAGTTTTTTTTGTAAAATGGAAAAATAACAATATCGGTCGGTGATTCGCTTTCTGATCTTGAAAGGGAAGACACGTGAAGAAATTAAAAACAAGTTAAATTCCCTGTATATTGATGCCTCACCTTTAATTTCCACTCTTAAGTAATGGCATAATGAGTTCAGAAATGGCCGAACATCCATGTTAGATGAGGCCCGTCCAGGACGCCCAAATGAGGTCACCACGGAGGAAACCATCAACAAAGTCCATGACATGTTGCTGTACGACCGCAGATTGAAGTTGAGTGAGATAGCTGGGACATGTGGGGTGTCATTAAAAAGTATGCAAAATATCGTGAACGAACATTTGGGCATAAGAAAGCTGTTGGCCCGATGGGTACTGCGTTTGCTTACTGCTGACAACAAGCGGAATCGTGTGACCACTTCCAAGGAGTGTTTGGCTCTGTTGACGCGCAATCCGAGGGATTTCTTCATGCGTTACGTAACCTTGGACAAAACATTGATACACCACTACACACTAGACACCAAATAACGGTCGAAGCAGTGGACTTCTCCCGGCGAAAGTGCTCTGAAGAAGGCAAATGGTCCAATCGGCCGGAAAGGTCATGGCGATCGTTTTTTGGGATTTTCAAGGAGTGATTAATATCATCTATTTGGTGAAGGAAAGAACGATTAAGGGGTGGTATAAAAGTGATCCGATTCGACAAAGAATTGAAAAAAAAAACGGTCCTGTTTGGCCCGGAATAAAGTCCTGTTTCACCACGGAAAGGCTCCGGCCCATTCATCCTGAATCGCCACGGCCAAATTGGTTGAATTGGGCTACGAGATTCTGCCGCATGCTCCGTATTCTCCAGACCTGGCCCCGTGTGACTCCTTTTTGTTTCCAAACATGAAGATTTAGCTCGGGGGCAAGCGCTTCACGTCGGATGAGGGGATCATAGCGGCCACGGATGAGTATTTTGCTGAGTTCCCGAAATCATATTTTTCTGAGGGCTTGAAGAAGTTGAAAACCCGTAGGGAAAAGTGTATCGTCCTAGGAGGGAACTATATTGAAAAATAAAACAATAAAAATAATAAAAAACTATGCTTTCATTGGTAGGCTCATTAATTATCATACCACCCTCGTATATTGCTCCAATTTAATGAGGATTTATCGAAAAATATCTTTTAGCTGCTTATTTTTTTAATTATTGCCAATAAAAGGTTAGATCAAACTTAATCTTATTAGGTGTGGACGATTTTACTTTCCTTGATGACTGTGTTCGAGGTATAAGAAGTGATCCAATTAATATTATCTTTCATTATTAATTTCTGTGCCTTCTAACTTTTAAATCTGTTTGTATTACATATAAATGAGATACGTATAGGGGTTTGGAAAGTCTTTCTTTCAAAATTTCATCCTTTTTTCGAGATTTAAGTCTGATTTTCCATTAACCTTCTGAGTGCTCGAGTCAATGAGCTAATGATAGAAGAGCTAAAGGAATTTATATGGACGGTAATGAATTAGGTGGAAGTTGACGATCGAGCAACATTTTTTAATGTAAGCTTCTATCTCACACATTTTCCATTATGAGAGAACCTGAGGCGACGCATATCTTTTCTGTCTCTTACGATTCGTGATGAAGTTTTCTCGGGTTTCCCCCAGGACGGGTACTTGTTGGCCGACGTTTCGATGGCTGCCTCTGCCGTCGTCTTCAGGGCATGTCATTGCAAAGAATTCTGACATGCCCTGAGGACGATGGCAGAAGCTGCCATGGAAACGTCGGCCAACAAGTACCTGACCTAGGGAAAACCCGAGAAAACTTCATCAGTATCATACGCCAAGAAATTATCGAATCATATTATTCGCGATTCATCTTTATACTTTTTTGTGCTGTGGAACTAGATGAATAAATATGAAGAAAGCGACGTATCGTTGAATGAGAATAAATTAAATGTGAAATCGATTGAATATCTTACTGATGCTAGAAAATCTATGGATCACGATTTCTGGAAGTTATCACACATTTATCTTGGTTTAGCATTTATATACTCCCATGTTTTATAATCAAACAGGGCGTGGATATTTTCGTATGTCTAGGTCGAATAGGTAGTTCCGTTCCGTATGTTCCGGTCGTTCCGGATGTCTAGGTCGTTGGACACGCACTGAGTCGCAATGAGTTCGTGGAGAACATAATTGAAGGCGAAATAGAGGGAAAAGTCCCCAGAGAAAGTTCCAGGAATAAGTTCATGGACCAAATAAAGTGAAAGATACGTAGGAAGAGGTACCAGGAGGTAAGGGAATTTGTATTAGATATGGAAAGGGGGGAGGGCTGTAGTCAACCAATATTAGGATATTTTAACCAATAAAAGGATGAGGTCGTAGAAAAATAAATTGATTTTGAGTAATCTTAGTTATTTTTCAGTGATAACTGCAAAGAAACGTAAAGCTGTGGAATTTAGGAAGCAACCTTGTACGAAAATTAGTTGGATAACAGCTTGGAATGACATTAGGTACCATCGTGTTGTATTGGAGGGAAAAATTCGTATTTTTTTATGACATATGAAACTCAAGGTTCTGCTTTGTCTACTCGCTGTAATGGAAATTATTTATACTTTGTGGTTAACTAATGGCGATTAAGGTAATGTGAAGAAATATTGAACGTGTGGAAATTTGTCTTTATTTTATTGAACCGAGGGGGAGAATTTTATGGCATATCGTGGACTGTATTTTACCATGAATGTCGTTGATGCTAGTCATCCATATGAAGCTGTTTCATCGCCAGTAGGTGGTATTTTTATCGTGGTGGATTAATATTTGCCTCCACGAAGAGAAGGAGAACAGCCATAATTTAGCGGCCGTTATTCCCCAGTACGGGAAGTTGAATAATTACCTCTCTCATCCGCACCGACCCGACACCGAGGCAATAGTCGGGTAACGGCCAATGTGCCAATCGTTGTTTAATTGGCGAATGGGTTTGAATCGCACAGATGGTGTTAATTTTGCTCTCCGATCGGTGGACAGCGTGTAAGGTGCCGCGTCGTGTAAAATTTAACGGATGAATATTCCACCCTTCGGAGAAACCTACTTACCATGCGTTTTGTATCCTGCTACTGAAGTTTTGTACTACAAAAGGTGACTGCCTGTCATTCATTCTAATTGGTAGTGTAATTTTCACCCAATTTTCACTAAACGTGGCCTTAATGCAAATGTGAGATAAACCATTTTTATGAAAAGTATTTCTCCGCAGTCCTGCAAGATAAATAGTATTCTCTTCAATCTTTATAAAATTTAATCTGATACCCTGTGTTTTAGCCGCCAAAATGCAACAAGGGGATGTGCACACAGGATTTATTCTCCCATATTTTTGGATGGCGCTTTAGACTAGAGCAGCTGTTGCAAGATATTCTAAGCACTAACTAATGACAAAGATGAAGGCGAGAAACTGGACGGGTTAATTTAGTTGGTTCTGTATGTGTGAAAGCCTTTCTTTTAAGTGTTTTGGGGTACTATCACTTTAGTCATTGTTTCCTCTTGATAAGGCAATATATTTTTGTTAAATTCACTCAAACTACAAATCTTTCAGATAAGTGATACAATACTGATTTTTATCTTTACCTATTCTAAAAGGTGTTTTTTGTTATATTGCAAATGTTTATGCCTCTTCAATCTCGGGTAGTAAGTAGAGAATGAAAAATGAGAAAAATGAACTAACAACAAATATGAAGGAAATTAAGATTATATGGATAAGGAGCGTTGAAGAATTGTACCTTTCCAAAGAAAGAAACGGGAGAATGGAGCTGGAGAATGAAGTGGCATGTAAGGAGGATTCTCGGGGATCAATGATATAAAAAGATGAAGTTAAGAGAACAATAGGGAACCTGAGGAATGAGGAAGAGATGTGGACTTAATGAGATACCAGCAGAGGTGCAAAAGGCCTTGGAAGTAAAAGCAATAGATAGATTAAACGGTTTTATCAATAAAATAAATGAATCAGAGGAATGCGCTGAAGTTTTCTGAAAGACAATAATGGTAACCTTGTAAAAGTAGAAGATGAAAAGATGTCAAAAAAAGGTATGCATAGTGTATTATCCGGAGTATGGTTTTGCATAGATGGGAAACGTGGGAAATGAGAGAAATGGAAGAATATAGCATACTATAGAGCTTTGAGATTTGAGAGGGTTTAAAAATGAGAAAGTGCTGAGGAAGATTCGAGAGGAGAAAATTATATTGAAAAATGTAGTGAAGAGAGAGAAAAATTGGACATACCATATATTTCAGAGAGATTGGAAGCAGAATATCAATACAAAAGGAATGACCCAACAGAAAGGGAGGAAGAGGAAGGAATTGATGTGGTGAGATGGCTAATAGTATGAAAGGAGGGACATAATACAGGACATTGAAGAATCTCACTCCAAATAGACATGCCTTGAGACAACAGTTCCATTGAGATCTTTCAATAGACTGATACTTAGGAAGAGAGAATTTGTTGTACATCTACTTCCTCTCCCTTACTGGCTAACTTAAACGCAAAATACACTTCAGAATTCTACCTACTTATGTTTTTCCTATACTTTATCACTCTTTAAAAACTATTTTATAAGATAGCAAGCAAATTTTTTGTTTATACTACGGAAATTTCTAATTACTATTGATGAAGAACCATAGAAATAGCAGACCAGAATAGACAGGACGCATTCGATACCTGATACTGGAGTAGGATTCTGATGATAAAATGGACGGATCAAATTAGAACTTACAAAGTTTACAGAAGAGTGGAAGAGGAAAGGACCATGTCGAACACTTCACAGAGGAGAAGAGCCAAATGGATTGAACACATCCTGAGACACAATGAGTTTGTGAAGAGCGGAGTTGATGGTAAATTGCCAGGAATAGTCCGCAGTTAGAGACCTAGGAATAAGTTCATGAACCAAATAAAGAGGAGAGTACATAGCGGGATATATCAGGAGGTAAGGGAACTAGCACTAGATAGGGAAAGGTGGGGGGCTGCAGTCAAGCAATCTTAGGATTGAACGACCAATGAATGAATCTAACTGATGGTCCCAGATATATCTTCCTCTACTTTTTCCATGATTTTTATTGCTTTGAAAGTTCACCCGTATTGACTCTTGAGAATATTCTTATATTGAGAAGATTCTTATATTGAGAAGATTCTTATATTAAGAAGATTCTTGAGAATAAAGAAATTCAACACATTCGTTTGTGCATAGGCAACTGTATTAAAAATATAATTCAATGAAAACAACGAATTTATATAACAAATATCATAAGTAACATGCGGTAAAAGACATGTTTTTCTGAGGGGAATATATTAAAGGTAGTTCTGAGATAACTACACCAATTACTATAATCCGCAAATATCAGGGTAATATGTAGGGAAACGTCCCATGAGGGAAACTTGGGAAAAAGTTTGTGGAACAAATAAATAGGAAAGTACATAGAAATAGAGGTTTAAAATTTTGCTGGCGTCATAGAAAACTATCATATTCTCTAATTCCTTGGACTATAAAAAGTTCCGCATATTACGGTGTGTAATTGAAAAATAAATGTACTTAGGGAAGGATCTTACTTTTCCGTGCGAAAAATTGCCGAAAGTGATATTTGGACACTTGGAATTGATTCTCACAATCACTGCATTTGTGAAACAGCGGCCATAAGATGGAGTATGGTAAAGAATGTTTCCATTGTTGTATGACACCCAATGGTACCCAGTGATTTAGAGACCTGCATTGTATAGGGAAGGATGAATCTGCAGTGAACTAATTTTAGGCTTGAACAACTAATGGTGATCTTTGTTTGTAGGTTTTCGCATCGACTCTTCACTATATTAAAGAACGTCGTCAGGAGAATGAAAGAGTTTGTTTTTGTTGCCTCTATACATAGTTTCTTCGTCGAGACGGTTGATCATTTTTAAGGGTTTTAAATTTAAAAAAATGATGCGTTCCGTTACAGATATTAGGTGGTTAGGTGTCTTTTCCATGCACTGCTCAGGCGATAGCCGTCTTCCCTATTAAAATTGGATGGTCGTTTGGCTATTTTGATTGCTTCCCTTATTAGTCGAGGTTAATAAAGACTAATTTTGGCCGGAACTTTAGCCTCATAGAAGAGTATCTCGTGTCCTGGATCTGGCGTAATGTGCTCCGCGACGGCTGAAGTCATCCACTGCCTTGCCCCTAGCGCTCTTTTATGCTCTTTTAGCCTGATGCACCGAATATCTGAAACGGAACGCATCATTTTTTTTTAATTTAAAACTCTTAACAATTCTAAAGAATTCAAATGAGATATGGTACTTTTTTCACAGTTTTTTTTATTATTTCAGGTCGACCGGTTTCGTCTCACAGGCGACATCATCAGGTCCTATGTGACGAAACCGGTCGACCTGAAATTAAAAAAAAAACTGTGAAAAAAGTACCATATCTCATTTGAATTCTTTAGAATGGATTTTCAAAAAGTAAAGCCACAATTAATGGAGTTTACCCTTAACAATGGTCAACCATCTCGAAGAAGAACCTATGTATAGAGGCAACAAAAACGAACTCTTACATTTTCCTGACGATGTTCTCAGTATGCAGAACGAAACGATGAGTAAATTTAAAATGCTCAATACGCAGCGGGATAGCCCGAATACATTTAATATAGTAACTAATGGTGATGATTGTTGAAAAAAATTTATCTTGTCCAAAATAATGAGAGATTTTTATGAGTAATTTCAAATTTCAGTTAAACTTTTTATGGTGATTTCCAGTGGAAAAATCGTTCAATGTATTGTCAACGCAATTTTTCCCCCTCCCATGAGTTAAGAGTCTGTCGACACGTAAACTTACTTGGAGGCCGTGTTCGCTTCCTTCCCAATCCTCCGTCGCGTTTGAGTTCTGGAGAATGCTCGGAGCGTCGGAGGAACATTTCACGGCGCCTCCTCCGTCCAGGATAATCAATTTATTCCCGTGGCCGCAGGACTTCGGAAATTTTGCGATAACTACGGATTTTCCGGATGGCGAAAGGGGAATGGGATGAAAAAGTTTGCCCATCAACCCATTTTCTCTACTCTTCATCTCTCACCCCCTCCTAACTCCGTTCTTTTTTTTCTCTCTCCCTCTCCCTCTCTCTCTCTATCTCCTACCGTACTCTCCGCCGTTTTGCTCCGCAGCCGATCACAAACACACTCATACTCCGCCCGGCAAGCACGAGAGATACACATACTGCAGGGGAAAGCGGGGAATGGTTAGGGCGTATAAATAAGCGGAAAATGTTCAATACAGGGAGTAAAAATGAGCTGTTGCTATCCTTTCTACCGTTCCCCCTCTTCCAGTCCTTCCTTCCGCGGGAAAATGTTATTTTCTTTCTGGAAGGTAAGAGGTATTGACTTCGAAGAGCTTCCCACCGAACTTTAGGAGTTTATCTTTCGTCATTTATTTTATGTCTTTTTTTTCGTGATTCCCCACCAAACTTCCGCACTTCTACAGTCCTTCTATCTTGCCTTTCCTCTTCTAATGCTCTCTCTTGCTTCATATCCATCGGAAATTTTCCCAACATGAAGAATAGTGAGACGCTGGGGAAGCTCGGGAACACTATATTGTGTTTAACATTAACAAAAAGTAACTGTACTAAACTTCAAACTTTAAATAATTTTCTTTCCTTCTCCAGTTGGCTAGGTCTCGTTTACCTTCTCTCATTTAAAAAATTTCCAAACATTGCATGTAACAAATGATGTGGTACGAAGTCACTCGCAAGGGTGCATATACATCAGGGTTGAAATTCGCTATGGAAAAATCATTTGACTTGACCGGGATTCGAACCCGGATCTCCCAATTGCCGGTCAGGTGTGTTAGTCAGTTACACCACCAACATCTAGTTCGCATAAAACCCGCCTCGAAATTCGCATTCAAGGAAGATGGCTTGGTGTTGTAACTGACTAACACACCTGACCGGCAATTGGGAGATCCGGGTTCGAAACCCCTGTCAAGTCAAGTGATTTTTTCATAGCGAATTTCAACCCTGGTGTTCTGTCATATAGTTGTACAGGCTCATTTAAACGGTATTTCTCGTGATGTACCATCGATTTTATATGCGTTTGAATTTAGTATTTACACTTAAACTTAAACTTCGTTGCACCAACTCTTCACCCGAATGTTGACGAGGTGGTATTCCTCATTCAAAAATTATTGCCTGGTAACGCAAAATGAAAAAAGTGTGGCATTTGAAAAAACGGTTAGTTTTTGCCTCTTAAATGATATAATGATAAATATTACATGCTGTTTAAATTATTAAAAGGTATGATGTCATCGGAGATCTAATGTGCTATGGTTTTTGATTTGATTTGTATAAGTTGTCAGTGTAGTGAGACGCTTAGGAAACCTAAGAACCATCTATTGTGATTAGCATTACCAAAAAGTAACTGTACTAACCTTCAACGGTAACTTTGTTAAAAAAAATCTGCTTCTTTCTCAAATTAGATGGGCCTTTTTCCCTTTGCCTTTTCTCATTAAGTTGTAAAGGACGCATTACTCGGTGCATTTTATTGTGCAAACGAATATATCATAGTTTGTACGAGAAAATAAATGGATTTAGAGCAGGTTGCGCTACCTGTTGTCATTCAGACAATCATATAATTTGCCGCTTTAGACGCTGCAATTTTTCTCATTAAAGAGTTCATTTATTCCTTTGTACAATAATATGTACCGTGTATAGTGGTTTTAAAGACTTGTTTTTAGGTCATTTCTTGTGATACTTCATCCATTTTGTATACGTTTGAATCTTGGATATACGCTTAAACTTCACTATTTACACTTAGTGACTCACTTCACTTAGTGACACTATTTAACCGATTGTAGTCGATGTGATATAAGCCTACCTTATTAGAATATTTGTGCCTGGTAACGCTGTATAAAAATCAATTTAATTTGACATTTACAGTTAGTTTTTGCCTCCTAAATGATGAAATGGACAATATTATAAGATGCTAAAATACTTAAAAATCATTGTGTCATCGTAGTTTAATTATGTAACGATTGTCATTCATCGTTTTACATGACCATAGAACATATGCTTCCGGTAAAATTCATTATTCTCTGTATGGTTTTGGTATACTCTATACTCCAAGTACCACGGTGAGTAAATGAGAAGTAAACTCTCTGAGTGTAGGTTCTTATTTTGCAGTGCGAAGAGTTGTTTAAAGTGATCAATTAGACGCTGAGGAGTAATTATCACAACTTGTAAATTCAATCAGGTAGAGTTTGATTGAGCGTTTTTCCATTGTTATATGGTATCCAATGGCAGTTATGAGTCTTAACCACCTAAGTCCATGCTTAAGGTAGTTTGAGAGAAATATCATTTTACCTAGAAATCGATAAATTTGGTCGAAAAATATCTCACCCTTCTAATGATACAAAAAATTCAATCCCTTACCTCATTAATTTCGGAGATATTTGCCAATAGATACCAGCCCTTTTACGTGAGAAATGGTACGTGTTTGCATTCTTGAGAGATATTATTTACCAAATGAAGAATTTCTAACACTTAGATGTCGTAAAAAAACTAATAGCGTGTAGTTTGCATGTTTTCTCAACTATTTTTGAGAATTAATCATACTGTCACCGCAATAGGTTCTTGGGTATCACAAAAAACCTTCCGTTTTGAAGGAGTTTCAAAAGCACCGCGCGAAAAAAATTAGTCAAGTTTAAGACTTATTTAGATATTTTCATTTAACTAATTTCAATTTCTGTCATATAAAACTATATTAGTGCACTATTAATAATGCAATATTTAATTTGTGTGGCCTACAGCTGATGAAATTATAACGTATATGTCGAATATGGTCTCAATTATGACTAGGAAACTATCTTGCTCGGACTACCTTGATATTTTTGGTGTGCTAAGGAAAATTATTTGGAATCATAGCACATTTCTATTTGTAAAAATTTCACAGTAGTAAAAATAAGCTTGGGGTCTGAATAGAACAGGCACTCCCCAGAGCCAAACTTTAATTGATGCGTTGCCTGTATGCATTATGTAAAAAATTGTGCGTGAATATACAAAGAACAAATTGTTTTCGGCTGATTATTTTTTTAAATTAATAAATCACGTAGTCATCGCACCGACAGATTAATTTGTGAATAATTTTCTCTTGCGTTGAGCTATTTGAAGGTCAAATTAATGGAGTGGTTCAGATGGTAATTTCGATAGGATTTAGATTTGTGAAAACTTTTGCATTTGCAAATCCATCTTGATACGTTTTTCGAGGAATGAATGTATTTTTTACAATCCTTAATGTTTGACTTTGGATCTTTGGACTGCTGGGGCAAACTCGCTATATATTTCGCGATAAGAAACTCCTCTTTCATGCTTCAAATTTAGCTCCATTGGTAATACTTTGTTCAAATAATATCCCTTTATTTTTTTAGCTAGCAAATCGATCATGTATTTGTACTCTGGCTCTATCTGAACCATTCAAAATTATCTCTGGAAATAGTTGACGATTAATGTAAAATATCAAAATTTTAACAAGCATTTCGCATGAAGATTTGCTAATATCATAGAAAACAACCATCATCTCTAATTTATTGGAATATAAAAAACTGGCTGCATGCATGTGAATATCATAAAATGATTAATGATAGCACGACCAAAATTTGTCTCAATTTTTTATCTGCACGTATTTAGATTATTAATAAAACCAGAACTAACATAATAGAGACCATTTTCGATATAAACGTTTTAATTTCGCCAGCAGTAGGCCGCACAAATTAATTATTGCATTATAAACGGTGCACTAATATAGTTTTATATGACAGATATTGAAATTAATTAAATGAAAATATCTAAATAAGTCTTTAACTTGACTCATTTTTTTCGCGCGGTGCTTCTGAAACTCCTTCAAAACGGTAGGTTTTTGTGATACCCAAAAACCTATAGCGATGACAGTATGTTAATTCTCAAAAATAGTTGAGAAAACATACAAACTACACGCTATTAGTTTTTTTGACAACATCTAAGTGTTAGAAATTCTTCATCTTGTAAATAAAAGGTAAATGTGTCCATTAGCGATTTTTTCGGTGACTTACTTGCCCTTAGCCCTCCTATGCCATATTTCTTGCACACATATGTTGTCCAGATATTATATGTATTCTCTATGGTTAATGTTTTTCATCCGAGTTCGAAAATTATTTTTCTCTTAGAGCGATGGTATTAATTTTCTTACCTTTGCATTTACTTGAAAGTCTACCACGGCTACTCGGTCGGCTTATGACTGGATTAATGCTGAAAAAAAATTATACATAGGCTTTTAACGTAAACAATTGGTTACTTTATCTAACTGGCGCATAATGCACAACCATAACCTGCTATAAAAATGAATAAAATACATTTTTAGATTAGGTTATTAGGCCTGAGTCGGGACCATAAGATCATTTGGGATGTCACGACTGTTCTTTGGCGATCCGGCCAATTTTGGGATCGCTTAACCAAAGAAGCGATAGAGATAAGGTTGGAGAGTAAGAATTTCAACCGGGATACTGGTTACACGATCAGCAGCTCTTGGGATAGAATTCTGAGAAGAATTCAGAACACCAGAGCTAAGTCCCCGCTGGTCAACGGTCCTCCACCACAACAATCGGGGCTCGACCAATCCCGCCCCGCCTAGCGCCAAATTAAACAGTCTTTTCAAGCTCGCATCAGTAGCCTTGAGAATGGGTAACGAGTCAGAACCCGAAACGTCGGCTGCCTATGAATATCTTTCCCGGTGGTGAGCCCGAGAAATTTACACAAATATAAAATGCAGCGAAATGATTTCCTCGTGTATGAACGTAATTCGATGTTGTCTTTAATCCTCATTAGAACTGTGATATCATCAAATTTCAATAGCTCGAATGAAGTTACCACTCTTGTTACGGTAGGAAATACATTTGAACGGTTTGTTGCCCGCATCCTTTCGTCAGGATCCGCCACAGAAGCGTAA
The DNA here is from genome assembly GCA_963169105.1 of Ceriagrion tenellum. Lineage (NCBI taxonomy): Eukaryota > Metazoa > Arthropoda > Insecta > Odonata > Coenagrionidae > Ceriagrion > Ceriagrion tenellum. The sequence goes on along the minus strand of OY720643.1, from coordinate 43,482,193 downwards.
GTTTAATAGGGTTTTAATCCAACGTGAGGCACCTGCTCGTGCGCCGTTGAAGCTTATGGTAATAGACGCTCGGACTCTGTGAATCAGTTTAGGGCCCCAGGTTAATAAGAAAAATTATGCCCCGCAGAAACGGGTAGTGAACTGTAAGAAAGCATAGCCTCCATAAACGAATCATACTTTTAGCGCGTTTTTGTGTTTCCCATTTGAACCTGATATGTTCTGTTGGTGAGAATGTTTATGGCATTTAGGCAGTCATTAAACTGAACTTGGTCCCCTTCGTTGATCATTAGGTTTGAATAATTAGAGAGGACATTATAAAAACTACTTATAAGTTGAATGTAGCTTCATTAAAGTAGGACAAGCAAAACTGGTTTTTCTGGCATATTTTTCGTTAACATCTGCTACTACTGTTTAAACGGGTAAATTTATGCTTAAAGTTTGCCATGAAAGTTTGGAATTGTCGTTATACAGTTAGTGCGTCGTTTTACATGTTTTACTTTTCAGTCTATCGAATGATTTTCATTTTTTGATGCAGTCTCGTTGTTTTTTCAACTTTTGTTGCACGGTCTAATGGATGGCTTGGCGAGGACTTCCTGATTATCATGCAGTTAATATTTAATCATTGACCATGTTCTTTTTCAATTTATTTTTTGCCTAAATGTTCTTATTTGTGCTTATTTTCATTCGTGTTTGCTTTGTTTTTTTTCGGTGTTTTACGGAAATAAAGAAGTAGTTTCCACGGATGGAACAACCTCTCGTCCAATTTAAAATACACCGTCAAGGAAGCTATTTATTTGAAACACTTGCGAATTCAACTATGATATGGAAAATAGCGTGTGTCATATATTTGCTATGCGAATCCTGAGTGAAATATAGTTTATGATTAGGTCTAATTATTGAACGTAGATTCTATAGATTTGTGGTCACAGAATTCCAGTTTTTGTCTCGTTCAAATTTCTTTGACAGATTTCATTTTACTCCTGCAATCTTCGCTGTTTTATGTAGCTAATTGATATACATAAACAGAGGTAAAGTAACTAGAAGACCTTACATTTTATGGGAAGTCATATGCTACTATTTGACAATGTATTGTTAAACACACTTTCCATTTTGTCTGGGAAGTAGTTATGAATATGTTGAAGTAAGTAAAGTTGCTGCTACTTTGTTTATATGACTATGCTAAGTCTAGTCTCTGAAGTGTCATCTTGTATTGCCTTTAAAATCATAGTTTTATAGTTTCCTCTAGTCATGCTTTGGGTCATCAGTTCTTTTGTATAATATGCAGTCAGGAATATGTTAAAGTAAGTAAAGTTGCTGCTACTTTGTTTATATAGCTATGCTAAGTCCAGTTTCTGAAGTATCATCATGTATAGCCTCTTAAACCAATGTATTAAAGTTTCCTCTAGTCATGCTTGCGTCATCAGTCCTTTTGTATGATATGTAGTCAGGAATATATTAAAGTAAGTAAAGTTGCTGCTATTTTGTTTATATAGCTATGCTAAGTCTAGTTTCTTAATTATAATTTTGTATTTCATGTGTTAAGAAATTGAATCAAAGTTTCTTCTAGTCATGCTTTGCGTCATTAGTCCTTTTCTATGGTATTTCGTCAGAAATGTATAAAAATAAGTAAAGTTGCTGCTGTTTTGTATATACAGCTATGCTAAGTCTAGTTTCTTAAGTGTAATCCTGTATTTCCTCTAAGGTAATTGTAACAAAGTTTCCTCCAGTATTGCTCGGGGTCGTCAGTCCTTTGATATCATTGAAATGCTAGCGCAAGCTTACTTCCCATCCTAATTCTGGATCCAGAATCTTGTCTGCGGAGCGCAATTTCCCACGACGATGGTTATGATGGATCATCACTTCCAATTTCCCTTCCCGCGCACGTCCTCTGGTTACTCTGTCCTGAGGCCTGCGCCATGTGTTGCGGTCAACTGTACCTCCTAGCCTAGCCTCTCCCTCCCCACCCTAGCCTCTCTTCCCCCCTCCCTTCCCCTGCCACGAGTCCCAATAGTACGGGTTCCGCATCCCCTGCGGTGGCGCCATGAATTCCGCTGAAGTTGTCATTTCTTCCCCGTCTCCCAGTGCTTTCTGCTTGTGCTCCCGTTCTCCAAATCCCACCCTTGACGTCATTGTGTGTGCGCGCGGGGGAGTGATTTGAATAATCTGCGAAATTGTTTTGGGGGTTAAAACTCGGGCGCGGGCGCCTAGATTTTGGCGGAGTCGCGCGCGAGACGTTAAAGAGGCAAACATTTCGGGGACTCGTTGAATTGAAATGAAGAGAAGGGAACTCAATTGATTCTCGAGGCGACCCGTTTTAATAATGAACCGCCCCGGTGTTGAAATTGGAACGAATATTCCGCGTGGGATTCCGTCGATTTGGCGAGTGGGAAGAGCTCTCAATAGGCTTATGATGAACATTTGTGAAATTTTCTCGTGTGCCTTAGTCGCGGAGAAAGTGCAAACAGAATGTTTACCATCGCAATCAATATTATGCTTATCCGCCGAATGCATAATTGATGCTGTTTATGAGCCTTTTCAGTTATGATTGATTAAATGCGGTATTCCTTTTGTTCCGCTCCCAAGAAATTCCTTAGCATAACAACTCTACTTACAACAGACCGTAATTAAAACAGGAACAATGTTTATTTTTACTAATATACTCTCTGTCCACTAATATTTGAAACAATGAATAGAGTTCATTTTTTTTCATATTTCTTTTTTCAAATGGAACTTCCTCAAAATTGTTTTTTTAACACTGTGTGAGTGAACAACCTGCTCTTTACCTTTAGATAGGATGAATTCATGATTTTGTAATGCATTTAAAATTGGAATTATTTTAATATATGTTTGTATCACTGAAGGACATGGTTAGAAACATAGTATAGAGTTTCAATCGTACTTGGACACAGAAAAAGCCGAACAGCATTTATTTTATTTTATCACAAATTTAAAAATTTTATGATAAGAAATGCATTTATGGTTTCGAAATGTATACAAAATGGATTAAATGAAACATATATTTGTATAACTTAAGGAAGAGGCTATTAAACTATCATAGATATTCAATCATACTAGGACCCAGAGTAAAACCAAGCAAATATTACTATTCCGCTACTCTGAGAAGGATCTAGACGAAGCATGATAACTATTATGCAACTCCTGAATTTTCCTATTTATTCCTCCTACAATTGTCGTAAAGAAATACTAATATTATAAAATGTATTTAATTATGAAAATTTGTTAATTTTGTTAGTTTTTAAAAATTAGATTGTTTATAAATGGCAAACAAAGCTTTTGAAAATTCACCATTTTCCCTCATGAAGAACGAGTGGAGATTGTCATTTCAAAATGTTCTAATGCATTCCGTAGTCCATAATCAGAATTATCCCCACGTGATTTAAGACGGATGAGTTTCCCAAAATTCGCGATTACTCCTCCGAGAGTAGACCATGTATTTTCCGTTCCCCGGAGGGAAAAGCACGATAAATCCGCTTTAAAATTGGATTAATTTTAACAAATGGAGCTCACCAGGTCCTCTGGAGTGCCTGGATTGCGGTTTTGCTAGTCAAAACTAATACGAATTTTGAATTTTTATTTGATGGAGATTATTTCTCTTTTCGATTTCACGATTTCGGTAATACAACGTCCAGCTATGCCACTAAAGGCGTAATTCAGTAGACTAGTACATTTTCAGCGATGACTCGTCTCAGCACCGTTATCAGATTCCGTAACCGATTCTTTTCACCGTGATAACTTATCCTCCACTTTAGCGGAAATGTGGTAGCCACTCGGTTACTTATGAGAGGTTGAATACATCTATTTACTTAAGATTTTTTTAGGAAAAACACAGAGGTATTTATCAATCAATGCTTATACTGCTGCTCATAAACTTTGAAAACATTGACCTAATTCACTGAATATTTCAACGCGAGCAGATTTTGATCATTTAAACATTTACGTAATTCTTTTGGAGGGTTGGTCTGAAAATAATCAATTTAATTACCTCTTACCGACTTTCCGCAAGTTTATTTTTGCATCAAAAGGGCTGAAGATAAACCATCAACATTACTGCGTGGATAGATATGAAATATAATCTCAGAGGTTTCCCATGGCAGTGTCTTAAGATATAGAAGCCTCGACTTGACCAACCGGATGACGGCATTGTACAGCACCCGCGTTTTAGTGCCCCAGCCTACCTCCATCTTCGGAATGAGATTTTGGCCAGAAATACGCCTTAACAATCAACTATTATTATTTCCTCTTTTGGTTTAGGCGGTATTGATTGGAAAAAATCTGTGATTTAATGTGATTTGTCATTTAATCAGAATATTTTAAGTACTTTTTTGTCAATGACTGAAACAAGGGAGGCAGTATGGATACGTCGCGGCCATCATCGCGAGTACTAAGAAGGCTAAATCGTCTTAATACCACCTCGTACATTATATATCTGTCTTGATTCATCACTTCTCCTGCCTTTGCGGGAAGCCGGTATTGCTTTTGTCACTTCATCATCTTCCAACCGGCCTTCTTCATTCCCCTTCTTACCCTTCTCCAAAGTGTTTAAGTGCCCCAGCCTACCTCCATCTTCGGAATGAGATTTTGGCCAGAAATACACCTTAATAATCAACTATTATTACTTCCTCTTTTGGTTTAGGCGGTATTGATTGGAAAAAATCTGTGATTTAATGTGATTTGTTATTTAATAAGAATATTTTAAGTACTTTTTTGTCAATTACATGGAATTTACAAAAAGCGTACAAATTCAATTCCTAAAATATGAAAGCAAACTCATATAAAAGCAATATAATATAAATATTGTAAAATGCGCGCTATTTAATTAACTTTACAACTTTATGGTCTTCCTAAGCCATTCTTGGATTATTATCAGCAGGTGTCTTTAAAATTTTTTAGTTGTGTTTTTATTTAACACTGGCAAAAACCTTTTTAAAAAAATATGGAAATATGGAAATTCAAACTGGATAGTTAAAATTATTTTAGAAAAAAGGTTTTCAGGTTAGAAGCGCTTACCAGGCCCTGGACAACTGGAGAATTTAGGGAATGTGGAGGTGCCCTCTTTTTAGAAAACTAAATATACTGCCATTAAGGCACTTACTCATTTATAAAGTGCTAAGAGTCTTTTATAATCGTGGCGGAGAAAAGGCCAAACCAAAAATATATTTCATTAGACTTGAGACAGGCTTTAAAATACCTAGGCCAAAGAACGAAATTTTTCGTCATTCGTATCTATACCTGGGGCCAAAACTTTTTCGTACTCTGCCAAAGGATGTGGCAAAATAAAAACACAGAATCGGGATTTGCTTCAGCTGTTAAAAAATGGCTAATGTGTCACGAGGAAGTAGAGTCTTTGTTTCAAAGATTGTATAAAAATGTATTAGGAATGTTAATTACTAAAATTGGGGTTGTGTCTGATTTGAGATTGATTACTGTCAACTTAATTCAACTATTATATGTTGTATATGCATTTTTTGTTTCCTAAATATAAGTTTTCGTTGAACTGTGTAAATGATTATTATTGCTCAAGTTATTGTAAAAACTCAAGGTATAATGAACGCGTAATAACTTGAATTTTTCATTTTTTATATGAATGCACAATATGGTATAGAAGCACTAGAAAATTTTTGAGAAAATGTGTTTGATAACGGATCAGCACCAGCTCTGCCACAAAAACTTTCAGATGATGGTAACCCCAAATCAGGTAGTTCCTCTGGGGTAACTATGTTCCTATACTTTGTATAAATAACCAAATGTACACACATATGAATGGAATAAAGAATTATTATTATTATAATATTGCAACTGACTAAAACAAGGGAGGCAGTATGGATACGTCACGGCCATCATCGCGAGTTCTAAGAAGGCTAATAGCCAGTTGCAGGAACGTAACATAGGTATTCCATATAGTTATGGGACCCATAAGCCATGGAAACCATTCAATAAGTGTTGCACAAACATTCAATAAATTCATGGTCTCATAACTTATGGCATGGAGTCATGAGTTCCATAAGTAGACAAGATGGCGGATGCGCAACGAACCGCTTGGAGACTTAATTATTTGATTAAAGAGTTGTTCTAAGACAAATTACCAGTTTGTTTACTCTTACTGACTAATTATAATTTGCATTATCAATTATTCATAGACTAAACTTTCGTAACTTTTATCCGGCGGTGGAAGATTAGATCAAATGTTCGAAGCTAGTAACTATTGGTAAATAAGTTGAGTAACTAATCGAGGTGTTCCTGCAACCCGAATACATTTATGAGTTCTATAACTTTATGGATCTCATAACTATTGATTCCATAACTAAATTTTCTTGCAACCGGCCATAAATCGTCTTAATACCATCTCGTGCATTATATCTGTGTCTTGATTCATCACTTCTCCTGCCTTTGCGGGAAGCCGGTATTGCTTTTGTCACTTCATCGTCTCCCAACTGGCCTTCTTCAGTCCCCTTCTTACCCTTCTCCGAAGCCTTTTGTCGCCGTTTGTCCACATATCCTCCCAACCCGCGCTCCTTGTCGCAAACAGAAAAGTCATTATTAAAGTTGAGCAGTTCAAGGGAAAATCCTTTATGGGCCGAAACATTCTACTTTTGGCCTTCCCCCTCCCTCCCCCCCTGCCAGACGGCAGTGGCACAACAAAGACATCGAGGGCAAGCGAAGGGAAAGGGAAGAAGACAGGCGTAGAGGGCGTTTTGTAAGTGAGGCTGGAAGCGAGATAAAGCGAATTTCCCGCCCCCCTCCCACAATTTCTTGGGCGTTCCCCCCCCACCCCCGCCTTTTTCTTCATCCATCCCCCATCTAGTCGCTGCTCCATTTAGAGTTTAAACTTTCCCTTTTGGGTCCCGTAATTAAATCTCATACAAGGGTTTTCGTCAGTCCAAGAGGTCAAGCCGGCGTCTCCGATACGAAACCCGTTACCCCCAAGCTGCTTCCAAGGAAACTTGAACTTCACAAAAAAAGTACGTGTAAAAGTTTTTCACGTCCTACAGATATGAAGCTCAAGTCATGACTTTTAGTCGAATAGTTACATTCAAAATGAAAGTAGAGAGTTGTCAATTTCCAACGGTTGTCATACATTTACGCAATATAAGTTCCAAAAAGTATATATATGTCCTGAAATAAAGCGAGTTCGTTAAATACTGCTTCCAGCGAACATGTGGTGTCTCAAACTTTTAGAGGGATTAAGGTGGGAGCCCCTAGAGAATCGCAGGCTACACGCTAGGTTAAGCTGCTTGAGAAATTCACAAGTGGTGTGTTTCAGAGCGATGGAGAGTATTATCTTAACGCCTCACCACATCTCTATGTCTAACAGAAGCGATAAAATAAGAGAAATACATTGCCGTGCAGGTGAGTGCAAAAATTCGTCCTTACCGTGCGCAATAAGCGACCACAATGAAAACTGAGCTCCACTAAACACACTCCCGCAATACAGGTCACCATTTCATCTCCCCAAGCCTTATCCCTTACATCTTTACACGGCTGGTGTTCTAACAACCCCTGCCACACGCCCATGCGGCGGCTCGCAGGGTAGTATGTAGATATTGAAGATCCAAAAAGCAGAAACCATTAATATTTGTTTACTCCTCTCCTTGTTGACATTGAGTGCTCTAGGTTAACAAAACTTAATACCCACCGTAGTGATAGTTGCCTGGATGCGTGAGGTAAACAAATATCGATGAACGTTGATGGAGATTAATGCCCGTATTCATAGTCGTATTCCTTGGGGTTACCTGGGTATCCCCTAGCCAGGTAACACCTAGGGGTCCCCTACGCTGAGCGATTCATAAACCTTACCTGGGTAACACCCAGCCATGGGACGCCTGGGTAAGAGATTTGGCAGCAATCCCACGCAAAAAATACATATGAACGGTTTCGCTGAATGGTTCTTGATGTTTTCGATGCTCATTTCTCACCGTAACCAAGCACGCTATAAACAATAATACAGTATACTGTTGCAAAATGTTGATGAAAAATGATTGAAGGAATGAGAGAGAATGATTTCATTATTACTTAAATATTTGTGTAATTTGAATGATGAGGAATACGAGGGCGATTCAATAAGTACTCGTGTTTGTAAACAGAAGACGTTACTATGGAAAGATGTTGATATTATTGTGTACTGCCATTAGTACAGTAGTATCCGTTCGTCCCACGCGTGGGCAGCAGTACTGCGTTGGGGGAGCTTTGGGTAAGCTTCATGCCTTACCCAGGAAATCGACGGCCTGGGGGAGGGTTGGGGGACAACAGTCCCCTGGGTAACGGCTATGAATACTATTTCTGAGCCAAGGGGCTCCCCCACGCCTGGGGGACACCCAGGTAACGACTATGAATAACGGCCCTAAGAATTTAAAGAAATTTGTGCCGTTGAATCATCACATAAGTACGTCTTACTAACGTTTTTTAATGTGATTTCAAACATGATGATGATCTTGAAAGAGGCATTAGTCATTATGACCTTAAATGTATCGAATCCAAAGGTTGGTTGAGTGCAGCCTCCCTGTCTTCCATATTCTATCCTATTTTCTTTACACACCAACAGCTTTTCTCTTGTCCTATTTTGTCTCGCTCACCTTTTTAATCACTCGATCTTAAACGGCAGGCTTTTATTTTCTATTTTATCTTTAATTTTGCTTTTTATGAGCTCATTAAAACTATGGGGTGCAGCCTGTCAGTCTAAATTTTCTCTTCCTCATAGAAGAATGAATAGTAGAAACTATTGCTTTGTCATGTTAAAGTATTTTTCCCGTCAAACTTGGATCCTATTGTATAAAATTTCCGATTTAAAGAGTTTGACTGAATAATATAGTATATTCGTATATAATATGCATTGCTAATGCATTTCCATATTTGATAATAAATATTTCAAGGCAAGGACCTCTCTCACTCAAGGTCCTCTCCTCCCCATCCCATTTTGTAAGTAGGTATGTAAAAGGCTGAGATATTTATAGTACTGTACCCTGATGATGGCTGAAATGTGCTGAAACCATGATCGGTGACGAGAATAAAAGCGTGGAAGTTGTACAAATGTTTATTTTCTATTATGGAAATCCATAGGTTCCTAAAAGTTTGTTTCATTACGCTCTCTTATTTTAACCATATACTAATTTGCTATAGTGCTCGCAGAGTTTCTGTGCACTGGAGAGTTCCTCCAAGCCTGGTTACCCATGGTAGATGAGTGGTGATTGGCTGCCGGCGTCCAATCCCGTAATCCGATTCTTAGCTCAGTGCGCGCCGCGTACGAATACTGTAAGTGGCGACCCAAAAGATTCGGCGAAAACGAACGCTATGCCTCGCCGACGCGAGGGCCTTTAGAATAGAAATACTCTGGACGAGAAACTACTATAGATATCGAGTCAAAACTTGCAGTGATTTCAATAGTCATCGCAGGGATATAAGAAAGTAATCCCCATCGGCGCAGGTCACCGTGGTTACACGATAATTAAACAAAACTTAAATCCTCTTCACCAACATTTTGAAAAATACAAATACGAAAATTGCGACTAATTATCATAACAACCAATATTTTTATCGCTGGGAAAGATATCAGAATTTATCGAACCATATTTAATTCAGTTAAGAAAGCCTGGCATCCGCTGCAGGATAATTTAGGATAAGCTAAGGTCGCCAGTTACGGTACTCGTAAGCGGCGCGCACTGAGCTAAGAACCGGTTTACTGGATTGAACGCCGGCAGCCAATCGCTGCTCATCTACCATGGGCAGCTAGGCTTGGAGAAATTCTCCAGTGGACAGAAACTCTGCGAGCATTATAGTATGTGCTGCGAGATGTTTTCTTCTCAAGGAAATAACGTGGTATTGGTAATTGAGAAATATCCTAAAGGCTATAAAAGCAAAGTTCAGAGAGTGACAGCAGGTCTACATTCTATCTCACCGTTTATTTTCCCCAGGCGTCCCACTGCGTCTGACCTGTCGGTGTAGTCAATGATTTTACGCTTTATGAAAGATTAATCCCGTCCATTGTTCCGGAGGGAAAATGAGATTTCTGGGACCACTCGCCTACTGCCGAAAGACTAAGAAACTCTGCCGGCGGAAATATCTTGCACTCTCGTCTCACATTAAAGTTTGCGGTTACTGAAACCATACCAAAAGAACGTATGGTATTTTCGAACAGTTTTTAAAAATAGTAATAGAGAGTGAGAATTCAGGTATTCCAAAAGCTGACTTACATGTCGTATCTCCTTGAGCCGCGACTCTGTGTAAACTAAACTTTACTAAAAAAATGAAAACACTCAAAGTTTTTTAGTTTTGCGCCATTTTCCGAAATTTTCTGCCGTCATTTTAATCCTTGTTTGTATCAAAAAAATATGGTAGTTTTCTCATTTTGTTATCTTTCTAACTATACTGTTGGCATCCACCCTATACGATGGGCAGCCTATCATATACCTCAATTTGGAGTATGTACAGAAAGAGTAAGTATCAGGCGTGATATGGTGGAATCTCATCATAATTTATAACAGAAATGGCAACTTTCCACTTGGGTAAAATACAAATAAAACATGGTTTCGATGTACCGCATCATCACCAGGTGTAATAATGATGTATTAGCTGTAGTAGACAGACCTGATGATTATGCAGTATATCGAAATCATGGTCGAATTATAATTTGACTATGATTACATAAATAAAAAAAATGTAAGTGGAAAGTTGCCATTTCTGTTTTTCATTGAAGTATGTATTTGAACGATTGCTCGTTCATCCAGTTGAAAATCATGCTCAACACATGTTTTTATGCCAGCTAAATCAGATGTAAATAAAATTTTTCATGACCGGATTATAAAACTTCCGATGGGGTGTTTTAAGAATAATTCAGATGAAGGCAACATTCTTTGTGTTTTATCACTTGGTAGGGCGACATATCAATGAGGCCTTGGAGGAAAGGTGAAAAGGTCGTTAGGGAAGGGTTTATTTGAGGTATTCGGCTTAATATTGAAAATGAACGTGGCATCATTTTAGCCAAAATCTTAACAAAAGGCACCAAGTAATCCACGATTAAATTTCCCGCGGGAGAGAATGGAGTGCGTGAAGCGTTCTGCATCGAGTCCAAGGATAAATAACGTATCCATCGATAAACCTACGCCACTGCTATGGAGCTGAGTACAGGTAACAGGTTAAGAAGGTTGCCTGTTGTAGCTTTTTTTGCTTACGCACAGATTTGAGTGCATAGGATTCAGTGACAATGCTTAGTTTATCGTGAGAACCATGAACAAATCTTGCCGCTCTTCGCTGCATTCGATCTGTTCCATGACTGCCTCGATCACTTCAGCGCTGGAAATATTTGGGAGAGCTCAGAGATTGGCTCCATTTTATTTTGCGATCTCATTTGTCCTGCCAATAGTTTCCAGCGCATACTTTTCAATCCCGTCATTCATTCTGCCATCAGAAGCAGTTCGAAATTCACGTCTCGATTGCCTGCCTTGATGGCGCCCGATTGAAAGGCCACGATGAAGTGTGGGGCTTGCGTTGAGTTCGTTCTGATGCTACCTTTTCGGGCGGAAAGACCTTTTTGAGGAACTTTTTCTTTTGATACCGATCACCCCCCCCCCCTCCCCAAAAAAAAACGGTTGTGGCGATGGAAATTTCGTAGCCGAGAACTAATTTGCGGATTTCATTGGAGAACTGACGGATTTCGAGCGTGTTTTATTTTTTTTCGGGCTAAAGAGTTTGAAAACGTCATTTGAAAGTTTTCGATAGCGGAGCCAATGCCTTCTCCGCCCCTTCATTCCACAACCCATTGACCCCCACCGATGAGCCTCCTTCCGTTTCCCTTTTATTCCTCCTCATTCTGCGGATAGCCTCTCGAAATAAAACAAATCGCCGAGGCACTCCGCAGTTCATGACGATTTATGCCGTCCTAAATTCGCCTCCATTTAACGAATATTTTTTTGCCTTCCTATTCCATTCAAAGATAAAACGAGAAGAATATTTCTCCCGCCAAAAAGATTGTTAACTTTTAGAAGTGTGCTGATTAGAGGTTCTTTTCAGTAAATGATGAATTATGGGCTATCCAGTAAAAATTGCGGCATTATGTGGTTCCTAGGATTGAAGTATGAAGAATGAGGGTAAGTTAGATCGGAGGCTTTTGAGATAACGATCAGCAGAAGGCGATCTCCAAATCGCTGCGAATTCACGAATGATTTGGAACGCGCACGGTTGCAATTACTTGCAGCAAAGGAGATAATCTTCGCCATGAAAAAAAATAATTTGACTGAATAAAAATTGTGTGAAATTCACGGAGGAAAAAAATCATTCGCCTGATAAAAGATTTCCGGCTTTCCCGGTGAACAGAATGCAGTAAGACTTCTCAGAAGTCAGAACATGGAAACATCATCCTGAAGACGGCTGCAGTGTAAGCGGCCAAAACGTTGGTCATGGAGCTTCCTACCCGGATGGAATTCCTAGAAACCTTTCTGCATCATTTGCCTGTATTAAAAATCGAACCCAGATCCTTCGATTTCGCGCAGAATGCTCTGGCCAATCACGCTACCCAGGCGTCCTATTCCACTGGGAATCTTATTGGGACTTATATAGGAACAAGTTGTCTTCTTAGAGTACTTAGCCCGCAATTGAGGGATCTGGGTTCTATTCCCAGTCCAAGAGAATTATTTTTCCAATGTTAAGTTCACACAATCGTGTGGCCACTAGCTGGTGACTCCGTTAAAGTTTCGGCTCGTCTAGATCCGTAGTTTTTTGAAAATTAAAATTAATCATGGTTTGATATCCGGATCTCATTGTTGCGTGTCAGGTTTTTTGCCCAGTGACCTAATTGAACCAAATTTAGTCCGACATTAACTGAGCGGGCATTGAAAGATTCGGGGTCAAAGTCAAGTGAAGTCAAACTATGTTTTTCGAGCCAGATCATCCCATTTAGTTTTGGAAGGTGGATATTGGGTAGAGGGAGAAACGAGAAGAAAGGCGTTTGAGGTGCATCCATATGTACTATTACTTCCAAAAATATGTATACACTTACCAGCCCCATTTTATGGGATTGATTGAATGGGGCCGGGTTGGAAAAATCTTGTAGTTGGTACACAGGGCTGGCCACGGCCTCTACTGGGAAAGCTTTGCGTCGCCAAGGGACGACGAGGAAGGGCGAGGAAAAACAGGGCGAGAGAAACTGGAGTCAAATATACTTCGGAGTAAACGCCCCAGTGGAAGGAATGCCTTACAGAAACTCACGTCGGCGCATCTGATCCCAGTGTTTTTTATCGGGATCCGCCTTGACTATTCAGTTCGCTGTATTTTCATTTTAGGATCTACCATTTTTTAGATCTGTTGTCTCTCTATACATGTTTTGTTGCTAAGGTCCTCTTTCTATCTACCTAACTTTTGAAAGTTTTTATCTCTATACAGAAGTTTTCGCCTAGAAAGTTTTCCCCTTTCACGATTTGTAGCTCCAACAGGAACATTAAGGGTAAGACATATATAATAAGTCAAGAATTCATTCGTGACGGTATCCTAATATATTGATCAGGCTGGTTCAGAATATCTGTATATAATCTATTTTAATCTACGAAAGCGGATTTGAAACCCACAATGATTCCGCAAATATATCTCTCCTAGTGTCCTATTCCTTACGAATCTGTGTTCTTGTCTTCGGTGATTTTAAAACTTCTATTTTAACACACCCTGGCATGTAATCTTACTGAGGCTTTCTTTGGATCTCTGGGTATATTTTTTATGTAGATGATACGTGCTCACAGGCTCATATGTCCTAAAGTTTTCTAAGTTTTTGGATATTTTGTGCATGTATTCTGCTCTTATCTTCATTTACTGATGATTTTCTCGTTCTTTTCAGGTGAGTAACCGCAGCTGCATTCTGACATTACGCGGAAGAAACTTTGTGAGTGTAGAATTTATTCTTTTTACTGACGCTGAATGTTTTTTGTGGGTATTTTTGCTGATACACTTTTCGGAGATATGCTAATTTTTCAAGTTGTCTTATTCCATATAAAAAATATGCTCCCATCTTGCCGATTAGGCTCAAGAGATTGCAAAAACTCAAATGATGACTGAATTATAATTATAGACAGCTTGCTTTGCAATCGTGAAACAGTCTAAAAGCTTTATATATATATATATATATATATATATATATATATAAATAAAAGTTTGCCAGAGGAAGGCAGACGACAAACACAGAAAACAAAAAAATTATGAACACACAAAGTTTCTTGATATTTCGGTGCCACTAGCACCTTGGTCGCATGAGCGATATTCGTCACTAAGTGATCCTAAGTGCAGTTATTTTTATATATATATATATATATATATATATATATATATATATATATATATATATATATATATATATATATATATATATATATATATATATATATATATATATATATATATATATATATATATATATATATATATATATATATATATATATATATATATATATGTCCGTCTTTAGAGCGCTTGCTTGCGCTTTACGGCACCCAATTTCCAGGCCTCTCTGTTTTCCCAATCTCCTTCTTGCAGGTTTCTCTCCGCCATGGCTTTGGCTATTCCGCTTCTCCATGAGTTAGGTGGCCTTCCTCTCTTTCTCCTTTCATAGGGTTTTCACTCCATGATGGTGCGGGTAGTCTTTATTTGAGCGTCCTCTGAACATGTCCGTACCACAGCAGTTGTTTTGACTTGATTTCGTCCAGAAAGGTTGTTATCATTTTCATAATTTCTCGAATTCTCTCATTTCTTACTCCATCAAGCCTGGATTTTCCGACTGCCCTTCTGAGGAAGTCCATTTCTGTAGCTACAAGTTTCTTTTCGTCACTCACATTCATTTGCCATAATAAGCTTAATTAGTTGAATAAATGCGATTAAAACCATTTCTTCCAGTACAGAATCTTGGTTTGACTGGTTTTTGTTCGATAGTGAGAAACAATAGATTTTAAAAAATAATCTATCATTTATCTTGTTGAATCATTGTTAAAATTTGGGTAAAAGGAATCGGATTATCATAGCTTTAATGTACCATGCATCAGGCATGCGTTCAGAGTAGCAGTAGAGTGACTCCTTTTAGTTGAAATTAACTCTTGAGACAGTAATTGCACACTATATTGTTTATTGTATCATTTAACTAACAAGATTAATAAGATAAAGATGAGGAGAATAGACTTGCTTGTTGCACTGATCATGCGAGGGGGAAAAAGTTTCATAAAACCCTCGGTAAAGAGCCAATTCCCGGAAGAAACGTAATGTCACATCATTCCGTGCAGGATTTGCGCCGCTTTTGTGATCCTATATCCCGGACGATCCTGAAAAAAGATGTTCCCTTAAATTCTGCAAAAATCTACTGGGCAGAAAGTCACCCCCTTTACCAGGCTAGAGCATTCCTCGTAACGTGAAACGGTCGGGTCAAGGCAAATGCTTTTTAATGTGTGGGATGTTCTAGATGTGGCCAAGAACAAAGTAGAACTCTTTCATACCTTCACCCATTGACGTTCTTGCTATTAGGTTTCTTATTTCTAGTTCTTTTAATACATTTCCGCGTATGTATCGAATGTGCTTCGTACAAGTGAAACATGAAATTCCTCTTATTTATCACGAATTGATGATTGGGTAAAATTTGAGCTAGTCATGGTTTATAAATGACTGAGTCCCTGCTTGTTTTCATGGGTGATTGTTGATGAAAGCAGTGGAGTAATTGTTGTGACAAGAAGATGATAGTACGCGAACGCGAACTAACCTTAGCGTTTTATTCAAGCGGAATTAAATTTCTCATGAATGTAATTTCTCTTTTACTTTTCAATTTATGATCGAGGCAGTGTTGATAATTTTCCAAAACTTCAATATTACTTGGACTACGATAATTATTTTTTCGCTCTGTCAAGATTTTATGCCTAATGTCAGCTAGGTATATCAGGGGCTTCATTCAAAGTATTATTCTTTAGTTTCACGTACAGAATTGTCTGGGAAAATTAAAGCAGGACAAAGATACGAATTGTCGCAATTTGGAGGGCATCTTTAACATTAACATATTTCAATAAGAATTTATAACTCACAAAATGAACAATCACAGAAAAAAATTGGCTTTTTTTAACAAAGTAAAACAGAAATATGATACTTGCACTGCTCTTGTTTTATGCTTCTCAGAATTACTTTGCGCGTGCAATTATGCTGTGGAGCTAGTGGCCCTAACTTCTCCTGCCTCTCAAATTAGGTTAGAGTTCCCTTCCGTGGCTAGTAATATTAACCGCTTCGTGGAAACTTCGAGAATATAAACCGCCCCTATCTTCTTGGGGCCCTTGAGAGAGAAAGCGGCTGAAGGTAATGTTTACCGCCTTGAGGTTACCTGGAATGCTTAGTGTCCCCGAGGTCTCGTGAAGAGGACAAGAGCTCGCCAGAAATCACCGCTCGTGTGTGATGGAGTGCCAGGGCTCAAGAGAACCCTTCCTCCAACCCTTATTATCCTGGGAGTGTGACTCGGCCGAAATGAAATTAGCCATCTCTGTATTTCATAAGGCTCAGAGGTGCTTACTCCGCCTATTTCTTGCGGTCCAATTGTAAATTTTGCGAAGCACCTCAAGAGAACGCTGTTCATCCAATTCAAGTCTGGGGAGAAACATCGTAATTAACCATTGGTAATTTAACTATCTTCGAAGTTGCCCGCACTCGTATTTCAACCCGGTTTTAAAGTTCATAAACTTAAAGTGGATACCGTCCTTTGCCCATTGGCCTCAAACAATGTCGGATTTTAGGCCATGACTGCATAATAAAAGTAGTCCAGTCCGTACAATTTTATTAGCGCCTTGCATTAACCCATTAGTGCCCACGATATAAACCTATCATTTTTTTCAATATTTTTCTGTTGAAGTTTCTTATCGTTCAATTGAGATAAAAACTCAAGTCATTCGTCAATATCACACATAGTTTGTTTAAATTTGAACGCCTGCATTTGTAGGCACTGGGCACGGAGGGTAAGAGTTTTTCGGCAATGAAGATATTCAAATTTGATCAATTCTTTTTTATTTAAACACGTGGTATCTGCGAAAAAAAATCAGGATTACAATAGTACATCGACAAATTGCAAGTTGTAATGAAAAAAATTTAATCTAGGTTTTATTTTAATTAATGGAAACTTTTGATACATTGAATGTGGCAACCCACTTTACAAACTATGCAGATTATGCGGGTAGTTTTTCCACATTATCCACAGTGTATTATTGTTGCAGATGTTTCTAGACTATGTAGTACTGCAGTACTTAGACGGATAGCATTATCAACTCTACGTTTAACTGCTACAGAAGAACGACCTTGTCTTTTCCGATCAATTACATTTCTTGATAAATAGCTCTGAACAACAGTTCGTGTGAAGCGTAACAAATCCACTTTATCCTTTTTTCCACGTTCAGTGAGCCTGTACAAATGCCATGCGTTATTCATCGATACATTCATTAGATATGCAATCAAAG
Source organism: Ceriagrion tenellum (assembly GCA_963169105.1). Taxonomy (NCBI): domain Eukaryota; kingdom Metazoa; phylum Arthropoda; class Insecta; order Odonata; family Coenagrionidae; genus Ceriagrion; species Ceriagrion tenellum. The sequence continues at coordinate 43,464,734 of OY720643.1, read as the reverse complement.
GCCTGTACCATTTTTTGTTTCGAATTCCTATACGTTACGAAGCTATATTTTGATCCATGTGATCTACACCGCCCATAAAGTTGTTATATTGAATCACACAACGAGGCTGATCTATTTGAAGGCGTTTTTCTTCGGCATTGCTCCAGCGTTTTGCCTTAACCATTGGTTCATCCCCACAACAAGTAGAGGCAACAGTTACAATGTTATTATCATTCATTCGGACCAAAGTTACCATAGAATTGGTGTCCGTAACTTGGTGATAAGCACACGTAGGCTTTTTTTTTAGTTCAGATGCATCTTTCAAGGGAGCATTTTCCACTCTATTCGCCCTGATAGTGCCTGTCCCATCATGTCCTTTTATTTTCAGTTGCTGTAAAAGTTTTACGGAAGTAAAAAAATTATCAAAGTAGACATTGTACGTTTTTGGCAACGCATTTACAAGATCAATCACAACTGACCCTCCTACTCCAAGTTCGGGAATGGTGTTACCAGTAGCTGAACCCTGATAAGGCTCCGCCTGTATCAGATAGCCTAACCGGTTGCACACGCACCAAATTTTGTAACCGAAACGAATCGGACAGAAATATTTCATCCAAATAAAATTATTTAAAAAGAGTGTTACTAGACCCTCTATTCTTGAGAATTGCCTCTTTTTGCCTCTCCATCATCGTGCAGCTGAATTGCAATCTTCTTGCGGTAATATATACGAGGTATATCCAGAAAGTAATTTCCGTGTTACCGGTTAAAGATAATAGACACATATTCCGAAAGAATTTCGCTATTTATTCTATAGATTTTCATCTATCTTTTAAAGTAACCCCCATCATTTTATAAGTACCTGTCATAGCGCGGCACAAGCTTTTGCATTTTTTCTCCATATAAAGGTACCACCTGTGATGTCAACCAAGTAACAACATGTGCTTTGATCTCGTCATCATTGTTGAACCTCGGGACAACAATACTCGAATTCAGGTGCAAAGAAGAATGAAGTATCTACGAGTGAGGTCCGGGCTGCATGGTGGGAGGTTGAATTGTTCCCACACAACAAATTCTGTCAAATTTGTTGTGTCAAATGCACAGTGTGAGGGAAGGCATTGTCATGAATCAAAACAATGCCGCTGGTGAGCATTCTTCGGCGACGGGATTTTCAATTTTATTAGCCATTTCAAACAATCACCACGAAGCGTTCGCAACAATCAGCTAGCTCATGATGGCGTTGGATCCTTCTAGTACGGCGTATGCGCGAAACTGCCATCGCAGTACTGCGGTTGCAAGAAATATAAACGGAGCTTACTTACTGGATATACCTCGTGCTATTATTTTTAACGATTACAATCTTTCAGGGGAGTCTTCGTTCACTTTTTTGGTGCTTCAATATTGCTAATCTCAATGCTCTGATGATGAATAAAATTTGGCGAAACGTTGGCTGTGAGAGAAGTAAATTAATGACTAGTATTCAAGAATCTGGTTGTATTAAATATTTATTAATTACCTTGTAAAATCGTAATAACTTAGCATAGTTTATTCTTCCAATATTATATTTGATTTAAAAGGTAAAAGCGCAACATTTTATAGCGACAAATTGGTCAAATGCCCCGAAAGTATTTTTTTATTTAGTGATTCCATACTTACAAGCATGTATCGCTGGCTGTATTTAGACATATCTTCTGGTTTGTTTCAATCTGTTCACTGTACCTTACTCCTCTTTCTCCACACTCGTGGCCAAACTTACCGGTAGAATAATTTTTTACTTGTGCATGGTTTATGTCACCCGGCTGAAACCGTGTCTCTGCCTCCATAATACATTCCACTACCTAATATATTGCTTTTATTTTTATTATTCTTGTGATCGTATTTCTTTTCTCTTCAATAGAGTTTAGCATGGTTTCAGATCTTATCTCTTTTCTGCCATCTTTGTGTGCATACTCGAAATTATTTGGATAGTGTACTCAAACATTTCGGTAGTGTACTCGATAAAAAACCTCTATCCGGAACATAAAATGAACATGTATGGAAGTCAAATTCGTGATTATTTTTGCCAAACAAAGGTTTCAAAGTCAATTTAACATTATACAGTACGCCCTGTTACTTGACTAGATACTGTCTCATTACTCCATTCTCCTTATTCACAGTGATGTATTGTCGTGACGTCCCCAGCCTGCGTAATATTTTTAAAGTAAGTTTAAATATTTTTAATAAAAAAGTTAATTTGCTGACCTAATGTTTCGTCCCGCATATAAAATACTATGATCTTTAACTGCATATTTTATAAAAAAATATAATACATACACCCTATTTGCGTGTGGTATGCTGATTTTAATCCACGACTCTGCATTTTCTGTTTTCCATTTTTCCTTTATTTCATGTATCGGTATCGGCCTGATCGAAACGAATAGAGTGCCAATGACCAGATTATGGAGATGGATGCTATAAAGCGTTTAGTTGAAGATCATTATGATGGTGAAATCGATTCTAAAAAAAGGAAGGATCTGGATTTCAAGGGTCGAGTCAAAACTTCCGCGAATGTGGACTGCAAAATTTGCAGAGGATATGGAGTTCGGAACGTTTGCAAAGCTGGAACCGAGCGCATACAGGTACTCAATTAATGAATGACCCCTATGGGTATATAGTATTGGAAGTTTGCGCCGCATGCACTGCGGAGGGAATGGAGCCGAAGAAAGAAAATAAAAAGAATCACAGCCGCCATGCATATATACCCCCACTCTATCACATGTTCAAAGCTTAATTTAGGCCCGAGAACGTACCTGGAAGGCTCGTTGAAATTTCAAATTTCCGCCGATGTTTTCATTCCTCCGTCCAAATAAATCGGAGGACGCCGTGAGGGAATAAAAAAATTTCAAAAAAAAAACAAAGTGGTAACCTTCTCGTTTTTTTTTTTAATTTTCTATCCCTCTCAAAATTGATGATGTTCGGCGTGGTCGATGAATAAATGTTCCCTCATCATTTTATGTGTTTTTTTAACACTGCGTCTATCGATCGATCCACGCTTATGCCGCCGGAGCAAAGAAAGCAGGTTTTATGATTACCGGCCACCGTCTCGGATCGGTGCTTTTTAAGTTCAACCTGGCTAGCGCACTGAACTGTTTGACACAGATTCTGTGATGTGAATTGGCTTACCTATCAGCTAGCCAAATTGCAGTTCAAATTAATTAATACGACTCTAAATCGAGTCGTATAATGACAATTCGACAATATTATGCATTACTAATCATCCTAGCCAGCCAGGCGACAGCTGAAGACTGATGAACAGCCATAGTACTCACTTTAAAGGTATTTTCATTCTTAAACGTTCATTATCTCAGCCACTTCACTATAATATGCGAATAAATATTGTGAATGTACCAACAAAGGAACAAATCACGAACAATTTGAATAAGAATCACAATAAAAAAATGGCTGCATGATTTCTTTTGATGAGTAAACGGAGGTCAAACTCAAATCTTAAAAAAAATTACATTTTCTGTGCGTTTTTTTTAATATGACAAAACTACTTTCTGTTTATTTATTTAGTCAGTTTCATTCAATAATGATGCCTCTTTATGCGATGAATTTACAAGAATTATTGTTGGTGTAGTCCTTCCAACGCGTGTCACCAGCGTGAAGGGTTGGCGTGTAGCTTTGAAGTGAAGCTGTCATAGGAAGAGAAATGCCTGTGGAAATCCTTAGCAAAAGTGGGATGAGTAGGAAAAGGAGCGTGATTTTATTTAGTAAGATACAAGTATCATACCATTTTAAAATTGGCATAACATACGCGAGTTTTTGAAGTTACTATTTCGTTTACTTTCTAGTATTTTTTTCACGGCAGGCGGTTAAAGTCGAAGTTGTTTTTTTTTGCTGCTAAGTTAAGTCAAGATTAATGCTGTATTTTTCCTCATTTAACATTAGTTATCAATAAAATAACCCTTTTGTCAGCTTAATAACCGACTGATGATATCGTACAATAAAGAAAAACTTAATTTGAGAGCTATTCAAGTGAATTCTGGGACTAGAAATGTAAAAAAAGTGAAATCTTTGAAAAAGCTTTAATTTGGCAATATCTCGAAAACCGTGCAACTTTTACTGATGTCATATTAGGCTGGTTCGGTTCCTCTTAGGCTGCCCTAGCTCCAGTGTCACTGTGGCGTAACATTTATGGGATACCCTGTATATAACTTCCTTCATCGGGTATTCTGAGAAGTTCTTCTTTTTACCAGTCCATTATGTCTTCGGTATCCATATCCAACGACAGGACTTGTAATTCTCCATTTATTTATTTCTGGTCAGCTTTTTTGAAGTTTGACACACTTCATCGAAGGTTTTTCCGTTCTATGTACTTGTTTCTATTTGAAATCTTTCACACAACTGTACCATTACACTATGCCAACTCATCTCGGGAAACAGTTAATTAAAGGCTAACGTTAATAAGTTTTTATTTTCATAATAATTCTACTCTAAAGTACTTAGGGTCAATTATATTCGAGGTGGCATTCCGTTGGCAATGCTATGAAATGCGATGCGCGTTATATGAAACGTACACTTATAATAAAAGGAAAAAGGTAGAGAGGGTATAATATCCATATACCTCAGTGGTCATATGTGAAGAAATGACAGTGTGTTGATACATTATAATGATACATTTATTATATTTTTATCAAATTTTCTCGGAGATGAGAAAAAAAATTATTATCCGTGACACAGTAAAGTTGCATGATTTTTTCATCCCGCCTTTTTGCCGTTATCACGCCCTGATGTCTTCCATTGCTACGTAAAATGCTATTATTCAGAAAAAATAAATATAGAACAAGTTACTCGAGTGAAAAAAGTGCTTCGTTACTTGATGAAATAAACGGCCGAGCATTTTGACAGACTTGTTCGAGCAGTAGTGAATAATGGGCGGTCATAAACTGGTTTGAAGGGCGCTGGATGCGGAACACTGTTTATTAGTTCTGGGACCAATGAGTCTTGAACATTAGCAAAAATACGACCATGTAAAATCTTGAACATCAACACCCAGGAAAAAAATGAAACAAGCAGTTAATCGTCGCTTGCAATCTAGACGGATATGTACCCTGTAGGCATCCATATTGATTGGCTTTGCGAGGCTCTCTTTGCTAGAGAAACTAGTCCATCTATACTGTGGTCTCTTTAAATGGCTTCTCCCATAACGTGACATGTGGAATTACGTTGGGAATTTTTCATGAAAAGCCCCGATTTGTCTGTTGCACATAATTCTCCTCTCAGTCCAAGGTCAGCATGATATTATTTCTTCCGCGTATGACGCAACTCATTTTATATAGATGGACGTAATTGAGATGAGACCAGCATAGGTACAGGGCTATTCGCCCGAGGACCTTGAGGTGCTTCCTGACGTTAAAAGACGCTAGCCGATCTCATAAAATCCAACAATGAGCACCATACGAATGTTATACTACTGCAGTTAAATAACTATCGTGAACATATTTCATATTTATTTATCAACGGGCCAAGGCCCAGTTACAAAGCAATGTCTTTATAAAATGGAGGTATCATATCAAAGATAACCAAGTACATTTTGTAAAAATTATGAAACCTCAAAAACACCAATAAAATACAAATACAGAATAATCACGCAGGACAAGTAGGAGGACAAGAAGTAATTATTGATTAATAATCACACATTTAAATAAATAATAGCAAATTAAGTATCAGGGAGCATCCTATCCGGTATCCCTCTCAGGAACTTTATAACAGAAGGCAAAGAAGCAAAAAATAGGTCCAAGTTATGACATGAGTTTCCATCACGCATTATTTGTTTAAGTGGGGAAGAGTAAGTATAATTACGTGAATGATAACTAGTATCAAAAGGAGTGTCATATCTTGTGGAATAAGATAGAAATTTTATGTGAATTTCACTTAGTAAGAGAGGGGAGTCAACCAGTTTATTTAACAGCTTATATAGAAAAATCTGAAGAGTATTGCTAAATTGCTGGATATGATATTCACACCTTTGAGCTGAGTATTTTGTTGTACCAGAAATATAGCATGAGAAATTATTTTAGTAATACCCAGCCCCAGGAAGTAAGTGATACTGAAAATTTATATTATAATCTATTTATCCCGAGATATGTGTTTAGAACCAAACAGGAGGAATTACATCTCCATACTACCCTGCAGGCCACCGCATGGGTGTATGGTCGAGGGTATTAGGACACCAGGCGTGTAAAGATGTTAGGTTTCGAGAAGCGGAATGGTGACGTGCATTATGATAGTGTGTTCGTTGGAGCTCAATTTCAAATTTGATCGCTTATTGTGCGCGGAAAGAACGATTTTTTGTACCAATCTGTTCGGAAATATATCTCTCTTATTTTATCTAGCTTCCGACAGACCTAGAGATGTAGTAAGTCAACTTAATGACATTGTTTTTGTCTCTCTGAAACACACCAGTTTTTTTAATTCCTCACGCAAGCCTATCCTAGGGTGTAGCCTCCCGAGTCTCTAGAGGCTCCCATATTAGTCCCTCTAAAAGTTGTGATACACTATATGTTTGCTCGTAGCAGTTTTTAACAAAGTGCGCTGCTTTTCTTTGTGCTCAATTAATTTTTTTGCTAAAGCATCATACTCAGGGTCCCGAATGCTCGCGGAGTGGCCTAGTCAGAGCAGAGCAGCATCTCTTTTTACTTTTTCATCCAAGGACATTCATGTTATACGCCTAACAAAACCTAGTTTCTTCAATGCTCTGCCACATATGTTTTGTATCCCCACGATATGTCAGATATATATAGTGCTAGCTCTCCATCAATTATACATCCACACACTACCTTACAAGCAGCCGCATGGGTGTGTAGCAGGGAGTGCTAGGACGCCAGCCGTGTAAATATGTAAAGGATAAGGTTTTGTTGAGGTGAAATGGTGACGTGTATTATGGGAAAGTAGTTTGTGGTCACTTATTGTGCGCGTAAAGAACGAGTTTTTGTACCTATCTGTTCGGCAATGTATCTCTCCTATTTTATCGCTTCTGTCCAAACTAGATTTGTAGTGAGGAGTCATGATAATATTCTTTGTGTCGCTCTGAAACACAGCAGTTCTGAATTTCTCTAGCTACCTAAGCCTAGAATGTAGCTTCTGAGTCTATAGGGGCTCCCACCTTAATCCCTATAGATATAGTGGAACTCTATATAGTCGCTTGTTGTAGTTCACAACGAATCATGGAGATTTTCTTTGTACTTTACTAATTGTTTTATTAAATCTTTATGACCAGGGTCCAAAGTACTCGTGGCGTATTCGAGGTGTGGTTTTACCAGAGTGAAGTAGCATCTCTCCTTTAATTTTTCATCCGAGGACACTCGTAATGATATGTACCACACGAATTTGCTATTACTCCATTTAAATACCTTGGTGAACACCTCCAGAATATTACTAATTTGGTGGATATGACTATTCTTAACTTTGAGTGGATAATAGAAAAGTATACTTGTGCTCCACCTTTGAGAGACTGTGTCGTTCTTCGCCAACGTGATCACCCCGTCAGTTTTCTTGTTATCAATAATTTTTATGTGTTCTTCCGCGTGCCCGATTAGCAAATCTTTTTCTTGAAAAGACATGTGTGGGTTTTTTTTTCGCTTAAGGTTTTAGCTGCTACACATTTGACCAACTTTCTCCCACAAACCAAAAAAGACTGGCTGGTGAAGGCAAAGTGCGGCGCCTGTTTCACATGCGGTTGCATGCCGTCATTTATTTTTCTCACGTCAGAGGTATGAAAAATTTATTTGCCAAGTGATTTCTTCCGATTTACTCGGTTTTATAAAATTGAAACATATTCCACAGATTACTGGGATAATAATTTGAACCGAATTTTAGTAAACTGCGGTAACGGAAAATATTATCCTTGTTGGTGAAACTGCCCCTAAAAGTCAAATGAATATCGTTCACGGTAACTCGGTTTACTTCTACGGGTTTCGCAAGATCAAATCTGCTGAGGTAATGTTAAATTTTTTAAACTAGCTTTACAAATCATTACCTCTACTGAACGACTGAAGCGTGCGCATTCATAAAATTGGAAACTCCGTTTAAAAACAAACCCTTTTTCTGAAGCCCTCTGAATTTTCTTCGGTTCTCCCAGTTTATTTCATTTGTTTTCCGGCCATCGTCTTATTGTGAGGGAAACAGATGTTCAATGGAATGACTGTCCCAGTCTCGGCGTGACTCCGAAGACTGGGACAGTCATTCCATTAGTTTGAACCGCTCGTCTCAAACGCAATATCGGAGACCGCAGAGCGAACGGTGACAGGCTCTCAATGCTTCTAAAAAGGAAACCATTTGAAGAAAATTTCGTCGTGCAATTTCATTTTCTTAGTGCGGGAGAGGATATGCGGGGAAAGGAGGCGCTCCTGCAGTCAAAGATCGTGAGCCCAATGGCGATCCAGAGTCGCGCATTCTCCGAAAACCCGAGGCTGCGGCTTCCGCATCAAAATTAAGAGCGGTCCCGGTAGCCATCCGGGTGGAACGAGGATTCGATCCGAGATCCACTTTTGAGATTGTTCTAGGCTCATACTAAAAGACGTTCCACGCGTTGGAATCAGACGTAGGTCGACTTATCGAGGCCCGACCGGGTCGATGCATTCGCCAAATTTTGCCGCAGACGTTATCTCCGCGTCCTATTGCTACGTCCGCCTTTTGTACGCGTGAACTTGTGAGGTGCGATTGAATTTGTCCCTCAAAATCAGGTCAGGCATAACCTTGATCCTGGTAAAATATTCTCCCATCTTTTTTTCAAAGCCTGTGTCCCTCGAATTCTTTCATTTTCTAATATATCTTCCCTTATATGCAGAGAATAAAATAAGGGAAATAAATTGTAGAACAGAATGGTTTAAAACGTCGTTCCCCCGCGATCGATAAGAGTTTATAATGGCTACGTGAAGACTTTGAAGTAGGTTAGTTGACATATAGTGTAGCTGATTTGTTCAGATATCCCCTAATGCATGTTCCTAAATCTTTCGTGTAGTGCTAACACCATATTTTGCATCTTCCCTGCATGACTATAGTGTCATGTATACATAGTTACATTGTAGATTATTTTAGTAGTTTCTGTAGCATTTGTGGCATACCCATAGTGAGGTGCATTTTGGTGAAAGTTAAATTCTTCACTCTAGTTCTTGTTGGTGGTCAGTCACCCCCCGCCAAACACCCTTGTGTTGGCTTGTAGGGTAATAAGTAGATGCAGGTGTGTTTTTTCAGGATGCCAGTATATGCCAGAAGGGATCTGATTACAATGAAATGATGTAATCCCGCAGTAATACTCAGTAAATACTGAAAGTATATGAGTGACATCGAACATTATGGTTATAAATCTATTTCTAATCATTTTTTACGTCTATAACATTTCTGACCCAGAGGAAACGGTATGCGCTGTTTGCTAAAACTAAATTATATTATTTATTTGACTGCTTTTGTCTCAATTTTATTCCTCGTGATGACACTGAAGTATATTATAATTAAATAAGTATATAGTACAATGAAATGGTATTACAAAATAATGCGATAGGTTATTTAACCTCATTCGCCAATTTCAAGCTCATGGATTTTGTTGGCTTTTAGCCATTTATCGAAGGGTTTTGTCGTCAAGATGTCGCAGGATCGTCGTCTGTATTACTTTTTGCGTACTAAAAGTGCTTTGCGAAATTTGATTGTTTAGATATGCTCCACGTCGGTGGAATAGCGTATCCAAGCTGTGCCAGACAATTCTGATTCCTAGTTTGTATGCAAGTTTATTGCGTAGGGAATGAGGATCACACCTGCTACGGCTAGGAGCAGAAACACCACCGTTTACTGAGTGCCTTCCAAGGAACGACGGTAAAGACTTCCTCTTGGTATTAAATTTTGTCTCCGAATGCTACTGAGACGAAAACGATGGTGAATCTCGAATGGTTCGTTTTGCTCACGATACGGTGTGGAAAACATTAGGAAATGGACGTTTTGTCATCATGAGGTATTGAGTACAATTTTTGTTGCAACTAAACTTTTCAAAAAAACTTAAGTTGGAGAGTTCCTAACATGGAACAGAGGAGTTGGTAGATAAAGGAATAACGCTCGGTAGGATTATAGGTGCAGTATGTTACGTGACATCACTGCTTGTGGTAAACACCAACTAACAGCAATTCGTTTTTGCCCGAATAAGCGAAGATAGTCTATTCAAGCGTTGAAATAGTGATGCTGAGTGAAATATCATGGCTGCTACACCAGTAGAGCCCTTTGTAATATTCCATTCTCAGTTAGGCTTTTTTCACTTCAACGGTGTTCACAAAAGGGGCGGGTCCAGACCAGAGTTTTGGAGAGTTTGAGGAGGGAACTATTTTCTCTGGGGGCATGGAATGAGAAATGGTATTGGAAACAAAATTTTTATATTTTTCATAATAAAATTTTTCCTTAGCACATCTTTCCATTTTGACTACCACCAAGTTTCGACTAATTCTAAAATTATTATTTTGTACGATTGCATGAAATATATGTAGAAACTCGTATGGAGCTCAATGCATATGCCTACCTCCGTATTTATCAGCAAAAAATAATTTAGGCTTTTAGTTTTAGGTCTATGGAAAAAATTAACTATACCGGGTTCCGGGGGAAGATTGCCCCTACCTCCGTTGGGATCGCCAATGGTTCGACACGGAAATTGCCCCCCCTGACAGAGAACGGTACATAGTGATTAGTCAAGTTACCATCTCCTTGATATGTTTTCCTCATGTCTACTGCATTGTGGCGATTCATATTTCTTTATCTTGCTGGCAACTCTGAAGCTATTTACCTGCGAAATCATTGTGGTAATAACCTGACTTCTAGTTATTGTACCACGTGTGAGTTTCCTTCGTCTGAAGTCTTTGTTACTGACTTTCAATATATGTCTGCGGGCGTAAGTTATTTTAAAATTAATATGAAATGGAAAGAGTTATATAAAAATGGCCCAAACGGAAAAAAGAATGGACATTAACTGGCCCAAAAAGTAAAGAACAGCGATGTATCAGGACGCGTTATTGGATGGATACTCGTTTGAAGCCACTTAGTTCTAACTTCACAGTTCGTCATCATCGTCACAAGTTTTTTCAATCCTTAAATCAATATACTTCAGCCTTCAATATTGTTTAATTTACTACCTTTTGATTTATTTTTGCATCACCAAACGATCCACCCTTCTTCATCCAGACCATGAAACCAATTCTCGTTCATACCTTTCTCCGCTTACCCAACATCCTTCCCTCTACCACCTTCTTGAGAAACCTATGGCCTTAAATTCCATCCTCCAGCCACCTACCCTGCCTATCCCGGATAAAGAAGCAATTTGTGATGACCCATATCTCCTTTTTTCAACTTGAATTTTTTTACTAATATAATTTCTGGACTTTGTCGTATCAAAACAATCGAACTGACATAGGAAGCCAGTGCAGAGGCCTCAGGTTATAGTCCAGTAAGTGGATTAAAGGATAGATATTGATAACATTTTTATTTGAACAATTACTGATACAAAAATAAAATTTTATGATTTAACGTATTCTATTTAACTTGTGAAGAACTTAATTGAAGGCATAGTAAAGGGAACCCATAGGAAGACCCAGAAATTAGTTCATGGACCAAATAAAAGAGCAAAGTACAAAGGAAAAGATACCAGAGGGTAAGGGAACTTGCGTTAGATCTACATCTACATCTACGTAATACCCTGCGAGCCACCACGAGGGTGTGTGGCAGGGGGTGAAGATCACCAAACATGCACTATTGCCATGCAAGTAGGATATATAAGGTAGACATGCTAGAAAATAGGGTCAATGTTTATTAGTTACTACAGTAGATTATTAGTTATTACAAGTAATTGCAGTAGTTATTACAATAAAATATTAGTTACTACAGTATAGTACAGGTTAAATCTACATAATAGGGAAGGGATTATTGGTAGTTATTACATGCATCATGCACTACAGACTACTCTAACTATATTTCACCTACATATCCCTTTTGCTACGTTGCCTACTGTTCTCTCTTATGGTACGCGGAAAAATGACATTTTAAATCTATCGGTACGACAATCTATCTCTCTAATCTTGTTAATATGGTCAAACCTAGCATAATACGCAGGGGCTCTTAATATATATCTAACGTCATCTGTGAACAAATCGGTTTCGAATTTACTTAAAAGGTTTAACCTAAATTTTAACCTGCGTTCTGATAGTAAATCCCATTCTAGTTCTTCTATTAAACTCGTAACACTTATACAATTATCATAACGGCCTTTAACAAACCTAGCAGATCTCCTTTGCACGCGCTCTAATTCTTTTATCATGCCTTCCTCGTAGGGATCCCATATACTAGCGGCATATTCTAAATGAGGCCTGACAAGTGTAAAATAGCTTCTTTCTCGGACTCTCTCATCGCATTTGCCTAGAACCCTTTTTACGAATCCTAATCTACGGTTTGCTACACTAGTTATTTCCCTGATGTGTTTTATAGATGGGGAAATATAGAGGAGAGAAAGAAAGAGCCAAATAAATAGAAAATTCTTCCTTAACCTTCTTTTCTAGACAATTTCTGGAGAAAGATTAGAGAATAGTACATTGATGGGAAGAGATATATAAGGAGGTAAGGGAACTAGCATTAGATAGGGAAGGTTGGAGGGCTGCAGTCGACCAGTCTTAGAATTGAACTACCAATGCTGATGATTTTACTCGTGTTTTCAGTTTTAAAGGACTATATCGTAATTAGAAGTCGTCCTTTCGAGCATGAAAACGAAAAAATTTATTTTTATTTGAGGGAATGCCTTGGTGTCACAACCATTTAGCCAGCAGTCGTGTGGGCCGTGTCGTGGGATTTTCAGGCGTAGAAATATTGTTTCGGGAGAAGGACGAAGATTCGGGAGAATTACCATCTTAAGACTCCCAACACCCCAATCTTCTCCTGAGGAGACAACAACAGCGTTTCACATCCCTTCACGTCCCCTTTAAAATCAACCTCCTCGAGCCAAACTGCTTTTCCTTTACACTTTCCCGTTGTCTTCTTCCTTAACGGCCTCTTACGTTGGTTCTTCCCAGACCCCCGCACTCTCCCCAATACTCCCATCCCCGCCCATTCTTCAGAGTCACTCCTCTCCCTCGGAAGACTGCAAGCCGTTCCCTCCATCGAAAGGGGATTTCCTTAACGCGGAGGACGACAAAATATATATCTAAGGGGATGTGCGGAAGAGGTAAGGATAACGGCAGAAGTCGTTATTGCCCGCGCGGGAGTTGGCACAAGATGGCGCCATTAGCGGAGGCGGGTGCTTCAGCCAAAAGTCATCGATTGAAAGAGGAAACATCGTCCTGTTTTGGGTCTATTTTCTTTTTATTTTAACCTCCTCCCTATTCTCCTGTCTTGTCGCTTCGTTTGATGGGGTAAAATTAAAGAGCTCAACAGATTGTGTCGCATCTATCCTCCAGTTCCAATCTCTGTATTTTTAACAAATTTTAATTCGCTTGTACAGATGTAACTTTGTCATGGATTCCACGGAACTTCTAAGTCTAGCCTTTTGAGTAAGGAATTTCCGGTCATAAATTATCGGATTTTGTTATAACATCCCTTCCGAGGTGAAATAAAATCATCTGGTCTGTACAACTACCTAACAAATGTTACCATTCATCCTCATTTGGAATTGATGGAGCGATATTTTTACGATTTGCATATCGCCTCGGTTTTGAGAGCGTTATTTTTCTTTTTATATTTAGCTTTGGAAACAACTTGAGCTGTTTGACGGCTTTATTGGGTTCTGCTTAAGGTTTCCTTGACGTGCAGGCATTATTTCCATTTCTTCTTCAGGGATTATGCCGCGTTGTGGTTTTTCTGACGTTACTCCTCCTCTCCTGGAGGAATATTTAGGTTCAAAATGGCTTTATTGGGGTTTTAAAGGCGTACCTTTAAAGACAAATTATGTAACCGAAGTCCCAAAGCTTAAACACGTTTGTTTTGCCAATGTCTTGAAATTGATTCCGTTTTCATTAATGGTGGTCTCCAAATAACAGTATGTTCCATTAATTCTTCTTCACCATACGTCAAACTTCAGCACCATCAATAACTGGAAAGACGGATGCTCGTAAAATGTTTTACTTCCATACATATTAATCAATATTTAATCTAATTTTTAACAAAAAACATATGAGCATTCATGATGACTTTTTGATATGATATCTGAACAGTACCCACACACTGTTAAAGGAATGCACGAAAGGTGTAGAAGACACCATGGCAACTCCGAAATAACAATTTCGGAATTGTCAACGTTTTCATACTCAAAAAGACTATTTCAAATAAATACATAGTCCATGAAAATTGAATGCACAGGTAAAATAACATACATTTTCGGATTGAAGGAGTAAATTTAATATTTGTGACCCAATATTCAGCTGAAGTTGGCTCCTCTCGGTCAAACTAATTTTTTTTTTTGGAAAATCATCTTTCTGCCTAAAAAACGTATATTTACGAGATTTTTGTTTATTCATTTCAACCTTTAACTTGATTTCAATAAAAAAATATCATTGTGTGTCTATTAAACAGATTAATTGATCACAACTTTAGACCTCAACACTGAATTTTTAAAATAATTCGATTGTGAAGTAGGATCTATTACTGTCTGGCCATTGGCGGGAAGCTTTTTGCACCATTTCTCAGTTTCCTTTAAATAGGGTTCCAGGAGTTGCTTCTGTAGTACCCCGAGTCGTCATTACCGTTGTTACTGCGTATTCTAATTAGGATTGACCAACACCGTTAATCGCCACTCGGGGTACAACCTACGCAACTCCTGGCAGCCTATTTTAAGGAAACTAAGAATTGGCGCCAAAACTTTCCCGCCAACCTGATCTGCCCGGTCTTCCCCTCGGTTATATAAACGACCCTTCGCAGCAGTTACGGTATTATTCTCTGCCCTGAGGACGATAGGCGAGTCGAGTATCGAAACGTCGGCCAACATCGACCCACTCACTCTATAGAATCCCGAGAAAACTTTGAGGTGAAAAAAAGATGTATCAATGCCTTAAATACAACCAAGTCCAGAAATTATGTTAGCCAAGAAAAATTAATTTGAAAAAAAAGGTGATTTGCCTTTTAATATCATACCTTAACAAAGCCGTGGAGTGGATTTTTTCTACCAGCCGGGTAATTTTTTCCTTGACAATGTTAATTCCTTAAAAATACATAAATTCAACTGCCGTATCCCCTGAATGATGTTTTTTTATGGATTTTCAAATTTCTTAAATTAAATACTGACCTTGTTCTGTTACAGTATTACGGATAAAGACAATTTACGACTTGGAATGTTTTATTTTTATCCTTAAGTGCTGTGCACTCTGCTACACGCTGTTGACAATTAGTCATCCTGATTAAACATTGCCGGAGCTTGATTTATTTTTCGAAATTGCTTGCTCAATCGATCCAATGAATGAAATCCCGTTTTAATCGCGTTTGCATGTTCAGTTTGATTTGCATTTTGTCCTTCTATATGTCTTTTGCCTTCATTTTATTTATTTTCTGCTGGCGCGGCGCCACGCGCAAATACCTAGACTTGATTCGCATTATTTCGTACATCAAAAGAGTAAGACCAACCCTTGTGTTTTACTTATGCTCATCCATTCGTTTTAATTATTAAACCTACACATGAGTACCCCGTCAACTATCTTTTGATAATTAAATTGTTATATATAATTTTTCTTTAAATTTGAGCAGATCATATAATAATATTTATGCTTTGTACTCCAATTTTTATTTTTTTTGCAATTGAGTGGCATTTGCGTAGCTATTCGATTATCACATATATTATTTCTCAAAGGTGTTTTTTGTCGCAACGCCATAACTCCCATAATTCTTCATCAAAATTAATGATTCAAACATCGTTTTAAAGCTTATGTTCCCCGCTATTGACGAAAATATACATATGGTTTAAATTAAAGTTTTCGCAACAAAAATTAAAATTAAAGTTTTTGTTAAAAAAATGATACAGTGCCGTCTGCTGTCAATATAATCAACTAATATGCTGGCTATGGTTATGTGCTTAAAAGACTGCAGGAGGCGCCATCTATTAACACATCGTTTAGTTATATTGTTTACATTCTACATGCCATCAGTGTGACCGTTTACCGTTTAACTTTACGTTATGTATCTTTAACACAAACATAAATAACTTATAATTATCCATGGGAAGAAATCGGTAGAAGAACAGGAAGAAAGAAGGAAGAAAAAAGAAAAAACCGCATACTGTGCAAAATATTCGCACGGGTCAGCTAGTTATTCCCTAACTTCCGTTCACAAAATTAACATTCTCCGTATCAAAATATCCAGTGAATAATGAGAGAAGATGGAGTTTTCTGCTTCTTACAAAGGTATATATCTCTCATAAATACGATAAAGTGAGTCAAATATAAAAAATGGGCTACACTTGATCATTTCGATTGCACCAGACCATACTTGCAAGGATAAGATTTTTTTCCGTTGCCCTCTTACCTCCATGCGATCGCTTAGGAGTGGCCCAAGATAGCCGATGCGATTCCGGATCGTCAAATTTGAATTAGCCAGTCTACCGTCCATCTCAGCTTTCCTCGAGTGTCTACTACTTTCCTTTTTGAAAAGGAAAAAAAAAAGGATCAAGCGAGTCTTGGGGGAAAAAAATCTTTGGCGAAACTCGGCGTCTGCGTTCGTGCGTTCTCCTCAACTTGCGTGACTGTGAATTGGAATTTCGGTTGGTGCAGGAATGAGGGCTTGAGCGAGTGGAGAGGAGACGGGGGAATTTCCAGAGTGTGTAGAGGGCTTTGCCGGGCGAATTGGGTGAAAACTGCTCGTTATATTTTTATTCCCCCCGTGAGGCCAACGAGGCAATCACTCAACTAGCCAGGTGGAGAGAGAGGAAGAATCTGATGGTTTAGAGAGACCAGTTAGAGGAGGAATAAAGTGGTCAACAGCTGAAGAGAAAATCTTTGAAAGAGCGATGGTACTAACTTCGTGGAAGCCCTCAATATCCATCTAAAAAGAGGAATAAAGAAAAACTTAGCTACACTAGAAATGTAGAAGTGTACAGAAGAGTAGAAGAGGAAAGGACCAGATGCATAATGGACAGAAAGAAAGAACAAGATGGACACACTCTGAGACACAGCGAATTTGTGAAGAACATAATTGAAGGCAAAATAAAGGGAAAACCCCCCAGAGAACGATCAATAAATAAGTCCATGGACTAAATAAATAGAAAAGTACTTAGGGAGAGATAATAGAAGGTAGATGAACTATCATTAGATAGGGACGTAGGGAGGGCTGCAGTCAATAATTTCTAGGATTGAACGACCTATGAGCGAAGATACACGTCCACGCTTTGATTTATCAACTGACCATGGTTTCGACATGCCATCTTGACAATGGCACAACGTGCCGAGACCACAGTCGTTCAGACACGAATCTACATACATTTTTGGCTTTACTCTACATGATTTCATCTACATCTACGTGATACCCTGCGAGCCACCACGAGGGTGTGTGGCAGGGGGTGTAGAGTGATTTGAGTGAGAAGAAGGATTTGATTTGTCAGATATATGGAAAGCCATCACAATGATGAGGTGAGCTCTTACGGCTAGACAATTAAAATAAAGCAAAGAATGTTTCCAAAAGCCGTAAAAATTGGAACCCTTCGTCAGAAAACACCAAACTTACTGTGTTGGTATGCTGGGAAACCACAGAAGAGACCAACCACAGCCTCTCAACCAAGAATACACCCCTGCGATGGTTTACGGGAATGTTACTTCCTCGCCAGGGACCAAACACTGACACACACATAAAACCTAAATAGGATCCTTTGTAAGGGCTAATGGGACCCCGCTAAGGATGTTTGGGTTATAACTTGGGATCCTTCACAGGGATAATGAGACCCCGCTAAGGATGCCAGGTTATTTACGCAAGCACACTCACAAGCACACCAAATCACTCACTCACACACACAAATTGGCCCAACTTCTGGGAGAATCAGCTCCAAAAGAGCGTGGTCAAATCTACACAACAGGAATGGACGAGGGTGGGGGTCTACTACGCGTATTTTGGCTACAAATTAGCCCTATTCAGCGAACCGAAGGTAACGCGTCACGTCAAGGTTGAAGTGAGAAAGAAGAATTTTTATTTTAACTTTCAGATATAGTTTCAGAGGCGATAGCGTACTTTTATCACGGTCTGAGTGTAGGCGATATTATGGTTCTTAGTATATATTATAAATTGTAGCCATAATTCTCAGAAAATGTGTTAGCAGAATTCTGATTTCCACTTTCTTCCTCGACTATGATAATCGTGCGAACTGCCAACGTTTTGAGGAAAAAAATGAAATAATGGTAATGTCCATAAAATAATCCCCACCGCAGCTGTTATTCGAACCTGTACTTTTAGAATTGAGAGTAGATATTCAAAACACCTTAGCGTTCCTTTGCCCGGGGAAAGCTAGTCTCTAGGCAAGGAAAGAAAAAAAATAACTCAGGAAAGAAAAAAAATCAATGGAATGGTCCATGAAAAACACCCCCTCCGCAGTTGGAATTTGAACCCGGAGTTATAGAAGAGGGAGTCACTATTCAAGCCACCTGACCGTTGCTTTCCCCGGGGAAGCTAGTCTCTAGGCATGAAAAGAAAAAATTAATCAGAAAAGAAGAAGTTAATCAATGGAATGGTCCATGAAAAACACCCCCTCCGCAGTTGGAATTCGAACCCGGAATTATAGAATTGGGAGTCAATACTCAAACCACCTGAGCGTTGCTTTCCCTGGAGGAAGCTAGTCTCTAGGCATGAAAAGAAAAAATTAATCAAGAAAGAAAAAATTAATCAATGGAATGGTCCATGAAAAACACCCCCTCCGCAGTTGGTATTCGAACCCGGAATTATAGAATTGGGAATCAATACTCAAACCACCTGAGCGTTGCTTTCCCCGGGGGAAGCTAGTCTCTAGGCATGAAAAGAAAAAATTAATCAAGAAAGAAAAAATTAATCAATGGAATGGTCCATGAAAAACACCCCCTCCGCAGTTGGAATTCGAACCCGGAATTATAGAATTGGGAGTCAATACTCAAACCACCTGAGCGTTGCTTTCCCCGGGGGAAGCTAGTCTCTAGGCATGAAAAGAAAAAATTAATCAGAAAAGAAGAAGTTAATCAATGGAATAGTCCATGAAAAACACCCCCTCCGCAGTTGGAATTCGAACCCGGAATTATAGAATTGGGAGTCAATACTCAAACCACCTGATCGTTGCTTTCCCCGGGGGAAGCTAGTCTCTAGGCATGAAAAGAAAAAATTAATCAAGAAAGAAAAAATTAATCAATGGAATGGTCCATGAAAAACACCCCCTCCGCAGTTGGTATTCGAACCCGGAATTATAGAATTGGGAATCAATACTCAAACCACCTGAGCGTTGCTTTCCCCGGGGGAAGCTAGTCTCTAGGCATGAAAAGAAAAAATTAATCAAGAAAGAAAAAATTAATCAATGGAATGGTCCATGAAAAACACCCCCTCCGCAGTTGGAATTCGAACCCGGAATTATAGAATTGGGAGTCAATACTCAAACCACCTGAGCGTTGCTTTCCCCGGGGGAAGCTAGTCTCTAGGCATGAAAAGAAAAAATTAATCAGAAAAGAAGAAGTTAATCAATGGAATGGTCCATGAAAAACACCCCCTCCGCAGTTGGTATTCGAACCCGGAATTATAGAATTGGGAATCAATACTCAAACCACCTGAGCGTTGCTTTCCCCGGGGGAAGCTAGTCTCTAGGCATGAAAAGAAAAAATTAATCAAGAAAGAAAAAATTAATCAATGGAATGGTCCATGAAAAACACCCCCTCCGCAGTTGGAATTCGAACCCGGAATTATAGAATTGGGAGTCAATACTCAAACCACCTGAGCGTTGCTTTCCCCGGGGGAAGCTAGTCTCTAGGCATGAAAAGAAAAAATTAATCAAGAAAGAAAAAATTAATCAATGGAATGGTCCATGAAAAACACCCCCTCCGCAGTTGGAATTCGAACCCGGAATTATAGAATTGGGAGTCAATACTCAAACCACCTGAGCGTTGCTTTCCCCGGGGGAAGCTAGTCTCTAGGCATGAAAAGAAAAAATTAATCAAGAAAGAAAAAATTAATCAATGGAATGGTCCATGAAAAACACCCCCTCCGCAGTTGGTATTCGAACCCGGAATTATAGAATTGGGAATCAATACTCAAACCACCTGAGCGTTGCTTTCCCCGGGGGAAGCTAGTCTCTAGGCATGAAAAGAAAAAATTAATCAAGAAAGAAAAAATTAATCAATGGAATGGTCCATGAAAAACACCCCCTCCGCAGTTGGAATTCAAACCCGGAATTATAGAATTGGGAGTCAATACTCAAACCACCTGAGCGTTGCTTTCCCCGGGGGAAGCTAGTCTCTAGGCATGAAAAGAAAAAATTAATCAGAAAAGAAGAAGTTAATCAATGGAATGGTCCATGAAAAACACCCCCTCCGCAGTTGGTATTCGAACCCGGAATTATAGAATTGGGAATCAATACTCAAACCACCTGAGCGTTGCTTTCCCCGGGGGAAGCTAGTCTCTAGGCATGAAAAGAAAAAATTAATCAAGAAAGAAAAAATTAATCAATGGAATGGTCCATGAAAAACACCCCCTCCGCAGTTGGAATTCGAACCCGGAATTATAGAATTGGGAGTCAATACTCAAACCACCTGAGCGTTGCTTTCCCCGGGGGAAGCTAGTCTCTAGGCACGAAAAGAAAAAATTAATCAGAAAAGAAGAAGTTAATCAATGGAATAGTCCATGAAAAACACCCCCTCCGCAGTTGGAATTCGTCCCGGAATTATAGAATTGGGAGTCAATACTCAAACCACCTGAGCGTTGCTTTCCCCGGGGGAAGCTAGTCTCTAGGCACGAAAAGAAAAAATTAATCAGAAAAGAAGAAGTTAATCAATGGAATGGTCCATGAAAAACACCC
Organism: Ceriagrion tenellum; assembly: GCA_963169105.1. NCBI lineage: Eukaryota > Metazoa > Arthropoda > Insecta > Odonata > Coenagrionidae > Ceriagrion > Ceriagrion tenellum. The sequence continues at coordinate 43,443,766 of OY720643.1, read as the reverse complement.
CCTCCGCAGTTGGAATTCGAACCCGGAATTATAGAATTGGGAGTCAATACTCAAACCACCTGAGCGTTGCTTTCCCCGGGGGAAGCTAGTCTCTAGGCACGAAAAGAAAAAATTAATCAGAAAAGAAGAAGTTAATCAATGGAATAGTCCATGAAAAACACCCCCTCCGCAGTTGGAATTCGAACCCGGAATTATAGAATTGGGAGTCAATACTCAAACCACCTGAGCGTTGCTTTCCCCGGAGGAAGCTAGTCTCTAGGCATGAAAAGAAAAAATTAATCAGAAAAGAAGAAGTTAATCAATGGAATGGTCCATGAAAAACACCCCCTCCGCAGTTGGAATTCGAACCCGGAATTATAGAATTGGGAGTCAATACTCAAACCACCTGAGCGTTGCTTTCCCCGGGGGAAGCTAGTCTCTAGGCACGAAAAGAAAAAATTAATCAGAAAAGAAGAAGTTAATCAATGGAATAGTCCATGAAAAACACCCCCTCCGCAGTTGGAATTCGAACCCGGAATTATAGAATTGGGAGTCAATACTCAAACCACCTGAGCGTTGCTTTCCCCGGGGGAAGCTAGTCTCTAGGCACAAAAAGAAAAAATTAATCAGAAAAGAAGAAGTTAATCAATGGAATAGTCCATGAAAAACACCCCCTCCGCTGTTGGAATTCGAACCCGGAATTATAGAATTGGGAGTCAATACTCAAACCACCTGAGCGTTGCTTTCCCCGGGGGAAGCTAGTCTCTATGCACGAAAAGAAAAAATTAATCAGAAAAGAAGAAGTTAATCAATGGAATAGTCCATGAAAAACACCCCTTCCGCAGTTGGAATTCGAACCCGGAATTATAGAATTGGGAGTCAATACTCAAACTACCTGAGCGTTGCTTTCCCCGGGGGAAGCTAGTCTCTAGGCACGAAAAGAAAAAATTAATCAGAAAAGAAGAAGTTAATCAATGGAATAGTCCATGAAAAACACCCCCTCCGCAGTTGGAATTCGAACCCGGAATAATAGAATTGGGAGTCAATACTCAAACTACCTGAGCGTTGCTTTCCCCGGGGGAAGCTAGTCTCTAGGCACGAAAAGAAAAAATTAATCAGAAAAGAAGAAGTTAATCAATGGAATAGTCCATGAAAAACACCCCCTCCGCAGTTGGAATTCGAACCCGGAATTATAGAATTGGGAGTCAATACTCAAACAACCTGAGCGTTGCTTTCCCCGGGGGAAGCTAGTCTCTAGGCACGAAAAGAAAAAATTAATCAGAAAAGAAGAAGTTAATCAATGGAATAGTCCATGAAAAACACCCCCTCCGCAGTTGGAATTCGAACCCGGAATTATAGAATTGGGAGTCAATACTCAAACTACCTGAGCGTTGCTTTCCCCGGGGGAAGCTAGTCTCTAGGCATGAAAAGAAAAAATTAATCAGAAAAGAAGAAGTTAATCAATGGAATAGTCCATGAAAAACACCCCCTCCGCAGTTGGAATTCGAACCCGGAATTATAGAATTGGGAGTCAATACTCAAACTACCTGAGCGTTGCTTTCCCCGGGGGAAGCTAGTCTCTAGGCATGAAAAGAAAAAATTAATCAGAAAAGAAGAAGTTAATCAATGGAATAGTCCATGAAAAACACCCCCTCCGCAGTTGGAATTCGAACCCGGAATTATAGAATTGGGAGTCAATACTCAAACTACCTGAGCGTTGCTTTCCCCGGGGGAAGCTAGTCTCTAGGCACGAAAAAAAAAAATAAATCAGAAAAGAAGAAGTTAATCAATGGAATAGTCCATGAAAAACACCCCCTCCGCAGTTGGAATTCGAACCCGGAATTATAGAATTGGGAGTCAATACTCAAACCACCTGAGCCTTGCTTTCCCCGGGGGAAGCTAGTCTCTAGGCATGAAAAGAAAAAATTAATCAGAAAAGAAGAAGTTAATCAATGGAATAGTCCATGAAAAACACCCCCTCTGCAGTTGGAATTCGAACCCGGAATCATAGAATTGGGAGTCAATACTTAAACCACCTGAGCGTTGCTTTCCCCGGGGGAAGCTAGTCTCTAGGCATGAAAAGAAAAAATTAATCAGAAAAGAAGAAGTTAATCAATGGAATAGTCCATGAAAAACACCCCCTCCGCTGTTGGAATTCGAACCCGGAATTATAGAATTGGGAGTCAATACTCAAACCACCTGAGCGTTGCTTTCCCCGGAGGAAGCTAGTCTCTAGGCATGAAAAGAAAAAATTAATCAGAAAAGAAGAAGTTAATCAATGGAATAGTCCATGAAAAACACCCCCTCCGCTGTTGGAATTCGAACCCGGAATTATAGAATTGGGAGTCAATACTCAAACCACCTGAGCGTTGCTTTCCCCGGAGGAAGCTAGTCTCTAGGCATGAAAAGAAAAAATTAATCAAGAAAGAAAAAATTAATCAATGGAATAGTCCATGAAAAACACCCCCTCCGCTGTTGGAATTCGAACCCGGAATTATAGAATTGGGAGTCAATACTCAAACCACCTGAGCGTTGCTTTCCCCGGGGGAAGCTAGTCTCTAGGCATGAAAAGAAAAAATTAATCAGAAAAGAAGAAGTTAATCAATGGAATAGTCCATGAAAAACACCCCCTCCGCAGTTGGAATTCGAACCCGGAATTATAGAATTGGGAGTCAATACTCAAACCACCTGAGCGTTGCTTCCCCCGGGGGAAGCTAGTCTCTAGGCATGAAAAGAAAAAATTAATCAGAAAAGAAGAAGTTAATCAATGGAATAGTCCATGAAATACACCCCCTACGCTGTTGGAATTCGAACCCGGAATTATAGAATTGGGAGTCAATACTCAAACCACCTGAGCGTTGCTTTCCCCGGGGGAAGCTAGTCTCTAGGCATGAAAAGAAATAATTAATCAGAAAAGAAGAAGTTAATCAATGGAATAGTCCATGAAAAACACCCCCTCCGCAGTTGGAATTCTAACCCGGAATTATAGAATTGGGAGTCAATACTCAAACCACCTGAGCGTTGCTTTCCCCGGAGGAAGCTAGTCTCTAGGCATGAAAAGAAAAAATTAATCAGAAAAGAAGAAGTTAATCAATGGAATAGTCCATGAAAAACACCCCCTCCGCTGTTGGAATTCGAACCCGGAATTATAGAATTGGGAGTCAATACTCAAACCACCTGAGCGTTGCTTTCCCCGGGGGAAGCTAGTCTCTAGGCATGAAAAGAAAAAATTAATCAGAAAAGAAGAAGTTAATCAATGGAATAGTCCATGAAAAACACCCACTCCGCAGTTGAAATTCGAACCCGGAATTATAGAATTGGGAGTCAATACTCAAACCACCTGAGCCTTGCTTTCCCCGGGGGAAGCTAGTCTCTAGGCATGAAAAGAAAAAATTAATCAGAAAAGAAGAAGTTAATCAATGGAATAGTCCATGAAAAACACCCCCTCCGCAGTTGGAATTCGAACCCGGAATTATAGAATTGGGAGTCAATACTTAAACCACCTGAGCGTTGCTTTCCCCGGGGGAAGCTAGTCTCTAGGCATGAAAAGAAAAAATTAATCAGAAAAGAAGAAGTTAATCAATGGAATAGTCCATGAAAAACACCCCCTCCGCTGTTGGAATTCGAACCCGGAATTATAGAATTGGGAGTCAATACTCAAACCACCTGAGCGTTGCTTTCTCCGGAGGAAGCTAGTCTCTAGGCATGAAAAGAAAAAATTAATCAGAAAAGAAGAAGTTAATCAATGGAATAGTCCATGAAAAACACCCCCTCCGCTGTTGGAATTCGAACCCGGAATTATAGAATTGGGAGTCAATACTCAAACCACCTGAGCGTTGCTTTCCCCGGGGGAAGCTAGTCTCTAGGCATGAAAAGAAAAAATTAATCAGAAAAGAAGAAGTTAATCAATGGAATAGTCCATGAAAAACACCCCCTCCGCAGTTGGAATTCGAAACCGGAATTATAGAATTGGGAGTCAATACTCAAACCACCTGAGCGTTGCTTTCCCCGGGGGAAGCTAGTCTCTAGGCATGAAAAGAAAAAATTAATCAGAAAAGAAGAAGTTAATCAATGGAATAGTCCATGAAAAACACCCCCTCCGCAGTTGGAATTCGAACCCGGAATTATAGAATTGGGAGTCAATACTCAAACTACCTGAGCGTTGCTTTCCCCGGGGGAAGCTAGTCTCTAGGCATGAAAAGAAAAAATTAATCAGAAAAGAAGAAGTTAATCAATGGAATAGTCCATGAAAAACACCCCCTACGCAGTTGGAATTCGAACCCGGAATTATAGAATTGGGAGTCAATACTCAAACCACCTGAGCGTTGCTTTCCCCGGAGGAAGCTAGTCTCTAGGCATGAAAAGAAAAAATTAATCAAGAAAGAAAAAATTAATCAATGGAATAGTCCATGAAAAACATCCCCTCCGCAGTTGGAATTCGAACCCGGAATTATAGAATTGGGAGTCAATACTCAAACCACCTGAGCGTTGCTTTCCCCGGGGGAAGCTAGTCTCTAGGCATGAAAAGAAAAAATTAATCAGAAAAGAAGAAGTTAATCAATGGAATAGTCCATGAAAAACACCCCCTCCGCAGTTGGAATTCGAACCCGGAATTATAGAATTGGGAGTCAATACTCAAACCACCTGAGCGTTGCTTTCCCCGGGGGAAGCTAGTCTCTAGGCATGAAAAGAAAAAATTAATCAGAAAAGAAGAAGTTAATCAATGGAATAGTCCATGAAAAACACCCCCTCCGCAGTTGGAATTCGAACCCGGAATTATAGAATTGGGAGTCAATACTCAAACCACCTGAGCGTTGCTTTCCCCGGAGGAAGCTAGTCTCTAGGCATGAAAAGAAAAAATTAATCAGAAAAGAAAAAATTAATCAATGGAATAGTCCATGAAAAACACCCCCTCCGCAGTTGGAATTCGAACCCGGAATTATAGAATTGGGAGTCAATACTCAAACCACCTGAGCGTTGCTTTCCCCGGAGGAAACTAGTCTCTAGGCATGAAAAGAAAAAATTAATCAAGAAAGAAAAAATTAATCAATGGAATAGTCCATGAAAAACACCCCCTCCGCAGTTGGAATTCGAACCCGGAATTATAGAATTGGGAGTCAATACTCAAACCACCTGAGCGTTGCTTTCCCCGGGGGAAGCTAGTCTCTAGGCATGAAAAGAAAAAATTAATCAGAAAAGAAGAAGTTAATCAATGGAATAGTCCATGAAAAACACCCCCTCCGCAGTTGGAATTCGAACCCGGAATTATAGAATTGGGAGTCAATACTCAAACCACCTGAGCGTTGCTTTCCCCGGAGGAAGCTAGTCTCTAGGCATGAAAAGAAAAAATTAATCAGAAAAGAAGAAGTTAATCAATGGAATAGTCCATGAAAAACACCCCCTCCGCTGTTGGAATTCGAACCCGGAATTATAGAATTGGGAGTCAATACTCAAACCACCTGAGCGTTGCTTTCCCCGGAGGAAGCTAGTCTCTAGGCATGAAAAGAAAAAATTAATCAGAAAAGAAGAAGTTAATCAATGGAATAGTCCATGAAAAACACCCCCTCCGCTGTTGGAATTCGAACCCGGAATTATAGAATTGGGAGTCAATACTCAAACTACCTGAGCAATGCTTTCCCCGGGTGAAGCTAGTCTCTAGGCATGAAAAGAAAAAATTAATCAGAAAAGAAGAAGTTAATCAATGGAATAGTCCATGAAAAACACCCCCTCCGCAGTTGGAATTCGAACCCTGAATTATAGAATTGGGAGTTAATACTCAAACCACCTGAGCGTTGCTTTCCCCGGAGGAAGCTAGTCTCTAGGCATGAAAAGAAAAAATTAATCAGAAAAGAAAAAATTAATCAATGGAATAGTCCATGAAAAACACCCCCTCCGCAGTTGGAATTCGAACCCGGAATTATAGAATTGGGAGTCAATACTCAAACCACCTGAGCGTTGCTTTCCCCGGGGGAAGCTAGTCTCTAGGCATGAAAAGAAAAAATTAATCAGAAAAGAAGAAGTTAATCAATGGAATAGTCCATGAAAAACACCCCCTCCGCAGTTGGAATTCGAACCCGGAATTATAGAATTGGGAGTCAATACTCAAACCACCTGAGCGTTGCTTTCCCCGGAGGAAGCTAGTCTCTAGGCATGAAAAGAAAAAATTAATCAGAAAAGAAGAAGTTAATCAATGGAATAGTCCATGAAAAACACCCCCTCCGCTGTTGGAATTCGAACCCGGAATTATAGAATTGGGAGTCAATACTCAAACCACCTGAGCGTTGCTTTCCCCGGAGGAAACTAGTCTCTAGGCATGAAAAGAAAAAATTAATCAGAAAAGAAGAAGTTAATCAATGGAATAGTCCATGAAAAACACCCCCTCCGCTGTTGGAATTCGAACCCGGAATTATAGAATTGGGAGTCAATACTCAAACCACCTGAGCGTTGCTTTCCCCGGAGGAAGCTAGTCTCTAGGCATGAAAAGAAAAAATTAATCAGAAAAGAAGAAGTTAATCAATGGAATAGTCCATGAAAAACACCCCCTCCGCTGTTGGAATTCGAACCCGGAATTATAGAATTGGGAGTCAATACTCAAACCACCTGAGCGTTGCTTTCCCCGGAGGAAGCTAGTCTCTAGGCATGAAAAGAAAAAATTAATCAGAAAAGAAGAAGTTAATCAACGGAATAGTCCATGAAAAACACCCCCTCCGCTGTTGGAATTCGAACCCGGAATTATAGAATTGGGAGTCAATACTCAAACCACCTGAGCGTTGCTTTCCCCGGAGGAAGCTAGTCTCTAGGCATGAAAAGAAAAAATTAATCAGAAAAGAAGACGTTAATCAATGGAATAGTCCATGAAAAACACCCCCTCCGCTGTTGGAATTCGAACCCGGAATTATAGAATTGGGAGTCAATACTCAAACCACCTGAGCGTTGCTTTCCCCGGGGGAAGCTAGTCTCTAGGCATGAAAAGAAAAAATTAATCAGAAAAGAAGAAGTTAATCAATGGAATAGTCCATGAAAAACACCCCCTCCGCAGTTGGAATTCGAACCCGGAATTATAGAATTGGGAGTCAATACTCAAACCACCTGAGCGTTGCTTTCCCCGGAGGAAGCTAGTCTCTAGGCATGAAAAGAAAAAATTAATCAGAAAAGAAAAAATTAATCAATGGAATAGTCCATGAAAAACACCCCCTCCGCAGTTGGAATTCGAACCCGGAATTATAGAATTGGGAGTCAATACTCAAACCACCTGAGCGTTGCTTTCCCCGGAGGAAGCTAGTCTCTAGGCATGAAAAGAAAAAATTAATCAAGAAAGAAAAAATTAATCAATGGAATAGTCCATGAAAAACACCCCCTCCGCAGTTGGAATTCGAACCCGGAATTATAGAATTGGGAGTCAATACTCAAACCACCTGAGCGTTGCTTTCCCCGGAGGAAGCTAGTCTCTAGGCATGAAAAGAAAAAATTAATCAGAAAAGAAGAAGTTAATCAATGGAATAGTCCATGAAAAACACCCCCTCCGCTGTTGGAATTCGAACCCGGAATTATAGAATTGGGAGTCAATACTCAAACCACCTGAGCGTTGCTTTCCCCGGGGGAAGCTAGTCTCTAGGCATGAAAAGAAAAAATTAATCAGAAAAGAAGAAGTTAATCAATGGAATAGTCCATGAAAAACACCCCCTCCGCAGTTGGAATTCGAACCCGGAATTATAGAATTGGGAGTCAATACTCAAACCACCTGAGCGTTGCTTTCCCCGGAGGAAGCTAGTCTCTAGGCATGAAAAGAAAAAATTAATCAGAAAAGAAAAAATTAATCAATGGAATAGTCCATGAAAAACACCCCCTCCGCAGTTGGAATTCGAACCCGGAATTATAGAATTGGGAGTCAATACTCAAACCACCTGAGCGTTGCTTTCCCCGGAGGAAGCTAGTCTCTAGGCATGAAAAGAAAAAATTAATCAAGAAAGAAAAAATTAATCAATGGAATAGTCCATGAAAAACACCCCCTCCGCAGTTGGAATTCGAACCCGGAATTATAGAATTGGGAGTCAATACTCAAACCACCTGAGCGTTGCTTTCCCCGGGGGAAGCTAGTCTCTAGGCATGAAAAGAAAAAATTAATCAGAAAAGAAGAAGTTAATCAATGGAATAGTCCATGAAAAACACCCCCTCCGCAGTTGGAATTCGAACCCGGAATTATAGAATTGGGAGTCAATACTCAAACCACCTGAGCGTTGCTTTCCCCGGAGGAAGCTAGTCTCTAGGCATGAAAAGAAAAAATTAATCAAGAAAGAAAAAATTAATCAATGGAATAGTCCATGAAAAACACCCCCTCCGCAGTTGGAATTCGAACCCGGAATTATAGAATTGGGAGTCAATACTCAAACCACCTGAGCGTTGCTTTCCCCGGGGGAAGCTAGTCTCTAGGCACGAAAAGAAAAAATTAATCAGAAAAGAAGAAGTTAATCAATGGAATAGTCCATGAAAAACACCCCCTCCGCAGTTGGAATTCGAACCCGGAATTATAGAATTGGGAGTCAATACTCAAACCACCTGAGCGTTGCTTTCCCCGGAGGAAGCTAGTCTCTAGGCATGAAAAGAAAAAATTAATCAGAAAAGAAGAAGTTAATCAATGGAATAGTCCATGAAAAACACCCCCTCCGCTGTTGGAATTCGAACCCGGAATTATAGAATTGGGAGTCAATACTCAAACCACCTGAGCGTTGCTTTCCCCGGAGGAAGCTAGTCTCTAGGCATGAAAAGAAAAAATTAATCAGAAAAGAAGAAGTTAATCAATGGAATAGTCCATGAAAAACACCCCCTCCGCTGTTGGAATTCGAACCCGGAATTATAGAATTGGGAGTCAATACTCAAACCACCTGAGCGTTGCTTTCCCCGGGGGAAGCTAGTCTCTAGGCATGAAAAGAAAAAATTAATCAGAAAAGAAGAAGTTAATCAATGGAATAGTCCATGAAAAACACCCCCTCCGCAGTTGGAATTCGAACCCGGAATTATAGAATTGGGAGTCAATACTCAAACCACCTGAGCGTTGCTTTCCCCGGAGGAAGCTAGTCTCTAGGCATGAAAAGAAAAAATTAATCAAGAAAGAAAAAATTAATCAATGGAATAGTCCATGAAAAACACCCCCTCCGCAGTTGGAATTCGAACCCGGAATTATAGAATTGGGAGTCAATACTCAAACCACCTGAGCGTTGCTTTCCCCGGAGGAAGCTAGTCTCTAGGCATGAAAAGTAAAAATTAATCAAGAAAGAAAAAATTAATCAATGGAATAGTCCATGAAAAACACCCCCTCCGCAGTTGGAATTCGAACCCGGAATTATAGAATTGGGAGTCAATACTCAAACCACCTGAGCGTTGCTTTCCCCGGGGGAAGCTAGTCTCTAGGCATGAAAAGAAAAAATTAATCAGAAAAGAAGAAGTTAATCAATGGAATAGTCCATGAAAAACACCCCCTCCGCAGTTGGAATTCGAACCCGGAATTATAGAATTGGGAGTCAATACTCAAACCACCTGAGCGTTGCTTTCCCCGGAGGAAGCTAGTCTCTAGGCATGAAAAGAAAAAATTAATCAGAAAAGAAGAAGTTAATCAATGGAATAGTCCATGAAAAACACCCCTCCGCAGTTGGAATTCGAACCCGGAATTATAGAATTGGGAGTCAATACTTAAACCACCTGAGCGTTGCTTTCCCCGGAGGAAGCTAGTCTCTAGGCATGAAAAGAAAAAATTAATCAAGAAAGAAAAAATTAATCAATGGAATAGTCCATGAAAAACACCCCCTCCGCAGTTGGAATTCGAACCCGGAATTATAGAATTGGGAGTCAATACTCAAACCACCTGAGCGTTGCTTTCCCCGGGGGAAGCTAGTCTCTAGGCATGAAAAGAAAAAATTAATCAGAAAAGAAGAAGTTAATCAATGGAATAGTCCATGAAAAACACCCCCTCCGCAGTTGGAATTCGAACCCGGAATTATAGAATTGGGAGTCAATACTCAAACCACCTGAGCGTTGCTTTCCCCGGAGGAAGCTAGTCTCTAGGCATGAAAAGAAAAAATTAATCAAGAAAGAAAAAATTAATCAATGGAATAGTCCATGAAAAACACCCCCTCCGCAGTTGGAATTCGAACCCGGAATTATAGAATTGGGAGTCAATACTCAAACCACCTGAGCGTTGCTTTCCCCGGGGGAAGCTAGTCTCTAGGCATGAAAAGAAAAAATTAATCAGAAAAGAAGAAGTTAATCAATGGAATAGTCCATGAAAAACACCCCCTCCGCAGTTGGAATTCGAACCCGGAATTATAGAATTGGGAGTCAATACTCAAACCACCTGAGCGTTGCTTTCCCCGGAGGAAGCTAGTCTCTAGGCATGAAAGGAAAAAATTAATCAAGAAAGAAAAAATTAATCAATGGAATAGTCCATGAAAAACACCCCCTCCGCAGTTGGAATTCGAACCCGGAATTATAGAATTGGGAGTCAATACTCAAACCACCTGAGCGTTGCTTTCCCCGGGGGAAGCTAGTCTCTAGGCATGAAAAGAAAAAATTAATCAGAAAAGAAGAAGTTAATCAATGGAATAGTCCATGAAAAACACCCCCTCCGCAGTTGGAATTCGAACCCGGAATTATAGAATTGGGAGTCAATACTCAAACCACCTGAGCGTTGCTTTCCCCGGAGGAAGCTAGTCTCTAGGCATTAAAGGAAAAAATTAATCAGAAAAGAAGAAGTTAATCAATGGAATAGTCCATGAAAAACACCCCCTCCGCTGTTGGAATTCGAACCCGGAATTATAGAATTGGGAGTCAATACTCAAACCACCTGAGCGTTGCTTTCCCCGGAGGAAGCTAGTCTCTAGGCATGAAAAGAAAAAATTAATCAGAAAAGAAGAAGTTAATCAATGGAATAGTCCATGAAAAACACCCCCTCCGCAGTTGGAATTCGAACCCGGAATTATAGAATTGGGAGTCAATACTCAAACCACCTGAGCGTTGCTTTCCCCGGGGGAAGCTAGTCTCTAGGCATGAAAAGAAAAAATTAATCAAGAAAGAAAAAATTAATCAATGGAATAGTCCATGAAAAACACCCCCTCCGCAGTTGGAATTCGAACCCGGAATTATAGAATTGGGAGTCAATACTCAAACCACCTGAGCGTTGCTTTCCCCGGAGGAAGCTAGTCTCTAGGCATGAAAAGAAAAAATTAATCAAGAAAGAAAAAATTAATCAATGGAATAGTCCATGAAAAACACCCCCTCCGCAGTTGGAATTCGAACCCGGAATTATAGAATTGAGAGTCAATACTCAAACCACCTGAGCGTTGCTTTCCCCGGGGGAAGCTAGTCTCTAGGCATGAAAAGAAAAAATTAATCAGAAAAGAAGAAGTTAATCAATGGAATAGTCCATGAAAAACACCCCCTCCGCAGTTGGAATTCGAACCCGGAATTATAGAATTGGGAGTCAATACTCAAACCACCTGAGCGTTGCTTTCCCCGGGGGAAGCTAGTCTCTAGGCATGAAAAGAAAAAATTAATCAGAAAAGAAGAAGTTAATCAATGGAATAGTCCATGAAAAACACCCCTCCGCAGTTGGAATTCGAACCCGGAATTATAGAATTGGGAGTCAATACTCAAACCACCTGAGCGTTGCTTTCCCCGGAGGAAGCTAGTCTCTAGGCATGAAAAGAAAAAATTAATCAAGAAAGAAAAAATTAATCAATGGAATAGTCCATGAAAAACACCCCCTCCGCAGTTGGAATTCGAACCCGGAATTATAGAATTGGGAGTCAATACTCAAACCACCTGAGCGTTGCTTTCCCCGGGGGAAGCTAGTCTCTAGGCATGAAAAGAAAAAATTAATCAGAAAAGAAGAAGTTAATCAATGGAATAGTCCATGAAAAACACCCCCTCCGCAGTTGGAATTCGAACCCGGAATTATAGAATTGGGAGTCAATACTCAAACCACCTGAGCGTTGCTTTCCCCGGGGGAAGCTAGTCTCTAGGCATGAAAAGAAAAAATTAATCAGAAAAGAAGAAGTTAATCAATGGAATAGTCCATGAAAAACACCCCCTCCGCAGTTGGAATTCGAACCCGGAATTATAGAATTGGGAGTCAATACTCAAACCACCTGAGCGTTGCTTTCCCCGGAGGAGGCTAGTCTCTAGGCATGAAAAGAAAAAATTAATCAAGAAAGAAAAAATTAATCAATGGAATAGTCCATGAAAAACACCCCCTCCGCAGTTGGAATTCGAACCCGGAATTATAGAATTGGGAGTCAATACTCAAACCACCTGAGCGTTGCTTTCCCCGGGGAAAGCTAGTCTCTAGGCATGAAAAGAAAAAATTAATCAGAAAAGAAGAAGTTAATCAATGGAATAGTCCATGAAAAACACCCCCTCCGCAGTTGGAATTCGAACCCGGAATTATAGAATTGGGAGTCAATACTTAAACCACCTGAGCGTTGCTTTCCCCGGGGGAAGCTAGTCTCTAGGCATGAAAAGAAAAAATTAATCAGAAAAGAAGAAGTTAATCAATGGAATAGTCCATGAAAAACACCCCCTCCGCAGTTGGAATTCGAACCCGGAATTATAGAATTGGGAGTCAATACTCAAACCACCTGAGCGTTGCTTTCCCCGGGGGAAGCTAGTCTCTAGGCATGAAAAGAAAAAATTAATCAGAAAAGAAGAAGTTAATCAATGGAATAGTCCATGAAAAACACCCCCTCCGCAGTTGGAATTCGAACCCGGAATTATAGAATTGGGAGTCAATACTCAAACCACCTGAGCGTTGCTTTCCCCGGAGGAAGCTAGTCTCTAGGCATGAAAAGAAAAAATTAATCAAGAAAGAAAAAATTAATCAATGGAATAGTCCATGAAAAACACCCCCTCCGCAGTTGGAATTCGAACCCGGAATTATAGAATTGGGAGTCAATACTTAAACCACCTGAGCGTTGCTTTCCCCGGGGGAAGCTAGTCTCTAGGCATGAAAAGAAAAAATTAATCAGAAAAGAAGAAGTTAATCAATGGAATAGTCCATGAAAAACACCCCCTCCGCAGTTGGAATTCGAACCCGGAATTATAGAATTGGGAGTCAATACTCAAACCACCTGAGCGTTGCTTTCCCCGGGGGAAGCTAGTCTCTAGGCATGAAAAGAAAAAATTAATCAGAAAAGAAGAAGTTAATCAATGGAATAGTCCATGAAAAACACCCCCTCCGCAGTTGGAATTCGAACCCGGAATTATAGAATTGGGAGTCAATACTCAAACCACCTGAGCGTTGCTTTCCCCGGGGGAAGCTAGTCTCTAGGCATGAAAAGAAAAAATTAATCAGAAAAGAAGAAGTTAATCAATGGAATAGTCCATGAAAAACACCCCCTCCGCAGTTGGAATTCGAACCCGGAATTATAGAATTGGGAGTCAATACTCAAACCACCTGAGCGTTGCTTTCCCCGGAGGAAGCTAGTCTCTAGGCATGAAAAGAAAAAATTAATCAAGAAAGAAAAAATTAATCAATGGAATAGTCCATGAAAAACACCCCCTCCGCAGTTGGAATTCGAACTCGGAATTATAGAATTGGGAGTCAATACTCAAACCACCTGAGCGTTGCTTTCCCCGGGGAAAGCTAGTCTCTAGGCATGAAAAGAAAAAATTAATCAGAAAAGAAGAAGTTAATCAATGGAATAGTCGATAAAAAACACCCCCTCCGCAGTTGGAATTCGAACCCGGAATTATAGAATTGGGAGTCAATACTTAAACCACCTGAGCGTTGCTTTCCCCGGGGGAAGCTAGTCTCTAGGCATGAAAAGAAAAAATTAATCAGAAAAGAAGAAGTTAATCAATGGAATAGTCCATGAAAAACACCCCTCCGCAGTTGGAATTCGAACCCGGAATTATAGAATTGGGAGTCAATACTCAAACCACCTGAGCGTTGCTTTCCCCGGGGGAAGCTAGTCTCTAGGCATGAAAAGAAAAAATTAATCAGAAAAGAAGAAGTTAATCAATGGAATAGTCCATGAAAAACACCCCCTCCGCAGTTGGAATTCGAACCCGGAATTATAGAATTGGGAGTCAATACTCAAACCACCTGAGCGTTGCTTTCCCCGGGGGAAGCTAGTCTCTAGGCATGAAAAGAAAAAAATTAATCAGAAAAGAAGAAGTTAATCAATGGAATAGTCCATGAAAAACACCCCTCCGCAGTTGGAATTCGAACCCGGAATTATAGAATTGGGAGTCAATACTCAAACCACCTGAGCGTTGCTTTCCCCGGAGGAAGCTAGTCTCTAGGCATGAAAAGAAAAAATTAATCAAGAAAGAAAAAATTAATCAAGAAAGAAAAAATTAATCAATGGAATAGTCCATGAAAAACACCCCCTCCGCAGTTGGAATTCGAACCCGGAATTATAGAATTGGGAGTCAATACTCAAACCACCTGAGCGTTGCTTTCCCCGGGGGAAGCTAGTCTCTAGGCATGAAAAGAAAAAATTAATCAGAAAAGAAGAAGTTAATCAATGGAATAGTCCATGAAAAACACCCCCTCCGCAGTTGGAATTCGAACCCGGAATTATAGAATTGGGAGTCAATACTCAAACCACCTGAGCGTTGCTTTCCCCGGAGGAAGCTAGTCTCTAGGCATGAAAAGAAAAAATTAATCAGAAAAGAAGAAGTTAATCAATGGAATAGTCCATGAAAAACACCCCTCCGCAGTTGGAATTCGAACCCGGAATTATAGAATTGGGAGTCAATACTCAAACTACCTGAGCGTTGCTTTCCCCGGGGGAAGCTAGTCTCTAGGCATGAAAAGAAAAAATTAATCAGAAAAGAAGAAGTTAATCAATGGAATAGTCCATGAAAAACACCCCCTCCGCAGTTGGAATTCGAACCCGGAATTATAGAATTGGGAGTCAATACTCAAACCACCTGAGCGTTGCTTTCCCCGGGGGAAGCTAGTCTCTAGGCATGAAAAGAAAAAATTAATCAAGAAAGAAAAAATTAATCAATGGAATAGTCCATGAAAAACACCCCCTCCGCAGTTGGAATTCGAACCCGGAATTATAGAATTGGGAGTCAATACTCAAACCACCTGAGCGTTGCTTTCCCCGGAGGAAGCTAGTCTCTAGGCATGAAAAGAAAAAATTAATCAGAAAAGAAGAAGTTAATCAATGGAATAGTCCATGAAAAACACCCCTCCGCAGTTGGAATTCGAACCCGGAATTATAGAATTGGGAGTCAATACTCAAACCACCTGAGCGTTGCTTTCCCCGGGGGAAGCTAGTCTCTAGGCATGAAAAGAAAAAATTAATCAGAAAAGAAGAAGTTAATCAATGGAATAGTCCATGAAAAACACCCCCTCCGCAGTTGGAATTTGAACCCGGAATTATAGAATTGGGAGTCAATACTCAAACCACCTGAGCGTTGCTTTCCCCGGGGGAAGCTAGTCTCTAGGCATGAAAAGAAAAAATTAATCAAGAAAGAAAAAATTAATCAATAGAATAGTCCATGAAAAACACCCCCTCCGCAGTTGGAATTCGAACCCGGAATTATAGAATTGGGAGTCAATACTCAAACCACCTGAGCGTTGCTTTCCCCGGAGGAAGCTAGTCTCTAGGCATGAAAAGAAAAAATTAATCAAGAAAGAAAAAATTAATCAATGGAATAGTCCATGAAAAACACCCCCTCCGCAGTTGGAATTCGAACCCGGAATTATAGAATTGGGAGTCAATACTCAAACCACCTGAGCGTTGCTTTCCCCGGAGGAAGCTAGTCTCTAGGCATGAAAAGAAAAAATTAATAATGAAAGAAAAAATTAATCAATGGAATAGTCCATGAAAAACACCCCCTCCGCAGTTATTCGAACCCGGAATTATAGAATTGGGAGTCAATACTCAAACCACCTGAGCGTTGCTTTCCCCGGGGGAAGCTAGTCTCAAGGCATGAAAAGAAAAAAATTAATCAGAAAAGAAGAAGTTAAACAATGGAATAGTCCATGAAAAACACCCCTCCGCAGTTGGAATTCGAACCCGGAATTATAGAATTGGGAGTCAATACTCAAACCACCTGAGCGTTGCTTTCCCCGGAGGAAGCTAGTCTCTAGGCATGAAAAGAAAAAATTAATCAAGAAAGAAAAAATTAATCAAGAAAGAAAAAATTAATCAATGGAATAGTCCATGAAAAACACCCCCTCCGCAGTTGGAATTCGAACCCGGAATTATAGAATTGGGAGTCAATACTCAAACCACCTGAGCGTTGCTTTCCCCGGGGGAAGCTAGTCTCTAGGCATGAAAAGAAAAAATTAATCAGAAAAGAAGAAGTTAATCAATGGAATAGTCCATGAAAAACACTCCTCCGCAGTTGGAATTCGAACCCGGAATTATAGAATTGGGAGTCAATACTCAAACCACCTGAGCGTTGCTTTCCCCGGAGGAAGCTAGTCTCTAGGCATGAAAAGAAAAAATTAATCAAGAAAGAAGAAGTTAATCAATGGAATAGTCCATGAAAAACACCCCCTCCGCAGTTGGAATTCGAACCCGGAATTATAGAATTGGGAGTCAATACTCAAACCACCTGAGCGTTGCTTTCCCCGGAGGAAGCTAGTCTCTAGGCATGAAAAGAAAAAATTAATCAGAAAAGAAGAAGTTAATCAATGGAATAGTCCATGAAAAACACCCCTCCGCAGTTGGAATTCGAACCCGGAATTATAGAATTGGGAGTCAATACTCAAACTACCTGAGCGTTGCTTTCCCCGGGGGAAGCTAGTCTCTAGGCATGAAAAGAAAAAATTAATCAGAAAAGAAGAAGTTAATCAATGGAATAGTCCATGAAAAACACCCCCTCCGCAGTTGGAATTCGAACCCGGAATTATAGAATTGGGAGTCAATACTCAAACCACCTGAGCGTTGCTTTCCCCGGGGGAAGCTAGTCTCTAGGCATGAAAAGAAAAAATTAATCAAGAAAGAAAAAATTAATCAATGGAATAGTCCATGAAAAACACCCCCTCCGCAGTTGGAATTCGAACCCGGAATTATAGAATTGGGAGTCAATACTCAAACCACCTGAGCGTTGCTTTCCCCGGAGGAAGCTAGTCTCTAGGCATGAAAAGAAAAAATTAATCAGAAAAGAAGAAGTTAATCAATGGAATAGTCCATGAAAAACACCCCTCCGCAGTTGGAATTCGAACCCGGAATTATAGAATTGGGAGTCAATACTCAAACCACCTGAGCGTTGCTTTCCCCGGGGGAAGCTAGTCTCTAGGCATGAAAAGAAAAAATTAATCAGAAAAGAAGAAGTTAATCAATGGAATAGTCCATGAAAAACACCCCCTCCGCAGTTGGAATTCGAACCCGGAATTATAGAATTGGGAGTCAATACTCAAACCACCTGAGCGTTGCTTTCCCCGGGGGAAGCTAGTCTCTAGGCATGAAAAGAAAAAATTAATCAGAAAAGAAGAAGTTAATCAATGGAATAGTCCATGAAAAACACCCCCTCCGCAGTTGGAATTTGAACCCGGAATTATAGAATTGGGAGTCAATACTCAAACCACCTGAGCGTTGCTTTCCCCGGGGGAAGCTAGTCTCTAGGCATGAAAAGAAAAAATTAATCAAGAAAGAAAAAATTAATCAATAGAATAGTCCATGAAAAACACCCCCTCCGCAGTTGGAATTCGAACCCGGAATTATAGAATTGGGAGTCAATACTCAAACCACCTGAGCGTTGCTTTCCCCGGAGGAAGCTAGTCTCTAGGCATGAAAAGAAAAAATTAATCAAGAAAGAAAAAATTAATCAATGGAATAGTCCATGAAAAACACCCCCTCCGCAGTTGGAATTCGAACCCGGAATTATAGAATTGGGAGTCAATACTCAAACCACCTGAGCGTTGCTTTCCCCGGAGGAAGCTAGTCTCTAGGCATGAAAAGAAAAAATTAATCAAGAAAGAAAAAATTAATCAATGGAATAGTCCATGAAAAACACCCCCTCCGCAGTTATTCGAACCCGGAATTATAGAATTGGGAGTCAATACTCAAACCACCTGAGCGTTGCTTTCCCCGGGGGAAGCTAGTCTCTAGGCATGAAAAGAAAAAAATTAATCAGAAAAGAAGAAGTTAATCAATGGAATAGTCCATGAAAAACACCCCTCCGCAGTTGGAATTCGAACCCGGAATTATAGAATTGGGAGTCAATACTCAAACCACCTGAGCGTTGCTTTCCCCGGAGGAAGCTAGTCTCTAGGCATGAAAAGAAAAAATTAATCAAGAAAGAAAAAATTAATCAAGAAAGAAAAAATTAATCAATGGAATAGTCCATGAAAAACACCCCCTCCGCAGTTGGAATTCGAACCCGGAATTATAGAATTGGGAGTCAATACTCAAACCACCTGAGCGTTGCTTTCCCCGGGGGAAGCTAGTCTCTAGGCATGAAAAGAAAAAATTAATCAGAAAAGAAGAAGTTAATCAATGGAATAGTCCATGAAAAACACTCCTCCGCAGTTGGAATTCGAACCCGGAATTATAGAATTGGGAGTCAATACTCAAACCACCTGAGCGTTGCTTTCCCCGGAGGAAGCTAGTCTCTAGGCATGAAAAGAAAAAATTAATCAAGAAAGAAAAAATTAATCAATGGAATAGTCCATGAAAAACACCCCCTCCGCAGTTGGAATTCGAACCCGGAATTATAGAATTGGGAGTCAATACTCAAACCACCTGAGCGTTGCTTTCCCCGGAGGAAGCTAGTCTCTAGGCATGAAAAGAAAAAATTAATCAGAAAAGAAGAAGTTAATCAATGGAATAGTCCATGAAAAACACCCCTCCGCAGTTGGAATTCGAACCCGGAATTATAGAATTGGGAGTCAATACTCAAACTACCTGAGCGTTGCTTTCCCCGGGGGAAGCTAGTCTCTAGGCATGAAAAGAAAAAATTAATCAGAAAAGAAGAAGTTAATCAATGGAATAGTCCATGAAAAACACCCCCTCCGCAGTTGGAATTCGAACCCGGAATTATAGAATTGGGAGTCAATACTCAAACCACCTGAGCGTTGCTTTCCCCGGGGGAAGCTAGTCTCTAGGCATGAAAAGAAAAAATTAATCAAGAAAGAAAAAATTAATCAATGGAATAGTCCATGAAAAACACCCCCTCCGCAGTTGGAATTCGAACCCGGAATTATAGAATTGGGAGTCAATACTCAAACCACCTGAGCGTTGCTTTCCCCGGAGGAAGCTAGTCTCTAGGCATGAAAAGAAAAAATTAATCAGAAAAGAAGAAGTTAATCAATGGAATAGTCCATGAAAAACACCCCTCCGCAGTTGGAATTCGAACCCGGAATTATAGAATTGGGAGTCAATACTCAAACCACCTGAGCATTGCTTTCCCCGGGGGAAGCTAGTCTCTAGGCATGAAAAGAAAAAATTAATCAGAAAAGAAGAAGTTAATCAATGGAATAGTCCATGAAAAACACCCCCTCCGCAGTTGGAATTCGAACCCGGAATTATAGAATTGGGAGTCAATACTCAAACCACCTGAGCGTTGCTTTCCCCGGGGGAAGCTAGTCTCTAGGCATGAAAAGAAAAAATTAATCAGAAAAGAAGAAGTTAGTCAATGGAATAGTCCATGAAAAACACCCCCTCCGCAGTTGGAATTCGAACCCGGAATTATAGAATTGGGAGTCAATACTCAAACCACCTGAGCGTTGCTTTCCCCGGAGGAAGCTAGTCTCTAGGCATGAAAAGAAAAAATTAATCAAGAAAGAAAAAATTAATCAATGGAATAGTCCATGAAAAACACCCCCTCCGCAGTTGGAATTCGAACCCGGAATTATAGAATTGGGAGTCAATACTCAAACCACCTGAGCGTTGCTTTCCCCGGGGGAAGCTAGTCTCTAGGCATGAAAAGAAAAAATTAATCAGAAAAGAAGAAGTTAATCAATGGAATAGTCCATGAAAAAAACCCCTCCGCAGTTGGAATTCGAACCCGGAATTATAGAATTGGGAGTCAATACTCAAACCACCTGAGCGTTGCTTTCCCCGGAGGAAGCTAGTCTCTAGGCATGAAAAGAAAAAATTAATCAGAAAAGAAGAAGTTAATCAATGGAATAGTCCATGAAAAACACCCCCTCCGCAGTTGGAATTCGAACCCGAATTATAGAATTGGGAGTCAATACTCAAACCACCTGAGCGTTGCTTTCCCCGGGGGAAGCTAGTCTCTAGGCATGAAAAGAAAAAATTAATCAGAAAAGAAGAAGTTAATCAATGGAATAGTCCATGAAAAACACCCCCTCCGCAGTTGGAATTCGAACCCGGAATTATAGAATTGGGAGTCAATACTCAAACCACCTGAGCGTTGCTTTCCCCGGGGGAAGCTAGTCTCTAGGCATGAAAAGAAAAAATTAATCAGAAAAGAAGAAGTTAATCAATGGAATAGTCCATGAAAAACACCCCCTCCGCAGTTGGAATTTGAACCCGGAATTATAGAATTGGGAGTCAATACTCAAACCACCTGAGCGTTGCTTTCCCCGGGGGAAGCTAGTCTCTAGGCATGAAAAGAAAAAATTAATCAGAAAAGAAGAAGTTAATCAATGGAATAGTCCATGAAAAACACCCCCTCCGCAGTTGGAATTCGAACCCGGAATTATAGAATTGGGAGTCAATACTCAAACCACCTGAGCGTTGCTTTCCCCGGGGGAAGCTAGTCTCTAGGCATGAAAAGAAAAAATTAATCAGAAAAGAAGAAGTTAATCAATGGAATAGTCCATGAAAAACACCCCCTCCGCAGTTGGAATTTGAACCCGGAATTATAGATTTGCTAGTCAATACTCAAACCACCTGAGCGTTGCTTTCCCCGGGGGAAGCTAGTCTCTAGGCATGAAAAGAAAAAATTAATCAGAAAAGAAGAAGTTAATCAATGGAATAGTCCATGAAAAACACCCCCTCCGCAGTTGGAATTCGAACCCGGAATTATAGAATTGGGAGTCAATACTCAAACCACCTGAGCGTTGCTTTCCCCGGGGGAAGCTAGTCTCTAGGCATGAAAAGAAAAAATTAATCAGAAAAGAAGAAGTTAATCAATGGAATAGTCCATGAAAAACACCCCCTCCGCAGTTGGAATTCGAACCCGGAATTATAGAATTGGGAGTCAATACTCAAACCACCTGAGCGTTGCTTTCCCCGGGGGAAGCTAGTCTCTAGGCATGAAAAGAAAAAATTAATCAGAAAAGAAGAAGTTAATCAATGGAATAGTCCATGAAAAACACCCCCTCCGCAGTTGGAATTCGAACCCGGAATTATAGAATTGGGAGTCAATACTCAAACCACCTGAGCGTTGCTTTCCCTGGGGGAAGCTAGTCTCTAGGCATGAAAAGAAAAAATTAATCAGAAAAGAAGAAGTTAATCAATGGAATAGTCCATGAAAAACACCCCCTCCGCAGTTGGAATTCGAACCCGGAATTATAGAATTGGGAGTCAATACTCAAACCACCTGAGCGTTGCTTTCCCCGGGGGAAGCTAGTCTCTAGGCATGAAAAGAAAAAATTAATCAGAAAAGAAGAAGTTAATCAATGGAATAGTCCATGAAAAACACCCCCTCCGCAGTTGGAATTCGAACCCGGAATTATAGAATTGGGAGTCAATACTCAAACCACCTGAGCGTTGCTTTCCCCGGGGGAAGCTAGTCTCTAGGCATGAAAAGAAAAAATTAATCAGAAAAGAAGAAGTTAATCAATGGAATAGTCCATGAAAAACACCCCTTCCGCAGTTGGAATTCGAACCCGGAATTATAGAATTGGGAGTCAATACTCAAACCACCTGAGCGTTGCTTTCCCCGGGGGAAGCTAGTCTCTAGGCATGAAAAGAAAAAATTAATCAGAAAAGAAGAAGTTAATCAATGGAATAGTCCATGAAAAACACCCCCTCCGCAGTTGGAATTCGAACCCGGAATTATAGAATTGGGAGTCAATACTCAAACCACCTGAGCGTTGCTTTCCCCGGGGGAAGCTAGTCTCTAGGCATGAAAAGAAAAAATTAATCAGAAAAGAAGAAGTTAATCAATGGAATAGTCCATGAAAAACACCCCCTCCGCAGTTGGAATTCGAACCCGGAATTATAGAATTGGGAGTCAATACTCAAACCACCTGAGCGTTGCTTTCCCTGGGGGAAGCTAGTCTCTAGGCAAGGAAAGAAAAATTAATCAAGAAAGAAAAAAAAATCAATGGAATAGTCCATGAAAAACACCCCCTCCGCAGTTGGAATTCGAACCCGGAATTATAGAATTGGGAGTCAATACTCAAACCACCTGAGCGTTGCTTTCCCCGGGGGAAGCTAGTCTCTAGGCACGAAAAGAAAAAATTAATCAGAAAAGAAGAAGTTAATCAATGGAATGGTCCATGAAAAACACCCCCTCCGCAGTTGGAATTCGAACCCGGAATTATAGAATTGGGAGTCAATACTCAAACCACCTGAGCGTTGCTTTCCCCGGGGGAAGCTAGTCTCTAGGCATGAAAAGAAAAAATTAATCAGAAAAGATGAAGTTAATCAATGGAATGGTCCATGAAAAACACCCCCTCCGCAGTTGGAATTCGAACCCGGAATTATAGAATTGGGAGTCAATACTCAAACCACCTGAGCGTTGCTTTCCCCGGGGGAAGCTAGTCTCTAGGCATGAAAAGAAAAAATTAATCAGAAAAGAAAAAATTAATCAGAAAAGAAAAAATTAATCAATGGAATGGTCCATGAAAAACACCCCCTCCGCAGTTGGTATTCGAACCCGGAATTATAGAATAGGGAGTCAATGTTCAAGCCACCTCAACGTCACTTTCCCTGGAGGAAGCTAGTCTCCAGTCAAGAAAAGAAAAAATAATTCAGAAACGAAAAAATTAATCAATGGAATGGTCCATGAAAAACACTCCCTCCGCTGTTGGTATTCGAACACGGAATTATAGAATAGGTAGTCAATATTCAAGTCACCTTAGCGTTCCATTCCCCGGGGGAAGTTTAGTCTCTAGGCGAGGAGATGTGAGTTTGGAAATGAGGACTGGGGTTTTGGGTGGGCATGTTACGGTATTGAGGATTCATTCTGAGTAGGTTAGGGGTTTCTGGAAGCGTGGGGACTATTAAATCTCCCCGGCGCGATAATCGGAGTTGATCCATCTACTTTTGGGAGTGTCTGCTTGAGTAGGGTGGGGATGATCAGGGGAGGAAAGAGAGGAGAGAGAGAGGGAGAGAGAGAAATGAGAAAAGATTTCACGGAAAGGTGAAGGAATGGCGGAAAGGATTACGCAGCATCCGAGGAATTGGATTTCTCTCCCTCCCGCTGAGGGATGGAGGAAAAAAAACACAAAAGACTCTCGGAACAACATGTGGATGGATTAGGGATCAGGATGTCTGGTGCAAGAGAAATAGGATCCAAGTTAACAGGATGAGGAAAGGAGAGGAATGAAAAGGATACCTGAACAGATTTGGTCTGAATAATCCAGTGTGGAAAATCTCTAAACCAATATTTATTCATCACTATTTGGGAAAAATAACTCCTCTCTTATGTATCTTTATCTGGTTCCGGAGATATTTTCTCACTCCGTTGAATCAAGTGAGGGGAATAATATACACAGGTTATCTTTCCCACGCACACTCCTTAGTATTCACGCTCGTTACTTTATTGATATCAAACGTTTACATCTTCTATGATATGTACCCTAAGATAAATCTTCATATTTTGATAGAGCTAAACAAATATAGAAGAAACAATCACAGAGATTAGATTTAGAATCTAGACTGCAGAGCCGATTGATATAAATGTCATTTTTTTTCCACGCACAACTAGAGACCATCATAGTTGCGATAGATCAGTTCTCAGACACTTTGACCCCGATGAGGTAAAATAGGTTTTTGCCCTTGTGCTAAACATTTAAAAATCATTACTAGCTACTTGCATAAACTTGGACTGGATGACTTTAATTATATTTAGACGAAGCGATGACACTGAGTTTACTGCGTCTTCTTCCACATCATAAACAACATTTGTAATTTTGGCTTGTTTATTCAAAATAATCCCGGAACATGTTAATAGATTCTTTCACTATATATATATATATATATATATATATATATATATATATATATATATATATATATATATATATATATATATATATATATATATATATATATATATAGGCATATATATTGTGTGTATATATATATATCCAAAGGTCCGTGGTTCGATTCCCGGTTCAGTCGAATTTTTCCTGCTTGGAATTGGCCATCTTTACATCTTCACACCACCATTGTGTCTGTTGATTTTATGTGTTCCTATCCACTTTCTTTCTACCTTTCTGTATAAACATTTATATGAGTATATTTGCCGCTGAGCGGTCTGAGTGAATGGATGAACGATTATATATATATATATATATATATATATATATATATAGGCATTCTCTCTGTAAGTTTCCTCTATAATTGTATATATAATTGTGTATATAGCTCATATTCCCCATCGACAGTGAGACAATTTTCTAGAACAAAGGCAAATTCATCGTTCTAATTTTAGTATATTTAGAATAGTACTCGTAAAACTCTCAGGAAACCCTGACAATGAGCCACTTAAGTCACCACTATCGTAATGTTCTGCTTTGCAGACCGGGATACATAAAGTGGATGTACTGTAATATTACGCGTGTTGTGTATATTCATTCCATTTTATTAATTACTAGTGGAAAATACCTGTTGAAATTCGACGTGTGTGAAAAACATTGAATTTTATGAAAAAATGAAAATGCTTGAATAATACTGTCAACATGGTAATTTGTGGAGTTCGTAACCTGTCTTGTACGGTGTGTTCGTTGTAGTAGACACGCTGACCGTTGACATTGAATATCCCACTTGTTGTAAATTTGCATTGAATTCATCGGTAACCCTCCACCTCCCCGAAGCAATCCCTCCCCTCCCCCACGAAGCAATCTTTCATGAGGCCCTTGGGACTCTGGGCCCTTCATATACAGATTTTCTTTGTACGTGCTATCATGGGCCTGCTGGAAAACGTGATAACTAAATGCTAGAGGCGTGAATATCTTTCGAAAATCAAGTCCCTAGTTGTCAAGGAAATATACAATTGTTTATTTTAGAGGAAAATGTTAGATTTTTCATCTAAAAACATGATTTTCAGACAAATACGAAGCGTAAAAGAACATTGATTGAAAGAATTACAAACGTCGTTTATTCAGCCATCCGATAAAAAATTTCAGTCTTCTATCTTGAGTAAAAGTGTTTTTAAGAGCAAAAAACATTAAAGCACTGCACTGAACCCTATGCTTAGCTTGGGCCACCAGGGGGGGTCTGAGGGCTTTTTCGTGTAGCCTTCATTACGACCAGATATATTTTATATCTTTATGCCCAACGTGATGGGGCAATAGACGGACAGACAGACACCATGCATTTTTGCATATTAGTAAGGATGACACATGCAAAGATACAGGAATATGTCAATGGAATTCTAATGAAAGTGGTCCTAAGTATATCTTTGACGTTTTTGATTGTGTCAGGGAACTTTCAAAATTAAACATCCAAATAATTAATTATATACATAATAAAAAAAATAATAAATTTAAAAAAAATACACAGCCGAATAAGACAGGTTTATCTCTGCCAGTTAGAACATAGCATAAAAAACTTTCAATGGTCTCAAAACACTCATTTTAATCATGGAACACGAGCGAGAAAAGAAGTTTGAAAAACAAAAGCGCTCTGAGTGACCGCTACGACGCGGCGCCTCTAGAGAAAAGAGGGAAACCCAAAATTTTACATAGACTTGTCGACTTCACATGATTTTATGGCGTCGCGTTGAAGTCGCACATGGGTGAGGGTATGCAAATCGCGATAATGAGAAGGGGGAGCCTCCAACCACGGATTTAGCATATAAAGTCAGACGAGTCACCCTTGGACCTAGGCATTATCCTGGGGAGGCATATGCATGTCAGGAGGAGGGTCACGACCGGAGCAGCGAACCAATGGGGGCCCACCATTTCAGGCGGTTAGGGAAGAAATGGCTGCCGGAGAAAGGGTTACCTAAGCTACGAGGATTAAACTTTGACCCAGGCGGTGGATGAAGTAGAAAGGAAAGCCGGCGATGGCCATGAGATAAAGAGATTGCTCGCCGAGACAAGGAGCGGAGACAATGGAGGAATTTCAGATGACAAAAGGAAAGGGCTCTCTTGGTCCAGAGATTAGCGACGCTATTACAGAGCCAAACAGGATTCTTATGAGTTGGGGCGGGAGGGGGGGGGGGTGGATGGTTACCATGGAGATAAAATGGAATAGGAATTGTTTCCAGTGTTTTCCTTTTTTTGTGGTCCGGCGGGATGGGGTCGTTTTCGTGCACGGGCGCATTAAAAAGTTTTCACTGAGATTTTGATGGTGGTCGAATTCCCCTCTCCCCTCCTCAAGACACATTGTAAACCTCTCCGGAGATGGGTTTGTCATAAACTACTATGTAGAGAAGCCGATTCGCCGCGTTGGAATCGATACTTTTCTAGTTAGGCAGATTCGATATTTAATTTTCAGGTTCGTAATATCATGAAATATTTCTATGGCTAAAGTATAGCTTCCAAAGCCTCTTTGGTATCAAAAGTCAAAATTTCCATCAAAATCTTATCTGAATATATTTGGAATCTAATGACGAAATCTTTAATCTAAATGCCGAATATTATGGTTGCTTTCGATTTACAGCTATAGTCGGCGATAGACGGCGATCGCCACGCCGCGGTGCTTCGATTTAGCGGAATAGTTGTCTATCGCTGGCTATCGGTGGGTCTCCGCTATGAGAATAGCCAAACAAAGCAAGATCGATTTGCGCAACTGCCGACGATCGCCGTTCAAATTCGAAAGCATCCCATATAACGAGTGTCAAAATCCTTAATCGAAATGTCGAATATTACACAACGAGTGTCGAAATCTATAATCGAAATATTGAATATTATAAAACAAGTGTCGAAATATTTAATCGAAATATCGAAAATTATGTTATCAAATGTCGGAGAATTGGAAATCGTCCATCGAAATATTGCGCTAACAAATTCTTTAATCGCATCGCATTTGAGTCCTTGCCAGGGAGAATCACAAAAATTAATACTTGGAGTCCAATCCAGATAGTAAAGCTATATACTATATTAACTTATCATATCTGATATCTTACCCCATCGCCTGCCGGATTGATTGTCCTCTCTGCTATGACGCTAAAAGCATTGAGATTAGAAAATGGGCTCTCGCTTCATTGTTGCCACCAACTCAAGCTTTTTTTTTAACAGATTCCAGTTTTAGATGCACATTTGTCGTGATTATGTGAAACAATTTTCTTCAATTCCATTTATCGTAAAGAGAATACCAAATAGTAGTAAATACTTTCGTATTATAACTGCTCGCATATAAAATCTTACGCCGTATAGGTTTTAGACGTGTTGCTGAAATAGTGTGCAAAGTTTTATGTTAAATAATTATCATTATCGAATAGCTAGAATTATTATCTTGTTCAGTGCTATGTTGAGTAGATTAACCTTCCTCTCATCATACGTTATGGAATATAA
Organism: Ceriagrion tenellum; assembly: GCA_963169105.1. Classification (NCBI taxonomy): domain Eukaryota; kingdom Metazoa; phylum Arthropoda; class Insecta; order Odonata; family Coenagrionidae; genus Ceriagrion; species Ceriagrion tenellum. Next base: position 43,416,222 of record OY720643.1, on the reverse strand, counting down.
AAATTTGTAACTTTGGGGTGCCTTTGTTTTCCGCAATCAGTTGCCTACGACGTTCATTCAAATGAACTTCCACCCTCCACTCCCCTATCCTGTGACTTCATTTCACCTATTTTTCTACCATTACATCTATAAATCCCCACCATTTGTCTTTTTTATCCCCTATTCCTGATTTGGAAAAATATATATTACTTCTTCTATACATAACCAATATATACTGACTTCATATCTTAAGGTAGTTTGAGCGAAAGATCGTTTTACCTAGAAATCAATGAATTTGGTCTCATTTTAAAGAAAAATATATCACCCTCTCATTGACACTAAAAACTCAATCCCTTACCTCATTATTTGCCGAGATATTTACCAAAAAATACCAGCCCTTTTAGATGGGAAATGGTACGTGTATGCAATCCAGAGAGACATTATTTACAACATGAGGAGTTTATAACACTTAAATGTCGTAAAAAAACTATCAGCGTGTAGTTTGTATGTTTATTCAACTATTTTTGACAAAAATCATATTGTCATCGCAATAGGTTCTTGGGTATCACAAAAAATCTTCCGTTTTTAAGGAGTTTCAAACGCATCACGCGAAAAAAATGAGTCAAGTAAAAGACTTATTTATATATTTTCATTTGATTACTTAGAATTTCTGTCATATAAAACTATATTGTTGCACCATTAATAAATTCAATATTTTATTCATGTGTCCTAAAGCTGGTGAAATTTAAACGTATAATTCGAATATGGTTCTATTATTACTAGTGAACTATCTCGCTCGGACTGCCTTTAATCATGTCGCTATATGGGAATACATTTTCCTCTAGGTGAGAATTGGGAAGTCTTTATTGGCAACCCTCAATTCCAAAATATACAAGAAACCGAGGAAAATATACTTCAGAGTGGTCATGGGAATTATCGGTCATTATTGGTCGTGTTGACATGTAGGTAGGTAGGTATGACAGGTAGGTTGACATAGGTAGCGTTCATGTTGACCCAATTATAGGCAGCTATTGATTTCCATTTTCTAGTTCTTATAACTATGGATTTTTCTTCAATGGGAGAAACGAAATTAAATGTTAGTGGACAGCTTACTCTCAAATACTATTCCTATTTTACACTGGCTTTTGTGTGAAGTTATTTCAATTCCCTATCCAACTGTTACACTTAACGTAACTAACGCTGCTTTATCATTTTTCCTCTTTTTCGTCCTTGGCAACGAGGTTTTATTTATATCTAGATACAAATTGAAATATTGTATAAAGCGGCCACACACACTATATGTATTGTGACTAGGAAACTATCTCGCTCGGACTGCCTTAAAGTCCTGCACTACAGTATAAACGAATCCTTCAGCTCTGGTCATCTTTCCTATTTTTCACACCGAATCTCATGCCGCACCGCTCGCAATGTGAGTGCATTACATACACCCAAATGCCTTCTCTCCATTTCCCAACGATCACTATTCTCCGCTTACCTTCATCATTCAATGTCCTAACTAATAGTCACCCTATCCATGATCTTTTCTCATCACGCAGTGACTTTTCCTCCTAACTGAAACGTAATGCTTAACGTCATGTCATCCTCGTCTAATACTTGCCTTTTGTATGTTTTGAATATTTCTGTTTTTGTTTTTACCTTTGTTTTAAATTATTCTGTTTATGGAACCCAATATTAAGGCCTTAGTTGCTGTTTTTGGAGTTTCAATGAAAAATAAGTAAATAGAACCTATAATATGTGCCTAGAGAATGACGTGAGTTGTATCAAAACCTATATTGGTGTGTTAAAATTATAATTGTGTGGAAATTTAACGAAGTATCAGTTATTTTGAAATCGCGGTACCCATGGAATACAGCAGAGAAAGAAAATCTTCCTGCTGTGTCTTTGGGAATGGGCAAGATGCCTATATTGGGAGCGCTGTGAAGTTTCTTAAATGTTGATGGTCGATAGTGAGGGGGTGGGGGTGCTGAATGAGTCCCTGGAGTGGAGCCTGCAGGAGTCTGGGGTGGAGGGGAGGAGTGTTTAGAAGTTTCTAAGAAACGACTGCCCCTTCTGATTTTACAGCACAAGGAAGGCCGCCATTTGCTGAGGGAGGGGAGCAGAATGCGTTTTATAACGTCTGAAGGGAACCAGCTTGGGTTGCGAACTCCATGAAAGTTGGCTCTAGTCTGTTCCTGTCATACAGTTGAAATTTCTGAGTAATCCTGATAATTAAATCAACCATCACTCTTTATTGGATGTATTAGAGCTAGTTAATAGTGCAGTAATACTACTCAAAAAACAATCACAAAATTAACTTGATGGAAGTATTTTCAATCCATTATTCCACAAATTCTTCGTATCAGCTGAGACGAAGAATTGATGGAATAAATGGAGACCGTTTTAACTCATGACTCTATTTTGCACTGGAAAATTGTCCCTTGAGTACAACAATAACACCACAAAACAGTTTGTCACGCTTCAAATATAACAACCAAAGAATATTTAATTTTCTAAGGATGAAAACATAATTTCAACAGAAAAAAACGCACAGGCTGACAAATAAAATGTGGGTGATACATGTATGTAAATTGAGAGGAGAATGGAAAGCTCGTTTGCTTGGTAATACATGAAAATACGGTTTTTAAGTTGGTGTAGAGACTGAATTTTCTCTAAATCTTCAGTCAGGTAATATTAATGACCTAAGTTCTAGATTTAGCAGTAAATTACGATTACTTGCAGACGATACAGTCATGTACCGTAAAATTAGCGAAGACGCGGACTTTTAAGTTCTGTCATCGAACCTTAACAGGGTTCATTCGTGGTGTCAGGAGTGGGGGTTAGAATTAAATATCAGTAAATGCACCACTGTTCTCTTCCTGCGAAAGTCGTCACAAATATGCCACATCTATACTGTGGGTGGAGTAAACATAAAATCTTCACATACCGTAACATATCTTTGAACTACCTTACCTGAAATACCTCTGCTATATCGTGAGGAACACACAGACAAAACATATGTGGCATAGCATTAGAGAAACTAGGTTTTGTTAAACGTATTACGTCCTCGGATGAAACAGTAATAGAAAGATTCTACTTTGCTCTGGTCAGGCCACACCTTGAATACGCCGCGGATATTTTGGACGCTGGTCATAGAAATTTAACAAAAAAATTTAAAAAATACACAGAAAAGCAGCACGATTTGTTAAAAACTGCGAACATGTAGTGTCTCACAACTTCTAGAGGGATTAAGGTGGGAGCTCCTAAAGACTCGGAGGCTACATGCTAGTCTTATCTTGCTTGAAAAAATCAGCACTGGTGTGTTTCATTGGGACACGGAGAATATTATCATGACGCCACACTACATCTCTAGGTCTGGCAAAAGTGATAAAATAAGAGAGTTACACTGCCGAACAGTTAGGTACAAAAACTCGTTCTCTTCGCGCACAATAAAAACTGAGTTCCAGTAAATGCTCTCCAACAATACCCGTCACCATTTCACCTCCCAAAACCTTATATATTTACACGGCTGGTGGCCTTACTCCCCCTGCCACACTTCTATGCGGTGGCTGGCAGGGTAATTTACAGATATAGATCCTAATGAGAGTGGTTAGATGCTTGTGAGAAAGTCCAAGTTAGCATCGAGTGGATTAATCTGGTCGTATGAAAGTAGGTATTTAAGGTTTCAGTTTTTTTCATGGAATGTTATACGCCATGGGGTATAGGAAGTAAAAATATGCGAAATAAGTTCTATGGCGAACGGGGAGAGAATAAATTTGACCCAAGTGAAAGAATACAAGAGAGATAATGCCTGACTATTATGGTTCAGGTGTGATGACTTGATTAAATGAAATGCGGACCAGCATAGTCGAAAAACTGCTGGGTTTTTTTTTGGAGGATGAAACGTAACTTCTGGCGGTGAGATGATGTAAAGCATGTATCTATACATGGCTGCTTAATCAATTTATTCTGAACATTTAGCAGTTGTCATTGAACGAGCTGGTTAACGGTGATCTTATGGCACACCATAAGTATTTTTGACACGATTGTATAATATTGATCTCACACCCTCATGAGACAAGTATTAAAAGTTTTCAGTCATAGTGAATGGGATTGTAAGGTTAAGCTTACGGTGAAGATAGTCTCAAGTGGAAGTGAGTAAATGGTTCGTTTTTAGGTTTTCGGAGCGGTATGAATTATGGATGATAAACATTTTTGAATTTTCTTGCTGCGCTGTGTATTTTTTAATTAAAAATCAGCTTTTCGTTCTTCGTCAAAAATTTTTAATTTTCATTTCTACTTTGAAGTACAGCAATATTCAGGCGCTTAGCAAGATGAGAACGCAAATATTAATGTCTAATATAATGTCATTAAGTTTCCTAAAGAAGTTCTTAGTAGGGTGAACAAAACGTCAAGTTAAATTAAAAACAATTCTCAAAGCAGCCTGAAAAAAAACCGAAAATGGCTGATATTTGTGAGTGTAAATATTCTCTTGATTTTTACAAGCTCCGGGATCTTTCTCTTTTCAGGTGTTCATTTTTCTTCTTTCGTACGTGCTACCTGTGTCTATTCCTTCCGTGAATTATATTCTCTTCCGTCCCTTTTCTCAGTTAACCCAGCATCATCCTATCTACCATGGACTTCAGCACCCCAACCTATTCCAGCCACCTACTTGCCCTCCTTCCCTTTCAAATGTTTCCTCTCCTCATCCACCATACCAAGCACGTCCTCGTTTGTCTTCGTTTTTGTCCACCTTATTTTCTCTACCCTCCTTCATACCCGCATCTCAAAATTATCCTATTCTAGTCTTTATTTCCACATATATGTTTAAAGTCCCTGTTTTTAGTCCGTGCAACGTTACACTATAGTAAAATCTTTGCCAACCTTTTCTTAATAGCCTCGTGTAATCCGTGCCCGGTCATCAGTCCTAGTAATTAATTCTTCTCCAGCTAGTACCAGATTTCTTCAGATTTATATGCTCCTTGACTTGTTTTCCTCAATAATACACACCACTATAATTTTCTCTCATTGCTTCTGAAAAAATAAATGGATAAAAATAAATCTCATTGCTTCTGAAAAAAAATGGATAGAGATATCTTTCCATTAGGAGAAATATTTTAAATCTCCTTCTTTATCTTTTAATAAATTTTTAGATCTTATCTCCAGAAATACTTTTTCTTACACCTGGTCCTTAGGTGGAGATCCTTTGGAATTCCGCGTGACACAATCTTAGGAATCGTTGAGTCATTCATTATTTCCACCTGGTCTCGCTAAAACTATCTTCTCTTTCTGCCCCAACTAACAATATCTTCCAAGTTTTCTCTATATTCTGTATTCTGTCACGCAGAGTTTTTCCTACCAATTGCTGCAGTGTCTTCGTTTCAGTGGTTCTGAGAAGGTTCATTGTTCTGATGGTCTCTGCTCTTGTTTTTAATGCGTAAATCACGGTGGGTCGGATGCATGTTTTATAAATTCAGACCTTGCTCTCCACCAGCATGATTTTATTACTCCAGACTGCATATCTCAAGCATCCAAAAGTAGCTGTCGAGGACGATCTGCAACAAATGTTGTATAGGTTTCGCTTAGTATCTAAGAAGAATAATATGGCAATATCAGTTGAAAAAACTAAATGCCTCACAATATCTATACAACCTCCTAGGTGTAAACTTATCATTTATAATAGAGTAATAGAATTTCGTGAGGGGGTGGATCGAGAGCAGGAACTAGTGAGATCCTTGTGACTCCTTGTGAGATCATCCCGTCCTCCCAGGCTCTCATCCCTCCTTTCAGCATTATCTCCGAGGCACCAATTCGCCCTTTGGACCCCTAGTACTTGTAATAAATACAGAGGGACCGCACGACGGGCGGAGTCCTTTCCTTGACCTGTCCTTTGCCGGGCTGCGACATCGCAAGACTCGCGACTTCTATTCTTTTCCGTCCCACTTCTCGATTAACCCAGTATCATCCTATCTACAATGGACTTCAGCACCCCAACCTATTCCAGCTACCTACTTGCCCTCCTTCCCTTTCAGATGTTTCCTCTCCTCATCCACCATACCAAGCACGTCCTCGTTTGTCTTCGTTTTTGTCCACCTCATTTTCTCCACCCTCCTCCATACCCGCATCTCAAAATTATCCTATTCAAAAGTAGCTGTTGAGGACGATCTGCAACAAATGTTGTATAGGTTTCGCTTAGTATCTAAGAAGAATAATATGGCAATATCAGTTGAAAAACTAAATGCCTCACAATATCTAGGCAAGATCTAGACTAGACATTTTATACCCCGTGACTTCCATCAGGCTCGGAGTGTCTGTAGTAAAATTAAGTACCAATAAATTGCGGCCAACCAAACCATAGTTGTTCTTTCTCCCTTAATGTCCACGACGACAACAACATCTGGGTGTGAATGACGGAGTATAATGAAATTTAAAACTCTGTTTGTAGATATATCAGACTGCAGTGATCTATCTAATGAAATCTCCTCTCCTTCCGAAAAACGCGGATTCCTCCAGAAAAAAGGAGTCCTGATATAAGGATTTTTTTGACCTATTGAGTATCCGAGAAAGTTGGCTATCCTAGAAGCAGCCATAGAGAGAGAGAGAGAGAGAGAGAGAGACAGAGGGAGACAAAAGAGTGGCGAGAGTATGGGCCCCCGCGCACTGGCAACTTTTTCAAAGCAACTATTTAGTTACTTTGAAGAAGTTCCAATGAAACACACGGTATTGACTGTGGCCCCGCGCACGGGCGAAGTTTTAGTTGCCGCAACTAAATAATTGCGTCCGAACCTATTCCGAGGGTGAGTAAACTGTTGCCGGTAGGAATAGACCACGTAGGTTTCTGCCCAGCCCCGCGCACTGTCAACTATTCAGTTGCTTGACGGCCCTTGTTCGGAGCGCTTTTCGGAGTACTTCAATAACTACTAATTTAAAGCAATAAAAACGTTGCATTTCCATTTCTTTTGCAATAAATAATTTAAACTATTAGTGGTATTAATATTTTCCTTGCCTTAGAGTCACTGCCAATCTTTCTTGAGGTGGCACAGCCTGTCGTAATGATGTATTTTGGTAAGTTATTCGAGGTCCAAGGGTAACCAGCAGTTGATCAAAAGTTTTAATGCTCATGCTAAAGTAATTAAAGAACTTATTTGGATGTTCTTTCAATCTATCAAACAGCTTATAAAATTGCCCATAAGGAAGCCTGGAACTAATTATTGGATGTATTCAAAACTTTTTGTTCCTTTTCTTATTTTTTCGCTGTCTCAGAGTGAGCGCCTCAACACAAGTAGCTTCCACGATATCCATTGTAAACTGAGCTGAGAGGCAACTATTTAATCGCCAGTGCGCGGTGGCGGGCAACTCACGGGTGAGTAAACTGTTTGGTTGCCGGTGATTAAAGTTGCCAGTGCGCGGGAGCCCATGATAGAGTGAGTTGTCCGTGAGAAGTGAAATTTCCAAGGGTGCCTCACTTGAATGCGAGATTGGAAAGGGTTGTTGGAAGCCTCACTGGCGGGGGTGCGCGCCTTGTGGGGGTTTGTAGAGGAGGGGAAGTCCAAGAGGAGAGAAAGCGGGGATTGCTGGAAGAGTCCACGGGGATGAGGAGGAGGTTGTGAAGAAGACGGGATTGTAAGAGATGCTGGGGATTATACGAATGGACCGTGCTTTTAGAGGGTAAGAGGAGTGAAAGGGAAAAGTGGGCGAAAGGCTCGTCTTTATTTGAGAGAAAATGAGAGGAGAAAGGAACCACCGTTCTCCTTCTTAGAAATATAATCTTTGAGCTCACTCGTTTGAAAAATGTATGTACATTAATACGTATGTATTTATTTTTTATTACTCGTTTTTGGAGAAGAGCCTAATTAAGATATCTTTTTCTTTTATGCACGCTTCGGAGAAATCTAGAAGGTCCTACTCGTTAGTCGCAATTAATCCAGTGGTGTCCGTGGTGCTCTTAAAATCTTCTCGCGGGCTAGTATAACTTCTTGTGAAAGACCGCTCATTTGAAGTAGTCGTCCTGGTACTACTGCGATGCCTCACGCGTCTGTATTGAATGCCCGTCTGTTAAAATTATCTTTTACCTCGGTAGTGTTTCTTCCCCACATGAGCGACGAATTATATATTCTCTCTAATTCCTCTCGGTTGATTAAAGATCGTTTGCAGTTAGTATTAATAGTGTTAAAATGCATCGACAGTCCACTCCGGTATCGTTGACATAGGATTAAAATTGTGATTAGAAATTTATGCTCAGTAATGACGAAGAGTCATTGAGATCTTAAAAAAGCAATGAAAAATCTGTCAAATCGATTTTGCTCTCTTTGAAAATACATCCATTTTTAACATAAAATAACGCGGCTACTATCGCAGGAATCGTCACGTATAATGGAATATTGGTGACTGACATGATAAAGCATTACGCCTCACTTTTGATAGCTATTATGCACACTATTGCGGTGTAACACGTTCGTTTTATATTGATAGGATAAAACTTAATTGTATGAAAGCAGTGAGATTAAAATAGTAACCTTTTGTATATTACACAAAACGTAAATTATTAAGGTACGACATTTTCAATTTCATGTGCAGGTGCAATATAAACACAAACGTGTTGCCATAAAAGGCCATAGTTCTGTATTTCCAAAGTTGTATTAAATAGTATATAATTACTAGCTGACCTGTGCGAATATTTCGCAAGTATGCATCTTCTTCCTGTTTCTTCCTTATTTCTTCCTGTTCTTCTACCTGTCGAATATTTCGCACATTATGCAGCTTCTTCCCGTTTCTTCCTTCTTTCTTCCTTTTCTTCTATCTGTCGAATATTTTGCTCAGTTTGCAGTTTCTTCCTGTTTTACCCTTCTTTCTCCCTGTTCTTCTATCTGTCAAATATTTCGCACATTATGCAGCTTCTCCCCGTTTCTTCCTTCTTTCTTCCTTTTCTTCTATCTGTCGAATATTTCGCTCAGTTTGCAGTTTCTTCCTGTTTTACCCTTCTTTCTCCCTGTTCTTCTATCTGCAAATATTTCGCACAGCAGGCAGCTTCTTCCCGTTTCTTCCTTCTTTCTACCTGTTCTTCTACCTGTCGAATATTTCGCTCAGTATGCAGCTTCTACCCGTTTCTTCCTTCTTTCTTCCTGTTATTATACCTGTCGAATATTTCCCACAGTATGCAGCTTCTTCCTGTTTCTTCCTTCATTCTTCTTGTTCTTCTACCTGTTTCTTCCCATTGAAAATTATATGTTATTTATGTTTGTGTTATCGATACAAAACGCAAACGGTCACACTGATTGTATGTAGAATAAAAAGAACTACACTATGTGTTAATATATGGCGCCTCCTACAGTATTTTAAGCACATAACTATAGCCAACATATTAGTTGATTATATTGTCGACAGATGGCACCTTATCATTTTTAACAATAACTTAATTTTAATTTTTTTAACAAAAACTTTAATTTTAAACCGTTTGTCTATTTTCCATCAATAGCGGGGAACATAAGCTTTAAAACGATGTTTAAATCATCAATTTTGATGAAGAATTATGGGAGTAATGGCGTTGCGACAAAAAAACACCTTTGAGAAATAATATATGTGATGGTCATGAGAATGGCTCACATGGTCTATTTTTATATTATTGAGCAGAAAAACATTTGAAAGAGAATGGGATGAATTGAGAAGCTTAAAATTCATTGGAACCGTTTTTCTTTAATTCCGTAAAAATGTTCTCCTCTTTTGAGCTTCTTAAGTGTAGTTCCGAGAATATATAAAAAAATGGTCCATATCTAATATGAAGACCGCTTCATACGGTATATTTCAATGCATAAACAAATGTATCATAGATTGTAATAGAAAATGAATGGAATCAGAGCAGGTTCTATTTCTCGCCTAGTCATTCAGACAATCATGCAATTAGTCGCTTCACTCTGTACAATATTCCTCAGGAAAGAGTTCATTCATTTGTCTGTACAATAAAATGTGCCGTGTCAAGCGGCTTTAAGAGTTCCAATGGAAAAGGATTTCTTGATACATTTAAGGGCAACTACCATTCTTCTCTCTAGTCTTTCACTTTAACGAGTGCCCTAACTTTTATACAATACTTTCTCCTTGTTATTGCCGTCGATGGCCACTTCAGATTTTATCGCATATATTACTGATGCATGGACTCTTACGTAAAGACGTGTGTTTACCGTTGTATGTCCTGATTACACCATTTTCGTGATTTTTTTCCTCAATAATTCAGTGTCTGAGCCTTTCTACACGCTTCTTTTAATTATTTTTTCTTGCCTGGTCTTTCGTTAAATTTTATAGTGCCCGTTACACGGTCGCTTCCAAAGTGAGCGCAGAGATTTGAAACATTCCGCGGACACGCGCAAAATTAATATTCCTGCGCGAAGGGAAAGAGGCTTAAGTGTGTTAAATTAGCTCTATATATTTTGCGAAAAATCTTTTTTTTTTATGATTCGGAGTAAATTTCATTTTACAGGGAGAAAACACCTGTAACTTTCATGCTACATTTTTTTATGGTCTCCGTATTTTCCGAGCGCTCGGACATTTATGACGAGCGGTAGTTTTGGTCGAATGTTTTGGAAACAATAATTAATCTCTCCGTTATTCTTTGATATTTTTCACGACGAAGCTAAAAAGCCATATCGACTAATCTGAATGATGGCAACATGGTGACATGATGAAATACCGTAGGACATAATTTTTTTTCGAAAAATTGTGATACTTGTATCACCCAATTTCCATCAAGCTTTCCGCATAGTAATTCCAAGTGTGAAGGAATGAAGCATATTTCAACCACAACTATGTGTAAAAACGATATTCCATGAGACTATCACGTATTATAAATGGTTCAAGTTTCCACGGTGACTTGTATTGAATATTGTTGTCTACAATATTCGGATCCTCTTCGCTGAAAATTCGTTTCTGTTTGTCTTCTAGCCAAACCTAGCAGTGGTATGGATCATACATTTCTTCCTTTATTTATTAAAAGTATTTCATTTATTATATAAATTTGAAAAATATTGTGTTCAATGCAGAATTTATTACAGCTTCAACCATTCTAGTAATAAAATATCGCTTAGAAACTAAATATAACCACTGGTTTTTGTTTCAAGAGTGTTACATTTCAAGAACATCCCGGGAACTATCTCTTTTATGAACTATAATATCCTAATATCCACTGCTTTTTACGTTTGGTATGATCTTATTTTGTTTTCGAAATGGAAGTCTTTGGAACTCTTTTGCTAACATTTGTAAAATATTTAATTTATTTTATACGATTAAATATATTTACGCATTATTTTTATCCAGCCTGAGTTAACAATTTAGGATATTGTTAGGTAATAGCTCTACCAAATTATTGAATAACCAGAGTGCATCTACCTCTTAAGTATTGCGCTCTAGATATTAAGCTAAAGATGCTTTTAATCAAGACAATAAATTAATCAAGTGTTTCCGCTACGTATTTTTGGATAATTTCTTGAATAAAACATCTCACGACTCTGATAGTCGTGTATGTCTCCTCGGATGAAAAAGTCAGAGAGACATGCTACTTCGCTCTTGATAGGTCACACCTCACATACGCCGTGAGAATTTGGGATTCTAGTCATAAGGATTTAACCAAAACAATTAATGAAATTCAAGATAAAGTTGCACGCGTAGCTAAAAAGTGCTCTGAGCAAGCATATAGTTTCAAAAATTTTAGTGGGATTAAGGTGGGAGCTCCTAGTGACTAGGCAAAGCTTGTTTTGAAATTCAGAACTGACGTACTTGGGGTCTGAGTCTGTCAGAAGCGATAAAATAAGAGAGGTACATTTTTTAACAGATAGGTACAAAAACTCGTTCTTTCCGTGCAAAATAAAAACTGAGCTCCACTAAAATACGCCCCCATAAATCACGTCACCATTTCACCCCCCAAAACCTTCTCCCTGACACCTTTACACTGCTTGTGATCTAACACCCCCTGCCACTCGCCGATGTGGCGGCTCGCTGGGTAGTATGTAGATTAGATATGTGTCGTTTCTGCAACTGGCTATTAAAGACTCATTAAGATTCACTTTTTGTTAGTTTTCCATTCAGCAGTAGATGTTGGAAAATCATGGCAACCTATTTAATTGACCATGTTTTTGTATTACATAATTATGAGAAACCTATGTAGCGCGATCTTGTTGAAGGTGGGTTTCTGAAGAGAAAATGAGCGGAAAAATATGGTGTTTGATTTATTAACCCTGAAAAAATGTATGAATGAATGAATGGTTTATTGATGCTCTGGGAAACCCATAAGAGCAATAAAGAAAAAAAAAACATAAGTACAGAAAACATTCTGCCCAAAATACAATAATTATGAAATAAGCATAGCATAAACACAAGAGCAATTGAAAACAAAGTTTATAACAAAAATGAAATTAATCAACACAAAGATTCTTACATTTCAATACAACAGTGCTACTGTTTTAAATATTCGTACAATTTCCTCTTAAAAGATTCCGGAGTGGAGGAGCATTTTATTGAGGTAATGGGGTAATGAATTCCAAAACTTGGATGCTATAATCGGGAAGGAGTTTAGGTATTGGTTGGTACGGGCTTGGGATATGTGGAGAAGGTTTAGGTCTGCCCGAGTTCTTCTGACGGAAACAGTAGTTCTGAGGGTAAATAGGTTGTAGAGGTATTCAGGCATATGAGAATGAAAGAGGGAGAACAGAAAACACCCCAGGAAGTAGTTCCTTCGGGGGCCAAGAGGCCGCCACTTCAAGGCAGCAAAGTAATCAGAAACATGGTCATCTCTGCGAAGATCGAATATAAATCTAAGGCAGCTGTTAATTAATCGCTGGATACGTATTTCGAGAACATTTGTTAAATCGATATACACTAGTATACAATAATCTATAATTGGAAAAATCAGTGAGGTTACAAGTGAAATTCTTGTGTGAACAGGTAAATTTTTCTTTTGAAGCTTCAGTAAATAGGATTGATAAAGAGACTTGCGTTTTCCCCTCTCTTTCTAGCGCTCAGTCTTATTGTCGCCATCTGATGCTCAATCGTCCTACCTGTTCCATTTTGCTCGTGAGAATGAATCTTCAACGTTTACGATGGAACAGTCCTTGTTACGGCTCATTACCGATCTCAACTAGAAGCGCAATCAAGTCCACAGCATCGTCGACGACGCATGGTAAAAAAATGGAATCATCTTCCCCACCTGTCATAAAGACGACTCAGCCGTTCATCTTTATTACCTGGGAGGCATAAAATTCGAGTCCCCCACTTTTTTTTTTACCACCGCGTCAATCCATCGCTCTTGTGCGGCTGGGAATGGCTGGATTATGGAAAGCGCCGTGACACCGGCTGTGGGGAGAGGCCTGTTTGCGTGCAACATCGGAGGAGTGAACAAGGGGGTTTTTAGGATACAGGGTGGAGGAGAGAGAGATAAGACACACGCGGGGGTGTGAGATAAGGGGAAACCCTCACTTTGCGTCTGAAGTGCGCAAAAAGGGAAAGTGTTCGGAAGGGAACCTCGCCAGGGTTTTCTGAGTGGCGGGACGGATGGGGAAAAGAGCAGGGACTGCCAGAAGGTTTGTAACCCGGCACTCGCTCCGTTGATTGCGGCGAGATTAGAGTCGAGCGGTGAGCGTCGCGGTTGAATTTTCCCTCTCAGGTAGTCGAGGAGGCATCGATTGTGATGCCGGAAGGGCGTAAAAGGGAACGACACTCACTTCTGCTTTCTACGCTCCTTGCATGTCAAAGCGCACCTTGATGGTCGCTTCGAGGCTTTATGCGAAATGAAGTATATACGCTACGATAGAAAGTGAATGCGAGACGAAAATTAATGAGAGAGGCTTAACACTAGAAGGAGCACTAACACTAGGAGAGCATTTTTCATACCCGTCAAAATGACGGGTATGAAAAATATTAAATATTACCTCTCTTTTGGTCATATTCACTGATAAAATCATTAAATATTGCACTTTTATTTATTTACAAACACAATAGAGTAATACTACAACAATTAATTAAGCAAAAATTATTAGAAAAAGGTGTGTCTTTTTCAAATTACATACCACGAAATGTGATACATTTCACGGTCTACGTGTACGTGATACCCTGCGAGCCACCACGAGTGTGTGTGGCAGGGGGTGAAGATCACCAACATGCACTATTGCCATGCAACTGGGATATATAATGGAGACATGCTAGATAATAGGGTCACATTCAGCTAGATTTTTAGTATCTACATAATAAGAAAGGGATTATTGGTTGTTATTACATGCATCATACACTACAGACTACTCTAACTATATTTCCCCTACCTATCCCTTTGCTACGCTGCCTATTGTTCTCTCTTATGGTACGCGGGAAAAATGACATTTTAAATCTATCGGTACGACAATCTATCTCTCTAATCTTGTTAATATGACAAACCTAGCATAATACGCAGGGGCTCGTAATATATATCTAACGTCATCTGTGAACAACTCTGTTTCGAATTTACTTAAAAGGTTTAACCTAAATTTTAACCTGCGTTCTGATAGTAATTCACATCCTAGTTCTTCTATTAAGCTCGTAACTAAAGGTTACAAATTACAGATATACTTTCGTCGCCAATCTGTACAATTGATGTCACAAAGGCATATAGACGCAAAGAAACCTAATCAGAGAGAAAAATAAACTAATATATATGTTACCTCCAGGTCACTCAGCGTGATAGAGGGGTTCTGATAGTAATTCTCATCCTAGTTCTTCGATTAACCTCGTAACACTTATACAATTATCATAACGGCCTTTAGCAAACCTAGCGGATCTCCTTTGCAAGCGCTCTAATTCTTTTATCATACCTTCCTCGTACGGATCCCATATACTAGCGGCATATTCTAAATGAGGACCGGGAGGGAAAGCTAGACGAAGCTGAAATGAGGATGTTACGTTGGATATGTGTAGTAACAAGAAAAGATAAGATAAAAAAATGAGTATACTAAAAGAACGGCAACATTATAACCAGTATGAAAAAAATAAAATAAAGAAGACTAAAGAAGTAAGAACATGTGCAAAGAAGGGTGGACTACTATTGTGGGAAAAGAGTTTAGAAAATGGAAGATATTGGAAAAAGAATGATGGGAGACCAACAATGAGATGGAAGATCAAAACGGTAGAAGGCACCAAGGAGAAAGGCTGGAGAAAAGAAGAGGCTTTAGACAAAAATCTGTGGAGGAGAAGAATGAATAAAGGAAGCGGCAACCCCGTTGATAGGAGATTACGTAAAGAAAAAGAAGACTAGGCCTCAAGGAAACATTAAATCTTAATACACACATTGTTAATGGCCGTCGGCGTTATATTCAATCAAACAAAATAAAGCGATCCATATTATAAAAGGTAAAGTGCCCCCAGGGCGTAATCTTGATCGGGCACAAGAAAATATTTCGGTAAAACAGGAGGTAACCTCCTTAGTCAAGCCTGAACCATAGGTCAATATAATCAGATGACTATTGAAAAAAAAACATTCACTCCCTCGCTTAGGTATGCGAATGCAGTGACCCACCGTGAGTCTCAATCACACTCGCACTCTGGGTTTGCGAGGATTCCACCTTCGCCAGTGACCCGCCAATCACTCCAAGAACAACAAGAAAACACGTTGAACAGATAGCAAATTCCCCGCATTCCGTCACTTAGGTATGCGAATGCAGCGACCTGCCGTGTGTCTCAATCGCACATGCACTCAGGGTTTGCGAGGATTTCTCCTTCTCAAACCCTGTGTGCGTATGTGATTATTATCAGCACCTTGAAAAATAGGCACCATGGAAAATGTGTTTTGCGAAAGCGTACCCAGATTTTCTTCAAGTACCTTTTATCATAAATACGGCCGTAGATATGTTTTTCTCATCACGGTCCATATTAGTATTGCACTGCACCGAAAACTAATTGTGTTCTAAATATAGCAGTCATTATTCATTTTCCCACGTTAAATATTGAAGAAATCGGAATAATGTAATTTAATTTCGGGAGCGTAGCGTGTATATGACATCGATTACAATTTTTCTAGGCCCACTCATCGCTTTCATCTATTTGAGTATTTCTTTAATAATGAGCCATACTGTGCGCACCCAGTGTGTCAAGCAGCAGTTTTTCTTTTAATCTTTTAATCAACGAAAAAATAACATAGCGATGAATCCGATTTTTACTTCCAAGTCTAGTTTTTAATTGGTTTTCCTTATTTAGCCAAATGATCGAAGTGTCTCATTAACTGTGCATGCAATGGGTATGAGTGAAATGTTTGGATTAATTTCTGAGGAAATGTTTGGTTGAAGAGTGGCGAATGAAATTGATTTGCAGATTTAACACGGGCATTTTTCGCTATGTAACATAATTTTATTGTGTAAAAATTGCAATCTAAGGCTTCTTCATTTGGAAAATGGCTTCTTCATCTGGAAAAACATTAATAATCCTAACCAGTGAATCGACTCTTCCACTTGAATCTCCAAATAATCTTGAAATTTTAATTCTTCAAGTGGCCTAAAACTTCACCTCTTCGCTCGTACACTTCAATTGTTTTTTAATCATCTCCTTACCGATACGGAGCGTGGAAATTGTTAATTATAAAGTCTATTAAACTCCCTCTACTGCCAATAAAGTATAGTTTTGCAGTATCGAACAGTAATTCATGAGGCGTTTAATACATTAATCTTGGAGAGATTTGCTTATTTTGACGATATTTAATCAAAAAGCCTTTTTAACTCCATCTACTACAAAGAAAGAGCATAATTATATGGTATCTAACAATATTTCATGAGGCTTTATGCGTTTAATCTTGGAATATCTCGACTTGAAACCGTAAAATCCTCCCAAGGGGACCTTAATGAAATAACGATGGATCCGAGCCTATTTCTTTCTCACTCAGCTGAAATTTAGCCATCTCATATTTCAAAATTATTTATGCATTCACCATTTGCACAAGTCGGTCTTCATTACGCCCGTGCTATTTCTTTACTTCTCTCGGCCAATATTCCATTAAATAAAAGTTTTCCGGCTTTTATTTCAGCCCAGGCAGCTTTTCCTTTAATTAATATATTTAATTATTCAGACCCTCGCCAGCATTTGTGCCATATACAATCTGGAAAAAAATTGGTCGTTTGCATTTTATATCCTTATACATAGGTGTTTATCCAATTCTCCAATTTGCATGCCAAGTAGCTGCGGCAGAACATTAATAAAATTAAGAATGATTTGACACTTTTATTAATAAAATTGTTTTATTTTCCCGGAATCATATGTTAAGGAATATGTTCGGGATATGTTAATCCTAGTCTATTGTCGGAAGACTTGTGTTTATTGAAACTCATCGTTGTTAATGTATTTGAAATATGGCTCCAAAATTTCTTATGTTTATATCAAGCATAGCGTAGCGTAATCGCATAAAGAGTAGCATACAGTGAAAAACACCAAAAATGAAGCCAAGCATATTATGGAGAGAAGAAAGCCTGAAGTAAACGATATAAACCTTTATCCTATACAATATACACCAAACTATTAGGTTGGCAACTAAGTTCCCGCCGTTTTTTTAAATATTTTTCAAAGTTTATTTTTCATGAATTAATCAATAACGTATTCTCCTTTGTTGTTCACAAATTTTTTAAAAGTTTATTTTTCAATAAAAATTAATATCTAATTAATCAATTAAGCATTCTCCTTTGTTGTTTGCAACTTTTTTCCAACGTTCGGCAAGGTTTTCATACGTCGTTGGTAGAAATGACCTGGTGTAGACTCGAAAAATTCATCCAACCAAGCTCTCAATTCTGTATCATTATTGAAAGAAACTCCCCGCATAGCATTTGAAAGAGAACGAAAGAGGTGAAAATCCGTTGGTGCCAAATCGGTAGAGTACGGCGGGTGTGGCAGCACTTACCAACCACGAGTTTGAATGGCTTCCTTGGTCATATTGGCGATATGAGGGCGGGCGTGGTCACAATATACAACAATGTACATTTTTAAGTAAATATGGTGATAGCTCAATGTAATTGTGCCAGAGGTTCTAAGTAGTCCTTCAGCGCACCTTAAAAACAATGTCATAGGTTAAAAAAGAAGATATACTCAACGGGGCTGGGTCAAAGATGTTGTGGAACATAATTTCTGAATAATGAAAGAAATTTTGTTATGTACACTTAGTTTTTAATTAGTACTACGCGAAAGCTAGAAGATACCCATTTTAGAATCAGCTCTACGAGTAGCTACGGTGAGAGTTTTAATGCCAGCTATGACATTTCCCCAAGTTGAAGTTTATATTTTTTAGGAAAATTTTCAATTGAAAATAATACACACAGCGTTTCAAGAGAGATAATTATAACTTACGGAGGTGGTAAAGTACACGGAAAAATGGTTGGTGATACCGGCTTGTGGTATTCCTTACTTGTGTATCCTTAGGAATCCTTATATGCTGTATATATTTCACTTTACATTAAAACGCATTATTTTGAAAAAATTGAGCTTTTAACTTTGACATAAACAACCAAAAAGATAAGTGATTAGATTGATAGAAATACATATTTACCCTATCCGCGATTTGAGACAATTCAGTTATTTTAGATTGGTAAACGTTTCTGTTTTTCGAACGGTTGCTGGGGAACTGAAAATGTGCATCTAAAATGATTATGTTGCCATAGCTCCGTCGTTTAAGGAATTTTAATCCCATCTCCAGGTCATAAAAAATACCTGAAACCTTCACTCCTTTCACAATCCGAGGTCATGCAGCATATTTTGGTCGCAACTTGCATATTCAGGGAGAATAGTTGATAAATTCCATCGCCCAATTGGAAAAGGTGACCAGGAAAGACTATTAGCCTTAGAAACCTGGTGCTGGAGGAGGTTGCTGAAAATAAAATGAACGAAAAAATAGGAAATGTTGAGGTTTACAGAAGAGTAGAATAGGAAAGGGCCATATAAAACACCATACTAAAAAGAAGAGCAATATGGATTGGAGACACTCTGAGGCACAATGGGTTTGTGAAGAACATAACTGAAGGTAAAATAGAGGGAAAAGTCCTCAGAGGAAGACTCAGGAATAAGTTTATAGACCAAATAAAGAGGAAAGTACATAGGAAGAGATACCAGGAGGTTAGGGAAGTAGCATTCGATAGGGAAGGAGAGAGGCCTTCAGTCGACCAATCTCAGGATTGAACAACCAATAATGATGGTAGTGAAAATATTGAACAATGGGAAGGCAGCAAGCGTAGATGGGTGAGTCATTGAAAGGTTTTTGAAATGGATTCGGTGTAAACTACTCTGTAGCTATTTGTTTGAACTGCATAAGTTACATTTACAGGCGTCTGCTACTCCGAGAGATGAGAAGAGTGCGATAATAGGTCCTTAGTTCCAGGGAAGGGTGGAAGGAACTAATTTAAACACTATAGAGTAAATAGTTCAATGGCTATTGTAAGACGGATTCTCGTACTGAAAAGAAGAGCCAGATGGATTGGAAACACACTGGGGCACAATGGGTTAGTGAAGAACATAACTGAAGGTAAAATAGAGGGCAAAGTCCTCAGAGGAAGACCCAGGAATAATTTAATGGACCAAATGAAGAGGAAAATACATAGGGAGAGATGCGAGGAGGTATGGGAACTAGCACTAAAGAGGGAAGGGTGGGTTGCAGTCAACCAATATTAAGTTCGAACAACCAATAAAGTTAATAACTGTATGTAGTTAGATTAGTTAGTTAACATGCCATAAACCTATGGGAAAAGTTTTTAATTATTGCTAATAATATAAGACACTGTCTATGTTGTTACTCGATGGAACTCCTTCATAAAGAATGAAAAACAAGTATTTGGTTGTGATTTCACAATTAAGTTAAAGCAGCACTACCTATGTTTCAGCTCATCTATGTACCTTTCCTATGTACTTTCCTCTTTATTTGGTCCATGAATAAATTCCTGAGTCTTCCTCTGGGAATATTTCCCTCTATTTTGCCTTCATTTATGTTCTTCAGAAACCCATTGCGCCTCAGGGTGTGTCCAATCCATCTTGTTCTTTTCTGTATGGTGTTCCATATAATGCTTTCCTCTTCTACTCTTCTGTACACTTCATCATTTCTAATTTTGTCCGTCCATTTTTATCTTGAGCTTCCTCCTCCAGCACCAAGTTTCGAAGGCTTCTAGTCGTTTCTGGTCGGCTTTTCCAATAGTCCATGCAAGTTATTATCTCTTCTGCTACCTCCATCTCCATGTCTCTATTCACAACATCTGGCTTCTCTCTTGCCTTGTACAGGTCATCTGTATACTCTCTCCATCAAGCAAATTAATAATACTTCTGACTGTATTCAACTTCAACTTACCTTAAATCAAACTTCCCTGTGGTGTGATACCTGGAAACTTAACCTAAACCCTGGAAAATGCAGCATCATGACTCTTGCTCTGAAAACAAAACCCCTGACTTTCAACTACACAATTAACTCAACTCCCTTAAACAAAGTGACAACCATGAAAGACCTAGGCGTTTTAACCGATCAAAAGCTTAATTACTCCGACCACATTCAGACTGTAAAAAATAAAGCGATGTCCCTATTAGGCCTTTTTTACCGCTTCACAGAAATTAAAGGTCCAATAGCACTCCATTCCTACTACTCAACAATTGCCCTTCCCATTGTTATTGTTCCCCAATTTGGTCTATGTCAGCCCCAACAAATCTAAAATCCCTCGATTGCACCTCTCACTTCTTTGCCAAAATAGTCAAGCACAGAGTCCCACATTTCCTTAACATGTCTTCAAACGCTGTGCTGTCCTCTCTTTCCATTTCTAACCTCGAAAACCACAGACTTAAAAAAGATTTAAAACTCCCCCATAATACCCTTAACTCGACCATTGATTGCCTGAACTGCTTTCTCTCTTCAACTTCAGGATACCAACTCGATCCACCCGCACCCCATACTCTACTCCATCTGCCTATTCCAAGGATATCTCTCACCCAAGCGCTCACCTTTATTTCGCCTCCCTTCCCTTCTAAATTCACTCCCCCACACTATCGATCCTTTTTATTTACCATGTAACTATTTCATCACCCAAGCGATATCCCACCTGTCAACAAATAAAATATTTCCCCTTTCCATGTTGGGCTCTCGTTGCTTATTTTTATGTATGTGAACAATTTTTTTAAATAAATAAATAAATTCCATTATTTCTTTTCTCCCCAATATCTATTTTACATTTTAGCCCATAATCACTCATTTTACTTCTTCCTTTGCCATCCAGCGTAAAACTTTTTATCTTTTTATACAACATGCCATAGTGACCTTTTCTTTCAAGATCTTCGATATCATCACGTTATCTTTCTCTGGCTTTTGCGTTTCTCTCCTTAGTTGACTATTAAATTTGCGATACATCGCTTGGTAATCAGAAAATAACCATCAATCTAGTGAAATTTTTGCACTCTTCAAAAGTGGAAGTCTTATTTTATAATATAAGTTAAAAGCAAGGTAGATTATTGAGCATGCTTAAAATAAATTTTCCTCCTCAAGTAGCCAGATTTCTTAAATGTGAAAGTAGGGAGGCTCTCGGACGAAAAAGTGAAAGGAAGCTGTCACTTCTCTTAACCTTCGTCTCAGCTCGAGTGCGCCGCCAGCATTCGTGGCCCAGAATTGAGAGAGTTTCTTTGACCACGGAATACGCGATATAAACATTCAAGCCTCGCAATTTGTCAGTAAAGTCCATGACAGAGCGTAACACAGCAATGGAAAGGCCTAGGAAAGGGAGTGACCAGAAAACACAAAGGTTTTCATTCATTACTGTTCGTTCATTCCTAAGATTGGTTGACTGCAGCCCTCCGCCCTTTCCTATCTAGTGCTAGTTCCCTTACATCCTGGTATCTCTTACTATTTACTTTCCTCTTTATTTGGTGCATGAGCTTATTTCTGGGTCTTCCTCTGGGGACTTTTTCCTCTATTTATTCTTTGATTATGTTTTTCACATATCTATTGCACCTCAGGGTGTGTCCTGATGATGGCATGATATGCCGAAACTTATGACGCGTTGCTTTAAATAAAGTATGGAATAATTATCAAGCTCTTGTTTTTCATTCATTGATACTGATAACCAGCTAAAATAAATGGTCAAATGAAACGATTTTCTGGTGTAACTTTGTGGAAATATTCTATATCCATTCAAATAAAAATGATATAATTCGATGGTGATTTCCACACCATTTTAGTGAACTCTGACCATGGTTTTGACACTTTATGTCATTATCTCGGTACCAAATTAACTTTCCTATTCTCTATATACCCCTGAGGAAGGCAAAGTTGGGGGGAGGGGGGTTAGGTGCTGACGGTGGAGAGGGTAAGGTAGAGGGCACACAGAGGTGGGGAGGTTCAAAGTGACGTATTAACAGGTAAGCAATAGTGGGGGGGGGACCAGATAGAGGGAGAAGAGAACAGGTGGAGTTGAAGGTAAAAAACAACACCCAGATTATTGGATCACAGGACGCATAGTGAGACTTAAATTGAAAAGAGGCTATTGAGTCGTAAAAACTATTATTGTCGGGGCTATTTATAATTTCATATTTCCCGTCGAAATCCAGTTTTGGCCCTTTGTCATTATATTTAAAACACCCAGGTCAAAATTGCTAAAATGATTAAAACTGTTCAAATGTTTGGCAAAATAAGATTTTTCGTGATTTCTTTACATTTATGTCTTCTCCAAAAGTCACTTATTTACTATCGATTTATTTCATTTTTACCATTATGAAAGTCAATGGTGACTGAGACTTAAGAGTGCCGAATAATAATATAATAGTAATAATATTTTTATTGAGTTGAGTAATAATTATTTTTTAAATGATAAGATTTATCACTCAACGCAATTAGATATACATTAATCTTTACAACATGAGTAATATTAGGCATTATTGAAGTTCTCACAGGCTCCACACCAGTTAAACAGTGTTTAACTGCCAACGTTTCTGTGGCTGAGTCCGCCACCGTCTTCGGGGCACACACTGACATTTTTAAAATGCCAGTAAATTAAATTTTTTCTGTGTTAACTAAACGTTGCTGTTTACGCCGATTGTTGTTTTCTTTCTCCCTTCCTTAAGTAAGTTGAGAATGTCTGTTTGTGTCCTGAAGACGGTGGCGGACTCAGCCACAGAAACGCTGGCAGTTAAGCAGTGTTTAACCTGGTGTGGAACCCGAGAGAACTTCATTAATACGATTTTCCAGGAAAATTGAAATCAGATAATAATAGGTAGCCTAAAAGGAGGACCTATTTGAAGGCTACCATAATTTAGTTAATAGTTATGCGTTAGTCTTTCACATAATTGAACATGAAATAGATACACAATATAGCCTGGGGCATCAGTACTTTAAGCGAAATTATCAAGTTTATCACATACAATTATAACCTGGTATCCTCTTATTCTTTCTTGAGTAAATAACCAAGATTGTATATTTTTCCATGCTTAGGACTTAGAGTGCCCAGGAAGTGTGTTTAATGACAGATTTTGCAGGAAGCATTGAAATGATATTTTCGTCTCATTTAAGCTTCCTTTCTTCCTAAATGGGATTTCTTTTTTATATGGGTTAAGCACACTCGTCGCAGTAGAGGAGTTAAAAAAATAACAAGGTGTAGTGGTGAGATCTTCGCGGCGTTCCGAAAATACACCAGAATACATTTGTCTCGCCGCATACCCTTACGCCTCTTCAAGACGCTCTGAATGAGATATCAGGTTTGACGCGGAGATTACCTCGTTAACGTCCTCACCGTGGCCTTAGACGTCTCCCCAACACACACACACGAGCGCACAGACTGAGAATCCCGAGCCGCCTTAGTCTCTCCCCCACACGCCCCAGTGCTGCCAACTCAGCGACTTTTCCGAGTCTCTGGTGGCACAATGTGTATTTCAGCGTCTACTGGCAGATGGATTATTTATTTATGTTTAAGGTAGTTTGAGCAAAAAATCCTTTAACTTAGAAATCAATGTTTTACGTATCATTTTAAAGAAAAGTATCTCAACTATCCAATGACACCAAACATTTAGCCCCTTACCTCATTACTTTCGGAGATATTTGCCAAAAAATACCAGCCCTTTTACATTGAAAACGGTACGTGTATGCACTCCAGAGAGACATTATTTACAAAATGAGGTATTTCTAACACTTAGATGTCGTAAAAAAACTAACAGTGTGTAGTTTGTATGTTTTCTCAACTATATTTGAACATTAATCATATTGTCACCACAGTAGGTTCTTGGGTATCACAAAAAACCTTCCGTTTTGAAGGAGTTTCAAACGCACCGCACGGAAAAATGAGTCAAGTTCAAGAGTTTTTTCGATATTTTCATTTAATTACTTACCCTTTCTGTCATATAAAACTATAATATTGCACCATAAATAATGCAATATTTAATTTACGTGTCCTACAGCTGGTGAAATTAAAAGGTAACATTCGAATATGGCCTCTATTATGACTAGGGAACTATCTCGTTCGGACTACCTTAAGCATTTTTTACCGAAGCCACATTTGAGATGATTTCATTGACCACAAAATAAGCGATATAAACATTAAAGCCTTTCATTTTGTCAATAAATTCCTCGAGAGAGTGTAGTACAGCAATGGGAAGGCCTAGGAAAGCGAATTACTAGAAAACACAAAGGTTTTCATTCATCATATCATTGTTCATTCATTCCTAAGATTGGTTGACTGCAGCCTTCCACGCTATCCTGTCTAGTTAAGGTTCTTTTACCTCCTGGTATCTCCTCCTATGTCCTTTCGTCTTTATTACGTCCATGAACCTATTCCTGGGTCTTCCTCTGGGGACTATTTCCTCTAATGTCCTTTAATTATATTCTTCATAAACCCATTGTTCCCCAGGGTGTGTTCTGATGATGGCATGATATTCCATCCATATATGCCATCATCAGGAGAGACTCCGAGGCTGAGTTCCTAATTTATAATATTTTAATATTATAAATGTGGAAACCATATGCGGAAATTTCCAATTTTCAGAAAATACAATTTCAAGTTTCGCATTACAAGTTATACCTCTTGTAGTGATACACGTTTATGTATGCTCGTTAATACGCATACATTTTAAGTAGCTTTAGTGAGATAGTTCCTTAGTCATGATGGAGATCGTATTTGAATTTTACGTTTCAATTTTAGCTGCTGCAGGAAGCATGAGTTAATTATTGAGTTATTAATGGTGCAATTCAGTACTTTTTTATGTCTGAGTTATCAAGAATTAAATAATGATATCCATGGAAGACTTTAACCGGACTCATTTTTTCGCGCGGTACTTTTAAAATCCCCACTCAACGGAAAGTTTTTTTGTGATCTTGAAAAAACTAACTTGGTGGAAATATGATTTACTATCGATAATGGTCGAGAAAACATACAAATTACAAGTTATTAATATTTTAAGAAAGCTAGTTGATAGAAATTGTACGTTTTTCAAACAAGGTCTCTCTGGAATGTATAGATGCACTGGTGGTCAATTCTTTTGACAAATGGCTGGTATTTTTCGTCAACAATATCGGAGTAAAAGTAATTCTTTAAGGGGATGATGTTTAGTTGACTTTGGGATGGTGAAATTTTTCCGAAAAATGAGTCCAAATTCATTGATTTCTAGGTGAATCAATATTTCGCTCAAACCATCTTAAAACAAAAAAAAATTAAGGTAAAAATCCCCTATGTAACTGTGCGGCTTTAAATACTTTGACGCATTTCCATTTATTTAATAATGTACGAGCATCCATAAATTTGTGAAAATTCACGTGCACAACCATATCTGAGCAATAACACGCTTATAAAAATTAACAATGAAGAATAATCGGTATGGTATATCTTCACAAGGTGTCTTGATTTATTATTTTATTCTGACATTGTCTTTAATTAATACTACAAAATTGAATGCTACAAATAAGAACCTTTACAGTAAAGTTTACTCGCAAAACTAACAAGTATTAGGAATTTTTCATTTGACGGCAAAAGTAGTACCGCAAGCCGCTTGTCATTATAAAAGCGAACATACTGCAACAATCACGTTACCTTTAATACAATATTGATTTTTTTGCCGGCTTAGGTCATGCTACAGTGACTCAACGAAGGACACCCCCGTTATCAACGTTGCAACGTTGCTAGTTAAAATAAAGTTTACTCGCAAAACTAACAATTATTAGGAATTTTTCATTCGACGGCAAAAGTAGTACCGCAAGCCTCTTTTCATCATAAAACCGCATATACAACAATTACATTATTTTTAATACAATATTGATTTTTTTGCCGGCTAAGGTCATGCTACAGTGACTCAATGAAAGACACCCCCGTTATCAACGCTGCTAGTTATGGAGCGAGGCTAAGCAGGAGTGTAAATCCCACTTTTTCTGTGAAACCAGTTTTGAATTTGGACTTTTCTAGGATGCAAATTTGTTTGCAGAATCCGTAAAAGTCTCTGTAAAAGTTTGTGTTTATGTATGAAAAAAAAAAACAAAATATAAGGTTAACAATTGTTACAAAATTTATTTAAAAACAGTAAACAGTAATCTTGAAAACGAATTTAATTTTTACATAATTTAAACACTTTTCATATTTGTACTTCTCCAGGGTTCAAAAATGTCAAAATATTTCGTTAAGTTGCTGTGTGTAGTTTTAAGCAAATTTGAAATATACTTCAAAAATAACGAATTTCTATTGGCTTTACTTTGCAAAATTGAAAAAAAAATCCTGAACCAATAGCAATTTTAAGACTCGCATGCAAGCAATTACAGGATACAGTTATTTATTTGTAAAACATGTATGAAGGACATTCCCAATTAGAGAAAAAAAACTGATGCTTCTTGAAACTGAACAGCATGTGACTTTTTACTAGGAGTCCTATTGCAAGTTGGCAACACTGCTCACCCCGACTACCCTCCCCTAGCGCTCCGAGGGGTGCAGCCCCTGCCTGGTCTTGCCTCATCCTCCCCTTTTCTCGTTTTCCCCGCGTCAAAGTGGAAGGGAGAGGGATGAGGAACAGTCACAGTCAAGGAGGTCGGCTCGGGAAATTGCGGGTCCGACTCCTGTCGGCGTAAACCGTAAACCTCATTTGGCGTTCCCTGTTACTTAGTCATGGGTGCCAAGCCACAGTCTGGGAGACACCATATCAAGGTAATGACATTGAAACGGTCGTCGGATGGATGAAGCCCTTTCGAGGGCGTTTATTGCTATGGGAGTCGGTATGCGTGCCCGTATAGTTAGAATCGAGCGCGTAAGAGTGGATAGAATTTCACATATCTTTTGGAATTCACAGGAGAGGGCATACAAGGTAACGGCTCAACCCTGTTGGGAAATTCGTCCTTAATGTAGAGAAAATAAAAATGCACATGTGGTTTCAATCGTTTAGTTAAAGGATCTACCGAATACAAATCCGGAAACCAGTTGTTGGGATAATGGCATTACCTTGGAAATGTATTTCTCCATACTTCGACAGTTCTCCAGCCTACACTGCCACAGAGAACACCTATTGACTAATCCTCCTGCCCCATCCCTTGTTTTCAAATGCCCGTCTGAGATTATCCCAAGACTCCTTCGCCGTCTTTGCATCCTTCACATGAGCATAACAGTTTGGCTCCACCAACAGACAAATCACAGCTTTCGCCTTCCGATCCCGAACAGGCACATAACCATCTTCTCCTGGTTCAATACACCCCCATAAATCCTGGTGTTCCAAGTAATTGCTCACTTGAAATTTCCAGTCCTGATAGTCACTCATTCCAGTCAGCTTTCTGATGATTCCGGAGATTTTTACACAACTTGATCAGTCATTTCGCACGTCTTACAGAAAAAGATATCATGAGATTTATAGAATCTGATACTTCTTCCGGGAACTCGTACTTATGACCATGCGGTAGTTCAGCCTTTCTCAAACTAAGTGTTACGCAGATATAGTTTCGAAATTTTACGTGATTTCAAATCCACACACTTACGACGCATAACTAAACAATAACTCGTAACCTGGGCCCATAACCTGTTGCGATATTTGCTATTAACGCAGAAAAATTAAAAGGCACAAGTGGTTTCTATCCTTTAATTAAACGTTAGAAATCACATGTGTCTTTTTATTTTCTCTGCATTAAGGACAAATATCCCAACAATTTCTGTCACATAAAACCAAAATATCGCACCGTTAATAATTCAATATTTAATACATGCGTTCCACAGCCGGTGAAATTAAATTGGTGGATCAGGTGAAGAACATCAGCTATGATGAAGCAAAGAAGGAAGCTCGGGACAGAAGCGTATGGAGACAGCAGTGGTTTACGGGACCTGCCAGCAGGCAGAACACCAGATGATGATCCCAACAAACCCTTTCATCACGATAGTCGACAAAAGTCGATCTGCAAATATTTTTGCTTTTCCGCGATGATCGACCTTAGTCCACGACCCTAAAAAAACATTTTCTTTGGCCGTGTCCTTTACCCGAGGACTCTTATGCTATATCCTCGAATTTAAACGCGGCAGTGGCAATCATTAATGTGGTATAATTGAACCAAGTGAACGCATGAAGAATTCGAATACGAAGAAATTAATACGAATATGACTTTCGTTTTATCAATGTAACATGACATTTTCTAAGAGCGCTTGTTGAAAACCAGATGCGCTGTGAAAGGGTTAAGGTAGTTTGAGCGAACTATCATTTCACGCAGAAATCAATGAATTTAGTCTCATTTCAAATAAAAACATCTCATCCATCCAAAAATACCAAAATATCAGCCCCTTACCAAACATCTTTCCGAGATTTTTGACAACAAAGAGCCCTTTTACATAGGAAAGGTTACGTGTATGCACTCCAGACCTTATTTAATAACTGGGAAATTTCCTACACCCAGATGTCAAAAAAATTGCAATATGTTACATGGGTTCTTTCCCAACTATTTTTTAAAACTAACCATATTGTTACTTGCTGTAATTTCTGCGGGATCAAGAAAAATCTTCCATTTTGAAGGAGTTTTAAACGTACTGCGCGAAAAAAATGAGTCAATTTAAAGCCTTATTTGGATATTTTCATCTAATTACTTACGATTTCTGTCACATAAAACCAAAATATCGCACCGTTAATAATTCAATATTTAATACCTGTGTTCCACAGCCGGTGACATTAAAACGAATAATTAATATGATCTCCATTATTAATAGGAAACTGTATCGCTCAAACTCCGTTAAGGGCAAACACGTTACCATTAGTGGTATAAGTAGATCATGTGCAATCTTTAACCGTGAAAACGCATGGATTTGAGCTATATTGCGCGTGATAAATCACTTAGGTTAGTGCAGTTTTTCAGAGACCGATAAAATGTAATGGACGACCTGCGTTTCACTGTTTTGTCCATTTTTCTGCTTTACAATGTTACCTGAAGAAGATGTAAAACTCCGAAGTCTGATTCATGTATTACACTTTTTACGTCCATGAGCAATTTTACAAGTCCCAACTATTATACAAGACTGTTGATAATAATGCTGAAACCAGCTTTGAGGAGCAAAGATATGAAAGTGTCCGTAATTTTTTACCTATAACTAAATGTTTTTGCAAGAAAGATGACGATTTTGCACTTTAAATTACGCTTTATTCCTCTCTCAAATATAATTGGTGGGAAAACGGTGTATTATGAGTCATAAAACTTCTGGATTGTAATTTGAGGCAGAAATGTTATCCAGCTCCAAGCGGAGCTTCGGGTGGATTGTCCATGTTCCAAAGCT
The DNA here is from genome assembly GCA_963169105.1 of Ceriagrion tenellum. NCBI lineage: Eukaryota > Metazoa > Arthropoda > Insecta > Odonata > Coenagrionidae > Ceriagrion > Ceriagrion tenellum. The sequence continues at coordinate 43,386,550 of OY720643.1, read as the reverse complement.
GGTTAAACATTCTGATGCTTTGTAATAGCAGGCATATTGGCTCAGAAAAGTCAAATATGCAGGTATTTGTGTGTAAGATTAAAGCTTAACCAGTTTTATCGGAGTTTGTTTTCGGATTCCACCTCATTTTCGATAAATTTCAACATTCAGTTGCACGCGGTCGGGTTTGGGGATTTTTTGATTTTGTTGAAATTTAGCATGATTAATCTAAACCCTAAAAAGTGACTTTTCCGCTGTAAAGCGTATTATAACTCAAGGAATAACATTAAAACTGACCCTTATTAGAGGTGCGTCATCTTTGGTATTTTCATTTTTTTAAATTAATCACTCTTGATGAGGAAATAAAAATATTTATGAAATGAATCGTGTTGGGGAAAATTATTCGGGTAGAATGACTATAAAACTAAAAACGTTGTTTTTTTTGCGTAACTTAGAAAACAGGTAGGTACAATTGAATTTGTATCTGTTCACGACTGATGAGAGAAGCAATTACTGCGAATTTTACTCGATCCGACTTTGGCAGCATCAGATAGACCCACAACTTTCTTTTACCCCCACACTGCCGGCGGCTGGCTGCGTCACGGAGAAACGAATGACAGAGGAATTGCGAAACTGTTATTTTATGACTTATTATCCAACGTTGTAAAGTTCACGCTGATCGTAGCAAAATATTTCACTCTTCTGCACGCAAACGGTGATCAAAGGTACGATTTACACTCGCGAAAAGTGCGTTGACCAGCCGATAGGCGGCTTTCTGTAGGTTTTCAATAGTCGTTGTTGGATTCTGTGTGTGCAGTGATGTAATTTGTTCAAAATATTTGATAAAAAGGTACGTTTCTTACTGTAGCGTAATTAAAAATGTTAAAATATCTTGGTTTGATGCATTTTATAAACATTTCCTCCAATCACAACCGTGGCTGCGCTTATGGAAGTTCTCTTATCGTCTCGCTACTATGAAATTTGATCTCTATCTCTTCCAAAGTGAGTTGGCAGGAGTAGAACGCCTGAAAATCATAAAAGTAGTAGTGTATAGCAAACTGCTGTTATATTCTAAATCAGAGCTTCCTTTCATTTTTATTCTTATATCCATTAGTTATCATTTATAAAAATTCATCAACACATGCTCTTAAAATATGATAACAGTTAAAATTCTTTTAGGTGAGAAAATCTTGAATATGCCATAATTACAGTTATTTTCACGAATCCCTAAAAAAATCGAGATGGATACACTTAGGGTACTCGAGCCACAAATGGGGTTTCTACCACTGTTATAAATAATTGCCAGTACAGCTTCCCTTTACTCGCATTCCAGATGAGAGGTCGAAAATGTTAACTGTTGACGGAATGCAGTGGGTATCACATGATCGTATGGAAGACCGTTTGTTTTATACAGCAAAAAATATCAATACCTATTAGGAAACGACTGAATATATTAGTTGTATATAACCTTTTCACTTTCTTGAATCAGTACCAGCATCATACTTGGGGAGCCAATACCAGAACTCTGTGCGAACGGAGATTCACACATCCAGATTGAAAACTTTTCTGCAATAACACGATATTAATACGTTCTGCCATTGTAAAACAATCACACATTACTTCACGGAAGTCCATTAAAAGTGATATACTGAATCCCGTTTTTAGTCAACAACAAGCTGGCTAAAGGGTTGCGTCATTTTGCTGTAATTTTTATGAGGAAAATTATAGGTTTTTCATGCATTTTTTTGTGTGAGCTACAATAGCTTAATCTGTTTGTAGGCCTTCGCAGGTTTTTGACACTCCCCTCCATGTGTGGGTGTTTTTCTGCAGTGGTTTTTTTCGTCAAGGATATCTTTTTCTTACTTAATATTTGATACGTTTTAATAGAAAAAACTTATTTCCCGGTATATTCTAGAATGTCACGATGCTGAATTAAACTTCTAGTCATGAATTCAGGTGTGATTTAGTATTTATTTATAAGAAGCTTTTTCCCAGCCAACTCCATGCCAATGCTTAAGGTACTCTGAAATTCCAAAAGGGGAAATTCCGCTCCGTTGGATGTTACTGCCGCTCAACCAACCATAGTTCCTCTTCATGAGCAAATTTCATATAGGCATTCCAGCATCTCCATGAAACGGCATGTGAGAACTCTCGTATACGGTATCCATGTAAATGAAACGCCTCATGAATACTACCTGACACTCCATAAAACTTTATGGAAGGCCAAGTGTTTACTGTTGGGAGAACGCCGAGTATTCTCTCGTGAACTTCGGTTCCTGCAAGGCGACCGCACGGCGCTATTTTTATCTGCGATAGGATTGGCTGATGAATGGTAGTTTATCCCTCAGTGCTGGCCTCTGGTTAATGGTAGCTTAGTATAAAACTCTTTTATAGTTTAATAAGGATATCTTTAATGATATTATTATTGATGGGCACTTAAGTAACTCGCAAGTAACATATTTCCCCAATTTCTCGTACCCCTTGAAGTATCATGGCCCATTCAAAAAGATGTTGGGCATATTAGTATTTTAAAATTACCTTCCTTCATGTAATTCGCATTAGTGACTCTGAACGCAATAAACAAGGTACATTAAAGCATTTTGCCGTAAAATTTCGGGGTTTTTAGCAGCAAGGAGTAAAAAGTATTTTCCCTCGTTATACAGCGGTCACACGAAGATTAGAAATGACCATTTTGATGGTTTAAAAAATTTGATGAATGCCTTCCTTCAAACTGGAACAAATTTTTTTTAACTGTTAACTTTTTATGATTTCTTTTTCAATGAATAATCTATTCCTTTTCATTTCCATACGGAATATCTCTTCATTGTTTGTTATTTATGCGAAAGTTACCAATGGAGACAAACTTTTATATGCACTCATCGATGATATTTTTCGTTACATATTTTATAGGTATAATTTATATATTAATCTGTTTTGTTTGCTCGAGAAAATATGGGGATGTGTGTAGTTTCTCAGTTTAAAATCCAGTTATTGTGTTTTCTGATTGTTAGGTTTTACATTATAATAACATAAGACCCAAAGTTCCTCTTTCTTTGAGTCTGTCCGAAAAATTTATTCCCAGAAGTAATCACACGTATTGAGTTCATTTTAATCGCTTGCTGTCTTTTCTTTACTCATTAAAATTATAAATACTGGGCGAAAAATGTTTATTCGGAATAAGATATGATAATAATTCTTATCCTTTCGTCCGAATTAATTTTTGCCGACGAACTGTTCAGACGAATTTATGAAATTTGAAAAAAAGTCGTTAACTTGCTTAAAATTGCGATTTTTTGGCCATTCGTACCCTTCAGGTAGTTTGAGCGAGATAGTTCCGTAGTCGTAACGGAGATCATTTTCGAAATACATGTTTTTATTTCAGCAGCTATTTGAAGCACGAATTCAACATTGCATTATTAATGGTACAGTAGTATACTTTTATATCACTGGAATTATAAGTAATGTAATAAATATATTTATGTTAGGACGATAGGTTGGCTAGTGTGTCTGGACTGTTAGAAGAATTAGGATGGGAATCGCTATCACAGCGTAGATTAAATTATAGGGTTAACCTCCTAAATAGATTTCAGGAAAATAATTTTACTGACGACGTAAAAAACATACTATTAACCCCTTCGTTCTACGGAAGATTAGATCGCGCCAATAAAATTAGAGAGCTAGATTGTAGAACCGATAGGTATAAAATGTCATTTTTTCCGCGTACCATTCGGGACCATAACAGCTGTGATCGTCGTCATGAATAGTTCGAATTGTGACAATAGGCAGACAGTAAATATTTCTCATTATATTCTCTACTCTCTTATTTCTGCATGAAGTAAATATTGATGTTCTAATTTATTCATGATATTTTGAATCTGTAGTAGTAGTCTTTGTATCCCTTGCGTGTTGGAACGATTGAAGATAGAATGTTTCTTGGGTATTAGATTTTTAATTGGAGCTTTGCATGTGTGGTACGCGGGTTTAAATGTAATGTCGGTGTTCTACCATATCATTCATGCATGCCTGGTGCGAAAGCACCCCCTGCCACACACCCTTTGGGTGGCTTGCAGGGTATGACGTAGATGTAGATGTAGGACGACGAGTGACGAGGAGCATGGCAGCACTGTCCACTAAGCGACACGGCGGAGGGAAAGGGAAGCTAGGAAACGGAGGGAGGGAAAAGATGGGGCAGTAAGGGACGAGCAGGTCTAGTGCATGGATTCAGACAAGAGAGGGAGAGAGAGAGTGAAATAAAGGAGTGATTTTGAAAGAGTTTTGTCGCATATTTTTTACCCGGCATCCTTACATTTTTATATTTTATTTTTTATATTTTTTATTGACTAATTTTATTCACGCTGCATGTTAAAAATTCCTTCACAACGGAAGGTTTTTCGCGATTATGATGAATTTACTGGGGTGACAACATGATTTATTTTCAGAAGTATGTAAGAAAACGTACAAGATACACACTGTTAATTAACATGGAGTACGAGAAAGAAGCTATTTTACACTTGTCAGGCCTCATTTAGAATATACCGCTAGTATATGGGATCCGTATGAGGAAGGTATGATTAAAGAATTAGAGTGTGTGCAAAGGAGATCTGCTAGGTTTGCTAAAGGCCGTTATGATAGTTGTATAAGTGTTACGAGCTTAATAGAAGAACTAGGATGGGAATTACTATCAGAACGCAGGTTAAAATTTAGGTTAAACCTTTTAAGTAAATTCGAAACAGAGTTGTTCACAGATGACGTTAGATATATATTACGAGCCCCTGCGTATTATGCTAGGTTTGATCATATTAACAAGATTAGAGAGATAGATTGTCGTACCGATAGATTTAAAATGTCATTTTTCCCTCGTACTATAAGAGAGAACAATAGGCAGCGTAGCAAAGGGATAGGTAGGTGAAATATAGTTAGAGTAGTCTGGAGTGCATGATGCATGTAATAACAACCAATAATCCCTTCCTTATTATTTAGGTACTAACCATCTAGCTCCATGTGACCCTGTTATCTAGCATATCTCCCCTAAATATCCTACTTGCATGTCAATGGTTAATTTGGTGATCTTCACCCCCTTCCACACACCCTTGTGGTGGCTCGCAGGGTATCACGTAGATGTAGATGTAGATTTAATTTTTGACGATATCTAGGGGTTAGAAATTCCTCGTTTTTTAATAAGTTCTGTCTGGAGTGCCAACATGTACCTTTTCACATGTTAAAGGACTATTATATTTCGCTCAAAATCTCGGAAAGTAGTTCGATGAGGGACTGATATTTAGGTGTAATTGGAAGATGAGATATTTCTCTTAAAATTTCGTCCAAATTCTAAGGTGGTGAAAATTTCTAGGTGATATGATATTTCAATCAAACTGTCTTAACGGCCGTCGGTATCGTCGAAGGCTAGGATCATATGAATGTACATGATAAATAAAAGATCATTATAAACGAATTGGCATTACCACTTAGACTTTATCATGACGGAATCATTTTGAAGAATGGTAGTCTATTATGATGGAGACTTTATTTGGGTGAATGAATACCAAACAAGCAGTTGACGGTGGTACTTTGCAGGAATAAAATACCCTCTATTTTTTATTTCCCAGCAGTACGTTGGTCAAAAGTTTTCTTATTTTTTTCTGAATACATGTTTGGTTTTCCTTCAGGCTCATTTTTCGTACTTTTTTTTAATCTGCCCTGATTGCATGTTTTACTGTTGTATTCCTCTCGTAATCAGCAAAAACCTTGTTGTGAGCATCAGCAATGAAGTGTTATCCTCGTTTAATATGTGAAATTGTATTTTTACCCTTAAATGGATCCACCTATCCAAACGCATGTGACTGCGGCTTGTTCGCGGAATGCTCTTTGTCTTTCTATCACGAATCATGCGCCCTTTCCTTTAGTATGAAGTATTAATCATTACGCGGAGACAGATATATCTGTCTCCTCAGTTTATCTACCTACTTCTTACTGTCCATTTCTTTTTGTTGCTACCCCGTCATCTAAATACCCATTGTTCGCTACTGCTGTGGTTATCATTCTTTTCCTTTTTTTATAAGTCGTTAATCTTAAGAATGTGTGCTCCGTTGTGTTTATTTCCTACCCCCGAGGGATCAATTCAACCACTTCTGTCGTGAGACAACGCAATATATTGCTGGAGAGTCCTCGAGAAAGTATTGGTGGGAATCCCCGTCGCAGCCACGCCCCCTTGTGGGCATCTCTTCCTTATCTGATTTGGTACCACTTGTCGGGAGACGAATGGAACAGGATTCTCTTCTCCCCTCGCCACGAGTGCCCTCTCCAGGATGCCTAGGACCGAACTATCTCCCTGAGAAAACTTTCATTTTTGCCTTTCCCTTTACATTTTTGGACCTTCGGCGTCACCATGGAGAGGGTCTCAAGTCAGTCGCAGGAGAATATCGCAGTCGGCACAGTTTCTCGCCTCCAGGGCTTAACAGACGATGATGTTTGGAGTGTGGAGGCATTCAAAGCCCGGGAGAGAAACTCCCGGGTGTCTTGGGTGCTGGAGATAGGTTCTTGGAATCATATCAGAGGCAGGCAGTGGGAAAGAAATCTTTTGAGATTGCATTTCTTGAAGGTGAAAGTCGTGGAAAGCGAAGGGAGAAAGAATCGTCGACAATCTAGATAACCTCTTGAGGCACAACGTAAAATACGAGTGAAAAGTGAAGGTTTCTGGTGTACGCCAAGGTATCGCGAATAAAATTAATGGTTGAAGGCGTAACTTTGTGGAAGGTTACCGCAGACATGACGAAAAAGAAGAAGGTCCTTTGAAATGAAGATGAAGAAGAAGGTCCTTTGTAAAAGATTGCAAGGCAATCGAAACCTAGGTCGGTAATAAAAATTCTAAATGTGGAATTTACTAAGAGATTTTTCTTATTTGTCATATTTACGTCAATATGTTGAAATTCACCTTGAAAATATGATTTAACTTCACGGGAAATTGAACCAATATACTCCAATTGCCGGTCAGTTATGTTAGCCAGTGGCGTTACTGTCTAAAACACTAGACCGGGAATTTAGGGGAACGGGATCAAATTCCTTTCGTTGAAATTCACCATGAAAATATCATTTGGCTAGAAAGAATTTCGAACCCGGATCCACAAATAGCCGGCCGGGTGATTTTAGACGGTAAAACCACTGACTAACGTAACGGACTGGCAATTGGGGTACATGGGTTCGATTCCCCGTAAATGTTGAAAGAGTGAATTCAGAAAAAAACTTTAAACGCTTGGCAGATGACCATTGATGAACATTCAAAGTCGCTGGTGTTATTAAACGACTCTCTGGCTAAAATATGTGATACACTGGATGGATTAACGGACAGTAATAGATCGCTAATCAAACGAGTCAACTACATAGAGTCACGACTCAGTCAGATTGAGCAAGAGTCTCTGAGGAATGTGGTGGAAATCCACGGCATTCCCCAGGGTGACGGGGAAATTACGGAAGCAGCGATTAGTGAAGTTGAGTTAGCACTAGGTCTCAAATCGACTCGACTGACATTGATTATTCTTTTCGGTTAATAAGCCGACCAGGAAACAAAAGTATTATAAATCCGCCAATACTTAAAGTATAATTTATGCGTTCAAACCTAGCGCAAGAATTTCTGAAGGCCCTCCGAGTCAAGAGAAATCTCACCATTAAAGATATAGGTCTGGGAGGTACTACTGTACAAAACATACATAAACGAGGCATTGAGTGGTAAAAATCGTAAACTCTATGCGGCCGTAAGGAATATTAAAAAAACTGGTCAAATAAAATATCTCTGGGTTAGAGGGGGAGGGGGAGATCTACGCACGGGAAAAAGAAGGATCCCAACGCCACTTGTTCAGCTGTGAATCTGACTTGGAAAAGTTTAAGTGAAATAGAGTTCCTAGTTCAAATGACCCAAACACTGGCTCGACAAGAATATCTAGTGATAGTGCAATGTGCCTCCCCTCCCAACCCAACTCTCAACCTCCTCCAGCACGAGTGTCCTCTAATGTTGGTGATGTTTTAAAGATGCGTCATCTGAACGCCCAGTCATTGCCAGCACACATCGACCAATTCCTAGAATTTTTTCTTGAATGTGATTACCACATTATTGCTGTTTCGGAATCATGGTTAAATGATAAAATGTCATCTGACTCTGTAAAACTTGATGGATACCGATTGGTTCGTAATGATCGTAAACATAGAGTTGGTGGTGGAGTGTGTATATATGTCCATGAATGTTTAACATTTACTGTGGTCGAGCAATCTAAAACGACGCCTTTTAGACCTGAAATTATTATTATTGAAATAAGTGATATAAGTGAAAAAGTGTTGTTTGCAGTGGTATATAGACCACCAAATGTTGGTTATTTGAGTGAACTATTCGAGCCTGCATTATCAAATTGTCTTGTAACTTTTAAAAACATTATTGTCTTTGGCGATTTTAATGCCGATTTATTGAGGAATAGTTATTATAGCCGATATGTAATGGATGTGGTTACAAATTATAATATATCGCTGGTTCCCGTCCAGGCAACACACCATCTCCAGTGTAGCAGTACTTGGTTTGACTTATTTATTGTGGACGATATGAGTAAAGTGACTGACTATGGACAACAGCCGATCAGTTTCTCATCTAACCATGACCTAATCTTTATTAAGTACGAATTTAGTATTCCGGTAAAGAAGCAGAAGGACTTCACTTTTCGAGACTTTAGGAAATTTGATGCACATACATTTAGAGCAGCCTTTGACAATTTACCCTGGGGAGAGCTATTTTACATCAATGACGTCAATAAAAAGTCTCGATCGTTACAACCAATGTCCTCCAACTTATGAATTTGCATGCACCATTGCGAAAAGTAAAAGCCAAGCGTATGCCTACACCGTGGATTACCCCTCAAATTCGCGCTCTAATGGAGCAAAGAGATAAAAAACGACAATTGTTTCGCCAAACCAAATTGCATATGATTTTTGATGAATATAAAATATCGAGAAATCAAATACAACAGTTTAAATATCTTTCTCGGACTTCGCACTGGGTGATGTTTTCATAATCCGCCGAAGTTTCGGAAAACGACTTGTTTTCCATTTTCAAGGCACGTGTTATTTCCGCCGTGACCCACCGCCGTTTCTGCACCGTTTTAACCAGAGATATTTATTTAGAGATATTTGTTCCAATTTGGAACAAATTGGAACAAATATCTCTAGTTTTCATTATTTGTTTACGATAATAATAATGTTTTATTACTCCGACGGAGGATACTTACAGCATAATATATTTGTACGTTTTCAAAGAACCACGGATCTAGCCGCACAGTTTCTTCAGTCGCCCGCTAGTGATCACACAATTGTGTGAAATTCACGGTGGAAAAATCATTCGCCTGGACTGGGAATCGAACCCTGGTCCCTCGATTTTGCACCGAGTGCTCTAGCCAATTCATTCTGAGATTCACAAGATTCATATACAATGGAAACTGAAGCATATGTAGCGAAGGAAGATGTACCTGCACTTACTTGGATTGATATCCTTATGATACAAGATAGAGAATATCCATTTAAGTGAGTTGTTCAGTTGAAAGTTCTTGTATTTTAACAACGCAAGGAGATTGTTTACAACACAAAATATCCGTGTAGCTAGTGGGTGGGACATTTTTTGGTAATAAATATACAGATATAGATATTCATCCAACAATGGTACAAAAATATTGGAAACAGCATGAATTGGGATGCTTAGGTAACCTTAAAAGGTTATTACCTGTTTAAAGATTACCTTCTTAAACAAACAAAAACACACATTGCGCTCGAAAAGAGTAAAACTAAAAATATATTTTGTTCAAAGAAATTTACCTTGAAACCCCAACTTACAAGCTAGTGAAGTCAGCAATAACCTTGGAAGTGTTATATAAGGATATACAAAACAATCAATGCAATTTTAAGTTAATGCAAGTACGGCAACCTTTCATACACTGTTTTGTGAAGATGCTTTCAATATTGTGCTGACTAAATAGCCATGATTTCACAGAACACAGAAATTTTCGGGAATTATCTCCATTTTTATATTTTCTGGCAAAACATTGAATACCTTAGGCTCCATGTACAGAAATGATCTTTTAAATATGGTTAAATGGTATACATAAATATACATTACATTTTCACCTCATATCATACAAGGTATCATAACATAATAATTGGGTAGGTTCAAAGGAGATTCGGGAGAAAAGTGCGGGATATAAAAGGAAGATAAGGGAAAGAGATTAGGGTATATAAGCAGTGAAAATAATTTAGAAGAACATTTTTCAGAAATTATTAAAAGGAAACGGATCAGAGCAAACGAGATCGTTAACTAATGGAATCTCGTAAAAGGTCGTTAAAGGGATAAAAATTCGCGAGGTTTTTTTTTTAAACTTCCCAGGGAAATTACAATATCGCCATTAAAAACTGTTCTTCTTTAGAATACTTGCTCATGAACCTAATCCTAATATTAGCAAAGGCTTAGAAGCAAGAAATCTTGCTACGCAGGGTGAGTAACGTAAATTCCAGGTAGTTGAATTTCGTTACGAAGACTTCCAACTTTTTTTATTTTACTTTTTTCATTCTGTAAGTGAAAGATTAAGGATTCAAGAGCACAAAATGAATACACAAAAGGAAAATTTATGTACCAAAAAATATACGTTCCTTGGTTTGAAGTGTTAAAGCCAATTTCCACAAATCTTCGGGCATAACCTTTCAAATATCATCAATCAGATTTCTTGCAAGAAACTTCCTTCGACAAAACGCACTTTAAAATCTCGTTTTGCACAACTTGAAGGTGGCTTCTCGATATCTTGAATGCCTCCCATTTCTTTTATCCATCTATAGCCTTGTATTCCGCGGAAATTGAGATATTACGCTCATGATACCCTCGAGAAAGGCATTTTCTTTAAGTGCTTCATCCTCCCTTAGATTTTATCTAGTAATTATGAAAGCACCGAAATTTCTTATGTAATCTGTTGATTCCATTTAAGGCGTGGGAATTGCTGGTCAAATTTTGATGGAAAATGTGAGTGTTTTAATGACAACAACAACGCGTTTCGGCTCACAGAGCCATCATCAGGTACAAGACAAAGTTACATGAGTGTAAACTCATGTATTGTACACATGAGTGTACAATATTTACCGTTTTTTTTAATTTGAGGTATAATATAAAAAAAAAATGTTCATCGGTTTAAACTGATAAGTCACAACATTTACTTTACATTAAACGGAGGTAGAGACGTAGCGTGGAGACATATAGTGGTAACATATCGAATAGTCTAGTTCCAATGCGAACATGACAACTTTTAACAATAGATAGGCGCGAACCTTTTGTAGAAGAAACAGCATATTTCTCTTCAAATGGATGATATGTTTGCAACAGCATCAAAGCGTCCACCATTTCGTTTTCTCCGTCACCACTCGGGATTTTCAATTCGACCAGCTATTTCCCGGTGAGAAAAAACTCGATCGGTGAGACTGCGTGATATTTTCACGAGTGGTTCAAACACACCGAAATCTCGAACCCTTTGTGATTGTACCATGTGACTCCTTAGTTACGTGTTCGAGATTATATCGAGCGATTCAACGACACCCTTGCACTGTGTTGGGTGATAAATTTAACGATAATGAAATTAAGCTCCTTTAAGTACTTCTGTATTTGTAATGAACATACTTTAACCTTCAGGAAAAAAATAATCTGAGGTCGCAAAAATGTACTCGATAACTGATCCCCATCTCAACTGTATAGAATGTACGATTAGTCTCCAAGACTTGTAATTGGATTATTTATAATTGCAAAATTAGAAAGTTTGAAACTTCTTGACTGAAATCTCCCGAGCCAGCTTTCTTTAAGCCTTGTATTCCGCGGAAATTGAGATATTATGCTCATGATACACTCGAGAATGGCATTTTCTTTAAGTGCTTCATCCTCCCTTGGATTTCATCTAGTTATCATGAAAGCACCGAAATTTCTCATGTAATCTGTTGATTCCATTTAAGGCGTGGAAATTGCTGGTCAAATTTAGATGGAAAATGTGAAAGCGTTTTGATAACAAAGATTTTGAGCTTAGACTTTGAATAATTTTGTTATTTTAGCAACGCCTGCAAAGACCCCCGCTTAGTTCAGGATTGAATTAATCTAATTACATTATGTAGTTATCGTAAAGACAATAATGATCGTCCCAAGGAAGGTCTACCCTTCGTAGTTTTTAGTTAGTTTTTGAAGAGAGTTTAATGACTATTTACCGATAAATTCAGCAGATTCAGGCGAGATATCGTGGAAGTTCTTCATATTATAAGAGAAACAATTGCACTTTTCACTTTATGGAAAAGTGCAATTGTTTCTCTTAAAATATTTACCGTTATTTTCATTCGTGCTATAATATACAAGAAAAATGTTCATCGGTTTAAACTGATAAGTCACAACATTTACTTAACATTAAACGGAGGTAGAGACGTAGCGTGGAGACATATAGTGGTAACATATTGTATAATTTAGGTCCAATGCGAATATAACAGCTTTTAACAATAGATAGGCGAACCTTTTGTAGAGGAAACAGCATATTTCTACGACCACCTCCAATATATGGTTTAACAAAGAAGGTATAAGTGTTGTAACTTCTCAAGAAGAACGTTCATAGTACCCTATAAACGTATTATTGTCTTAGGGGGAGCACCTTTAGGCTGTAAAATAAGGGAAAACTGGGTTAATATTTGCTCTTTCTGGAGATTATCCTGATGATGCACTTTTGAGCAAAGTAGGCTGGCTGTATTGAATTGTAATGAGCACCACCCCAGACAGTAATGCCGTAGCTGAGCTTACAGTTTACTAGTGCATTATTAAATATCTTTATAAGGTCTAAGTTACATTTGATGCGTATTCTCATTTTTTGAATGTGATTCTGTGTAGTAATTGAAGATACATAATATTTCGTATGCCTAAAACATGGAAAACAAATAATTAAATTATCCATTCTACTATCAGATCGAAACTTCCAGGTGTGATATCCGTAATTTACTGTCCCGACACTGAAAACGAACCAGTTCATCCCATTTTCTTGTAACCTCTGTAAATACTTTTGGAGGGCGAAAATTTGACCTGGTTCGCTTCTTGGGAAGGGGGTGCTGGATGAGCTGGGTGCGGCGGTTCAGGGAATTGCTTGGGGGAGGTGTGGAGGGAGGCCGTGTGAGAAGCACCTCTTTAAGTGCGGCGGAGGCGTTGGTGAGGGAAGAAATGTGGCAGAGGAGTTGGGTGTCTGAGCGGGCCGGTGGCGAGGGAGTTAGGTGATGGAAAGGGGGTGGAGGAGGGAGGAGCGAGGCGGGAGGGAAAGGGGTGGGGTGGGGAAGGGATAACGGCCCCGAGATAAGGGAATTGAGGAGATCAGGGCCGGGTGGAAGTAAAGACAGGGACAGAGAGAGAGGGAGGAGGTGGTTGAAGTATTAAGGGGAAAATGGAGTCTGAAGGCTCGGCGTTAGCGGGGTGGGAGACGGGGTGGGAGAGCGACGAGAATAGTTTTTCGTGTGAGAAAAGAGTGGAGGGATGGGAAGAGGATTGCGACGTTAAAATAATGGGATCTCTATTGAGTCCGTGGGGAGGAAGGCGAGGCGAAGCGCCAGGGCTCCGTGGAGCTCACATCCTCGAAAGGCAAAGGCGTGATGTTCAATGATCCGTGCTGGTTGTTTCTTCCGGCCAAAACCTCCCTCCCTCCCTTCTTCCTCCCCTATTGCACCGAACCCTTTTCCCTCAACCCACCCCTCAACTCTCCTTCTCCATTTCCCAACTTCCGGTCCTGGCACTTCACACATAAGAGAGGTGACCTTTTTCCTAAAATTGAACTCGACTGCATTTCGATGCATTGACGGCGATATGCCGGAGATATCACATTGCGTTATCGATCGTCAGGAATGTGTGATTTATCATAACCATACGTTATTTTACATTTCGTAAGACATTGATTGTGTTATTACCAATCATTGCGTTGACAAATGATGGGTTATACACCATGGGATTGAAATTCGCCGTGAAAAAAATCATTTGACCTGACCGGGATTCGAACCCGGATCTCCCAATTTCCGGTCAGCCGTGTTAGCCTATCAGGTGTTGTATTCTGTATATCCTCGGAATTTTTTAGTCTCAACAGTGACGAAAGTTTGACGTCAAAGCCACGTAAAATTCAAAGGGGAGCATTCAATAGTTGAGATTTGTCGGGAAATTGGACGTCAAATTTACGGATTTACCGAGGTTCGACCGCGTCGATTCCTTGCTGAATTAGGCCCCAGGTGTGTAACCTAGTTACACTTTGAAGGAAGATGGCTAGGTGGTGTAACTGGCCAACACACCTGACCGGCAATTGGGTGATCCGGATTCGAATCCTGGTCAAGTCAAGTATTTTTTCATGGCAAATTTCAACCCTTGGTGTATTGATAGTATTGCCAAATCGGACGAAATAATGTCTCTAACTTAATTAAGCTGCCACCTTCGGTGGCATTTAAGTCTACGTTTGTGTTCTACTCTGAAATAAAGTTTCGCTTTCTTTTTCCTTTTCATTACTTCTTCGCTTTTGAATAACCTGATTGTAAGTTGCCTAATTGGAACAGTTGCCCAATTTACATCTTCCGTCATCATAATTCAGCAATCAATTTTGATCTATACCACAAACAATCTGCTCCTAATGGCTTTCATGCCACGTCTCCATTTAAACAGTAGATCACAAATTCAGTCGTTCGGTCTCCACTTTTCCAAACTTATTACCCCCCGTACAACGAGTGGGCCGTTAAACGGTGTTTATATAGCAATTTACACGACACAACAACGGGTTCACTTTCAGTTTAAACAACAACAGTTTAGAACGGGTGTAAACAATAACTGTTTGTTCATGATGAAAAGATACAACTTGATTTACTTGGCTAATTCCACACTAATTTATGGAAACCGACCCGGGTTTCAGCAACTGAGGGCCATTTACTTAACATACATGTATACTCAACCACTAAAGTCAGTTGTACCTTGAAAATGGCATTCAGTTACTGAAACCCGGGTCGGTTTTGATAAATTAGTGTGGAATTCACCAAGTTAATCAAGTTGTATATTTTCATCATGAATATCCAAAACTTCCACAAAGAAACGCCTGAAGCAATTTCGTTTGTTAACAACTGTATGTACACAGTTTGAATAATATTAGTCCTTCAAGCACGCAATGATTCTGATTCTCGACGCATATATCGAGTATTGCTAGATCTCGGTCACCTGCAGCTTTGTATGTGAAATTCCAAAAATGGTCCACCCCTACGGCTCAAAACTAACGCAGCTATCAAAAAAAATTACTATAAACGTTGACTACATCTAATGTCTGCGCACAACCGACGCCCAAATACAACTATGGTTACAATTTTATAATATATACACTCCAATACAATTCCATCCGAATTTATAGAAAGGAGGAGCCTTTGTTTTCAACATGCCCGATAACCTACTTTGTTTTTAACATCCGACAAATGTGTAAAACGATGAGGTATAACCTAGGTAGTTTCTTATTAATTTTACTATGGATTTTTAATGAGTTTCGTAACCCAATGTGAATCTAGTTTGTTAAACTTTTGTCCCTTGATATAACTTGATGGAATTCTACAAAGAAGAGCCGTAAGCTGTGCCTGATATACGCTGTGTTACTCAATATCATGCTATAAAAGTGTAATAAAACTATATTGTGATACGGGATACGATGCGATATCACTCGATATGCAACCTAATTAGGCATGTAGCATAATGCGATATCTTATGCAAAACAGTTTATATGCAAAATTGACATATCGAGGTAGAGTTTTGAGATATCGATACCCGTTAGAACAAGTTATCCAAACTTTGCCGCGACCCTCCAGTATTGGAAAATTTATCTTCTTTCCCTCGCCCGCGTGAATTCTCATGATTTTAAAGGCTCGCCTCATTTTTTCTGGTCGTAAGAACCCAGTTGTCGAACAGGAGTTATGTGGGAGGCCTTTGTACGAACAAATCGCGTTGCAGTAAATTACGTTCGGAGTTCCAGAGTACATACCGTTAGTTTTAGTGCTCAGGAATTTTGGCGAAGTTCCCTTACCCCCAAGCAGTGCATTCGCGATAAGTACTCGCGGAAGCATGATGTAATCATGACAGTGTTTCTGACGTAACTTTGAAAGCCGAAACCTGCTTTTCTCCATCAATCTGTTATAACACTATTAAGGTGGTTGTTGCGAAATTCTTTTATGTACAGATTTGCATGAAATTTTGGGCACATGTTCTGATTATTTTTAAGTATAGACAGAAAGGAAAAATTTCCATTCTCTTTGTTTTTTTATCATTACTATATAAACTACTAAAACACGTAGCCTTTGAGGACTTCACATATGTTTCGAAATAATTTGATGGCGTATGTACACATTTTCAACAAAACACGAAAAAATGCGTTTCATCATCATGTGGTGTTCTGTCTGCTGACAGGTCCCGTACACCACTGCTGTCTCCATCCGCTTTTGTCCCGAGCTACCTTCTTTGCTTCATCATAGCTGATGTTCTTCACCTGATCCACCAATTTAATTCTTCTCCTCCCTCTCTTTTTCTTTCCTTCAATTGAACCTTCAAGTGCCACAGTTATAATACTTTTCCCTCTCATCACATGGCCCAACCAGCTTCCTTTCCTTTTCCTAATTTCCCTTAGGAGCGATTTTCCTTCTTTTACTTCGCTCAAAACCTCTTCATTTCTCATCTTATCTACCCATCTTACTTTATCCATCCTTCTCCACACTCACATTTCATAAGCTTCTATTCTATTCTATTCTAAAATACGTTTATGATTATTTAAATTGTTCCCAAGAAATATCAAGGTATCATGTCTAGCAAAAAAACACCTATTTACTCTCAATTTTCGCCAAAACTTTAAATTTCGCACCGTACATCCAAGTATTTGATAGTACCAACAGTTGTAGCAGTTAACTTAGGCTCTGCGGCCTCGTAGAATTGACATTATAAGATGAGTATTTTTCTTCAATGGCCGTAACTGTTGGCGCCAAATTATAAAAGAAAATATTTACCGTGTTGGTTTAACGGTAGCGTCAGTGACCAACCACAGCCTCTCAACTAGCATACCCTTGTGAAGGTCTATGGGAACGTTAATTCCTCGCCAGTGACCATTCACAGACTTACACACACAACCCAATTGGGATACTTCATATAGATTTAGAGACCTCGTTAAGGATGTATGAGTTATGATCACAAACACACAGAGCAATCATTCTCACAAGCACTCACAAAATCACTCACTCACACATTCAACAGGGCCCAATTTCTGGGAGAATCAGGCTCGAGATGAGCTTGGTCTAAGGAATAAATCAGGAAAAGACGAAGGTTTGCGTCGTATACGCGTATTTCGGCCACAAGGCGGCCCTCTTCAGCGAACTGATGGGCGATTTTGTCTGTAGTAGCAGTAAAAACGTCTGTAGAACGGTGGGAAACTAGCAAACGGTCAACTGACCATTCGCGGTCAAATTAGGTAAAGCACATTATTCCTCATGATCTCAGTCGTCAATAAAGTAAATTACTATATTTTTGCTCCCAAAAGAGTAAAAAATCACAGAATTTCAACCTCCAAATTCAAAATTAGAACAAAGTTACACGCCAAAGAAAAACGCAAATGGTCAATTGATCACCCACTATCATTTTAGTGTTCACAGTATAAACTTTTTAGTGTTAACAGTATATAACAATAAATTAGGCGAATCTTTAAAAATATAATTTTTGCATCATTTTTTTACGATCTGAGTGGTTATTTCCTACCGTAAAAATTCACCTACGTAAGTGAAGTGTGTTCCTAGAATTTTTTTAACCATACACTTTAAATTCTGTTAAAGGTTTTCGCGTGGATCAGTTATTAGTTCCATTACTTCTTCCGGGAAGTGGCCACGTCGTTGTTATTCAGACGTTTCCCTTCCTATCCTGGAGAAGTCACCTTTGACCTGAAGGCGCCTCCATGAAAGGAGGAGAAACATTGTCATGAAAACATCGACTTGGCCGAATCCCGGAAAAAGAAATGGAATGACATACTTTAAAAGTCAATAAAATATTTACTCGATGACTTACGGTTAATTTTCGAAGCTCTGTAAGATCTTACATCTCTCCTTTTAAAACAAACTTCTTTTTTTTAGCTTGAAATTTCTTTTTGGGGATATTTCCTTCCCTAGCATGCTTTGAAGTAACTATGGTTACGTCCAGCTCACCTGTGACTTCCCTGTTGCACGAATCAAGTGTCAGTCACGAATACGTAAATATGTAAAGGCTGGCCTGGCCGGAATATGTATAGCCTGTAAAGATGTTTTGTTGCTGAAACACTAAACGTGAAAAACGAAATAATTTCATGTGAAAATGGATTCATTCGAGAAAAAATATGGAGCAGACATGTATATTTGTTAGAAAATGCAAAAATGAAACCTTTTGGTGTTACTTGTAATTTTGGTATCCTTGTTGTTCTTACCTTGCTCTGCCTACTACCGGCGTCATAATCGGGCCTTTTGTTCATAAAATAAATGTTATTTGTTTAAATTATCACTTCCTTGCGAAATATTATCTGGCAAAATATTCACTGTCAATAAAAATCAATGTTTTTACATAATTTTTTCTTAACTCGGATAGTGTTATTACCCGTTTCCGTGATTTTCCACGACGTGAAAAAACTCCATAAACTTCGGGTAATGAAATTACTCTATAACGTGAGAATTTTTTATCGTCCTTTGCCAGCCAATTTCTCCACGTACTTTTTTTTTGCCATGAAGGGGAAAAATTACACTTTACAGCCCATGCTCGCCGTACTTCTCTATGATCCTGCTATCTCGTGGCGTATAAGGGAGTTTGAAACCCCACAGCGAATCCCATCTTTTTCACCTCCGCCGAGATCTCTACGACCAGCTTAAGGGTTACGGTTACCGCTCACCCGTTCACCTACATTTCAGTTCACATCCTCGGCTACCCTTCCCCCCTCCCCAGTCTTCCGCCCCCCCCATGACCCAATCCTGCCTGCACATTCCTCCGCAGTCGACTCTACCCTGGTGTGCTCATGTACGCATGCTCGGCATGGATTAGTGTTCTCACAAAAAAACGCGCACTAACCGTTGTGGAATGTGAACTCCGGTGATTACCTAAGATCTAAGGGTTTTTTTACCCTGTAGATAAACTTTGTCAAAGCTTTTTTCTCTAGTGAAAAGTCTATTCGGAAAATAGGTCTTTTTTGTGTTTTCTGACCTATGGGCTTCCTTGGCCAATTTCCATTTTATCAATGGTATTGGCTATTCAATGCCTGTGTGCGAAAATACCTAAACCCTAAGCAATAAGGGCATTGCTACGCAAACTCCACTAGGGATTGCGAGGCCCGACGTATTCTAAGTTCGTCCTTGGGACACTTAAAAGCCGTACGCGTAGATAAGACGTAGCAATAACATTTTATCCATTCTATGGCGTCGTATTCAGCAGAAAGTAATTCGATTCGCCAAGCTATGCTCAACCTTGCAGCGCACTTTGTTTCGGTATAAATTGCGTACTGCAAACTCCCCATTACTTCATATTTCTTATCCATATTTCCACTGAAAACATTGTATAATTAACAACTAGTTCGATATTTTATAGTATATGAGGAGTGATTAAGAGTGTGTCAGATTTGCGCCCGCTTGCATCGCTCGCCACTGTGGTAAAATGTTTTTCTATCCGATAATTGTTAACTAAACGAAATATCTTGGTTTATTTTGAAGCGTCGATGGTGCATTTTTCTTCCTATGTGTGAATTTCCTCTGCCAATGACCTCAATGACTTGTTAATATTAGAGCCACTGTCAAACCATATAATTTCATTAAATATTTCCCACTTGAGGACGATATACACTCGTCTTGAATTGATGCCGGAGGTCCAAAACATGCCGTCCATACTCACAGGACATGGGAATCGTGAAAGGTATACAACTTAAAAAATTTTCCCATCCCAGTTATGCGTTTAATTATTGATCATGTGGTTCCGATTTTCTCGTTGAAAATTATGATTTTTTTCTCCCATTCCATTTTTTAGAAAATACGCCAAGGTATGGCTTTTTGGTTTGGTGGTTGAATTTTCCAATTGTATGATGGTAGCATAATTTACATTAACGCGGCTCCCATCATAAATGGCAGGGAGAGTGACCAAAAATTTTACCCAAATCAGGTTAAGTGTGGTGAGATTATAAGTATTTGAATGCCTTAATCTATTAATGCCCCGGAGATATTCCTGAACATTTTGAAAAGGAGAAAAATAAGGAATACAATTCTGATTTTGGAAGGAAGATGTATAACATAGCTTTAAAACTTTTTTTGGGGGAGCGCAACCCGATTACTATGACTTTCAAAATTGCTCCATAAATAAAATCTTATCATATTTATTGTCCAATGATAAATATTACCAGAATAGTGGAAAAAGTTCAGTATGGCTGAGTGGATAAATGCATGAATTGATAGCATATTTTGAGTATTAAGTTTTGCATAAAAATGAAGGATTTTGAGTGTTTCTGAAAGAAAAATTCTGATAAATAAATCATGAAGGAGATTTATGATTTAAGATTTTCCCTGTGTAATATATTTAAATATCTTTCTCGGGCTTCGCACCGTGTAACGTTTTCATAATCCGCCGACGTTTCGGAAAACGACTTGTTTTCCATTTTCAAGGCACGTGTTATTCCCGCCGTGACCACTATAACACTAAAATTAAACAAGATGTTGATGCCCCAACAATGAAGGTTGCGATCCCTATGATTGGCTGACGTGTTCCGCTGGCCGTTGAATCATTTTCTCGTCTTTTCAATACATTTGATCACTGGTATTACTCAGTCTTTGAAACCAGGCTTAAAGAACATCGTAGGTACTTGAGATTGGCGCAACCAGAGAAGTCGGCAGTGGCGGAACACAGCATCAACGAAGACGATGCCATTAAATGGACCGATGCAAAAATCCTTTGCCGCACACACCGTTACTGGGACCGCATTATCAAAGAGGCCATCGAGATACGATTGCATCCGCATAATTTGAATAGAGACACCGGATTCCAAATGAGTAATACCTGGTGGCCAGTGATCAAATGTATTAAAAAGACGAGAAAATAATTCAACGGCCAGCGCAACACGTCAGCCAATCATAGGGATCGCAACCTTCATTGTTGGGGCATCAAAATCTCGTTTAATTTTAGTGTTATAGTGGTCACGGCGGAAATAATACGTACTTCGAAAATGGAAAACAAGTCGTTTTCCGAAACGTCGGCGGATTATGAAAACATTACCCGGTGCGAAGCCCGAGAAAGATATTTAAATGAAGGAGATTTATTTGAGCCCCTTAAAGCACAAGTGGTGTAACTCTCATTATTCTGGTTTTGAGATATTTACTGTTTTACTAGAATAGTTATTAAAAAATCAGCAGTACATTTTATTATTATTTGTAATCAGTGGTTGCTATGCGAGTTACGACCTACACCATTTGTGCTGTTGACAGAATGTCACTTATTGAACATGATCCTAACCCTAAGTAAAAAATAAGAAAATTCGGAGTTACACCATTTGTGCTTTAAGGGGCTCATTTAATGTCGTCAAACCCATCTGCGGGATAAGAGGTGTCATAATTTCCGAAAATTCCCTCCAACTATAATGAAAGTCTGCTGGTTTTCTAGGCGATGGCTTTTAACAGATAAGGTTTATTTAATGTATTAATTTTCATTTCCTTATAACTCCTTTAGCAACCAAAAGCAATTATAATCTTGATTCTGGTGTTACAGGCTTGGGTGGGGGCATATTGTCTGTAAACCAAGAGATCCATGAATATTCCTGCCTTTTGTTGTTTTCCGATAAACACGAGATTTCATCATTCCTCATTCTATCGTAATCTCCTTCGCTTTCTCCATACAAATCCTCTAATCTTGTAGGATCACTTTGTTGCTTCCTTCGGGAAATATCAGGGTACATCGCCTTTTCCTTTGTACTTGTCAAGTGAAAGGTAATCACGGTACGAAATGGCGTGTTCCATTTCGGCAAATGGTTGTTAAGCTTCCTTAGGATAATGGGTTCTACGTTGCTCGACACCTTCACAAAGAGTCCGAGGATATTATTATTCACAACCCATTTCATATTGGGTAATATGAGTTTATGTACCTGGTAGTCCTCAAAGTTGAAGGTCGGCCATTGCGTTGTCTGAGATTTTATAACTTTTCAGGAATATTTAGCATGTATATAACTATTGCCATGGTATTTTCTTGAAACAATAAAATATTCTAGAGGTTACGTGCCAATAGTGGTAAAAGGTACGCGTACCAATGAAACTTATGTCAATGAAATTTGTTTTCGCCGGCAAAATAGCCCGCATTTATTCATGTGTGAAGGAGGATAATAAAGGTTAACTTTGTTTATTTTATAAAGTATTATTTCCATTTCTTTAAAGCGAGAAGTTTGGCAAAAAGCTTTCTGCCGTTGTTTCGTGAGAAAAGCATGATCAATCTGCCCATTCTGAACTTTCTTTTTGAGCTTTAATTGAATTTCTAATGTTGACCACCTAGTATCCTTCTACTTGCAAATATCTCCATTAAGTTAGGTTTCTAAAATGAAGCTGATGTTTCCAATTAGCATTTCAAAGTAGTAATGATTTTTCCAATAACATCAACTTTTGTCTTGTGTTATGTGTATATCGCCTGGTGATAGAATTTTCCAGGTATGGTTTATGCTTTGCATTAATTTTTATTTCCTTATATTGGCTAATATGAGTTTATGTATCTGGTAGTCCTTTGATAAGTGTCTGAAATTAAACTTTATGGAGATTAATTACAGGAGTAAGTGTTCGTCATTGGAAATTCAACTTTAAAATAGTTATTTTTGCCGTTACTTTGTTGCTACGACAGTACTTGCTATTAATTGATACTTTAGAGAAGAGAAAAATGACAAAATTTCACCTTTGTTATGAGTCAGGTGGGAATGCTTTCGCTATATGAGATTAGTCCATGAAACATTCCAAGAGTCAAAATGTCTCCGACTCTTGGACTCTCTTGGACTAATATTATATTTAGTGCCCTCAAAAACTAGTTGAAGAGTCCTTGAGGGAGCTAAATAAAATAATCATAAAAGCGATTTCTTCTATCATCAATCTGTAAAGAAACTAAATAAACCTTCAGGTCTCTTCCCGAAAAACATTGAAGCCAGCATTTTTATTTTTTATATTATATCATTATATTATATCATAGATTTTGTAGTTTATAAACATATGCACAAAAGTGGCCTTCTTCCCTCAACGTAAACGCTGGTGCGTCGAAGATTTCCATTCTGTTTTTATGCTCGATAAAAATGTGAGAATCGGGGACGTTTTTGGGAGGCTAAATTGGTCAAGAGGGTGATAACCATCTATCCGATGCGGGGTTATTGAAATTACCCGCTTTCGTTCTTCTATCCAGAACTCTCCATCTCGACCTAAATGAAATCAAACGAAAGAGTCTTTTTATTTCATTTTTATTCCCCGCTTAATTTTCCGTTTTTTTCCGAGAAAGTGAGGCGTAAGGGGTCCTTCACTGAAATATAGCTTGCACACAAAGAACGATAATTATCTCTTATTGAAATGAAAGAGTCCTTGAGGGCGCTAACGAGAAAAAAATTGACGAAAAGACTTCTGCGTAAAGAGTTGAAAGATGATAATTTTGAGTTGAAAGAAATCAACCGAAAGGTAAAGATGACACTTGAGAAAGGGAATTTTTTTTTCTTTCTCAACTGAAATAGTTTTTTACATTTTGAGCTTTTTTGTCCGCATCAAAAAGGTAGGTTTAACTGTATGCAAATATCACTCATTTTTATTCTCGAATATTATGGAGTTGATATAATTTGTGGTACATTATTTGCAGTGCCATACACTCTTTGAATGCGTCTGCCATGTTTCTCTTCCCTAAATTGTTGTAATATCCTCTCTGATGTATTAGTATCATTTCCGTCACGCAGGGCATAGTCATGGCCAGCATTATCGTCCAATCCTATTCCTTAGCGAATTTACTTCAATATTCCTGCTATTAAAGCACCTATTAGCCTTTTTGCAGCATTTATCCTACAGCTCTCAACTTCATTCCATCAAGTTTTACCATCAATACTCCTTGTGAATAATTATTTTCCCCTCTACTAATGATTCATGAATATTTTATGACCTCATTCAATATTACTACGTTTACCTGTCGAACTCAGATCGATTTGGCCAGTTCAGCTCGATATGGTGAACGCAACGAGCTTGTGGGATCGATATGAGAAGCGGGCTAACTCAGCCCGCTTTCTTTGTCTGTCTGAGATTTCAAATCGATATGAACCGAGTCGGCTGGATTTAGTATCCAGATCGGTCCGAGTTCATATCGATTTGAGTTCGATTGGTAAACGTAGTGTACGTTCAAGGCCAATTCATATGAGCTGAATTTCTTCCTTTCTTCCTAGCTTGTTTTAATCAATCGTCTCTTCACTCTAGTCGGCCAAATCATACTTCGTTCTCTTTTTTCCAGGGCTCAAATTTTGAGTCACTCTGTTCTGAACTCTATCTCATCTTATGCTATTGAACGACCTTTTTTTTTGTTTTTGGACTTTTTTCTCGTTGACGGTAATAACGATTTTTTATGATTTGTTGGGATATATTAAAGTCGGAGGAGGAATCAAGATGGAGAAAGGTCTCATTTTTGGAAATGTTTTACGAGATGTAGGTGGTAAATGAATTCATTTTATATTTAAAATATGAAATGAAATAATCAAATATTCAACGTGGACCTAGTGGTAACTAAGGAGACAACGCACTAAGCTATCAAAATAAACAAAAATCAGATGTAACAGAGTTCATAGAGCAGCACTTGTTATTGATTACTTACTGGAAAGGTACTCTGAGTAATTAATTATTGAAAACTGTCGGACGACTGTTTAAAGCGATTCCTTTTCCGAAAATAAACGAGAATTTCAACTTAAAGAGTCAGATTTTATTATGAGCACTCATTAGGCTTTAGGCCAAATATTTGAATCGGTTGGTATTCACTTACTAACAGCAATGTGTATACACGGCATGTTGTAGGTAGCATCTTCCACAGTCAGAAGAAAAAGCGGCTTAAAAGCTCTTTTTACCACCTGAGAATCCTCGCATGCAATCATCGTAGTATATAAATAAGTATTGAACAATTTCAGTCCTATTTAACGTTATAAGTGAATAACGACTAGATTTAGACACCGAAAATATTGTTTTCCTGTTAACTCAGAGGATATTGGTGCTGAATTTAAGTATAGATTCTCATCTTTGTAGTGCATTTGTTTGTTTGTAAGACAGCATAGAAGAGTGTGATTGTTTTATTTTTTGATGCACATTCTGTTGTCAAGGTACTGGTACATGTGGTACTGTTACTTAATTGACTCATGTTTTTTTTCATGTTTACTGTTGTTGTGCGTAGACACGAGGTTAGAGAACGAACTTCATTTTTTACGAGTATGGCAATTGCAGTAGTATAATAAAATGCTTATTTAATGAATTACTTATTTTTCGCTCTTATTCACCTTTACTTCCTTGTAATGAAGGCCACAATGTATTCAATAGGTGCGTTTACCTGTAGTAGCTCGAGCATGGAATTTTGATACACCTCGAGGTCAATATTTTCCTCGGTTTTTTTTTCAAACTAAATGAATTGATGTCAGATTTTCGACAAACTCCATTAACTACTGAATTTACTTATTTCTTACAAGTCTCTTGTTTTAACTACCGAGCCACGCCCCTCTTCAGTATCCCTCGATGTCTAATCTTTATTCACCATCGGCCGCCTAGTGTTTGGATCCGCCGTCCTCTTCTGGTAATGTCTCCTAATCCACACGGTCTCCTCGCCTCTGGCTTCCTGATCACGTCCACGTTATCTTTCCCACAATCGTTCCAATGTTTCCTCCAGTTCCTCTGGACCGGCAGTGCTGTTATCATCTCTTTGAAATCCGTGTCAGCATCAAACCCACTTCGTCCTTTAGACCGTTGTGCTCTGGAATCCAAGCACTTCAAATGATGTGACAGCAAAAATGGTTTCCTAGAGCAACCAGTGGCGCTTGCCCGAAGCAATAAAAAACATACTGACTCGGAATCCAACTAGTTATTTTTAGTGGTGGATTATATTCTACTTTCTTCTCCACGACACTTTTTCATGATTATATATTATATCTTTTTTCCTAGAAGGAAAATACTCGGTTATGGAGACTGGGGTTTCCTGACTTACTTTCTAGATCGGGACTGCCCATAAGACTACAACTGCGTGTAGCAGTTATTTGGACCCATATTATCTTCATATATTTAGGTGTTAATTTCAAAATTAATTTTAAAAAGTGTCAATTAAATTTCTTACCTAGTATGCATAGGAGAAGAACTAGAGCATTTTTTGACACAGCAACACCGATTTTCTTTCTAAAAATTGGAGAAATGCAGTTTTTTTTCGATAAAATCGTAACCTCCTGGATCTGGAGTCAAAACCTTCATCTTTGGATCATTTCTTGCTCTTTTTCTTAAATGTAATCACTTGAGTTGTTACTACTAAGTGGAGTGAGATACCGATCAATAATTTCTGCAAATTAGGTGACGTTTATTAGCAAAAATTTGGTTGATAATTCACTAAGGTTAAAAAAAATGAATGACCTCCCGGGTAAAAGTGGCCAAAGGTGTTCCGAAGGCGATGGATAGTTTACATTACTCTATAAATGATCGCCCACCGCGTTCATTTATGCTTAGTTCGTGAAAGCTATGGTTTGAAGACTAAGCGCTAAATCGACATTCTATGCTTTTGGGAGAAATGCCTTTCTAATTTTATGAGGGCATCTATTTCCTAGCCATGATCATTGATCACCTTTACCAATTAATTAGTTGTTACCAGTTAGCTGGTCTGTTATTCTCTTCAAATATTTATGTGGTAATTTCGATATATGAATATCTGTCCAAATTTAATCTTACCAAGCATGCTTAGGAGAGGAACTAGAGCGTTTCGTGAAAGAAAACGCCAATTTACTGACCTAAGCGTGGGGAATTGCAATTATTTTTCGGATAAAATAATTACATTCTGTCTAAAATAAAAATCCTCTGAGTTTCGACCTTTTTCACATGTGTAATTCTGCGATAAAAGCTAATCAAAACCGATCTTGCTTTACTTATCTTCCTCCCAAAATATTGTCAATTTGATAAAACCTCATTGTAATGTCTCATCTATCAAAGATTTATCTCTTTCTTTCTCTTTTGAACAAAAGATGTTTCGGACAATGAGGCACGCGTTCATTCATATTTTATTTCTCAATCTTCCTCTCTGCTTACAACTTTTTCTATGAGAATTACATTTTTAAAGGCTTTAAATTTAAATTTGCATTCTAATTTTTTACCAAGATATTATTTGTTTATATCTTTAGTTCCAATTTAGGCAGAATACCAAAAGTTCGCAAAGATGAATTATTAGGGTCTTAAATGGCTGTACTTGCCGATCAGGTCAGGTTGGGCTGACTTAGCAAAGTATTATTGACATTTTCACGTCTCTTACTCATTAGTATTTATCACAGTGGTTCCTAAAATAGGCGTAACTTCCCTTCAGGGCGCGGAATTGCTTTAATCTATGGGGAAAAATAAACAAGGGGGCGGCAAGGGGGTGCCGGAGGTAGGTTCCTCATCGTATGGTACCATGCATTTATGCCTTGGGATGGATAAGTGAGTTTGAAATGTAACATTATTTTATCATAATTGTTTTAA
The DNA here is from genome assembly GCA_963169105.1 of Ceriagrion tenellum. Classification (NCBI taxonomy): domain Eukaryota; kingdom Metazoa; phylum Arthropoda; class Insecta; order Odonata; family Coenagrionidae; genus Ceriagrion; species Ceriagrion tenellum. Next base: position 43,358,794 of record OY720643.1, on the reverse strand, counting down.
ATGACTTTTATAAATTCGTCCCGCGGGTGCTGACTGATGAACAGAGACAAAAAGGTGTGGACATTTGTCAGGAACTCCTGGATCGAGCCAATGCCGACCCAGAGTTTCTTAAAACCATCGTAACCGGTGACGAAACCTGGGTTTACGGTTATGATGTTGAGACAAAGGCCCAGTCTTCTCAGTGGAAGGGTCCTCATTCTCCCCGACCAAAGAAAGCTCGCATGTCCCGGTCTAATGTGAAGGTCATGCTGGTGTGTTTCTTTGATTGGCAAGGGCTGATACATTACGAATACGTTCCTCAAGGTCAAACCGTCAACAAAGATTTCTACCTAGAGGTTATGAAGAGGCTGAGGGTCGCAGTGAGCCGAAAGAGGCCGGACATGTGGAGAAACAATGCATGGCGTTTCCACCACGATGACGCGCCGGCTCACACGGTGCTGATCGTGACAGAGTTTTTCGCCAGCACCAGAACTTCCGTGATCCCGCAGCCACCCTACTCTCCAGACGTGGCTCCATCAGACTTTTTTGTTTCCAAAGTTAAAATCAACCTTGAAAGGGCGCCGATTCGACTCTATTGCGGACATTAAAACTAATTGTACGGCGGACCTGAAGAGGATCCCTAAGGCGGCTTACCAGGCAGGGTTCGAGAGCTGGAAGAAACGTTGGCAAAGGTGTGTCGTCAGCCAAGGCATGTACTTTGAGGGCGACAAGTTCGATTAAGCTGTATCCGTCGAAATAAACAAGTTATAAAATCAGTCCGGTCTTTTTTTGATCACACCTTTTACACTTCCTGATTTGGTCTCATAACCCAAGGTATTAAGGCCGGGGCGAAGGCCGGAAGGGCTTCGGGCATAGGTTTGTAGAATCAAAGGGTTTGTGGCTCGAAAACGTTTGGGTTACTTTGAATTTAAACGGTTTCGTGTGTCGTTTTAATTTTAAAACTCAAGGCGATAAGAAAGTTTGAAAACACGTAGGTTTTCAAGCCAGTCGCTTTTCCATTATTGAATGTTTAAATTGTCATTACTTCTTTTGGACTCCTTTAATTGCATGTCATGCATAGAAGGTAGAAATTCAAATGGCGAACAGGAGAGTCACTACTCGTATAATTAATGGGTATATTTTTTCACTAGTGTGGACAGAATTAGTCAATAGATTGGTTTGCTGGAAGATAAGGCTTTTTTTTAATTACTGCGGTGGAATGTAAAGTAGATAAGTTGTAGGACAAAGGCTGAATTTGGATGAAATGTGTAATGCTGGGAAGGATTCTCGACCATTATTACACTACATTTTATTTTATTAACTTTTAAGTATTTCAGTAGTCAATTTACTCCTTTTCTATTACTAATAAGAACTGGAAAATGTGAATCAACCTAACATTACCCTCAGTATAGGTTATAGCGGACTTTATATTTATTTTTTTACTTTGATGTATTTCTGTATTTTTTATCCTCATCTATTATTTCTATGATGGATTAAAAAAGTACTTAACGTCGTGATATTGTTTTCAATACACAGTTTTGGAAAAAATAAATCCTCGTATTTTTCCAAAATTCTTTTCTTACCCTATATTTTATTTTATTGACTTTTAAGTATTTCAGTAGTCAATTTACTCCTTTTCTATTACTAATAAGAACTGGAAAATGTGAATCAACCTAATATTATCCTCAGTTAGTGATAGCGGACTTCATACTTTTAAATTTATTTCGATGTATTTCTTTATTTTGTCCTCATTTTTTATTTTTTTGATGGATTAAAAATTACTTAACGTCGTGATATTGTTTTCAATACATGGTTTTGGAAAAAATAAACCCTCATATTCTTTAAAATATCTATTAACGCTATTTTAACTCATTGCTAAGAGAGTTAGCAAAGTATTAGGTCGCCTAGTTGAGTGTGAAATGAAGGAGGCATTAAAAAACGTGTATATGAAAGTGAAGGCACCAAATGGACTTAATTAATTGAAGACGAGCGTGTCCGATCCTTCTACTGCGTTGCACTGAAGTCTATTGATGACGACGACCCTTGATGCTCTAGTCACACACTGAGTTGGGGTTTATCAGGTGACGTCTGAAATTGGAGGGTGTTCCCGTTAACCTCAAGATGATCGAGGGGGATTGTGGGGGAGATGCCGCCGCGGATATGGCAATCGATATCCGGAGTCAACGGAGTGTAATCGATTCCTATTTGCGATGATTGAGCATTAAGATTCTCGGACAGGGCAGGGGTGCTGTATTGTTGAAACCTATCGGAAATCTTCAGCGTTTTTCAATCCTATTTTACGATTCCATTTTTTGATCGAGCCTAGAAAATACAACATTAGTTTATCAATCAGTTAACACTTGAAAGTTACTTATGGCGAAGAACTGCGGCGTTTCAAAGATTCTTCGTCGTTTTAATGTAAAATTACGGAAATTATTGAATTTAATTTCTCCTTTCCGTAATCAGTTGTATGACTGGGTATAGCTGGTGAATTTTCTCAAGTCATTTCTCGAGTCGTCCAGGTATTGCCCATTAAAATGTGCAAACATATTTTGCTTTATTGGTACAAATGCCTGCACTTCAAACTGTGAAGCTTTAGTTCTGGAGCATTTATTAACATTATTTTGCAATTGGGACACTCATCCTGTGAAAACGAATATACATAATTGGATCAAGCGTGGAAAATAAAACATAAGATCACTAAACGGTAAGCGCTTTGACTTATTTAGCGTAGCACTGCGGCATATCAAAGATGCTGCGCGGTTTTAATGAGAATAAATTGTACTATTTCATTTCACTTGTCTGTAATCAGCTGAATGTCAGGGTGTTTTTTTTGGAGCATGTACTCAAACCATTTTCTGAGTCACCCAGGTTGTGCCTGATAAATGTACAAATATATATGGTTTTATTGGAATAAATTCTATATAATAAATTCTCAGGCTTCACTTGTTGGAACAACACTGCAATGGTTTGTAAATACATTTATTTTGTAATATTCCACAATGGTTTTTATCATACCAACCTACGTTTCGACTCAAGTTAAGTCCTTATCAAGGTGCATTGGTAAAGATATAATGACTTAAATTGTTGAGATAATGACTCAAGGTAAGTCATTATCAAGGTGCATTGGTAATGATATAATGGATTAACTTGAGTCGAAACCTAGGTCGGAATAATGAAAACTATTTTGGAATATTATAAAGTGAATTTATTTACAAATCATCGGTACAAATACTAGTAACTCAAACTATGAAGTCTTGGCTCATGTGCATTTATTAGTTATACAATGCTATTTTTTGCATCCATTCGGTGCGTACGAATATTTTTTTAAATCGTGTGTCGGAAATAAAACATTGGATCTTCAATTAGTGACTGACGCTCATCTCCAAGTAGCACATTCCGCGAGACACTGCGGAACTTCCAAGGTGCAACTACGGCTAATTGCCAAGTGGGAGATACTTGTATATAAGCCTGACCCATGGTGTTTTTTTTTAAATGTCAGCTGTAGTGTGTGGAAATCATCATAATAGCTATCATTATAATACCAGGCATTGACATAGCATTTATATTTGATCTAATTATTTCAAAAATTGATAGTGAGATCCTTATTTAATCTGTAGACGTTTGCTTATCCTTGGTATCTTGGGAAAGAAAATCTGTACTATTCTTTCCATGTTCTACGTGCATTATTATTTTACGGTATAATCATTCAATATTCAGAGAATGGGATGGATACAATGAGCTTGGCTAAAAAAATCATGGGCTTCTGAGCAAGTCGATATGCATAACCTTATTGCCTCAAACTCTCTTATCTTACACTCAGGCTTTTCATTATCAGGTTCACCGTCCCTTTAACTCTGCGTCTGCACTTTCACCCTGTATTGAGTTGCCCATGAGCTGGTTTTTCTTTTAAAATACCCGATTAAATTCAGCCCTCCTTTCCAGTATTTTCCCGCACGGGTCTGCAATCAATAACTCTCGGATTACCTCCTTTATTATTTACCGCCACCATCCGATAGAGGGTCATTATCTCCAGAGAAGCCATTTTCAGCGATTCCCGTCGATCGGTTTCCTGGCTACCGTTTTAGCCCTCGTTTCAGGTTCATCACAAATTCCTCCAGCTCAGGAAACGTCGAAAGATATTGATAGCTGAGACCCCAATCGCTTTTAATTAGTAATTAGGCATGGCTCATATCCTCTCTTGCTGATCCCTTCGTTGATTTGTTAGTAATTATACCAACGATTTGATAAATCTTGCATGTTGTCATGATGTTTCCGGAGCAACCGTTCCTACAGGCATCAATTTGTTATCGAATATCTTTAAATACCATATGTATGTCTCTTTATATTAATGAAAATTGATCTTGCATCTTACGTGGGACGGACGAAGTACAACAGACATCAAGTGAAGAATAGCCCAACCTAAGAAGGCGTTAATGAGAAAAATACAATAGTTGTGCTCAAAGGAGATAGGACTACACACCAGGAAACAGTATGTTAAAACATTCGTATGGATTGTGGTACTAATAAGAAGCATGGACCATTGGAAAAGGTGACCAGAAAACACAAGCACCTCCTCCTTCTTCAGTTACTTCCTCAGCTACTGTTTTTAGACCTTGTGTCATTTTATCTTCAGCATCCTCCTCCAGCACCTGGTGCTTGAGGAGGATGCTGAAGATAAATGGGCAGACAAAATAAGAAATGATAGAGTGTACAGAAGAGTAGAAGAGGAAAGGATCATATGGAACAGCATACAGAAAAGAAGAACCAGATGATGGGACACTCCCTGAGACACAATGGGTTTGTGAAGAACATATTTGAAGGCAAAATTGAAAGGGAAAGCCCCCAGAGGAAGACCCAGGAAGAAGATAATGGACCAAATAAAGAGGAGAGTACACAGGAAGAGATAGCAGGAGGTACGGGAACTAGCATTAGATAGGTAAGGATGGAGGGCCGCAGTCAACCAATCTTATGATTGAACAGCCAATGATTCCTCATCGTACTGCATAGATGATCTAATTAAATTCGGAATTTATTTTCAAAAATATGATTTTTTATGATCTAAGCAAATTTCAACTGTTAATTCTCTATATTAAAACGTTTTAACGTCTTCATTTTGTAACGCACTGTTATACAAGTCAAGTGGTATTACCGCACAATTTCAACCCTTGGAGCAGCACGAACGTTCATTTACGTCCTTGTATCTTCCGGCCATCCAGGGTGTGATCGTACATTTACGTCTTTCACATTTTCGCCGGAGCAGTAAAGGTTTACGTTCACGCCTCCCATTCAGATGCATTGTTCCATCAGTCATGGTGGCTGGTGAGCTCAGTTATCTCTATAAAGTGTATCTGAAGAGTCCTGCCACCTATTATTATACTGACTACGTTCAGCCTTGAGTACGTGATTATCACATGTAGTTGGTTCCATTGACGGAAGTTATTGTTTTAATAGCTGGTCTTATTCCTGTTTTAAGTTAATATTTTTGTCCATATACCACAATATTTAACATCTAACTCAGTAAAATTGTTTTATTTGTTTTTATGTTTGTGTAATGGAAGATCTTCTTTAAAAAAGCATTAGTTTAATGTAGTATTGTTGTAATGGAAAGTAATTTAATTTTCTTCTTAAAAAAAATCCCTCCTGGGATCAGGGAAATTGAAAAAAAACACAAAGGGTTAACTATGCCAACCGCAGTCTCAAACGCTTTGCTCTTGAAAACGCGGTAATCAGAATCGTGTATAAATGCCAAATGTTCTCTTTTCGCATTCAACGGTACCTTTTTTGGTTTTATATAGCCTCTTAACACGAAACGGTCTCCCTGTATGTGAGTGGGTTTTAATATATTCATCAATTATCTGTGGTCACCCCTGCTTTGCAGGAAATCGCAAAATTGCCGCATTGCGAAATTAACGCCTTTATCTTGACGCGAAATACAAATTGTGTTGATGGCTTGAAAAGAGTAAAAATCCGCGAATATCTATTGAGGACGTTTTGGGAAAATTTATTATATTAACAAATATGGCCCAGGTTGGTGCTATTTCATTTTAATTCCTTGAATAATTCTATATGAGGGGATTGTGGATAATTTTATGCACGGGGTGCTGCTATAAGTGATCTCAGTTTATTTATCACCAACTGAAGAAGTTTTAAAATTGACTTCATCATTGGTGTAGTAATACTTATTACGTTGAAGAAGAATTATTGAAGAAGTTTTGAATAATTTGATTTTTTTAACTTTATTTCAAAATTCATTGCATCAAAAAGGATAATGATGAATTATCTTACTAAGAGGATGTCGACATTTATTAGGATTTAGCGTGCATATCATTAGTTTCGTAATATTTTAAATTATAGAAATATCCCACTTATTTAATTATCCTCTGAGAGCTCTTGCGTGTCTCTTTGGAGTAAATTTAGCACTCATAACTCGATAAAGATTGCATAAATTGGCCTTCGCCCCGAAAAAAGTACACAAATACCAACATGATTAAGGAATTAATGTTTGTCCCTGACCAAGATGAAAGTCGTAAAATTCGCGCTAGGCAAAGAAACTATTATTCTGTGTTGCGTTGGGACCCATTTCCACCGGCGGGATTCAACGGAATCAATTTTCATGCCTCGAATATTTGACCTACCTTCTGCGATGCGTGACTGAATTTCGGAATGGCATAGCCTCCTGCCTATTCTTCGTGGGTCTGTGGGGGTCGCTTTAATTAGATCACCCAATTTCGCCAATGTGGCCCGTGAGTCTACATTCTCCCTAATTCCGATATCGACCCTGTTCCAATTTCTGCCTCTCAAGTTCACGCTTCGAAGTTCGAAGATATTGTGAAAATACCGGTGTCTTTTTATTTTATACACAAGTTTTCTCATTCATTCATTGGTGGTTCAATCCTAAGATTGGTTGACTGCAGCCCTCCACCCTCTCCTATCTAATGCTAGTTCCCTTACCTCCTGGTATCTATATCTATATATTATCTTATTTATTTGGTCCATGAACTTATTCCTTGGTCTTCCTCTGAGGACTTTTTCCTCTATTTTGCCTTAAATTACATTCTCCACAAACCAATTGTGTCTCAGAGTGTGTCCAATCTGGTTTTTCTTTTCTCTGTGGTGTTTCATGTAGTTCTTTCCTCTTTTACTCTTCTGTACACTTCATCATTTCTTATTTTGTCCGTCCATAATATCTTTTGAATGCTTCTGCAGCACCAGGTTTCGACGGCTAGTCTTTTATGGTCAGCTTTTCCAACGGTCCATGCTTCCAATTCATAGATCGCTACGCTCCACACGAATGCTTTTACATACGGTTTCCTAGTTCGTTTTTTTGTTGCCCTATTTTATTTGAGCAACAAGTTTTCTGCATATTCTTTATTATAAGTAGGGCTATACGTTCATGCACTCAGTGCATGCTGTGGAAATGTTGCAGCAAGGTTGCACTACCACCGTCTATATGTTTTCACAACAAAAACACAACGTGAAGGTTGCTAAATGCTCTTCCTACGTTGTCTTGACGACATTTTCATAACCTTTTTTTTCACAACAAAAACACAACGTGAAGGTTGCTAAATGCTCTTCCTACGTTGCCTTGACGACATTTTCATAACCTTGCGCAATAGTGGATTAATGTATGCATAACCTCTTTTCAACTCTTGACCCATTACTGCCCAAACCTATTTGCTATTATTAAGATATCGTTTTTGCAACATTCCTGTGTTTTTAGGGGCGGTATAGATATACCTTACGGCAGAACGATCATGATAATTTTAGCCATAGTTGCTGACCCTATCATGCGAAGAGTTAAGTTGGTCTTTTCCATTATTCACCCTGGGAGAGAATTGTGATTTCTCTTTTGTTTGAAGCGCTGTTAATTATTCATACCCTTCTCGCCAATTAACTTAGTCTCCAGCACGTACCTACGCTATCACTTCATCGATTGAATTGATTTTTCAGAGTTGTATTCATAAATATTTTAGCAAACTCAAATAAACCGTGAATGGCTTGATACTTTCGTTTCCGTACATTTCTTTGATAAATTTAAGGCAAATTTGCATCTTTCGAGAGAATAGAAGTTTTATGGTCCAACGTTTAGGTAATACCCAGAAAGCCATCTCTCAATTGCGTGGCTGAAGATGAATTATCGCCAATATGCACATTAATGTTTGCCTAATAAATTTAATGAAACTGCTACCAATAGCGCATAAGCTAGACCTTACAGAAACTTGTCATGAGGGGAACTCTCATCAACATACAAACTCTAATAGGAATGCAGTCCACGTTGCCGAAACTATTTTCATGAATTTTGCTGCTACATAAACGATCAGCGATACAAGATGAAAGAAGGAATGATGCGAAACGTGACCTTACTACTACGTGGAAGATTGAGACATATGAGTCTAGGAGTAAGTAAATTAATCAGCTACTCTTCCTGACGAACAACCTACTTCGAAGGCTCATTGGCGGCTTTAATGTTCTCTTATTGATCGCGGAAAAAATTGCATTTTATATCTGTTTGTTCAGCAGTCTATGTCCATAACTTTATTTTCATGATCTGATCAACCGTAGTTTGTAGTCATTTTATTAACGTGCTCGTAAAATACGAGAAATTGATTTAAAATTTACATAAAGATGAATTATAGTTTTAATCAACCATCTGAAAGTGATTTCCATCCCATTGGTTTGCTAAAGGTCAGGGACACTAACGAGATAATTATAAAATCCTTAAACGTATCTTGCCGATCTTTCTTGCACGCGTCGTAGCTCAGGTTTGAAGTCTACTCTTTAAGATTTTCATTTATTAGCAGAGTATTTCAAGTGGTTTCTAGCGAGGGAGAATTTGCTGATTTCCCTTGACTTTATCGTCAAACTTTGATCATTCTTTGGCAACCATTGCAGTCACCTAAGGACTTCCTTCTGCGTGAGAAAATGATAAACTCTATTAGGATAAATGCCTTAAATTATTTTGTGGATAAGTGTGAATTACGGCCTCCGTGGGCAGCAGACGTGTATGAAGTAAAATAGTCATTCACGATGAAATGTAACTATTCCAAGATTTCCAGGTGAAGTGCAATTGTTAGCGGTTTAACCGAATGTTAGGGCGGAATACAGTTGAAAGTAATAGCATAGGATGTAGCTGAGACCTGGTTGGAACAAAAGCACTCTACTATGATCAATAGAAGGCAATAAAGTATTATGTTTGATGAAAAAGATGAATAATTTCAAACTTTTGCATCCGTCTGGTGAGGAATTAGCAGCTTGAATATCCTATTTCACAATTCACCGAATTTTACGCCTGTATGAAGTTTGTGCACGGTTATATATTCTTAGGTAACAATTCTTAACTTACGCATGTGGATCAAGTGCGATTGAGAGCATCAACGCCGAAGGGAAGCACGCTAATACCTATGGAAAATGTGAAAATAGATCGGAAATCACAATGCGTTTCCCACCTGCATGTTTGGCTAGAGAGTGGCCTCACAAAGCTGAATAGGTATGAAGAGTAAGCTGGATATCGTACCAAAACGTGGGCAATTCGTATGCATTCCAGAGAGCTGGAGATAAGGATCCCTCATATCCGGATCGACGAAACAAGAGCAGTTGCGCATTGTGTGGCTCGGGAGGCTGCGAATTGTTAGCTCGCAAAGCGGAAGCATTAGCTTGCTTGGCGTGTTGGGGCTGATATCCCACACCATAACGAACCCTTCCTCTCCCCACACTCTCGCGGCTTATCATCCCCTTGCCTTTGCCGGATTATATCCTCTCCGCAGCCCTACCTCCAAGTTCCCCCGTTTCAGTTAGGCTGGGGCAGTAATGCCACGGATTCTTGTCTCCAAAACTCGCAGCCACGTTCGAATCTTGATCTACCTCTCGCTTAATCATGCCAATCAAAATTATCGCGTTACATCTTTGATAAAAATACTTATGAGGGAGATTGGCGGGTTCTCACCGGTATGGTAGCATCGTCAGTTATGCTATCAGCTAATTTAATGGGCTTTGGTCTAATGAGAGTGCTGCCGCTGAATCCTGTCAGTTAAACCAACGGTTTATGTATTTTCTGGGTTCCTGATCCTTTATGTAAACCACATTCGGCGCAAAGTAGCTAACGCCCGACGCTAAGTAGATTTCTCTTGGCGTTGGGCTTAGTGCAAGATCCACACGCGCTTCGTAAGCCGACTTTAAGGTTCGAGACTTACGATTTTATGATCCACATTTGCATCGGCAAGGGTGTACTCTTAGAGGTATATAGCTAACCGTACATGAAGATATAATTAATAGTCTCTTTTGTGGCCTCGCTCGATATTAAACTTTTATTTTGTTTTGAAGAAATTAGTCTACCTACAGCAAAAGCTCCCAATCAGATTGACCTTTTAGCCAGCGCAAAAACAGACTTCCACATGGAAACAAAACATTTTCAGAAAATCTTATGATGAAGTAGAGATGCCGATCATTGTCAGTATTTACGGAAATGTATCTTTTTGCCGAGTTGGTCAAGTTTTCAAACGATAATATAAGAAGAATAAAAATAATCCCGTAAGCAAAATTAATGCCATATCCTTGTAAACCGTTTTAACTTCTTTACCATCGTGTATTCATTCATGAATGCTCTGCTGATAGGCTCGCTACCTAATTCCTCTTAAGAGTATTTTTACCTCGTTCACCCATGGCTTTTTTGGCCTTTATTTACCTCAGCCACCATTCCTTCTACCATCTTGCATCTTATTTCCAATAGTAGAATGTACAAATGATGTGGTACGATGGAACTCTCATGGGTGCATATACACCAAGGGATGATATTCGCCATTAAAAAAAGCATTTGACTTGATTGGAATTCGAACCCGGATCCGTCTATTGTTGGATCTTTCAAGATCTGAGTTCAATTCTTGGTCTTGATAAATGATTTATTCTTGGCAGATTTCATACCTTGGTGTATCATGTATCTGTTTTTAATACATTTTGTGAAATATTTTACTAGAGTATTTGGTATAATAAAAAACAAGTTATTCCGTCTTTTCATTGATAAAACCATAAGAGTATCCACTATAGGTTAAAGCTTTGTTACTGTTTATATTGTTATTTGCCATTCACTTTGTTCAAATAGTAAACCATTCAGTTTAATCATTCACCTGCAATGGGAATTGAACCCAAGAGTTTTTATCCAAATTTTTCATAATGCTAGGTGTTTTTTGCATGCTAAGAAAGAATGTATCACTTCTAAGTTTCATCTCAGACTGGTCTACATACTAACAGACTTAACAGAGACCTCCTTAGGGTTTATCTACTATTAGTTACATTCTACTCAGGTTATACTGTCTGGCGGCCAGAATCAAGTTGCGGAATTAGATGGAGTAATTCTGATGCCAAATACTTGGATTCATTCTTCATCTGCTTTCGTTTTAAAGCTTTAAAAATTAACCGGCTACGGTAGGATGCAATATCGCATGCCAGCTCTTAGGTCGTGGGTTTAAGAGCCTCCTATGAGGAATTTTCTACTCCCAGAGACATTGTTGTCTATCCACTTTGTGTGGCGAGAAGGGTATAGAATTATCAAATTTATCAAATCGAAGTATGATGAAAAATGTTCCAAGTAAATGTTACCCTCTTACTAAAAATGTGTTATTTCATTTCTTAGTCAGGGGTTGTCAATGTATCTATGATAATTTATCCAGCATCGGAGTAACAATCATTATACGTTTTTCCCCATTCTCATCTACATTTACACTCCACCCTGCGAATCGCCGCATGGGCGTTAGGGTGTTAGGAAACTAGCCGTGTAAAGATGTAAGGGATAAGGTTTTGGGAGGAGAATGGGCGTATTATGAGAGTGTATTTATTTATTTATTTATAGAGTTTAACGTTTTCCCAACAAAATAATTACAGGGCAAACAAAACAAAAAAGAATAAAATACAAAACATATTGGAATCAATTGCATTCATATTCAGTGCAGATAAGTTTTTATTGTCAGTGCTTATTGTGCGTGGATAGAAAGTGTTCTTTTACCAATCTGTTCGGCAATGTATCACTCTTATTTTATCACTTCTGCCGGACCTAGAGATGTAGTGAGGCGTCATCATAATATTCTCTGTGTCGCTCTGAAACACATCAGTTCTGAACTTCTCCAGCCTAGCGTGTAGCCTCCAAGCCTCTAGGGATTCCCACCTTAATCCTTCTAAAAGTTGTGAGACACTATATGTTCTCTCGTAGTAGTTTTTAACGAAGCATGCTGCTTTTCTTTGTATTTTATAATTTTTTTGGTTAAATCATTCTGACCACGGTCCCAAATGCTCGCGGCGTATTGGAGGTGTGGCCTAACCAGTGAGAAGTAGCACCTCTCTTTTACTTTTTCATCCGAGGACCTTCGTATTATACGCTAAACAAAACCTAGTTTCTTTAATGCTGTGCTGAATATGTTTTGTGCTTGTGTCCCCTATGGTATATCAGAAATTAAGGTAATTCCAAGATATTTTACTGTATGTAAATATTTTATTTTTACTCCACGCGCAGTTTAGGTATAACGTATGGTGTTAGGACACCAGCCGTGTAAAAATGTAAGAAGTAAGATTTTGGCAGGAGAAATAGTGACATGTATTATGGGAGTGTATTTTTTGAAGCTTAGTTTTAATTTCGAACGCTTATTGTGCGCGGAAAAAAACAAGTTTTTTTACATATCTGTTCGGCAATGTATTCCTCTCACTTTATCGCTTCTGTCAGACCTAGAGATGTAGTTAGGCGTCCTGATTATTTTCTCTGTATCGTCTCTCGTTCTCAGTTTACATGTACTGTCATATATTACTTCAAAACTGTTAATTTTCCACGTATTTGGTACTGTAGGCAGAAAAAACAAATTAATAATTATTATTGTTTGCCAGGATTGCATGTAAGTCGCATAAATGACATAACAGGGTCATGCGGCACTCACTTTTTAATAAGCAGGGATCAATCCATCGGCTAGTGGGACTAAAGAGGATTATTAATCACTCCGAGCAAAATCTTCACCTTTTGCCCTCGCAGGCTTTTGAATAGCCACAAAAGTCGTCTTTTCGTTCGCGCCACCACGAGGTCGACCTCTTCACCACCGGCGCCACCTGAGACCAAAACCTCTTTGGCCTCATCCAGGATTAGTCCCTCTCTTTCCTCCAGGAAAAGAAACGGAGAGGATGGTCTCCTTTTGCGATTCCTTCCTACCCCGGTCGCCTTTTGCGTGTGCTCACGCGATCCGCACCTCCCCTCCGTTCGCCGCAAAATCTCTCTCTCTCTTCCCCCGGATCTTTACCGTCTCCCACCCTTCCTCTCCTCTATCTCCTCGAATCCCACTTATCACGCGCCCTTTTCCCAGTCCTTCTCCCACAATCCCTTTCCGCCTAACACTTCCTCCCCATCTCCCCTCCCCCGCTCCTCTGAATCCCCACGCACATCACTCCACGCCTCCTTCCCATCCCTCCAACTTCCGCCTTCACAGCTCCAACCCCCTAACCAACCCCATCCCCCCCAATCCCATTCCTCATTTCTCTGTAGATCTTATCTCCGACGGAAAACCTTCTCTGCCTCACCTAATTCCGACGCTCCCTGCGCACTTTTCGACTCCCATCTTCGTCTACCTCCCTCTCGTCTCATCTCTTTCCTGGAGGTTTATTCAAGTCTTGCCGGCTCCTGTGGCGACGAGGTTACGTCACAGCCTGCTAATCCACAGGTCGTGTGTTCAGTTTCCGACTTTCTCTGACTTTATACAGTAAGAGTGTATATTTTTTGAATGTGTAAATTTTCATTTTCCTTTCAGTTCATTTAAATCATAAAAATTCAGTTTAATAATTTACTTAGACTGGGAGTCGAACCCAGATCCCTCGATTTCTCGCCATGTGCTTTAACGCAGTAAAAAAGGACGCCTGGGTTGCTTACTTGGTCTGCCCCTCTCGTCTCATCTCCCTTCTGGAGGTTTATTCAAGTCTAGCCGGCTCCTGTGGCGACGAGGTGATGTCACAGCCTGCTAATCCACAGGTCGCAAGTTCAGTTTCCGGCTATCTCTTTATTTACCCAATAAGAGTGTATGTTTTCTGAATGTGTAAATTTTTATTTGCCTTTCAGTTTATTCAAATCTTAGAAATTCAGTTTAATCATTTACCTGGACTGGCCGACTGACTAACCATACGGGTGGCCAGGGTTCAAATCCCTGCAGAGGAGGATGTTTTTCAGAGGAAACCCGATCCCTACTTGGGTGTCTTGTGGAGGGCAATTCAAGTACAATACTCCGTCTGTCGGATGGGACGTTACGCCGTGGTACCCTTGGCGCCTATAATTAAGAGCAGGCTAATGCTGACGCCGGGTTTCTATTCACCCGCCCTTCCTTACCTAACACTTGTAGCGCAAATGACCTTAGCTGTCGGACGCCTACCCTAATATTCAATCCAAATTGGACTGGGAGTCGAACCCAGATCCCTCGATTTCGCGCCAAGTGCTTTAACGCGGTAAAAAAGGACGCCTGGGTTGCTTCCTTGGTTAGAGCACTCGGCGCAAAATCGAGGGTTCTGGGTTTAAATCCCAGTCCAGGCAAATGATTTTTCCTCTGTGAATTTTACACAATTTTGTGAAGACGAGCGGGTGATCTCGGTTAAAATTACTGCGCAGCTTATGCCGTAATTCTTTTAAAATATGTTAAGAATAATTGTGCAAGAGTTTTACTTATTCTGCATTATTTTAGTCCTTTTATTTATCAATAGAATAATATACATATTTTTAATCCCTAAATAAGATCATTCCAGTTTCTCCGGCGAGGTAAAGTCGTTGTTTCCTAATCCACGGGTCGCGTGTTCAGTTCCCGACAATCTCTCTATTCACCCGGAAAGGGTTAATGTTTTGTGAATGTGTAAATTGCCGTTTGCCATTCTATTTAGCTATGCTAATAATAATTGGCGTCAGTTTTCCTTTAATGTATTATTTTATTCATCTTATACATCAATGCAATAAAATATATAATTGATATCCCTAAATGAGGACATACCAGTTTCGTCGGCGAGGCAACGTCTTAGCCTGCTGCCACAGGCTGCTTGTTCAGCTCCCACTAAGGATTAATGTTTTGTGAATGTATGAACTGCTATTTGCCATGCAGTCTAGCTATACTAATTAGAAGTGTGTGTCAGTTTTTCTTATAATATATTATTAGTTTATTGATTTTCATTTTCAATAGAACTATAAAAACTATTTCCACTTTCGCCGTCGAGGTAACGTCGTAGCTGGCTAATCCACAGGTCGCGTGTTCGGTCTTTAACTATCTCTGTATTTACCTGGAAAGTCTTAATGTTTGTTAATGTGTAAATTACTATTTTCCACTCTGTTTAGATATCTTAAGAAGAATTATGCGTCAGTTTTCCATTTATGTATTATCTAATTTATTTTATATATCAATACTACAATGTATATATTTTATATCACCCAATTAGATCATTCCAGTTTCGTCGGCGAGGGTTAATGTTTTGTTAATGTGTAATGCTATTTTAAATCAGTACAGCTATGTTAAGAATTATTGTGCGTCAGTTATCCTTATAATATATTGATTTGTGAATTTTAATTATTTATAGAATAATATATTGTTTCTTCCCTCGTATAAACTTGTTCTAGTTTCGCCGGCGAGGCAACGTCGTGGCCGGCTAATCCACAGGTCGCGTGTTCGGTTCCCGGCTATCTCTGTATTCCTCCGCTAAGAGTTAATGTTTAGTGAATGCGTAAACTGTTATCGTCCCTTCAGTTGTTAGGAGTTGTGTGAAATTCACTGCGGGAAAATCATTCGGCTGGACTGGGAATCGGACCCAGCCCCCGAGATTTCGCGCCGAGTACAGCGGAAGATGAGGCCTAGGTAGCTAAATTGGTTAGAGCACTCGGCGCGGCATCGAGGGATCTGGATTCGACTCCCAATCTAGGGTAATGATTTTTCCACTGTGAATTTCACAAAATTGTGTGGACATTTGCGGGCGACTTGGTTAAAGTTACCGCGCGGCTTGTTCCGTGATTCTATGAAAGTATGTTATGAATTATTGTGCGTACTGCTAATCCACGGATCTCATGTTCTGTTCCCAATTATCTCGGCATTTAATCGCCAAAGGTTTCCATTTTTCTAATGTTTAAATCATTACTTGTATTCAGTTTAGCAATGCAAAAAATAATTGAATACCAATTTTTCTTATAATATATTATTATATCCTAACATAAAGATGAAAATGCGGTGTATATCTTGTTTCGTTTAGGTATGAGATGATTTTCAAGAGAGTAGTACAATAGAAAAATTACACACAATCATGAATGATTATATTTTATATAAAACATTTTGATGTCGAATAGCAGTGCTTTTTCCTCTCGTTCTACGATGGAGTAACTCCGCCACGTTAAGTCTGAGCCTGTCTCCTGTCGTAAAAGAATAGTAAGCATGTGGCTACCAGGACAAAGAAGTAGAGGTAGACTCAAGATGGTAGTGGTAGGTACATGGCAATATCATTGGAAGTCTTCCGAACTTCGTCAGGCAAATTACTCATCACCGTGTTGTTAGGAAACGAGGAAAGTAAGATCGAATTATTCTTTGCAGTTCTTCTCGTTACTTTTGCAGTTACTTTCCGAGTTATTTGCCAAAAAATATCAGCCCTTTTGTATGGGAAATGGTACGTGTATGCACTCCAGAGAGACCTTATATTAAAAATGAGGCATTCCCTACACTTAGATCTAATAAAAAAATCAACAGTGTGTAGTTAGTGTGTTTTCTCAACTTTGTTTTTTCAACTCAACTCAATTTTTGAAAATTATTCATATTGTCGCCGCAGTAAATTCTTCGAGATCACAATAAACCTTCCGTTTTGATGGAGTTTCAAACTTACCGTGTGAAAAAAATGAGTCAAGTTAGAGACTTATTTAGATATTTTCAATTGATTATCCCTAATTTTTGCCATGTAGCTATTTTATCGCGCCATTAATAATGCAATATTTAATTCGTGTCTCTCACTGTTGGTGAAATTCAAACGTATATATCGAATATGGTCTCTATCGTGATTTGGGAACTATCTCGCTCGCACCACCTTAAGTCAATTTAAACGTGCTGCCTATTAACTGCAGGCGCACGGCAGCACTGTGGGTGTTTATTTCGAAGACAAATTATTGATATGAAAAGCAAAGTTTCTCTCTCTGTCTGCCTGTCCGTGAACTCCCACATGGAAATAAACGTGCTTATTTCATTTACTTAGCTTTCAATTGTTTTTGTTGTACATTTTATAATAAAAAATACTGGATACACAAAATTAAGACGAACGCCAAATTTGAGAATTTTTATGTCAATTTATTGATAGTATCATTCGACCATTAATAATATGTGCTATTGGCTATCTACTCTTTATAATGATAAGAATCATAAACATCCATAAATACTTTCGATTAGTGAGAACTTGCATCTGAATAACCGAGAAAAATGGTCCTTTCCATTGAATTAATAGTGATATTAAATTAATGCTGAACTCGGCTTTCGGCATTCCTTGATTCTCGTCGGACGAGAATGGCATACGGTGTTTTCACGAATATTTACATCATTTCGGTCGTATCTATAAGAAAAACGTTTGGATATATGCGGATTCCTTCTCAACAGCGAAACCTTTTTTTTTTAATAAATCAGAACATGTTAGATATCGGAACCCCTCAAAGTCATTACATATCATTTCCGAGATCTTTTGGGAACCGGTGTTTCCTTTACTATTGGCCGCTTTCCCTCGAAATACTTTACATCGTCCGCAAAGGAAATTCAATGTCCCCAGATTTGAGATAAAAATATCTTACGATATCTCAGGAAATCGTGGAATGTTTGGCAACGCTTATCAAAACCGTGACGTTATTACGGCGTTCACATTGATATTACCATTGCGTGCTGCATACAAATGTCGGAAATGTATACACGCGTGTATAAAAAAAACCGATTTATTTATTTTTTGTATAGTCAAGCTCTACACATATATGATTTGTATACGCATTAATTTTAACTGGTTGCAAGCGATACTGTCGTCTAAAATTAATTCCTGTCGCCAAGTCACAAGTATGGTGTAAGTCTATTGATTTTCATTTGCGCTTTATCGTCATCTTCATCGGTCTTCAGTCCTAAGTTTGTTTCAACGCAGTCCTCTATCCTTTTTCTACATCTACATATTACCCTGAAAGCCACCTCAAGGGTGTTTTGTAGAAAAGGAGAACCAGATGGATTGGACACTCCCTGAGACACAATGAGCTTGTGAAGAATATAATTGAAGGCAAAATAGGGGGGAAAGTCCTCAGGAATACGTTCATGGGCCAAATAAAGAGAAAATTACATAGAAAGAGATACCAGGAGGTAAAGGAACTAGCATTAGAAAAGGAAGGGTGGAGGGCTGCAGTCAACCAATCATAAAATTGAACGAACAATGATGAAACGACGTATATTCCCAACCATTTTCCGTGTTGCGGAAAATGCATCCCTTGGGGATACTTTCCCGCCACCACCAGGATCTGGGCGATCCTCATGTTCATCGTCAGTCATCATGGCTGTTGTATCTGTTTCTTAATTTTGCATTTGACCATGTTTGAACGTTTTGTCACATTTTGGTTAGTGAAAATGTGTGTTTTTTTATTCTTTCTGCCATTTTTTTCCTTCGTTCATTGCTTTAAATAAGATCCACGATTTTTTCTCTCCTACTTTGCGTTTATCACCCTCTCCATTCCCCCATACTCTTCCCTTTCACAATCCTTCTAATAAATTTTCCATTTGTGATTCTCACCTTAAAATTTGCGCTTATTATTCTCCAATTAAGGTAGTCCGAGCGAGATAGTCATAACAGAGAACATTTTAGAACTATACGTTTTAATTTCACCAGCTTTAGGACACATGAATTAAATATTGCATTATTCATGGTGGCATAATGTAGATTTACATGACAGAATTGGTAAGTAATTAAATGAAAATATCTAAAAAATTGTTTAACCTGGGTGAATTTTTTCTTCTTTTGTTTGAAACTCCTTCAAAACGGAAGGCTTTCTGATATCCCGAAGAATTTACTGCGGCAACGATATCTTTAATGTTTAAAAATAGTTAAGAAAACATACAAACTACGAGGTGTTTATTTTTTAAGATCATCTATGTGTTATAAATTCCTCATATAGTAAATAATGTCGCTCTGGAGTGCATACACGTACCATTTTTCATATAAAAGGCTGGTATTTTTTTGGCAAATATCTCCGAAAGTAATGTGGCAAGGGGTTGAATTTTTGGCGTCATTGTAAGAGTGATATATTTTTCTTTAAAATGAGACCAAATTCATTGATTTCTAGGTAAAATAAAATTTCGCTCAAAATACTTTAAACTTTATTTGTCTCTCATCAAGGCACACAGTGGTTGGTACGTAACTCTTTGATTTCCTGAATTCAAGACAAAGGGGAGAAGATTAAATCCATAGCTAAAAACCAGCAAAATTTCTAAAATAGATCAGAACATTTTTAACTTTCAAGAATAACTATTCACATGGAAAATGACCGTATGTATAAAATTTTGTTTTTGTTCCCAAAGTTAATTTAGGTGAGACTTTCGGGATGCGTCTTTGAATATTTTGGTATTGTATTATAAGCCATGGAATTTAGCAACTACCCTAGTTTTTTACTAGGTTATTTAATACCTGCGGCTTTGGGCTATCTGGACTGCTTATATTTGTAATATAATATTGTGTAATGTATATCAGTTTTAAGTTACTACAGCTCCATATTACCTTCGTATTCATGCATTAAAAATTGATTTCTACGGATAATGAAATAAGTTGAAGGATTTGTCAGTAGTTTAGGTGCCTATGGATTACGTACATATTTTCCCAGTAGTTTTAGTTTTTAATCTAGTAATAAGAGTAAAGTACGCGCTCCAAATTCTGTCAAAAGACAGCGACCATATGACACATCAAAACGAGAGACTGTTACTTGTGATATACTTGATTTTATTCTCACAGAAAGTTGTATTTTTCAAGTCGGGTATTCGTAAACTCATTTCGATTGATACTTTACTCTTCTATGCCATGCTATTGGTATCCAATCCTGCAGTAGCTGAGCTACTTCTCATTGAAAAAGTAAAAATAATGGATCGCTTATAAATATTGATGGGAATTCCGATTATCGATGTAAAGGTCATGGACGATATCAGGAATGTGAAAGAAGACAAGTGGAATTTCAAGCCTTATGAGAGCTTTTGCGGGGGCGGTATAATTGGCTTCGGCTGAGAAAACATCTGGGCAGTTTATGTTTATTAGATGAGGCAAATATTAGGATTGAACCCTCGAAATGGTCTTCCCTTTTATTCCCGACTCGAATTCAATAGGGAGGCACCTTATTGATGAGCTGTTTCCAATATTAAACGGGCTCCAATGAAGGCCTTACACGACGCGAGCATTGTAGTCGGTCGATTTCAACCTTCGTGCTCACACGCCTGCTTGGCATAAACTCTTATAGATTCAGGTAGTTCAATAGGGAATTCAGATGGTTCCTAAGATGGCGCCGTCGGCACCACGATTAAGATATCGATCCGTTTCGAGACGTTCCTTTTGTCGCCTCCAGAACGAAGCCGCAAGTTTCGAAGGTCGCGAATTAACTCGTGAAGCCGGCCGCCAATCGTAAATTTCACTTTCGGAAACACGTCCTTTTATCGTGAACTTTTTCTTGAAGGTCCTGGAACTTGTTTTTTGAGCTTTGTGAAGTGTTGTTTTCCATTATATATTCAAGAACCGCTTCGAGTTCTGCCAGTTATTCGAGTTCGATCATCTACTACTATATATATTGATCTAATTTTTAAAATTTCTTCATGTACATATATATAAATCTGTCTTGTGCCTTCCTCATCATCCCCGCCTGTCTCCTCTCCTAAATCATTGAACTGTTAAAAAAGTAACGAGAATTTTTGTAAAAAATTACTTTAGAGTACTTTCGAGGGTGATTTCTTTATCTGGTGATACACTTATTCCAAAAGTTCGTTTACTTCGCCATATAGTATTTGAGTGCTTCTATGCGTACCACCTTCCTTACCCGTGCCGAATTCTCTTTAATGCCGCCAAAGGCATCAAAACTGCGCCTTTGAAGCATTAAATTTAACTAAGAAAATTAAAAACAGTCACACGGAAGTAGAACAGGTGATTGGGGAGGCTGAAATAGTAGGAGCATTTGACCTTTTGAACAAATCTCTCGAATTTACAAGGATTAGTGGCGGGCGCGTTGTCATGGTCGAGGCGAGTCGTTCTGTTCGGTTGCTATCAAACGAAGAACAAACTCTGGTGCAACCTGATGCACGATCAATTTTTCTGTCAAAATGTCACCATATGACCCAATCATAATTAAAAATTTGTCAATAATTTCTCTGACAGTGTGACGACGGTTGGCGCGCTACAGGTTCTCAATTTATTTACTGATACAGCCATCAGTTGACTTCGAAGGCCTTCCTGGTTAAGGATCGTCTTGAACTGACTCATCACCTATTCTGAATCGGATAAACCATTCATAACAGTTTGCACGCCCAAGAGCGATTTTTTGTTAGACCACTTCAAAATTTTGAAGTTCTCCGCGACCATATTTCCAAAGTTGCAAGCATTGTATTATGTTGCAACGTTGATCCCTATCTTCATCATTAGTAGGCTGCTGTTTAGCAGGTCCTCAGTAGTCTCTCCTCCAGATAACTCTTGTCTTGTGCCTTCCTCTTCATCCCCGCGTAGCCTGTCTCCTCTTCTAAATCATCCGTCATTTTCTTTCTTCTTCTTCCGCGTCTACCCTTTCC
This sequence comes from Ceriagrion tenellum, assembly GCA_963169105.1. NCBI lineage: Eukaryota > Metazoa > Arthropoda > Insecta > Odonata > Coenagrionidae > Ceriagrion > Ceriagrion tenellum. The sequence goes on along the minus strand of OY720643.1, from coordinate 43,337,027 downwards.
TTCCACCATCCCTTCTTATACCTCCTTCGTCAATCAATCTCTTCTTTATACATATATGTCCCAGCCAGTTTTGCTTCCTTGTTTCAATCGTCTTTATCAGTTCTCTATCTTCCCCCACTCTAGTCAATACCTGTTCAGTTCTCACTCTGTCGGCCCAACTAATATTCACCATTCTTCTCCATATCCATATCTTCAATGTCTCAATTCATTTTATATCCTTTTCCAATGCTGTCCATGTCGCACAACAATACAGTAAGACGCTCCAAACATAACACTTTGCCAACCATTTCCTAAGCCCAATATCCATTTTGCTACACAATAACTTTTTCTTTTTGATAAAAGCGTCTCTGGCCATTGCAATTCTACTTTTAATCTCCTTGTCACATTTCCAGTCCTGTGTAATTTCCGTCCCTAGATACTTATAACTTGTCACTTGTCCCAGTCTTTCCCCTCCCATGGTAACACTTCTTCCGTACCTACATTCATCACTTTAGTCTTGTTTTCATCTACCGTTAGTCCATATTCATATTTCATGTTATTGAGGTGTTCTAACATGATCTTCAATTCTTCCTCACTTTCCGCAAACAATATCATGTCGCTCTCAAACCTGATCCACACAATCTCCCTTCCCTTTAACTCAGGCAATAAAAAAATTACTACGGTGACTAAAATAGCTTATACCTTGAGATTTGTATGCATGAATCTAAACAAGATTATAACGAATGGAAAACCATGGCTATTTGGAAGGAAGTTAAAACTTCAACGCTGCCTGCCATAAATCGCTAGAACTCTTCGTTACCACGCAATAAAAAACTCCCGTCATTTTTTTATTAGCCCTTGTATATAAACCAATATTCCTGTCAAAGTATAAAATGAAAAATAATGTTCATGAAAATAAAGGTCAGTCCTCTACGCTCTTGCAATCAAGGTGCTAGTGGCACCGAAATATCAAGAAACTCTGTAAGTGTGTTCATTTTTTTGTTTCTCTGTGTTTATCGATTGCCTTCCTGTGGCAAACCGTTAATATATATTCGTCACTCGAGTGATCCTAAGTGTAGTTATCCAACCGACGAAAAACACGTGCAGTGCACAAATATTGTAAAAAATGTCACAAGCGTGACTGGCAGACACACATAGAAAACACAAAAAAGAAAAACTGACAGATATTATATATTTCGGCGGACACAGCCGCCTTCTATAAACAATTTTTAGAGGATATGTGGCACAATAAGAAGAACTTTAAAAGGAAAAACAAGAAAAGAAACCCATATTAAGTTCTACAAGGTGTTGGCAGTCCCTACAATTTTGTATTGTCCAGATTGTTGGGCTACAAAACAAAAATTAAACGAATAGAATCATCTGAAATGAAATTTATTCGAGCAGTGAAGGGGTGTACAAGAAGAGTGAAATTAAGGAGTACATATGTAATAGAGGAACTAGGTGTTCGGGGGATCTCAGATAGGTTGGTGGTGGACAAAAATTATAAGCCATTAGGAAAAAGGAGTGTTGGGAGGCCAAGGTTTAGATGGTGATGTGAAGCCGGAACAGGCTGAAAGCATAACCCTGAAAGGAAGAAGAAGATTTATAGTTACCAAGTTATAGTCACAAGGATGACTGAATTACTTACGGTTATAATATGAAGATAGTCTGTAGAGTAGATTGTATGTATGTAGATAGTATATGAGAGTATAAAGATGAGTATATGAGTATATATTTTTTATATTATTTTATTATATATTTTATTAGTTTATAGGTTATGACTGTTTGTATTTCAGTTATCCATGCCGGAAAAGCAGTCTCATTTGAAATGTAAACGGTGATGCCTCTTTTGAATATTTATAAAACGATTGCCATGGCAATCTGCTTTGCTTATGGATTGCGGAATTCTGATATATCTGACTGTCCATTCGTGGGAGGCATCCTTCAAAGGAGGGAATGCTCTTTCGGTACCAAGGGACGCCCTTTTTCTGCGCCATCTCGTCTGAATGAAAACAACCCTTTTTGCCTTTCAAGAAGCGGAACATTGAACACTCGACTCCAAATTCATGCCCTCCCGAGTGCTTCTGCACAAGTAGTCCCCTTCGACTTTTCACTCCATTTCAGCTCAAATGTTGTGGAAAAATCGGCATTTCCCTTCTTCTGCTACAGAGCTCACCCCGGAGAGGACTAAAGTCGGACTGGTCTTCCCAAAGAAGAACTCCTCACGCTTCTGTCCTCATAACATTTGTCCTATAACCCTTGAATCACCGACTGAACTGATTAATATCGTGCTCACGTTCTCAAGATTGGCAATTATTGCTGAAGCGAGTTAAATGGGTAGAGAAACGGTTGGGGGAAAGCAAATTTTATGACCTGACCACACCCCATCATCATTTTCTCCGTAGCATCGCGCTGCATTGCAAAGTATTTTACGTTAAAACCGAAAAATAATCCCTCAGTTTGCATGTGAAGTTTAGTACTGATCTTGTGAATATGTAGCTCAAATTACGGGCCTCACGGAGGGGGTAGGAACGTGAAATTTGGCACGGACATTCTATGGAAGAATTGATCCGATCGAAAAATTCCGAAAACCGGGAATTTCCAACCGGAACCCGCCGAAAAAAATAAAAATTGGCGGTGGGCGAAGATAGTTCTACCTTTCTCCGTTAGATGGCGCTGACTGTCCAAAACGAGAAGAGGACTTAAAAATCAAGATTTTTGAAATTTTTACTTCGATGTTACTCTGTAAATGCACAATAATGTTTATTCCCTGTCTTTTCTGTACGTCTTTTAGATTTTTTGCGTCGGTAAATGCGTCTTCTTTGTATTAGAGCCCAAGCGATGTGACTAAACACAATTGTCATTGGCGTCTTACTTTAAAGCAAGCGCTAACTGGTAATTTAGGGTTTAACTAGGTTAGGGTGTAGCTGTCGTAATACCGTAAACGGAATATGCATTTGAATCACCCATATAAGGTCTCATGGGACCTAAGCGGACTCAAGTGGTTATTCGCAATATGGTAATCGCTGCGAGAAGAGGCCTCGATCTTAGTATAGGTGGGCATGTGCGTGCAGAATAAGATATGTTGATAGATGCCAATGTATTATCCCAAATTCTAACCACCAACACCATTGAGATTTTCGTTTCGTATAGTTCGTTAACTCTGCATATGAGTGAAATATTTTATCCCTTATCTCATAGTCTTAGAGTAGGTAATTGTGTATTCTTTGTATAACAGTTCACCAATGTAAATATTCACATTTGACATTAGCGTCTAATATAATAATTCAATCGAGGATGTTTCCTGGGCCTGACTATGGTGCTATCGTACCTGAGACTCCTTTTGTAACTGCCATCGGTCGAGAGCTTGGGTTATCGGGAATTTTGAATTTTCTGGCTATTTATCCTTTTTTTCTCGATTTTACGGTTCTGGCTCCTGATTTTATCGCCGGATACGATTGATCTTCATTATTTGAGTTAATTTCTGACTTTTAATATATTATTCATTTATTGTACGGATTTTGTGAACCATGTACAAAACGTTTAGTTTGAAAATATACAACTTGGTTAATTCCACAACCAAATTTATTAAAACCGACCCGGGTTTCAGCAACTGAGTGCCATTTTCAAGGTACAACTGACCTGAGTGGCTGAGTATATATGCAGTAAAGGTGGATGAGGGGAGGGGAGCAATTTGAAATTGTAAATAGCCTGCATTTTTTATATAATGACTATCTATTCCCCACCCTTTCTCCACTACTTTGCATAAAACTTCCCTCTTTCCACAACAGGCAACCGTCATCCTAGTCATCCATTCTGTTCTTGTTTGCCTATAAATTACTCAGTTAGCACCCAATTTGTACTCATCATTTCCGCCGCCAATATGTCATCTCTACAAGTACACCTCCACGCCCCCCTCTCTCTCCTCTCCCCTCTTTTCCTCCCCTCCACCTTTACGGTACATAATATACTCAGCCGCTCAAGTCAGTTGTACCTTGAAAACGGCACTCAGTTGCTGAAAACTTGGACGGTTTTAATAGTAAGTGTGGAATAATAATTTTAATTTAATAATAATTAGTGTGGAATTAACCAAGTTTCATCTTTTCATCATGAATATCCAAAACTTTCACAAAGTAATGCCTGAAACAGTTTCGTTTGTTCTTAGGTTGAAGATTCACCATTAGTTTTAAACGCATGGAATGGCTACCGTTGTTTGCCGAAAGGAAGCATATCGGTTATTCTTTTGCTCTAGGTGAGAAAAACTCTCAACTGCAGGTGACTTTCTTATGCTACGCAGTTCAGTGGTGTCAAAGTCCCTGGAGGCTCCTTCATAGTTATAAAATCTGGTGATTCCTTCAAAATGGAGTGGAATTTGTAGATAGTACAAAAATATAACTTTCAATTTTTCGCGAAACAAAAAAATGTATTTCCCACCCGGGTTTCACTTTTAATACATTAACAGTGAAACTCAGCTTGGAAGTAAGTTATATTTTTGTGGAAAGTTACTCGCTATATTTCCTCATTATGTATAAATTCCTTTTCCATTTCTCATAAATTCTATATGCCCGAGTTTTTAGTGTTAATACATTATCTGTGTGACTTTTAAAACAACTGAAGTGCAATTTGCACATTATTAAGAAACAAAACTAAACAAAATATATTTTTGTGGTCAAGTGAACGTTTTATTTCTTCATTACTCCAGGAGAGATTTGTTTTTAGTATTATCCATTCTCATATTTTGGGCTGAAGTTGAACTTTGATGCGTTTTCTATTCAAGAGCGTCGCTAAAATCGGTGGTAAAATTTTACCATCGACAAGCTTCTAGAAAGTATATGTAAGCAAAATAACTCCCTCGATGTTCCTATGCCTCTGTAAGTACGGTTTAAAATTCTGCTACGGACTAAATGACTACGATTTGCAGGTGAGTCCCTACCGAGGGGTTGTCTAAGGGAACGGGATGGGTTAAGTGAACCTCTCTAAGTGAACGTATTTTTCGATAACGGAATAAATCTCCATACATATCAGCAATGTGATTTCACACTTCCTTCTCAAGCCACCACTATGCTATGGTTCTGGTAGTGGCCGTTTGATACAGGTTACACTCCATATGGATGATTTCCTTCGGCACAGAAAGTACTGATCAACTATGCTGCCATGTGGCGCTGAGCTGATGCCGTGTTTTCAGCCTGTTGCACCCCTGTTGGCGAGATATTTATTTTTTTGGAAATATATTATTAAATTAAAAAAATAAAACCCCCCGTTTTTCCTTTTGAAATAGAGAAAAGCTATTTAAAAAAAACCCTCATTCTCTGTCTCTCCTTCAGGGTGGCATTGGTTTGTGTACCACATGTTCCGATCGACGGGTCACTGTGACACTACTACTGAGATTGTATATGAAGTAACTTTTTTGTTCCACGCATTCCACATAAATCATTAGTTGATGTCGTGCCACGTCGAACCCGTGTGGTCTTAAATAATATTTATGAGGAATAACAAAGTTACCTCATTTTCAATGTATGTATAGTAAATTCTTTGAAGTCACTCCTGAGACAACTGAGTAATACTGAGAGTTAAAATTTATATTTCCACTGAGATGTACATTCAATACCTCCCATTGGCTTGTATTTCCGCACTTTTTATTGCATTACACATTTTATAGGTCAACTGTGGAATTTTGATGATTATCTTCGCTGTTCATGACTGTTGCCATATTTGAGAAAGAAATGCATACATCGCCACAAGTATGGGTTAATGCCTTGTCCTGTAAGCATAGACTTCGGATAATGTTTTACGATGACTGTATTTTCATTTAAAAGTGAATGTCAGATTTATATTGGTTGTTTCAACTCAATATTTTGACAGTAAAATCTTTTTTTCTGCCAACCAAATTTCATCTGCCATAACTATATCAACTTAAAATCAACTCGACAATAAAGTTAGCCTGGAGTCTTAACGTGGTGTCCGTCTTGTATTTTTGTTTTAAATAAGCTGGTTAACATAGTTATCTGCAGTGGTAACATTTTGGTTACTGTGGCAATGTATTTATTTTCCGTATCACCGACGTCAAGGTAATGAACAATGAAACCTCTCTCCGTGGCTACCTCCCTTAAGAGGACGCTTCCTACTCTTCGGAAAGGTATAGGTTTGCTAGAAATCCACTAGATGGCGACACTCGCTCTCGATTGAGGTGTTTTGACGTCAGGAGCCTCTCACTCCATAGTAACTCTCGCTCAAAGCGACAGTCACCTGACAATTGTTGCCTAGACTCCAGCGTGTAATTATAGGCAGCGCTAATCGAAGGTGTGCGAGGAAAGGCCGAACTAATTGCATCACCATCAGAGTGTATCATCACCAAAAACCTCTCGGGTAGCGTGTGGAAACATACCAGTTGCAGATTTTATTTTACAATCGTGACGACTCTGACTTAGCATTCTGATAGAAAAAGAATTAATTCATCTCCCTTAGTTTACAATTTATCAATACATATGCTGGTTTTTGTAAAAATAACCACTATATGTTGTGGACTATCCGGTGGTTTATTTGTGCACAGAGACAAAATTGCCACAATTTGGATAGGGATCTCCCTTGGCAAAGATCTATTTTATATATCCTGAAAATTTAAAGTTGATGACATGAGTGTTTAACAGAAAATATGAGGTCGAAAATCATGACAAATTCGTCCGTTCCATCGGGTGTGATGAGACGCATTAGGCGATCACCTCTCCAAGCGTCCGATATGTTTTAGGTACGGAAAGAATTTCCCATACAAATAAGATCATGGGTCCTGTTCTTCTTCCTCTTCAGTCTTCAACCCTGGGGTTGGTTTGCAGCAGTACGCCATTCCTCTCTTCTGTCTGCTTTTCTCTTCATTTCTGTGTATGTGGTGCAACCCATATCATTCACAACCTGCTGTATGAATGACATCCTTGGTCGTCCCCGGCGATTCCTTCCCTCTATAGCTCCTGCTATTGTTATAACGATGTTGTCGTGTCTTAGAATGTGCCCTACGAGTTTGTCTCTTCTTGTTTGGATATGCCTCCACAGGGATCTGATCTCTTGAACTCTTTTCAGTACCTCTTCGCTTAATATAGGTTCCATTGTATATTCATGCCTTTCATGGGAGTAATGTTTCATTTCACATATGTGGGATTCTGAGCGCTTTAACACTTGGTGGGTATCTTGCAGAGTACATAAAATAATAAAAATCGGAGAATGATGCGTGTTGAAAAATTAACTCGGTAATAATGTTTCCAACGTATAACTGGAAATGATTACTTGTTGTTATTCACAGAACATGTAGTCTAGGGTGTATCGGTTGAAAAAAATCGGCACTTTTCGCATTGAGATTGCGCCAAGCCTCAAAAAGTTTCGTAAGTGTTAAAAGGGGTTGGGAATGAAATGCGGTTTCCCAACATAAGCGGAGGTGCCTTTTAATAAAGCCCCATAGTTTCCACGAGGATCATTGAAAACTCAATCTTTCTCCCATCCAGAAGTTCTCAGGATTGAGAACATGACCCCCCCGGATAAAACAAGGCCGCCGACGCCTTTTCCCCCCTTCCCACCAACCCCAAGATCCCTTTGCGATAAAAAGAAGGGTCTATCCCCGAAACCCTTCTCACTATCCCTCTCTTTTCTTCTCTCCTTATCCTTCCCCCCCTCTCTCTCTCTTCCTCCTCCTCGGGCTGTGCCTCTATTTCATCCAACCAGCCTACTCCTCTCTCTTTCTCTCTCTAACGTCTAACCTTACAACTCACGTGTTTTTTTATTCTTTTTTTTGGCCCTCGGCTTCCTTATCCCAGGCGCTCCCCCGTTCCCTTTCCGCCTTTCCTAAGTCTTCCATCCTTATTTCTCCTCTATTCTCCACCACTTTCCTCCCCTTCCCCCTTTTATCCCTCACGTCCAATCAGAATCCTCGTCTTGTCCAACTTCATTACAGCGTTCCATCCCACTCCGGCACTTTCCGCGCCATTCTCTGGGAGAAGATCCTTTGCCGGAGTTCGCCTCTATCTCTCTCTATCCGATACCCCCCCCCAGGGTCTGTATCCCTCGTGTCATTACCAACCCCCTTACCTAGGGTGGCCAACTCTCGTGGATTTAATTTGGAGTTGTACTCCAATTTTATTTTAAAATAACATTTTTTAACCCTTTGAGTGCGGCATGACGTGATATCACGTCATGGTTGTTTATACGCTGTAGCTGATGACGTGATATCACGTCATGGTACCCCCTAGTGAAAGTTCACTAGGAAACTTTCACTAGGGGGCCGAGTGAACGTTCCCTAGTGAAAGCTGGAAAACTCATGCTACTCTTGACGTGATATCACGTCATCAGCACCGGCGTAGAGACAACCATGACGTGATATTACGTCATGCCGCACTCTGAGGGTTAACTACAAATCAAAAACATCGAGTCTGGTAACCCATTTTCTCGGGTGAAAATTCTAGGCGGGTAAGGGTCCACCCGACTGGGTATCCCCGGCCAAGGATTCTTCTCATCCTTTCTTTGAAATAAAGGTCATTCCTATCAGATATTGAAGCCTATTGAAACTAAATTGAACTGGATTGCTCAACCCTTTTTTTCTCCACCTGATTTTGACAGGCCGTTGTACTTTTTTTCAAATTGCCGTCTAATGCATTTTCCATATTTCAGCAGCCTTATTTCTTCTCTACTGTATTCTTGTATTCTTTCCTTTACAAGACCGAAAATTTTATGTAGTCACAAATCAAGAAAATATTCCATCGCCATGTTGAGTAGTCGCGTATTCTTTTTTAAAAACATATCCTGAAATAGATATTTTCTTGCGTATTTTCTGTTCAGTTGAATGTTATAGTTTCACTGTAAAATTAGTTTCATGACGCTCTCAGCTGGATTCGAATGATTCGGGTTGGAGACCCAGTGAATTTTCTTCAGTGGAGTTTTCTTGTGTGTTTAGTGAAATTTAGTTTCGTTGATTGTGTGTTATTCCGTAAAGGTGATATCGTGGCTAGTCCTTATATCCTCAAAATATGTCAATAATCCATTAATAGATCGTTCAATGCTGAGATTTTTTGACTGCATCACTCCATACCTCCCTAATTAAATCCTAGTTACCTTACTTTCTAGAAGTTATTTTGATTATTATTCCTCTTTTTTACCTTTGAATTTTTACCATAGCCATATTTTTTAGACTTATCCTTGTTTTTTCCTCAGTTATAGTCGCGTATTCTTTTTTTAAAACATATCCTGAAATTGATATTTTCTTGCGTATTTGCTGTTAACCGTAATTGGGGACCTATTCCTCTTACCTTTAAGATACCCTGAAATGGTAAATTTCTTATGTATTTGCTATAATTATGTATGTAATTAAATATCTATTTGACTTCCGAAACATGCAAGGGCAAGTCAGCATTTAAAAAATTTCATTTTTGTTTAAATATTTTATTTTATCCGAGAGCAACATTTAGATTTTTCTGTATGTGTGCCATTCCAAAGCAATATAATGTTTACCTGTACGTAGGATAAACTTAAGCTATTTTTGCCTCACATGGTATAAAACATTGCCATAATTTTACGAACTACTTTATCGAATTGTTTCTCTGCATCAGAACATTACATTATCACAAGATCTGAACGACGTCATTTTTATTGTACATATAATTAGTCATGATAGCTAATAATCACAAGGGATCATTCAAGACAACTTGCAAGGATTTGTAATTTCTTTGGTTGTGTATCTTGAGTTTCAAACCTTCAGACATTCAAGGGCAAACTTTTATTTCGTAAGATTCCTCAGTCAGCCATTCCTGCCCAGTGATTAATTTGAGACCCATTGTCCTCTAACGGTATTTTGAAGTACTTTTTCAGCTTCGAAGAATAACTGCACTAGGAGCCAAATTTGATTTGACTGAGGTAATGGTGTTAAGTAGTCTCTTGGTTTACCGTCATAGAGTTGCGCATATATGTTGCTCATCAACACGATTATGGTGGCTGGACCCACGGACGTTATGTTTTCGTGTTCAATTAATGCTGTTCCCTTTTCTTGTAGGGATAATTCTCAGAAAAATTTATATCTTTTTTGGCAATATTTGATCAGAAAAAAATAAAATGGAAAGGTTTGAAATTGATTTCTGTAGGGAAAAAAATCATTCCTTTTCAGTCGTTTTTGTGTTTAGAAACCTCAAAATATATTCCCTACTCTGCGGATAATGGTCATAAATTGATTACTAGGGGGAAAAAAATTATTGTCAGTCACATATGCGTTTATAAACTCAAAAATGTTATCCCCTTTTGAGGATATTGGTCGAATAAATGTGTCAGTTGCCTATGCCTACGTTCATATTTGATTTTCAATGGCTGCGGGGCTAAATTTGAAAAATGAAAATACTATTAAAAAAATGCTCAGTTTAAACCAAAAACTAAAAGATTTGAAAGGCATATACCTCGGAAAGTTACATTAAAAAAATTAACTAATCGCTTTTTTTCAGCCTCACGCAAGTTTTGTGCCAAAGCGAATAATCACTCAGAACAGACACCTGGCGATCATTGAAATAAGAATGACAAACATCATATTAATGAAAATATCTATGCACAGCTGCACAATATAGTAAAAAATATCCATGTCTAATCATGTTGAAGGCGATTCTTAATTTTTTCTATAAATTTCTCTCCCGTAATCTCTAAAAAATTTCCCGTTCCCGAAACTGATGACACCTGGAGACCATTCTTCAGTAGTTGGCAGCCATGACACCCCCTCCCCCACCCCTCAAATCTACCCCCACCCCTACACCCTCCTAAACCTCTTCTCGCTCTTAATCCTTTCTTCTTTTTCCTCTTCCTCTCCCTCCAACGTCCCTCCGCGTCTCCCTTCCCACCTTCATTCTCTTTCCTTTCTCCCATTTCCCGCCCGCACTTCACTTAATTGGAACTAGCTCCGCCGAGAGGGATTTGGAGTGCGGATGCGTTCGTGAGAAAAATTGAATTCCCGCCGCCGAGCGCCCAGCGCCGATTCCCCCCCCCCTCTCTGAATGTGATTGTTCAGGGTTTATTTCTCATTCCGCCCCACCGATAACCGCGCCACTGTGGTGAGTAGCCGCAATGTAAATAAAAAGAGTATCGATTACCATCTATTCAAGCTAGTACGTTATTTATCGTATTTCATTAAGGCGGTTGGTAGCAAAACTTTGCTTATTTTGCAGATTTTCGTGAACCATTGCGCACGTACACCGATGAGAATGACATTTACCGATAAAAGTGAAAAAATTGCAATTTGTCTCTTTGGTTCATTTGCAAAATAGTGCTCACGTTTTGACCGTAGCTTGACGGCACTAGACCAATATTTTGAAATAATTTTATTTCAAATTTTCTCTTAAGCGTAAAATATGACAATTCATATTATGGTAATGCTGGCTTAAAAATATGATGGTGTTGTGGTGAGTAGAAAACGCGCATCTGCATTTCATTTTCGCTTAAATTCCAAATCGAACGAAATTGGAGTCATTTTTGAACATTTAAATAGTTATTTATGTACGGAAATACTATTTCTGCTTTAGAATATACAAATTTAAGACACATGGCTATTATATGACTAAATAATTAATAAGTATTTTAACAAATCTCCCATTTTATTCGCTGATAGGGTTCACTTGTGTATCTGATGTAAAATTTGAATATTTTGAAAGTCCAAGAATGCCTGTGAAACTCGGACAATGCATTATGCTTGGTCAGTCATTGTTGAAATTTGGCAATTCTTGTAGCTTCCATTCGATTCCCTGCAAGTGACAATGCACGTCGAAACATTGTCGCTGAATGCTGTCGCTAAATCCAATGATGTCATCTTCCGTTTAAAAAACCACTTTTATGTAATAACTATGTCCGTAACCAGTGTTTTCTCTTCGACATATGTGCTCATGAGTTCGGCGACATTACTGCCGAGTTATGTAATATATACTTAACTTTGACTGTACGATGATACAGCCTTTCCGTTTGCATCATGTTGACAAAAAGTTAATTCGGATCGTAAAATCATATCGGAATGTCGATTATTGGATGTGAACCTTAATGATTTGAGAGTGTATTAACTTAATTTTTCATGACGAGAAAGTATTGCATCAGAGAATAAACAACAGAACTATCATTATTCATTATCATTGGTCGTACAATCTTAAGATTGGTTGACTGCAACCCACTCTTCCCTATCTAACGCTAGTTCTCTTACCTCCTGGTATCTCTTCCTATGTACTTTCCTTTTTTTGGTCCATGAACTTATTCCTGGGCATTCCTTTGGGAACCACAGCCTCTATTTTTTGTTCACTTATGTTCCTCACAAACCTATAGTGCCTCCAAGTTTGTCCAATCCGTCTGATTCTTTGTTTCTGTATCGTGTTCCATTGGTTCCTTTCCTCTTCCACTCTTCTGTAAACCGTGATCAATATCTTAAATCATAGTATTTTTGGTGATTTTCCGCAATCCCTGAAAATTGCTGTAATTTTTGGCGATATTTACCTTCTGTTTCTTCTATCTTTCATACCGATTTATATGCAAAACAAATTTTTTCAATTGAAGTTATATTTATATTTCATACTATCTCATTGTTTTTCAATCCTTAGGGCCGTATTACAGAATTACGTGTTAAGTTCTTTGTTACTAAACAAACAACAATAAAGCTATAGATGACTATGACATAAATGACATTTCATACCATAAGTCTGTGGTAATCAAATAATTACATGAAATACCGCGACCATCAAACGTTCCCAAATAGTATCATAGGTTTCGCGAGCATTGTGGCCGACTGAATCGTCTCAAATATACTTATAATTGTACTTTGATTCACCAAGTTCATTTAAACGCAAAGCACCGTAATATTTTCAGTCTTTAAATATTCTAATACCTTTGAGTTGGATGTGTTGTAATCCAGGAAGTATAAGGAATTTGCACGGCCATGTAATTTCAAAAATTACGGCGATTGATGCCACGAATTTCGCTCAAAACAGTCACATCTCCAATAACTAGTATTACTGAAAAGTAATTATTCTAGTAAAATTTGTTCATTCACCAAAATTTCAATTTAAATATGCCAGGTGATTGCGGCAGACATCTTGAAAATTGCCCACTCGAAATGAGGGGGGGGAGAAAATTTCCATTGTGTATATATATATATACACAATGGAAACCTTGATACTCGAGTGCGGATATTTCCCAAACGTCACTCAAACTCCACTCGGTTGCTACTTTGGTATCACAAGACGTCATTCGAGTGACGATGCTCTCTCGGACCCCCCTCAGAAACGAATGACCCCTTTTGGATACTCGAGTGCCCACTCATTTCGAGTGAGCAATTTTCAAGATGTCTGCCGCAATCACCTGGCATATTTAAATTGAAATTTTAATATATATATATATATACCTATATATATATATATATATATATATATATATATATATATATATATATATATATATATATATATATATATTCACACACACATCAAACAGAACATTTATTTAATGATGGGGTAACAACCAATCTTTAGCCTTTTTACAAAAATTATTTATACTCTTTATCTGTTTAATTGAACAAGGTAAATAGATTTTAAAGTTCCTTATGGTATAAAATTATTTCTTGATTTATCCTCGTGATACAAAAACCATTATGGTGCAGTTTCGGCTGGTGTTTTCCCCTGATCAGGTCCGATAAACTCTGCCATGATATGGAGTACCACGAGCTAGTAGGCTTTATATACGAGTAACGGGTGCGATAAGATAAGGTAGAAATTTAATCTTTTAACAAGGACGACCATAACTCGATATTATTGATTAATTTTAAAGTTCTAATTTTGCTTAAAATATTTGTGCGCCTACGGCCTGACTGAAATGGGAACAAAACACAAAAGCAATTAGAAAGTTGCGGAACGGGCCGAGTCAAATGCTCCCACCTCATGTCACTAGGGCCTGTCGACGAGGAAGTTGGGAGCGAGGCTTCTGTAGCATCTCCTCCAACTTGTGCTAAGTGATCGGCGGGAGTAATTGAACGACGCCTCTTGATAGGTCCAATCCAAAGTTCCAAAAGCACCGGCAAGTTTGTCGTTACCCTCAGCCTTTTATTTCTTTCCGATAAGTAGGAATAAGTAAAATATCTCTTGGACCAATATTTTTAAACGAAATTTCTAATTTGATCCAATAACGCCGAGAAATCAATATTGAGTAATTGAATTGCAGTTTCTGCCAAAAGCTCAAGCTGGTGTCAGAGAATGTGTAGCTACCTATGCAAATGTAATGACACAATGTAGGATCTGATGATTTCCCGGCGTATGAGTTTCTCAAAGTTTTCTCGGGCTTCCTTCCGGATGAGAGGGTCCATATTGGCCGACTTTTCGATGCTCGAAATAGTAGAAAAAAACTTGATGCAAAAACTTGTCATCATAAAAAGTTTACTAGAAAAAAATGCACCCAATTACATGAATTTTTAAATCGACTTGAGCATCGAAACGTCGGCCAACATGGACCCACTCACCCGGACGGAAGTCCGAGAAAATTTTGAGATGACACTATGTTATTTGCAGTAGCGTATAGAAGTATATACGCTAGTAAAGACGAGCAACATCACAATAGGAAATTGATTTTGCAAATGCTCTGTCAGAAGGAAAAAGATATAGTACCTCGGACCATAAAACTTTTGATGCATAACGCCATGATACAAAGTATTTTGAGATATGGAATAACAGAGTGGGGAATGGCTCCTAGGTCTCTATTGAACTCAATAATCAGAAACCAAAAGAGACTATTGAAATTGATTGATGTAGAAAGAGGCAAATAGTGTGTTAATACTGGCTTTAGTCGTTTATGTATAAAATATAAAGTCTTTACTGTTGATAAATTAAAAGAAATGGATAATTATTGCAGAAAAGTATGTTTAAAAAGAGTTTCAAATTCCATGTAAAAACACTCATTGTATGCTAAAAGGAAATTCTCCTGAGTTGGAAACATGTAATTCTATAACTTGTATAATGAAAGGTTGGCAAGTTATTATGTACCCAACACACTCAATTGTACACTCACATAATCTAAAAGACCTAAAAGGGATAGCAGAGGTAGAGAAAAAAGTAGAAGCATGGTTAATTTATGAAATTTTAAATTTGTAGTTTAAAACTTGTAATCTGTTATGCTCTCATATATCGATTAATTTGTTGAATGTTGCCAGATGTATTGCAACTAGACCATTGAAAATTGTTGGTCTCTGCCATTTCTAATTGCAATTAGACATTTTTGTACACGCCGCTTGGTTTGCACGATTTGTGGAACCTACTGACGAGCCATTTGGCTTAGGAGGACCAAGTTTGTATATGAATTAAAGGTAGCAATTAATTATTTTAAAAAACATGGTTTACAATGTCGAATATTCAAAATATTATGCAGCTATTGCTTCTCTTATAGCTTTGCAAGTTAATCATGGAGGCTTGGGAAGCGAATACTTGAAAAAATAAATTATATTTCGGAAAATTAAGGTGGAACGAAATATCTAGAGATGAAAAGATAATGTATGTGCCAGCAATAAACAAGAAAATGCCTTCGAGGAAAATGTTGCTTCATGTAACAGTAATTTACTTTTTAAGGCCTCATATTCGCATCACCTTCGGTGAGGTGGAACAAAACTGTCCATATTTTTGTTAAATCGTAGGACTGATCTGAACTCAAGGTGGATTGTTCCTCTATGACATCATATTTCATCATGTACTATTTTATCTTTGTATTGGGCTTCGTAAATCATAGCTATTTAGTGATAAGTATCAAGTGAATTGAATCGTATCTTTTACTAGTTGCCTCTCCAATGTATTTGAACCTTCATTTTCTCCAATCTCTGAAGGGTTAGAATGTTTTCGACAAGTAGTATCTTATAACTGTAATTAATTTCGTATATTTAATTACTCTCTTTTCTCTTTACAGGTGAGTGATGGCATGCGCCTCTCAATTGGGTTCGGAATCAAGCTGTTACCACTGGTGAGTGATTATTAATCACCAAAATGCGTGTTAAAGTAATAACGAAACGCCTAATTTATGACAGAAAATGTTAAAACGGCCGAATTTTGGTTTCAAACCTGATGGATGATATAATTATTATGAAATTGCAATCATTTTTACGCCACTATTACTTAGCATTCAATTTCATTCGTAATTGCAGTGACATGCGATGGTTCAAGGGCTTTCATCTCAACAGTAGATCTCATTAATTTCAATAAACGCTTTTGAATGTGTAAATACATATATTTCTGTGATTACAAACCTCTCATACAGAGTATCTCGATGCTTATACTGTCATCTATATCTGCATCTGCGTAATACCCTGCGAGCCACCGCGAGGGTGCGTGGCAGGGGGTGAAGGTCACCAAACATGCACTATTGACATGCAAGTAGGATATTTAAGGGAGACACGCTAGATAATAGGGTCACATGGAGCTAGATGGTTAGTATCTTCATAATAAGAAAGGGATTATTGGTTGCTATTACATGCATCATGCACTTCAGACTACTCTAACTATATTTCACCTACCTATCCCTTTGCTACGCTGCCTATTATTCTCTCTTATGGTACGCGGGAAAAGTTGCATTTTAAATATATCGGTACGACAATCTATCTCTCTAATCTTGTTAATCTGATCAAACCTAGCATAATACTCAGGGGTTCTCAATATATATCTAACGTCATCTGTGAAAAAATCTGTTTCGAATTTACTTAAAAGGTTTAACCTAAATTTTAACCTGCGTTCTGATAGTAATTCCCATCCTAGATCTTGTATTAAACTGGTAACATTTATACAATTATTATAACGGCCTTTAACGTCATAAGTCACTGTTTATCATGTTTCATAGTATTATTAAACCATAAAGGAAGTTTTCCCCACATGTCATTTGCAGAATGGAATTTCACAGAGTGACTGTATTTCAAGCTCCCATGAGTGCGCTTTTAATTGACATCTTCAATGTCCTCGTGCTTTAATTAATTCATGCGGAATAGCTCGAAAATAGGTTTGCACGTATACAAATGAGACTCTGCGAATGAATGTTTTCATTAATCTCGTAGCGACTGGATCATATTAATTGGCGTATTTGCTACGTGGACGTAGAGAACTTACATACGTGTACGATACATTCCACTCGCAGCTGCTATGATTAGAGTCATTTTGCCTGACATAATAAAATTAGTATTTTCCTTAAATTATGAGAAGGTGAGTTTTAATATGGAGTGAACAGGGTTTTTATTCTAGGCATAAAAAAGTGTTCATTTCTTTTTTAAATGCTTTTTTAAATTTCTGTAATAACCTCATTCCGCCTTAAGTTAATGTTTCTTCACGGCACGATCGTTCATGCCACAACTGGCTTATTGTCTTCATCATCATTGACATTCCATTTTTTTAGAGCTCAGTTACTCTAATCTATGAGCATCATAAACATATCGTAACATTTTTACCAAAAAATACGGAAAAAAAATAGTGGTTTGATGAGGCGAATATTGTTGTTGAAGGCTACTTGGGCAATCCACAGGGTCAAACTCTCCACTCCGCCGACTTTTCGACGAACGAGTTATTAATCGTAATCTTTTGTGGTGGCGAACTCGATGGACGACTCGTTCATCGGCCGTCGAAACGTCAGACAAGATCGAGAGTTTGACCCGGTGGAGTAAACCCAAGAACCCTCAACATCATAATATGCTGGGAAAGTCTCAGATTTTTCATAACAATAATTGCGTTTCCTTGTGATAAAGTATATCGTATGATGATCGTACCATGTTCAACTGTTCATCTTTAGATCATATACCGATAAAAACTTTATTTTGATTTTTTTTACAACTTTTTCCAATCGTCATACTTACAAAACCCTATATTCTACCCTATTTATTGTATCCAATGAATCAATACTGTCTCTTCTATAACGCAAGTTTTTGTATCCTAGTGTTACGTTGGAAAGCGTTTTCATTGGCTTATGAATAGACTGGCGGTGATGAAGTGTTTGCAAATCCATATCAACAATTGGCGAGCTGTCAGTTCTTAGCTAAATGTTTCCTGGAAATTCGACGTTCTTGTTTGCTTTGAGTTGAATCATCGACTCAATTTATCGTCCTCTTAAAAAGAAACTCTTCTCCTGCTTGAAATTTGAGTTTCTAGTCGTATGGAGCCTGGAGTCGGCCAATTGGTATGCTCTAAGCAGACAATAATGAAGCAGTTGAAAACTAAAATGAAAGTTGTGCCCTAATTTTTTGCTGATGATACTTGCATAAATGAGATTCATAGCTGGAGCTTTTTCCGTGTTTACATAATTTTTTTCAAAATCTTTCCGAGATGAAATCTATATTGCATTCAAACAAAATGAAATACCTAGTGCTAGTGCAGATGATCATAATGATGTATTAAATGCAATATTGACAGCATTTTCAAATGAAATCAATTGGTAAAATTTTTTTCTAGCATTACTATTAAAAACTGGGGTAAACTTTTTTTATAACGTTTGAATTTCTTAAATACGAATTGTTTAATATTTTTTGAGTGATTTCATTTCATTACCCGTTAACTCATGAACGTTCTACCTTAATTTCGCTTTTACAAGTATGGATACATTGTGCATTTTTTGTCCCTGACTCATCTGCTTTATGGGTGTGTTACCATGGAAAGAACTTGTTCTTCAGGAAACAATGCAAAACACTCTTTACCCTGCAATTCAAAGTTTACTTTGGAGAATTCACAAAAAATTTAGATGTTTTATATATTTCATTCATCAAATATGAAATAAATTATTCCAATTTTCTCTGAGAGTAATGCAATCTTCAATCGATGAGCTTTACGAATAAATGTATTACATACCATGTTACGCGGCTTTGTTGTGAAGAGAGACATCTCTTTCATCATTTTTCGTTGTAATTCCCAGTTTCTCTAATTTGTTGAAGTTAGGGTGTGATAGAGCGTAATATTGTCGTTTTTATGAAAGTAATGCTTTCAGGCGTTACTTTTTGGGATATCTTCATGATTTGATATTGAAACACTCAGTAAATTTTACATGACGTAAAAAACTCGTGGTCGTTTTTATATTTCTATATTAAAGGAAGATGGTGAGGTTGAATTTTAAGAGCTTCAAGTTTCGAATACATATATTGATCCTGTTTTCATTTTCCATGCCGTATCGTACAACTCTTTTGCTATTCCTTAATAGATTACTGATGTTTGTTGATGAGGATTCGTGTAAAAGAGCTTTGATGAGATAATCTATCTTCTCCCTAACGCTCTTCTTTGTGAATTTATAATCGTTTTATCGGCTTTCTGCGAACTCGCTGTGAGTGAGCGTAGAACCGCGTGGCGAGTAAATTATACATTTCAACCCGCTCGATCGCAATGCATGACGGCGTACACGATGAAGCCGGCTTGATGTACGAGAGATCTTCGCTTTATGCACGCAATATGTTGATCCTGCTCCTAGTTACCACTTCCTCCCTCCCCGCACCCCCGTCTACCGTTGTCGAGAAACCATTTACCTCATCCCTTGACTACGTCTCACAACACTCCTCTCATCCCGTCCCTTCCGAAATCGATTCTCCCTGATTATTAATTCCCTTATTATCCCCTCTGGCAACCTCCAGTCCCCTCACCCTCCGCACTCCGTCCCCATAACTCCCCGAATACGCTCGAGTTTTTTTTCTCTACCCGACCTTGTTGTCGTTCGCACAACCGCACACTCCGATAGGTCTCTGCGTTTCCTTCTGCTCTGTCACTTTATTTGCCATATAATCGGCTACGCCTACGGGCGCATGATTCAGTCGCTAGGCATAGTGTCTCATATGGGCGCCGCTAGATGACAGGCGGGCTCCATTATACGCAGAGTCATCTACATGCCGCCAACACAACTATGAAGTACTTGATAGTTGTGTTGGCGGCATGTAGATGACTCTGATTATACGTTCTCCACTAACTAACTCATGCCGCAGTTTATTGCATTGCTAAAAGTGCACGTATCGCAATGGAAACTGCTAAGTAATACTTTTTTTGCTTCACCAAAATGTTGTACTCAAAGAAATCTAGTAATGCAACCCCCGGCCATAATTTAATGACTTCGTTTAACGGTAATTATGCCTTAGGATGAATTTTAGGTAATTCAAAAGATATGGTGGATAATAGCTCAAAATATGGTGTGTATAAGCTCTCCCGTGATGACTGTGAAGTTTTTTAATCACTCAAACTAGGCGCAACTTCAAAATCGATACCAAGGAGCCCCGAAATATGTTTTCAGAATGGAAACCTAACTTTTCTTGTTCACAGAAATGTTGTGCTCAAAAAAATCTACGTGATTCAATCCCCGGCCATTATTTTTAGGCATGGTTTTACGATGATTATGCCTTATGATGACTATTAGGTAATTCAAAAGACTTAAATCAAAACGTGGTGTGTGTAAACTCTCCTGTGGTGGCATAGTGAATCTTTTTACATGGGGCGAACAAAGCGCAAATTCAAAACCAGACCCAGGGAGCCCTAAGACCTCTTTTAAGGTTAGAGACGATGCATATGCCTTTGATAGACATCTGAAAGAGTTGGACCATGCGAGTGACTTTCACCGAGAAGTTTTTAACTGTAACCAAGAAGGACAAGAAGTTGGACGCCTGCGAGTATAGAGCACTCGACAATCAAAAAAATTCAGATTTCTTTTTAACTGTCATTTCCTTGATGCCTCCCTCTTGCTGTCAGTGTTACTTCTACATCTACATCCATTTGCTAGCCTGCGAGCCGCCGCATGGGCGTGTGGCTGGGGGTGTTAGGACACCAGCCGTGTAATAATGTAAGGGGTGAGGTTTTGGAATGAGAAACGGTGACGTGTATAATGGGAGTGTATTTAGTGGAGTTTCATTTTTATCGTGGTGGATTATTAAGCGCGGAAAGAAAGAACAATTTCCTGTACCTTTCTGTTCGGCAATGTATATCTCTTATTTTATCGCTTCTTTTAGACCTAGACATGTTATGAGGCGTCATGATAATATTGTCTGTGCCGCTCTGAGGGGCTCTCACCTTAAGCCCTGTAAAATTTGTGAAACATTTTACGACTACCTTACCTCTCAGCTTATAACGACACACCGGCTTTCCTTTCAACAGTTCATCCTTGTACCCCTTTGCCACCTCTCCTCCCTTATAAATCTCCACTCATATATCTTAGTGTTCCTGATGATGTCATTACTGCCAAAACCGGGAATACATTATGTAATGAGAAGTTGAAGCGGCGAAGCTTGTATTTTTACAATGTCGGCCTTCCACTGTGTGAGACCGTCAACATTCAAATAGAAATTATTTTTGACATTTAGAAACTATATATTGTTAAACATGGTTTTTATATATTTTTATTTTAAAAATAAACAGGTATATATTAATTTCTAAACAATCATTTACTTTATTGATTATTTTGTGGGTAATGCGTCAATATTGTAATAATTTCTGCCGGCTTTTCAACTTTTACACATATATGTATGAATATATAAACGTGAGCCCACTTTGCCCTCTCATCTGGGCCTACCTCTACCCTCCGCCACCCAGATCGTACCTTTCCCTCTCGGAGGATTCATGGAAAATTTATACGCAATTAATGAACCAAAGGGTGAGTCATAATTTTCCCATCCTATACCCGCCCGCACACTAGCGAAGCCGTGTGTCCTACCTTTCCCCCGATCGGGGTTATTTCAGCCCCTCCATGAACCATTTATAGCTACGTCGACCCCGCCTACCGCCGACCCCCGCGATCGGAACCAACTCGCTCACGCTAACCGTTCCTATTCCATTGGAGTTCGCGATCTCTCTTTGCCTGTTCGGAGAAATCTAAAGCGTGCTCCCATCAAACATTACCAAAGTTTACTTAATATGAAGTGCACTGTTTAATTTATAAAAAAGTGAAAGTAAAAAATTGCCATCGAATATCGGAAATGTGATGTGAGATGAGAAAACACTGGATATAATATTTTTCGACGCTCAAGTCTCTTGGAAAGAGTATCAAATCGACCTTTACCTCTGATCGGAGGACATTTTACTCGAGGCAATTTAATGCGCAATCTGATACGTGCTGGATATGGATTGAAAATTGCACTTGAGCGCGTTTGCAACTGCGTATACTACAGACGGGTAACAGCTCCTGCTCTTATTTCATGCTCGCGTTCGTGGAATTCTTGTGCATCAAATCGTGCAATTATGTCGTCATTGGTCGTTCAGTCCAATGATTGGTTGACTGTAGTCCATGTAGCATTTTTTATGTACTTTCCTCTTTATTTGGTCCATGAAATTTTACCTGGATCTTCTTTGGGAACTTGTCCCTACATATTACCTTCAAATATGCTCTTCACAAACTCATTGTGTCTCAGGGTTTATCCATTCTATTTGATTCTTCTTCTCTGTATAGTGCAGCACAATTGGTGCTCCATGGTTCATCTTTTCTGTATATGATCCGTTGTTCTTCTACTCATTGCAAAACTTCATTATTTATTTTTTGCCCGTCCATTTCATCTTTAGCATCCTCCTCTAGCACCAGGGTTCGAAGGCTTCTATTATACTTTTTTGTCAATTTTTCCAATGAGCCATTTTTTCGATTCAGAGTGACACGCTCCGCGCGATATTTTTCAAATACTGTGTTCTAGTTGGTTTTCCTATCTTCTTTGAACACAGTAGTTTTATTTTTACCTCGGAAGCTTACTTATTTTGGGCCATTCTTTCCTCCGTATCCGTTGTACTTCATTCGTCTTATGTGCCTTGTGTAAAGCAGCCTTAAAAGTGAGCAAAATATTGTACCATGGTATCTTGTGGTCATCGATTGTTATGAGGTTAAGAAAAAGGAACATTTAATCAGCTTCAGATACACTGAATCTGATAATAATGAACGCAGATCAGTTAGCATACATCAATCATTTATTGTACATGTTTCATAATTAAATGCATGCTTGGTGACTCCTCTCATTTAGAGTGTGGCAAACAATGATTATTATAATATTTATTATCCGGGAAATTGTCCTTTTACAAGCATCACAATAAGGCCAGATAATTTTGTAAAGTCAGAATATTTAGACATTTTGAATGACAAAATTTTTTAACACATTGTGTGAGAGATAAAAAATTACTGTAGACTTGCAAGGATTATTATAATCTCTCATAATTCTAAAAATCGGGAGATTATACAAATAATTTGTACCACATAATGGATGTAAAAAAAGGTGATGAAATCTTGAGTGAACAGTGTGAAATCCTAATTTTATTAGTGGTAGAAGATATGAACACACAATTTGATTACAGTACCCTACAGACCATCAAATACATGTTTTCAAATAGTGAAAGCGGCATACAACGCTACAATGTCGAAAGTGGAATGGCACAATGTAAACTGCCCTCTATATCTGAAACGGACACTATGTATATACCTAAGAAGAGCATTGGACCGGCCTTTATGCTGACAGATCGGCGCGTTATTAATCGACTTCCAAGACCAACCTGACATCATTAGAATAAAATTCCTCAAGCAATTTATATGATTATAACGAGACTTTCATCCATGATCTTTAAATCTTTACACGGCTGGTGGCCTAACACTCCCGGCCACACGCCCATGCTTCAAGCATGCAGGGTAGTATGCAAATGTAGATTAGCATTTTAACTGGTTGCTTCATTAGTCCCGCGTCATAACTCAAGGTCCAAAAATTCCTATCCATACTGCAGGGTTTACCCAGTCCACTGTACGCCACGATTCGCATAATGATTTATCGCTGCTATATACGTAACTCTATCATTTTCTCATCCCATTCGATACGCGTTCACCATCGTCGGCTGAAAAACGCCCTTAAGACACGCAAAGAGCGCATCCTTCAGTCATGGGGTACTTTTGATGATAACGTTGGTCAATTAGTCAAGAAACAAAATAGCTTTGACCGTGGGTGAACTAACGGACGTCCAATTTGGCAAAATGCCCATACCACGAGAGCGCAGCCTCTCGATCCCTGATACTTAAAGAAGGAACGTGCGCTTTAAAGTACTATTTTTTTAGCGATGCATTAAGTTTTCTGCAATGAGTAAATGTAGACTTAGTGCTGCCTTTTTTATTTTCTAAATCTCATTTTAATGCTCCGAGTAAAATCTTACAGGACAAAGAGTTAAAGCGAAGTATTTATCTCGTGCAAAAAAAATTTAATTGGAATTACTCAAGCTTCTGATATATCGTGGGTATTACACATACAAAACATATATGGCACAGCATTAAAAAAACTAGGTTTTGTTAAACATGTAATAGGAAGGTCCTCGGATGAAAAAGTGAAAGAGAGATGCTACTTCGCTCTGGATAGGCCACACATCGAAAATGCCGCGAGCAGTTGGGACCCTGGTCATATAGATTTAACAAAAATAATTAATAAAATCCAAAGAAAGCAGCGCGTTTCGTTAAAACTGCAACGAGCGTACATATAAAGTCTCACAACTTTTTTAGGGATTAAGGTGGGAGCTATTAAAGACTCGGAGGCTACACGCTAGGCTCAGGTTGCTTCTGAAATTCAGAACTGATGTTTTTCAGAGAAAAACAGAATATTATCATGACTCCTCACTACATCTCTAGGTCTGACCGATGCGACAAAATAAGGGAGATACACTGCCGAACAAAAAGGTGCAAAAACTCGTTTTTTCCGCGCACAGTAAGTGACCACAATATAAATTGAGCTCCACTAAATACACTCCTCTAATACATGTCACCGTTTCATCTCCAAAAAACTTACATCTTTACACGGCTGGTGTCCTAACACCCCCTTCCACACGCCCATGCGGCGGCTCGCAGGGTATTATGTAGATGTAGATTTAGATGTGAGTAAATTAGTACTAATACTGACTTCAGGCTTCATTGCTCTATCGCCAGGATTTCATATTATGATTTTTTCACGAACTGTGGGAAGATTATGTTAAACTTTTTAGTCTAACAACATTTACCAATGTTTATTAAATGTCTAATTTTGGTAGTTAGTAGTTTATAGTTTATTATATGTTAGTAGTTCATCAAATTCATAATTGTAATACTTTTGTAGTAGTTTAACAAGAAATTTGGTAAACTATATAAACAGCAGAAATTATCCATGGCAACGTTGCTACATTCATCCACCATCGGCTCTGTGCTTCGACGAAAACCGGAAGATTGTTAGTTTAACCTAAATATTGGAAATTTCCAAACATTGCATGTAACAAATTATGTGTAACTGGCTAACACACCTGACCGGCAATTGGGAGATCCGGGTTCGAATCCCGGTCAAGTCAAATGATTTTTTTCATAGCGAATTTCAACCCTGGTCTAAATACTGGAGTTATATGATCAATGACCTGAGCTGAAAAAATGTTTAGGGTGCTTTAATATGTATTGCATCTTGCTTAAGTTTTTGTACAATATTATTCGGGCCGAGAAGAAACTAAAAGAGTTATGTGAAGAGATCCCATCACACATCCATTATTACGGTGCATTTTAGCGTAAAAATTCATCTCTTTCTTTTGCCATTTCATTCTTGATTTGCAGTATGCTGTCCATATTATATGCTGCTTAATTTTTTCAGGTAGTGCAACCTATATTTATCAGTAGAACTACCACCAATAGTTCAAGAAAAAATTTCCTAGTTTTCCCAAAGCCTTTATTACGAAATATTGGGGATAGATAAAATTATTTCAGTAAACATAAATTCTGGTAAATCGTACACGGTTATTTTGATTTTGTTTTATTTCGTTTCCATCTTCAAGTATCCAATAAACTGCCAAACCTAATTCCGTATGTACCAGTATACTGTACATCTTCTAACTCGGTTATTTAAGACCAAAAATGTATCAAGCATTCTGTTAATCGTCCATAGAGACTTTATTTTTTTCTCGAATATGAAAAGAAATAATTATTTTGCGCTCCTCTAATAATTCAAGTCCAAAGGGGTTAAATGACAAATATATCAAGACAAAATCAAGCAATATATTCACGCCTTGATGTAGAAAAATGCTTGCTATACAACGATTTTAAAACCAATATTGATTATCAGGCCTACCTAAATTTAATTTTCCTCTTAAAAATTTATTATTTTTTTCCATCCATGTTTTATTCAGCATCCTCCTCCAGCACCAGATTCCGAAGGCTTGTAGTCTGTTATGGCCAGCTTTTCCCATAGTTCATGCTTCTAAAATGGAGTGATACGCTCGATCTTTTTTTATCCTAATAAAACGTAAAAGAAAGAGTAAACATGGTCTCGTGCAGAAAATAGTCTTGCAAAAATGATTAATAAATTTAGTCATATTTCCCCGGTGAGCCTAACGAGACTGAGTTAAGGTAGGAAAAAAGTTGTCATGTGATGTGTGGCCGATGTTTTAAAAATTGTTGCTGGTAAGAATGCAAGGTCTTTAAACTGGCCTATTTAACACTAGAAGGCGTGGGTCATTTTGACCCATTTGCAATTTTCGTTCTTCCCATTCAAGCTGTATTCATAGGAAAAAGAAATGCTTCCGTGACTTTTATTTGTTTAGGAAGTTATATTTGTGCTCTAACCAAAACTTGTGTATCTAGTACAGTTTCCGAAAAAAATATACTTTACCCTAGAAGCCCTGCGTGGGTCATTTTGACCCACAGGGCGTTTTAACGGATTTGCTTCATTTAAGTGCCACTCAAAATTGTAATTTCTGAAATTGTATGGATACGTGATGATTTTGGTCCCAAAATCAACAAATGGTACACTGTTACACTTTCCTTGGACATTTTTTTAGCATTAAATAATGTTTTATGATGTCACCATATGTATTCATCTTTGTCACCTCATCTGAAAAATATGAACGAATTTTGCTCAAGGTTGGAGGACAATGTACTTTTACGCACGATCCACGGCCAGTTCGCGTTGTCAAGCTCTTGTAATACGCAGAGCGTGTTCCATATCTGGAAGAGGTAACCCTCCCCTCTGCCGCTAAACTGCCTAGGAATTCGGTCGGTGTCAGCCACCGAGGACGAGTCATCCAGTTGGCTCCGCTTCTTTTTTTTGCCACGTTCGTTACAGAAGAAGGAAGAATGAACACCGAACGCATTGGTTATCTCCCGTATTGTATTTTTTCTAGAAAAAAAGATACAAAAATTATCCTATGAACTCAATTGCTGTACGAGACGTATGAAAGATTCATTGTCAATCTCGTTTTTTAGCGGCCCGGGCAAGTGACAGTGTGTACCAAACTGACTGGCTACCCCGTATGCGTGGTATTTTATAGTGCAGTGCAAAAAGTATTGCATGTTGTACGGAAAGAATTTGCCTGGTAGTCTGATAAGTCCGGGCCACTATTAAAAGATATTATATTGCCCAAATCCAGTCTGGAATGAAAGTTATTTCGCCTCATACTCTGTTGCTTTTCAATCCAAAAGGATATCATGCATTACATGAGGCAAGGCGTTAAACAGGCAGTTTTTCTCATAACGCTAGAGCATCTGTCATTTTAATTGGCGAGATCTGCTGATAGCTGCAGTTATGATGGAAAACTGGCATTAGTAAATTGCCATGGACTAGAAATTTCAATTATTCCGCTAAATTTTCCTATAAGTATTTGCACATGAAGTTTATATGTATGCTTCAAATTTAAAGCATCCAGCCTTGAAATCTGATAAGGATAGTCTATGTGACGCCCTCCAGCTTCATTTGCAAATATTCTTGCGTGTACATTTTAGGTTTTTTACAGATTTTTTTATAAATCCTATGTCGTGGCTACGTTTACTCTTTGCCCCACCTATGATATCTACATACCCAATCGTCAGTTTTATTCAATCCTTTGAAAATGAAACATGGATAAAAAGACAATCGTTAAACACAAACGAAAATTTGAAACGGGCAGCATATTTGGGATTATGGTGATACCCCATACATGAGCGGTCAGTGACGTGTCCCCGTTGCCATTTCCATTCAATATGTCGCTTGGATTGAAACTGCAGATTATCAATTTATCCTCGCGACCTTAGCTCATCAAATGGGATTTAATTGGAGTTTCGTGAATTGGCATTTGCGCCGAGACCAATATATAGGTTGCCGTGCATATAACTCCCTCGAAAAATAACGTTGAATTAGAGATATTCGCTATGAGGTATAAATGATCTCTGGATTTGAGACCAACCGATTTCCACGCGTGTCTAGTTACATACTTTCATTTCCAACGAGTAATATACTCGGGATCCAATAGTGATACTGGTAGTGAAAGTGGAAGGCCGAGAATCTTTATTTTCCTAGACATTCTGTGTTTTAGACTTTAAAATCTCCCGAAATGACTTTTTTAAATTTACAATCAACAAAAAAAGTCAAATCTTTGTGCCAACAATCTTCATTGATTTTTAACTTGACGATTTCCGGAAGAAACTCACTCAAAAATCGTTGAACGCGGTCGTTCGCGGCAACGATTTTTGAGTGGGTAACTATTTATCTATAAAGTCTCACAATACGCGGAAACTGCATGACTATTTTTAGGCATTGTGCTGCATAGGTGAAATTAATCTCATGCTCATCAGACCTCCTTTTTGTTTTCAAATTTTCCATAGCTTATCCTCAGCCTCTACCTGTGGAGTCAGGTTCCGTTGGTTTCCTTAGCAACGTTATCCACCGCCGCAGTGTCGCTGAACACCACATGACTTTTTCTCAGACTGATTTTTCGTGTATCACAATTTATTCTTCGACCAGGATAGATGATTCTTCTCCATAAATACCTTCTATTTGCAAAACATTATTATAATTCTTAGCTAACAGCTTCATAAGCAGGTCAAATTGAATCTCTTATACCACTTAAAATTATTTTTCATTGTTCCACATTTGAGAAATACAACATATTCACTTAAAAATCACTCCAGTGGGCACAAGTGCAAGTGCCCGTGCATTGGATCCCGGGTCGTGATGAAGTGTGTCATGAAAAAGTTTCCTCACGTTAATAAAATTTAGTGATATTTTTAGCTATCGTGTTTTATTTAAAAAAATAATGAGCAAGTATACTTTAAACTTTTACGTAGTAGCGATAGTTTGCAATTTAAGAATTTGCACCCTTTTTCATCTCAAGGAAGTATCACAAGGAAGTAACTCACCTCTTTTGTCCTCAAGGAAATGTTGTTCGTTTATTCTTTGATGATTTTCTCAAAGGATTGTTTTACACCCAAATTTTCATTCCGAGTGTAACTCGGAATTTTCATTCTTCATCGATCAACATCGTGGCTGGTTCCCCTCCCATCTATCATTGCACGTCAAATGTCAAAATCCTGATGGATTCACGTTTACTCTCCTGACATGTGTTGACATTATATTGATTTATCAGTCTAGTGAAAGATTAGGTCTCCCTCTTCAAACACCAAATGCGAGGCCCACGGAATCTATCTGTATCTAGATTAGTTTGCAATTCGATTATCAAGGGAGATCGAAAATGAAGAGCCTATATTTATTCAGTGATGCACGGTGAGGGGAGAAGAAAATTTGTCATCACCTGAGTGTGTTTTAAAGATCGATGAATCTATTTGATTGAATTGACCGGTCGGGTTCGATTTTCTCCGGAATAAAGGCATTTGTTAGCGTGCCCTCCGCTGTCTCGCGTTTTCAGACCAAAGCAGGTGATAATAATCTTTGAACTGTTCTAGCGTAGTTAATGGAAATGGTTTCATGCGCTTCAACTACCGAGCAAACACCACAAGCCTATCATGAAGCATCATTAAGCGTCGTAGTGATCGAGCGTGTCGACATGGTTGATTAATTAGCCAGGTCAAGTCAGAAGAGGCTGTGCGTTGTATGTCACGCGGATAATGCCCATGAGAAGGTAGACTTGCACACTTTTTCTGTGAAGTAACTTGGTTTGCAAAGAAAGGCCGCGAGCAGTGGTAGCTGTCGATCTCTAAGTAACATTTTTAATGCAAAAGCAAATCTTTCATAAGCAGCCATTTCTGTCAATTGAAATTGTGGTTATTATTTATTTAATTAAAACAAAAAAGTTATAAAATATACATTTTATGTCCTTTGTGTGAAAAATATCGTTAAAATAACGTCAGGTTCGACTTTTGTAAGGAAATACGTGCTTAAAGTAGGGTATTGTTAAATAATAACCCAGTATAACAACTTCTTAAATAAAAACTGCGTAATAATTTATAAGTACCGTATTTTTACGGACTATAAGACGCAGGCCATGTTGAGAGAATGGATGAGAGTCTAAAATCGAAACAGATATATGAGAGTTGAATGAATGAAGTAAGAGGTAGAGATAAGCCGAGAAAGTTGTGGTTGAATGTGGTTGAGGAATTTCTTAGGAGGAGGAATATTAGGAGTCTTAAAAACAGGAGGGCGCGTATGGGGGTAGATGAGGCAAAAGAGGTTTGGTAGGATAGGTCAGTATGGAGGAAATTATTGAAGCAGAGTTAGGTGTACAATTATGAATGAAGAATTATGAATGAGATGAAGGATCTCATATTTTCCCGGCGTATCTGATGGATAAAGGTTTCTCGGGTCTTCCACCGGGTGAGCAGGTCCATGGGGCCCAACGTTTCGGAGAACGACTTGTTCTCCATCATCAGGGGGGCATTCGGAAGCTGAAACCCCCCTGATGATGTAGGACAAGTCGTTCTCCGAAACGTTGGGCCCCATGGACCTGCTCACCCGGTGGAAGATCCGAGAAAACTTTATCGAAGCAAAAGAGGTTTGCAAGGATAGGTCAGAATGGAGGAAATTATTGAAGCAGAGATAGGTGTACAATAATGTATTAATGAATGAAACATTTTGACTGTGCCTACCCCGAAAGGAAACGGCGTGATGGGTATGTATGTATAAGACGCACTTTTTTCTTAAAAAAATTGCGTCTTTCAAGATTCAGGTGTATCTAAATTAATATAAAATGTCCAATGTTTGATTTAAAACTCTCGCCACTCTTAAAAATTGCCATATATTCGATGCCGTGGGAAACCTATCTCTATCTGGAAACATTAAATTCAACTGGCATCAGCAGTGCACCGATGCGACGAACATGAGTTTCGGGGATTCTTTTACCAATGATACATAAATAACATATTGATCAGCCTAAGAAGTAATATATTTTAACCCCTATAGAAACATGGAAACTGCGTAAAAATGGCCGGAGAGTGGAAAGAAATTAAATAAAGAAAAATAAGTTCTATTGAATTCTCACCAATTTAAATTTCCGTCTTATAAGCTGAATAGCGCAGCTAGTCAAATAATTTAAATGGTAAAAATGTTATTTTTTTAATTGCTTAAGAATAAGGTGGATATTATAGTCCGTAGCGTCTTATAGTCCATATAACACGGTAAATGGACGTCTTAAAGATTGCAACCCAAGATAACAAAAAAGAGGAAGGGAACATTCTAAGTGTCTCTAGTTTAAGATCACTCTATCAATTCTTTTTTGTTGAAAAAATGCGTATCTTATAGAGTTTTGATAGTCTCCACCCCAACAGAATACACCGTAGCGTAGTCTAGAGTCAACAAGGGCGCTATATATTAATTTAAGAAAATATTTGGACACTTATATGGATATATATAGGAAAGAAAAATTATCTGTGATGGATTTGAATGATTGCGTTAAAAGATTGAATGATTGCGAATGTAAGATTTTTTATCGCACTTTGCGAGCTAGGTTTTCTGATCATTGATAGAAGTGGCCCAGAGCTATGCCTGGGACATTTGCAAGGAATGCGCCTCTTTAATTTCTTAAACAACACGGATAACCCTCAGTGCTAGTGCCCTATAGGTGATTTTCTTGCCTTTCCCTATTCAAGAATTGAATAGTGGATTAGATCATCTATCTTCATAGAGATATTTTGTGAGAAAGTCGTTTTAAATCCAGTAGTGCCTGCGCGCCTATATTCCTTTCTGCTTTCTTTATAGCAAATCACCGAAACTACCCGGGATATTTTTATATGATTCATGTTTTTAGTTTTCACGCAGTTTCCATAACACATTTGAAACCAAACTCTGCTATAAATCACATTATTAGTAGTATTTATGGGATTGTGAAGTCATATTTGTGAACATTATTTTACAGTAATATTTACATTATTTTAAATCCAGTAGTGCCTGCGCGCCTATATGCCTTTCTGCTTTCTTTATAGCAAATCACCAAAACTACCCGGGATATTTTTATATGATTCATGTTTTTAGTTTTCACGCAGTTTCCATAACACATTTGAGACCAAACTCTGCTATAAATCACATTATTAGTAGTATTTATGGGATTGTGAAGTCATATTTGTGAAAATTATTTTGACAGTATCTTTTGGTGATTCATACGCTCTATAATTTTTTTTTGTGTTTTTAAATTTTTAATGTTAACCAAACTGGAAATTTCCAGCTATGTCTACGTACTATCCCACGAATAGCCACATAGGCGTATGTGAGGGGCTGATGGACACCAGTCGTGTAGCGGTGTAAAGGAAAAGATTTTGGCAGATGAAATGGTGAGGGGTGTTTTGAGAGTATTTTTAATGGAGCTCGGGTTTTTTTTATGATCTCAAGTTTTGTTTTCGAAAGAACGAATTTTCGTCTGTTCAGAAATTCTTCTCTCTTATTTTATTGCTTCTTTATGACCTCGACGAACCGATTCATTTCCCGCAAAGGCTTTCTTCCGCTCTCGCGATAAGAACCCCTTTCGATGTGTACGAGAACGCATCCACGGCTTCCCCTTTTCGACGAACGGATATACTGTTTCATGAGCCGACGTGGTATGGGGGGGAGGAGATATTTATGATATCTTTTTCATCTCCACAATGCGCCGTCGAAATTATATTCCCAAATATATAAAAAAAATATAAAAATAGGTTAACGCTTACCTTGATTATTGTAGTTAATGTAAAAAAAACAGCAAGAATCTACATGCAGCCTGTCGTCCTTGTTCTGAGGTCATATTCTATTGGCTTGTATGCTCGAGTCGGAGATTAACAGTAAGCGCAGCGCATGACGCAACAAGATGGATATTGATTAGCAGACGTGTGAGGCAGATCAACTATGTTGCCTCAATAGTTCACCAGAATGGGCATTTGGACCGGCACCGAGCGTGAAGTAGGTCGGGTACGACGTACCTCACTTAGATATGCATTCATTGGTAGTTAAATTCTAAGATTGGTTGACTGCAGAACTCTACTCTTCCCTATCTAATGCTAGTTTCCTCGCCTCCTGGTATATCTTCCTATGCACTTTTCTCTTTATTTGGGCAATGAACTTATTCCTGGGGTTTCCTCTTGGGAATTTTCCCTCTAATTTGTCTTCAGTTATGTTCTTCACAAACCCAATGTGTCTAAGGGTGTGTCCAATCCATCTGATTCTTCTTCTTTTCTCTTTGGCGTTCCTTATGGTCGTTTTCCCTTCTGCTCTTCAGTACTCTTCATCATTTATTACTTCGTCCGTTTAATCTTCAGCATCCTTCACCAGCACCAGGTTTCTAAGGCTTCTAGTCTTTTCTGTTTAGCTTTTCCAATGGTCCATGCTTACGGTCCATAGAGTGCTACGCTCCTCGCGAATGTTTTCTCGTATTTTACCTGATGGTTCTTAGATATACTGATGGCAAAAGTTTAAATGATATATAATAATCATGTTACAGATTTTTTGGGCTTTTTCTAAAATATATATACAGTAGGGATGAGTCGATTCCATTTTTTTCGATTCCGAATCCGATTCTTTCAGATCGATTCCCGATTCTCGAATCCGATTCGATTCTTATTCCTAATAACAGTTGGGATATTGATATACTAGTAGCGTACGACTAATATTTCAATTCAAGTATTGGCTGAAATAAAATAACAAAGACAATTAAGTCGCTCAAGTATTAACAAATAGCAAAAATATCCCCAGCTTATTGAGATAGATAAAAAGTGCAAATGATAGCCTACCCAACCAAAATTGCTGAGACAAATATGATGTGATAAATGAAATTTGATTTGAATATTTATCCATCTGGAATCGATAGAATTGGAATCGACTTTAGACGATCTATTCTCGATACCGATTCTAACACTGAGAATCGGTGGAATCGTGAATCGACATTTGGATTCGACTCATCCTCAATATATAATACAAGACCGAATTAACTGTGACCTAGTTGAGAAGAAAGGCTGGGAATTTTCGGTTTATCAAGGGCTCAAGGGTCATTCTAGCTTAAATAGAAGCAGTATAAGTATAAGACTATATGCAGGACAAAATAGAAAACAGTCTATTTTCCTTTCAGGTGAACACCGTTGTCTTTTGCTAACGCTATTGCCCCCTTCTGTCGTAGAAGTACTCGCTTGTATATCGATATACTACTTGTAAGCGACTTATAAGATCAATCACTGAAGACATGTCATGGGGGAAACACATCAGGGAAATAACTAGTGTAGCAAACCGTAGATTAGGATTTGTAAAAAGGGTTCAAGGCAAATGCGATGAGAGAGTACGAGAAAGAAGCTATTTTACACATGTCAGGCCTCATTTAGAATATGCCGCTAGCATATGGGATCCGTACGAGGAAGGTATGATTAAAGAATTAGAACGCGTGCAAAGGAGATCTGCTAGGTATGTTAAAGGTCGTTATGATAATTGTATAAGTGTTACGAGCTTAATAGAAGAACTAAGATGGTAATAACTATCAGAACGCAGGTTAAAATTTAGGTTAAACCTTTTAAGTAAATTCAAAACCGATTTGTTCACAGATGACGTTAGATATATTTTGAGAACCCCTGCGTATTATGCTAGGTTTGATCATATTAACAAGATTAGAGAGATATATTGTCATACCGATAGATTTAAAATGTCATTTTTCCCTCGTACTATAAGAGAAAACAATAGGCAGCGTAGCAAAGGGATAGGTAGGTGAAATATAGTTAGAGTAGTCTGGAGTGCATGATGCATGTAATAACAACCAATAATCCCTTCCTTATTATGTAGATACTAACCATTTAGCTCCATGTGACCCTATTATCTTGAATATTTCCCTTAAATATCCCACTTGCATGGCAATGGTGCATGTTTGGTGATCTTCACCCCCTGCCACACACCCACGTGGTGGCTCGCAGGGTATCACGTAGATGTAGATGTAAAAGACTACTGTGATGAAAATAACGTCCATGAATAAAGCCACCAAAGTAGGGCGCATCAGTAAGTTCTGGTTTACTGAAATTTCAATTTTTGAGGCTATCAACTTCTTTCCTCCCGCAATGAATATCATTCAACTCCTAATCAGCAGTCCAATTAGGAGGTTTATTTCATTCTCCAAAGCGTTCAAGAATTTTATAAACTTAGTTTAATTTTATCGTCGAGCGTTCGCATGAGTGGGTAAATGTTTGTGCGGTTAACTCCCGCTCTGTCAAGTAGCATGCACTAATATCATGTTCGAACACTCCAACGCCGCTTTGGCTTGTTTACAGAGCTCCGATATGGTTTTTGTGCATTTTTAGGTTAACCAGTGACGCGAGTGCAGGCGTAATCTCTTCACGGTCCTCGGGAAATCAGCAAATTAGCCCGCTTTTCCACCCTCTAAAGTCTTTATTTTTTTTAAACCACAAAAAGGTTTTAGCAAGAGCTCCTCCCCCCCATACAACGTCGGCTCATCAAACAGAATATCCGTTCGTCGAAAAGGGGAAGCCGTGGATGCGTTCTCGTATACATCGAAAGGGGTTCTTATCGCGAGAGCGGAAGAAAGGCTTTGCGGGAAACGAATCGGTTCGCCGAGGCAAACCGGGCAGAGGAGCGTGGAATTGATTGAGATACGCAGCGATCTCGCCGGCTTGAAAGGTCGCTCCTGGGGTGAGGTCGCCTGTGTCAGTCAAGTGCTGTACGGCAGTACGACGACTGATCTAGCGAAATTAGAATGAATTGGAAAAGGGGTTGAAAAAATCGGTCCAGGAGTCAATTATCGGCTCGAGAGTCAAATGAGGAAAAGGTTTTGAAAACATCAGCAATGGCGTTCCGTTTTGCCTTTAGGTTTTAATTTTTTGTCGAATTGAAAGATTGAGGTGCGTCAACTTTCAATATAATCGGTATAGAAGTGTTTACCTCTATTTATGATGCCTTGCATCTATGGTCATTGCTCTCAGTTCATCATTAATTTCCGGTGTGAGGCAAAGGCCCATGTTGTATAATAGGCGTCAAATTGGATAAATATAGGTTAAAACTCATTTATTTGAATCAAACGAGAATTTGATATTTTCATTATTTTAGAATTTGAAAATTAAGATAAAATTTCAATAAACTTAAGATTGAAGTTTTTACCTCCATTTGCAATGCCTTGCATCTAAACTCAGTTCATTCAGATCATCATCAATTTCAAGTGTGACGTCGAAGTTTATGTGGTGCTATATGCGTTGCATGAGAAATACATTGTGTTAAACACACAAATTTCGTTCTAGCGGAAATTTGATGTGCCAAGTTTTATGAAAATTGTACTAGCAAAATCTTTGTTGCACTTAGGTTAGGGTTTACTGAAGTTTTTAATCATTAGCGTACCATTGTAAAAATTAATACCCGGCAGACGGCATCATAAAAATTTCAAACTCCATTTTTTCTTATTTCGTTACTCTTGTCGCTAAAAGGGACTGTTGCCAATCACGACTATTCGAGACCTTGTGGAATGGATGGTGAAAACATCTGCTTAACTCTCTCCGAAATATCTTTAAGTTTCAGTTTTTTTAACTAATTCATGCAATTCCAAAAATTACATGAATTATTTCAAAAAACCTAAACTTGAAGATACTTGGAATATTTCCAGTAATGGACATATATGAAAGGAGTATGCATCGTTGGTTTAGCCATGTTGAGAAAATGGCTGAGAGTCGAATAACGATGCGGATATATGAGAGTGAAATGAATGGTGCGAGAGTTAGAGGGGGGCCGGGAAAGTTGTGGTTGAATGTGTTTGAGAAAATTCTTAGGGGGAGGAATATTAGGAGTCTTAAGAACAGGAGGGCGTATATGAAACAGTGTATGGGGATAATTGAGGCAAAAGAGGTTTGCGAGGATAGGTCAGTATGGAGGAAATTGTTGAAGCAGAGTTAGGTGTACAAATATGTATTTATGAGTGAAACTTTGTGACTGTGCTTACCCCGTAAGGGAACGGTGTGATTGGTATGGATGTAATTCGTGTTGGTGCATGTGATGTACATGAGCATCTTTCATAATCGTTATTAATTCACTGGTGAGTTAGTTTTTAGTGGATTTGCGTATCTGCATCTACATCTATTTACACAATACCCTGCGAGCGATTTTTTACATTAGTAATTTAATACTATGAAAGTAATAAAATAACTGATTAAGTATTAACTGATGGAGAATGTTTGCAGATGCAAATGCAAAGAAAAAGAAAAATATATTAAAACAAAACAAATATTTAAATAGGTAAGAAATGTATTTTTTATATTAAAATCTGAAGATAGAATTTTTTGCAAGCCCTTCTCCTCAGGACTCCCAAATTTTATCTAATGTTCAAATGTTTTTTTTGAAGCCCTCAGTGATTGAATCGATACATTAGAGCATTCATTACGCACAACTGTTTCAAAAGTAAATATAATTTAAGTTACAAATGTTCATTATGACACAGTATGCATAACGTTTCTAGAAAATCCATATTCCCTCAAAATCCTAGAATGTTATGCAGTAAATGATGAACATGGTCATTTTACATCGCTAGCTTTTAAAATTTTGCTGTTAGCAACCATTTTATTCCTGACCTTTTAAACACAGCCTCATTTACTTTATTCTTTGTTCAGGCGTCAATGAGTTATACTATAAAAATACCATTTTAAAACAACGAGCATTGTTCAAGCCTGTTCTCTTTGGGACAGGTGGAATTTTGTATTAGCCGAAATAATTTAATTGTGCAATTCATTGCTGAATGTGAGGATTACATCTATGCCTGTCAATAATTTTCTCTTTATATAAAGTTGACTGAACCTGTGACATGCACAAAAACATCAGGATTTTATTTGGCATACTATCTTTGCCCGGTGATGATAAAACCTAAAAAACCATTTGTTTATGAACCATATGAGCGTGCAGCCGGGGGTGTTAGGACACCTGCCGTGTAAAGGATGTGATTTTAGGAGGTAAAATTGTGAATTGTATTACAGGAGTGTTTTAAGCAGCGCTCAGTCGTTACTGTGGCCACCTATTGCGCATGGAAAGAAAAAAATGTTGTACGTATATATTTGGCAAAGTATCTCTCTTATTTTATTGCTTCTGTTGGACGTAGAATTGAAGTATGGCGTCAGAAAGATGTTCTTTGCGTCGCTCTGAAATACGCCTTTTCTGAAATTCTCAAGCAATTTAAGCATAGCGTGTATCCCTGGGTGTTTAACTGCGCCCAACTTAATTCCTCTAAAAGCTGTGAGATAGTTATCGTTCGCTCATAGCTTTTTTTTAATGAATCGCGCAGATTTCATTTGTATTTTATTAATTTTTGTTAAATGTTCGTATGCACTCTTCCTTCGCATAAAGATTGAACAAGTTGTTCGCACTGTAGAATGACCTTAATAAGAGAAAATTATTTTTAAGGGTGCAGTTCTTGGGAAAAAAAGAGTATGGCACTACTTTGGGAATTAAATTGATCGTGAGCCAAAAGACACTGTTCTCTCATAAACGTGTAATATCTGTAGTCAAGTATTATTTCTAAGGGCAATCATTACTGTCCAAGTGTGGGCTTTGAATGGGTGGGTTGAAATGTGGTTCTAGTTAGGTTCTCACACAAACACATGCGTCAATTTGAAAAAAAAATCGTGATCCAAGTAATTAGCGATTTAGAGCTTAAAATTTAATGTACAAACCTAATCTTGAACTCACTGAGGCATACTATCGTTGAGAGCCACCTTTGTTTGAAAATCTGCATGCTGAAATGCCTTTTTCCTTTTATTCACATCAGTCAATAAAATGCCGGTATAGAAGTCACTTATCGACCCGAGAATCATTAAGGGGAGTGCTGAAAGCTTTTCCTTCCCACACTTCCCTTTGCCTCTTTGTCTGTTTTTTTTTGCGGTACAAAATAACGCTAGTGTGGGCGATGGGGTTGCTTTTTTTTTACCTAGAACTTGAACACGGAGCTAGTTCAGTGATTCTTATCTTTATTGCTCGTCGTATTTCAATGAGTAACGCCCGTGGCTTTCCTTATTAGTGGTTAGAGAAGAGTTTATTAAATTTTCATTACTTAAAAGGAACCGGATTCTCTTGCTGGATAATTTGCACAGGTTCTAAAAAATGTACACTGAACAATTAAAAACACTTTGTATTAAATATGAAATCTTTTATCTTTGAAGAATGTTTGCCCGTTAGATTGTTCACATTCAAACGTTTTCCACCTTTTATTTTTTTAAATGCTGCGGCTCTTTCTTAAGATGCGCTAAGATGTTTCCATCTATGGTAGACTTTAAGTACTGGTAAATTTTTAATTTTAGTGGTAGATCAAGAATTGGTTATAGAATTACAAAGGTAATTATAGCGCAAAGGTAAGGGAAAGATTCTCATTCATGGTGTAATGGTAATTCTCCATGGCTCTGGTTTATCTTATTAAGAAACAATAATAAGAATTTTAAGTATTGCGCATTATATTACAAAAAGCTTTGGCTGTACATTGTAGGTCATGATAACCGTCTTCTAATTTTTTTCGAACATTATTTCCCTTGTCTTTAAAAATAAGTTTAAAAAACATTTAGAAAAATAGCCCTTGCCAAACGTTATCAGTTTTCATTTTTATCTTTCATTCAGTCCTTGCTTGGACCGCTGTCATGACTACTTAGAAGCATTATTAATATAAATAATTATCATTTATCAATGAAATTCATGTAATATTTTTGTAAAATATTTTCCATTTAAAGTATTTTTCCATAATTTTTGAGTAGTGAAACTGTGATGGCTGGGTGCATCCGGAAAAAATTACTATCAGGAGACCTGAGAATATTGCAGTTAAACTGGGTTGTAATTCTTTTTAAAGCATAACTCTCCCATTAGGCAAATAAAGTAAGGCAAAATGATCAAAACCTTAGACTCAGCACAACCTCTATGGTCATGCTGATGGCGGTTTGTGCATGAAATGGCTTAATCGATGTAAGAAGGAAATCATTGTCTTATTTACCCTGGATATTTGTGGACATTTACCTTTAAATATTATTACAATACTTCATTACTTTTCAAGCGCCAATGTACTTATAATTGGTCCCTATTTCAAGTTTTTTAAATACCTTAATCCCTATGAAGGTGTGGTAAAAGAATTGGTTATTAATTTGACGTTTGTTTTATCAGTAACGCTCAATTACAATCAATAATCATCAATCAAATCATGTCGCACGTTTTTTGATGGAATTTGATTTCATCTGAAACTTTTTTAATCTTTCCATACGAAACCAAAAAAGTTAATTGACATTTTATTCTCTCCAGCCTGATAAATTAATATCCAGACGGAAACGGTTTGAACTTTCAAAAGTTATCATAACATCAAAATGACAATCACAGATCGGCGAGAGAGAAATCCTGCGAAATTATTGTTATTCATTCTTTTGGGAGATAAACTTTGAAAAAATTTCCACTCTTGATTAAACTCGCTTTTCGAAATCATTCATTAGTTTTTTCATCCAGAAAAAGAGGGAAAGCCATTTCGTTTTGATATGAAAGCTAGATATATACATATATGTAAATATATTTTTTTTAATTGGCATGCTTTTAAGTGCTACCTATTAATGCAAGATTCCAGGGAATAAATATTATATTTGTTATCGGATAGAATTATAGCTCTCCCTCTATTTAATCAGAACTACTTTCAAAACTATCAAGTTTCCTTTTAATCCTTTTTTCCCATCTCATGACCTGAAAAATGCTAAAAATTTCTTGCATGCTTGTGAAATTCAGAAATGGTGTTTTTTAGAATGACACGGAGAATATTATCATAACGCCTCACTACATATTTAGGTCTGACAGAATCAATAAAAATAATAAAGATGCATTTCCTAACAGTTGGGTACAAAAACTAGTTATTTCCGCGTAAAATAAGCTACCATAGTAAGAGCTGAGCTCCACTAAATACACTTCCATTTTATGCGTCACTATTTCTCCTCCCAAAACCTTATCCCTTACATCTTTACACGGCTAATGTTCTAACAACCCCTGCCGCGTGTCCATTTGGCGGTTCGCGGGGTATTATGTTGATGTAGATGAACACTGGAAAGGGTAGTATGAAGATGTAGATTAAAGTCTCATCTTCAAAATTAATCTGATTTCCCGAGCTTTCCTTTTCCTCTCTAATTCATCTACTTCTGTCATGTATCATTCGAGTGCTTCAATTCATACGCCCAGTAGATTACCATGGATAAACGAAGAATCGCCTATCGTCCAGGTGTCTTAACGTTTTTTGAGGATTGTTGTATTAATTCATGACTGATTATTCCTCACCGTTTCTATGTGCGTGCCTCCAAAAGTTCACTAGTAGATTCAATGCTATTTCAAATGTCTCTGGTATTATTTTATTTAATATTATTCCCCATTTATTGCATTTTCAGAAATGATTCAGCAATGGGAAACTGCGTTTTTTCTACAAAAAACTGCAAATATTTGAGTATGTTATTGCTCATCATCATCGTTGGTCGTTAAATCTTAAGATTGGTCGACTGCAGCCCTTCATCGTTCTCTAGCTATCCTTTAGGTCAGACAGAAGCGATATAATAAGAGAGTTACATTTCCGAACATATTGTTACAAAAACTAGTTCTTTCCGCGCACAATAAGCGAGCGGAAACTATGTAATGCTAGTTCCTCTTATTTATTTGTGGGTCTTCCTTGAGGGACTTTTCCCTATATTTTTTTCTTCTATTATTTTCCTCACAGCCTATTATGCCCCAG
Organism: Ceriagrion tenellum; assembly: GCA_963169105.1. Lineage (NCBI taxonomy): Eukaryota > Metazoa > Arthropoda > Insecta > Odonata > Coenagrionidae > Ceriagrion > Ceriagrion tenellum. The sequence goes on along the minus strand of OY720643.1, from coordinate 43,295,232 downwards.
GGTGTGTCCAATCCATGTTGTTCTTCTTATCTGTGCATTATTCCATATGGCACTTCCTTCGTCTACTCTTCTTTAAAATTCATCATTTATTTTATCATCCATTTTTACTACAGCATTCTCCTCCAGCACAAGGTGTCAAATACTTTTTGTCTGTCCTGGTCTGCTTTTCCAATGGTCCATGCTTCCGATCCATAGAGTGCCACGATCCATACGAATACTTAAGTACTGATGAATAGGCCCCGTCGGCCCCGGTGGCGGCGGGGTAAAGTCCTCGCCTGCTAACCCTAGGGTCGCGGGTTCGAGTCCCGCCTGGGTAAAATATTATGGACATGGGTGTTTGTGTCTCGTCCGTTGTTACTGTTATCCACCCGACATAAATTGGCACATCGTGCTGTATTCGGGGTAGTGAAGATAAAATTTAAAAAAAAAGAGAATGTGCGAGTGAGTTCCTTTCTAATGCATATACCCGTAGCTCACTCATGGAAACGATAACGAAATATTCATGCTGAAATTATATGTTAACATGTTTTATATATTTCTTTGAAGGCTTCCGCGACTCATATACATGTTAATATTGCTGTTTTCAGGTATTCTCGTCGCGTGTTTAGTTTTTCTGACTACAGTTTCTCCCCTCTTGGACAAAAATGACCAACGGACCTGAAGACGCCATCAGGAAGAGGGGAGAAACTGTAGTCAGAAAACTAAACACGCGACGAGAATACCTGAAAACAGCAATATTAACATGTTTTATATATGTTGTTACTCTCACTAGAATAGTGGAAATGACAAGAATTAGGTAATATTCAATTTGATATTCTGAAAATGGTTCAGTTCGTAGAAGCTCTCATAATATTGTTATAATCCATTTTTGGAAGCCAAAGAATTTTGCATTTTTTCTTGTGTGTGCCACGCCTTTTGCCGACTTCTAAAATAATTGCGCACGAAAAAAATGTAACATCAAGGGTATATGTGCCGAAATTTATTGCTGCTTTTTGTCGTTGTTGGAGGGAACATGAGAGCCTTTTGGGGAAAGTTGGAGGAAGGTGGGTCGTAAATACATCGTAGCACTTACTATAAATTAAAACCAACCTTGTTTAAGACAAAAGAAATTTGGGAACTGATTACAAAGATAAATGAAATTGTAAGTAATTTAATCAAGGGGAAAAGTAAAATATCTATGCAATGAAACTCTTATACAGTTGAAGTTTGATGGGTTTTATCGAAATATCGAAAAAGTCGTTGAGTTTCTTTTTTAAACTTTTTTTGACCTCGGGCTCCGTCTGAAGGATCTCGGTTTAAAGAGACATGCTTCATTCTCTTCCCTAATCAGCCGTTTTGCGCTCGTGAGTGAATCCAAAAGGCAGGGGACGAGGCCCCTTTTTCCTTTACCCTTTTTCTTCATCTTTTAATCACCCTCTCTGCCCTGTGTGTGCCTTTCCCTGGCGCCTTGTTAAATATTTTTGTTTCCCACCTCGTCTCCGGCACCGTCCGACCCTTTCTCAACAATGCGTGCCTTTCCTCTGCCCTTAAGGGATTCCCCTCGTGGCGTGAGTGACTCCCATCCAACAGAATAGGGGGCGATAGCGAGTCAGTAGGAGGGAAGTGTCTTTGCATGACTCCAAGGTCGCCTTGACCGCACCGCGGCCATGCGGAGGAGAAGGTTTTTGAGGTCTCCGAGATGTTTATGTGCTCGGAGTGAATAAAAGGCTATTCTCGCAGCCAACTTGGGTTGAAAGGGGAGCCCCCAAAGATTAACTTATCCTACCTACCATACGACTGCGAGGTGTTATATCGGATCGCGATTGGCGACACACTGCAGAAGTGGTATCACAGTCATGTACAGTCGCGGTACCCATTGTTAATTGTCCTACACTACTGTCGTTGCAAAAAATATATCTAGACTTGAGTTTGAAAACTGATTAAAAATCAACCATGGTATCAAAATAGATACAAGGTATGTCAAACTTTAGCTTATTTTATCTTGCGTTTAACCATGATTGTCGATTAATTTTTCAATACACGTTTTTCATCGAGATGAGAACCAAAAAATTGCCAGTTTTTGCCGTTTTTGAAGAGAATATTCACTTTGGCATGTAAAAATTAAAAAAATTGACGTTTAATCGACACAAATATGTTGTACTCTGCAGGGTAAAACATACTGAAATGTATCGTAAAACTTTCAGATCTTTTAAACTTGCCATAAAAAATAGTTTTCAATTTTATGAAACAAATTTTCCTTGGTTACAAATAGTTTTGGAAGCAAAGTTTTGGTCTTGTTTTGAAGCTCCTTTTTAGAAATATTTTTAAACGATTACCATAGTAAACCTATAATTGAAGCATCGGTTTTTAACGAGTGAATAAACAATTATTTTAGCGGGCTTAAGCTAGCGGTGAGGCAGCTGGTTTCGCGAGAAGAATGGTGAAAGTTAGTGCAATGCTTACGCCGGTGGTGTCTCTATTCGCCAGCTAGTGAAACTGGCTCACACATTGGGATATTCTAAGAAAATGCATTGGATTTAATTACATACCTGTCACAGATTATTCATTTTTTTAGTTTATCTGTTGTAAATGAATTTATTTCACCAAGAGGATCGTATTTTTCTTCGGTCGTACTAATTTCAGTATATGATTTTACATAGGACGGCAGTATACACCTCCAGAAACTCTCCTCTCTCGCGAAACAGATGTGAAATGATAACTCTTGACATTCTCGGAAAGACTGTTTAGTGATGTTTTTTCAAGTAAATATTTGAGAAATGATATTACTTGCTCGCCATCGCACAACGCTACTAAGTTCTGAGCTGCAAGTGTACTGCACTAATTGTCGCTACTTTAAAATCAAAACTTTTGATTAGTTACAGACGATATTGACAACAAGTCTGAGACAATTTCAATATGGCCGTCTTCCACCGATGGCAAGTTTGAACACTCTTAATAAAAGTAAAACACTCTTTTATTTAACATGAAAAATATTGCTAGTGAGCATTAAATTAATATATATGACAAATACTACAACGATCTCCATAAAATTATTTGAAATTGCAAATTCAAAGAAAAAAGATGGGCCTTTTTGAGAATAGGGCTACAGCAGCGCCTCTGAGCCTCCACAAGGATACCATGAATTTAGCCAAAGTAATTAAATTGTGCAATTCATTGTTGACTACGAGGATTCCATCCATGTTTGACAATCATTTGCAACCAATATGAGGCCCAGTCAGGAACTCTGCCTTGCGCAAAAACTATATCTGGTGTATTTCACCCAATTGATTGAGTTTTCCCTTCGAGATTATTTTTTATTTTTATTTTTTTATCTTTACTACCCCGAATAGAGCACAATGGGTCAATTAACGTCGGGCTAATATCAGTAGCAACGGACAAGACAAAAACACCCATGTTATGGGCAGATAATAATCTACCCAGACGGGACTCGAACCCGCGATCCTCGGTTTAGCAGGCGAGGACTTTACCCCACCGCCACCGAGGCCGATGTCAGTATTTCATCGACCACGTGGTCTGAATTATTTCCAAGTCTTTTCCGAAAGGTCGGTAATTTCGCCCTTTATAGATTACTCCTCAGGGATGACGGAGCGTGTCTCTACTTTGTAACAGAGTGCCCTTGGGTGAAGGCTCTTAAAAGGTTGAAAGTCATTTCAATGAAATAAAGGACTTTGTAAGCGAGAATCAAGAATTTTTTTTCTCTATGACAGTGAAAGTAAAAATAATTGAGTTCCTATAGTTTTCCTGTTATTACTTTTGATTTTGGTGTTTTATATGCCGCCTTTCTTTTTATTTTCTTTTATTTCCAATTAGATACCAGCATTAAAATGTTTTTCCTTCATCCCAGTTAGGTGTGAAAATTCATTTGTGTAATGAAATGATTGAAATTTTTTACATTAGTAATTTAATACGATGAAAGTAATAAAATAACTGATTAAGTATTAACTGATGAAGAATTTTTGCAGATGCAAATGCAAAGAAAAAGAAAGAAATATATTAAAACAAAACAAATATTTAAGTAGATGAGAAATATATTTTTTTAATTAAATACTGAAGGTAGAATTTTTTGCAAGCCCTTCTCCTCGGGACTCCCAAATTTTATCGAATGTTCAAATTTTTTTTTTGAAGCCCTCAGTTATTGAATCGATACATTAGAGCATTCATTAAGCTCAAGCGTTTCAAAAGTAAATATAATTTATGTTACAAATGTTCATTATGTCACAGTATGCATTACGTTTCTAGAAAATCCATATTTCCTCAAAATCCTAGAATTTAATGCAATAAATGATTAACATGGTCATTTTACATTGCTAGCTTTTATAATTTTGCTGTTAGCAACCATTTTGTTCCTGACCTTTTAAACACAGCCTCATTTATTTTATTCTTTGTTCAGGCGTCATTGAGTAATACGATACAAACCCATTTGTAAAAACACGAGCATTGTTCAAGCCTGTTCTCTTTGGGGCAGGTGGAATTTTGTATTAGCCAATGTAATTTAATTGTGTAATTCATTGCTGAATGTGAGGATTTCATCTATGCCTGTCAATAATTTTCTCTTTATATAAAGTTGACTGAATCTGTAACATACACAAAAACATCAGGACTTTATTTGGCATGCTATTTCATCTTTGCCCGGTGATAATAAAACCTAATGAACCATTTGTCAGATGATTGATTGAAACTTAACTTGTGCTTGATGCAGACCACAATCCAATTAATTAAATACAATTGATGAGTTTGTATTGATTAATATCAATTTATCTTCGTAGGAAACCAAAACTAAGTATTTTCGCTTTACAATTTGGATATCTATAGGAAAATATAGTATATTCAATTTCCTTCGTAAAAAAATTAATTTTTATTCAATCAAATGCACGTGGTATATTTTCATGGAATTTATTTTTACTTTGTCTGCCAGGCCTTAAGTATTCAAAAGAATGATTCTCTGCTTTTTTTTGTCTATTACGCTGGACACTTCCCTCACATCTTGCCAGAGGTAATCTACTGCCTTCTCACGAGGAAACGTTTTTCTTGTAATTAACCAAGCCATCAACCTTTTCAGTCCAACCCTATTTTTTTAAAAAGATATTTCGCTGAAATTCGTTTCACATAACTACTTATGTCTCGCAACATCGTTGGTATTCAAGGAAATCATTTGGTGTACTCAGATACATTTTTTTAAATATTTAATAAATTTAATATTATAATATGAAAAAGTAATTTTTGTTTGAAGGTAAATATATAAATTCATTTGTGATTATTATATTTATGAATGATTTATGACCAAAAAATAAGTATAAATATTCCTTGTTAGTTGTAAAATTTTTTTGTAACCCATCCAAAGGGAAATTACAGCGTGCAAAACTATTTGTAAATCAATTTATTATTATTTAAAAAAAAGTAATGGATAGAAATGTATTTTATGTTATGTAAATGACAGTAATGTATTAATTTGTTATTTATAATAAATATTGATTTATAATGAATTATATGTGAAAAGGAGAACACACATTTTCAAATACTAAGTCGACCGCAATTTTTTGAAAACAGGTTGCATGTTGGCCAAAATTTTCAAAATGCTTCGGAATATAAAGTGGAAATTTTTACGCTCAGTGCACTCTTTTTAGGAGACTTTCAACCACACAGCTATTAATATGTGCCAGGAAAGTACCTCTAGATTTTTATTGCATACACTAAAGACGGGTGCACAAAAAATATAGAGAAGTACATAAATGTACCTCTGGCACTGAAATGGCTAATTAATATTACCGCTGAGTAAATGAACCAAAGTACTTCAAATCATTCCATAAGCAAAATTCAGTTTCCTGTAAGAGGAAAGTACCCTGCTATCGTCACTATATTCCCAAGCGGCAAAGGTCAATTTTTAGATGATTGTTTCCATCTTTGCAAAAGATAATAGAGGCATATAATTGCAATATGGCATTTTTTGTTGCGGAGGTACCCTGATGATATTGCACTACTGGCTGAGAGCAGAAAGGATCTGAGCGAGGTACTTGAGGCAATGGAGGACATCCTAACAGCAGGATATAATATGAACATTAATGTAGATAAGACCAAAGTACTTAAGGTTAGCAAGTATGGGGGACAAGCTAAAGTGTATTTAAGGGACAGGCGATTAGAGAACGTAGAGGAGTTTACCTACCTGGGAAGCAAAATAACAGCCGATGGAAGGAGCAAAAGAGACTTATTAAGTAGAATTCACCAGGCAAAGAAGGCGTTTTATCAAAAAGGGAAACTCCTAACATCCAGAAATATCTGCCTAGACCTAAGAAAACGCCTTCTTCAAACTTATGTGTGGAGCATATTTTTATATGGCAGTGAGACCTGGACGTTGGGCAAGGCAGAAGAGAGGAGGGTGGAAGCATTCCAGATGTGGTGTTTCAGAAGGATGTTAAAGATTCCCTGGGTGGACAAAATCAGTAACGAGGAGGTTCTCAAACGTGTGGGGGAGTCTCCTTGTCTGCTGAAACTACTGAAAAAGAGAAGAAATATCTGGATCGGGCACCAACTAAGGCACGAAACATTGCTGGCCACCATCTTAGAAGGCACTGTAGAGGGAGCCAACTGCCGGGGCAGGCCTAGGTTGGAATTTATGGGCCAAATAATGAAGGAGTTAGGCTGCTCCACTTATGTGCAGTTGAAAAGAATGGCACAGGACCGAAGAGTATGGAGAACTGCCGCCAACCAACCTTTGGGTTGATGACTTAAGAAGAGGTACCCTTAATTTATTTATTATACCTATACAGATTGCCCGAAAGAAGCTCATAAGACTTGTATCCAGACATTCAAATACTGAGCTCTCGTTATCTTTATTCAAAATTCTGAATGTGCTACCACTAAGAATATGTTTTGTTTATAAGTCACTCAAGATATATTACATTCGCGGAGGTGACCTAACATAGCCAATTGAATATTCACATCAATTAAGATCGAAGCAAGGCATTGTAATACCAAAATCCAGCAATGAAGCCTTTGGGCAAACTTGTGCGTATCTTGCACCTAAATTGTCCTGATCCCTCCCGGTGGAGTTGTGGTAACAAAAATCCACAACAGTATTGTTGCTAAAGTTAAAAAAAATGGCTCCTCGCCAAGGAAAGTGAGGAGGTTTAAGGACTGCTGAAATTTGTTGTTTAATATGGCAATTTTGAGTATGACCTTTCTCTTCCTCTTGCATTATGATTTGTGACTACTGTTGGCACTGATATATTTTTATTGTCCAGTGCTATATTTTTGTTCGTGATTGGTATTTTTGTTCTTGTTTGCTATATTTTTGTTTGCATTGAACTCAATGATTGAAAATGAAAACTGTTACTCAACCACATAGTAAGCAATGTATATATGCATTAAAACCAGCCGTTGCTGATTAGAGGAAGGTAATCCCGAAACAGGTTTTCCTAAGGGGTGCCTTTATTCCACAAGAGATGTCTCTTTTTTTATTAATCCACAATGCCTCACCTCTGTACCTGGTACAGTAATAGAAGAGTTCCCTTAGTTGTGTAGGAAATCTCGATGATATCATAGAAATAAACAGTGGGACCGTAATTCGAACAGTAAGTGAACGCCGTCAAAGAATAGTCTATATTTAATCAAAACGTATTTTTTTAAAATAATAATTAATGATAAATTTATTCTCAATATAATTACAAGTATTGTCCTGCTAAGCCTATGGCTTGTCAGTAGGTGCTTTTATTAATTAACAAATATTTTCACAGCTTTGATCCGTCAAAAACATTTAAAAATTGCTAAAAACTTAAAATATAATAAAATCATATAGGTATATTATTTCTCAAAGGTGTTTTTTGTCATAACGCCATAACTCCCATAATTCTTCATCAAAATTTATGAATCGAACATCGTTTTAAAGCTAATGTTCCCCACTATTGACGAAAAATAGATAAATGGTTTAAAATTAAAGTTTTTGTTAAAAAATTTAAAATTAAAGTTTTTGTTAAAAAATTTAAAATTAAAGTTTTTGTTAAAAAATTTAAAATTAAAGTTTTTGTTAAAAAATTTAAAATTAAAGTTTTTGTTAAAAAATTTAAAATTAAAGTTTTTGTTAAAAATGATACAGTGCCATCTGTCGACAATATAATCAATTAATATGTTGGCTATGGCTACGTACTTAAAAGAGTGTAGGAGGCGCCATCTATTAACATATCGTTTAGTTAGATAGTTTACATTCTACATGCAATCAGTGTGAAGGTTTACCGTTTACATTTACGTTATGTATCTTTAACACAAACATAAATAACATATAATTGTCCATGGGAAGAAACAGGTAGAAGAACAGGAAGAAAGAAGGAAGAAACAGGAAGAAGCTGCATACTGTGCGAAATATTCGACAGGTAGAAGAACAGGAAGAAAGAAGGAAGAGACAGGAAGAAGCAACATACTGTGCAAAATATTCGACAGGTAGAAGAACAGGAAGAAAGAAGAAAGAAACAGGAAGCAGCTGCATACTGTGTGAAAAATTCGCACGGGTCCGCTAGTCATATAAATTACTCAAAGACACAATAAAATCAGTAATTCAAAATAGCAAAAGTACAAACGTTTTTTTTTAATGAAACAAATGTATACAAGAGTAAACAAAAGTACGAAATTTCTTTTTTTTTAATAAAAACACAACATGTATCCATCATAATTCATTTAAAATATTGATGAAAAGCATAAAAAATAATTGAAACATTAATATTCACAAAACTTAATTTAATCTTTACTGTTAAATCATAACTACCTCAGTATGTGTACAAGTTTTCATAATAAACAAGTGAAGACATTTTAAAATTATAAATGAAACAGATTTAACAGAATGACATATTATGTCTACTGCCTTACTTTTGATACAATAACCATTGTTTCACTCCTTTCTTTGGCTGTGGCAATTTATTGAATATCTTTGGAACAATGTACCTTAATAAGCCCTTACCGTGGTTGTTGTAGTATTTTGGAACAGAATATTTTTCATTACAGCGGAGTCGAATATCATGATTTACATTTCTTTGTATTTTGAACTTGTTTTGAAAGAAATTTTCACATATTGTGACGTACTAAAAAAGTTCAGTTATAGGTAATAAACTTAGTTTAATATATATGAATGATACATTGGATTCGGTTACATGAGTTACATTGATGATAGTTTGTTTAGAAAAGTCTCTTCAGTAAACGTAATATGACCTTTTCAAACGACATAAGGTATTCTCGTGGATGTAAAAGGAACAAATCTTTTCAAGGCAGAGATATAGGTATCGTGGTATTAAAATTTTTCACCAATGAGGTAATTAAGCAGTGATGAATTTGTTGGTTTAAATTATGCATCCCCTTGGGGATAATCAGTCATTAATTAGGCACGAATAATCTCATATGTAGTGAAATGAGTGCTTGTAATTTTAAAAGAGATTACATTATTAAAAATCCTTTACAAAATTGAATGCTAATGAGAATTATTAAAACGTAAAGATAAACGATATACAGAGGTTTTGTTTTGCTCAATTTGGAATTATGTTAATGGCAGAGTTTATTAGAAACTTTTTTCAAAGCACACCTCAATAAAGAAGTTAACTGTTTGTATGCCTTTTTTTCTAGATAACTTTGCAATGTAGATTATGTCTATCGGTATCCCCTGGCAAGTGCAACATACTAATATGTCTGCTTATTCTGGCATTTTAGATAAATGATGGTCAGAAGTAGGTAAATAACAGCAATTTTTTTCAAGGATTCTGTGACTTAAGTAAAGAAAAATCATTTTACATGGTCGAGCAAAACATAAAATCTTTTGTGACTTCATTTCATTCACTTGAATGTATTGCAAAATTACAAAATCTCAAAATAACCGAATTGGCTAAGTCCGTAATTCTTGTTAGTGCCAAAGTCCCGTCGTTCTAGTGTTCATGATATTCATCGATAAATAACCTGAGCTTGCAGCGTCAGAGGTGAAGCTTTGTAAATGCTCTCCCTCGATTTTGCTTCGCATTTGGCGAAACAATCCTCTAAAAATAACCGTAAAGCTCATAGGGGTAGCTTTTCATTTCTTTCTCTAATATTTGGATTTTCAATGTAGAGTTTAGTTCTTAGGCTTCTGAAAATATTGATCGTATATATCAGGGTGATGCTGTCGTCAAATAAGGTTATGAAGCACACACAGGAGTATGTGGTGAAGAGGTTGAGCCGACGTCAACGATCTGTCATTCTGTCAAACGTCAGCTAAAGGTCGAAAGGGGTTAACGACTCTATCTCTGAGTAATGCTTGCATGTCGTTCCTTTTCTGGCGCTACTCTCCGCTTCGCCACCACGGTGAAGCAGTGGGATTCCGTTATTTTAACAATGTACTAAGCCGACCGCCTGCTGAGGTGTTCTGCCATACCGAGAAAAATTGCTGTGGCATACTCCAATTCTCATGTTGTGACGCTGAGCGAACCTTATGCTATGGTTAAAATTGATGTGAAACATTTATGATTCAAATATGAAGCATTATGAGAGACTTCCCTTAAAAATGAGTGCCTTTTTCACGATTTTCCATGAAGAATAGGTAGAGAAAGCTGAATCATATTCGATTTTCTATCACATTATTCTGATAACAGCATGCATTTTACAAATTTAAAAAAAAAATGAAGCTGTGTGTTTCATACTTTTTCTTCTTCGGTTATCAATCCACGGGTAGGGTTCATACTATAATTATAAAATTATGGAAACGTTATCATAAAATAGAGATGCTTTCTTAGTAGTGTAAATCTTGGGATGGAATAAATATAATTTTTTGTTACTTCTGTAACTTTCCCCTCCGAGTCCCCGGCAAACATCGGGTTTCGTTGTCATCATAATGGCCGAGAACTCGAGAGGGGCGGTGCAGAGTTCGTAGCCACTTCCGAAACCCATCGGATCAGTGGCTACGCTGCGTTCTGGTCGTGCACACGAAGCAGACGGGGTGACCCCAAGAAGACGGCCTTTTTACATACGGGCTGCAAGTGATTCCGCCTGTGCCACGCAAGCAGGAAATCACTTGATGCTCTGTATCAGCGAGCCCATTTATTACATAATAATAATAATAAATATTTATTATTACCTATGTAGCAACCAATAAATTGTGGCAGAGACTATTTGAGAACCTTAAATATCATTGGCTAATACATATGTGTAATTGTTTTTTGTAATTTTTTTAAAGTTATGTTAGAAAGAGGATGAGATTGAATGAGGATATTGTTAGGAAAAATCAACGATTTTATGGGATGAATCGCATTTATCCCAATATCTCTCGTAAATTTCAAGTCCGTTTACAAAAATGCTTTGCGTGAAGAACTATAACCGACCAACTGGATGTCATTTTTCAGATATTTTGCTATTGGTAACGGACTACTTATCATCAGCATCATATTATCATCTTTACTAAACAGAATCAATTGCCTTTCAATTTGTATCTTTCCATCTTTGCGTTCTTCCATTGTAGAGATTCAATATTTACCTAGAAACTAAGTGATTATAATTAGTAACGTGTAGCTGTTTTTGCATTCCATATTTCTTTACTCGAGCTTTTTAATGATTCATTTTCTCATAAATTTGTGTATGCGCTAAGTTATACGTTAATTCAAAATTGGAAAAATTTATTGGAAAACGTTGTGGTAGGTTTCCAGAGAAAATGGCAAAATATGGAGCAGGTGACTGTCTCTATATCCCATGAACAAATACTTCCTGTATAAGTGCCTGAGCCTTTTCTGTGCGAACAATCCTAAAAATAATTTAGAAAAATGCATCTCGTGCTTCCTTTAGTAATCAATCCAATTAAAAATCCAGCTTTATTTATGATATGGCTTATACTCTTTAACTTTTATGTAATGCATATTTTCTCTGCGTCCAATAATAGCAAAATTGAGACACTTATGCTTTTCCTACACACTCAAATCTCCCTATTTGAGAATGTCAAGGAGTCGAATCCCAACAGGTCAGCTAAAAATCACCCTGGGGTTTTATTTAGGCCGTATTTCCCCGCGATGATGACGCTGATGACTCATAATCCTTCATTGTTCAATTGCTGTGAACTAGCGTTTTAGTCTTTTTCTGCATCTATACACTCGTCTCCGCGACTTGTCACAGAAGCGTGACTCATGGGATGCTAAAATACATGTACATAACACCCTGCGAGCCTCCGCTTGGGCGTGTTAGGATACCAGTCGTGTAATAATGTAGGGGGTCATGTTTTGGGAGGGGAATGATAACGTGTATCATGGGAGTGTATTTGTTGGAGCTTATTTATTACTGTGGTTGTTTATTGTGTGCGGAAAAAACGAGTTTTTGTACCTACCTCTTCGAAAATATATCTCTCTTATTTTTCGCTCCTGTCAGACCTAGAGATATAGTGCGGCGTCATGATAATATTCTCTGTGTAGCTCTGAAATATACTAACCATGTCAGGAATTGAAAAAAATGAGGGTGTAGAGTATAAAGGTGAACTTAAATGATTATTGCAATGCTGTTTATAATAAAATCACTAACTTTCCGTGAAAATAAGGACTTTGTGCACCTTTCTCTTGAAAGTTGGTTGTTTTGTTCGTTATATGGGACATCCTCCAATGACTGAGGACATCTACGGCATTAATGGTTGGTTAGTAGGCTTGTAATGAAGGGATTGGAATGTGCGGTGCTCTACGGCCTCAGAATATTAATAGTCAAGAAACTCCAAATGGTCCTAATGTTTTTAGCACCAAACGTGGGGGGAGACAAGCACGTATCGGGAGTACTTCCGTGTCAGGGACACCTCCAGACGGCAGGAAGATATCCTAGTGGTTCTTTGCCGGCGAAGTTGGGGATCCGAAAGAGGGCACTATTGGTAAGGCAAAATCACACAATACACTCAAGGAGAGCGGAGAACCGTTAGGTGCAAGGCGGCAAAGAACCCCTGGGATGTGTGCCTGCTGTAGAGAGGTGTGTCTGACGCGGAATAACTCCCGATGAATATTTTGTCCCCACGTTTGGTGCTAAAATATTAGGGCCATTTGGAGTATCTCTACTATTGATTGAGGGATTAATTGAAAAAATTCATAGGCATTAGCTTACTCTAAATTAGGCGCAAAAGGGACAAAAATTTTATGTACGTTCCGAAGGACAGAGAATACATCGACTGAAGACCGTGCTTCAAAGCTTCCACCTCAAATCGAGATTTTTCAGAAAAATCTCCGCCACTGCCGTAATTGTGGCTGGTCCACAGTGAGCTGAAATCGTTAATACCTGGCCATTATCAATATAGGGGAATTCAAAGTTCAAAATCCGTAAATAAACTCCCGCCCTCAATTTTCTGTGAAAATTACTATAGCTCGTACAATCCCTATTTGTGTCAAGTTTGTCTTCATGAACCTATACTAGCCAAGTTAACAGTTATTGGCATAGTTTTAATGCGTTAATTTCTATTTTCACTGTTTACATAGGAAAATGGCAGACGCATTGATTTAGCCGGAGAAATTTGCACATGGGACCTTTCAAGGCATCTATAGCGTACCTCAATAAATATAAGCAGCAAACATTTGAAAAAATAAAAGGTTTTTTTCTAATTTGCGGTCGAGTTAACACAGGCCTTGAATAAGGAAGCTTTAAATTCCATGCATTGCTTCTGGGGTACATCCATATCAATAGCAATATTCATACATTTACATTGAGAAAGATCTCCATGAATATTCAAATCGTCATATTAACCAGGAAGCTGACGCATATTAATCAAATCGAGGAGTAGCTAGCATAATAGGTGGCGAATGATGTTAAAACCCCTTTCTTTGGACACGATGCACAAATAACTCTTGTGTTTCAATGGAAATGTAAAGTCAGTATTCTATTCACTATGCCAGGCGACGCACCCTTTTTCTTCGGGTAGTATTTTTTCAATATCTGTTCATGGTTTATTCCTTGTTTCATTTGCAAGTGAGCCAGCCCGGTGCGAATCCTGCCGGAGTAGAATAGAGTAGAATAAACCTTTATTATACCCTGGGACAGGTCCCTTAGAGCAACGACGCGATACAATTAAATAGCAGCGAGGTAATTAACAAAGTGACAAATAATTTAATTCAAGTCAGAAATAAGTGGAGCTTAATAACATAAATAGAGCAACACAGAAACAACTACTCTTAGTGAAAAACAATAACTGTACATGTGATACAATTGAATTCAGAGATAGGTATAGATATGATGCAAGATAATCAATGGAACATGAATAGACCACGAGAAAAAATAAACAACTTTTGAAGAAAGATCTAAGGCTTTCCCGGTATATGTAGTCGTTGATAGTTATTCGGGCTTCCCAACAGGTCAAACTCTCCATCTCAGCCGACGTTTCGGTGAACTCGTCCATCGTCATCAGGGTATGTTTTGCATCGTCAACTTGTCCGGCTTATATACCATTTGGCATATGGTCAGGTGTCTCGTGATTGGTCCGCTCGTTCCCGCCTTTTTTCCCTATCTTCTCGCGCGCATCTCAGCACCGGTTTCCATGTCTGGGCGAGGGAAAGGAGGAAAGGACACCGTCGCGATTCGTGGTGTTCTTTCGCGTCCTTTTTTCCATCGCTTCCCTCTTTAGAAACAACTTTTGTCTAGAAAAAAAGGAAAAATATTGATAGTGAGAATTAAACACTGAACAGACGAAACTATTCTGGAATATTATTCATTAAATTATTTTAATAAAATAAAAACATATCCATTGAATGAAATTTCATAATATTTAGATTGAAAAATTGCCAACGAACGAGATTTCCTCAAATAAATTGGAATTGAATTCCAGAGTGGCGGGCCAATATAATCTCAGAGGAACCCGATTCATTTGGAGCCAACCACACCCAAACGCTTGAGATATGTGTGCACCAGGTCCGCTGTGTAATCCCTTTCCAGGGGACGACCACAGTCCCTCTCGGATTGGCCCAAATCCTTGCCCACTTTCACCCATAACCTATAACGACCCTTCACTGCCCTCATTATCCTCTCCTCTATTCCCCGTTTAGCCAATCCCTTTTCGATCATAGGCAGATGCTTTCCCAGATGTGCTCAGAGGTCAACCTTTGGGGTGTACTGTGACTCCGAGTGCATCTCTCAACCATGTGCCTCATCCCCGTTCCCCTGGGTATCCTGAGGATCGGGCGGTGTCGGCATCGCTGCCTTTCCAATCCAAGGGCCCTGTATTTGAACCCTGTCGGCATCATAGAGGTTACTTGTAAAACAAAGAACCTTGGAACCAATTTTTGGGAACGTCACTTTGTAGAATCGACACATAACTTGTCATAAGGACATAGAATTACAGTAAGTCGTCGGTATGCGTCGTTTCGGTCAATGTCTGATCCGATGTTACGTCCATGTTGACAAGGGACGTCGGAAAATTTCTCTCTGTTTAATGCTAATAATAATAATAATAATAATAAACTCGTTTATTGTTCTAGGAGTGAACTCCTTTGGAACATAGAAATGAAATACGGTGGTGTGCAAGACAATTAATATGTGAATAAGCCAATCAGGAAACAAAAAAGGGAAGTTATCATATGAATTGCTAACACTAGACATATACAACATTACCATTTAGCAATGTAGAAAAGAACTGAATTTCTTCTTCTAACAGAAAAACGAACATTAAACATATCAATATACAAATAACACAACTTCTGAAAAGGAATTTTAGCTTTACAAATGAAAAGAAAAAAAAGGAACTGAATTGCTTCTTCTTACGCAACAATGGGCATTAATCACATCAATGAACTGATAAATGAGTTACATGGCCAGCATTCCGGAAAGTAAGTGTGTGATAATCTTTCTCTTAAATATTACCAGTGATGCACTGTCTTTTACCAGTTTAGGCAAGTCATTCGACAGCTTTGAGGCAACAACTGTAAACGATTTCTGGGCTGTAGCTGTCCGGAACTGGGGGGGGTACTGGGGAGGCTAATGAAATAGAGCGTATGTGCATATGCTTGCGTTTTTTGACAACTGAGGCTTAATCATCCCATTTGAAATAGCTTCTTTTCCCTGGATAAAGGAAAAAAAACGAAGTTAAAAATTAACGCCTTTATTTATCGCGGGATTTAAGTGGTCACAAATATCCGGGTCCATTTTACGTTGTTTCGACTCACGTCGCTCTTCTTCCACACGCATCTCCAACGTAAATCGAGGACTTACTGTACTTCGTTATTTTCCGTAGTTCACGTTTGAGACCCATTGAGGTAGATGGAGAGGGCATTAGCTACGTCATCAAACTGTGTCCTGGCAACCGCAACGACAACCGCATTAATTAGTAAAAATAACTTTTACACTCCAAAGGTCAGTTTACAGATCAATTCATGCTCACAGATCGGGTGCTCTGAAGATAATACTTGGCATCGAAATCGGGATTGTGCAATAAGTTGATCTGTGAACTGGCCAACTAAGTAACATGGAACTCCACAAAGTTGAACCGAGTTTTATTTCATTGACTACCGTATTAGTTATCCCTACTCTTCTCTTACGTTCCTTTGGATAGCAGGTCGTAATGGACGAAGAGTGAATCAATCTAGGTTGATTACTTTTGTGAAATCCTCTAGGTTGAAAATGACCAAATCAACTCCAACCTCAAAGTGTGTAATTTTGTCAATTACTGTCTTTTGACCTAGCGCGACAGTATAATTAATGTATTACTCCGTATTCTGAAGAAAACATGTACATAATAATAAAATTCTTACAAAATATATCTGCGTTTGCTCGAAAAGGAGTTTTAGGCCCAAAATGGCCTAAAATGAGTGGTAATATTTGGCATACTTATTAGGAAAAGGAAAAGCAAATGGATGGTACAGAGAGCTAACTACTATCCAGTAGGTCTTCATTTTTTTAACGTTAGTTCTTATTAATTACATGCTAAAGTCATCATCTTGCTTTGCTTTGCATGAATGCAGTTGTTGAGGCTGCACACTGGGATTAGCTTTCTTGAGAAATTCAGAGCTGGTGCGTTTCAGAGCGACACAGAGAATATTATCACGATGCCTCACTATATCTCTAGGTCTGACAGAAGCGATAAAATAGGAGAGATACATTGCCGAACAGATAGGTACAAAAACTCGTTCTCTCCGCGCAAAATTAGTGACCGCAATAAAAACTGAGCTCCAGTAAATACATTCCCATGATATACGTCACCATTACACCTCCCAAAACCTAATCCTTAACATCTTTATGCGGCTGGTGTCTTAACACCCCCTGCCATACGCCCATGCGGCGTCTCACAGAGTAGTATGTAGATGTAGAACACCCTTTATTACAACTAACGTAGTTATGTCATGGGCCATAATCCGACGTGTATAAATTGTATTTAATCGCCAAAAAAATATCAAATTCAAATGGTAAAACTGATTTTCACTTTCATCTCCAGACATCGCTGGTGAAAATACGCATGAGAAGATTCACACAAATCATTGGGCGCACAAAACAATAATTTCTTAAAATTTCTCCAAGAAATCTTCCTCGACGGATAGCCAATCCCATCCACTTGCGGTTCCAGGGAGATTGTGCGGTTGGAGCAGGATTGACGTGAACTCCGGAGAATAGGACGCTAGGGGTGATAAGGGTGTTGGTTTATGCTGTCCCTCATCGGAGGGGGAGGGGAGTTTGTTGATGTGGGAATCCACGCAATACGACGCCGGAGCTCTCCAGCTTACACACATAGTAAATGGCCTCCTTTGGTCGGAATCGATAGATGAGAATGGACAGGTGTGGTCATCTTGGCGGGTCGAACGCGGTGCGACCAATTACACCGCTAGTTGCTCTGCTCCCTCTCTCTCCCTCTCGCGGGAAACAATCGCGATAATAAAGATCCTTTAAATACTTAATCAGTCTTTCTTGCCCACCATTTAAGGGCAATACTAGCACCCATTATACGAAATTACGCCACATCGAGAGAAATAAAAATATTCTTCTTCTTAAGTGTTCAACCCTGGGGTTGGTTTGCTGCAGTGCGCCATTCCTCTCTTCTGTCTGCTTTTCTCTTTATATCTGTGTATGTGGTGCAACCCATGTCATTCACAATCTGCTGCATGAATGACATCCTTGGTCGTCCCCGGAGACTCCTTCCCTCTATAGCTCCTTCTGCTATTGTTGAAACGATGTTGTCGTGCCTTAGAATGTGCCCTACGAGTTTGTCTCTTCTCGTTTGGATATGCCTCCGCAGGGATCTGGTTTCTTGAACTCTTTTCAGTACCTCTTCATTCGTGACTCTATTTTTCCAGCTTAGCTTAAAAATATACGAAATTATAATTAGACCAGTCATGCTCGATGGGACGCCAGCATGGACCGGGCTATTCCATCCGAAAAATTGACGTGACAGTAAGGAGATTAAGACAAATTCTAAACTTCCCTCAATGGAGAAAGAATGAAGAAGTACACAAAGAAACGACTGGACATAACATACTGGCCATGATAAAACAAGAAGCAGTAAAGTAGTACAGGCAATTGGAGGAAAATACAAATAACGCATGCACACAGCTAAACAGGACGACACGATATTGTTTGCAGAAGGTGAGGAAGAACTGAAGATCATGTAAGACCCCTCAATAACATGAAAGAAGAATATGGGCTAACGGTAAATAAAGACAAGACTAAAGTCATGAAAGTATGTACAGAAGGAGAGGTAAGAGTTACCATGGGATGGAAAAGACTGGGACAAGTGACAAGATATAAGTATATAGAGACGGAAATACACAGGAATGTGACAAGGAGATTAATGGTAGCATTGTAATGGCCAGAAACGCTTTTATCAAAAAGAAAAGATTGTCATGTAGCAAAATGGATATTGGGCTTAGGAAAAGGTTGGCAAAGTGCTATGTTTGGAGCGTCTTACTGTACGGTTGTGAGATATGGACGCCTTTGAAAAAGGTCATAAAACGGATTGAGCCATTGGAGATGTGGATATGGAGATGAATTTTTAATATTAGTTGGGCAGACAGAGTGAGAAATGAAGAGGTATTGACCAGAGGAAAGATAGAGGACTGATAAAGTCGATTAAAACAAGGAAGCAAAAATGGCTGGGGCATATATTAGGAAGAGATTGTTTGATGAAGGAGGTATTAGAAGGGATGGTGGAATGAAAGGGTAAACGCGGAAGAAGAAGGAAGAAAATGACGGATGATTTAGAAGAGGAAACAGGGTACGCGGGGATGAAGAGGAAGGCAAAAGACAGAGTTATCTGGAGGAGAGGCTACTGAGGACCTGCTAAACAGCAGTCTACCAATGATGATGACACAGCTAAACTAAATGCAAGATATGGTAATTGCGATGAAAGATTCAAGAGACTGAAAGAGGTTCAAAGCATTTAAAAGGGAAGGGTAGCCCAAAATTTATATGCAAAAAAGAAGACATTCACGGAAGAAAAGTCAGATTACGAATACCCAAACAACAGCCCCAATCGATCCACCATTTAAGGGCAGGATTACGACCAACACTCTCTGACGTGACGAAAGAGACAGTGACGTTCGCGAAGTGTATTTGTAATTAGTGGAGCCCACCGTGGAGCCATTCACGATGGCCGGATGTTGACGGCGCCCCATGGCGGATGTTTAGTGAACCGGTAAAAGTTGAAATTGACTGTGCGCTACGTCCACGTCAGCTAATTAGGGAGACCTTTTGTCCAATTCTCTCAAAATGTCATATTCAGACTGCGAATTTTACTTTTTAATCTTAAAATGAAATAATACATCTACTTAGTACACTGAAAGCCACCACAAGGGTGTTTGAGCAAAGTTGTAAATACATTGCAAGCCAACCAAAAAGTTTAGTTAATGACAATTTCCTGTGTCAGCTGCTTCCCTATATCAATCACCATTCTGTGTCTTCTGTACAAGCTTAAAGTAACTTTTATCAGATATTTAAAGGCCTCTTTACACGATACATTTCATTGCACAAACGAGTGCATGAACTCTTTAACGAGGAAAATTGTACCGTGTAAATCGGGCAACAGCTAGATCGTCTGAATGGCTGAACGGGATACAGAACCTGCTCTAATTCAATTCATTTCCTTGTACAATCTAAGATTCATTTGTTTGTGCAATAAAATGTACCGTGTAAAGCGGCCGTAAGAAATCCTCTTTTTTACAGTTCACTGTTGTACTTTTCAGTTGATACAGTTGAATACTTTTTTTATAATCTGTGAATGATAAATGAGTCTCAAGGTTAAACTTTCTTCGCTTGTGTACGATTTATTTTAAATGTGAGAAGGTCGTCAATTCAAGATATACCTTTCCTGAGGCCAGCTTGCTCTTCTAATAAAATGCAATCCGGTATAGTTTGTAGTCTCGTAATGATTATTTTTCGATATGCAGAGAAACCTGCTTTAGCGGCCACCTCCCTTATGCGGCCGATTTTTTCGTGAACGGAATAAATTTCCCGTACGCAAAAGCAATGTAAATTTTCAGCGGTCATTATCTCATGGATCCGGTGGTGGAAAGAATCCCGGATAAAATTTATTAAGCAATGGAAGTTCTTACCTAGTTGTATGGCTCAGAATGTTGAATAGGAAAAAATATTATTTTTTAGCAAGAATTATCCGGAACTCCATCGGCACGCGGATGATTTGCGCACGTAAATCATGTATTTACATATACGTCATACCCTGCAAGCCACCCAAAGGGTGTGGGGCAAGGGGTGCTTCCATACCAGACATTTATGAATCATTCGGCAGAACACCGGAGCTACATTGAAACCCGCGTACCACGCATGCAACGCGCCAATTAACTATCTACTAACCAAGAAACATTCCATCGTCAATCGTTCCAACAGGCAAGGGATACAAAGACTAGTACTACAGATTCAAAATATCATGCATAAATAAGAGCATCAATGTTTACATCGCGCATAAATAAGAGCGTAGAGAATGTAAAGAGGAAGATCTACAATCTAGATAATCTCACTATTCACACTATTCATGACGATGATCATTGCTGTTATGGCCCCAAATGGTACGCGGAAATAAAGACATTTTATACGTATCGGTTCTACAGTCTATCTCTCTAATTTTATTGGCGTGGTCTAATCTGCCGTATCGTTGAGTAAATTATGAAAATTATAAAATCTTATTTTTGGATTATTGTCTTATAAATTGATTATATGCTCGAGGTGGAAGCGCCTGATGAAATAAGTCGATTCTGTAGAATAAATAATATATAATCTATTTTTCGATTAATTGAACTATGAAACCAGAGGGAAAATGAAGTACAGAAAAGTTGCTGCAATATACCGGAATTATCTCTTTCGAATTCAAATTAAAGTCTTAATAAACATTTATTCCATATATTTCACTACGTTCAGATGAATGTTGATCGGCGACGTTTATTTTTTTCTCTGCGTTTACATTGAACGTTAATTCTGGTGTAAGCAAGCATGGCTTTTCACTACTAATACTGAAATAAATGTAATCTCCTGTCACAAATGAAAAAAAAAATAACTTGGTTTTTATCCACTGAATTATTTTCTTGGGACAACATGTTCCGACACAACGGTGACATCATGAAGTACAAAAATCTGTACCTGATAATGACACTGTTGAATCTAAATATGTTGAACCAAGAAAATAACTCAATGGAAGAAAACCAAGTAATTTTTTTCATTTTTGAAAATCAACTTCTTCCTTGTTGAGCCTGAAACCATGGAACGTATTTTCCTGTCTCGGGTATGTCGACCTCTTTAACTTTTATGGGTACAGTAAACTCATGACAGGAACCACGATAAAGTTGAAATAGGTATGAAGTTTCCTCGAGACCGCAAAGGATTTAGACTTGACCGTCCCAGCTTTGTTGTTGAAAACTGGACAGTTTCGTCGGGCGAGCACTTTTCCACTCCGCAGGCTGTAAGCCCTGAGGTCTGTGCTCCTGGGAGCAAGGAAACGTCACTCACCTGAGATAAACGCCATGAAACGCACATGTCATGGCGAAAGAAAACTAACATTTTCATCACTGCTAGTCCCCCGGATCTCTCTTTGATCTTTCACACAAAGGATTACTCCACTAGTGCAGGATATAGGGAAGCCGCTGTTTCTCCATAAACGTCTGTTCATGGAGTGTGTCTATCGACATATTTCATTCTAGAAGTACGTAGATTTTCGACGAGATGGTCTGCATGATGCGAAACTGTAAAGAATTTTTTATTTGATGCGATCGATAATCATATAGGTATATTTTTGATAAATTAATCCCTTTGATGCAAGCACTGTAACTCTTTCGTCCAAGAATTTCCGATAATTGTATTTACTTCTGAAGAGATCGCATTTTATTGGTAAACTCTTGGCTGGATTACAACTCTCCTCCTTTTTTTATGGTTAAATTGTTTTAATGCTAAAATTATTGGAAGACCTTTGTCGTTTCCCGGAGGCAAAATATGGAATGCATGTCAATTTTTTTTAAATTAATTGGTCGCGATGATTTTTAAGCTCGTCAATATTTTACCACTCTACCGTGACTAATTGCTTCCACCAATTGGCTGAACCAATTTGCTTAATATAAATAAATAAATAAATATATTTTTATAAATAAATTCAAAGTGGTATTCTAGTATTATATATAAAAGTGGGACGAGGAAGAAAGGGGCCAAAGGTTTCGCACCAGTACAAAGAGTAATCAAGAACTCAGCATTCCATTTAACTTCAAGGAACTGGAATAATTTCTAATTTTAACCATACATAGTTAAAATTATTAATGTGATCTAACGATATTTATATGTCCTTTCGTATGCAAAATGAATGCTTTATAAACGTTGAATTTAAATAGGTTTACCACTCGCTGTGCAAATATTCTGAATTAAAGATAATTTCTGCTATTTTACTAGTTTGCCTTATCATCCTTCTCACAAACATACATTTGGCAAAGTAAACCACGTTTCTACCATACAAAATGCGAAGACAGTGCCTTGTCGCAGTTCGGCGCCATCTTGAATATCTCAATTCCGGTCAATTTTTCAGCTGGAAAACAGCAATTTTCGGATTCAGCATGGTCGAAATATGGGAAAATGGACTGTTGCCTTATTGTTACACGAAATACATCTAACTTGTCGAATTCTGAACTGGAAAGGACGGGCGCAGCAGGATGGCTTCGGCCGCTTGGCAACAGCAGCGCGTTACACGCCTCTCTTGTGATTGACGCGGCGCGGTTACTGTTCATTGTATGAAGCTGAATGTAGATTTAAATAAAAGCGTATTAAATTTAATAAAACTTTGGTTGAAGACATTATTCTGATTTGTGGCGCTGTTTGCCGGAAAAGATGACTTTTAGGCAGTAGACACCTAGCGTATTCCGTGAAATTTCAGAATATCTTGAAAAATAAGATCCAAATGTCATATTTGGTTCAAAATTCTTGTTCTTGACTAGAAATCTCATAATAATAGACGTTGAAACTATCAATTTACTCCAACATGTAAGAGAAAACTGCATTTTTTACAACTTAGACGCCATCTTGGCCGTCATCTTGAGTATCTCACTTCCGGGACATTTTTCAGCTGGGCAACAGCGATTATCGGGTTCAGCGGGGTCCATATAGGGGGAATAGGGCTGTAGCCCAATTTTTATACGAAATGCCTCTAGCTTTTCGAAATTCTGAAATTTAGCCTAGACTATATTGTTGAGGCTCTACAATCATGGATCATTAGTGAAAAAACAGTCTGATAAATCGAGTCCTAAGTAATAGCTTTAAAGTAGTATGAGCATATTATCGTAAAAGTTACCTTCTAAGAATTTTAAATAATATATTTTAATTATTTAAATGCTATTTCAATTCTTCTAAATGGGAATTAAACGTCAATACATATGCTGCAGTCAATCTGTTTGGTTTTGTCCCTTCAAATTCATTGGTAAAAGTAAGCAATGAAAATAACATAGACTTTCAATGGCAGTTATGAGACTATTAAAGGCTGTCAGACCTGTCCTACTCGACTCTGTCTTCTTCTTGTCTCTTGAAAGATGATTTGCCAGTAAGACTGAACCGATGTTCCTCTGGAGAGCTAGATTCTTGATTCTTTCAGTCAAAATCGGTGAGGTCACGGGCATTTCCGAAAATTTTTTGGTCGTTTTGACGAGGAACGATCCAAATGTATTTCTCTTATATGCAAATGGTAGAGGCAATATTTCAAATATGACGATTTAATGGCTACAACAAAAGTTTTATGCGTCAAGCACATAATGTAAAATACTCTAGATCATATATGTATGTCATTAACGTGGATTATTAAAATTGAGTATGTAATTCCCATATAAAGGGGATTATTTTTTTATTGGTCAGGTCTCAACGCGAGCCATGAAAGCGTTGCATTGTAGTGATACATTATCTGTAGAGGCGAATCATTCAGCGGCTTTGAGTAAACTTTTTGAAAACATTTTATATGGTAACTGTGGGATCAGCATGGCGTGCATTTACATTCCCGGGTTTAGAGTGTGGTAAATCTTATTAACCATAGAATTTTTATAGTCTGCTTGTATAGAAGTGTCCTACGCAATTTTAGTATGTATGAGTGAGTATTTATTTTATGCCTTCATTGACAGACCATCTTCGTTGTGGTTAGTTGATGATGCTTTACCTGTGTCTGCATAAACTATTTGAGTAGCTCTTGAACTCCTTTTTTTCCCCAAAGTATATCGAGGAATACTGATCAAAGAAAGTTTTCGATGATCAAATGCCTTTCGAGCTCTCATTCACCTGCAATGCATCGGTCTCGTCGTTAGCATCCGGCTAACAGGGAGCATCTCCAATCAAAAATCCCTTGAACGGAATCGAGCCAATGATCATTATAAGAAGCCCTTTGCTCTTCGTAACCTTTGTTCACAGTTGATGGAAATTTCGAGGCGAGACATGAAAGAGACCTGGATAATTTGATGCCTAATTTTCTGGTCAACCTGGTAAAATCTTGCTTATGATCAAGTATCAGTGTTTGCATTAAAATACCCCTGTTATTAACATATACCTTTGGATATATTTTGATGTAAAAAACAGTGATGTCAATATGATATCAAGAAGACTAAAAGATCTCGAGGAAGGACTGGAGAGATTGGAGATGGAGACAGGAAAAGTTGGGCTTAAAGTGAACTCTGCCAAAAACACAGTACTTGTTCTCTTCCAGGAAAAGTACTACTGTTCGAGAAATCTATAATATTAAATGAGAATAAGTATGGGAGATGTAACAACTTCAAGTATTTTGGAGTGCTGGTGACAATAGATAATTAAATACATGAAGAAATAAAAGCCAGGATTGCAGCAGGCAATAGGGCTTATCGAGCTTTATTGAGAGTGCTCAAGTCACGCAACCTCAGTCGGAACTTGAAAACAAAGATTTACCGAACAGTGATTAGACCTGTGGTCATATATGGTTCAGAAACGTGGACCATGACCACGGCAGAAGAAGAGCTACTTAAAAGATGGGAAAGGAAAGTACTAAGAAAGATTTATGGTGCTACAAAGGAAGGTGGAGAGTGGAAAACACGGAGAAACAGAGAACTCGAGGAACTCCACAAACATCCTAACGTAGTGACAGAAATTAAGAGCAATAGATTAAGGTGGTTAGGACATGTCGAGAGAATGCCTGAGGATAGGATGGTGAAAAAGATATTTCGTGGTCATCCTGGTGGTAGAAGACTGAGAGGGAGACCCCGGAAAAGATGGTTGGATGATGTAGAGGTTGATCTGAGAAAGATGGGAATTAAAAGATGGAGAACGCATGCCGGGAATCGTGATGCCTGGGCTAACGTCGTCGGAGAGGACAAGGCCCTACAAGGGCTGTAGCGCCGAGGAGTAAGTAAGTAAGTTTGGATATATTTATCACAAAAGTTTAACCTAGGTTACAAAGATCATTTAATTTTCTAATGACTTAAGCTATATTATGTCGATGGTCGTATATTATTGGTTAAGGTAGAGTGTGCGGAATGAACTTTTACCTAGAAATCAATGAATTTGGTCTCATTTGAAAGAAACTTATCTCACCCTTCTATTGACACCAAAAATTCAACCCCTTACCACATTACTTTCGGAGACATTTGCCATAAAATACCAGCTCTTTTACATGGGAAATGTTACGTATATGCACTCCAGAGAGACGTTATTTACAAAATGAGGAATTTCTAACACTAAGATTTCGTAAAATCTTAGTGTTAGAAAATATCGTATCTTAGTGTTAGATTTCGACAAAAAAACACCATGTTGTTTGTATGCTTTCTCGACTAGTTCTTAAAATAAATTATGCTGTCTCAGCAGCAGATTCTTGGGTTTCACAAAAACCTTTTTTTAAGGAGTTTTAGCAGTTCCGTTTTTAACGAGTTTCAAACGCACCGCGCGAAAAAAAAAGTCAAATTAAAGACTTTTTATTTAATGATATTTTCATTTAATTAGTTATCATTTCCGTCATATAAAACTATATTTTTGCACCATTAATAATGCAATATTTAATTCATGTGTCCTACAGCTGGTTAAATTAAAACGCATAATTCGAACATGGTCTCTATTATGACTAGGGAACTATATCGCCAGGACTGTCTTAAAGTTATCTCGTTCTTGAATACTTATGAGTTTACGTTTTTAGGCACACTTTTATTGGGCTTGAAAGTATTTTGCAAACTTCACGGCATTAAATTGTCAAATGTCATATAGATGTGGATCGAATGCAATGTTTATTATTGAGGGAGATTATGGGAATATTAACTGTGCTGTATCCTGAACATTACGCGTGCTTCCATCACATACATGTAATGTCAATTATAAAGCGTTCCTCATTTAGTGGACTACATTGGCCCTATGTGGAACATTGTTGCCAAACGCTCCCTGTGCACCTTCCGATCTTTATGGTCAGTGGTCTTCGTTGAGGTTTTTTTATGAATAGTGTATTAATTTATCAAGAATACAACAGAAATTTAAAATCTTTTACTCTCGGCAAATAGCGTACTTACGTTACATCTGGCTTTACAGTTCTTACGTATTTCTATTTTCCCCCGTCCATATTTCTTTAATTTCATTCCAGGTGAGCCAAGATCGCAATATATTTGTCTAATTATTTAATTAGGTGAAATTTATGTTTCCTTTGCTAATATATTGATAAAAATACTCCTTCTGCTCATGATCACGGTTTGCACATTGCCCCGAGAGAGTTTTTTTTTTTTTGCTTTCCTGATTTTTTTCTTAACCTTAAACTAATTGTTTATGCAACACTAGAAAAACTTTTGTAATTACTAATATTTCCAAAACTTAGAAAACAGACATGTGTAATGGTCTCAACTTTCTAAGCTTGCAAATCCTCTTACCGGATATATAACCTCCTCAGCGTTGATAAGGAAACGATTGTGAATGGCTGATACTTCTGCTATTTCTTCAATCAGGAAAACTACCTAGATCACCATAGAAAAACAATCTGATTTTTATTACAACTCCTTCATCACGACACTATTATCAAATTTTTATTGGAATTAGGTTCAAACTGGATAATCATTATTGATATTCATCAAGGAAGTATCTATATCTACATACTACCCTGCGAGCCTACTCATTGGCGTGTGGCAGGGGTTGCTGGGACACCAGCCGTGTAAAAATGTAAGGAATAAGGTTTTGGGAGGTGAAATGGTGACGTGTATTATGGGAATGTATTTAGTGGAGCTCAGTTTTTATTGTGGTCGCTTATTGTGCGCGGAAAGAACGAATTTTTGTACCTTTCTGTTCGGCAATGTATCTCTCTTGTTCTATCGCTTCCGTCAGACCTAGAAATGTAGTGAGGTGTCATGATTATATTCTCTGTATCACTCTGAAACACATTAATTATCTAGGATATCTAAGACTAGTACTGACTATGAATACGAATAAAGACCAAATATTCTGGTATAAGGCTTTAACTCTTCGTGGTTGTCCCTTCATCATTCGTCGATTTATTTATGCTGATATTTGGTATTGCAATAACTATTTGCTCACTTAAATATTTAAAATGCCAGTCCCAATAAGAGCCATTTGTAGCATTTTGACTCTTTTTATATAATAATCTGCAATTCATGCGGTTTGTGGAATCGAATCCGATAGTATTCTCACACGATCAGTACACGTTTAAAAATTAATTCTTCAGTTGTTATCAATGGCCTCTGCCGAAGTTTTATCTTTGTAAGGGTGCACAAAAGCTGGCATGAATTTCCACACTCGGAAGCTTCCCAGATTACGAAAGCTTCATACTGACTTGGATTCCCACACTCGGAAGATGCGCGAGCATTAAGATGACCAACGACTTAATGCGGACCCGAATTCCAACACTCGGAAGCAAGGAGATAACTAACGCTTCTCCTTGTTTCCACCATCTGCATCAGGTGAGGCTCTGAGGGGACTGCAGGTAGTTGATCGTTGAACGGTGTGTGAGATGGCTGGGACGCTATGTAGGAAGTTTGAGTAAAATAAGTTTATAGAAACGGGAGGATTGTTAATTCCTTAATCTTCTTCCTCGCTTTTCCTTTGCGCTCTCCGGCAAACCCGTGGTTCTTATATCCATCTCTATGCGGATGACTTCCAGATTTATTGTCATACGACAATATCAGATTTATCTTCCACCATTACATTAATCAACAGCGATATCCAAAGAATAGCTTCCTGGATGCGGAAAAACCAGCTACAGCTCAATAAAAAAAAACTAAGGCCATTATAATTGGACCTAGACATCTTATTACTCAAATAGATATTGCCGCTCTGGCCAAAATTCAATTAGAAATCATGTAATACCGTACGAAGAAACGGTAAAAAATCTTGGAATAATATTTGATAAGGAACTCAACTGGAAGAAACAAGTTCACGTCACCAAACAGAAATTTCTGAGCATACTACATCAATTATATAGAACCAAGAACATAGTACCGCCCAAAGTTCGAACCACCCTGGTGCAGTCGTTAATTTTTCCACACCTAGACTACTGCTCTTCTCTGTTTACTAATCTCAGCGAAGAAAGTAACAAAAAATTGCAAGTGACAATGAACTCTTCAATGCACTGCATATATGACCTCAAAAACTGGGATAGGATATCTGACACTTACGTCCAATTACGCTGGTTGAAACTAAAACAGCGTCGTTTAAACCAAGTTATTCTGCTTACTTATAAAATTTTATCCACTCGCAATCCCCTTTACCTATCTGCTAGATTTACCTGGAAAAAAGATCTACGTACAGTACCCACTAGGAATCATCCCGTAGACCTTCACATCCCTCAACATAACACACTTCACGTCACTAAATCCTTCACCGTAACCGCTTCTAGAGTATGGAACTGTCTACCATCTACAGTTAGAAATATTAAATCCATCCATGCTTTCAAGTCCAAGGTGTATGATATCCTAATAAATAATCCTAAAATGTTGTCTGTCTAAAATTGAAACGAAGTAAAATTAAACAAATGTTAAATTGGATGCCTTATACATATTGAAGAAGAATTAATCTATTGAACATGAATGTATTCAACTTCATACTTGTAATTATTACTGTTATCATTAATTACCTTTTTCCTCACGGTTTATATGCTTAATCATGTATTTAAATGTTATCCTAGTAGTGCTCTCTGCAGTAATATGTATGGCTGTATTATGAATTCCAAGCTTACAATGAGTTTTTTTTATTTTTTGTTTTGCCTGTCATCATTGTATAATTAATTCGATTTTGTATATTGAGTTTCATCACTGTATTATTAATCTAATTTTTGAATTTCAAAATTGTATTAATTTGAAAAATTGTACTTCATTATCTCAGGGGCTAAGAGTAGCCCACGATAATACACGTTGTTATTATTATTATTATATCCGCCAAAATACCTCTCCAAGGGGAACATTTTGTCTTCCGACAAAGGAGAGGGAAAATTTTTTGTGACGGTTATAGCCCGCTCCCATTACCATCCCTTAGTTCTGGAGGGCTGGATCTCTTTGAAGATGGAAACTCGGAATTTATGCGTTTAAGACGCGAATATTCCTCCTCGGCGCTTCTGTTGACACGAATCCTGTGCAAACCGTGGAAAGTCATTAACGCAAACTCGTCATAATTCGCGCATTTGACTCGGGTCCTCGCTTGTTCGACTCCAAACCTCAGGATCGATAAACCGCCAAAGCCAGTCGCAAAACTCTCTACTTGGGTCCAACCATGCGTTTA
This sequence comes from Ceriagrion tenellum, assembly GCA_963169105.1. Classification (NCBI taxonomy): domain Eukaryota; kingdom Metazoa; phylum Arthropoda; class Insecta; order Odonata; family Coenagrionidae; genus Ceriagrion; species Ceriagrion tenellum. Next base: position 43,265,124 of record OY720643.1, on the reverse strand, counting down.
GACCATCTTTGATAAAATCAAAGCCCTCCGTTAGTGAAGTGCGAATCAGAGATATCCATTTCGAATCGAACCGAATCGAATCTCTCAAGAGACATTTCGAATCGAATCGAAACAAATTTAAAATAATATTCGTTAGCGAATCGAATCACCCTGAAAAAATTCGCTTGCGAATCAAATCCGAATCTAAATAAAATGAAAAAGGTTATGCGCAGTTTAAGTAAAACAAATTCTCACAATATTTCAGGGCCTTACATTAGCTCATGCCTACTCTATGCTGATGATTGCAAAATTTACAAGCAAATTAATAATACCTCTGACTGTATTCAACTTCAACTTGCCTTAAATCAAACTTTCCTGTGGTGTGATACCTGGAAACTTAACCTAAACCTTGAAAAATGCAGCATCATGACTCTTGCTCTGAAAAAAAACCCATGACTTTCTACTACACAATTAACCTAACTCCCTCAAACAAAGTGACAACCATGAAAGACCTGGGCGTTTTAACCGATCAAAAGCTAAATTACTCCGACCACATTCAGACTGTAAAAAATAAAGCGATGTCCCTATTAGGCCTTTTTTACCGCTTCACAGAAATTAAAGGTCCAATAGCACTCCATTCCTACTACTCAACAATTGCCCTTCCCATTGTTATTGTTCCCCAATTTGGTCTATGTCAGCCCCAACAAATCTAAAATCCCTCGATTGCACCTCTCACTTCTTTGCCAAAATAGTCAAGCACAGAGTCCCACATTTCCGTAACATGTCTTCAAACGCTGTGCTGTCCTCTCTTTCCATTTCTAACCTCGAAAACCACAGACTTAAAATGGATTTAAAACTCCTCCACAATACCCTTAACTCGACCATTGATTGCCCTGAACTGCTTTCTCTCTTCAACTTCAGGATACCAACTCGATCCACCCGCACCCATACTCTACTCCATCTGCCTATTCCAAGGATATCTCTCACCAAGCGCTCACCTTTATTTCGCCTCCCATCCCTTCTAAATTCACTCCCCCACACTATCGATCCTTTTTATTTACCATGTAACTATTTCATCACCCAAGCGATATCCCACCTGTCAACAAATTAAATATTTCCCCTTTCCATGTTGGGCTCTCGTTGCTTATTTTTATGCTGTTATTATGTTTTTGTCCCTTCTTGTTTTTTTTGTTATATGTTTACTATAAATTGGCGCTGTTGCTGTATGTGAACATTTTTTTTAAATAAATAAATAAATTATATATCTATAGTGGCACACAGAATAGAGCAGAATAACATGTGGTCGTTTAAATTTTCGTATCGCGTGAGGAAAACATCGTCTAAACGGACGGCGCAACATTTTTGGAATTAGTGCCATGTTTGAATGTATGCAATGATTCGAAGACGAATCTATCAGATTCAAATATTTCGAATCATTCGGTTTCGAAGCATCCCGATTCGCAGGCGAATCGAATCGAATCAAGCCTGATTCGAGTCGATTCGAATCGATTTCGAAGCATTCGCACAGCTGTGCATTCTACCCCTTTCCAGTATTCTCTCTGTCGTCACATCTGCTGCGCCTTGCGGCCACCTCCTTAACAATTCCAAGTGGACCACCGCCTTTTGTGTCTCGCTCTTAACGAGACCATCCGAGGCCTTTCAAACTTGGTGAGCCGAGCCGAATCTCTCTCGAGCTCCCACTTCCTTGGATTTCCCCGCCATCTTCAAATATCCCACGGCTTGAAGAGATCAGTTCTCTCTGCCTTTTCGCCCTCGGAATCCGCGCCTTGACGTGTTATTTTTTCCTCTAAGCCAAGTGTTTTGCCGCATGCCTGAGTAAACATACCCGGGGGTCCTAGGCTTTGGGATCTCAAAGGATTTTTCTCGCTGTGATTTGCATCTAAGTAATAATAATAATAATATTTATTGTTCAAGGACTACATATCCTTTGGAACAAAGTGCAGTATAACTGAAAAACTCTGTGGAAAAAATAGTATTTTTTTCAGGACACTACTGTTTACAAATATGAACATTCAATAAGCATTCATTAAGCATTGATGCAACAATATTTACAATTACTATAGTGCAAGCTAATAAAATATATAAACAATTAGTAAGGATGAGAGAGAATTTTTTATAGAAATTAACAAAAAATGAAGTGTACAATGAAATTCACACTGCGCTACAATAATATTTTTTATACAAGAAAGATAACATTTCCGATTTAAATTTATATACATTGTTTGATTTTATAATATACTCAGGAATACCATTCCATATTCTTAGGCCATAATTTATTGTGGATAACTAATACATATAAGTTCTACACCTTGGAATTTTAAATCGTCTTCTTCCTCTTACTTGTCTGGAACACTTTGGTTTCTGATAATATAATTATACAGATAATCAGGGGTTTTAGTTCATAATATTGTGTAGATGAACACAGATAACTTAAATATTTTTCTATGTTCCAATTTCATCCACTTCAATTTAACATAATAAGGAGTTACATGTTCGTAAACATTCGCATTACATATATATCTTACTCCGGCATTAAACAAGATTTGTAATTTATTTTGTAATTCCTTAGTTAAATCAACAAATACAAGGAGACAATAATCGATATGAGTAAATAAAATATGATTAATGAGTTTTTTTACGCAGCTCAAATGGAATTAAATGTTTAAATTGTTTCATCTGCGCTAATGTCTTGTACACTTTGTTGGAAATTAAAGCAACATGCTCCTTCCAAGTTAATGTATTATTAATATTAACTCCTAAGTTTACAGCCTTATTTGTATAATCTATTTCAGTACCGTTTACTATTATTTTAGGTAAAATATCATAATTAAGTTTATTTATAAATTTTCCAGTACCAATTATTATAGGTTTAATTATTGCGGTCTTCCAAGATGGGATAAGGCATTGAGCAGGCGCCGGAGATATTTCTTTTCCTGCCGTAATGAAGATCACTCGTCCTTGTTATCTTTAAAGTCAACTTTGAATGATTGCTCACTGTTGGAAAAGGTAAGGGTTAATAGTTATCTATCGCAAACAACTTACTTTCATAGAGCTTTTCACGTCACTTTGCCATCTAGACATGATGACACAAGTTATGGAATAAGTGGTGTAATATGATTTTGTCAGCCAAAATTAATGTTTACGTATCAATAAATCTTATCGAGTTTAGGTCAACTTGATGCGTGGTTCTGTGCCAACGTTTCACTGATTGTTTTATCATATTCAGGGCTTTGAATTCAAATGTCGCTTTGCTCCGGTTATGCTTTAACGTTGCTGAATTCCAAGCCCGAAATAACTCCTATGTTTGGAAAAATGTTGGCATTGAACCTCTGAACACGATGACGTAAACTAGAAAAGCTGAATTGATATAGTATACGTACTGGTCGATAAAAGTCCGAATTCATTGATTTTTACGTTACTTACCATAAACGTTGCACGAATATTACAACAGAAACAACAATTGCACTATTCCACAAGGTATTTTAATGCGTACGACGCGTTTCAGCTCACAGAGCCATCGTCAGGTACGAGACATATTTGGTAGAGAGCACATCACATTTACACATTCAACAAGTTTTATTTGTGTGTTTGTGATGTGCTCTCTGCCAAATATGTCTTGTACCTGATGATGGCTCTGTGAGCTGAAACGCGTCGTTTATTTGGTAGAGATAACATCAAATTTATTCATACATTTACAAGTTTGATATGTTAATAAATTTTATGTGCTCTCTACCAGATATGTCTTCTACCTGAAGATGTCTCTGTGAGCTGAAACGCGTCATACTCATTAAATTACCTGGTGTAATATGCAATAGTTGTTTTTATTTTAATATGACTAACTTCCAGTATATCTCGCCTGAATCTGTTGGTATTAGTCGCACAAATACCCTTGAAAGGCGCCTAAATAGTTCTCGCATTCTTAATTCGGCTCAGTCGATATGAACCCTCGTATGAAATGATTTCATTTTTTCAGTCTCGAAGCCACTTACTACGTCCACTGGTCTTGTTTTTAATTTTAATATGTTTAACTACTGATACAAAGGCGCCAGTGATGTGTAATATATTCATCTTTATCAAGGAAACTGTGTAATAAAAGCGTTAGCCGCTCTCTTCCGAATAGCATTGTAATTTTCAATTCCCTCTTAGCAACACATGGTCTTTTATACGAATTTTTACGGTATTCCTGGTGAACTAGAGTCCAAATATTTTGATACTTTTCCAAGATCTAACCTTGCCTTATCACCGCCTTCAAGCGTGCTCTTTCCACTTCTATATTCTTCAACCTCACTAAATTGCCATGTCCCTCTCATTACTCTCAAACTCTCTCATTAGTGTTTGCCCCCAACTTTATTATTTAACTAAAAATAAGATTCAAACTAGATCATTATTATTGAATTGACAACACCATACGGAAAAAAGAACCAGATATATTGGAGACGCCTTGATGCGAAATTGGTTTGTGAAGAACATAATTGAAGACAAACAGAGGGAAAAGCCCCCAGAGGAAAACCGAGGAATAAGTTCACAGACCAAATTAAGAGGAAAGTACATAGGCAGAGATGCCAGTAGGTAAAGGAACTAGCATTAGATAGGGAAGGATGGAGGGCTGCAGTCAACCAATCCTAGGATCGAACGGCCAATGAATGTATCGACTTTAACTATCTTCAAGGTAATATCTAAGACATCAAAAATTAGTGCTTACTATGAATACGAAAAAAGACCAAATATCGTGGTGTAAGGCTTTAACTCTCAATGCTACATGATTTATCGATTTCTTTTGGGTGTTATTTGACATCGCTGTAACTATTTGTTCGCTTCAATAATTAAAATGTAAGTCCCAATAGGTGCCAGTTGTAGTATTTTGATTCCTTTTATTATATTTTTCGTCATATCTTGTGGTATGTGGAATCGACTCCGACAAATTCCCAGTGGACTACGATTCGAATATTCCGATGCTTTTCCAAGATCCTTTCTTACCCTATCACCGCCTTTAAGCTTACTCTTTGCACAACTATCTTCTTCAACTCTCCTCTTTCTGCCGAATTGTGTCTCCTCTTTTGGGATTTAGCCCAAATATTTTGCTTTCTCCCAGTCGGTGTAAAACTTAAATTGCCAGCTCCTTCTTCATAACCACCAAACTCTCTCATCACTGTCTTCCCCGAACTTCCGAGCTCATATTCGTCCCTTATTTTCGAATGATATGTCGCTCCAGATTTATCATCATTCGCAGAGACTTTGAAGAATTGATTGGATTTTCACTCATAATTATATAATTTATTACAACTTGCAAATCTTGGCCGAATTACACTCTTCATTGTGAGTTTCTTTTATTGGTATCCATAACACTACCGCGCTACAGGTATCTCAATGACTATTTTTTTAGCCAATTTTCTTCAATTGAGGCAGGTTATTGTGAATTAATCATACGGGTATGAAAAAGTCTTTTGCGCGTAATTTTGGTCGTAACTGATTAACTGAGGGGATGGGTATGAGTCAGTTAATTTACTACTGGCATTTGAAAATCATTGTCAGAAAACATACTTTCCCATGGTAACCATCACTCGGTGGGAAGATACTAGCGATTTGTTTTTAAATTCCAAGTATTTAAACAAGACCAAATTTTGTACATATGAGAGTTTATTAGCACAAATTTTGTGGAACATATGGATTTTCATATCTGAAATAAACACTGGTACAATTTTCTCACTTTTATTTTCGTCACCGACCATGGTTTCAGCACATTATGTCATCATCAGCCTCTGATTATTAAAAATGAAATTGTGGAAATTGTACCAGTGTTTATTTTAGATATCAAAATCCATAGTCAGCCACTGATGATGGCATAATATGCTAAAACCATGGTTGGTAGCAAAAATAAAAGTGTGGAAATTGTGCCAGTGTATTTTTTCAAATATGGAAACCAAATTTCGTGTTATTTTGCATTATTATGACTAGAATTTACTTAATGATTATTAAATAAAACGAAACCAGAACTTACCAGTGATTTATTTAACCCCATCCATGGTTTCAACAGATTCAGGCAAGATATAGTGGATATTCGTCATATTAAAACAGGAACAAAAATTGAATTATTGCACTATTCCACAAGGTATTTTAATGCGTACGACGCGTTTCAGCTCACAAAGCCATCATCAGGTACAAGACATCAGGTGCATCTTGTACCTGATGATGGCTCTGTGAGCTGAAACGCGTCGTACGCATTAAAGTACCTTGTGGAATAGTGCAATTTTGGTTTCTGTCTCATCCATGGCATCAATCGCATTTTATATTTCATCCTCTCTGTATAATATTTCAACATCACCTTGTATTTGATGCAATTCTAAGTAATCGTAAAATGGGCTGCTAAAATATTTTATGGATCACACCGAAAAAGCTGGAAAAATTTAAACTCTCGGTGAAATTGAGTGAGAAAGCTTTAGGTTCAGCTGTGTCGTAAAATTGCGGAATATGTTCCGTATGGAAAAGCATTACGCCAAGTATGAGGCTGAGTGTGCCTGCCGTTTCACCTTGCCTCGAAGCTCGGGTGATGATGGCGCTATGAAAGCCGTGAGCGTTGGAGTGCACTGAACTTTGGGCGCGGGGAAATGAAATACTTGAGAGGGGGGAGGAGGAGGTGGTTCGCGGGGAAAGCGAAAAAAAACGAGCGAATTCATGACCGGAGTTTTCCTCGCGCAATCAAAAATGCGTGTTAACCTGCAGACTATGTAGATCTACAAAAGAAAAAACACTCACTTATGCGTGATGGTCCAAAATTCAACCCCCGTAATGAATGAAGCGAAAAAACACTACCGTGCACCATCCTTCAAAATGACGAATGGTCTTGTAGCGGGGTGTGATGCGGGGTGTGGTGTGGGGTGTGGTGCTGGCACAAAAAATTAGAATTCATCTATTTCTGATGATGCTTGTGAATAGTTACCTAATGTCCAATTGTACAGTAAGTTCAAACGTAAGATGGCATTTTATGGATTTCGACTGAAAATTATAAATGAACCGATTGGGGAATCAAAACGTGCCACTTCATTCATAAAAACCACCACTGACGTGAAAAGTGTAAATCCTGAACATTTTCCAGCCGTGGTTCCCTCAAGCGGTAGAGGCAAAAAACTTTACAAAAATTGCAAAGAGTGCTCGAAAAATGGGATCAGAAAAAGAGTGGTTTTTTTTGTATCTCGGATGCCATGAGCAGCCTGGATTATGTCTGAAATAATGTCAGAAAAGTGAAATAAATTTCAGGAAGTTACTTTGAGTATTATTGCCTCTATCCAGTTTTGCGAGTAATATATTGACTTACCCTCATAGAAATGTATGCTGACGGAGTGTCTTTGTGTTTTGCTGTGGAATAAAAATTCTTCTATTTTGCTAGGTTGCTCTTAATTTAATATTTTTTAAGTTTTAGAGATATAAAACGATTTTAAAACGATATCTTCTGTGATACCCTGTGATCTAATATATTTTCAATTTTTTCACCGATGAACCCCCAGTCACTAGCGGTTAACTTAGATCTAGTCTTGTCTTTGCTAAGCTCTCTTCTTGCCTGTAACAGCTTTTACCGATTCGTACTGGTTTCCTTTATATATTTTTATAGCTCGTATTTTAAATTTCTTTTTTGCAGGTCCGTATATAATTTCGGCACACTATAAATTTTGTTCAACCTGAACGATGTCACATCTATCTATGATCTATGAGCTATTTATTATGAGCATTATCGATGATCTGAATACATTTAATATGCAGGTTCGATTAAGTGACAGCTAGTTAGTATAGAACCCTTCATACTTAGAAAATGTGCGAGATTGCCATTTACAGATTTAAATAAAAGCATTAGTTTCACAAATTTATTCTTAGGTTATTTAGGCAGATATTAATCAATTACATCATTTGCGCTGCTATGGTTTTGGCAACAGTTTAAGAATGAAAGACTTTTACATGAATTTGAGAAAGAATAGAGAGAATTCAGGCTTTTGCAGCTTACTCTTAACGAAGTAGACAAAGCTTGCACAATGTAATGTCCCGTCCGTTGGTAATGTAGTAATTAAAGGATAAGCCCCCAGAGGAAGACCAAGGAATGAGCAAATGGACCAAGTAAAGAGGAAAGTACATAGAAAGAGATACCAGTAGTGAATAGAACTTAGCATTAGAAAGAGAAAGGTGGAGGGCTGCAGTCAACCAATCCTATAAATGAGATAAATCCTAAGTAAAATAAGATTATTTGCAGACGATACAGTTACCTACCGTGAAATGAGCGAGGGCACGGAATTTTGAGCTCTGTCATCGGATCTTAGCAACGTTTATTCCTGGTGCCAGGAGTGGGGGTTACAATTGAATATCAGCAAAGGCACCACAGTTCACTTCCTGCAAAAGTCATCACAAAAATACCATACCTATACTGCGGGTGAAGAAAACATAAAGTCTTCAGATACAGTAAAATATCTTGGAATTACCTTTACTTGTCATATATCGTGGGGATTTCTCATACACAACATACGTGGCGCAGCATTAAAAAAAATAGATTTTTTTAAACGTATGATAGGAAGGTCCTCGGATGAAAAAGTCAAACAGAGATACTACTTTGCTCTGGTTAGGCCACATCTCAAATACGCCGCTAGCATTTGGGATCGTGGTCAAATAGATTTAACCAAAAACATTAATAAAATACAAAGAAAAGCAGCGCGCTTCGTTAAAAACTTCTACAAGCGTACATATAATGTCTCACAACTTTTAGAGGAACTAAGGTGAGAGCCCCAAGAGACTCGGAGTCCATATGCTAGGCTTAGCTTGCTTGATAAATTCAGAACTGATATTTTTCAGAGTAACGTAGAGAATATTATCATGACTCCTCACTACATCTCTAGGTCTGACAGATGCGATAAAATAAGAGAGATACACTGTCGAACGGATAGGTACAAGAAGTCGTTCTTTCCGCGTACAATAAGCGACCACAATAAAATTGAGTTCCACTATAATACACATCTATAATACATGTCACCATTCCATCTCCAAAAACGTACACCTTTACACGGCTGGTGACCTAACACCTTCTGCCACACGCCCATGCGGTGGCTCTCAGGGTGTTATTTATTTATTTTTATTTATTTATTGTTTTTTATGTTTACCCAACATATAAATATAGTTACAGGGTAAACAATGAATAATTGAACAAAAAAATACAAATATTATTAACATTGGTCATGCCTGGTTAATACAGTCAAATGGTTAAATACATAAATACATTATTTAGTCTACATATCGACAACATTACTTCACAATTTTTGAAAATGCCTCTTTTCAAAATTTGTTTCTATCTTGATACATATTATGGTCGTTACAATATTTGTTATATGTAATACACAATCTGTTTATAGGAGAATTTTTACAGTATTTATTATTAAATATATAATAGTATTTACTATTCAACAACATGCCACATTCTCCTTTGCTTAGAACATCATGTAAAAATATTAGATCATTCAGTATTCTCCGATCAGATAATTTTGGAAATTAAACATTTTCAATAAGTCAGGAAGATTTTTTCTCTATGGAAATTCGCACATGTGTGCATTGCGGGTGACTCCGTAAAAGTGGAACTCAGTGGCTAGTCCCGGATAGCTTGAAATTTGCCACGTATTTTATATGATTCTCCGTAATGGGATAAACGTGATACCGAGTAAAAGACATATATCTTAAAAACCTTTTTTGAATTCTCTCAATGATTTCACCGTACTTTTTTGCGTAAGGATTCCAAATTACAGAGCAGTATTCGAATTTTCTCCTTACAAGAGAAAAATACAATAAAGTAGATGTAGATCCTGGGAGTGAACGATTGATGAATGAACCGTCAAGGAATCGGTGCTCTTAATATCCAAAGCAAATTTTGGGGAGAATCATCTCGCCCAAGCGTTACCTTCAGCTGACGCTTCCTCCGCGTTGGTGCGTGAATCGTGGTCGGTGGTTCCATTCCCCAATGCTTTAACTTCAAATTCCCATCTCCCCATGCATTTCCCCTCCGCACATCCTCTTTGGACGTGCCCTCCGCGCAATCGCTCATCTTTTGAATAAATGAACGCGTTCTTGGCGTCGCTCTTCCTCCCTCGCCTTCCCTCCGCGGCGGATGAAATCTCGCGGCAATCGTAAATTCTCTCATCCCTTCCACACACTCCCTCTCCCCCCCTCCTGAACATATTCAATGCATCCTCCGTCCTCACACATCCCTCCTCCCCCTTCACTCGCTTTCGTAATTCTGTTCAAATCTCCACCCCCCCCCATCGCTCCCCCGAGAGAGTTTAAAACATTAATTAGCCCGTAGATCCGTGCCAGTCAAAATGTTGAATACTCGTTAGTCATCGCCAAGCCCTTTTTGTTAATTGCTGTTAAATTCTCAATGTGTGCCGTGGGTGAGGTGAGGGTATGGTATGGGAGTGATAAAATCTGATTATTTAAAAGGGATGTTCCTGAATGCTCAATGGATTTTCCAAGTTTTCTTTCACTCAATTGCCAATTCCAATTCAACAACTTCCAAATTCCAAAAGTATTTCGCACACTTTATTTCCTTTCCCAATGGAAAATTTTATGGGATTTTCCAGAGGGTATTCGAGTTTTACAAAAACAATTAGGGCTTTCATATTACCTCCTGATGGCGTCAAAAAGTTGCAAATAAAATGAACATATTATTATTGTTATTATAGACATATACCCTTAGGCTCCCATATGCTCGCGGCGGATTCGAGGTGTAGCCTAACCAGAGTGATGTATAGCATCTCTATCTTTTATTTTTTCATCCGAGGACCTATTTCTATTAATATACGCTTGACGTAACCTAGTTTCTTTAATGCTGTGCCGCATATGTTTATTATATGTTTTCCACTATTTATATCAGAAGTTATTTTAATTCCATGATATTTTACTGTATCTGATGATTTGATGACTACTCCTCCCAAATTTTTGGTTTGGCTTTTCGTGTGATGACCTTCATTGTGGTGCATTTGCTAATATCAAATTCTAGACTCCACTCCTGGTACCACGAATAAACTTTATGGTCCGATGACAGAACTTTAAAGTCCGCGTCTTCGCTCATTTCACGGTAGGTAAAAAAATTCCCTTGGCATATTAATTAGGCATTGCCCCACTTTAATGCACGTCTCTCCACGTCAACGTTATTTTTTTTAACTGCACCATCCTATCAGCAGCACTCACTATAACCGCTAATTCTTCGGCCACATACCTCAACTCCTCTTTCTTAGCTTTACCTAAGAACGCCATTTTCCTTTTCTTACAGGAAATAATCTCGGACTTACTTTGCCACCAAAGCTACCGACACAAACCTGGTACTCGCCTATCTCGTAGGCCGTAATTTCGTCCAACTTCAGTGTGGATGAGTCCAAGCGCCTCGCCGCGATGACTCCGGAATCCTGTGTCGAGCTTTTTTGTTTCTTTTCCACCGTTTCTGGATACCACCGTCCCTGGAATCAGCCGAGTTCTCTACTCCACCGTTTCTGGATCCCGACGTTTTCGTGTCCCGCCGCTGCCACCAAAAATATTCACCTCTGTGACGTCGGGATCTCTCAAATGATAAAAAATTCCCTTGGAATATTAATTAGGCATTGCCCCACTTTAATGCACGTCTCCCCACTTCAACGTTCTTTTTTTAACAATCCTCCCTTCTTCTAATCAACAACAACATAGCAACCTTTTACTCAAACAATAAACAATATAAAACATCAACATAGATAAACATATTTCTTTGAAGGCTTCCGCGACTCTTATAATTATTAATATTGCTCTTTTCAGGTATTTCCGTCGCGTGGTTTGGTTTTTTTTACAACAGTTTCTCCCCTCTTCCTGGGGGCGTCTTCAGGTCCGTTGGACATTTCTGTAATTGTTATTATTTATTTCCCGTTGTTATGCATTGCGTTGCTAGTACATCTAACCTGAAGACGCCCCCAGGAAGAGGGGAGAAACTGTTGTCAAAAAAACCAAACACGCGACGGAAATACCTGAAAAGATCAATATTAATAGATAAACATACATTAACATATAAATTAATTCCAGCAAAACCCAAATAACGAACAAAAATTCAATAAATAAAATTAAAATAAATAAAAATGGAATAAACAAAGGCAGGCACGGCATTACAGAGTGCCTGGGAAGCCGTGGGTTTACGCCTTAAGGGACTGGTCAACTTTCGCAAACGATTTCGGGATTCACCTTGTTGGACGCACTCTTGGTGAAAATATATTTTGAAAATTATAAATAATATTTTTAGAGCAAGTGAGTTCCTTCGCCTAACTCGGAGATACCATTACGTGGGTCGGAAGTAGCACCACGGATATCAAAAGAAGAGTGGTCCGAGCTAAGAAGACGTTCATGGTGAATACACAACTGCTGTCTTCAAAGAAGATTACACAACCGTATGTTAATTCGTTCATATTAATTTGGAGCTTGGTACTTTATGGATCAGAAGCATGGACCGTCAGAATAGCAGACCAGAACAGACTGCAAGCCTTCGATACTTGAGTGCCCGAGGAGGATACTGAAGAGAAAGTGAACAGACGAAATAAGAAATGATGCTGTTTCCAGAATGGCAGAAGAGGAAGTAGGAATATGGAACACTATGCAGAGAATAAATACCTCGTGAGACACAGTGTTCCTGAAGAATATAATTAACGTTAAAATTGAAGAAAACGTCCCTAGATGAAGTCCCAGGGGGATCGGGTTGGTGTGGTGGCTAGAGTACGCGCCTACCACACGGGCGGCCAGGGTTCAAATCCCTGCAGTGGCGGATGTTTTTCAGAGAGGCAGAGATGTTTTAGAGAGGAGATGCAGAGGAACCCGATCCCTACTTGAGTGTCTTGTGGAGGACACTTCAAGTGGAGTACTCCGTCTGTCGGATGAGACCTTAAGCTGTGGTCCCCTTGGCGCCTTTCGTCAAGAGTAGGCTAATGCCGACGCCGGGTTTCTATCCACCCTTCCTCCCTTACCTATCCCCTATGGCGCAAATGACCTTAGCCGTCGGTCGCCTCCCCAAATATCCAATCCAATCCAGTGAAGTCCCAGATATAAATTAATGGACCAAACTAGAAGGAAAATTCATAGAATTGGTGATAAAATGCGATGCATTTTTGTGTAATCCAAAGTTTTACTTCTTCAAATCTATTGTGTTTGGTTGGCATCACCATTAACCTTAACCTCTAAAACAACTACTATAGTGGTCACAAGTACCCTATAGTTTGTTAAATACCGGTGATATATGCAATCTTCTATTAACGGATATAATTTAATGCCCGACCCGGATTTCGGCGTTAAGAGGACGCATATTACTATTCGGTAAAGAATAGTTGTGTAATAATCCATCAGATGGCAACATTCGCATCCGATCGAGACATTTTGACGTCAGAAGCCCCTCGCTCCAGAATTACTCTCACTCATGATAATCGTTGATTTCATCCTCCTTCGATGTATTATTATATATTTAATGTTTTACATGATCAATATAATGTGCAAGTTTAATCCTACTTTCAAACTCATGCACCTCGAGGGAATACTAACCAAGGAGCATGGCGCATTTTCGTTTTGACGTATCAATTTTCACCGGCCGGCTTTTTCATATGATTCATTGTTTGCGTCAAATAAATCCAAATAATGTTGAAGGTGAAACGATTTATGTAGTTTTAGTGTAGGGTGCTTAATCAAGGTGCCAAGGTTAATCGAAAAAGCCTTAATCGAAGTCACATTTCTCGTTACGAAGCGGTGAATTCCTGAGTATACTGGGGGATGGTGTTTTTTTCATATGTGGGGGTGAGTCTCCCACTCGTCAAAAAAGCTAAGTTTCTTCTCTGAAATTAGGCGCACACTATAATAGCTAACAGCCAATGCATTAGCTCAACAAGCAGGAGGTTTGGAGGTCTTCCTTTGTGAATTTATTTCAGGAATTTTATTTATTTGGTGAGCTTGAGAATGACCACGTATCTTCAATTATGGTCGCCGACTGTGGGAAGAGCCCACTACGTACTTCTTTGATGCTAAGTGCTAACCGACCTAAGTTAGCCCAGAGATATTGATGTGTGAACCCATCATTTTAACTTCCGTACTTATCTGAGAACAGATTGTTGACTTTCTCCTATATGGGTTCCTCGGTAGTAAGATTTGCTAACTCTCTCTCTCTCTCGACAATTCTCTTTCAATTGGTTTTCCTTAAATCTTTGAGGATTAATGTTGGATGAAGGGAATCTTAGGGGCGGGAGGTTAAGCATGTCTGAAACTCCGCCAGTTGTTGAGAAAAAGCAGGGTAAAAAGAAGGGAAATTTTATTTTAAGAGGACGCATCATACCTTTCGGTAAGGAAAAGTTCTGTCGAAAATTCACAAGATGGCGTCACTCGCACCCGATCGAGGCGTTTTGGCTCCAGGGGTCTCTTACACCAGGATAACTCTCGCACAAGGCAACAATTGTCGGTAAGTTGTAGCCAAGACTCCGGCGCGTAAGTACAGGCAGCGCTGATATAAGATCAGTGAGAGAAGACTGAACTGATTGCGTCACAGTCCGAGCACATCATGGCCGAAAACCATTCAGGTGGCTTGTCGAAAGATACCAATTACAGATTCTATCTTACAACCGTGACGGTTGTTACTTAGCATTCCGATAGAAGAGGGATTGATACATATCCATTAGTTTCAGATATGTCAATAAAAAGAACAGTATTTGTAAAAATATACCCTACATCTTGCCGTTATCCCGATGGTTTAATTATGCTCCGGGATCAATTTTTCATATTTCAGGTACAAGTCTCTCTTGGCAAAGGTCTATTTTTTACACTATAAAAATTTCAAGTTGATAACGTAAGACTTTAACAAAAAATCTGGGGTCGGAAACCATCACAAATTCGACCGGTCGAGCAGGTGTTACGCGTCGCCTTAAGGAAAAATGTTAATTATTTCATGTGAGCCATTAGATCCAGCAGATCACAAATATCAAGGACTCCGAGCCGTTTTTAAGACCATCGTACTGTATTATTTCCGGGGCAGCTGTTTCGTCAACTTCACTCGTAAGCCCGCGAACTAATTACAACCGTTAATATTCGTATACTAAAAAGGCGAATCTCACTTGCTTTGATTCCTGTATGTCTATTAGACGAATCGCAGATTATTTGTAATGCTAAACACATTCAAATAACAGTTTCAAAATATGTGTCTAGGGTATTTTTGCTACCTATAATTACAAACTACTATATGAGGACCTCAGAAGTCAAGGGGTCTAAGTAACAAAACCATTGTTAGGGAAAACTTGTTAAGTTGTTAAGTCAAAGTTGAAAATGTTTGGTACAACCCACTAAGTAGTTAGGAGACATTACCCTAGATAGCAGCACCCGTCAAGAAAATCACTTGGATCCCTTTTCCACCTAAAAGATTAATATTTTCACATCCCATTCCTGTACCTAACTTATTTTTTTCAAAAATGTCACTTAGACCCCTTGACTTCTGGCGTCCACATATGTAATTTATGGATGATAATTTACTGCATGAATAATTTTATTATAGATGATTTTAAGTTTTATTTTAATGTCCTATTATATTTTAATGTTTGGGAATGTTGCTATTTTGAAGCATATATCCTGGAATATAGATTACGTATAAATGACTGCTCCTTTTTATTTGTCATCCTTACTGGCAATGTTATTGAGATATATGTGTGAAATGATAGAAACTACAGAGAAGAGGATATTCATGTATTTGTAGCTTTCAAAAATGTGCCAAAAATAGTGCATCTTTGGTCAGTAAGCTGATATCGTCCATCTTTAACGTAGCATTTACTATTTTCCCAAAGCTTTAAATGGTGATAATTTTTACCATTTCATTTGATAGATAAATCTCGTAGCAAGTTTACGTAACATTTTTCATTTTGAAACACGGATCTAAAGGTAATTTAGTTTTGAATGCGTTCTCGAAAGCTAAGTAGTTGACTTGGGTTTCGAAGAAATTGGTGTTTTTTTCTAATGGGCAGAGGGAAATGTGAACGTATCCTTCTTTGAATTTAAAAATAAAATTTACTGAATTTCATTTAAATTCATATCCTCCCCAAGGAACCTTTCAAGTACAGCGACAGTTCTTGCATATTCAAGACGGTACTCTCAAGAGTGAGCATTGAATATGAAATGGATCCAACAATGAATTCTCGTTTGCAAATTTTCCACCGATAGCAGCTGAGAATACTCTTAACTTTTCGGTGTGTAGGGTGGGCAAAAAACTGTCAGTAAGTTGCAAATATTTTTCTATATGATCCTAAATTCATGAACAAAAATAAGATTTAAATACCTATACTATTGTCATGTCTCTGTGAAATGACTGCATACAATTCAATCCAGTTTATTTGCAAATATGTGAGTTTTTGTAAGTCAATGCCTTCAAAAATGTCTCCATAAATTATTTCGCTCGTTCAAATTCGAGTAAACCACTGTCTCTTTGGTCTCTTTTTTTCTATGGTCTTTATATCAACTAAGTTCTCATCGGGAGTTTAAGTAACTCAAAAATATTTCCCAAGTCAACTTCTGGTGCATGACAAAATTCATGGCCATTGTGACAATGGTGCACGTTGCGTTTTACCCCTCCATTGGGACGTCATCCTGAGTTCAGGTAGGGCCCACGTCCGTAGAGGCTTGGGTCGCTGGGAAGAGAACACCTGGGGAGTTGAACAGAGAGAATATTTTCAATAGTATCCTCGCTTAAATCTTTTAGATTGCTTTTTCTGATTCCAATTGTAACCACAAATGAGTTTTCTAGAGTTCTTACTGGGTGAATTAACATTCCCTTGCATTTATTAAGAGTCATCAATTTTTCTTTGCGTACCCTGGAGAATAACAAGATGTGCGCTGGTAATAAATTTCAGATTTAAGTGCGACGCTTGAGAACCTGACTCGTTGATTAGAGATACTCTTTCCTATTTTTCAATCTTTTTTTTAACACACCTCACTTCCTGGTAGCCCTTCCTGTTCACTTTTCTTTTACTTGGTTCATGATTTTATTCCTTGGTCTTCCTGTGGGGAACCACCCTTAATTTAGCCTTCGATTATGTTCTTCAATATCCCATTCTGTCTAATGGTGTGTCCATCGCATCCGTTTCTTATTTTCTGCGTGGTGGAATATAGCCCTTTCTTCTTCTTTTCTTCTCATGCCTAAATTTATTTATTTTTAATTTTTTTTGTCCACGTTTTCTTCAGTATCCTCCTCCAACAGCAGGTTTTGAAGGCGTCTGGGGTGTTCTGGTCAGTTTTTCCAATGTTTTTATTAATAATAATAATAATGTTTATTCTTCCTAACATGTTTCATTACAAATATTTTTTTCTGTATTAAGGAAGTAATGTAGCCTACAAGGCATTGAGCCTATGTTTAAGCTAATTTCAAAATCATTAATGAGGAAAGGAACACATCAAACCATGATTAACAAAATATGAAAAATATACAAACAAAATAGGTGCGTAAAAAAAAGAAATATTACCACTGTGCTGGCTTAAGAACTTACAAGAATAAGGCAATTGTACTACAAATGCAATTGAAAATACAACATACTTATTATATACTAAATTTACTGACCCTTTACAATAAGGTTTCTACATCATCAAAAGTCAACAACCATTTTAGAATCAGACTTTGATACCTATTGAAATAGGTAGATTGTTGCTTCCGATCCGTAGAGGGACGCGATCCACAATAATGCTTTCACAAACTGTTTCCTAGTTTGTAATCTCCTTTGAGCACACCAGTTTTTTTATTTTCCATGAACGCTTTCTTAGCGTGGGTTATTTTTGGCTTGATGTCCGATTTACTTCTTCCGTCCCACACGATGGTGCAAAGGAAATAGGTGAAGGAATCCGCTTACTCTAGTTTCTTTCCTCTCAGGGTGACTTGTACATTCAGCTTCTCTCTTCCGCGTACTAGGATTTTAGTCATCGTCTTAATTAATGGCATATTCGTCCTATGTTGATTACAAAGCACTACGAATTTAAATGCCTTAGGAGCTGTTTTAGGTATTTGGAGAAAATAAATAATTTATATATTTAAATATCTTTCTCGGGCTTCGCACCGGGTAATGTTTTCATAATCCGCCGACGTTTCGGAAAACGACCTGTTTTCCATTTTAAAGGCACGTGTTATTTCCACCGTGACCACTATAACACTAAAATTAAACAAGCGGTTGATGCCCCAACAATGCAGGTTGCGATCCCTATGATTGGCTGACGTGTACCGCTGGCCGTTGAATCATGAAAAATCCTTTGCCGCGCACACCGTTACTGGGACCGCATTATCAAAGAGGCCATCGAGATACGATTGCATCCGCATAATTTTAATAGAGACACCGGATTCCAACGGAGTTATACCTGGTGGCCAGTGATAAAATGTATAAAAAAGACGAGAAAATGATTCAACGGCCAGCGGAACACGTCAGCCAATCATAGGGATCGCAGCCTTCATTGTTGGGGCTTCAACAGCTTGTTTACCTTTAGTGTTATAGTGGTCACGGCGGAAATAACACGTGCCTTGAAAATGGAAAACAGGTCGTTTTCCGAAACGTCGGCGGATTATGAAAACATTACCCGGTGCGAAGCCCGAGAAAGATATTTAAATATAATACACCGGAAAAATCTAAAATCATTTATATGTTATGAACGAAACCGAGCGTTTTATCAAACCTATCTCCGAATTGATGATAGCGGCCGATGAAGATTGCGTGGGTTATTCTTGACTTGATATCCGTTGTACTCCTTCCGTCCCACGTGATGGTACTTTCGGGATACGCGAAGGAATCTTAGATATGTATTTATGCATATTTATTGTGATGATGTTTCCATCATTCTTAGTCCGAAATGTTATTTCGCTGTGAAAGCCATGCATTTACAAGGGCGCAAAAAAAATACCTACTCAGGATAATGTCAAAATCTTCGTAACGAGAGAAATCTCAGGTGAGTGCGCCTTTTTCGATTTTGTCGTCAACATGTAAAGACTGATGGTTGTGAAGTAACGAGGGTGCAGTCGTCCATCGGGGGCGTGCTACCTTTACCTTTTTTGTCATCCACAAAAAAAGCCTCAGTTATCCACAATTTTAAACTAGCCGGTGCTATTGCTTGTTTGAAAATCATTATTTTTTGGTTTTATCTGTTCCTCCCATATATTGTTATCAGTGCAGGCTTAAGATCGTTTGCTCAGTAGTTTTTCATGACTTTGTAAGCATTTTTAAATGAATAACACCATTCCTCTGAATTGGATTTTTCCGAATAGGTTTAACTTACAGTTCTTGAAACTTATCAACGAGTAAATAGCGAAAAATTGTTAACTCTTAAATTATGATAGATTGGCATTCCTGTTCCCCTTCTTCATAATTTTCAAATGAAGAGAAGATCTTGAGAATAATCCTTTTGCATAAAATAGTATGTTGCATGATGTTCATACAAAGATTATTGTTGTTTGTCAGATCTTTTCTTATAGTCCTCTTGCAGTTTTTTTCTGCGCAGTTTGAGGAGAAAAGAAGCAAGCACGGTTAATAGAGATTTTCCATAAGAAAGATCCGTTCAGATAATGTCTCCGAACCAGTTTTGGCAAGGGTACCTTAAGGGTATATGTTTGTGCGATAGGGGGTTATGTGATAAGAATTGGAAGTTAGTTTGTAGTACATTTACATCTGCATCTACATGATACCCTTTAAGCCGCCGGATGGGCGTGTGGCAGGGTGTGTTAGGATACCAGCCGTCTAAAGATATAAGCGTTACGGTCTTGTATTATGGGAATGTATTTAGTGGAGCTCAGTTTTTAGTGTGGTCGCTTATTGTGCGCGGATAGAATGAGTTTTTGTATCTATCTGTTGGGCAATGTATGTCTCTTATTTTATCGCTTCTGTCAGACCTAGAGATGTAGTGAGACGTCATGAATTCTCTGTGCCACTCTGAAACACATTATTTCTAAATTTATCAAACAAGCTGGGCCTAGCGTGTAGCCTCCGAGTCTCTAGGGGCTCCCACCTTAATCTCTGTAAAACTTGTGAAGCACTATATGTTCGCTCGTAGCTGTTTTTTAAGGAAGCGTGCAGCTTGTCTTTGTATTTTGCTCATTTTTTTTGTAAAATCTTTATGAAAATGGTTCTAAATGCTCCTGGCGTATCCGAACTGCGGGCTTACCTGAGTAAAGTAACATCTTTCTTTTACTTTTTCATCCTAGGACCTTCCTATTACACGCTTGGCATAACCTTGTTTCTTTAATGCTAGTGATGGAGATAATAGAAAAAATGAACCCTTATCTAATACAACCGATACTATTTAGAAATAGGAAAAACTAGAGTGGGATATTGTAACGCAAACTTTGTGGAATCGCAGTCGTTTCCCCTATAAGTGCCACAATTACGAGAAAAAATGTCTCGGCTTTCGTTTCTGAACGCCAACCCCTTAGCGTCGCTCACGGGGACTCATATCCGCACGTCTGAGAGCCGCTCCATTGCTTCTTCCGTCTTCCACTCCCCCTTTAAATTCCTTCCTTATCCTTCTTTTGTCCCTCTCACATCCTTCTCCTTTCTCCAACCGCCCCACTTTACTCTCAGTCACTCCTCCTGAACATTTCAAGTTTCGCCCGTCTCCCCTAATCTCCCTTCCCCAGCCTCTCTATAATTATTAAGACTTCCCGCTCCGACCGTTATTCCAAATGTTTTCCCATTAACGCCTCCCACTTCACTTAGCCCCTCTGCCACCAGGTGTCTCTCTTTAATCACTCCATCCGTCCCTTCCCCCCGCTCCACCTCCTCACTTTACCACCCCCTCTGTGCCTCCTGACTCCCTCTCGCCGTACCCCCGGCAAACAGAGTTCCCCCGGATCTTTTTACTCTCTTTACCCCGGGAGTTCATTTATTCAGGTGGGCAGGGAGGGGGGAAGTAAAAGGGTTTTGAAGGCAGCACTTGTCTCGTTGGCAAGAGGGGTGACGCAGGGTACGGTTTTCGGGCCCCATTGCAGTGGGTGGAGAAAAAAAAGTTTTTTTTTTTTAAGCGTTCGGGGTCCGTCGAAAAGGGTCGCGGAGGCACGGGAGCGCGGTAAGCAAGGATTTAAAGCAAGGGCCTTTTTTTATTCTTTAGACTTAAGAGAGGGGAAATAAAGATGAGAGTCGTGCAGAGGTGGTTTGGCCTCGGCGGCGGGGAGTGCATTCGCGCGGCGAAGAAGTTTTGTTTAAAGACTTGGTGGTAGGGGGGGAACGGAGGAGAGATTCAAAGTTTTTTTTTATTATTTTTCCCTTTCACCCGGCACCGCCCGCATGTCAAGCCGAAATCCCGAGCTCCCCAAATATTTGAGAGAAATAAAGATAAGTACGGATCTACGAGTACGCCCACGGGAGGAATTTTTCTCTGCGTAGAAATGTCTTGGGAAGCGAGGAACAGATATATCTTGCGCCAAGTTTTCAGTTATTACCTTGCCAGAGATGCTGATAAGAATAAAATTCAAATAGATTCAAAAAAGAAACAGATGGGGATACTAGAAATAATGGTCTTGTAAAAAAATATATAGCAACAATTGATAGGCGGTATATCATTATTTTTTTTAGACAAAAATTCCTTTTTTCTGGACAAAATTGTTTTTTTTTCTCATGGTCTGTTTATTTTTTTTAGCTTTCTTGTACCATACATCTATATATATATCTTGTATTTATACCTGTCTCTGAGTTCAGCTGTGTAACATGTACAGTTATTGTTTTTCAATGAGAGTAGTCGTTTTTGTCTTTGTCTTTATACATTGTATGTTATTAAGCTCCATTCATTTTCTGATTTGAACTAAATAATTTGTTAATTACCTCGCTGCTTTTTCATTTAACTGTATTGTTGCACTAAGGGACCTGTCCCAGAGTATAGTATATGGACATTATATTCTATTTTATTCTATTACTAGTATTACTATCATTATTTTGTCGCATTATCTCTTGCTACTGCAAGGCGCCATTACGTTGCCTCCGGGTTGAATTAACCAAGGCGACAATAGGCAAAGATCAAACTGGGTGGAGGTCCAATGGCCTCGGTGTGACTACACGAACAGGTGAATAATTCCAAGTTATTTGGTTTGATGTCAATTGCCCTTCAGACAGCCAGGAATCTCCTTACTATGCGAGCGGTGCCAAGGATAGCTACCTTCTACATGTTTATTAGATGTTTTCTACGGAGACCTAGCTTGTCCATTGCATAGATTAGTTCTTTAGAGACTTGGCCATTAGTAGATATCACAATAGATATTGCTGACTTGGCTTTGTACATGCTCGTCATTATTATTGTTATTATTTTTCTCTTTTTTTATTGCTCACTGATGCTGGGTTATTCAGAGGTACGGGTAATATACCAAGTACCACCAGAAAAATTCATTCTGTTGTTTTACCAAAATTTAAGAGTTTCCTTACTATATGGCATGTCGCTATAATGACAACCTTATGAATTTGAATATATCCGTTGTAATGTAATTTTAGTTTTTCCAGACTTTTTTGAAGATATTTTGGTGTTATTCTTGTGGTTGGCACCACTATGGGTACAATCTCAACCTTGTTCATTTTCCATAACCTTAATATCTCAGCTGCTATGTCCTGACACGCTGATTTTCTCCTGTATGGTCCTTTCCAAATTATCTGTCAAAGAAACTGCTATTTCTACGAAGTACATAGTTTTATTTAATTTGTCAACTAATGTGACAAATTAAAGGTCTATTTTTTATATTCTTTTGTCGGTAATGATAGCACGGTCAAAATGTTGTTTGCAATGCTTGTTTTCAAGTAAGGACTCAGGCTTATAATTATAATATGGTGGACAGTTCTTATCTACTAGTTTTTTGTTTGCCAACTTATTTATGTATTATTTATGACACCAAGTTATGTCTTTGTAAATTATCAGTGCTGGGCAGTGTTTTGCATTCTGAGAGTATGTGTTGGATGCTTTCTGCACTTTGATAGCATCGCCTCCATCTGTCATCAGTAGTGTTTATTATTATTATAATTAATAACCCAAAGAGTTACAAGTTGGCAATATGTCAGTTGGTTACAGAAAAATGATGTAGAGCAGAAGATTAACCAATCGTAAAAAATCAACTGAAATAATTAAAATAAACAATGAAGCGTCCAATTAATTAATGCGCCTATCCTTAAAAATGTTTATATTACCAGGAAAGGGCTTAAGTAGTTCTGCAGGAAGACTATTTCAATCTACAATAGTCCTGTTGAGGAATGAAAACTTTTTTACATCGATCCTTTGTGACCGACGTTTCACCTTGTATTGCGTTCCTACCAACGTAGATCGGGTTTTCAAATTTATTTCGTAGTTCCCCAAACTTTTTTCTCCCCCTTAAGTGAGCAAAACAGTGAACAAAGTATATTTATTTTTCTTCGCCGTCCTAAAGAGTCCCTTGACCTTTGGAAAGTAATATGGCGCCGAAAGATGTTCAAGAGTGCATATAGTGCGTATCGAATGACTTCATCCAAATTTACTTTCCACCTTTAGGCAAGATAAATACGGGAGTCTTAGGACTAGTCTTAAGGGCAAAAATTGTGGAAGAATCACATTAGCAAATTCCTGCATATAATAGGTTTTGGAGACTCTAAAACAATAAAAAATGTTTAGGAGTCTCAACCATTTACTTATCGTTAAATCAGAT
This sequence comes from Ceriagrion tenellum, assembly GCA_963169105.1. NCBI lineage: Eukaryota > Metazoa > Arthropoda > Insecta > Odonata > Coenagrionidae > Ceriagrion > Ceriagrion tenellum. The sequence goes on along the minus strand of OY720643.1, from coordinate 43,241,462 downwards.
CCACTATTACTGTGGCAGGGTATGAAACTCGGTTTATATATGCCTTTCCAAAAGCCTTATTGTCGCTTGTTCTCTGATTATTTCAAATGATATGATGTAAGATCTTTACTTTTTTTTTTATATTGCCAATCGTTTATTATCATTATATTATTATTATATTATATATATTATTATATTATAACGGGAAGAAATGTGTATTTTAAGCCAAATCCACCCATTTTTTTGGAAATATCTAAGTGTACAATTTTGGGACGCCTTACCGTCTCAACATATTTGAAGGTTTGTTAATAAATTCACTTTGTGAATAAATTCACATTTAGTGAATTTAACACAATTTCGTTCCACCAAGTGAAGTCTGAGACTTTATTACATATTTGAAGGCGATAAAATATTTCCTCCAAACTTATATTATCTTTAAAAATATAGTGTATTTTTATGACACTAATATATTACGACTTTTTGGCCAACGTGTGATGGGCGTTTTTCAAAGTATTGTTTGGCAAAATATCTTCTCCAAAAGAGTGAGTTAAATAACTTTCAATTAACTTACTTCATATGCATCGCAATGATACACAGTTTCTAATCCAGTGCTATGTCAATGGTCTAATTCACACTTTGCGATTTTCTAGAAATAAATTTTTCACTTCAGTAGTCTCTTATTGTACCGACTTTGGGAGCTGCTAGAAACTCGGAGGCTGCACGCTAGGCTTAGTTTGCTTGAGAAATTCACAACTGGTGTGTTTCATAGCGACAGAGAATATTATCATGACGCCTCACTACATCTCTAGGTCTGACAGAAGCGATAAAATAAGAGAGATGCATTGCCGAACAGATAAGCAGTTAAACTCGTTCATTTCGCGCACAATAAGCGGCCATGGTGAAAACTGAGCACCACTAAATTCCCAGTCCCATAATTCATAAGCATAAAACAGTCCCATAATTCACGTCACAATTTCACTAGCCAAAACCTTACATCTTCACTCGTCTGGTGGTCTATCACTCCCGGTCACAAGTCCATGCGGCGGCTCGCGGGGTAGTACGAAGATATACTCGTCGCAAATGCTAAAATCATTACTTGAAGATTAGCATGGTAAATCAAGGAGTCTACTGCCACGTGCGTATCAAAAATGTAACGCGTTAACGATGGAATCTTAAGCTTTCGTTTTAGAGCGCACCTTAATTTGCTCACTATTGTAGTGTGGGTAGATAATGAAGAATCTATAAACTCTGACGAGTTATTTTGATTAAGAGATATAAATAAATCAATTTCAGCAAGAACTTGTCACAAAGGATATTGTACTGTCTATTTTAATTTCAACTACTACAGCACGTGTTTTATCTGCCTAACCGTCATAATCAGGTACAGCAATTATTCCACATTTACAGACATATATATATATATATATATATATTTATATATATATATATATATATATATATATATATATATATATATATATATATATATATATATATATATATATAGATAGATATATTCCCAACTCAAGGTGGTTGGAAGGGTCGGGAGGAAGGATAGGAGGGGAAGAAGGTAAAATTTATGATTAGGAAAGGGTCTTTTGTTCGCCTAAACAGAGTGCGTCATGATACTAACAAATTGGAATTTATTCAGTAAGATGTTTGGGTTGCCGACTCCCTAAACTTTGGGGCGAAATTTAGCTGTGCAAGTCTTGGTACCGACTTTTTCTCACCTTCATCAGCAGTAATTGGACCCAGTCGTCGGTATTCACGTAAAAGCGGTTAATATGGATTATATTTTACTTCAGTGCTGAGGTATGAGATAGGCCTCTGAATTTTTACGAGTGGTTCGAATGCGTCAGAATCTTGAACCATTCATGATTGTACCACGTGACTCCTTGGTTACGCGCACGGAATCATTCCTCGATCCTCGGCTGAAAAAGCCATTGAGAGATGCTACTTTGCTCTGGTTAGGCCACACCTCGAACACTCTACGAGTATTTGGGACGTAGCTCATAAATATTTGGCCAAAAAAGTAAATAAAACACGAAGAATAGCAGCGCGCTTCGTTAAAAACTGCTACGAGCGTACATATTGTGTCTCACAACTTTTAGAGGGATTAAGGTTGGAGCCCCTAGAGACTCTGAGGCTAAACGATAGGCTTAGGTTGCTTGAGAAATTCAGAACTGATGTTTTTCAGAGCAATACAGAGAATAGTATCATGACTCCTCACTACATCTCTAGGTCTGACAGATGCGATAAAAGAAGAGAGAAACACTGCCGAACAGATAGGTACAAAAATTCGTTCTTTTCGCCCACAATAAGCAACCACAATAAAAACCAAGCTCCTCTAAATACACTCCTATGTTACCTGTCACCATTTCACCTCCCAAAAACTTATTTCTTTGCACGGCTGGTGACCTAACGTCCCCTACCACACGCCCATACGGAGGCTCGCAGGGTAATGTGTAGATGTAGATTCCGAGTATTTCAAACACAACCCCCCCCCCTCCCCCCGGCGTTTGTTTTACAAGTCATCAAAGTTTCTGTCTACTTTTTCCACCACGTGTAACCACAATGAGCACATCTCACTTCTTCAATCTCCCTCCACCTTTGAACCGTTCCTCTTTTTTCTTGGTCAGGTCCAGAGCCTTATTCTCCCACCTTCTGCATCGTTCTCTCTGCCCTCGTTTCGTCCGTTCCCACGGCACACCTCACGGCCTCTCTTCTTCTCCGTTCAATGTCATAACATATCTCGCCTTCCTTTTGTTGCCAGGGTATTCCTCCCTTTCTTTAGCTCCCCACGTAAACCTTTCTAATGCGCTTCTCTGCTGCCTCCTCCTCTCCAACCCAACGTCTTAGCCTCGAGGCCACACGGAACACTACCTTCCGAAAACAGAGGCAAAAAACAGCGGGAGGAAGCCCATCCCCCGACTGTTCGGGAGCATAAACGTCTTGCTAAGAAATTTATTTAAGAAATTTATTGCACCGCAGCTCTTCTTGTCTCTTCTACTTCTCCCCCTCTCTCTCCGCGCCTTTACCTCTTTTCTCCGTTCTAGGAAAAAATTCTTCGCGGAGACTTCATTGTTGAGAATGCTTCTGTTTTCGCAGCGTCTCAAAAAAAATTTATTCCCCTCTATCTTTAGCGTTTTTAATTAAAGTTTCCCCCCCCCCCTGTGCCTCCACTCCCTCTTGTTTTCTTCCCGCCCCCTTATACGCACAGGGGCGCGCCAACATCTTCAGGGAGTACCTTCGTAGGGGGGGGGGGGATGAGACGAAGAGAGAAATGGGGAGGGGTTGGAAATATCAGCAATTTATTCTCCCGCTGAGGTAATTGTTTTTCTTCCCGGAGCTCCATCCGTTGCTTCCTTCTGAGGCAAAAAAAAATATATATATATATACTAACTTTTCGGGACGTGCTCAATGAAAGCCACTGAGTCTCGGCGTTAGGCGCGAAATAAATCTTATCGAGGCGAATGGCGTGTTTTGTTCCGGCGCAAAAAATTTGGAGCCTATTTGTGAGATGGATCCTCAGAGCGTCCGGGGGATCGTTCCGATTGATTTGCCTGAAATTCAGAGGAAACGCGATCGAACGAAATCATGATGAGAGCGTTGTGCCTAATTTATCGAATTCGTGGAGGAATCGCCTACGATTGCTTCTATACAGTTTATAGAAACTACTGATTTTTCAACAAGTTCCAGAGAATATCCCTGGTCATTTTTTTAGTTATTAGAGCATTTTCAGACATTTTTATCTATTCGTATAAATAAATCCTTCCCACATATGTATGTATATATTTATCAAGTTCTCCTGCTGTTTAAAAGTGTAAAAAAAATGCAAATTGAAAAATTCTTAATTATATCCGTGACTTTCATCCATGTATAATTTAAAAGAAATGAAATAATGATGAGAAAATCGTGCACAACTAATCAAAGCCATGGCGAAATCACCTACGATTGCTTCTATGCGGTTTACACATTCTCTACGTTTCTCAAAAGTTTATAAAAAACTTCCGATTTTTCAGTCGTAGAGAATATTTCGGATCATATTTTAGGTAATAGAATTTTTGTCAAACATTTTTGTATATTTTTATCAATAAATCTTTCCCATATATGTATATATATGTATACATTTATCACGTTTGCCTGCTGTTTCGAAGTTTAAGTCCAAAGTCGTTTTAGTTATTCACGTTACTTTCATCCGTGTAACATAAAAAAATGAAATCATGATGAATATGTCGTGCCTTATACATCAAAATCATTGAAAAAATCACCTACGATTGCTTCTATACAGGTTTTACATTCTCTGCAGGTTATAGAAGCTACTGCTTTTTCGTACAAGTCGTAGAGAATATTTCAGGTTATATTTTAAATAGTATAATTTTGGTCAAACATTTTTATCTATTTTTAACAATAAATCTTTCCCATATATGTATATATATTCATCACGTTTTCCTGCTGTTTCGAAGTTTAAGTCCAAAGTCATTTTAGTTATTCACGTGAATTTCATCCGTATAACATAAAAAATGAAAGCATGGTGAATATGTTCAGCCTTATTTATCAAAATCATGGAAAATATCACCTACAATTGCTTCTATACAGTTTTTACATTCTCTGCAGGTTATAGAAGCTACCGCTTTTTCTTACAAGTCGTAGAGAATATTTCAGGTTATATTTTAAATAGTATAATTTTGGTCAGACATTTTTATCTATTTTTATCAATAAATCTTTCCCATATATGTATATATATTCATCACGTTTTCCTGCTGTTTCGAAGTTTAAGTCCAAAGTCATTTTAGTTATTCACGTGAATTTCATCCGTATAACATAAAAAATGAAAGCATGGTGAATATGTTCAGCCTTATTCATCAAAATCATGGAAAACATCACCTACAATTGCTTCTATACAGTTTTTATATTCTCTGTAGTTTACTGTTTAGAAACTACCAATTTTTCAACAAGTCGTAGAGAATATTTCGGGTCTTATTTTAGGCAATAGAACTTTCTTCAAACATTTTTATCTATTTGTATCAATAAATCTTCCCCACACATGTTTATACATTTATCACGTTTATCTGCTGTTTAAAGGTTAAAGATCCGAAGTGATAAAATTGTAATTATTCACATAACTTTCTTTCATTTTTAAAAAGTTTATTCGTGGCCAATATATCGTCCGCGATTACTAATTCTTGACAAAGGCTGTGATATATCTTCCATCCACATCGTGTCAAAAATTGTAAAATAAACGTTCAATCGTTTCTTGTAAGAAATAATTATTTACGTAACCGTCATTTATGTACAATCTTTAATTAAAACTCGATTCGATTTAATGCTTTCGAAAATACACAAGGAAAACGTTTTAACACCTAAAACTAATTATTAAGGATCGCACTTATTTAAGAGCCAGATTGTCTCTTAAGTAACGCAAAGATTAGAGCATCAGTAGCAAATGAAGGCGATAATTTAAGAAGTGATTACATGAACTTATCAAATAGCCTGTTTGTTTTATATTAAAATGGTGATACAGAGGTTTTAGTACCACTCTCTAAAATAAACCAAATTATCATTGACTAGAAAATAAGTTGGATAAATCACTCGTGAGCGACGTCATGTGACATGTCTGCTGAAAGGAAAGCTTTGCTAAGCCAACCCTAGGTTCAGTAACTTCTTTGGATGATCCAATTCTTATCGATAGCGTGTGTATAATGTGAATAGAAAACTATTCTTTCCACCTTTGAACAGATTAATTTTTAGAAAAATTGCTACTTAAATGATTATTTTATTGCGAGAAGGATAAAACAGTGTTTTTAAATGACTAGCATGGAATTACTTCGTAATGGTAGATTTTTCGCTCGAAATAATAATGACGTGCAGTCGTAATCGTAATACGTTTCAGCTGCAGCGAGCCGTTAAGGTACCAACAGGGTTATGTAAACTAATTTCTGTCCTTAGTATATGTCGTCACGAGTGAAATGATAATCTTAAAATATATCATGTTTTCTCCTCCCAGGATAATTAATGACTTTTTTCTTCCAGTTCAGCCGAGCGGGTAATTATTTCACAAAGGGTCTTTCCTGTTTTTTTTCAATTCCTCTCCTCGGGGAATCCCTTAGTGCGTTATAAAAATGGCGCTGCATTTATTACTGCAAGTTAGGAGAGAAGAGATGCGCATGACTTCTGCACGAAATGCGCATATTTTTGTCGCGGCACGAAGTGAGCGTGGAACGATTCGTTATTCTCTTTTTTTAATTTTTTTCACATCTTCTCTTCGCTCTTCTGCTCTTCTGAGCGTGGTATTCGGTAGTGAGAGGATAAGATTAAAGATGGTATCTGAAAACCTTCCATCTTGTCTTTCCTTAATTTCATCCACCTTCACTTGTTTCCTCATCCGCTGTTTGCGATTATGTTTCTGGGGTGACGGAGAACGGGAAAACATCCTCAAGAGGTAGAGTTTCTCTTAATTTATTGGGCCATGAGGAATTATCTCTTGAGGGCATTGAGGAACGTGAAAGTTTTTAGCTCCATGGAAAGAGAATACGCTTAAATCGTACGTGGTTATTTGAAAAATGCATGTTTTAAAAAAATGACAGAATGAGGAAATCTTCCACAAATATCTTGAGCGAAGCGTAGCCTCAGAATGTGAGTTTTTGGATCCGTTAGGTGATGCGGTATTTGGAGATACTAGATTCATTCTCTAATCTTTTTCACGCGCATATTCAGTAGCTGTTTTTGTTACTGAGCACTTGAACAGGCAAATTGGTTAGATCTGGAGTCTCACAAGGCCTTCAAAGTTTACTCACTAACGCTTGACTGACTATTTGAAGATCGCTTTTCACCCTCAACTGGTATTCATAGTTTACTAACGGTATATCCTGTCCCTACTCAGGTATTTATCCTCTCAGTTGAGTTTGCGAGAGAGTAAACAAAACAGGGACAGGTGACAGTATATCAGGTATCACAGATCGTCCCTGTGATGCCTGATGTACTTTATAATCTATAATGATAGATATTGACGTATTTCCAAGGTTCATCGTCATCCAAAACATCAATTGTGTTCTTCCTTCTGTATAGATCTTTGCAACGTACATATATCCGCCATTCTTCTTCTTCTGTTATCAACCCATGGGTTGGTTGGCAATAGCACGCCATTCCGCTCTTTGCTCAGCTTTCCTCTTCATTTCACCGTATGAGACGCATCCAGAGTCATTGATGATCTGCTTCATATAGCTTAATCAAGGACGTCCTCTACGATTTGTCCCCTCAATAAAACCTTCAGCTATTAATTTTATAAAATCATTGCATCGTAGAATGTGACCTATTAGTTTAAGTCTCCTTGTCTGTATCTGTCTCCAGAGACTTCTTTTTTCTTGTACTCTTCTCAGCACTTCCTTATTGGTGATTCTGTCTCGCCAGCTGATTTTCTGCATCCTTCGACAGCATCACATTTCAAGGGCCTCTTATCTGCTCTTTTTATGTTTCCCTTTAGTCCAGCGTTCACATCCGTAAAGGGCCACACTCCAAACATAAGCTTTCATAACCCTCTTTCTTACTTCCAAACGAACATTTTTACAAGTCCGTAGAGACTTTTTAACATTGAAAGCTATTTTTGCTAGTTGTATTATATTCTCAATTTCTCGTTTACTCCTTCCATCTTCTGTTATCTTACTTCCCAATTAGTTGCATTCTGTAACTTGTCCTAGTTCTTCATCATTTATTCTTATCCTTACAGGTTCACAGCCATTATTGTGCTCATATTCCTGTATTTTCCATAAGCATAGCAAGCTTGTTCGACTTTTTTGTTGATTTGGGAGTGCACTTGTATTCGAAATGACAGCTTGTGCCGCTTTATTCGTAGATATCCTTGGGTGTGTCACGGCAGTAAATACTAAAGTAGCACACAAATGGCGAATATGTGACGGGAAATGATTGCGAAGACCTGAGAAAGTTGAAGGAAGAATACAATCGACATCGAAGGGCCTTGACGTATTTCTTACTCACAGCGACGTACTAGTGGCAAATTAACGGTACTAAAACTGAAAAATTCGTTGAGAATTTAAGGAAAAAATTTTACTGCTCCCAAAAAAAAAGATAGGCCACAACGTTTAAGACTGCAGAAACGACCATTAAGTTAGCTTGAATTTTCAATCCTAATTAAAATTCATCCAAATTAGCTGTTGCCATCCATGAAGCCCTTTATCCATGAATTCTAAACGTATCTCCTTAGCCGAATACAGGATTCAGTATCTGTTTGTATTTCTGAGCACTCGAACAGGCAAATTGGTCAGATCTGGAGTTTTAGCTTCCGGAGAGAAGTTTGTGCCTATTAGAGCTGTGTAGTTCATGAGTGAATCGTTCTTTATGAACGATTCATTGGTATGAACCGAATGAATTGAATCACGTTCTTCGATCTAGTGGTTCGTAAAGAATCGCAAGAACCAAAGGAATTGAAAAGAATCAAGAATTGCTTGAATCTCTTGAATCGGACTGTGGACGAGAAATTACGACAGATCTAATAGTTAACATGTCGTAATATCTTCGGTGGAAAATAGAAAATTCCTGAGCAAGCAACTAAGATTTTTATAAAATTTCATCTTTATAGATTGCACGTAGGGAATTTCATACTTTTCACATTTATGGATGCTTCAAGGACAAAGTAAAACTTCCATACTTCCAAACCATTACTTTCTCCGCGACATATCCGAGTAATCACATCTTCGGTGGATGCCGTTTTCATTCCTTGTATTCAGTCGGTTCAATCGCTAGTGGTTCACGAAGTCATTTGGTTCATTATGAACCATTTGAAAGAACGACTCATTCGCATGAACCAAATCGCATGAATCGAATCATCGAAATGAATCGAAAATCTCAGCTCTAGTGCCTACTGCATTCAATGAATTTAATTAGGGACTTTGCTACTTGTCAGCAGACCGCAATCCAATTCAGGCCTCACGGTTTCCTTAAACTTAAAGAAAAAAAATGTTTTGTATAGAACAAACTATGCATAAAACTAAACAGCAATGTGAATACCGTACGTTTATACTCAAATACCTTGGGAAAACGCACGAAAGCAATTAAAATTAGTGAGCAAACCGTAGACTTCCCCGGTGGATGATGTGAAGAAAGTTTTCTCGGTTGTGGCGTCAGAACAGGATTTCCATAGCCGACGTTTGATGTCCTCCTTTAATAGAATAGAATAGAATAGAATAGAACAGGATAGAATAGAATAGAATAGAATATAAAATAGTCTTTATTATTCTGGGACTTTAAGTCCCCTGGAAAATAGAAAAGTAGTTATACATGCCATAACATAAAAGATTTTAAAAAACTAAGCAATTTTACATAGGTAATCAGTCATGTTTCTCTTGAACATCGAAATTGTGATAGAGGTTCTAACATTTACAGGTAAACAATTCTATAACTTGCAGGAGGAAATTAGGAAAGAGTGCTCAAATAATAAGGGATGGAATTTAGGGACTAAGAATAACTCAAGTGACACGAGTTGATCTTTTTCCTGTATCTACATTACATGTAAAATTTCCATGCAAATAGGTGGGGTTTTTGGATTTCAGGACCTTGAACACGTATAAAGCCCTTTGCAGTTTTCGGCGTTTATCCAATTTCAGCCATTCAATTTTTTCGTAATAAGGCGTGACGTGTTCATCATAGCGGATGTTGAAAACAAAACGCAGACAGGAGTTTTGAAGACGCTGCAGCTTAATGCACAGTTCTGAGTTAACATCTGAGAAAATGATTGAACAATAGTCAAAATATGGGAATACCAGAGTTTGAACCAGCTTCTGGCGAAGTGAAATTGGGAGCAGATGCCTGAAGTGCTTCAATTGGTACATAGTCTTATACACATTGTTAGATATAGCTTTAACGTGCTCCCGCCAGCTCAAGGTGTTATTTAAATGAACCCCGAGACTTTTCACTGAAGTCGAGTAATCTATAAGGATATTCTGTACTCTTATTTTGGGAGGGCCACTCATTGAGATGAAGTTCAGGTAGGAAGGACTACCAAATATTATTGACTTAGTCTTGTCAGGATTCAACTTCAGCCAATTAACAGCTAACCATTTACAGATAGATTGGATATCTTTATTGATCAATTCAACAGCAATTTCAATTTCCTTTGGGTGTACGGTATAGTACGGTATCAAGTCTTATTTTCATGTGCGGTTAGTCTAACCGTTTTGTATAAAATAGCCCGGCCTAATAAATATCGTTCAAGTTGAAGGAAACCAAGTGTGAGGTTTTTTTCAACTTTCATAAATCATTCTTAAAGCCAAATTGTAACTCGTTCCTTCCTTTCCGCAAAACATTACAGCGTTTTCTCGACCCATTCCCCTTATTAAGGACGCTAATTCAGTAATTACAGAGGGAGATATTTACTCTCGCATGGCGTGGAAGACCACCAGGAGAACGAGTTTTAAATTGTTAATTTTTCTCATATTCTCTGTTATTATTCATTCATCTTAACTTTTGCTTAATTAAGTCCTCGTCACCCTTTTCTTGCGCTCAAGGATTAATGATGCTTTTTATACTTTTAATTCCCATGCCAACAATAACCATGATGATTATTTATTGTGGAGATGTTTACGGTTAGTTTTATTTTATTTGAATGTGTTACGAAGATGGTTTGTCTACAATGGTCTAAAAATAAGTCACAAAAGTAATAGATGGCACAGTAAGCAAGTCTAATTTTTTAAAAAGAGGTCGGCAATGGCTCCTGAACTGGGCATTACACATAGATCTTACTATCTTCTTTTGAATTCTAAAACTATTGATTAGTAAGGAGAAAGAACCCCAAATAACAATACCATACGACACATGAGAATAAAAATATGCATAATAAACACTTTTGAGCACTTCAACACTAAGTGAGTGTTTAGCTGTGGACAATAAATAGTAGGCAGAGTTTAATTTTTTACACAAATTCTCGGTGTGGTGAGACCAATTTAATAGTGGGTCGATTAGGACACCAAGAAATTTAGCCCAATCCCCCAGTTGAAGATCTGTATCAATGCAAGAATGCAATTTATGAAGACGTCTTAAGAAAGCCGAAAAGAATAGAGTCTGTGTTTTCTTCTCGTTCAAACATAGTTTGTTGCCCCAGCACCAAACAGACATCCTAACCATAGTCTCATTGCATACCTCCACAAGGCCATTATAGCCTGGTTGGCCACTTAGGAAATTTACATCATCAGCATACATTACTACCTTATCACGTTCTTTTTGCAGCAGGGTCGCTGATAGGTCGTTAACAAAAATGAGGAAGAGGACAGGACCCAAGATTGAGCCTTGGGGAATTCCAGTGGATACAACTTGTACATCAGAGATAAACTTTTTCCCATCCTTGCATATCTCTACTACCTGCTGACGGTTGGGCAAATACGACTTTAACCAACTGTATGCTACACCTCTTATACCTTTACTGTCACATTTCCTGAGAAGTAACTCATGGTCTACAGAATTAAAGGCATTAGTGTGGTCAAAGGAAATTCCCAAGGCAACATGACTGTTATTCAGCTGTTCAACATTGAAGTCAACTGCAGAAAAGAGAGCTTGGGCAGTTGACTTCCCTCTGCAAAAACCAAACTGTGACTGGGTTATTAAATTATGCTTCTCCAAAAATTCCATCAACCTAGTACAGTAAACATATAATAATGGTAATAACCTTATATAAAGCCCTATTAGGGTCTAGATTGGGGTATGGGCTAGTCTGTTGGGGAGCATCTTATAATAGCTCCTTGCAGCCAGTTGTATTATTGAAGAAGAAGATAATAAGAATTGTTACCAAAATTAAAATGTACGACCATACATATACCATATTTGTATGGTTGCGGATTCTTCCAATTAAACAACTGTATATTTTTAAAGTACTAAAACTATTTTATTTAAAGAGCGGCAATATTCCCGCTAGTACTGGTAGTGATGAATACCATTTAAGAAGGAAGCGATGTGCAATTACTCCAAAACCAAACTTAACATTATTTAAGAGGTCCTTTGTTTACTTAGGACCCAAACTATTAAATGATGTACCAGAGTATTTAAAAATTTCAAAAATCAAAAGAGAAAAATCTAAAGCTGCGGAAGGAATGGATACTATCCATAAATAAAGTTTTGTATTAGATTGGTAATTCGTATTATGTTCCAAAATGCAACTAACCATTTTAAGTGTTTTTAAAATATAGCTTGGTGTATTGTAAAAAAGAAGCTTGTATTTTTCTTTGTTAACAAGTTGGCACAAATGATATGGTCCTTATTTGTACATATGTTCGGAAAAATTTTGTTTTCTTTTTTTATGCATTACATTAACCAGCAATTGCATGTTTTTCTTTACGGAGGGCAGCCTCGATACAGGTGCTTGTACCTTTGAGGCTGCTTAAAGCTCCAATTTATTTGTACTTAAGAGATTTGTGCTTTTATTTCAAGAGGAGCAATAAATTTATCTTTTTTTTAAATTAATCTATCTTATTATAAACCAGCCGTGCCCAGTATGTGTTGCAATGCGTAATTTTGGGTTCAAAATCGGTCCTTAACCAAACATGAGACCTAGTCCAATTAATTCCTCTATACTGCACAAGATTTTGTTGCCCACAAAGGATGAAATGAGTTTCTATAAGACGCCTATTTACGGTTTCCAAGTAAATAAAATATTCTATTGTTGAAGTATTGCAAAAATATGATATTTTCGAGCTTATAAACCCAATTTTAGGAAAAAGCGAAGCGTATACGAAAATCGAATGCAAGACAAAAAAACAGCAATAAAAGAGACCACTGCATCAGATGTTATTTTGCGCACAAATTAATCTCGTACCTTTTAACCCAAATTGTGTCTGACTGATATGATTCTTATATACGTGATTGAACAACTCGGAGACAATCTGCTTCGTTGCTTGCTTGTCGTTTCTCGCTTGTTTGAGAAGCTCACGTGCCAACATTCATTTGTTGAAACGACTCGCGCTCCACCAATTGTACAATAGATTTAATGATTTGGAAACCTTTATGGGAGCGCTCACAACAACTCACCAAAGTTTCATTGCAATCTGAGCAATGGTATTGGAAGGCATAGAAGACGAACAGATAGACATTCATTTTTATATGTTAGATGTGCAAAATGGCTTTAACTTTGATTTGAAAATATTGTATAAAAACATACGGAATGTAATGAATGCCTCCTGCAACTAATTAAAAACATTAAATATCGGCTAATCACGTTGTGATTCTGTCTTCTGTGAATTTCTGTTGAATTCTGATATTCTGTGAATTTTCGGTGTGTGCGAAATATCAAAGAAAATTACGTTTTTCTGGGCTATTTTTGTCACTTATACTTTATGTAGAACTTCACTGACGTAATATTGAATTTCAAAACTTTTAGTTATACTCTGTGTCATGCGTGTCAATTTATATCGGTTATTTTATATGTTTGATATACATTGCGGATATTAAGGTATCCCTCTTGAATTTGAGATGGATTTAATGAGGTTGCACATCATTTTATGAGGTTCAATATCAGTCAGACATATTTAATTGAAATGCGTAGTGGTGGGTTGAAGAGCTGTGGTTACTTTTGGAATTTTCAGCAAAAATCCAATGAGGCAATCATGATTCATTTAGGCAATAAAAAATTACATTAAAAGTTCCACTGGTCCTCCAAAATTCATTTATAGAAGATTCAAATGCGAAAATTATTCGCAAGTGTACCCTATATATTTTCATGATTCCGCCCCAAAATTTCTCCCAGGAATTACTGAAATTTCACTATATTTTTCAAAATGTATTCGTGCCCCATGTATTTTCAGCAAAAACTAAGTTATCTAAGCAAATAAATGAGTCTGGGATATATTTTTCCATGTACGCATTGTCGGAAAATTGTGAAATAAACAGTTAATCGTTATTTTTATTAAATAATGATATCGTTAATAACGTTTTTAAAAGTTCCGGTCTTAATTAAAAAATAGGCATGATATTAATGTAAATACGCTTGCAATGCAATGAGTTACCACGAATGATGGATATAGCAACCCGTCGAAAGTCATTAAGTTAGTTATAATTGAAGAGTGACCTTTTTTTTAATTACTCATATTGAAATTGTACCTTGGTTATTGGATCGAATACAGGTCACTGTTAATGGAAGAGTTAGCGAAGCTAAATTTCATTATCATTAGTTTGAACATAAATCGTTACGCTTGATTTTAAGTACATTTATTTTGCTTTTTTAGTTACATTATTGATTCACATTTGGTCATTTTCAGTGCATTTTTCCAAAATTCATATGGTTCTATACTTATCAGTGTTAGCCTCTCATGTTGGAGTAATAGCATAATTATCATCACTCAGAGGAACTACTTACGCACTCAATCTTCTTTTGCAAGTGCTGAAAGGAGTGAACTCCGCATTTAATGAGACATTAGAGAATGGTCAATGATTTATGAAACCAAAAGCGTTTGGTGAAGTGATTGAATCGCGAAGGGTGCTTTGCTAAACACTCCATAGCAGCTGAGAGACCTGTCTATATAATATTAAACATTCTAAATTTAACGTTAGTTGCAAATAAGCGTATTGAGAGGGAGTAACTTTACTATAGGATTCATGGACCCAGAAGCGTTAGGTAAAGTTATTGAATCGCAAAGGGTGTATTGTTTAACACTCCATAGCAGCTGAGAGACCTGCCTATATAATATAAAACATTCAAAATTTAATGTTTATTGCAAATAAGCGTATTGAGAGGGAGTAACTTTACTATAGGGTTTATGGACCCAGAAGCGTTAGGTAAAGTTATTGAATCGCACAGTGTGTATTGATAAACACTCCATAGCAGCTGAGAGACCTGCCTATATAATATAAAACATTCAAAATTTAATGTTTATTACAAATAAGCGTATTGAGAGGGAGTAACTTTACTATAGGGTTTATGGACCCAGAAGCTTTAGATAAAGTTATTGTTTCGCAAAGGGCATATTGTTTAACACTCCATAGCGGCTGAGAGATCTGTCTATATAATATCAAACATTCGAAATTAAATGTTTATTGCAAATAAGCGTATTGAGATAGAGAGTAACTTTACTGTAAGATTTATGGAACCAGAAGCGTTAGGTAAATTTATTGTATTGCAAAGGGCATATTGTTTAACACTCCTTAGCGGCTGAGAGACCTGTCAACATAATATTAAACATTTTTTA
The DNA here is from genome assembly GCA_963169105.1 of Ceriagrion tenellum. NCBI lineage: Eukaryota > Metazoa > Arthropoda > Insecta > Odonata > Coenagrionidae > Ceriagrion > Ceriagrion tenellum. The sequence goes on along the minus strand of OY720643.1, from coordinate 43,226,301 downwards.
TTTAATATTTGATAAAAATAAGCGCATTGAGAGAAAGAATCTTCACTATAGGAGCAGAGATAATGTCATGTAATAATTTTCTTCCCCGCCTTGTAGAATTCTGGCTATTTACAACGGTTGGCCGTTGTACTGTCAAACTTCGTCACACTAATTTTTGAACTACGGCGCAGTTCATCCAAGTTCCTTATAAAAGATCTGAAGGACGTGCTAGTCCTTTTACATCAGCAAGGAATACTTCAGCGTGCGAAAAACGGACTATCCGCGACTGAAAAAAAAACGAAGAGGCGGCGCAAAGAGATACGGTGACCACGTCCTGCTGATTTTGACTGACTATCAGAATCCCAACGGAGGCTGTAGAGAGTAGTGGACATGCTTTTTCGATAGGTACAGAGAAACAGCGTTTAGGCTTCGATGAAAACCTCCGCGCATGTTTAGAGAATCTTTCCGTATCGATCCATTGTATATATCCACTTTATATTTTAATTCCATTTTGACTTCCCAAAAAACATTATAAATGTAAATTTTCGTGCAAGAAGCTTCATAATTGATTTTTTTCTATTTTCAACCCATCTTTAACGTGACTTATAGTAACGACATTAAATTTTTTGTAACGTCACGAAATAAAAATTTGGTCACAAAATTTCCTATCTAGGTACTGAGAGATGTTATTTTTTATTGGAGGTTGCATAAAATATGCGTTTTTTGAAGTTCTCTCGTCAAAGGACCTTTTATTTAGCTTTATTTTGCAGTCATTTTTGCGATATCCACTGGCTATGGACCCACGTGGGATACCAATGACCTTAGGTGAAGATACGGGCTACAAACCAAAGAATAAAAAAATCAAAATGGAAACGTAGTCGATATTTGTTTTGTCCTTTTTCCAAAACTCAGAATACTGGAAAATATAAAAATGGATTTTCCTGGGGTAGTTGAAAGGAAGAAGTTCGATCAAGCTTTTCTTTGTCATGGGAAATACTCATAAACAGTTCGTTTAAACACGCTGTGTGGAGAGAATGACGAGAAATCTCGGCCGTTAATCGGGTTTCTTTTTCATCTTCTTCTGGAATCGTTTTTCTTGATTATTATTCCTAAGATTCGCAAATAACTATGTTGTCCATGTGTCTCTATCTAATACAGTTAACTTTTCCCCAAAATGGTAATACGTTTCCATATATCAAGGTTTCATGCCGAGAAGTAAATATTATTGCTTAAAAAGCATAATAAACTATTTGCGATTGATTCTGGTCTAAAATTCATCCTCATGCTGAATCTAGGGATAATTTGTAAGCAAAAAAAGGATTTCCATTTTGACCAAAATTTAGTCGCGGAATTGAGTCATATCTACATAATACCCCGCGAGCCGCCGCATGGGCGAGTGGCAGGGAGTGTTAGGTCTCCAGCCGTGGAAAAGGTGTAAGGTTTTTGGAGATGAAATGGTGACATGAATTATAGGAGTGTATTTAGTGGAGCTCAGTTTTTATTGTGGTCACTTATTGTTCGCGGAAAGAACGAGTTCTTGTACCTATCTATTCGGCAGTTTATATCTCTCATATTTTATCGCGTATGTCAGACCTGGAGATGTTGTGAGAAGTCATGATAATATTCTCTATGTCGCTCTGAAAAATATCAGTTCTGAATTTATCAAGTAAACAGAAAATTTGATGACTTGTAAAATTAGCGCCGGGTAAGGGGGTTGTGTTTAAAATACTGGGAATCTACATCTACATCTACACAATACCCTGCGAGCCGCCGCATGGACGTGTGGCAGGAGGTGATAGGTCACCAGCCATGTAAAGTTGTAAGTTTTTGCGAGGTTAAAAAGTGACATATATTATAAGAGTGTATTTAGTGGAGCTCAGTTTTTATCGTGGTCGCTTATTGTGCGCGGAAAGAACGAGTTTTTTTTACCTATCTGTTGGGTAGTGCATATCTCTTATTTAATCACATCAGTCAGAACTAGAGATGTAGTGAGGATTCATGATAATATTCTATGTATCGCTCTGAAAAATATCAGTTCTGAATTTCTCAAGCAGTCTAACCCTAGCGTATAGTCTCCGAGTCTCTAGGGGCTCCCACCTTAATAACTCTAAAAGTTGTGAGACGCTATATGTACGCTCGTAGCAGTTTTTAACGAAGCGCGCTGCTTTCCTTTGTATTTTATTAATTTCTTTGGTTGAATCTATTTGACCAGAGTCCCAAATGCTCGCGTCGTATTCGAGGTGTGGCCTAACCAGAGCGAAGTAGCATCTGTCTTTGACTTTTTCACCCGAGGACCTTCCTATTATGCGTTTAACAAAACCCAGTTTCTTTAATGCTGCGCCATATATGTTTTATATGTGCAATCCCCACGATATATCACTTGTTAAGGTTATTTTAAGATACGAAGCAAGCTAACGCGTTGTATGTTTATTTTAAATAATACTGACCCGCGAAGCCTACAATGAAATAATTTTTTTTCCTATGTATTCTATGCTTCCCTTTTTTTCAGAGTTCCTTTTAGAATTCATTTTATTCTCCTCCCTTTCTGAGCATTCTTTTTAGATTCCGGTTATTTACCCTACACTTGCATTCCCAGCTTTTGCATATCTAGATCAAAAAAATCATTTAATGTTAGTGTGTAAGATTAACACAATTTTTTAAACATATTTACAACTAACCTCTTGATGTGTGCCTATTCTCCTGATCCATGGCAGACTTGTGTACCATTTCGAAACATTGCAAGGTTACCCAAAAAGTAATGCCCCACTTAATATTTTAAAAAACCTCTAGTAACAGAAATCAGTGTGCTGAAACGGTTGACAAAAGACGTTTCTCCATTGGTCACAAAGCCTTTCCAGGTTATCACGACGCTACTGTATCTTTTATCTGAGTGCTCTGACCAATTTTGTGGACAATGCAGAGGACAGACAGAAAGATTAGGCTTGCAAATATCAGTCTGGCACAAACTAAAGCAGATTGAGCGAAATATCATTTTCCCCAGAATTCAATGAATTTGGTCTTTTTTTTAAAGATAAATATCTCACCCTTCTAATGACACCAAACATTCAACTCCCCACGACGTTACTTTCGAAAATATGTTTGACAAAAATACCAGCCCTTTCACATGGGAAATGGTACGTGTATGCACTCCAGAGAGACATTATTTACAAAATGAGGAATTTATAACACTTAGATGTCGTAAAAAAACTAACAGCGTGTAGTTGGTATGTTTTCTCCAATGTATTTGAAAAATAATCATATTGTCACCTCAATAAGTTCTTTGGTTTCACAATAAACCTTCCGTTTTTAAGGTGTTTCAAACGAATCGCGCGAAGAACATGAGTCAAGTTAAAGATTTATTTAGATATTTTCATTTAATTACTTACAATTTCTGACATACAAAACAATATTATTGCACCATTGATAATGCAATATTTAATTCATGTGTCCTACAGCTGGTGAAATGAAAGCGAATAATTCGAATATGGTCTTTATTATGACAAGGGAACTATCTCGATCGGACTAACTTAAGACGTGAAGGAGTGTAAATTGATTCGTATTTACTCTTCTTATCTTAACGATTTAAAAAAAAGACACTTAGTACTTTTCCACAGTACTAATTTCGACTACGAAGATGCAATTAAGGTTGTAAAAATCTGGCTCCATAACCTGAGCCACCTGAGTACCGACATGTCATACACGCCCTTGTTAATTGCTAAAGGAATGCAATAGAACCTGAAGGAGATTTTGTGGAAAAATAGATTGAGTAGGTAAAAATCGTTCCATCGTATCAGAAAATTTCAGTTTTGTTGAGTATATAGTTTTTGAGAACAAAATGTGGAGGTTTGCGTTTTGGACAACTCTCGTATGTACTTTATCATAAATTCTTTGATACACTCTTTTGTATCTTATATCCTCTCTCCATTTGTAAAAATAAAAACTTCTTAACTCCTGCTGTTGATGAACTAATGCACGACTCGTTTCAGTTGTTAAGCATTTATCAGATTGACCCAGCCCCTTGACACTTCCCTCGCAAAAATGGCCTCTTATTGTCCGATTAGTTCAAGCATTTGACTTCGAGTGCTAGCTGTTCAATCGTCCGCTTACTCGTCGGTGAACATATGGAAACGTATCTTTTTCAACTGCTTATAAAAATCGATGAGTGAAAATATTTACAGTTAAAATACAGAAAGTATATATTGGTGAATAAAGCACTAGAATTCCGGAGTTTTCTCGTCTGAATTGCCATGTTACTGAGCAACGTAAATAATTTTTCACACATTCTTAAAGTACCTTGCACGACCGATTTAATGCTTTACTCCATTGGTATGACCCCTGATAATGAAGATCAATATAATATTGCAGTGAAAATGTGTGGAAAACTACGAATTATTTTTTTTATAATCGTAATCTCAGGGTACGCTTATGGGTCTCTCAATACAACCAAGCAATTACCCTCTTGCCAGCCACAATTACGATGAAGAGCCTATCTGGAGTCAGTGGTGAACTATTTCCGAGGAAGCAGTTTACCATTTACTACAGGGAGAATAGTCAGTGCGATTATATCCTCTAAAATTAATGTTTATTAAGTTGTAGAATGAAAGAAATATTACGGAGTTAAACATTTTAATGCAAATTGCGGGTTTACCTAATGATGGCATAACGGTCGAAACCGGTTTCACGTTCTATAATTAATTGTGGAAGTTACAAGACTTGTATTTTACAATGTCGGCCTTACACTGGGTGAGTGACCACTGGATTTAGCCTTTTAGTTCTCCTACCCTCCACACCTCATTTCAGAACTAACCCAGGAGTAGATATCTACTATTTCCATGTATTAAAACGGTGGGTGTTCATTTTAAGATATCGAATCGTATTAACGCAAACTTTTGATGGATTCATCCAATTTGCTATCTGATGCGCGCGGAAAATGTGCCCAACTGGCTGTATGGCTCGAGGGATACTCGCGATTCGGGAGTTAATTTTCCTCCTCTCTCGATGGCTAGTTGATGAGGGTAGGGTTGAGCGAATGAATGCAGTGGGAAGAGAAAGGTGGAAAGAAAAAAAATATATACATATATATATATGTGTTTGCGGAACAGCCCGAGGGAACGGCCCGGCATGGAAGGCTCCCACGGGAGTACTTCTCTTTTGCCGTCCTTCCCATCCCATGTCCTGCCAAGTGGTGTTTTCCGCTCTGAGCCACAGGAGGATAACGCAACAAAAAAAATACTCTTTCCCCCTCGAGGGAACGGTCCTTTGCCGAGGGTTGACCGTACGCAGGACACCGAGCTAATTTGATCAACCCCGTCGATGGGCATTGGTGATCACAAAGGTCGGGAACCCCGAGACAAAAGATGCGACATGAAGGGTCACCCGCGAGGCCTTACTGGTGGCCGTGAACAGCTTGTGGTGAGGTGTGGTATCATTGACTTAAGTCCTCCGCCAGTATCCCTTTTTAACAATAAAATAATACATACTTGTTACTTCACACACTTCATTACTGCATATTTTACAAATTATTGGGATCTGTATGCAACCTCAAAAGTTCAAGACATGCGGGGAGGCTGCCTTCCATGCAATAAAGGAATTGCTGATTTTGGACATAAGATTCTAAGGAAAAACGAATACACATTTAACTTTTTAGTATTTTCTTGCTCGTTAATTAGACAGCAAAAAATTAAATACAAATTTTCTTCATCAAAGTCATGTTTCAATTATATACAGCAATATATCACAGCATAATAACATAGGCTCATCAATAAATAGATGCCATCAATACTGTCATGCGCTAAGTTCCTCTTCACTAAAGTTTATGGGGAATATTTTAGTGATGCAGTCCAAAATTGTATTTTCCTTGATAATTTAATCAGATGGGCTTTTTTAATTAACAAAATCTAGAATCCTCCCTCTACTTTGAAAAAAATTAGGTCATTTTTTATCTTTGAAATTGTCTGATTCGTTTTCTGGCACCAGAGTGCCAAGAAAGAATCGCTGATAAAAATCACGTCCTTTTCTCTCTTTGAGATAATCCAATTCGTTTTCTGGCACCAGAGTGCCAAGAAAGAATGATCATTGCTGATAAAATTCACGTCCTTTTCTCTCTTTGTGATTGTCTAATACGTTTTCTGGCACAAGTTTACCGAGAAATAATGATCATTGCTGATAAATTAGCGGTGCATATTTGCTTAGTGTTATCAATTACCAAACGGAAATGTAAAAAGCATGATATTTACAGATATCTAATGATTTTGGACCAGGATGGGAATGAAGTGCAGGACAAACTGGGGATCGGGTTGGTGTGGTGGCTAGAGTACTGGCTAACCATACGGGCGGCCAGGGTTCAAATCCCTGAGGAGGAAGATGTTTTTCAGAGGATACCCGATCCCTACTTGAGTGTCTTGTGAAGGGCACTTCAAGTAGAGTACTCCGTCTGTCGGATGAGACGTTAAGACGTGGTCCCCTTAGTGTCTTTCGTTAAGAGCAGGCTAATGCCAACGCCGGGTTTCTATTCACCCTTCCTCCATTACCTATCCCCTATGGCGCAAATGACCCCAGCTGTCGGTCGTCTCCCCAAGTATCCAATCCAGCAGGAGAAACTAGATGAATCGAATAGGCAAATGAAGCTTCATGGACTTAAAATAAGTCCTAATAAAAGTGTAGTGATGGTTTTCGGCAGAGATGAAAACACCCGAGTAAATATAACAATAGGCGGTCTACCAGTGAAAGAAGTGGATAATTTTTCATACCTAGGTACTGCAATAAGTAAAGATGGTAGGATAGAACATGAAATTACAAATAGACTAAGTAAAGAAGATAGATTTCATCAGAGCATTAAGCATCTAGTATGGGATAGGAAGAGACCACAACAGGCAAAAATGGTCATGTTCAAGACGCACTATCAACCAATATTTTTATATGTAGCTGAAACTTTGACAATGATGGGAAGACAGTGGAGTAGGGTAACAGCAGGAGAAATGGAGATTTTGAGATAAATGCTGGGGAAATCCAAACCAGACAGAGTGAGAAATACCAACATAAGATAGCGATTAAATGTAACAAGTATTAGACAAATAATAGTAGACAATAGGACTAGTTGGTTAGGACATGTTAAAAAAATGGAATAAACAAGAATTCCAAAAGTAATGCTAAGCACAATAGAGGAAGGTAAAAGACCGAGAGGAAGGCCGAGGAGAAGTTGGATTAACGAAGTGAGTAGGGACGTGGAGGCAAGAGGGTAGCATTGGGATGAAGTTGTCCGACAAGAGCAATGGAACGATTGAGGACAATAGCGAGGCTTACGGGGAGTGTCAGATAGCCGGGTCTCAGATTTTATTCAAAGTTTGTAGTTATACAGAATACTGTATGTGGTTCATGAATCACTCCACATATAGGGTTAAATAACCAATAGTTTAAATGAAAAAGGCCTTTAAAAATTTCAAAACTCCCTTTAGATGGGCCACCCACATAACTGACAAGCTACGAACAATTTGAATATTATTAAGAATTATGCTTGAATAGTAAAAATGTGAAGACAATATTTTAAAATAATTATAGAAAATGGAAATCATGTGTATGAAGGAATAATGAAAATACGCCGTGAAAAGATAAGGAAGTGACATAATAAGAAGGCTGCCTTCGATCGAAAAAAGGGACTAAGCCTGATGTCGTGTATGCAAATGAAAAATTTGCCTCGCGCAAAAGTAATATTTCGAGTAAAAATAAAAAAATCTTGAGTACATTTTAGGATGCCGTAAAAGAAAAGCTAAAAAAACAGCGGAAGAAACATACCCCGTATTGGAATCGAACCCGTGTCTCTAGACCAGAGACGAGCACGTCAACCACCCGTCCAGCTTGTCAGTTATGTGGGTGGCCCGTCTAAAGGGAATTTTGAAATTTTTAAAGGCCTTTTTTGTTAAACTATTGGTTATATAACCCTATATGTGGGGTGATTCATGAACCACATACAGCAGTCTGTACAACTACTAAGTTTGAATAAAATCTGAGACCCGGCTATCTGACACTCCCCTTGTTAGTCAACTCCTAGACCCACATTGAGTGGAACAGGTTTTGGATACGTATGTATTTATCAACTGCCTACAGTAGTAACCAGCGAAAAAAATATTTTTTAACTGGCAAAATAAGCTCTTCCCGACGCATCGAAGACGTGAGCATTGGTGATCGACGGATGCGAAGGGAGTTGAAATACGCATAGAAGTTTAGAGTATAGTGATATAAATCTATCTCGGTAATAATAAATTAGGTCTCTATAAGTTCACGTGCTCAAAATATAAATTGCTGAATAAATAATTATCCCCGCAGGTAAACGCTAAAACTGCTCATACTTTTCGTCTTACTGGATACTTTTTTCATCTGTCTCTCTCCTTGCCAGTAGTGACATGTACACTACTATTCGTCTTTCGCACAGTTCGTTTCATTTTTTCCATTTGTGCTTCTACATCTCGAAATTCACCCAACCTTTACGTTCTTAGCCTCGGGCCATCGTAGGGGTTTTAAGAGCCACGAAATTTCGTGCATTACTGTAGAATTCGTCTTCGCTGTACGTTTTAATTAGGGATGAGTCGATTCCACTTTTTTTCGATTTCGATTTCAATTCTTTCAAATCGATTCTCGATTCTCGATTCAGATTCAATCAATTCTTATTCCTAATAACAGGTGGGATATTGATATACCAGTAGCGTACGACTGCTATTTAAATTCAAGTATTGGCTGAAATAAAATAACAAAGACAACTAAGTCTCTCATAAAGTATATTTATTAACAAATAGCAAATACATTGAGGTGATACATAAAAAGTACTTGATAGCCAACATCCAAAATTACTGAGACAAATATGATGTGATAAATAAAATTTGATTTGAACATATATCTATCTGGAAACGATGGAATTGAAATCGACTTTAGGCGATCGATTCTCGATACCGATTCTAATCCTGAGAGTCGGTGGAATCGAGAATCGAAATTATGATTCGACTCATCCTTAGTTTTAATTGCTCTTAATGGTTTTTTTAATCTCATACCAACCAGAATCGCCCCATATCACCCGCTTGTAAGAGGAATAGGCTGTGGTATTTAGGTTTTCTCTCGGCGTGGAGTTCGCAAAAGCACGAGCGGAGCAATCGGACGACGAGGAGGGGGAACACTGGGACATGTGTGGCACTCGGGGGTCAAGGTAGCATATCCGGATTTCGCTCTTGGTAGTTGATGTGTTCCACTCGATACACTCGTTGAGTGATTGAAAGTTCCGGAGGAATTTTGGGTTTGAAATGGATCGGCTCCGGGTAATCGGCGTTCGTCAAGCCGGAGCGCAGCAATTTTCCTTTAATTTTTTAAGCGGGAGAATTGCTGCGAAATAAACTCCTACATCCCAAAGGCGCAATCACAAAACGAATCGTGAATTGGTTTAGGCGTGATTTTTTTATGTTTTCCATGGATTTTTCAAGTATATATTTTGCCTGTCTTTATTGTTACCTATCCTTTATCATGACGCCATACTATATCCCTAGGTATGACAGAGGCGATGAAATCAAAGAAATACATTGCCAAAGAGGTAGGTACAATAATTCGTTCTTTTCGCGCACAATAAGGGACACAATAAAAACTGAGCTCCACTAAATACTCTCCCTTAATACAGGTCACCATTCCACCTCCCAAAACCTTACATCTTTACACGCCTGGTGATCTAACACCCCCTGCCACACGGTCATGCGGTGGCTCGCAGGGTATTATGTAGTTGTAGATGTAAAAAATATATCTGGCAAACTTATTTCCTTACCAAGTGGTTGTTCAGCAGGAACCTGCATTTCGAATTACTGTTTTCCCTATCATCACCATTGGTGGTTCAATCATGAGATTGGTTGACTGCAGCCCTCCACCCTTCCCTACCTAATGCTTCTTCCCTTACCTCCTATTATCTCTTCCTATGTACTTTCCTCTTTATTTGATCCATGAACTTATTCCTGGTTCTTTTTCTGGGGACTTTTCCATCTATTATTATCTAAAAAAAATTATAAAAAATCCTTGTTTTTAGTATTGGTTTCCATTCTTCGCTTCTGTACGGTGTTCCATACGGTAATTTCCTCTTCCAATAGGATAGGGAGTTAGATTAAAATCAATTATGTTCTTAACAAATCCACTGTACATCAGGGTGTATCCAATCTACCTTGTTCTTCTTTTCTGTATGGTATTCCTTTTGGTCCTTTCCTCTTCAACTCTTCTGTGCACTTCATCGTTTCTTATTTTGTCCATCCATTTGATCTTCAGCATCCTCCTATAGTACCAGGTTTTGAAGGCTTCTAATCTTTTCTGGTCTACTCTCCCAATGGTCCATGCTTCCGATCCGTATATGACCACGCTCCACACGAATGTTTTCTCGTACTGTTTCCTGGTTTGTAGTCCTATCATTTTTTAGCACAGCTGTTGTCTTTCTACCATGAACGCCTTCTTACCTTGGTCTAATCTCCGCTTGATGTCTATAGTTTTTAGTTTTTTTAAAATGCCTAACATTACCTACCGTTACTATTACTTACCTTAGTGTTTAGTTTTGTTAAAAATTTTAAAATGACGAAACACTTCCTGTACTTCACGTCTGATGCTAATGATAGTTTTTTTTTCTCTTTCCAGGTGAGTAAGAAATCTTCGCTTTGGATTGAGTATCCATTTGTGAGTACACTGTTTTAACATATCCACTGTACATCAGGTGCTTCCAATCCACCCTGTTCTCCTTTCCTGTACGGTGTTCCATATAGTAATTTCCTCTTCAACTCTTCTGTGCACTTCATCGTTTCGTATTTTTCCGTCCATTTATTTTCAGCATCCTCTTCCAACACCAGGTTTTTAAGGCTTATAGTCTGCTCTGGTCAGTCTTTCCGATTTTCCATTCTTCTGATTCATAAAGCACTTCGCTCCGCAAAAATGTTTTCACGTACTGTTTTACATGGTTTGCAGTCTAACTTCATTGAGCACAACAGTTATCTTTTTCCCATGAACTCCTTCTTAGCTTAGGCTATTTTCCGCCTGATGTCCGTTGTACTTCTTTCGTCTCACGTGATGGTACTTCCGAGATAGATGAATGAATCCACCTGCTCCCTGCTTTCCTTAGATATTTAAAATGTTTTGCAATGAAAAAACTCATGCTTAGGGCTCTAAAGTGTATTCATTTTAGATTAAACGAAATCGAGCAGTTATACTTAATCCAGCCTCAATGTTTATTTTGGCTTGATTTGATACCTTGATATTTTTACGACCTGAGGGTCGGTCATAATTATCTTCAGGCTTAAAGTATTGAAACATCCCAAAAAATGCCTAATTTTGAAGTTCCTTCCTTCCTAGTAATAAATTCGATGAGAAAGGTTACCTGCTGAGGTTTCTCTAGGCATAGTTGCAAAATTTATCACTGTATTCCAGCTATATGCTTTTACGAAACCTGGAAGTCTAAAAACTCGTATTTAAAGTCCTCTGGCCTTCCGCGAATACGGCGGTGAAACACAATGAAATCGACAGGAGAAAAAATCGGCCTGGACCGAGGATCAAACTGCGGACATTTGGCTTTCCGGGCCAATGCGCAGACCAATAGGTAGCGCATCGGTCTGCGCATTGGCTCGGAAAGCCAAAGGTACGTGGTTCCATTCCCGGTCCAGGCCGATTTTATTCTCATGGCAAGTTCACAGAATACTTGTGTTAAATTACCGATAAAAGAAGACGAAAACAATGTATATTAGGTGCCTAAATATCTATTGCATGCTATACATGCCCTTGGTCAATATTAGTCCAGCGAAAATTTATGTAAAAAAGTCACGTGAAGAGATTTTATCGCACTCTCGTTTAGAAAGTTATTTTCAGCATACAAATAAATTATTTTCAAACATAAAAATATTCGGTTGATATATGCTAAAATTTGGCTTAATTAACCCTCATATGGATTTACGAACTTAGCTACGTCGTTGAATTTACGGCGCCGCAGCGGCGCTGCGTTATATTTTGTCATTTTCTCTCAAACTTGGCATTTTCTGGCATATTTTCTGATTGATAATGCTAGTGACTTCTATTATATTTATTTTTAACCGTGTTTTGCAAGATTAATCCCATTATTACAGAAGTTATAGCTAAAAATCTTTAACACTGCATTCTTTTCCGTTTGTTGTCAAAATACTCTTTTATTTTTTGGTCCCTTAGACGGTTATTTTCAAATGAAGGTTTAAATTTCGTGTGTAAGGGTTGTTTTAAATATTTTTTCTGATATACAATGCTGGATAAACTCCGCTTTATCGTGTACTCATTGTTTTATTTTTTGTGTGTCCAAATACTAAAAATGAGAGGCAATAGAGGCCAATAAAATGAAAACTATGCGCACTATACACACAAAAATAAATTTTTAGCCGAAGAAAGCAGAAAAAATAGACTACTGAAAGTTTCAGAAAGATCCATGAGAATGGAAAATTTTAAAATCATGTTTAAAAGCACGAGCGCCGCTAAGGCGCCGAAAATCCATATGAGGGTTAAAGGTAGTCTATTGGAAATATCTAAAATAAAGACTCCTGTGGTCAGCTTATGGTCAGTTCAAATCTTGTGATAACTCTGCGATTGAAATTTTATGACGGTAGAAAATAAAAATCGATTTGCTCATTCGTTGTTTTTATAATTCCGATCAAGTTTACTTGAAGTTAGAAGGAAAATTAAGTTCATTTATTTTGTTTTAAATTTATTCTTAGAGTCAACTAGAATTTCAGTGCTGGATTTAGCTTATGCCGTTTTAAGGTATATGTAAACTTAGCAAAAGAATATTCAATACCAATGAAAACAGAATTTATAAAAACGTATTTGTATATGATAATAGAATACAAACTGTTTGAATTTCACCCTTAATAGCCTTGCCGTTGTATTGATTAATGCATAACACAGCTGAGATCATTTGTTATTTTATTATTTTCCTTTGTGCAGTTTGCGGTAAATTGTTAATTATTTTAGTGAATAAAACGAGACCTAATTCAAATCACGAGATATGAGTGCGCTCTCTCACGTATTTTGTTTTTTGAGTCGTCCCATTTTATTGTTTACTTTTTCGAGAGACTTTTCCCTTCCCACCTTGAAAATGGTGTCCAACCATCCGCCATCAATAAAGTATTCGTTTGGAGTTCGGAGACTACACGCTAGCTTGCTTGGAAAATTCCGAACCGGTGTGTTTCAGAGCAACACGGAAATATTGTCCGACGCCTCACTATATCTCTAAGTCTGACGGAAGCGCTAAAGTAAGAGAGATACACTGACAGACATATAGGTACAAAAACTCGTTCTTCCCGCGCACAATAAGTCGCCACAATAAAAACTAAGCTCCACTAAATACACTCCCGTAATACACGTCACCATTTCACATCCCAAAAACTTATCCCTTACATCTTTACACGGCTGTTGTCCTTACACCCCCTGCCACATGCCCAGGTGGCGGCCTGCAAGGTAGTATGTAGATGTAGATGTACTCAAAGGTATTCTGAGAAAATTGCGACGGGGCATAAAATATGTATACTATTTTTGACGAATTATTTTCTTCGTGCCTTGCGTTGGACTTCATAATGATTTCTACCCATGCCATATCTAGTATAGTAATCAGATAGTAAAGAGGATGTCACGCTATCCTAATGAGAACCTTGTCAAGTGAATTGCAAGCGCATACCAGAAACATAACGAAACGAACGAAAACATTCCGAAGATAAAGTAGAACGCGAGAGGTAAACATTAAGTCGATTTTGGAAAACGTAATGCATTACATATTCCTATGCTATGGTGTTATTATCGCGTATATTTTGATGTGCATCCAATGAAAGTTTGATAATCTTAAGAGTGCCCTACTTTGATAAAAAGAACTTTCTATTCGATTTACTTTCCTTCGAGGTCCTTTTTGAGGGCCCAGGGACGAAGATTGGTTGACAATGTGACCCCAGGTTTGTTTATCTATTTAAATAAAATGTAATTCACATTCTCGCTGAAAACGGGTAAATTAAGAAGAATTTATTTCACTAAAGAGCCAATACATTTTTCAAGAGTTATATCCCAAGGAAAGTAAGGAGAGAGCAGGGTTTAGCAACATAGTTGTTATTTTGGTATTTAGGCTTCAGTTTGATGACATAATGCCCTCTCCATACCCCTCAAAGTAACAGCCAAACTATTTTTGCTCCCAATATATCATACAGGATCAGAAAGGTGTGAGAGTAGGGATATAACACCAGAAAAATAACGAACGGGAGGCAATCCTTCGAAGCATATCAAAGTTCATCGTTTCTGGCGTAACACCCCCAGAATTACATTTTTCTAGTTCCTAGAAAAAATATTCTTCTTCTTCTTGCAGTTGTCAATCCTTAGATTGATTTAAATATAGACCTCCATTCACATCTTTTTCACATCTTAACATTTTTCCTTGTTATTTCCTCGTAGCATTTTGCCCCAGCATCCCTCCTCACTTGCGCCAGAGTCCAGACATTGTTCCCTTGGCCTCCCTCTGTATCGTACCCCTTCCACCATTCCCTCTAACACACACTTTACTAGACTCTCGTGTCTCAATATGTGCCCCACCAGTTCTGATCTTCTTCCCACAATACTCTTCCATATTTCGTTCCCATTCTCTCTCACGCTCTTGAACACCTCTTCATTTTTAACTCTGTCCATCCAACTGATTCTCAGCATTCGTCGATAACATTACACTTCTAAAGCATCCAGTCTTTTTCTTTCTTCAATTGCAATGGTCCAGGTTTCACATCCGTATACAGAAATGCTCCATGCGAAAACTTTTATCGATATTTTTCTTGCGTCTATGCTGATGTTTCTTGCAGTGAAAAGTTTTTTCTTCTTGTTGAACTGTCTTTTAGCCATGGATATTCTATTTCTAATTTCTCTTTTGCTTGTTGCGTCACTTGTTATTACTGCCCCCAGGTATTTTAATTCCTTGACCGTTTGTATGCTCTTTCCTTGTATACTTATTTTACAATTTACATAACCGTCATTACTGAAAACTATTCCCTTTATTTTTTTTTGTTAATTTTTATATTGTATTCCTTCCTCATGATATCTTCCATATTTTTCACTACGCTCTGTATTTCTTCTTCACTTTCTTCTAAGGTCACTATGTTGTCCGCAAATCTTAGCATATCCACTTAAATCCCTTGTATCTTTACCCCTCAGCTGCATTCTTAGCTGAAAGATAAAATTAGCCTGTTATACCAGGATAAATAATGGTACAAGTATGATTTCAGAAGGCAAAAATAGCTAAATAACCTATTAAAACATCTGACCATTTCGATGAGGGATCAACCATGGCTAAGCTATCTCATTTTAGTTACATACATACATACCCATCACGCCGCTCCCATTCGGGGTAGGCATTGTCAAAATGTTTCACTCATTAATACATAATTGTACACCTAACTCTGCTTCAATAATTTCCTCCATACTGACCTATCCTTGCAAACCTCTTTTGCCTCATTTACCCCCATATACTGTTTCATGCACGCCCTCCTGTTTTTAAGACTCCTAATATTCCTCCTCCTAAGAATTTCCTCAACCACAACTTTCTCGGCCTATCTCTACCTCTCGCACCATTCATTTCACTCTCATAGTCTACTCTTATGTCCATCCTGGCATACCCATCTTTCACTACCATAAAGCAAGGTGGGAAGAAGTACGTTTTTGTACACGGCAATTTTCGCTTCCTTAGACAAGCACTCATTCCTTGATATGCTCCACATGCTACCTACCACTTTCCTTCCAGCATTTGTACGTCTCTTTATTTCCTCATCTATTCTTCCATCTTTCGCATACATCTTACCTAAATACACAAAATTATCCACCTGTTCAATTACTTCACCATTCGCCCTCATCATACAGTTATTCTCCCCATTCTCTTTATTAAAAATTACTACTTTAGTCTTGCACGCGTTTACCTTCAATTCCATTCTTTCCGTTGATTCACAAAACTTGTCTATGAGCTTCCCTTATCCCTGTTGACTGTCTGACATCAAAACAGCATCATCCGCATATAGAAGAACTCGCTACTTTACATTAAAAATCAATACTCCGTCGTCTCTAAATACATACATATATCCATAAATACATTAAGCAGCCACGGAAACATTACGCATCCTTGCTTTACACCCCGATATATTACAAACCAATCACTCAGAGCTCCGTTAACTCTTACACTTGCCTTACTATTGTCAAACATCGCCATCATAACATTCAATAACTGCCCATTCACTCCATAGCCCCTCAAAACTTTCCTCAACTTCTTTCTATTTACTCTGTCATATGCCTTCTCTAAATCGACAAACGCACAGTACACTTTCTTTCGGCCACTCATATATTTTTCTATCACTTGCTGAAGTGCAAAAAGCTGGTCACTACATCCTCTCCCAGGTATAAACCCGCACTGCACACCCCATATTTTGTTGGAAGTAATATTCCTCACTCTTTCGATTAATATTTTACTGAACTTTTTTCCCGGGATACTGAATAAACTAATGGCCCGATAATTATTACATTCGGTCTTTCCTTCCTTCCCTTTGTACAACGGAACGATGATAGCATTCTTACAATTCGCTGGAACAACAGAAACCTGTAAGCACAAATTGTATATTTCACGCAGCCTACAAATTAACAATTTACATCCAAGCTTCAACATTTCACTGGATATCCCATCTATGCCTGCAGCCTTCCCATTTTTCAATATTCTCACAGCCGTTGTGACCTCCTTCTCACTGATATCCTTTTCCATCCTCACATTCTCACATACAACTTCACAAGGCTCATCCTCAACGCCTGCAATATTTTTGTACAATTCTTCAAAATACTCCCTCCAGCAGTCCCTAATACTGCTCTCGTCCCACATGATCTCTCCACTTTTGTTCTTTACCGCATTCATTCCCCTAACTTCACCAATCTTAGCCCTTTTTACCCAATTCCAAAACAGCTTTTTATTACCTTCAAAATCGCTCTGTATCTTGCTAGCTTCATCCGCACGCATTCTTTCTTTGTCTCTTTCACAACAATGTAGCTTGTAACAACTTTGTCTCTTTCACAACCTTCTCTCTCTGTGTAATTTCTCCGCATCATGAGCATCGAAGTATAATGGCATATGTGTAAGCCATTAGTTTGACTAATGGCCGGTTGCAAGAATGTTTAGTTATGAAATCGATACTTGTGAGTTCCACTAAGTTATAGGCCTGATATAAATATGCGGATTGCAGGAACGCATCCATCAGTTTCGTAACTAATCAAACAATGGTGAATTCATTCGAATGTTTGATCAAATCTTCCGCTAGATAAAATTCATAGTGGTTTATCCTATGTAAAATTGCTAATGCATATAATAATTATTCATATAGAGTACACGATGTGCCTTATTGTCTCAAAACAACTATTTTATCAAGTAATAAAAACTTCAAGCTGTTCATCGCGCGTCCGCTATCTTGGCTACTTTAGGATCTCATAACTCCATTTCATAAGTTATGAAGCCATTTATGAAACCAATAAATTTATCGAATGTTACTGCAACGCTTATTTAATGGTTGCCATGGCTTAAAGGTCCCATAACTCAATGGAATACATAAGTGTTGTTCCTGCAACTGGCCATAAATGGATAACAGAAAAAAGTTTGTAAATGTGCTCGAGATGAATCAGAGATGTTGTCTATTAATTAAAAAATGAAATCTTAGGTTTTATTTTGGCTCATTCTCCACCCGTTTAAATTTTCTCATCGGGAGGTAGATATACCGTTGGCTGATGTTTTGGTAGCAGTGTCAGATATTAAAGGGATCTGTGAGATCATCTTGATGTTTATTAGCGCGTAAAATCGGCGAACTTAATATTTTGCCCTTGCTGGTAATTCCGAGCCATCGCCAGGCCTATAACTTCCTTTCGTGGAACGGGTAAAAGCTGGAGATTTTGGATCATTACGGTGCAAAGCATCTTTCTCGGTCGACTTATTATCCTATGGAGCGTTTTATGTTAATTTTACGACTTCGAAGGCAGCAGTATGGCCTTAATATCTCCCTGAATCTCTTCTCGTCAATTATCCATCAGAGCTCCGGTGATAACAAAGATTTTTCAAGGAAATCAGGAGCTGTTTCTTTGATAGCATAATTTTCTTTCTTCTACAGCAACTTGGACAGCATCATTTTCTTTCTCCTTCACAAATAATGTTAGTTTAGTTAATTCACGCTTGAATTCTCTCTGCTGGAGCGTCACTGATTCAGCCGTATTCTGAGAAGTTAAGAAAGGTAGGCGCTGTAGAAATTTGCCTTACTCTGTCCCTAAGGTTAGTTAGTTTGTTGGATACCTAATTCTTTATTGATGTCCTAATGTGTAATTTATGTTTACACGCGTTCTTTATTTAAGTCCCACTGCGTCAGATTAGCATTCGATGCGATCGATATCTGGCGGTGGTGGAAGATTTTTATAATGTGGCTTAACGCTTGCCTGGAAATTAAACATACTCGTTTTGTTTAATAATGCAATTAAAAATTGGTCATATTTAATAAGAGATGTAAATACTTTGTGGAATATTTTAGAATGATGGGTCAGATGAAATGATGTAACCAATGTATCATTTTGATTGATGATGTTGTTTATAAAGCCATTTTTGTTATAATTTGTTATAACTATAGTAAAAGGTATAATGATAAATTGGAAAACGCTGCAGGAAGCGGCATGAGTTATGTAATAATGAGTAAACTCATTCGTATTTTATATTTTTTCATTTCCTGTTAAGACCTTGTTTTTGTATGACAGACATTTTCTGTTGTACACTGACCACACTACTGGAAAAAGTGGTGAGTAAATTTTCAAGCATATTTTATTTTGTAGTCATTTTGATCGCTGGAAATAAATTCATTGACTGATTGTTAGTTATCAGGGAAACTCAATAGTTACATGACATCATCCGTCGAAAGAATTTTTTCCTGACGTAATAATGAGGTCTCCTGTAGCTTCTCCTGAACAAGTCCTTGAGCAATTTTCCTAAGTGCTCATTTAGGATCTGAACCAATGTACATTTTTTGCTAGGCAGTCAAGGTTGCCACAACTATAATTCATGCTGTACTCCTCCCCGGTCGGCGCTGTGGTCCGGTGACTGTTTCCGGTGTACGAGTCGGCAACGTCGCCTCTTCCGAAAAAATCTTGCTTCGCTTTCAGCATATCCATTCCGTGCGTTGACTGTTGTGCAATTGAAGGGTTCAATTATCGGGTCCAGCCTACTTATACTCTATCCCTGTCGTCAAAAGCGTCGATATAGTTAGTGTTTCGCATCTGTATTTGTTTAAAACTATTTCGTCGGTTTTGCTGGTGATTTGCAAGTGAAATTCCTTTCGTTGTGTTGTGCCGTGGAGGAATCGTTATGCTGTAGGAATAGTGAAAAAATACCGGTAATATCAGCGTCACAAGAAAGAAAAACATTTCCATCGAGTTATCGCAATTTAAATTGGGGCTAGGTACATAATATTCCACAAGCAGTGGATCCGGCAGAATATTTAAAGTTAATATATAGTTCAATCTGTACTGGATTTATGTGGAAAAGGATGGTAATTAGATGGGAATATAACTAAATTGGTTGAAAAATATTCTTAAATGAGAAGAAATGATTTACTCATGTCACACAATTTCGTCCCGTAAGATGATTGGATTTTGAACGATAAACAAGACAACGTTTGTCCTCTGTGGAAGACAAAGCAAACCAGAAATTGCAGAAAATATTTTTAACTATAATTTCCGACCATTGCAATTACAAATGATATGGCACGTAGTCACTCATAAGGGTGCAATAACAGTGTTGAAATTTGCCAATAAAAATATTTAAAAAACCATCAATGATTTTTTTCATGGCGAGTTTCATCCTTAGGTGTTTTTTTAAATTAAAATTTTATGTTGCATTTTCCCATGATTCGTCCGCATTTATTTTTTCCTTTAATTTATAATCTGGGATGATGAAATGCCAAATCAAGAACGACAGGTCTCCATAACTTTTAATTTTTCGTCACGATCCAACGCTTTCCGATTGCACTGCCATATATACGATTTGGCAACGCCGCGCCGACTCGAGAAAAATCGCGGTCTGTGAACATTCATTCTCAGCATCGACTGTAGTGCAATCGAGCGGGAATCTAATCGACGCGCTCAGCATCGGGTCCGACCTACTGAGAGTTGAGTTTCGTTCGAAGGTTAATCAGCCGGAACACATCCCAAGCACATCCTGAACTGGTTTAACCCGACTACGCGGTGGTGAGTGAGGACAGACAAGCGGCCATACCGCGGAACATCTTGAATGACCTACGAGGCAATTTAACGTTGACATCGGACGCTATTACCGTCAAGCATTCACTATTGGAGTTCGCTTTGGGCATAGAATCAAGTTTCCTCCCATCTCTCCCCTCTCCTCGTAAAGCAGACACCAGCGGAGCATGGAGTCCACGAATGACCTCTAATGCATTCCTGACCCCGTTGAATTGTGGGTAGCGCTCTTAACTCGGTACATTCCGATTGGAGGAGACCAAACGAGTATTGTTTTCTCGGCAGCAGTATCATTTGTAGCACTACCTTGGATATTTGATTATTTCACAGCGTCACGCGCTAATATACCTAGAAATTCTCGGTGAAATTTTAAAAATCTTACCTCTGAATTTTAATAAAAATAGATCCACTAAATGAATAGTACCGGGAGAGCGGTACTGTTCGCTCAGTACACTGAATGTTACAATTATTATTGACATTAAAAGATCAAATTTAAATATATGTTACTAAATTTAATTTTTTACCTTTTTTTAGATTTTATCTAAATTTAAAAAAAATCTCATTAATTATGGGTAAAATACGTTTTTCACGAAAATTTAATATACTGTAAAACACTGTTCCGTGTTTTCTCCAAGCTGAGATAAACATGAACATTTTCTCCATGAACTTTAGTTTCATTTTGTTTTTTATGCTTGGGATTTGTTTTTTGTGACCAAATCCACCGATAATCGACTCATTTACTTTCATTAAATTTCGTTTCATTTATAATACTTTCCTTTCCTATGTTCATTCCGTTCCGTAATTTACCGTGTATAGCCATTGCTCAGGTTGCCAAGAAAATAAGCCATTTTTGAAATCGGAGAAAAGTGTTCAATTTTGTGATTGAAAACGTAATTTATATGCAGAGACGAAGTGTATAATGAAATCGATTGCAATAATTAAATACTAGATTTTTTTGCCATCCGTTAGTGAAAATGTAAACCCTTTATCTTGATTTCAAGTAATTTAAAAAAAGCAAAAATAGAAACCTCTGTATTGTATCCACGTAAAATAGGGGCCCATTTTTGGGCCTTGGGTCCTTTTTATCCCTGAGGCTTTTAGATCAAGGGATTTGTCGTACCCTAAAACCCTTATCTACTGCTTTTTATGAGAATCATTCGGTAGTTTTCTAGAAAGTATTTTCAAATACAAATATAAGCATGTATACAAGAATTTGCTTGTTTATTAGCATGAGATATTTCAGTAATTACTTCGATAATATCGGTTTAAATTAAATTTTCCATTGCTAAATATTTATAATTGACGAGACTAGAAGAAAAATTATTGGTCCTTTTTTTTTTTTGGGCCCAGGTTAAGATTAATTTCGACCCATATCATTAAACCAGTTTCGGTTTTTTATCACATTACCCAACATTTTTGCGCTTTTAGATATTTACGGACAATAAATCTAAATAATCTACCTTTTTTGCAACATTGGCGAAATTTCATTATTTCTTGACTTTATTCTGAAGAAGATCGTCCTTAGAAAAACGCCCGGACACTCTCATGTTGTACAACTTTCGTCTTTGTTTGGTTTCTAAAATCCTTGTTGTAAAAGTAAGAACAAGAAGATTTGAGAATAAAAAAGACAGAGCAAGTGCGCAATCACATTTATTGCCCATTCGTGTCAAATGAAGGTTAGGTGACCACTGATATTTAATCGTTGGCAACACAAGCTAATACCGCGTTGTGAAAATGATTCTCTCATGTATCAATTTGCACAAATCATTATATAGCGGATACAAAATAATGTAGAAGCAATGAATAGCATCTTTCCGAGGCCCATCTAGTCTCTAACTTATAAATCAAACTTAAAAATACTTGAATAACACGTTATCACAAAATTCTAAGAACATGATGCATGATGAAATAATTTAATGGCATTGCAGCATAAGTGAAGAATTTAAAACTTTTTTGACAGGGGTGGAAGATAAATAAGTTATTTATTATTCAACTATTCCGCAATTCTAATTGAGTTGCTTAATCTAGCCATAACCGACTTTATGCATCCGTTATAGGACAAGCGTTTTTTTTTAATGCTCAAAAAAGTTGCCGCGATTTTAATGCCGTTTTATTATTGCTACTTCTGCTGCACTTAAAGTGAATACGATAATCTTTTTTCTTCCTGTTTTTGAGCACAAGTTTATTATAATTAAATTTCCAGACATTGCATGTAACAAATGATGTGGTACGAAGTCACTCGCACGGGTGCATATACACCAGGTTGTATCCGCGTTCGCATCCCGGTCAAGTCAAATGATTTTTTCATAGCGAATTTCAACCCTGGTGTTATTATAATTACTTCGAATTTCCCCGATTAACCTGGTGTACATGCACCAGGGTTGAAATTCGCTATGAAAAAATAGTTTGACTTTTTTTCATAGCGAATTTCAACCCTGGTGTATATGCACCCGTGCGAGTGACTTCGTAACACATCATTTGTTAAATGCAATGTTTGGAAATTTTTCAATTTCGTTGTTTTAATAACGACAATGTTGGGTTTATCCACCGCGACAGTAGCTTCGTAAGCACGACTTCGTCTCATGTGCTACAATGTAGATTTGAGGCCTGAACATCTAGTTCGCATAAACCCCCCTCGAAATTCGCCTTGAAGGAAGATGGCTTGGTGGTGTAACTGGCTAACACACCTGACCGGCAATTGGGAGATTCGGGTTCGTATCCCGGACAAGTCAAATGATTTTTTCATAGCGAATTTCAACCCTGGTGTTATAATTACTTCGAGTTTCCCCGATTAACCTCGAAATTGTCTAAAGATATACATATTAATATTTACATATTCACTTTCACGGTGCTGAGGTTCTGAGACTGGTTTATTTTCGAAAGTTTTTATCACTAGCATAGGGTAATTCCATTTTAAATATCATCAGTGAATTCAAATCTATTTTTTATTCGATGCCTTCCATAAAGTTGTCGATAGATTGTCTAAATGTGTATTTTCGTGAAAAGATAAGAAAGTGAAATCATGTAGATCCTATCTAAATATTGTAGGACATACTGGGGTTAATCATCTTTGACTTTTGAATTAGGTCTAAGGGTATTATTATAAAATAATATCCTTTTTCTCTCAGAGTTTAATAGCAATTTTGGCGAAATATCGTTCCACCTTTAAATCAACGAATTTGATCTTATTTTATGGAATAAATCTCACCCTTCCAAAAATGTCGAAATATCACCCCCTTATGAACTACTTTCCGAGATTTTTGACGAAATATATAATGGTGAATGGTACATGCATGCACTCCAGTATGTTTTATTTTAAAAAAACGAGAAACTTTAAAAATTATATCCCGTAAAAAATTAACAGTGCTGAGTTTGTGCGCCTTCTAAACTATTTGTGAATATAAATCATGTTTTACCGAGTTAATTTCTTCGGCAGCGTATCGCATGAAAAAAATTAGTCAAATCAAGGAACTATGCCGATATTTTTATTTAATTAATTATAATTTCAGTCGTATAAAATTATATCGTTGCCAAAACTTTACCAGTGTATATTTTAACTATTTTTGAATATTAATCTGGTTTAACAGAGTTAATTTCTTCGTCAACGTAAAATACCGTCCATTATGAAGAAGTTTTAAACGTATCGCATGAAAACATGAGTCAGATTAATTAATTATGTTGATATTTTTATTTAATTACTTATAATTTTGGTCTCGTAAAGGTATACTATTGTACCATTAATACAGCAGTATTTAATTCTTACTTCCAAGAGCTGCTGAAATTAAAACGAATATTTATAATATGGCCTTTATTAAGACTAGGAAACACTATCGCTCAAACTACCTCAAGTTTTTTTGGGACATTTCTCATCCTATTTCGTTGATGGTCGTGGAAGAAGACGTACCTGCACACACGACTCATCTATACAAACCTACGAGCAGGAGGCTGTCCTTCGGCCTCCGCAGTCGACAGGAAATTGATGTGCGGCTTCGCAATGCGTCACGAATGACACTTCTCTTTAAGTGCAGGGATTAACTTCGTAAAAACATCGTCGAGTGCTGGAGTGTCCGCGGGGGAGTAACTTAACGCGAAGTGGTGGTTTTCGAGTTGGGAGTGAGAGGCACTTGTGAACCGCTGGGCTGGGCCCTCGCCCGCAGCTGGTGACCCAGAGAGCTGTGTGATTTATCGTTTCCTAGCAACTGTCGGCCATTTTTTTTCTTCTTTTTCATTTGGGTTGCCGCCTTGTACCATCACGAAAACGAGTTCCCATTTTTTTTCTTTTTTTTCGTGCAGATGTTTCTGGTTATGTTCGTACGAGCTCAAGTCCACTTGTATTTGTTTTACGAGGATGCAATTGAGTGTCGGACTCGGTAGAGATTCAATTTAGCGACAGTGCCGCGATTGATTAGTTTGGAATAATGACTTTAATTTAATTCTGAATTTAATTCTTTCAACGGATAAGCAATGCGTGTGATATAATTATGAAAATTTGGCTTCAACATATAGAATTACTCTGCTGGAATATTGTTTCATCTCAAAATGAGCGAACTTTATGAATCTTTTCAACGAACAAGAAAATAAAATTCTTATTCAAAATATATTACGTATTTAATAAACGAAAATCATTCCGAAATAGATGGAATATAAATTCGTTCTGGTAATCACTTTGTAAGATTTTTCTGTTTCTTTTTTGGGTAGTGATTAATGTAACGGAATACAATAGCATATTTTGATTTCTTACTAATAATTATTTATAATCATGAAAACATGGCTGTTATATTGTCGTATTCCAGGATTGGTAAAAAAAGAGTATAGTGCATTGTCTTGATACTAATCCGTCATATCTGTTTAAATATTTGCAGTGTCTTTTATTAGTAACGGTTTGACCCATCTTCTGTTTTACCTAGCGGACATATACCTCTCGTTTCAGTTCGGTTAAGTCGATAAAGCGATGAAAACCTTTCACTCGATAATTTTCAATCTTTCTTCCCTCTCACAGAGTTAAGCTTCAATTGGCCTTCACCTGTGGTCTATATTACGAATTTTGCTGAAGAGGCATGATCTTCCCTTCACATAGTTGCAAACTGGCTCGAAGGGAGATAGTGTACCTCGAGTAGGGACTAGATATCTCGTCGTCAATGTAGTACTGAATAATCGCAGTAAAGAGGGAGTAATGAGGCCAGGACTCAATGAGATCAGTTTAAATTAGTGTTTCAAAAGTAATTGACGGAATTTTTCAGTGCCCTGGTGTCGTCACAAAATAGGAAATGAAATCACAGCAACATGTAGGCTAGCGTTTTCCCCCTTAATACCTTGTACTTCAGTCAGAAATCTGTACCTTATTACTAAACGCCTCATTAACCCATATGCCACTTTTTCAAATTCATCTTTCTTTATTTACTTTTTCCATCGCCTGGAGTTTTGTCATTGCCTGTCATCATTGCCTTCATACTGACAGTTTGTTATGGTCTCTATATAATTTTTGTTCATTATTGTATTTTTTTGTTGATATCTTTACCATTGTTTTCCGGCTCTAATATATGTTTGTAGCATTCTCAATCTAATTATGTAATTATATATGTAATTGAGGGACTCAACTAATTTGTTTTAGTTGTGCACTTAGTAATCCCTCACGACAAAAAATATAGTTTTGCACTCATATTTTACTTATTATGAGATCTGTCCAGTGATGGACGTGTAGGAAAGGAGTGTGCTTCGTTGGTGTGGCCATGTTGAGAGAATGGATGAGAGTCGAATAACAAAACAGCTATAGGAAAGTAGAATGACTGGTGTGAGAGGAGAGGTAGGCCCAGAAAGTTGTGGTTGAATGTGATTGTGGAAATTCTTAGGAGAAGGAATATTTGGAGTTTTAAAAACAGGAGGGCGTGTATGAAACAGTGTATGGGGGTAAATGAGGCAAGGATAGGTCAGAATGGAGGAAATTATTGAAGCAGAGTTAGGTGTACAATTATGTATTAATGAGTGAAACATTTTGACTGTGCCTACCCCGGAAGGGAACGGCGTGATGGTTATGTATGTATGAGATTTGTTTTCTGATCTTGGAGGATATCACGTTCATTCATTTATTCATACTTTTCCGCGCAAACTTTATTTGTTCGACGTGTATCATCGATTTACGGCATCGTGGGGTTCAAAATATTGATTTTTTTGTAAATTGTTATCATATCTACGTTTCACGGATACCACTAACTATAGAGGGGATAAACAGGGAAGTATAGGTTTAGCGCTTGTGAGGCGGGAAAGGTTTATGTTTGACAAAGAAATTTTATCGGAAAGGATAGAGAAATGTTGCGAAAATAAAGCTCGTTGGAAATGTATTCGCTCGTCAAATATTTTGTTTTGCTAAAGAGCATCCATATTACCTTTTTTATCAAGGATGAGCAATATTTCGGGGTTAAAATTGCTGATATGGTTGTTTAAATTGAGATTTTTGGCAAAAGAAGAGGGAACATCCGTATATATAAAACTTTTACCGTGATTTTTTATTTGTGTCTTATAATATGTACCAGTTTGACCAAATCATACCATACAAAAGCTATTGCAATGACTTTAGTACACACCAGACTTATGGAATCGTACATAGGTTTTGTTTTCTGTCAGCTAGGATATTAGAGAGGATTAGGGAAGTGTAGAATGCTGATTTAAAATCAAGTTCTCTCACTTAGTTCCCAATAGTTCAGACTGGAACATATGTGGAATAGAAAATATGCGAAATTAACTTGATCGGGGCCTCTAAATATTAAGTAAGGTTTTCTTAAGAAGATGTAATTTCCATTTTCCACTCGTGGCGAAGATGATAAATGTAGGGCAGGGAGTTTTGGATTGATGCATTATTGAACTCCGCGATATAAACTCATGGAATCATTGTGGCCAATTAAAGTGCACAAAATCCATTTCCACCCGCTATTCTGGTAGATCCGTTTATGAATAAAAATGTTTTATAATAATTGAAGGATAAAAAGCGTTATGATACCAATCCTTAAATGGTTTCGTAATGTTTTTTTCATGACGTTAACGAGCTTTCCTCGTCTAAGGTCCTCAGTTTCTGATTGAAATTTTGTGATATCACGTTCCTAATGATATTGCCGTGACTATTATTAATGTAGAACGATGACAGTGCAAATTAATTATGCAGATTAAAGCCGTCTAGGGAGAAATTGAAATATGTCACTCGTGCGGATACGCTTTTAGCTTCCATCGGGTGCATGGAGAATAAATAAAATTTGAAAAATGTTGTGGAAGGCAGAAAACGATCAAAACAAAATGTATTGAATAGAATATGTAATGTGTAAGAATATACAAGCGTAAAGTAATTAATTGCGTACCAAGCCTTCGAATCCTAGGATTTACTTTGAAATTATGGTCTCAGTTACGATATTAAACATGGCAAAGGATAAACTAGACAACAAAATATCTTCTTTCTCGCTTGGCTCATTATGACACTTATACTATTTTTTCAATGTTAGCATTAATGTGCTCCACGAACTATATGGTGCTAGGAGCAGCGTAGTTAGTATTATGGCCATTGTCCATTGGCCATGACCAGCAATAGTTGTCCATTTCCTCGGAGCCGCCATGGAAATGATATTACCTGACCATAACCCATTCTTTCTCCTCTTGAAGACCAATTACACTCCTCCGCATCAAAAATGATGTTTTCGAATAAATATGTGTTCCTAAATGAATTTTCTGCGCTGAGTTGAACGGTGTAATCCGTTTTTTTCTATCACGTCAGGTTTTCGAGAAAATCAAGAATTCGTGTATCATAAAGTCTTTATACCATAGTAGGACATGGAAAGTACTGAGCGTTATAAAGGAGAGAATGATGTTTGTGTTGTACTCCTAAGGCCGGTTATATACTTGGTGGATTTTTAAACCACCAGAGTTTACCGTCGCCGCTCACAGAAATCTAGCGTTTACACACAGAGCGGTGAAATCTTCGTCGCCGTCGTACAAGACAGATGAATACTTTTGTCGCCATATGGTTCAGAAAGCACTTTGTGTAGTCTGAAGTGGTCAGAGAGAAAATTCTAGCAATATTGTTATTCTGTCGTCGAATGAAGAGGAAAAGGACAATAGAAAAACCAATAAACACTGAAGCAACACTTTGGCACTCACGAGAGTTTAACTCGCACTGAGCAAAACAACTCCAAACGATCTGTTCAGTGCATAAGATCTACTTACTTCAGTGTGCTACTGCTCGAATAGCTCTTCATCATTTCTTTTCAATTTCATTTATTTATTTTTTCCGCAGATAAACATAAAGGTAAATATAAAAAAAATACAAAACGAAGAACATAGGTTCCCCTTAGGACAACATCCTGTTTGGAGTTAACCGACTCTTCTTTGTCAAACAAAATTGCATCAATATAGAAAACAACACTGTACCGCAAATTTCAAATCACTTTACAAAAGTTGTATGTGGATACAAAAAGTATGAACAGCTAGAAAATAAAAATGGAAAGAATGTTGGTGAAACCGGAACACGCAGCAGAATCTGATATTAGGGCCACAGCAGTTTACAGATATAGTTTTAGCTTTATGAGATTATGGTACATAAATAATGTAACATGAAGCTTTTTGCTGAAAAAGAATAAATTTTCCTTCATGTTTTCCTGATTTTTCTTCTCCTCTAATATTCACTTATACCTTATGCAACCCCCTCTGTGTTTATCATCATGCGATTCGGAGGAGTTAGGTTGTTTTGTGTGGATGGCCAAAATAGACCTTTTTGAGCGCTGTCAACACAAGTGCTTCGAGAATTGAGATGACTCACAACCACCTGCCACCCCATTTCGACTCGTCTCACGTTTGGTAATAAGGATGGTGATTTTAGCCTCAAGATCATTATTTTTCTTTTAATTGTTTTAAACGTACTGAGTGTATTTAGAAAATTTATTGAATTTTCTAAATACATTCATAAAATAAATGAAGCTTTTTGCTGAAAAAGAATAAATTTTCCTTCATGTTTTCCAGATTTTTCTTCCCCTCTAATTTTCACTTATACCTTATGCAACCTCCCCTCTGTGTTTTATTATCATGCTATTCGGAGGAGTTGGGTTGTTTTGTGTGGAGAGCCAAAAAGACCTTTCTGAGCGCTGTCAACACAAGTGCTTCGAGAAGTGAAATGACTCACAACCACCTGCCACACCATCGACTCGTCTCACGTTTGGTAATAGGGATCGTGATTTTAGCCTCAAGATTATTATTTTTCTTTTAATTGTTTTAAACGTACTGAATGTATTTAGAAAATTTATTGAATTTTCTAAATACATTCATAAAATAAATGAAGCTTTTTGCTGAAAAAGAATAAATTTTCCTTCATGTTTTCCAGATTTTTCTTCCCCTCTAATTTTCACTTATACCTTATGCAACCTCCCCTCTGTGTTTATTATCATGCTATTCGGAGGAGTTAGGTTGTTTTGTGTGGAGAGCCAAAAAGACCTTTCTGAGCGCTGTCAACACAAGTGCTTCGAGAAGTGAAATGACTCACAACCACCTGCCACCCCATTTCGACTCGTCTCACGTTTGGTAATAGGGATCGTGATTTTAGCCTCAAGATTATTATTTTTCTTTTAATTGTTTTAAACGTACTGAATGTATTTAGAAAATTTATTGAATTTTCTAAATACATTCATAAAATAAATGAAGCTTTTTGCTGAAAAAGAATAAATTTTCCTTCATGTTTTCCAGATTTTTCTTCCCCTCTAATTTTCACTTATACCTTATGCAACCTCCCCTCTGTGTTTATTATCATGCTATTCGGAGGAGTTAGGTTGTTTTGTGTGGAGAGCCAAAAAGACCTTTCTGAGCGCTGTCAACACAAGTGCTTCGAGAAGTGAAATGACTCACAACCACCTGCCACCCCATTTCGACTCGTCTCACGTTTGGTAATAGGGATCGTGATTTTAGCCTCAAAATCATAATTTTTTTTTAATTGTCTTATACGTACTGAATGTATTTAGAAAATTTATTGAATTGTGTATACATGTTTATATGACGTGCCTTATACCTCGGGAAAAATGAAACGCGGTCTTTTGGGCAATAAATAAATAAACCTAGCTGGAGTGTGTCTTGTGTCTTTTTCGTGAAGTAGTTTGTATTCCCTGCCACACTCTTTCTCTCGTTGCCTACCAATCATTCCCTTTAAACCCAGTACCGCACCTCCATGCCGTGCAGGTCAGAAACTTTTACCTCAGATATGCGTTAAATTACTTTCAAATGCATCGCGCTAAAGTTTATTGGCGCCAAAGCGTGGTAAGCGGAGACTCGGTCCTCGGTGAAGGGAAGAGCATGGTTTTATCAGAGAGGTGGGAGATGGAGTTGAAAAGCAGGGGTGGGGATATCGGAGAGCGATCTTCCGAATCACTTCCGTAATGACGGTTAATGGATGGAATTTGTGTGCGACGTGGAACTACGAGTTGGCTGGCGGGCCACAGGGAGGGATTTATTCGTTAGACGGCGTGGGAGGTATTGGAAGAGGCCCCACCCAACACAGTGCAGGCTGGCGCCGGGAAGTTGATGGGATGAGGGACCGGTACGCGATCTACAGGGCGGGAAAGGAAAAGTTAATTCCGCCAGCGACGCGCTGGAAGAGAAAATAAATTGTGTTTGTGTGTATTCAGACACAAGCATGTGGTTTCCCCCCCCCCCCCGCCCCTTGGATACTCTTGTTTACCTATTTGTAATTAGGTTGATGGCTCCTGGCCGTTGCGAGTGGAATGGAACACATTTTTTTTCTCCCTGTTCCTTTTATTCTCGTGCTCCTGCCTCTCCTGGTTCGAAGTAGATGGATGCGGTGAGGTTGGATTCTCCTCGCGTTTTACGCCTTCCCATCGTGCTGGAGAATAATTGGATGGGTTAATTCCTCCGCCGTGCGTCACCCAAAAGGCATATTCGCTCGGAGGAGAAAAGTTGCCGCTTGCCCATTTTATTTGCGTCAAATATTGAGCCCTGTGTATGTTCTCGTGCTGTGGAAAATAACTAAGTTCCGGGCGAGTAAAAATAAACTTATGCAGTGTTGGCTTCACAAAGAAGCGAGGCACAGAGCTGTTTGGATTCAACTCTTTTGAGTACGCGAGGCCCTCCACAGACTCGTAGCTAGCTAGGAGCTTTGAATGATGAATCCTTTTGTGAAGATGAAAATATGTATGGTCACAAATGGAGGGTATGTACATGCGGTTCTTATCGTAGGCGCACGTCTCTCTTGATGAGGCTTGCATAGCGGAAAGGCTATACAGTGCTGTACGTCAAAACTGTTTACCTAGTTCCTCCTATTCAAGTGTACTTCTTCAACGTCTCCTACGTTCATTCTTTTCATTTCAAGAGAAACTTTGATCATATTCTCGTAAAATAACCTCGATCCTCTTCAGAGAGTTGGTTATTTTATGTTTATCATTTTTCTTCTTCCAGAAAGGTTCCATTTTTCCATTTTATGTTCCATTTTTCTTCTTCCAACCAGATCCAAGGGATCGGGTTGTTGTGGTAACTGGAGTACTGGCTACTAATCGGGCGTCTAGGGTTCAAATAATAATAATATAATAATAATAATAATACATTTTATTTACAAATAGTTTACATGCTGTAATTTACCTTTGGATGGGTCACAATAAATTTACAACAACAAGGAATATTTGTACTTATATTTGGTCATAAATCATTCATAAATATAATAATCACAAATAAAAATATATATTTACCTTCAAACAAAGATCACTTTTTTATATTATAATATAATAATAATTTCATTCCTTTTCAGGAATTACAGAATGGTAGTACCATAGATAGCCCCTAAGGAATAACCTGTGTTGGGGCTACTGACAAATAAATAAACCATGCAAAAAACGATAGCGAAAAACAAAATGGTTTACAAATTTCGATAAAACGTTTACAATACAGTGAAGAAGCTAATTCAAATCCCTGCAGAGGATAATTTTAGAGGACACACGATCGCAATTTGAGTGTATTGTGGAGAGCACTTCAAGTGCAGTACTCCGTCTGTCGGATGAGATGTTAAACCGTGGTCCCCTTGGCGTCTTTCGTTAAGAGCAGGCCAATGCCGACGCCGGGTTTCTATCCACCCTTTCCACCCTTACCTGCGATCGCCTCCCCAAAATCCAATGCCATCCAATTTTTCATCTTAATGTTCTCTTTGGATTGTTGGCTATCACTATAAGTTCTACATTTCTGTATGCACATATAGTGCACATTCTGTATTCAAATTTTACACGTTGATTTGTTGAATTGCATATTTCTTTGGGCATAGTAGGTAGCTAGCAGAACTTGCACGACTGCTGATTTTGATATAGAGCTTAAATATTCATTGAATTTTCATCATTTTTGACGTATGCAGATGTCATTCTGAAGGTATGGAAAAAATATATACATATCACAAATTTTCGACAGATTTTCCTTACATTAAAAACGCCATTTCTTTTTTCTTATCCCGGATTTTGATTTCTCATTAGGATGTTCTGTCTCTACTACCCTATCGCCTCCCATCGTTTCGTTACCTCTTCTTTCAGAAAACTTTGGATTCTCAAAATAAATTAAATAAAACTCAGTCCAACTTTATGGAGTTCAATGCTAATAAGTAAAAATAACTTTTAAACTTCACTGGTCAGTTAGATTAGTCAGAGGTCAGTTAGAGTTAGTCAGAGGTCAGACTCTCACAGATCAGTTTATTGCACAATCAGAATTTCAGTGCCTGGCATCATCTTCAGGTGCTCACTGGCCAATACTTACCTCCAGCCTCTTTCAGGGTATGACGACGTAGTGTATCTCATTATCTCTTTTTAACGCCAAAAAATCATTTCGTCGGCAATAATTCCAGGATGTATCCTCTAAAACTCTCACCGCTGCCTAATATTAACGTACACTCTTATATTGACTTGTTTTCCTGATTATTTACTTCTCTCCCTGCCTGTTAAAAAATATATATCTTTTGTGTGCTACTCCAAATTTAGCCCTGATATCAGCTCTAAATACAGAGGAGGAGACTCGGAACCAAAGTGGAGTTTTCTTCCCTGTTTTTTAACCCTTTGAGTGCGGCATGACGTGATATCACGTCATGTTTTATTTATGCTGGTGCTGATGACGTGAATTCACGTCATGGGTACTTTGAGTGTTCAAGCTTTCACTAGGGGGCCTAGTTAAAGTCCCCTAGTGAAAGCTAGAACACTCACGGTACCCTTGACGTGATATCACGTCATCAGCACCAACGTAAAGTAACCATGACGTGAAATCACGTCATGCCGCACTAAAAGGGTTAATTAAAAAAGTAATTCATGACCCAATTCTTGTATCAAATCTAAATCTGTGTTTAAATGTCATTTAAAGAATTACAGTCACGGCTTCGCACTAAAGAAAGTGAAGAGGACAGAGCTATGGAGGAAGTCTTCTCGGGTCTTCCACCGGGATTAGTTTTTATGTGGGACTTGACTTGTGTGGTGGAAGACCCGAGGAGACTTCCTCCATATTATTCACCGGGAAAAAAAAACTAACTCATATTTCAGGACAGAGCTGTTTTTTATATAATTTTATGAATTGCTAATTTGTAGGTTCTTTATGCTTGAATTGACATTTTTGAGCAATTGCGTTGGTCTCACAACATTAGCCATATGAATGTCCAAGAGTTTTAGGACATTACATCACTACCAGTTGATGTTAGCCTTAAACAGATTCCCCACCAAGGCTAGCAAAAATTACTCGAAGCCTGCCAATATGAATGTAAATTGCCTAGTCGTAATAAATGTTGTTAATATTATTATTAAATTTGGAATTTCAGTCGTATTCCATGCCTCGGAGCCGGTGTTTTCACAATCCTAATTCAAGTGCCCATTGGTGCTGTTCGGTAATTGACTGAACTACGCAACTTAAGTAAATGTTGTTACAGTGGCTTATATGTCAAAATCATTATAAAAAGTTCCGAGAAACACGAAGGAATTTCAGTAATTCATTATCCAAAGTAATAATAATAATAATAATTTATTCCACTCCTTAGAGAGAATACAAACATAAATAAAACATAGGGAATACATTAGTGGAATATAGGTACCCCATAGGTTGACCTGTTTTGGGGTTACCATCTTTCACATCATAACTGGGGCAGCGGTTGGAAAAACAAAACTCACAAAGTAAAACAGTTTTTACATTTAGTATTTAAACCTATGTGCACAACAGCATTAACTTATTTACATTTTTACATGTTTATAATAAATATACCTTTGGATACAAATAAAAAAGTACATCAGTACAATACATTGATGAACAGAGATTACCCAAGACCTTTTATTAGGTCTTCAACTTTCTCTTTAGTGAACAGCCATTTTCTTATACTACTCAAAAACTGAGGAACGAAGACTATGTTTGACAATTTATCTGGGATGGAGCAGAAAATCTTTGGAGCAATATACAAGTAGCTCTGTTTGAATGCTTCATTTCTTGGTTTAGGAATAATTACACCAGGTTTCTTTCTTAGTCTGTAAGAGTATTCTCTCGTTTCTGCTCTGTTCCCACCTCGAATGTAAAAAGTCTTTAACACTTTGTAAACAAACAAGTGTCTCAAAGGTAAAATTTCGAGACGCATAAAAAGTGGAAAAGAATGCTCAGTCATTGGCTTCCGCAAAATTATTCTAATCAATTTCTTTTGAGCAGTTACTAAAGGTTTTAGATTAGAAACATAGGTTCCTCCCCACAATGTTATACCATATTCTAATCTCGAATTTACCTATGTAAAGTAGACAGTACGGATAACTGAAATCGGACAAATATAGCAAATAATAAAATTTTCTTAATATAGATATCATTTCTTGTTTAAGTTTATTTATATGCTTTTTCCAGTTGAGGTTTTGATCAACGAGAACTCTTAAATATTTAATGAATTCCTTTTTCTCAATTTTTAAACAATATAAACATGTCCTGCCATTAACTCAAGTAACACATTTGTATTATAAATCCTTTTGCAAAGAGCATTCTATCTTAAAATTAAAAATTACATATTTTGTTTTTTCACTTTGTCTCAAAGTGCATTGGTAAGTCTCAAAGTAGATTAAATTAAAGTCTCAAATGCACATTTACTAGTTTTCCAAACGATAATTTTGGAGGGTCACACCTCCACTTCCGGTATTCTCGCGAAATGTTTCACTCGCGCGCAATAGGAAAAATCGGATGGAAAGTTTATGCGGCACATATTCCTATTTTCAGTACTGTTAGTCGAGTTCATACATTTCATGGTACACGATTTAGTCCTTTACGTGTTCAGGGAGTAAATCTCTTGAATTGAATTATACCTAATTCAGGTTAATTTCAAGCTTCGTGATTTTGTCGTGAGAATCGTATTATAGAGTATTATACAGGGTGTTTCTGGAGGAAAGTTTGAAACTTTTGAAGAATGTAGGGGAGGTGATTTTATGCATTTTTTTATCATAACAAAATGGGGCCGCAACTTCTTAGTTACCAAGCTATGGCAACGTAAACATTTTTTCAGAAGTACTCTGCAATCACAGTGAAAATACTGATAACACTTAATGACTGATGCTCAGTTTGGTAACTTAACTGATGCTCAATTCAAATTGTTAACCCCACTTCAGAGTATTTGTTGTCTTTGTGACTGTTAACTTTGTAACTCTCAGCAACCAGACCATAACCTTGGTTGTATATTATCCTAGGGTCTTTTTTTTAAAAGGCAACTTTTGATAAGTGTCACTAATCGCCGAGGTTTTCTAAGCAAATTAAAGCTCATACCCAAAAGAATATTTGTTGCCTCGTTGTATTAACATCGGTTAAGTTACCATATCTTCCGTATTTTAAAAGATAGAGATGTGATTTTTGCTGCAATGAGTTGAAAAATAAATTTACTAAAAGTTTAATTTTTACACATTTTTGATATCTCTGAAATTAAGAGTGCTATTATATCTTATTTGTTTTAGCGGATTTAAATTTCGGCAATTATTCGACAGCCATCTTGAATATACCATACCGTTAGCATTGATGATAGCAGAACAAGAACAATACATATCTTATGCACCACTGTGAAAAGTTTCAAATTTCCTCAATCGATACTAGTCATTGAAATTGGGTGTTTTCATTGTGATTGCAGAATACTTCTGAAAAAAAATGTTCACGTTGCCATAGCTCGGTAACTAAGGAGTTGCGACCCGATATTGCAATGATTAAAAAATGCATAAAATCACCTCCCCTACCTCCTTCAAAAGTTTCGTACTTTTCACCTGCAGCACCTTGTATATTGGCTTTTTTTATATTCCCGAATATTTCAAATCTCAAAAATTTTAATACATTTAATTTACGATTTTTTGTGGATTTTTACAGGTATTATTTTATTACCTTTTCTTTTCATGCGTATTTAAAAAAGTAACTTAGTCGGACTCCACACTGTGTTTTCTCTAACCAATACAGGTTTCAGCATATTAAGCCATTTTCAAGGTTTTCATTCCTTGAAAATTGTAAAAACATACCGAAACCTGGGTCGGATTGAGAAAAGAAAATGCAGAGTCCAACTAAGTAAGCCTTATCATTTTGCAGAACATTACCGAGTTTCGCCGGAATTTGTATCTTACAAGGGGAGTGTCAGATAGCCGGGTCTCAGATTTTATTCAAAGTTTGTAGTTGTACAGACTGCTGTATGTGGTTCATGAATCACCCCACATATAGGGTTATATAACCAATAGTTTAAACGAAAAAGGCCTTTAAAAATTTCAAAATTCCCTTTAGATGGGCCACCCACATAACTGACAAGCTACGAACAATTTGAATATTATTAAGACTTATGCTTGAATAGTAAAAATGTGAAGACAATATTTAAAAAGAATTATAGAAAATGGAAATCATGTGTATGAAGGAATAATGAAAATACGCCGTGAAAATATAAGGAAGTGACATAATAAGAAGGCTGCCTTCGATCGAAAAAAGAGACTAAGCCTGATGTCGTGTATGCAAATGAAAAATTTGCCTCGCGCAAAAGTAATATTTCGAGTAAAAATAAAAAAATCTTGAGTGCATTTTAGGATGCCGTAAAAGAAAAACTAAAAAAAAACAGCGGAAGAAACATACCCCGTATTGGAATCGAACCCGTGTCTCTAGACCAGGGACGAGCACGTCAACCACCCGTCCAGCTTGTCAGTTATGTGGGTGGCCCGTCTAAAGGGAATTTTGAAATTTTTAAAGGCCTTTGTTGTTTAAACTATCGGTTATATAACCCTATATGTGGGGTGATTCATGAACCACATACAGCGGTCTGTACAACTACTAAGTTTGAATAAAATCTGAGCCCCGGCTATCTGACACTCCCCTGTTAGCGCCATTTGTGCATATTACCCTCGGAGGGTAATTTTTACTTTAAAGGCCCGTGGAACTCACCCGATTCCGGAAAATTTCTAAACGTGGCAGAGCTGCGCTACGATAAAGATTCATCCCTCCTGAGTTTTCACTTATGGAGCCAGTCAGTCATCGGTGCCATTTATTATCCGAGTGATAGGTTATCGGGGAAGGCAGTTGCGTGTGACGTGTAACGGGGACCAATTACGATCCGCCAGAAAGTCTGCGATGGGTGCCTATCTCTCTCTAGCGGGGAGAGATTCATTCCCGTGCGAAAGCGAAAACAAAGGCGTTCGAGTGTCGTCCCAATGACTTTGACACGTGAATGTTAGCCGCGTGAATATTTCACGAGATGAGGGCAAACGTGTTTCCCTCTCTCCGTCGATCTGGACAGTTTGCCACGTTCTCGACGTTTAAAAACGAGTGGATCGACTTTTGTTCCGACGAGGACGCTGAGCTAGCTGCCACAATGTTCTGAAATTGTTGACATAATTGTATGGATCGTTATCACGCCATTGCTGGAAAATTTCCATGATAAACCTCTTAAGCTTCTTCCTCGCTTTCTGATTTCATTTTAGGTTTAAAGAGGATTTATCAAAGGATTTCATAGTAAAAGTGAAAGTCTTTATCGACGAAGATAGAGTGCTGATGATAAGTGGCGGTATTCATCGCTCAATATTATATTAAGTTGCAAGCACGAATTGCTTTTTACAGTACGCTGCTTCTTCCTCGCTTTCCAAATATAATTTTGGCGTTCGATGGCTTAAAGAGGATTTATCAAAGGATTTCATTGTAAAAGTTGAAAGTCTTTATCCATGAAAGAGTGCTGATGATAGGTGGCAGTATTTATCGCTCAATACTATATTTAGTTTCAAGCACGAATTGCTTTTTACAATACGTTGCTTCCTCTTCGCTTTCCGATTATATTTTTGTCGATCGTTGGTTTAAAGAGGATTTATCAATGGACTTCATTGTAAAAGTGAAAGTCCTTATCGATGAAGATAGAATAGTGATGATAAGTGGCAGTATTTTAATCTCAATGCCTGATGTATTTCCAGCGCAAATGCCTTTTTACTATACACTGTGGTCTCGTAAATACGTTGCCAATTATCGCGCATATGATTGGGTATTTTGGGTGTGATTCGAATCGATAAGAACGCTGAGCTGGCTGTTACAATGACCTGAAAATTTTCAAATCATCGTATTGACCTCTCCATCGCCAGAAAATGTCCAAGAAAAACCTTTATGGTTTTTCCTCCCTTTCAGAATGAAATTTTGACATCTATGGTTTAATGAGGACTTCATTGTAAAAGTGAAAGTCAATATCAATGGAGACAAAGTAGTAATGATATGTGGCAGTATTCAATGCTCAATGCCTTATAAATTAGAAGCACAAATTTTCTTTTACTTTACGTTGTGGTTTCAGAAATATATTATCATTAATTGAGTATGTTTATTAATTATTCAAGCGTTAATTTAACCACGTGTAGCAGTAATTTAAGAATCGTCAAGTAGTCCATACTCATGGGGGTTTTGTAGGTGGCAATGGCGCTTGCTCTAGTGGGCCAATTGTAGAAGCTGTAACGTGAGCGTGGCATACCCGTCATCCCCTTTGTCACCCCCTATTTTCCTTTGGCGTTTTGACGTTGACGCAATAATTTTGAATTTTTACAATTTTTTCCTTCGATACTTCTCAAGAAATAAGCATATTTTTAACTTCTAAAATGTGCATTCTCCTTACATATGGCGTGGCACAGCCGCCATATTTGTCACCCCTGGTTTTCCTTTGGTGTTTAGAGGGTGGCGCAATAATTTTGAATTTTTGCAATTTTTTCCTTCGATACTTCTCAAGAAATAAGCATATTTTTAACTTCTAAAATGAGAATTCTCCTTACATATATTTTTAAATATATTTAAATAAATAATATTCCGCATCCTCGGAGGAAACAATGATAAAATTGAGCTTAATTCCTTGCCCTCAGTAACAAATATGTTTCAAGATACACTTTCTTACATTTCAATCAGATGGTGTAACTCTAGCTTTACATCCGTTTATCATCCGTTTCGATAAGGAGAATGGGCAGAATAACTGTATGATGAGGGAGAATGGTGAAGTAATTGATCAAGTTCTGTGAAGTGATTGAACATATATATTGTGTACTTAGGTAAGATGTTTGCGAAAGATGGATGGATAGATGAGTAGATAAAAAGACGTTCGAATGCTGGAAGGAAATTGAAAGGTAGCATGTGGAGCATATCAAGGAATGATTTCCTGTCTAAGGAAGCGAAAATCGCTGTGTAAAAAAGTGTACTTCTCCTCACTTCGATGTATGGTAGTGAAATATGAGTATGTCAAGATGGACATAAGAGTAGACTAAACGCCGTGGGTATGAGTTGTCTGAGTATTTGTGGAAAAAAAGGATGGATAGGGTCAAGAATGAGTGGGTATAAATGAATGTGGGTTAGATGCGTCAGTAATGGACGTATGTGAATGGAGTATGCTTCGTTGGTTTGGCCATGTTGAGAGAATGAATGAGAGTTGAATAACGAAACAGATATGTAAGAGTGAAAAGAATGGTGTAAGTGGGAGAGGTAGGCAGAGAAAGATGTGGTTGAATGTGGTCGAGGAAATTCTTAGGAGGAATATTAGGAGTCTTAAAAACAGGAGGGCGTGTATGAAGCAGTGTATGGGGGTAAATGAGGCAAAAGAGGTCTGCAAGGATAGGTCAGTACGGAGAAAATTACTGAAGCAGAGTTAGGTGTACAATTATGTATTCTTGAGTGAAACTCTGTGACAGCGCCTACCCCGGAAGGTAACGGCGTGATTGGTATGTATGTACTTATGTATGTATGCACGTATTTTTTCGTGTTTAGTTGAAAATTTGTACATACGTCATCAAATTATTTCGAATCACCTGAAAAGCTCAAAGACTACGTGTTAACGTAGTTTTAAAATGTAATGAAACCAAATCAATAACATGGAAATCTTTCCCTCTTGTCTATACTTAATAATAATTAGAACATGTGCGAAAATTTTCATGCAAATCTATACGTAAACGAATTTTACAACAACCTTCTTTATCAATATCTATTGTAAAAGTAATTGCACTATGTGTGAGCCGCATAAACTCAGAAACGAGTCTCGGTACGATCAAGGGAGTTATATGTTGTGGTAGCACTCTATCCCCCATCCATGTAGAAGGTTCCCTTTTTTACCTGAATGTATGTACTAGGGATTGAAAATGTAAATCCAGAATCGATTTTCGATTAATCGACTTTCGATTTCTGTTTTTAAAATCGATTTTCTAAAAATTCAATTTTGTGCCCAAAATAATCGAAAAATCGAAATTTTTAAATAGTAAAGTAATTGTCTGCTGAAATACGGATGTGCTGTTCTAAGAAAATGCTAAATATGGGTTAATGGAAGCACTAGGGATAAGAACTGAATATGGTTAAATTTATTAATACAATATATTATTTTAAAGATATTAATAAGGTATGCAGGAGAGTAATAATCCATACCAGATACTTATATACATATAGGTAATATAACAAGAAAATTACATATAATTTAGTAGCCCATGCGTAGAAACGATATTTGGACTGGGCGAATCTACTTTGAAGAAGACGAGTGCTCTGAAGGGATTTATTGAGAGAGCGTTTACAAAAAAGACACAATGTCAACGCGTATTATCATTTCGAATCTTCGTCTCGCGGTCTCCAATGTATTACTTCCGAGCGTGAGTCCCCGCCTAGACTGGAATTATTGTAATAAAAATCCGCAGCCCTACAGTTGGCAACTCCAACCTGCCGGTGTCCGAAGCACTTTGCCTCTCCACCAAGGTTCCCCCACCAGCGATGCAGAGTGAAATAGCGCGGCGCGGAGCAAAGCGAGGCGGCAAAATTCAAATGCTGTAGCAAG
Organism: Ceriagrion tenellum; assembly: GCA_963169105.1. Classification (NCBI taxonomy): domain Eukaryota; kingdom Metazoa; phylum Arthropoda; class Insecta; order Odonata; family Coenagrionidae; genus Ceriagrion; species Ceriagrion tenellum. Next base: position 43,184,756 of record OY720643.1, on the reverse strand, counting down.
CTAAAAATCGAAAATCGATCGGCTAGAATCGATTTTGAACGATTTTTCAAGACAAAAAGTTGACTACGATTAAATCGAAAATCGGAGTGTGATTATCGATTTTCGATTAAAATCGAAGTCGATTTTCCAATCCCTAGTATGTACATATGTTTATTCGTCCTTACCCATCGACCTATTCAATGGAAAGTATAGAAAGGCAGAGGTTAGCAAAATGGTTGTAATTCCGATTGCCAAGCTACAGTTTGATGACGTAATCCCCCCGTCATCAACCTCATTGGTCAGAACCATTGGAGACAGTCCCGATCACGTTACCAAGGACTCACGTGGTACAACAACGAAAGGTCATAAAGGTTGAGTTTTATCCTCTCGTACTAATAAAACAACTGTATCATGTATTGTTCTCCACGTCGGTAACCGTTGTATTCAAATCCAGTCACTGCACTCCAGCTGGAATAACTCGATCAAAAAGTCTGCGTTGAGGTTTTTCCGAATAGTTAACATACGCCAAAAACTTGATCCATTCCTGAATGGCTCACGTGACTCCTCAGTTACCTGATCAGTTAATATTATTTGCAGATGAAACAGTTATCCACCGAGAAATAAGCGAATGCGTGGACTTAGAAGGTCTGTCATCGGTCCTTAACAACGTTCATTTGTGGTGCCTGGAGTTGAGGCTAGAAATAAATCTTAGTAATAGCACCACAGTTCACTTAATGCGAAGGTCATCACAGAAATTTATGGGTGGAGTAAACATTTATTCTTCAGATACCATTAGTTAAATATCTTAGAGTCACCTTAACTTCTGATATATCGTGTGGAACACAAAAAGTACATATGTGCGGATTTCCACAGAGAAAAAATCATCCGCCTTGACTGGGATCCGGGTTCGAATCCCGGTCAAGGCGGATGATATTTTTCTATGTGGAAATCCGCACATTTGTGCATTGCGGGTGACTCCGTAAAGTGGAACTCCGTGGCTAGTCCCGGATAGCTTAAAATTTGTCAAAAGCATATGTGGCACAGCATTAAAGAAACTAGATTTTGTTAAACGTCTATTAGGAAAGTCTTCGGATGAAAAAGTAAATATAAAAGATGCTACTTCGCTCTGGTTATCCCACGCCTCCATTATGCCGTGAGTATTTGGGACCCTGGCCATAAAAATATAACAAAAAAATTAAATACAAAGAAAAAGAGGTACGCTTAAAACTTTAGTTGTGTGTAGATGTAGATCGGAATAATCTGGAGTCATTCAAACACGGCCCCCCCTGATCAAATTACTTTCAATTTATGGTAGTAACCTTATGGTAATTGATATTTTGACGGACAGGTGTACTTTCAAGTTCCATCAGTCAATTTTTTTGGTCTTTTTCGTAATTGATTTGGGATAATGTGAATTTCCCGTGTAGATTCTGGGAAACCGATTTCCAATCTGTTAACTCCAGTGATTTTCCCTTTCCCCTTGGGTGAAGAAGTGAGTTCAATGAAGCACGTGTTTTCATTTATGAAGAAATAATTAGTGGACTCATGCGTATTTAGTCCTCTGACTGCAAGAGGCAGGAGTTTAATTAAATCGTGCAATGAAGCGGAAAATAAAATTAATCGTGAGTGAACACTCTTTGTGGAGTTTGTCTCTGAGGAGAAATAAACAGTCTCATTGTCAGAAACAATACCTTATTATAACTCAGTCAATCAACAACTCCTGTCTGCGCGGTGCTCTTTTGACTGCTAACTATTGCAATGAGGGCACAAGTGAAAATCCGAAGTAGTGCAATTCTGAAAAAAAATAAGAGAAGTAACTTGCCCAGTGTAATATGTGATGCGAGATATTCTCAGTTGCAGAAGCGCACAATAATTGCAATACAGATTGATCTGGATACCATTCATGTTAAAATTTATCTTCGAGTCAATTTCTCGCTATTAATATCGCATGGGACCCTGGTCATATAGATTGAACCAAAAATATTATTGAAATACAAAGGAAAGCAGCGCGCTACGTTAAAAACTGCTACGAGCGTACATATAGTGTCTCACAACTTTCAGAGGGATTAAGATGGTAAATATGACATTCTTAATTCACACACGTCAAGAGTAATTTTAAAAATTATTTCTATTTCTCGCGGGTAACTTCCTTCACTAACAACTCTCGTTTGGTTCCATGCAAATTTCCAGGCTCATGCTTTATTACTGGAATAACAAAAGTTCTTCTTTCACTTGGATATATCTTCTACAACATGTTCGTTTGTTTTTCTCGCAGACTAATTTGTTTTTGTTATTTTTCTCCAGAACCATATGTCGGCTGCCACGAGCCTATCAATTTCCTGTTTATCCAAGATCCATGTTTCACAGTCATAAGTGAACACGCTCCACACCAAAGTCTTTCAAAATAATTTATTTGAGCCAATCGAGAGGAGGTTGTTAATTAAGAGGTTACGCTTCCGTTAAAGAGCTTGTTTATCCATGGTACTCATTCCTTTGACCTTTTTTATAGTTTTATTTTCATTTTTTATTAGACTACTCAAGTTGCTGAATGCATTAACTTGCTCCACTTTCGAGATTCCTAGCTTTATTGCATCTTTCATCTCATTTTCGGAACTATCTTCTACCATCATTTTGCTTTCCTGAGTGTTGATGTTTAATTTGCCCCTATTGTGATGCCAGAACAGTTTCTTCCATGAATCAAAAGTTTTCTTGTTGCAACACTCTATAATCTTGTAGTCTTTAATTAGGGCTAAACTGTTTAAAATCAACTTCACACGAGATATTGATGATGTTTTTATCGCGTATTTGTACATCTACATCTACGTCATACCCTGCAAGCCACCCGAAGGGCGTATGGCAGGGGGTGCTTCCACCCCCAGGCATGCATACGGCAGAACACCGAAACTACATTGGAACCAGCGTACCACACATGCAACGCGCCCATTAAAATCTACTTACCAAGAAACATTCTATCGTCAATCGTTCCAACATGCAAGGGGTACAAGGACTACTACTACAGATTCAAAATCTCATGCATAAATTAGAGCATCAATATTTACATCATGCATAAATAAGAACGTAAAATATATAAAGAAAGAGATCTACAATCTAGCTAATATCACTATTTACACTATTCATGACGACGATCATAGCTGTTATGGTCCCGAATGGTACGCGGAAAAAATGACATTTAACACCTATCGGTTCCACAATCTAGCTCTCTAATTTTATTGGCGCGATCTAATCTGCCGTAGTACGAGGGGGTTAATAGTATGTTTTTACATAGTCAAAGAAATAATTTTCCTGAAATTTAGTCAGAAGGTTAAGCCTATAATCTAATCTACGCTGTGATAGCGATTTCCATCCCAATTTTTCTAACAATCCAGACACACTAGTAAACTTATCGTAGCATCGTTTCACAAACCTAGCTCCTATTCGCTGCACGCGATCTAATTCCGATATCAACCCCGCTTCGTATGGTTCCCATATACTAACAGCATATTCCAAATGCGGCCTAACGATTGAAAAATAACAACGTTCTTTCACTTTCTCATCACATTTTCCGACTACGTCTACATCACTATGTAGCCCGTAGTTCTTGATAGCTCCATTAATTTCCCCATTTAATCTTCGAATCGAATGGGGAAAACTGAGCAAAGAAGCCAGATGGGGAAGCTTGAAGCTCTTATCGTCCGTCCTGAATGGGATTCCACTCCCCTACAGGTCGCTCAAATAAGACGTATCCCCGCCTCTAATGTTTACTCGTGGCTCTTGCTCAAAGGGAGACACAAAGAGCGGAGGGATAATGCTTCAGGTTAAAAATTCACCGCCTTCGAATTCTTGAGACGCAGTCCACGAAAGAGAACCATCTACCGAGAAAATCTATCGTTCAGTCGACGCTCGAGAGTCTGAGAAATGTGGAATGTCCCCTGAGCGAAACTCTTTTCTTCGTTCCATTCCTTCCTTCCTCGGGGGTTTCGAACGAATTAGATCTCAAGGAGAGAGATGCTGGAGTATTGCTTCGTCCTCTTGCGTTCTTAGGGTCTGTGGAGGCAAAAAAGCAGTTCCGCGCACAGTGCGGGTCTCGCGAAATAGCAAAACGTTTTCTTCAAGAAGGAAATGCGGTAGACCTCTTACCTTCTGGAGCGCATAGTGAATTGGAAAGTCTACGTCATCATGGGTGCATGGTGATGTAGAATTTTCAATTCACAATGAACTCCTGGAAGTCGGTGGGCAACCCTGGCGTTGTAGCCTTGAGTTTCCTTCGGAGTTTATCTCGGGATTCTATCCCATCCGTTTCTTATCCCCTGTTAGGGGTAACTGAAGAAAGAGGTTGATGATAGCCTCACACGAGGCGTTTTACCCCACGGTTTTCTTTGCAAGGAGCTTTTTTTCGCCGTTTTCGGGTCTCCTGAGCATGTGGTCTTACAAAAATCACGCCCTTCTTTTTAAAGAAATGAGATATTTTTCCTTGCGATCCAGAGGGGCGTAATCCATTAAGGAGACTGATTCATGTTACGTAATTTCGTTCATACAGTTGTTTACAATATGATTCCTTGGTGTTTTATTCCAGTGTATGTAGTAGCTCCTTCACCTAGGGGTAGCTGTTGTCATGCTGCTTGACGAAAAAAATCAACTGATTTAGAATAGGATTTACAAATCTTTTCCTTTAGTCAGTGGAGAGGTGGTTGTAAACTAAGATTTGTTTATCTTTGTTATGTTAAGTTAAGACGTAGAAGTTAAGACTTCCTGAGCCCAAGGGTTGCCCAAAGAGTTATTTCCCACGTTTTTTCTCGAAAATTATTTATTAAAAAAAAATATGAAATTTACACATGTGAAATAACGATGTTTTATCTACTCGCTCTCTTTCTCCACATGAGTTCCTTTTATATCTATTGACTTTGGCCTACTGTGTCAAACGAATTATAATCCCTTAAAAAAAGGTGCTCCCAAAAAAATTTTGTCAATTTTTCTCAAAAAAGTTTCAGTTGGATTTCGCTATATTAAATACGGGAACATAATTTTTGCTGGCTCGAAAGAACCAGTAGAAGATTACTTAGATGCTTTTCTCCTTATGATGACGCAATATAGGCTGGTGAGACTGGAAACCAACAACAGAGGTAATTTAAACAATTTTGGATACTTGGGGAAGTCCTGAAGGGAAAGGTTGTCTGTGTAATGGAGGACGGGTGGAAAAAAACACGGCGTATATGTTAGGGTACTCTTCTGGTATTACCGAACTAACTATTTGTCTTATATTAGTTTCACCAAGCTTTTAACTAAGTCGCTTTAGGTAATTAGGATGAAGAAATATTTGTGTTATTATTTTGGTACAGTATATTTCTTTTTTTTGGTAGGATCTCTTAGTTTAATTTACGGCGTCAAAATAACGTCCTCTACGATATCCTGAAACTTGAGTGGTATGAAATTTTTTAAACAATCTAAGCCTGAAATGTAGCCTTCGGGCAAATACGAGGATTGCCCAAATATGAATGCCCCACTTTTTCTCAAAACTAGTCATTTAAAGTATAAAATTTACAAATATGAAAAAATGATATTTGTGTACTCACTTACATAATCTCCTTTAAGGTAGTTTGAGCAAAATATCATTTTACTTAGAAAGCAATGAATTAGGTTTCATTTTAAAGAAAAATATCTCACTCTTCTGCTGACACCAAAAATTCAATCCACTACCTCATTACTTTCGGAGATATTTGCCAAAAAATACCAGCCCTTTTACATGGGAAATGGTTCGTGTATGAACTCCAGAGAGACGTTTCGATGGAGTTTCAAACGTACCCCGTGAAAAAATGAGTCAAGCCAAAGACTTATTTAGATATTTTCATTTAATTATTTACAATTTCTGTCATATAAAACCATATTACTGCACCATTAATAATGCAATGTTTGATTGATGTTTCCTACAGCTGCTGAAATTGAAACGTATAACTCGAATATGGTCTCTATTATGACTAGGGAACTATCTCGCTCGGACTACCTTAAGTTCTATTGCCTTCCTCTTGCGATTCACTAGGGCGTGCATGCCCTGCTGTAGCAGTTCCTCACTCTGGTTATCAAGTCAGGTTTGCACTGCGCCAGTAACATCATCGTGGTCCAAAGCAGTGGTGTGGAAGAGTATCTAGTGTCATCATTCAAAATGGATAAGAAAAGAAGAGAAATTACGAAGCAATTTATTTTTCTTCACGTCTTTTAGTTTGTGCCAGACTCACCACCATCACCCGGTTGGAAGCCCGAGAGCTTTACATTCTAGTCTCTGTTATTTATGTTTGAATGTATCTTACATGCTTTTCTTGTCTCGTTATATTGTACCGCTGTAAATTGGCATTATTGCTGTACGTGAGATATTTCTTGAATAAATAGGTAAATAAATGATGGAAATTTAATTCTGCCTGGCCACACGCGGGAAGTTGTGAATGTGTAGGTAGGGGGGGTTTGTGGCACCACCGAGGGAGTTTGGTGCGGCTGGGCGCCCTTGTGTTTGCGGGGTGTGGTGAGGATGGAACGGGAGGATGCGTGGTTGTTGACCAGAGACCCTGAGGCCGCGCGCGCCCGGCGTTAAAAGCGTTCCGGAACCGCAGGGCATATGGAGGTCACGTGACGAGGTGACGACGGCTATGCGGAGATCGCTCGGGGCCATCAGTGTGAGTGGAGAGTAGGGCGGAGCGAGTGGGGGTGGTTTAGGAATCGCCGTTGGCGTTCTAAGGTTTCTATGCAGTCATTATTTTTGTATGATGAACTGTAGATGGAATGGCATTGCTCAGGTTGCCCAAGAAATAGACTTTGAAATTGAAGAAAAATTGATAACTTTGATATTGAAAACAATTTTTATTAAAAAATGAAGTGAATAACAAAAGGGATTGCAAAAAAATTACAAAATTCATCCTTTGTGCCATCTGATGGGTAATATAAATTAAAACTCTATATCTTGCACATCTTATACAAGCAATTTCAAAAAAGCCAAAAAAGAAACCTCGGCCGCGATTCCCATGCCTTTGATATAAAATTAAAATCAGGGCCCATTTTGGGGGAACTGATGCCTTTTGTTCCAATGAATTCCTTATACCCTAAATACCCACTCTTAAGAGAATAAGTTTGACAGTTTTTGAGAAAAGGTTTACATACCCTTATACATATGTACAAGTATTGCTCATTTAATGAGATAAGGTGTGAACAATTCATGTATCCATAGTTAATCACCTTGGTGGATAACAAAAGAAATCAAGGGACAAAAATTATTCTGAGCCATGCAGTATCATTAATTCAGCAGTTTGGATGTAAGGAAGAGAAAAATAAATGTTTCTTGCCAAAATCATTTGGATTATAGTTATCAGGGCAGGTGAACCCATAAGATTTGAGGAATGGAACTAGTTCAGACATGCCTCCATGATAGATGGCCTCTCTATGAGGCCGGGTAGGCCGGCTCCCAGGGGTGGGTGGACTCGCGGGCGATGCGAGGAGGTTAACATAATCAGCTTGGCGCCCTCAAAGGGAGAGAGCCTGGGTCTCGATTCTGTTCAGCACTCAAGGCGACGTGTGGGGGTCACGTGAGGGGTCGTTCCGCACACCACACCCCCACTTTTTTACCTCCCCCTACCCTCTCCCTCGCCCGGAGAGGTTCATCGCAATGGACACCGCCGCCCTTAGGGGTTCTTTACGGTTCGATTTGGACCCTTCCGGCGCCTTTTGGAGACCCAGTTCAGTCCTACAAAGCTGACCCTTGGCCTTCCAGTCCTTTCTCCCTCTCTGATCCTCTGGTGGTTTTAGCGAGGCTTCCCCTACTCATATTAAATGGGCACTCTCCAATCCTTAAGAGAGGTTGTATCTCCATGAGTCCACGCGTAGGCCAGGAAAATAAAAAAAAATTAAAAAATTAATTCTTACCCGCGATTTCATCGCGACGAACTCAAAAAAGTCGTCTTGAAAGAGTCCTCTCATCTCAATATTCAAGAAAATTGATTGATCCACGTTTTATTTAAACAGTTAGAGGGTGAAATCAGTTTTTCCAATGCACTCGGTAAACTATACATCGTAGAGAAAAGTAGTACGAAGAAGAATCGTAGAAAATAAAATTATCTACAAAATGAGAGTTGTAAAACTAAAATTGGTGAATAAACCAAAAGGTCATTGCAAAAAGACACGAAAAATGGCAATTTTTTAAAGTGTTTCATACGATTCGCAGTTTTCATACTATTTCAACTTTTATTGTTGAAATCGAATGGAACCTGCGAAAAGGTAAGGGTCTGCCATACTTTAAAAGTGTGCTAAAGATTAGTCTTGTAGGTGCAACAGTTTTTGCACAATTTCATCCATTTATCCCGAAACTCTAAAAAGTCTTAGCTTTAACCCTCTCTGGATGTGTCAATTTCCTACGTAGGATAATTCAGAAACTGGCATTTCAATCTTGTGGATTTAATTAAGCAGTTTATTTTTTTAATATTTACCTTTTGAAAATTAACTGCCGCAAATGTTATATTAAAAAATGCAATTTCAAAGCACAGCCCACGTAACAATTGACTACTGACCAGGGACACGAGCTCGGGCAGCAATATTGAGGAGTGCGCAGAATACTCGCTGGATGGCAACGATTGAACGACCATTAGAAAAGTAAGCCTCTAGGGCAAATACTGCTTCGCTTATACATTGCTCTGTCCAATGCATTCTTGGTAGTGCCCGTTTAATGTTAATATTTTTATCGGAAATTTTTAATTCAGTATGTAAATTTTTTCTCGAAAACTACGAAACTGTTTCTCCTGAAAGTTGGTTTTCATGGATTTTCGGATACGAAGAATCCATTAGACTATTAAGCCTCAGGGCTGCAAAGGTCCCAAGGGCCCCAAAACGGGTCCTAATTTTACTTGGAATCAATACAGAGATTTCTTTTTTTGCATTTTAAATTTACTTTCAATCAAGACGTAGGGTTTAAATTTTCACTATCGGATGGCAGAAATAATGAAGTATTTAATTCATGCAATCGATTTTGTTATGCTCTTAGTTTTTGCTTAAAACTTAAGTTTTTAATGACAAAATTGCGAATTTCTCTCCGATTTCAACAATAGCATATTTTCTTGGCAACCTGAGCTATTGACGGGAAACGGGAAAAATCCCGGCCATTTTAAACCTTATCTTATAAATGAGTAAATGGGCGTATGGATATACAAACCTTTTCACGAAAACTATGGAACCTATTCTTCTGAAAGTGGGTAATTAGGGGTTTCAAGGGAGGAATCCAGAGGGCCAAATTCACTACCATAAAAGGGCTGCTGGCTTAGAAAGTACCAATTATGTGGCGATTTATTTGCGAGGAACTTATCCATTTATATGAAAACGTGGCTATAATCACAACAATACTATTATGACAACGGACTGTCATGATTGTAATTTATTGGTGTTCGTATTTGTTGTTATTTTCATATTCGATGTTGCTTTGTTTATGTATATTGCTATGTTAGGTGTTGTTTTGTGGGCTTTGGTTGTTGATGATAACTATCAATAAAATAGTAAAATCAGAAAGTACCCTGATTGACTGTGACTCTGGAGGATATTCGATAACGATAGAGGAGATATGAATTACTTGATGCTTTGAATAATAGCTGGCAATTTTTGTGACCTACCAGTTAATTTGTAAATGCTAGAGAAGAAGTATTTTTTTAATAATAAGTAAACAATCACGGTCCCTCTAAGCCATATGGCTTGTCAGAAGGATCCAACACATATACATACAATGCAACAAATAAAAAAAATGGTGTATACAAAAAAAAAAACAAGTTACAACAATTTATAATATTACAACTTGAGAGCATTAAACATAGCCAGATTTAGGCATTCCACATTTTTGAATACACAGGTATTCATGCCAAATATAAAGAACATAACCAATCAAAAATGTTTAATTTCATCAAGTAACCATGCATGTACCTTTTTATTTACTACTGCCATACCTTTAAGATCATCAAGTTGTTTTGGCATGCAATTAAAAGTGTGTGGTACATAGTATTTTGCTAACCTTTTTCCGTATGAATTGCAATATCTGTACGTTTCCAATACAGGGAAATTTCTTTTTGACATGCAATGTGTGTTTTACATGGAATTTTATGCTCTTTTTCGTAATAATTTTCCAATATAATTACCCATTTTATTAATTGGTCTACTACAATTGTTTATTTACAATATTTCGACTGTATTTACATTTGAACTGCCGTCTTTCCTCACTAGGCGGCGCCACAATTAACATAGTTGTTTGCTTACGGAATTCTAGACTACAGTTTTTGACGACGAGTCAACGATACATAATATATATTCATGATCTACATCTACATACTACCCTGCGAGTAGTACCCGCCTCATGGGCATGTGGCAGGGGATGTTAGGACACCAGCCGTGTAATGATGTATGGGATAAGGCTTTGGGGGGTGAATAGGTGTCGTGTATTGTGGGAGTGTATTTAGTGGAGCTCCGTTTTTATTGTGGTTGCTAATTGTGCGCGGAAAAGCACGATTTTTTGTGGAACTATGAAGAGTTACACCGGAGTTAGTATCCTATATATTTATATCGTCTATTTTCATCTAATTTATAGTTATTTTATTGACCTTAAAAGCTTACTAGATAAGCCAAAGGTTAAGTTACAAAGTAGGTAAATAGAAATATTTTAAATTCCCTCTGTTAATGTATTGTTCATCTTTGCATGGTATAATTTCAAAGCTGCTTATTTCGGTCTTATTGCTGAAGAGTTTTGACAGTATAAATAACTATACTTCTCCGGATTAGGAATGTATCCTATTGAATCCAATCGTTAGTTTTATTTAGATAAAGAGTTCTTATGGTCATTAGTCGTTATTTTCAATGGCAAACATGGTCTAATTAACATTGATTAAATTGTCTCCTTTTTATATCAATTTTTAAATACACCCCCTCGTGGATCAACTCCAATAACGTGATAAAATCGTCAATTAAAGCATTCTCCTATACTATTGTTCATTGACGCTGTCAACTGAGTGGGAATCGTAGTTAAAAAGCAAACTATTCGTTTTAACGTCAATTGATTTCTGATTCATAAATGTTGGCTAGTTCCGCATCTGCGTGAATGGAGCAAAAAATTTAAATTGCATAAAAAAACGCACGAAGTTGTGTGGAAAAGCCTTTATTTTCTTCCAACAGAACGCGTTTTTTCGTTCAGAAATCTCCGCTCGAGGACCTTTTCCCTGCTCGCTACGGGTGCACCCGGTCGGGAAATGGAGCATTTTACGAAGCAGTCGAAGTAAATCCCCACCGCCCCCTCCCCCGGCCACGCCCCCCTCCCACCCCCCGACACCCCTTCTCTCATCCCGCCCCCAGCCCCACAACCCTATCGTCTTTGCGTGAGTTCACCCAACTCCATCCCCCCTCGGGCATCCGCATGGGAAATGCAGCGAGCCCAAAGCAAGCGAGCACTTGATTATCTGCACCCGACGTGTGTTCACGTTATGTACTCAGCTCTCCCGCGTCTGGACTCGAGTCATTCGAGAACCTATCCGCAGCCGTCGGTTCGTTCCTTCCTTTGGAGAGTCCCCCACGTACCACTGCGCCCCATAACCCTCCCTCGCCCCATCTCGCAGCTGCTCCCGCTCGGAATAAGCGCGCATAAATCTTTCCTCGTTTCAGCCAAGTTGTTGGAATATCACGCGGTGATCCCGCTTCATGCGATCAAAAGTTTATGATAGCGTGGAAGGCGTCTGCAGCTACATGGTGGAGTGCAGCGACAACCGTTAGCGATGCTTAATTAAATCGAACTGGGTGAAAGAATACACTGGTTCTGGAATGTGAAATTACCCCAACAAAATCTGTCCTCAAAAGTCTGTCTACTGAATATGGATCCCGATTATTTTTAATTCCAAGCTAATTATTACATATGAAATTTTATAATCTAATTAATGTATAAGTGATCTTTTTTTTAATTGACGGTTGTAGTGCCTTCATGTATTATTTTCAGTATAGCCAAATGATTGGGGGTATTACACTCCGAAACGTCGGCAAGGTATTATATTTTCATTGTTCCCGACCTACCCTCGATATTTTAAAAGTGGTTCTAAATTAAAAGGTCCATGGAACAATACTCTGAAAAAATACAACCCAAACGGGGTAGCTACGCGAAACTGACAAGGTGTCCCAAGGAGGTTGTATCGTAGAATGAATGGTCAAGATATCAGTTTTTCATTTACTCGAACCACTTGTAGAAAAAATGTGTATCACAACCAATAGAAATAGCATAATTCTAAATTAATATTGCTCTTTTCAGGTATTTCCGTCGCGTGTTTGGTTTTTTTGACAACAGTTTCTCCCCTCTTCCTGGGGGCGTCTTCAGGTCCGTTGGAAATGTCCGTTGGAAATAGAAAGAGGGGAGAAACTGTTGTCAAAAAAACCAAACACGCGACGGAAATACCTGAAAAGAGCAATATAAACAATTATAAGAGTCACGGAAGCCTTCAAAGAAACATAATTCTAAGTTACCCATAATTAGCTGTTCAATCCTAAGATTTGTTGACTGCAGCCCTCCACCCTTCCCTATCTAATGCTAGTTCCCTTACCTCCTGGCATCTCTTCCTATGTACTTTCCTCTTTATTTGGGCCTTGAACTTATTCCTGGGTCTTCCTCTGGGGACTTTTCCATCTATTTTTCCTTGTGCTTCAATATTGTCTCTCAGGTTGCGTCCAATCCATCTTGCTCTTCTGATTTTGACTTACCACATTTTATTTTTTTTTTTAGTTTCGAACCGATTTTCTACGCAGAAATTTCTATTAAACTACACTATTACAGAGTGGTTACCCAGATTTCTTTGTTATTCGACTGATTTCAACGTTACGACGTCATAATCAAGGCTACTCTTGGCTATAGCGTAACAACGTTGAAACCAGTCTGTTAACAAATAAAAGATTAATATGTTGTTTGAGTTATTTATTCATTCACTTAGACTTTATCTAACAGAATACAGCCACAAACAATTGAAGTTTTATGAAGATAGTTTGTGGGCACAAATGAAAAAACGACTTCGTTTTCTTCCACTGATTTATTTTTTCGGTACGAGATGTTTCGACACATTGAGGTCATTTCTTCTATGTGTCGAAACATGTGGTACCGAAAAAATAAATCAGTGGAAGAAAACGAAGTCGTTTTTTCATTTGTGAATATCAACTTCCACATAGTTGAGCCTGATACCATTGAACGTATAGTTTGTGGGTATAGAAGAAAAGTAGAATTTTTTCTCAGCATGATAAAATCGCTTTTGCAAATAATCGATATGGGTAAGCAGCGGATATCAATGAAAGGAATCCATCTGCCCGTATTAGCTCTGACAAGGGGAGACTACGAACGTTGCTCCGCATTTTTGAATGACAATATTTTTTATTTTGTTCGGAATGCCGATTAATGCTGGGAATAAATCTTGGTTTGGTCAAATGAGCTCTAGTTTGGCTGAAATAAATTATATTTAACTCTTTATATTTAGTATGTCGAATAAATACTCGAGCCTCAATCTCGGCTCCTCGGCCTCAACAATGGTATCGGTCGTCAAGGGGACAGCGTACCAAAAACTTTAAATTTTCATCAATTTTATAATTGTTTTCTCAAAATTTAAATTAAATCAGTTAGAAAACAAAAATTGATTGCAAGAATAATAATATATATTTATTTTTCTTTCCAGTGGTCTTTGTCGCAACTTTGTATAATTATTATTTATAATTTTAATTTGCAAAAGAAAAAAGGTCTGCATGTCAGAAAAACGAACCTTACATGTATTTATTATGGAAACGCTTTTACTCGTATGGAGTCAAAGCGGAGTCCATTAGGTAAATAAAAAGTAACTTAAAACCTTTTGAATGACATGATGAATCATGTTACAAAGTTTTACGTTCTTTTGTGCTGTGATTTAGTAGTTATACGAGTACGCACAGTCACACTTTCAATTTCATATAAAAGATACACAATGACTCACCTTATAGTTTGAGGGTCAAGCGAAGTTAATTCATAAGGCATATGAAATATAACGAATGAAAAATAATTTATTACAGAAAAACTGGAGCTCATTTGACCAAACCGCGATTTATTATCAGCATTATTTGGCATTCCAAACAACATAAAAAATATTGCATTCAAAAAGGCGGAGCAACGTTCGTAGTCTCCCCTTGTGAGTTACGTCACTAAGTTTGCGGTTACAGTAGTGCTTGAGAATATGAACAACTACTATGCCATATCTTGGGGCTGGAAAATTGGTACTTTTTAAATATATTTACCAATTTATTTGCATGTTATCTCTCTTCAACCTGCTTTACTGGACTTGAAGCATTTCATCGGTGTTTTCAGGGTATTTATTTCAATACAAACGATAAGGAGAGATTTCTTAAGCCAATGAAATAGGTTACTCCTTCAGAATTCCCAACAAATCGAGCGTAAAAGAATCAACAAGGGGGTAGATATGGCTACGCAAGTGAATATTAATTTAGGCAACGACTGAGTGATGTATTGCTGATTTTTGATTAGCTGAATGTGTACCTTGTCAGTCTTCGATTTATTGAAGGATTGTTATGGCTAGGATAAATTTATGGTATGGTTCTCGAAGCTTTTTCCTGTAACATTTCCACAGAATCGAGTTTTAACCTGCTGATGACACCATGTATGTAATTGACGCTTCATACGTGTTACTAGTTGAGATCTTCGTAGAATAGTGTACAGTGGAGGCTGACCGATTAATGAAATACTACGCATGAGAGCGTTCTCCTTGCAATTAAGGTAGTTTGAGCAAAATATCATAATACCTATAAATCAATAAATTTGGCCTCATTTTAAAGAAAAAATATATCACCAGTCCATTGGCATAAAAAATTCAACCCCTTACCGCATAACTTTCGGAGATATTTGCCAAAAAATACCAGCCCTTTTACATGGCAAGTGGTACGTGTATGCACTCCAGAGAGACCTCATATTAAAAATGAGGCATTCCCTACCCTTAGATCTCGTCAAAAAACCAACAGTCTGTAGTTTGCGTATTTTCTTAACTATTTTTTGAAAAGTAATCATATTGTCACCGCAGTAAATTCTTAAGGACCGCAATAAACATTTCGTTTTGATGGAGTTTCAAACGTACCGCGTGAAAAAAATGAGTCAAGTTCAGATACTTTCATTTGATTACTTAAAATTTCAGACGTGTACATTAATAATGCAGTATTTAATTCATGTGCCTCACTGTTGGTGAAATTAAAACGTATGTATCGAATATGGTTTCTATTATGTTTAGGAAACTGTCTCGCTCGTACTACCCTAAGGTCAGGCCTTATACCTAGCCGACTTTACTTTTCAATTACGAATTTTTTTTCCTGGAAACGTCGTGACAAGCGTTTTGATATGTAATTGTTATTTATTATTCAGTCCATTTTAGGGGCAACCATGAGTAGACCGATGATTATAAGTTAAAAACTACGCATAAAATCGTACTTACACATATACACATATAACATATACATACACATATAACATATACACATAACATATACACATAACATATACACATAAAATATACACATAACATATATATAATATATAACATATACACATATATATAAGGGTACTTACACATATAAGGTCAGCTGTTCTGTCTTGCGGACTTTGCTTTTTGCATAGCGTTGTTGTTTTTCTTGGAAACACGGTACAAGGCGATTTGATATGTTATTGTAAATAAATTATTATTTTTATATATCATTTTATATTCAATCATGGCGTAGGCTCCATGTGGCAAAAATCCAAAAGTCTTTCAGAATAGGAGGTGATATCATCATGGTCTTTTATGGAAATAGATAGGAAATATAGACAATCCCCATGGAAAGGAATATTTGATAATGTGAAGAAGGTTGAGTTGAGAGTTGACTGGAAAACCAAGCGTGAACATTAGCCTGTTGTAAACATTATCACGCTTAAGAGTCAACACGATAACAGTCGCGCCAAGGAAATGATAATTGCTACGTTTATAATGCTGTCATTTTTTGTTTTATTCTATTTTATTCATACTCACAACCCCGAAAACAGCACAACAAAGGCCTTTTACATTGGGTGTTTTAACATTAACAATTGACGAACACACACACATGTCCTGGGCATATAATATTCTACCCAGGCGGGACTCGAACCCGCGACCCTCGGTTAGCAGGCGAGGACTTTACCCCACCGCCACAGGGGCCGACGAACGGGGGCGGGTTATTAAGTGAATGATATTGGACTGACATTTTTTTTTAATACGGTGACTCTAGTTCATTTAAATTTGAAAAAATACATACCTGAGAGTTCAGTTATGTTAAAAGTTTATAAATCGTAAAAAATTCCCTGTACTTTACGTCTGATGCTAATGATCCTCATTTTTCTTTTTTCAGGTGAGTTTGAACTCTTCACTACGGATTGAGTATCCATTTGTGAGTACACTGTTTTAATTCATTATGATCTTGAAAGATACCGTGGGATAGTCGCCGTCAAGTCTTTTCCTCAAGAAGGTATTGCGTTTAGATAATGATTTAATATGAAACTGAGTAGTTACTGACATCGATATATTTAGATATTTGTCTATTACCTCTATTTTCGCGATTGTTCACTCTGCTTTAATTGCTGATATGTACTGCTGATGTACGACATATTTTTTTACGATTTCATTGACTGTAATGCGCAAAATGTTATGAAATTGGTGGTTATCTATGCAATTACTGCATAAAAATTGTTCTTTGATAGAGGTTGTAGATTTTCACTGTACAATATGTGGACGTTTTTACGAGTAAATTCTGATATATATGGCGATTCAAAAAAATTGAAAGTGTTATCGATTTCGTTCACGCTGGTATACCTTTTGAAAAAAAAACCAAGGATCTTCGCAGTTATTTTATGTTAATTGAACGTGCTCTGGAAACGATAGTGGCACGTTTTTCCGGCAAAAAAGTTCAGGTAAATTAAAAAAGGGGGCTGATTTAATTTGACTTGCCTCAAAATTTTAGCCCCAATAATGGTTCGCGACTCGGGCTAATCATGTCATATTGGCATATATAAAATAAATCATTCCCGTAGCCCCTATCCCCCTCATTTTGTTATCTTTACTGTCGGAAATTGTAATATATTTGGATCTTAATTATGACCTGTGAATTTCGGTCCCAGATAAAATCGTTGCCGCTAGTATGGAGACATAACGTTTATAGCGAAGCAATTGACGTTCGGCTAACCATTTAATTCAAAGTCTATAGAACACCTGTACAGGGATTAATGTAACCTCAATTAAGGCTTTATGCTAAAAATGGAAGTTAAACAAAATATTTAATTTATTTCATTCTTTAGTTGAACTACAAGGGCTGGTGTAAAGGATAACCGTAGACTATGAGCGCCCCAAACTGGAAAGTATCTATTCACAAAGCTTTATGGTAATTTCAATACCTTTTCTGTATCACATTTTAATTCATTCTCTAGTCAGTGTCAGTGATGAATATCCATGTAGTCGAGCGTTTGAGCGTAGACTTTACATTAATTGAGGGCATACTTTAGCCATGTTAGGTATTGTAATTCCTAACAAACCTAACAAGGTTAGGTATATTTGGTTTTAAGAAATAAGTGATTCCAATTGGAATCATCCGAAGGGGAAAATTGAATCAAATTGTTCTTCAAATAAATGATTCTATTCAATGATCCCGATCAAAAAAGTTCCCCGAAAATAGGTATAGGTTAGTTATGTTAGGTATTATAATTATAGAAATTAGGTGTGGGTTAGGTATGTTATGAATTATAATGCTAAAACCTAACATACATAATCAAGTTAGGTGTGTTAGGTTTTAGGAAGTTGGTGATTCCAATTAAGCTCGTCCGGAGGGGGAGGATTAAATCAAATTGTTCTCCAAATAAATGATTCTATTCAATGATCCTGAACTAAAAAAGTTCCCCGAAAATAGGGTAATATGCCCTCACTCTTCTTTGATGCATTGCATTTCGTTTTCTGGTGAACTTGCGAGTTCTGTTAGTGGTCGGAATATCTTTTGAGGTCCATTTTTCGTGTGGGCGTGGCATTTTGATTCTCATTACCCGTGGGGTCGAACGAAGGGCTTGCCCGCTGCCCCTCACTACTTTGTCTGTTTGTCGCCGCGTCGCTGAAATGAAGTCACTCAGCCGTCCTCTGCCAACTCTCTTTCCCGTGCCCTTTGAAATTTAATATCTCTCCGGACAGCGGTAGTCCTTCATATCATGCAGCCCCATTGCCCTTTATAATGAGGGACTGTCCAGGAAGCAGCGACTCCCAACGCTGAAAAAGCGAAACCTCACTGGACAGTTATTGCAAAAAATCTTACCGTGATTTCAATTGGAAAAAAGACGTTTAATAACAAGACTCATTTCCTATCATGTTTGATTAACATTTAAATTTAGGTAAAGACGCATTAATGAGTTTTTGTGATTATAATGTACTCTAGAACCGATGTTGAGTCGTCCGAAGTGAAAATATACGACCTTCTCTTGGTTCTTCTATGAAATATATTTTTCAATTTTATTTCGTTATATGTATTTCTTGCTTCTCGTTGATATTAACCCTCTGTTCAAAGATCTCCTCTTACGTCGTTAAAAGTGTGTTCCCGTGGGGTAATACTCGTTTTATCTCATAACATATGCGGTGTAAATTGAACATGGTGTAAGTGCATAACTTTAAAAAGCTCTTCTTTTGCTGTGATGTACTGTTTGCTGGTTATTACCAGTTTTTTCTATATGATTTCTGAAAAAAACGCAATTGTGCTAGATCTTTTACTCGGAAGATTGTTATTATTTTAGAGAGATTAATCTTAAAAGAAGACTTATTTTAGGTAGTTCGAGTGAGATGGTTCCCCAGTCATAATGGAGACCATATTTGAATTATGCGTTTTAATTTCAGCAACTGTAGGAAGCGTGAATAAAATATTGCATTATTAATGATGCAATAAAACTCTTTTTTATGACCGACATTCTGAGTTATTAAATTGAAATATCAACATGAGTCTTTGTTTACTGAATAAGACTACGTTTATACACAAGATAATAACCACATCGGAATATGCTGTACAATTCTACAACACATAGATGTCCAACGCGCAGAATGGGAGAACACTGTGTACCACCTTACCGAACTTCTGCTTAAGCTAGTTCTTTCTATTTCACTTCTTGCGATACTTATATGTAATCACTTACCTGAAGGTATTAAAAAATGTAAAAATGCTGACCAATTAAAAAAAAAATATTATTAAATGTTAATTCAATTGCATTAATGAATGTGTTACTTCGTGTAATATCTAATTGCGTTCCAATAATATTGTAGTATATCAAAGGAATCGATTAATTATTGTTGTTCTTCTGTAGTATGAATATGTGTTTTAATCCTGCTATGGCATTAATTTCTGTACTCTAAATTATGTATTATCATTTGTGTTCCTAATGGACGTAATCGTCCCGGAATAATAAAATTCTATTCCATTCTATTTAGACTCTTTTTTCGCGCGGATCGGTTTATAAATCCGTAACAACGAAAGGTATTTGTATATTTTATCTTGAATATATTTTGCAGTAGGTAGTTGAGAAAACATACAAATTACCCACTGTTAATTTTTTTACGAGATGTAGATGTTAGAAATTCCTCATATTTCAAAATACATTCTCTCAGGAGTGCAAATTTTAAAAAAAGCACTCGGCCGGAAATCGAGGGATCCGGGTTCGAATCCCGGTCAAGGCGGATGATTTTTTTCCTCTGTGGAAATTCGCACATGAGATCAAAATTAATTGATTTCTGGGTTAAATGATGTTTCGCTCGAACTACCTTGAAAACGACATTCTTCCATCCTTATCATTGAGTTTGCAAGATTCTCATTCCCGTTAATGGCATCAGGTTAACATTCAGGAAATATAACTAAGCTACACATTTTTTTGCGGCTTCTCCTAATTCCCGCATAGTGAAATCGTTAGCCGTTTTTAATTAGTAAGGCATTACTAGGCCAGGAAAATTAAAAAAAATATATTAACTCCTCCTCGCGACTTCATCGCGAAAAACTCAAGGGGGTCGTAATGGAGGAGTCCTCTCGTCTCATGGTTTAAAAAAATGTTATTGATTCACGTTTTACTTAAACAATTAGGGGGTAAAATCACTTTTTCCAATGTACTCGGAAAACTATGCATCTATGCAACTAAAGAAAAGTAATGTAGAGAAGAATCGTAGGATATAAAATTATCTTCAAAATTAGATTGGTTAAACTAAAATCGGTGGATAAACAAAGAGGTATAGCAAAAACACGAAAATTACAATTTTTTTTATTGTTTTTAACTGTAGCATTTTTTGTTGGAGTCGCATGAAACCTACATAAAGGTTATTGCCATACTTTAAATGTGTGCTAAATATGGGCCCTATAGGTGGAAAAGTTTTGGCTCAATTCCATTAATTTATCCCGAAAGTCTAAAAAGCTATTAACTTGAGCCCTCTCTCATCATCATCTGGTGTCCTGTCTGCTGACAGGTCCCGTACACCACTGTCGTCTCCATCCGCTTCTGTCCCGAGCTTCCTTCTTTGTTTCATCATACTTGATGTTCATCACCTGATCCACCAATTTAATTCTTCTCCTTCCTCTCTTTTTCTTTCCTTCAATTGAGCCCTCAAGTGCCACAGTTATTATACTTTTCCCTCTCATCACATGGCCCAGCCAGTTTCCTTTTCTTTTCCTTATTTCCTATAGGAGCGATCTTCCTTCTTTTACTTTGCTCAAAACCTCTTCATTTCTCATCTTATCTACCCGTCTTACTTTTCCTATCCTTCTCCACACCCACATTTCATAAGCTTCTATTCTATTCCTTTCCCTCTTACCTAATGTTCACGCTTCACATCCATACATGAAAACGCTCCATGAATAACACTTAGCTAGTCTCTTTCTCAGCTCCAGATCCAGGCTTTTATTGCATAGCAAGTTTTTCTTCTGGCTGAAGGCCTTTTTGGCCATTGCTATACTTGCTTTTATTTCTGCAATACTTCTCCAGTCGTCTGTCACCATCGTTCCTAGGTACCGGTAGCTTTTCAATTTTCCCATTACACCTTCATTTATTTTCACACTCGTATAATTTTCACAGTTTACTGGCTTCACCTTTGTCTTTCCTCGGTTTATCTTCATCCCATATTCCTTCATCCCTTCTTCCTAAACCTTTATCAACCTTTGAAGTGAATGCATATCATCTGCGAATCTTATACTTCTTATCTTCCTACCTCCAATGCTGGCTCCTTCCTCTATCCCATCAAAAGCTTTATGGATCATGTCCTCAACATATATATTGAACAAGGTTGGCGACAGACAGCATCTCTGCCTTGCTCCTCTACCAAGATCCATCCATTCTGTCATATCCTCATTTATTTTTAATGCAGCTTTTTGCCTCATATATAATTCTCTAATGAGTTTTCTCTCCTTCCATTCCAACCCCTTCTCTTTTAGAATATGGAACATTTGAACACCCTCTCTAGCGGTGTTTATTTCCCACTTAGTATGAATCAGAAACCGGCATTTTAGTCGTTTTACAAGTAGATTGGAATAACTGATTTTACCCTCTAATTGTTTAAATCAAACGTGAATCAATAAAATGTTTTGAACCATGAGACGAGAGGACTCTTCCAATACGACTATCTTGAGTTTTTCGCGATGATAATGTGGGAAAGAATTTCTTCAAATTTTTACTCAAAATTCAGGTTATTTTCCTGGCCTGTACCTACTTGTATTTACTCCGGAGAATCGTTGCCAAATATAATTTATACTCATGGTATGTGCTCGATTTATGGCCGCTTGCAAGAGCATTTAGTCATGGAATCCTTAGATATGTGATCCATAAAGTCATAGATCTCATAAATATATTCGGCTTGCAGGACCACATCTACTATTTAAATAACTTAGTTACCAATAAATAGTAGCTTCGAATATTCGATCTAATCTTCCACCGCCGGATAATATCTATAAAAGTTTAACCAATTAATGATTGCCAATGCACTTAATAATTAGTCATCAAGAACTAATTAAGTGATCATTTGTCTCAAGACAACTCTTTTATCAAGTAATTAAGTCTCCAAGCGGTTCATTACGCATTCGCCATCTTGGCATCTTATGTTACTCGTAACTCCATGCCATGAGTTATGAAACCTATAAAATTATCGAATACTTTTGCAACACTTATTGAATGGCTGCCAAGGCTTATGTGATCTATAACTTTATATAGAATATATATGTGACGTTCCAGCAACTGGCCGTTAAACCTTAATTTGAAATGAGCATGGGCAAAATTATGTTCGGTGATTTAAAGATTCTTTCATTCCTACAAACCTTAATTAGCTAAGTTTAACTCTCCTGACTTTTAATCGCTTGAAAATTAACTGCATCCATACTCAAGTCTGAATTTATAACAATTAGGTCTATTTGAATAAAAAAAGAGGGCTAATTTATCGTATGAGAGTAGGATTTAAGAAGTGCATCTGTAGGCTTTAATTGCAGTAAGTCATTTTTGATTTTACCTGGCTAACATTTTAGTGAGCATCTTGCAGAACATAGAGCACTCGATTAAATAATCTTGAACGAGAATCAGCAGATTCACCGCTAAAAATAATGTTTTATTGACCTATTATTTTATAAACTTAATAACTATTCGACTCCAAAATGAGGACGCTTTAATTTCTTCCCGCTTCCCACTGCATGGGAAACAAGAAATACCAATTACTTGGGAAGCCCATCCCGGAATTTTTGGGCTCCGCGCCAGTTGGAGATATTGATCATGCAAACAGCCCTTCCGTTCAGCGAATTATTATTTTACTAGAATATTAATTAGCTGGATGGGTAAATATTTCATCAGTACCATAGGCACTCTAGGACCTAATTTCTGAGCGAGGCGTACTTTTCCTTCAGAGTATTTTATTGGGCGCCGTTAAGCAAAGATGAACGAATTTGAAAACTTTGATGTATTATTTTGGAAATTACTGCTTTTTTATCAGATTGGGATGAAGAGAAATATTTGCCCAGCGTAATATAGTCCTTGGCTTAAAAATTCATATTTCCAAGTAATTGGAAATTCAAGGCTGTCTGCATGTATAAAAATTACTTGATTGGGAAAGTGGGAATGTGGCCCACAGCTCAGGTGAATTGGGTCACTTAAGACTGGCTGGTGAGTTGGCTGCGGGAGGTTTGCTCCGGAGGTCACGGACGGTCGGGGAGAAACCTGGCGTTTGCATCTGCTTGCTCTCAAAAAAAGTCGTCAAAAGGTCTACAATAACAATTTTATTATTTAGCAAACGAATTTGGGCCGGCATTCTCCGCTCTATCAATTTTCCGCTGATGTCGATAGTCAAACCCAAGTCGTCATTTTTAAGCCTAGTCCCATAGAGCCAGAAAAATTACCTACCTAATTTAGATTTTAATATTTCAACTTACTTATCCACAACTATCTCAAGGATCGCTTTCCACGCAAGTCCTATGAGATCGCAAGTCCTATGATAATGGACATCTGAACAGCTGTATTATGTATATACCAGCTACTATCAGATGAAAGTTTACACTATCACTTAAACCTTATAGTAAAGGCGAAGCAAAATCAGCCTTTTGTGAGAAGTAACGATTTTTATATGACAGATAGTTACATGTATGGGAGTTAAGTTAGCTATTTTCACTGCTATGGGTTTGAACTTAGATATTCATTGAATTTCAATTCGATATCGGTCCAAATGTCACTATATGACCCAATCGAGATTTCAAACTCTCCAGCGGAATCCTGAGTCAGACGATGCCTTGCGCGCTATTGATCCTCAATTTTCTGATTGTTACTGCCATCTCCATCCACATAAATATTCAACTCTTGCTTCATCCCCACTTTCATTTCATTTCATCTGGAGCAGATAATGATAAGCATCTGGAGAAGATAAATGTGGATTTGGAGGAAAGTGCTTAACATCAATGTGGCCTGATATGGTTTGGAATGAAGAGGTGTTGGAGAGAATAAAAGAAGAAGAAAGCTCTTGAAGACCATTGAAGATAGGAAGAGAAACTGGATGGTACATGTACTGAGAAGGAAATGTTTGTCACGAGATGTACTGGAAGGAATGGTGGATGGAAACCGCAAGAGAGGAAGAAAGAAAAGAAAGATGATTGATGACCTGAAGGATAGAGGGAGTTAAAGAGAGTTGAAGAGGAGAGCAGAGGACAGAGAGAGATGGAGGCACCAAGGACCTGTGAAAGTAGACAGCTAATGATGATGACTGCCATTAGGGAGTGTCCTTCGTAGACCTTCCTGGTCAAGGATTGTCTTGAACTGTATAACAACCAATTTTGAATTAAGAAATCCATTCATAACGCTCGGTACGACTAAGATAATTACTTATTCTTAAGTTCCTGGGTTTGAGTCAAAGATCTACAAATTTCGACGGAAAATTTCAGATGCAAATTTGAACATTGCTAGCAATCGTCACAGAGCCTGAAGCAGCTTCTACTTAAACAGGAATATTATGAAAACTAAACAACATTTTGTCAGAGGGTTACCCATGGTTACTCAGGAGGTAGAGAAGAATGCAGCGCAGCTAACCGGAAGTCTCAAGGACTATCCGTTACTGTGCAAAAAAATTCTGTTATTTTTTTGAACTGACCTCGTATATTGGATCTATGTAAGCCATTTTATCTGCTGTGGGATTAAACGTTGTGGGGTGGCACTTTATCGAATAACGGGATCAATGTAGCTTATAGAAAAAATGTGTGCCATAATACCAGCTGAATAACACCATTTAATGCCAAAAATCACGGAGTACATCGTTCAGGGAAAATACAAAGCCAAGACGTGAATGGCGGCTGAGAGAGGTCATTAAAATCTATGTACGACAATGACGTCATGCGTGGCTCTTATTAAGTTACAAGGTCACTCTCAGTAATTTATCTCAGTGTTGGAAAAACTGTTCCAAATTTGATGTAGAGAATGATGCTATAATATTGAAATTGATATCTTTTTAAGCTCATTTGCTGAATATGAACCTCAAGATTTCGCCTACGCGATGAAACTGGTCGTTTATCTGTGGTAAAAAATTATCAAAGTATTTTGATTTTTCAGAATTGATTTCCACACGGTAAAGACTAAAACTGTCAGCACAACATTAGTCACAGCTGTGAAGTTCATCCTTTTTCGTGGTATAATTCATTTTTTCAAACTGTAGGTTTGACTCAGAGTCTAAAATATTTAGCTACTCATTCGCATAACAACGCCACGCCAAAAGTCACGTTACTATCACACACTTAATCACAAGCGTTAAGAATTCTGAGTAGCGCAGCAACTAAATGGAAAAGCCTCTAGGAAAGTAGATATTTCGATGATTTTGAAACGTAACAAATTCGACTTGCTCATCTATAGAGGGTTACAATTCGTTTGTTTCATCAATCGTTTGCAAATGTAACACAGTCGTTCGTTCCGTCCCCCTTGCCATGTGTGGTTTCCCAGGGAAGCTCTGCTGTCCAGAAAATCACGCGCCTCGAGCGCGGTTGAGAATGCCGGAGGCATCGCCCACCATTTCGACGAGAAACGCTCCGATCGGTAGCCGAGAGCCAAGCGGGGTAATGCGACGCCACCGTTTGATAGCAAATACCACTCCGTCTTCTCGTCCTGACAGGGCGCCGAATTGAATGTCACACCCCCTTGAGGAGGACATATCGGCCAGTACCCTATACGATCAATTGCAACCGCTGGCGAAACGCCTAACCCACATTGGCAGTAATTGGATATTTTTCCCTATTTTGGGAAACTATGACTATATTCTGCGGTTGTGGTGATTGGCATAAGTCTACTTATTCCACTCAATCAATCTGATGAAAAATTAGGAAACTTGGATTCCCTTGCATACACATTAGATGAATTCAGTGACTAAGTAAATGAGTAAGGCTAGTGTTTGATGAAGAGGATTAACAGTTTGTTGTCAATACTGAACACGTGAATTTTGTTTTGCGCAAACCGCATAAAAATCGAAAATAATATATTGTAAATATAATATATTGTAAATATATATTGCAAATATATAAAATAATATATTGAGGGTTGATCGAGTAGTGCATTACCGTGTGACGTAGCGATAAGCGGAATGAATATATTTTCTAGAAATGCTTCCAGCTTCCGAATTGTCTTCCCTAGTGTATCGCGTTACTGACGGAAATTGGTTATAGATATCATGGTCTCAAAAAGACAGACTGTTGTATTTTCACACAATTTTTATAATCACGCAATGACCTAAGTTTCGGCCATTTTATGTCATTTTCAAGACGATTACATTAAAACTGGCGTAGTGTTGTCGAATCATGGGTCGGAATGCGATTTTAAAAGTTATTTGGAGATATAACGAAGTTCTTTCTTTTCGAAATCATGATACCTATGTTCTCCTGGCTGAAATAATACATAGCTGTGGCGATTGAAACAAAATAAAAATCTTAATTAACTACCCTGACCTGATATCAGCTCAGATTCATCTCCAACTGGCACTTACTCATTTAAATAAAAACCTCGCTCAATGCAATACCTTGACTGCGGTAGTTTCTCTATAATTCTCGATATTACTTTTTTATGGACTAACACAATTTTATCATCACACACCGACCTAGATGTCGACCCTTCTATACCAGTTTCAAGGTAATCTTCTTAAAAATGACGTAGGATTTCCGAAGCCAAGGTCGGTGTGTGATAAAAAAATTATTTGGAGGTATAAATAAGTTGTTTCTTAAATATTAACTAATAACTTCAGACCTAACATTGTGAAACCTCTCCATACTTATCGGAAATCCAAATACATTTTGTATAGGTTCACTAGATGTGTGTTGGGAACGGCCATGGTTTCGTCACATAATAACATCTTCAGGTGTATCCTGACGATGTCATTATGTGACGAAACCATGGTCGTTCCCAAAAAACCCATCTAGTGAACCTATACAAAGTGTATTTTAATTTCCGTTAAGTTGTTTCTTTCAGAGATAATTTTATCCAGGTTGAAATGGTAGCTGCATTGGTTAAAACATAATAAAATTTTTAATGAACCACCTGTCTGTTTTCAGCTCAAATTTCTCTCCGACTGGTACTGACTCAATATTTTTAATAAAATCCTCACTCGATGGAATACTCGATTGATGGAATGCGGTATTTTCTCTAGATTAAGGTCTGCAAAATGTCTCCAAACCTCTCGTGCGGCAATAATTCGGGAGCGACGCCGGTTAATTCCTTCGCGGCCATATCACTCCTCGTCCTTGGTCCTTCCCCTTTGCCGTGCCGCGTGTTTATCCCGCGGCCCATCCCCCACCCCCTCCCTCGTGGCTCTGCAACCTCATCCCCTGTCCACCGCCCCTCCCCCACCCCCCAGGGGGTCCACCTTGTGCCTCCCCCAGGCTGGGTTCTTCGATCGACGAAACGCTCCCGCCGAATTGGGTGGTCTCCTCAAAACTCCCTACACCTTGCTAACACGTCCGGTAAACTCTAATGCCCCACTTGCATATCCGTCCAATCTATGCTTCCGGTGACTTGTAGGCATGCACATGAGCATCAGTCGTGAAGCTGCATTCATTACCAGGAATGCGGAAGGTAAGATAGGAATACGAAAATGTAAGAAGGAAGGAAGGAAGCAGTGAAAATATCTTGGAATTTCCTTCACTTCTGATATATCGTGAGGAATACATATATAAAACATGTGCGGTACAGCATTCAAGAAACTAAATTTTGTTAAGCGTATTAAAGAATCTCCCCACTCATAGACTCACAGCAGACTTAATATTTATTTATAATATTCTTAATTCCACCATCGACTGCCCTGAATTGCTCTCTTTTATCAATTTCAAAGTTCCCTCCCGCCTCACCCGTTCTCACCCTTTACTCCACACGCCCATTCCTAGACTTTCGATCACTAAACGTTCTCTTTTCTTCCACCTCTCCTCTCTATTGAGATCCCTCCCTTCCCACATTGATCCTTTTGCACTTTCATCTAAATCCTTTATAAGCCTTTCTCTTTTGTATATTTCACCTAAGTAGTTATTCCACCAATTTTCTTTATTTTTGTAATATATTTCCATAATTTCTGCTTGCAACCAGTTGTTAAGTTTGCTTGTATATGTCCTGAAGTGTGTGTATTGTTACATGGCCACTATAAAATGGCGACATAGCTGTATGTGGTTTTATTACATTAAATAAATAAATAAATAGGAAAGTCCTCTGCTGAAAAAGTGAGAGAGAGAGAGATTCTACTTCGCTCTGATTAGGTCACACCTCGAATACGCCGCGAGCATTTGGGATCGTGGTCATAAAGATTTAACCGAAAAAATTAACAAAATGCAAAGGAAAGCAGCACGCTTCGCTAAAAACTGCTACGAGCGAACATATAGTATTTCACTAATTTTAGAGGGATTTAGGTGGGAGCCGCAAGAAACTAGGAGGCTACACGCTAGGCTTAGCTTGCTTGAGAAATTCAGAACTGGTGTGTTTCAGAGGAACACAGAGAATATTATCATGACGCCTTACTACATCTCTTGGTCTGACAGGAGCTATAAAATAAAAGAGATACATTGGCGAAGAGATAGATACAAAAACCTGTTTTTCCCGCACAAAATAAGTGACTTCAATAAAAACTGAGCTCCACTAACTGAGCAATACACTCCGATTATACAGGTCACCAATTTAACTCCCAAAACCCTTCATCTTTACACGACTGATGAGCTAATACCCCCTGCCACACACCCATGCGGTGGCTCGCAGGGTAGTATGCATATGTAGATGTGTTTAGGCTCTTTCCTCAAAAAGGTTTATCTATCACCACGTTTACCAATCGATCTCAGAACGATCTGATTTCGGACCGATCTAAAAATTCCAACGGAGCCGATTCAAATCGCCTGGTTTATGAACATGAGGTAAAAATATCGATAGGTAGTCGAGTAGAATAGTCGATTGTATAAGTTGAAGCGTGGTTGGTCGGTGTGCAAACAAGTGCAGATTTAGAAATTTTCTGTCGCATTTCGAGTGGAGAATATTGCACAATGGAGGAAATTTCGATGTGCTACGATATCATTAACGTCACTTCACTGACCTTTACTGCACTCTATTTAAAATTGTTTACATTACACGCCTTGAATAATAACGATAATGTTTTGTTTCCCAATGAAAACCTAAGAAATAACGAGGAGCGCCACAGACCCACTGGTTCAGATCGATCTGAAATCTCAGACGGGGTGCGGGGTGAGAAAGCGGACCGATTCGGATCGCTTCTCAGATCGATCCCACTTGCCCGTTACGTTTACCATGCCGAGCTGATCCGGTCAGATCGTTTGGTAAACGTAGTGTATGATAGGGGATTCCTCATGAGGGAACGAAAATGACGGTAGACTTTATGTTTTCCTGGTGAGTATAGGTGTAAACATATTATTTTTCGCATGTATTTCGCATGTACTTATACATTGTGTATTTGCGATTTTGATGTGTGATTTTCAACCGTCTGCTGACGAATATACGGTTGAATGCGTTTGTGTACAATTTTCGCCAGTCTAGAAGCGAATTCACTCTGAATTCAAAATTAAATATGTGTGAAATTTACACATTTGCTGCTGAATCATTATTAGATTCATAGTGAGTTCAAGTTGGGTGAGTTTTTTTATTTTAAGGACACCGCTTTATGACGTGAGTCCCTCTTTATTTTCCTTAAAGGGCTCTATCATGGATCTTTTCTATGCGTTGCACAGTGGGCTCAAATCGAAAATCGCCGGAAAAAAGTCCGAAATTGCTTTTTCTGAGATAAAGTCTTGAAACTTAGTACATAGTCACACAAATAATTGATGATTATGAAATTGTAAGTTATTTTTCATAAGTCTTACCCATTACTTAGATACAGAGGCTCAAACAAGACCAAATTTCCAAAAAAGCGCCCGCTCTTATTTTTCTTCGAAAATCTTAGAAGTTGAGCGGATAAAGGAGTAATGGAAGGAGTTTTTTGAAATAAAAAACATTACCACTTGTGAACAGGGTATTTTTCTATACAATGCATACTTTTTAGACATTTTTGCCTATAATTGAGTGCTATTACGTCCCAAACTGGCGGACCCTTTTTTTTTGACAAAATTTTACATAAAGTAGGCAATATAATCCTTATTCGGAAAATGGTCTCTGAGATACTTCATCAGAGTATAAATGAAAAATATTTCTAGATTATTTCGTTAAAATATTTGAAAAAAATTTGCGATGCCGAGGAAAAACTCAATTTTTCGATCGCGCGTCGCAGCCCGGCTCCGCGCAGCGGGACCTGGAAATACCGTGACTCCGTTGGATTGTTCAAGTTGTGTGGACAGTAACTCCTCGAATTTAACTTTTTCAGGCTATACATGTTGTCACTAATTTCTAAAGATTCTATGCTGAAGATTTTGCGGAGATAATGGATCGAGAGAATGGATCAGTGCACGCGTAACTGCGGTAAATTTGTTTTTCTTAGGATAATTTTCGGAATCATGCTGCAAATTATGAACGTCTTTCGACTCTTGAGAAAGAATGCGGGTTCTCAGGGTATCATGCATGTTTTCCATAAAACGGCAACATTTGGGATTCCCTTCTTTCCCTTCACCCTCTCCTCCCCACCCCGAATCTTTAACTTAGCTTTACTCCTTTATCTGCTCAAATTTTAAGATTTTCGAAGAAAAAATGAGAGCGGGCGCTTTTTTTTGGAAATTTGGTCGTGTTTGAGCCTCTGCATCTAATTAACAGGTAAGACCTATGAGAAATTACTTACAATTTCATAAATACCAATCATTTGTGTGCCTATGTGCCAAGTTTCAAGACGTTATCTCAAAAAAAAGCAATTTTGGACTTTTGTACGGCGATTTTCGATTTGAGCCCACTGAGCGTTGTCACAATTGACATCTAAATTACGAGAGTCAAATGTTTCGAACCGTTTGCATTTCAGGTCCTTGGGAATTGCTGTACATGTGCGAGAATTTTTGTAAGGGCAGATGCAATTCGAAGAACATAGGTAGCTCATTTCTCATTCACTTAAGTGGTGACAAAATTACGATAAAGCGAGCATACACGATGTAAATATTCATTATCGCGCCTTGGAGTATTGTCTTTGCTGGCTTCAACTTTCCGCCTTTTGCAATACGTCATTCGTGTAAGGATCTCTCCAGTTCCAGCGCACATTGAGCCACTTCCAGACACATGGATTAATCCGAATTGAATAATAAAAATGGTATACCATAAATCATGATTGGTAGAAAAATCAATCGAAATTTCAAAGTTGCGATACGTAACCTATATACATTGGCTTACTGATTATTTTTCCTTCATTTTCTTCTATTAAATTATAGGGTATCCTCACACTGTCTCCTTATTGAAATATTTCACCGTCTTTTTCAATATCATCATGTCTTTTTCTTTGTCACTGTACTTCCTTAGAATTGCAGCACTTGTATCGCATAGAAGAGTCCAGTCCAAAGGGGCTGCGACACCAATCTTGGAACCCGACCTTCCACGTATATGCCGCGCTCTCCTTTTCCTGGGTAGATGGGACGTTACATTTTCCTCGCCTTATTTTTCTATATTCATCAGCTATATTCCATGTTACTATTCCATTAAATGCGCAACATTCATTCATTGGTCGTTTAAATCTAAGATTGGTTGACTGCAGCCCTCCACCCTTCCCTATCCAATGCTTGTGACCTTACCTCTCGGTAACTCGTCCTATGTAATTTCCTCTTTTTTTGGTCCATGAACTTATTCCCGGGTCTTCCCCTGGAGAATTTTCCATCTTTTTTGCCTTCCATTATGTTCTTCACTAACCTATTGTGTCTCGGGGTGTATCCAATTCATTTTGTTCTTCTTTCCTCTATGGTGTTCCATATGGTCCTCTCCTCTTCTACTCTTCTGTACACTTCATCATTTCTTATTTTGTCCGTCCAGTTTTTCATCGGCCTCCTCCTCCAGCACCAGGTTTGGAAGACTTACAGTCTGTTCTGGTCAGCTTATGTGAGACTAATTCCATACATAATGTCCTCTTTAAAAATAGATCCTCATTGAATAATTCAGACAAAACTCTTCTGCGGCATCAATTTCTTATGAAATCATTTAGTCTTCCATTCGCCTTTTGATACGTTAATATCTCAGCGATACGCTCGGGCACGTTCATTTTTATCTTCTCTCTCTATGTATAAGTGAGTTTTATACAGCCGTTGGCCGTCTCTCGCTTCCTCTTCTCCAAGCCTCTCTATTTTCCATTTTTTCGCACCCAGTAGTCTCTTTCCCATGTCTTGAGTGACCTTTTCATCCAGTCTTCTGGTGGTCGTCCCATTTTCATCCCACCAGGTGGTTGCCTATAATCTTCTCTGTATAATTGACTCAAATGATCGCCATTCCTCGACAAACGTTGCTCATCCCTGAGGTCGATTGCGTATAGTTTTAAAATGCAAAATTTTCCAACCGCTGTTATGAAATTTGCTAATATTCTACCTTAATTCATGCTCGCCTCATATGGCCAGGCCATTGAGTAATAATTTTGGCATTCCTTCAATTTTATTAGCAATGGTTGGCTTAAGAAAAACGAATTACCAAGAAGAAATAGAATTAGTGATGATCAGAGAGTAATCAAGTGCGGTATAGAGTCAGTCCTATTCTGAAACGATGCGAATGCACAGCGCGCCCAGGGGGGTTAGTGGTTGTCAAGCGATCCCGCCGCTCCTTGGTTTATGAATTAACCGTTAATGGAATTGATCTTTAAATAATTGAAGGCATTCGCTGCGGCGTAAACGAACGCGGAAGCCAGCCGTATTACCCTGGGCATGCGCCCGGGGACACCCGGCCGCCGAGAATTCGCTGCGCAGCGCCGCTGCCGGTGGTGATTCGCGGGACGCGAAAGGGGTAATCAAGTTCACGGGGAAAAAGAGTGAAAATGTCAGGCTGTCCAGCAATTGCGGCGCAGCTCTGTCGATGACTCGGCGAAAAATGGCGTCGCAAAGCGTGTTGGGCCTCGTAAATTTTTCAGGAGCCCGGCGCGGGGCGAATAAATAACTTTCACCTTGAAACGACCGTTCTAAATTTTTGAACATCGGAGGGCGTTTAATTAACGTAGCGAGCATCGGTTTGAATATCCATCCGATGGAACAGGTATTCAACTCACCTGCTATTTGCGGGTAAGAGAATATTAGCCACCTAAATTATTGATTTTTAGGATAGTTTTATGATTAATTTAGCAGCAGCATGCATGATACATACGAGTGTGGGGCAACGGGAAACTTCAATTGAAAGCTGAAAAAAAATCGAAAGTTTTTTGTTCATAATGTCCTTCGATTTCGTTCGTTGTCTATGGGAGCGTATAAGACTCCTCAAACTTTTCTATTGATCTTTGAAGTTTTGCAAATATATTTCAAGGCTCCTAAGGCTTGGGTGGTTTCGAGTAAAACTCTCTCTGTCTCAATATTATGTCATAGTGTTGCCGGCGTCATTTACCCATAATTTTGAACTGTCTCTTGACAACGAAAGTTACGTAGATATCCATGGAAAGCCCCAACGCTAAAGTCCTTTCTTTCCAATCAATAGCTTGGATAAATAATCGAATTTCCTTTGTAACTTTGTGGTATTCCACGTTTCAGAGAATTTAATGATAACATTTACAATACCAAAGACTTAATAAAAACACACGACCCGGGTTTCAACGCTTAAGCGTCATCTTTAGGTCCGTGTTTTTTTTAAGTCTGTGGTATTTTTAAATGTTATCATTAAATTCTCAGAATTGACTTGGATAAGGCAGTTACGTAAATCCTTATATTAACAAGGCATCCGCATTGGATTTATGCTAGAATCACCGAAGAAAATTTCGAAACTTTTAATTTTTGAACGATTTCTGCAGTGGGTGTGTAGTATTTGGGAATTTTCACCGTTAAAAATGTACATATTTTGCAGTAACTCTATCATTATTTTATTCTTGCTTCAAATTAAATTCCACCAGAATGTCACTTGAGCAGTAGTTTTTCCACGACATCCTCCTCTATTGCCAAATTTATGTTATATTCTGGGCTTTTGCTTTTAATTATATATTTGACTATCCTAAAAGGTTTTGTTAAGCAATGTAGAAACTGCTTTAACTTACTTTCTGAATTTCAAATTTCCCTCCCTCCACGTCACTCTCAGAGTGAGAAAAAAATTTAGAGATGAGTCTCAATTTTGGCTAAATTTGCTGAAAATTTCTGGACAGCATACATTAATAATGAACTGATTTAGTGTGGTTGTTTTATAAGTAGCCAAAAGATGCATCTGTGAGATATGATGTATCTACATCAAAATGCAATGCTCTGCTTCCTATCCATTTTTTACGCTTGTAACCGAGTATATTTAAGGCAGTTTGAGAGAAATATCATTTCACCTAGTAATCAATGAATTTGATCTCACCTTTCCAATGACATTTAACCCCATATTACACTACTTTCCGAGATGTTTGCCAAAAAATACCAGCCCTTTTAATGCGAAATGGTGGGTATGCACTTCAAAGTGACCTTATGTAAAAAAAATGAGGAATTTCTAACACCTAGATCTCGTAAAAAAATCAACAGCGTGTAGTTTGTATGTTTTCTCTACTACTTTTGAAAATTAATCTCATAGTTAATTCTTCAGGGTCACAAAAATCTTCCGTTTTGAAGGAGTTTCAAACGTACTGCGCGATAAAAATGAGTCAAGTTAATGACTTATTAAGATATTTCCATTTAATTAATTACAACTTCTGTCATATAAAAGTACATTACTGGACCGTTATTAATGCAATGTTTAATTCATGTGTCCTACAGCTGGTGAAATTAAAACGCATAATTCGAATAGGATTATGACTAGGGAACTATCTCGCTCAAACTAACTTGATGGAAATACTTCAAATCTATTTGCCAGTAGAAACATTCATGGTTCGTGCCGTTAAAGGAATTAAAAGTTTTTAACTTTGTGTTTCCGTTGAAACATGGACGTAATAGCGTGAGGCAGGTGATATTTGATAAAGCTGGGGTAAAAAATCTTTGAAGCACATCGTGGATGTATCGTCTCCAACATAACGGTCGCATCGTTTCATCCCAGGTCATAGATTCATCATTCATGTATTTGCGTATCTTCCAACCTACCTTCCTCTGTACATGTCCGCTCTGCGTATACTGTTGGATGTCAGTTGTTTTGCTCTGGGGTTATATTTTTACGATCGTAAATGTAGCTGCGCCTATTCCATCTGTATGCAAACGAGCCGTTGTACTCCACCTGTTTCGTTCCCCGTCCGATAAACCTGCACAGCGCGCGACATTTGTTGATCTAGAAATTCTATGAGCATCTTACTGAAGCGTAACCGCCGCCGCTCAAGCGTGCGCGATTCAAATTGATTAACAGATCGGTGGCGTGTCATCTGCATTCTCGCGTGATTTATCCGGATTACGTGCTCGCGGGTGGGCCCCGAGATTAACACACGCCGCTCGACCCGATAGACCATTGCCCTACGCTCTTCGTTCAGAGAGATCGGGAAAACAAACGGCGCACTTGTTAGAGGTTTCACAGAGTGCCCGAGCGGTCTGCGATACCCGTATCGCGGATCATCATTAAATGATGAATTGCTGTGCCGGTGCCAATCTCCCACCGGCTCATGAGTGCTTAACGACCGGAAACGCGACAGCGTAAACATTTTGCGTGAACGTGCGTAAACCGATTGTGCATCATCGTGAATCCCCCCCTGAAGAAGAGCACACACGGCATCGAAGTTCTATTTTTTTTTCTTTCTTGATTCCACGTTTGCGGTGGCGACGAACACGAGGAAATTGAGTTTTGAGTTTGCTCAAAGTCCGGTTAGCAACGCTTTTGTTTCCTCGTGTTGTGATACTGGATGTATCCGCGTGAAAAATTACTTGGTTCATAGTTACTCAGATCTGAATGCAAAGGTTGCATTAGCGGTACTGACCCTCAAGAGATGCGCGCCAAAGTTTAGGATTGTGAACTCCTACCTCGTGAATTTAACGTGCGGGTTTTCCCGCATTTGGTAGTTGACGTCATCAGATATTTTAATATATCTTGGGATAACTTCCAAGAGAGGGTTAATTTCCTCTTTATTTCGTCCATGAACTTATTCCTGGGTCTTCCCCTGGGGAATTTTCCATCTTTTTTGCCTTCGATTATGTTCTTCACCAACCCATTGTGCTGAAGGGTGTGTCCAATCCATCTTGTTCTTCTTAACTGTATGGTGTTTCATGTGTCCTTTCCTCTTCTACTCTTCTGTACACTTCATCATTTCTTATTTAGGCCGTCCATTTAATCGTCAGCATCCGCCTCTAGCACCAGGTTTTGAAGGCTTCTATTCTTTTCTGGCCAGCTTTTCCAACGGTTCATGCTTCCAATCCGTAGAGTGCCACGCTCCGTAGGGAGAACCAGAAAAGTTGCAATACAAAGAAAATAACGGAAGCCATCGTAAGTATTTTCATATGATTTTCGCTAAAATTTTGATGGCCACGACGTTAACCCGAGTCAAAGCAATTTTTTATCAGGGAAAACCATTGAAATGTAACTTTTGCGCCATATATCTTCTGGAAATCTTAGTCTCATTCGCTCATTGGTTGTTCAATCCTAGGATTGGTTGACTGCAGCCCTCCACCTTTCCCTAGCTAATGCCATTTCCTTTACCACCCTATATCTCTTTCTATGTACATTCCTCTTTATTTGGTCCGTGAACGTATTCCTTGGTCTTCCTCTGGGGGTGTTATCCTCTATTTTCTCCTTCATTTCTGTTCTTCACAAATCCATTGTGTCTCAGGGTGTTTCCAATCCATGTTGTTCTTCTTATCTGTATGGTGTTCCATGTGTCCTCTCCCCTTCTACTCTTCTGTACACTTCATCATTTCTTATTTAGGCCGTCCATTTGATCGTCAGCATCCGCCTCTAGCACCAGGTTTTGAAATCTTCTAGTCTCCTCTGGTCAGCTTTTCCGATGGTTCATGCTTCCAATCCGTAAAGTGCCTAGCTCCACACGAATGTTTTCACATACTCTTTTCTGGTTTATAGTCCTCTCTCCTTTGAGCACAGCAGTTCAACTTTTTCTCATGAACGCCCTCTTAGCATGGGCTATTCTCCGCTTGATGACCGTTTTACTCCTTCCGCCCCACGTGATGTTACTTCCGAGATAGATGATGGAATCCACTTTTACTGATTTCTCTCCTATCAGGGTGACTTCTACATTCGGCTTCTATCTTCCTCGTACTAGGACTTTGGTCTTTGTCTCATTTATTTTCATGCTGTATTCCTTGAAAATCTTAGTCTAATTGGGGAAATTTAAAGGAAATCATCATGCATCCCACATGCATAATGTGATCCTTGTACTTATTCCTCGGTCTTTCTCTGGGGAATTTTCCTCTGTTTTTTCTCAATTTCCACTAAATGAACAAATTTACTTCTGTAAAATATGGACCAAGACTTCACTCAACTTAATAGAACAGTTGTTAAAATGTTCACATTTAACGCGGTGGCTCAAGAATACCGCTCGAGCTGTGGCTCGAGCTTATGAAAGAAGTCGAATACCTTAGGGGCCATTCAACAACCACGTGGGAAAGTTTAGGCCTTTTTTCGACCCCCCCCCTCCTCCCTTGTGACCAGACGTGGCCATGGTCTTGACCTCCCTCCCCCAGGGGGTCACGTGGTCATATACATAAATTCTCCTTTTCTATATTTTTTTAATATTTTCACCTCTAACTCTGCTGAAAAATGGAGAACAAAGAAAATAAAGCTGAAATGTTCAAGGATTGTGTCTTACTTAAAATAATGGTAAGACTGCAGAGTGAAAAATCAGTATTCATTATCGGGTTTTTGTTCACCCAAATCGGTCACGTGGTACGCCGCCAGACACCCCCCCTACCCCAGCCCTCGTGGCCAAACGTGGCCAAGACACTAACCCCCCCTCCAAAACGACCAAGTGGTTGTTGAATGGCTCCTTAGGCGGACGGTGAGTCTCGCACATCCAACCGTTTTGTCTCAGTACAGTAAACTCTTACGCCAATCGAATCTGCAATAGAAGAGGAAGGTATGATGAAAGAATTAGAGCGCGTGCAAAGGAGATCCCCTAGGTTTGTTAAAGGCCGTTATTATAATTGTATAAGTGTTACGATTTTAATAGAAGAACTAGGATGGGAATTACTATCAGAACGCAGGTTAAAATTTAGGTTACACCTTTTAAGTAAATTCGAAACCGATTTGTTCACAGATGACGTTAGATATATATTGAGATCCCATGCGTATTATGCTTGTTTTGATCATATTAACAAGATTAGAGAGATAGATTGTCGTATCGATAAATTTAAAATATCATTTTTCCCGCGTACTATAAAAGAGAAAAATAGGCAGCGTAGCAAAGGGATAGGTAGGTGAAATATAGTTAGAGTAGTCTGTAGTGTATGATGCATGTAATAACAACCAATAATCCCTTTCTTATTATGTAGATACTAAATATCTAGCTGCATGTGACCCTATTATCTAGCATGCTTCCCTTAAATATCCTACTTGCATGGCAATTGTGCATGTTTGGTGATCTTAACCCCCTGCCACACACCCTCGTGGTGGCTCGCAGGGTATAACGTAGATGTAGATGAATAGAAATTAGAAATTGTCCACTCGCTTAACCCTTTCAGTACCAGAGGTACATTTGTGTACTCTCCATTTTTTTTCTGTGTACCCAAGCCCTTCTTTTGTGCATGAAATAACAATCCAGTGGTACCTTCGTGGTACATTATACTAGAAATACATTATTCTACTATTGACCTCTTGCTTAATAAATCCAATTCAAAATATCAGTCATAGGTCATTGTTAGTGATTCAAGCAATCATCCTTCGCCAGCGTTTCGGAATTTAATGAATTCCATCATCAGGGCTGCATGCAAAGAAAAATGTAAGGGGACAACAATCACATTCCGACACATCAACGTCAATATAATTTACAAAAGATAATTACCTTAGAATTTCTATGTAAGGGTACTAAATCATGAACAATGCTTATTGAGGTAAAACCTGCCATGGTCATAACACTTTGGATAAAAATAATAATATAATTTAAGGAACATCATCCTGATGTGCATTGTCTAAAGTCTAATAAAGACCTCTATGTGTGGATTCATACAACATTATGTAAAACGACATTCAATTTTTTTTGGAAAAAACAGAGCATCAAAGTTTACAGTATGTACAAGTTATCACAAGAATTATCAACTAAACATAAAAATATACATGAATGAATATATGCAATTATCACAAAAATTTCTTTAAATATCATACATCCATAACAATTATCACAAAAACGTCATCATACAATGTTGAAACATAATTATACATAAATAAATATATGCCATTGTCACAGAAAGTTTTACAATATCCTTCCATTACACTTATTGCAAAAATTATGTTCCTTAAATTTTATTATTATTTTTATCAGAAGTGTTATGACCATGGCAGGTTTTACCTCAGTATGTATTGTTAATGATTCAGTACCCTTACATAGAAATTCTAAGGTATTTATCTTTTGTAAATTATATTTACGTTGATGTATCGGAATGTGAATGTAGTACCTTCACATTTATCTTTGTATGTAGTCCTGATGATGGAATTCATTATATTCCGAAAAGTTGGCGAAGGATGATTGTTTGAATCACTAACTTTGACCTATACTTGATATTTTGAATTGGATTTATTACTAGAAATTAACCTCAGAAGAGTGCGCTGGGCGCAACAATTTACTTTTCATATTCCGAAGCTGCTTTGAAAATGTAGGCCGACAAGCAACATGTTTCAGAAAATTGCGGGCGACTTAGTGTTTGGAAATTCTTTTTTTTTGCACTTATAATTTTTTATGTATTTATATTTATTATAAATAACAAATGCGTACATTACTATAATTTACATTACATAAAATACATTTCTGTCCATTATTTAATAAAATGTGTGAATTTGTGAATGTGTGAGTATAGCAAATGATTTCCTTGAATGATATCGGTGTTCCGATACGTAAGTAGATAGTTACGTGAAACGAATTTCAGCGAAATATCTTGTAATTAAAATAGGGTAGGACTGAAAGGGTTAAGGATAAGAAGATAATGTTTTTACGAATATGCTTTCTCGGATTGGTTGCGCTCTGATTCTCATCTGGAGAAATTACCCACTCCCGTGTAGTGGTGAATGACTAGGTTTTGTTTGTTTGTCTAAAAATAAGGCTTACTCCGGCCATTGGAATTCTCAATTGGTGGAATGTATTGAGATGACTATCATAAAAAAGGTAGTAATACATGCCCAACGCCAATAACTGGGTACTTTTATTGAATAAGGTAGTAATACATACCCAACGCCAATAACTGGTTACTTTTATTGAATATCGCTCCAAGGGGAAGTGGCGCGATGGATATGCATTCATGCACTAAGGCAGATGAACACCTAACGATAAAGCAATTTAAACGTATTTCCTCCAAAATTCATTTATATAAAAGAATAATTTGTTACGAAATATTTTTTAGTGATTTCGATCTGAACTTTGAGAGAGCTGTGAATGTTGAATAATTAAACCTTCATCGTAAAATCCTATTTAATTTATTTGTGAGAGCACTAAGGCAATTTCCCTTCGACGATGTCCTCCAAGAATGGTGGAACGTGGAAGGAATATCACCAGCAAACCTTGAGAGTTTTTTCATCATGTCATACCCAAACATTTAAAACAAAAATAATTACAAACATGGTCGTTGGTAGTACATTGGTAGTATCAATTTTAAGTATTCATATCCCGCATTTTTAGATAGATTAAGCATAGGACGAAACTTTGTCTTAATTTGACAGGTGGAAAAGTTATCACCAAAATGGACTAGGAAAGATTATGGAAAGATTTTCTCCTAAAAGATGAACCCTGATTGGTGGCATGTGGAAAGAATTTTACGAGAAAACCTCTTGAGCATTATCATTCTGTCACACCCTATTTTTTGATATCTTCGTAAACATGACCATAAATCACTGGATTCACACGCTTATAGATTATAAAATCATTTATACATAAGAGAAACGAAGAAGAGGGCAAATGTATGACTCGGATAGCCTCATATACTGTGTGCAAGTTAAACTTTCAGGTTTACCTTTGTGGGATACGAAAAGCGATAATTGAAATTAAATATTGCTTGTAGTTTAACGCACCGGTTTATAAATACAGATCATTTATTCGACAATTTTTGCCTTTACTCTTGATTATCCTTGATAAAGGCATAATCCCTCTTATTAAATAAAATTTGTTGTCTTCCATAGCTTTATTGCTATGAGCACTACCGGTTTCGGCAGTTACGTCATCCTCAGGTACACTACGTCACCAGGCAGTGTGTACCTGATGATGACAAAACTGCAGATACCGGTTGTACTCATAACAATAAAACCAAGTAAGACACAAAGTTTGGCTTACTACAAATTCGACCTTTCACCAGGTGAAACCTTCAACTTTTCAACATAATCGGGTCTTGATAATGATATGATTTGTCGAAACTATGGTCCAT
Source organism: Ceriagrion tenellum (assembly GCA_963169105.1). Classification (NCBI taxonomy): domain Eukaryota; kingdom Metazoa; phylum Arthropoda; class Insecta; order Odonata; family Coenagrionidae; genus Ceriagrion; species Ceriagrion tenellum. Next base: position 43,143,206 of record OY720643.1, on the reverse strand, counting down.
GGAAAGTACGAAGCAATATATTATTTCTCATCTGCTGTTTTCGCAAGTAGAACTTATCTACTGTGGAATAAATCATTCACCTCATTAACTCGACAAGGGCCACCATTCGTTTCCGCATCATTGAGGGCATCCAGGAAGCAGCCTGCCTTCTATTAACATCTGCTTTTGGATGGCTTTTGGAGACTCTACCAATGGTGTTTCATAAAAAAGTAGGAGGAATAACTAATCTGCACGTTTCCCTACGGTTAACCCAGCACGTACAGCGAGGTCAGTTGTGAACCGAAGTCGACACGGCACGGGATAATTTTTTTCCTTCTCTTTTTACAATCATCTCCCATAAAAAAAATAAAATTTCGAACGATGGAGGAGATATGAAAAATAAAACTCGTTTCGGTAGTGAAAATAAAAATATATTTTTTCCTCGCAGTCAGCAAGAGACGTGAGAAAAAAGACGCGATCGACTGATGCAATACGTTCGGCCCGACGTACCTAGGGATCTCGCCAACGTTCAGCACTCATATTTTTTCTGCTCGCAAATAAAAAGGATTCGCCAGAATAAAAAAATGTACCAACTGACGATAGCATGTGGATGAAGAGAAAAAATGTAGTTGGCAAATTCTCCGAAAAAAGGGGATTTTAAGTGCCCATCTAGGGTTCATTAGCGTAAAATAATGTTCTTTCCTCACCAGTATGTTGCTTCCTTCCGCGATGGTGTTTTTTCATTACATATCTACATCATACGTTTTTAAAGCATACGGAATAGTATACTGCAAAGGTTTATTTTTGTCGAGAGACGAGAAATTTTGGGTTTGGCTCGGCTGGTTAAGGATTGAAGCACGTTTTTCTTCCGTTTCAGAAAAAAATGTGAACCCTCCAACCGTTGGATTCGTCTCATACAACTCCCGCGTAGGTGGAGTGGGAAAAAGGATTATTTTTTTTATGCCGATCATCTACTCCCCCCCGCAGGTCGGAGATTTTTCGAGAGATAACCTCTCATCGAGTTAAACAAGGGTCGGATGAAGAAGCTTTCATTCCGGAAGAGGAGACTGAGCGGAAAAAGAGTGGAGAGGAAACTGGAATCACTTTCGAGAGGGACATGAGAATCAGGGAGTAGGAGGATTAGTGGAGAAGTGGATGGAGGCCTATTTTCTTTTATTTTTAACAAAACGAGGAATGAGCCGGGAGGAGCGAAAAACAAGTCCCTTTCCGAAAAAAAATACCGGGATATGAAGAGGAAAATGGGGGGAGAGAAAGGATAGGGGGTTGGGAAGACGTGCATGGGAGGCGGGGAAATACCAATACCCATTGAAAAGTTTTAATTGGGTGAAACGCGACGACACCGTTGGATGTCATGTTGGAGTGTCCTCGAAGATTATTTATAGCGAACGTGAACCCGTCGTTGGGTCGGAAGCATTTGCGGTCGGAAGGCACGGGATGCATCCATATTCACGTAGGCGCCCCGCACGCCACTGTTCAACAAGTAATCAGAGCGGCATGAATGGTACCGCGAACAGCGCAGCGTAGAAAAACCAGTGTATTCAATCAAAGCCAACCACCAGCGAATCTTTCATGCTGCGAGATGAAAAAACTTAACTTTTTTCTCGCTGAAATCTTTTCATCTATTTAATAAATTTGTGAGTGCACTGAGGCAATTTCCCTTCAACGATGTCCTCCATGATTGGTGGAATGCGGGAGGAATATTACCAGCAAACCTCGAGAGAATTTTCATCATGTCATAACCAATCATTTAAAACAAAAATAATTACAAACATGGTCGTTGGTAGTACATTGGTAGTATCAATTTTAAGTATTCATATCCCGCAATTTTAGATAGATTAAGCATAGGACGAAACGTTGTTTTAATTTGACGGGTGGCAAAGTTATCACCAAAATGGACTAGTAAAGATTATGGAAAGATTTTCTCCTCAAAGATGAACCCTGATTGGTGGCATGTGGAAAGAATTTTAAGAGAAAACCTCTTGAGCATTATCATTCTGTCACACCCAATGTTCACAAACCAGTAAATATATTTAAAAACATGGTTTTTGAAGTGTCAATTTTAAGTACCAAATATATGTTTTAAGAGTTACTTGCCTTAAGTTTCAAATATACGATTGATATTCTTGCTTTGCATCCGCTATTTCCGTCATTTTATCCATAGAAATGTAAGGAGAGACCAGAGCTATGCAATATGGTTGTTATTTTCGATTGTCAGGCTTCAATTTGATGACGTAGTGTCCTCTCCATACAACCTCAATGGCATTAACAAAAACCAGCAATATTGAGATTAAAGAAATACACACAAAACTTTAACCGTATGAGACCGACCGGTTTCAACACTTTTGTGTCAATCTTAAGGGACTGTGCAATTCGTTTTTTGGCGAGCACGTATTTATATTTTATGGTGAAAGAGGATTTATGGGGTTGAGGAAAGTATGACTTTAGGATGAAGTTAAGGGTGAAGCATCGGGCTGGAGGTGGACGTAACCAAATATTTTCTGGAAGGAGGGGGACAGGAACTTGGTAGAGGAGATAATGATGTAATGGTACCAAGTCATTTCGCAAATCGAAACCAAACTGCTTAGCGTGCGTCATAATTTCAAAGTTCTCAGTAAATTCCAGCTTGTCACCACTATCAACATGTCAAACATTCATTTTGAAATCAGACTCATCGCCAAAAAAAACGATTTGTACAGTCCAATTGAGAATGACACGAAAGTGTTGAAACCGGTCGGGCTCATACAATTAAAATTTTGGATTGTACAAGTGTATTTATTTCATCTCAAAATGAATTCTAAATTCCTCAAAGTTAGCTCGCAAACCTTTGAAGATATAAAAACCAACAGCCTTAAATGGTGCCGCACGAGTTTTTCTCCCGCTGGGCTCTCTCCATTCGCTGGAATACCCTTCACTCGGGGTCTTCCTCGATGATTACGCTCTAAAAAAAATTGTCGACAGCTGTCAATGAACCCCGGTAGACAGAGAAGAAGGAAGGGTGCCTCAGGGCACGACGGATGAAGTCGGAAGATATTCTTAGGCGGAGTTGGAAAGTCCCCGGTGACAGGTGACTCCGCAGAGATTGAGAGGGAAGAGAAAAATCCACTTTCACTGACGTTCCGTGAATGTGTCACGTGTAGCTCTCACAGAAGATCCTGGCGCAGACCTATGCAGCAAGGAGGGGAGGGAGAAGTTTAGGGGAAGTGATGGAGGGGAATAGAGGGAGGCAACGAAATAGAGAGACTGAAGCAGGGCAACCTAGCTACTTCATGATAAAAGAATGAGCCATTTTGTTGCAAGGCAAGTGATTTAAATCATTTAAAAAGATTCAGTGAAAAAATAATTGATATGCAAAGAAAAGCTGCGCGCTTCGTTAAAAACCACTACGGGTGAACACGTGGTGTTTCTCAGATTTTAGAGGGATTAGGTTGGGAGTCGCTAGAGACTCGGAGGCTACACGCCTGACTTGATTTGCTTGAGAACTTCAGGGCAGGTGTGTTTCTCAGCGACACAGAGAATATCATTTCGACCCAACGCTGTAGCTCTAGGTCCGCAGAGGTGATTCATTAAGATAGATATATTAGCGAACAAATGGGCACAAAAATTCGTTCTTTACACGCATATTAACCACTGTGGTCATATTAAACACTGATCTCTACCTAAAACACTCCCGTAATACACTTCACCATTTCACCTGCCAAAACCACATACTTCACACGACTGATGTCCTAACATCCCCGCCACGCTCTTTTGTGGCGGTCGCAGATTAGTGTGAAGATGAAGGAAGGCTTCTCGGAATTCCATCCGGGTTGGAAGGTTCATGACCATCGTTTCAGCCACTTACACTGCAGCCGTCCTAATTACCAAGAGAATGGCTGCAGTGTAAGCGGCCGAAATGTTGGTCATGGACCTTCCAACCCGGTTGGAATCCCGGGAAGCCTTCCTTCATTCTATTTACCGGGAAAACCTGAAATCTAGTATGAAATTAGATGTAAAATTTTTGAAGGAAGATGAACTTTATGGAATATTTCAATAGCAACAAGAAAGAACACAGCAATGTGTTTTCCACTGATTCATTATATTCTTAAACGTTACCAGTTTCGGCTAGTGTTTCATCATCAAGCGTACAGTATAAAGTTATATTGCATCCTGTAGGTACTCTTGTCGGTAGCATAAAAACCAAAACCGGTAGACGTATGTGGAAAACACGTATTTGCGTTCTTATTTCAACTTAACCACCCTTCGATATTACTTTTCCGAGGACCCTATCTTAAATTTTCCCAGTGAGATGGATCGTATCGAGACGACAGGTAGTGGTGAGTTGTCCAGCTCCTTTAACTGCTTGTATTGGCAGCATAAAAGTGTTTTCCTAATTGACCCTCCACATAAAACTACCTTTCTTCTCCGTTTCGCAGTATTTCGAAAATTCCGTGACCTTCGCCCCTTTCAGTATGTAATATATGTATGTATACAAGGTGTTTAAATTTAATAATGAGTCTAGATGCATAGGGTTAATTTTGCATTTTGTGCTTGTTGAGTTGGAAGGAATATATTCAGAGTTCATGAGAGTTGATGACTGCTTATAATGACGGTTCCTCCGATTGATTTGTGAGCTACAGGCAGAGAAAAAGATTTTTTTACATTTACATTTGTGATCTGAAGTCCCGGTGTGCTGTAATAAGTTATTTAAGACCATCCTTAAGATTTTTGCATGGAGCAAAAAAGCAGATTAATTTTCCACGTAGGCGGGCACGGTTTATTTCTTGAAGGAGGGATTCCAAATAGCAGGAACATACGAAAACGGAGCGGTAGCTTGGAGATAATTTATCCTCTTGAAACAAAAGTTATCCCAATAGCTCGAATCATATCCCAAGTATTTATCTGATGATTCCATTATCAATCCCCTTCGTATCCTTATAAAGACCTCTTTTTTTACCTAAATAACTTACATCAAACTTTATCTATGCAATTAATTGGCCCTCATATTTCCAAGCAACTCACGTCCTTTACAGTAGCTTATTAATTAAAAGTTGCATGAGATCACCTGGTACGATGAAAGTCTACTCTAAGTTTTTAGTAGCCTTTTCTTTGCAGAGCCTAACTATTCAACACAATTATTCAATAAAGTCAAGCATTAGATTTTTGTTTTATCGCCTCATGATCCTAGCAGATAGAGTCTATTTGAGATTTTTAAAAAGTGTTTACCGGTTGAGGAAGGTTTTGTTAAATATCAGAGAATCTCCTTCCGGTTATCTACACTTTCAGGGGCCTATCTCGCTCTAGTATATCCTTTTTCGACTCAGTGTACGATCTACCCTTGTTCATGCTGTCCATGAAACCTATCCTCTTTCTTCCCCTTCCCCGCTTGCCCAACATCCTTCCCTCTATCACAATCGTGAGCAAATCAACATCATTACATCCTCCAGCCACCTACTCTGCTGATTTTATTAAGAAGTTGTCTTTCCTCGCCCGCCATCTCAAGCACTTCCTCGTTAGTCTTCCTCTTCGCCCTCCTCATCTTCTCCATCCTTCTCCACACCCACATCTCAAATGCCTGCAGCCTATTCTCGTCCTCCTTTCTGAGGGTCCACTTTTCTACCCCATACAACGCTACGCTCCGTATCAAGCTCTTCACCAGACTCTTCTTCACATCCTTACCCAAGGCCCCGTCATCAACTACCTTCTATTAATTAACCCCTTCTTAGCTGGCGAAATTCTCTTCCGTATGTCTTTGGCACAATATCCATTTTCTTCTAGCATACTATCTTACTACCTGGCGTAATTAAAATGTCCTACTTGATCCAGTTTGTGTCCTCCAACTTTAATGACCAGCCTCGCTTTCTCTGTCCTACAGAATATCACTACTCTTGATTTCTAATGGTTTATCTCAGTGTGAGATGGATTACTTAATAGAAAGATATTCGTATTGGTACATCATGAATGCAGTGTATCTACTAATTTCGCGATTATTTTACTGTACAACCTCCGTTTCCTGGCATTAGCGCTATCATCTAGATTATTTATTCGTATTAGCTAGCCCTTTAATGTCTATAAAAAGGCAGGTGAGAATTTGGGCAAGTGCTAAGGATAGAGAATAGGTCAAAATAAATTAGGCTGGAAAGGGAGCATGGGTCTAATATCGGAGGAAGACTTGCATTAACACACCATCGCTGACTACCCTCCCTTCGTATAGACAAAGGGCTCGTTAATAAAGATGTATCATTTTGATAGTGACACTAATGCGCTAAAGCCTTGGTCGGTCCGTGAAATAAACGTAAATTTTTATAAATCATTCATCAGATTTTTTATAAATCATTCATCATTATAAATCAGCAAATAATCATTCATCCTAAATGTAGATACAGTCAAACCTCTCAACAGCGGACCTCCCAAAAATACAGTATTTATAACTCGTTGACGGATAATAGATTGTACCCATGTTATACTGCCGGGAATGGAATAACTGTCCGTGTTTTTGAGGTTTCCGCTCTTTGGAGGTGTCCGTTACAGGATAATACGATGTAATTTTCACCTCAAGTTACTTATTTTATTTGTATTGAAGCAGGTTTTTCATTTGCACTATTGACACTTGACAGTATATATTTGTTGTCTTTTATGTTACTTTATGCTACAGTCATGAATATACATTATGGATTCGGATGTATGGCATTGTTGCCTAGGCTACGTGTTGCCGAAATTTCCACTTTTAGTTCATCCAGTCCTTGGCGCCACTTCGATTTGAGTCTTTTCTGTTGTTATTGTAATAGATGTAGTTAATTGTTGCCAACGTGAGACTGTGATGAATATTCAATAACGATCGAGGAGATATGAATGAATTGATGCTTAGAATATATCTTGCTATTTTTGTTATCTAAAATTTACTTTTTAAATGCTAGGGAGGAAATATCGATTACAGGAAATCAGTAAGAGGTTAATGAAACGTTCATCGTGTGCCGACTGCGTTGTTTGCCAGAATCCGATGATAATTGGAATGCATTAAGCCCGTTCGGCTTAAATATAGAATTTAGAATGCCTTATTTAAACAGAACTTCGTTCGTACCAGGCTGCAAAACAGGGTATGCGTCTACGAGGATCCAAAATAGGAGACGGATTGAAAAATAAGAATCTGTTCAAGGCGGCGGTTAGTGCATTCCGTTTTACCTACACTGAAATGATGGCCATTGGGAATACGCATGAAGTCACCTCGCATTGTTATTAAATTTCCGTACAGCGATATTCACGAAGTGCTAAGAAGCTAATTGTGCATTTGTGTGATTAAATTTGGAGAGGAATCAAATATATCTGTAGACCGGACGATATTAAAAAAGTGTATAATTACGTCCCGCGTGTATTACTACATTTTTTATCCACTACATTATGATTACTTGTCAGTAAAAACCAATGTATATTCATGGCAAAACCAGAAAGACGTGTTTATTTACGATCTGTCGTCTGTATTTACATTTGAACTTCCGCCTTTCATCACTAGGCGGCACCACTTTCCAAAAAGTTAATTGTTTACGGAAATCTAGAAAACTGTTTTTGATAACGAGATCCCAATCCATAATATATATTCATGACTACTGTTATGCAACGTATGTCACCATTTACTCGCCTTTTCAACGTCATAGATGTTTGCAATTTTATTTTTATGTATTCAAATGTATGAGCTTGCAGTGAACAATGCAGAATTGCACATCATGGGAACTCCACGTAGGTGTTTTAAATTTTAGTTAGTGAAACACCATGTATCACATCTTCCCCCCGAGTCCACTTCAATCTCCCAGGGTATTAAATTTAGAGCCATAATGTTTGTTTTTCTGCATTTAGCCCACGGATTACGAAAATGTCGCTCATTTTGAGGTAAGAGTTTTAATTTCAAAAATTTAAAATAAAATTCCAGCGTTCCATAAAAAGGCTGATTTAACAGGCTCTGACCTTTCGATTATGAGGTCTCTGACCCATATGATCCTTTATGCCGGTTTAGTATGCTTCTCTTTTATCGACAGCATGGGCAATTTGAAGTACTGTTTCAAACATAGAGGCTGGGCGCGTATCAGTATGCTAATGACAGCTCCATAAACCCTCCCTTTTAATCCAAGCCGTTTCCCGATTAAACTTAATTGTTGTTCGCTCTTTGACTCCTACTGTACCGAAGAGATAACTGAGAATTGCGTCGACCGAATTTAATGTAATTTCCTTAATTATTTGCATTTCAAAGGAAGTTTTCCCGTTTAATAATTTTCGGCGAGGGAGTCTCATTTACAGGCCAAACGGATGAAGGTTAAACATTCAAATACAAGCTCCAAGCAGTCGCTTCAGTTTCTCATTTCATGAAGTATTTCATTCCGGATTTCAACTTAGAAGCTTATCTGTCTAGTATTTTGATGCTAATCCCTGCAATTACGGATGATCTCTAAATAATTGATGGCGATTGTATTTTGTCTTCCTAGCGAAAATGGAAAATGGATAAGACCGCTTTGGCCAGCTTGTATGTGTTTAAAATTTACGTTTGACAGTTTCATTGAGTGTCATACAAATGGCAGAATTTTTGACTGCTGGTAGCATAATTTTAACTAAACTAGTACGTCCTTCATAATGACCGAAAAATTCTATATTTTTTTCGTTACTGCTGGTTCAATATTGAAAATTTGGAAATTGAATCCTAACATTTATATGCAACAAAATTGAAAAGTCATGAGTAATTCTTAAAGTCGTTAGTTTTTTAGCATGTATGAAGAATTTCCTTGTGAAAACGGGTCCTATTTCCTGTTTCATAATTGGTCTACAGACACTCTCACATCCTCTAGTTGCTCTGCCTTCATCTTTTGACGGTTTTTTTTACAGTTTTTACGTTTAACGTGCTCTGCTGCCCATTCTATCCGGAGATTTGTTTCCTGTTATCTATTTCACCTTTCTTCACCAACCATAGGAAACCTCATTTGTGTCGTCGAAGTCGAACAAGCAGTTCTGTTCACCAACATCGCAATCATAACATCGACAACTGCACCTCTCTCCTGCTCTCCAGCTAACTTCTTCGTGGTTGAATTTAGGAGATTGTTTACATTTCAAATGTACTTTCAAAGAAATAATGCGGTAATTAAAAGTTGTAATACGGTAGATAATGATATGTTGCCTCCAACTTCTAACTATCAAGCATATACTTTGAACAATTAAGATTCCCATCATATTTTCTATGGCAATGCTAGCCACTTTGAGAATGTTTACTTCTGCTTTGTTTCCAGGCACTTATACTCTTTTTCACTACCATTTCCTTATATTTTCTGTATAAAATTCTTTATTCTTATCGTTTAATACATAAAATTCGTTCTCCGAGTGTTATTTAATCGCTTTCATTACCCCAGTTCCCCCTAGTGCTCTGCAATAATTTTTATGACTGGAGATTGTTTTGGCATGTTAAAATAAGGAATCGTTCCGTTAGATGTAAAAATATGGCCACAGTTCAACGACGTTCTTATTATTGAAAGGAGCTCTTTCCCAGTCTGGTGCTCAAAGAACAAAAAAGATGATCCTCAATTATGGTGGATCAAACCTCCAACCGAATGTGCCGCGAATATTTAATAGTAATATTTATCGGCGGGTATTCAACCCTTTAAACAACGGCCTGACAAGGCCGTGGAAATATTGGTGTTTGATCAGCCACCATAAATTAGCAACGTTAGGTCTGGCTCGAATTCGGTTGGGGGATGATCTCCACATTCGCACAAATTCTGTTTGTATGTGACAGTCATGGTCACAAAAGTACGTTAAAATTATGTGCATAAATTTCAACTACACCCATACTCACATCACTACTCAATAGAAGATAATTTATCGAAAAGAAGTAGATGTCATAGTAGTACCTTATTATAAAATAAACATGATTGTATTCAAAATCAAATCATAACATTGGCATTGCCTTTTTGCTCCTCTGGATTTAGCACTCATTCAAAGCAATACTTATTTAAGAAAGATCTTAGGTTTTTCCCGTGTATTATAATGTTAAAGATTATTCGGGTTTACCATCGGGTCAAATTTTAAATTTTGGCCGAGCTTCGCATTACACTCATGGCGATTGACTCGTTCATCGAAACGCTGGCCAAGATAAAGATTTTGACCCGATGGAAAACTCCAATAACCTTGAACATAAATACGTATTTATTGAACATTCATAAATATTTGCTGGGACAGTCACTGCTTGACTGATTGTTGGAGGTGTAGTGTGCGGATTTGATGTTGAAAATTAACAACGTATTTAGGTTTATCGCATCGCTGAGTTATCATATAGTGGCGTGCATATCTGGTGAAATAATTCCAAGAATAGTATTATTCACTGAAGGTTGGAAGCAGTGTGTACTGCTTACATGTTAAAAGTTATCAATATCTTGAATTTTATCGCAACGCTGTGTAATCATATTGGAACGAGTAGAGCTAGTAAAATAATCCCAAGTATAGGGAATGATATCTCAACATCTACATCTACATAATGCTCTGCGAGCCGCCGTATGGGTGTGTGGCAGGAGGTGTTAGGTCACCAGCCTTTTTAAGATGTAACTTTTTGGGAGGTGAAATGGTGATATGTATTATGGGAGTGTATTTACTGGAGCTAATTATTTATTTTGGTCACTTATAGTGCGCGGAAAGAACGAGTTTTTGTACCTATCTGTTAGGCACTGCAATGTCTCTTATATTATCGCTTCTGTCAGACCTAGAGATGTAGTGAGGCGTCATGATAATACTCTGTGTGTCGCTCTGAAAAATATCAGTTCTGAATTTCTCGAGGAACCTAAGCCTAGCGTGTAGCCTCCGTGTTTCTAGGGGCTCTCCCTTAATCCCTCTAAAAGTTGTGATACACTATATGTACGCTCGTAACGAAGCGCGCTGCTTTCCTTTGTATTTTATTAATTTCTTTGGTTAAACCTTTATGACCTGGGTCCCAAATATTCGCAGCATATTCGAAGTGTGGCCTAACCAGAGCGAAGTAACATCTCTCTTTTACTTTTTTATCCGAGGACTTTCTTATTATACGCTTAAAAACACCTATTTTTTAAAATTCTGTGCCGCATATGTTTTGTGTGTGTTCCCCACGATATAGTTTTCATTTCATTAACATCACTTCAGTATGGGGAACATCTCTTACGCGACGGAGCATCAGTGATAGAAAGAAGATGAAAGATAATGCGAAAATCCCGATATCCTTCACAGACTGCATTTTCGCCGTGGGACGAACCCTTCAGCTCTCTCCCTGTGGCGGACATATCACGAGAGGGCAAGCCGACGGATCTCGGAATCCAAGGCAATCGTTCAGGTTTATTTTTCTGCCGAGTCGACTTCATCGCGCGCATTCCGAGTGCCTATTGAGTTTTGTGGGCGGTTGCCGCTGGATCCAGGAGTGGGAACCCCCCCCCCCCTTCGTCCGCTCGGAGCACCAGAGCATCGCGTTGCAAATGGCCTTACCCCACTGGCAGACGTGCACGGCAGACAGTCAGGAGAGGCACGCCTTGAATGGATTTTGTTCGTCGGGGATGGAGTCATCGGTGCACTGCATCCATTAAGTCCAGTGCCTCTACGCGGTGCACACACCGGGATGGGGGGTGTACTAGGGGGTGGGTCTGCGAATTACCTCCCCCCCGATTCCCCCCCCCTTCGCCCACTCTTAGGTACGCGCCGTCGAGCGATCGAGTATCGGTGCCTAGCGTTTGTGGAAATGCTCCGAGAGTGTATACACGCGAGGCTATTTGTATGCAGACGTATCCGACGCGGTGTGGAGATTCGACCGAGGGGAGGAGCGGTGGATTGCACAAAGGGCCCGGGGAAGGAAAGTGGGGACTCCCGGGAAGGGATGGGAAGTCGACGGAACAGAATGGTGGAGTGTGTCTGAGCAGAAAATCCGTGCAAACGTAGAATAAAAATAAATACAAATTACTTAAGTGTGCATGCTATTCATTCAGAAGGTTAATCGTTGGTTTTGGTTCCTCTTCTGTTCCTGTCGTTTGTCAGCTAATTATTATAAAAACTGTTCAGGCCCTATTGATCCATCCTAACACTTTCATCGCTATTCATACTTAACTGTGCCTTATTTGTATAACAAAACCCTCATATCTTCTCAACATGATGTAAGAGGAAATTGCACATACAGAACATATGTGGAGCAAAATTAAAGAAACTAGGTTTTGTTAAACATATAATAGTAAGGTCCTCGGATGAAAAAGTCAAAGAGAGATGCTACTTCGCTCTGCCATACGTCACACCTCGAATCCGCCGCGAGCATTTTGGATCCTGGTCGAATAGGTAAAAAAATGAATAAAATGCAAAGGAAAGCAGCGCGCTTCGTTAAAAACTGCTATGAGCGTACATAGTGTCTGACAAGTTTTAGAGAGATTAAGGTGGGAGCGCCTAGAAACTCGGAGGCTACACGCTAGGCTTAGACTACTTAAGAAATTCAGAACTGATTTTTTTCAGAGCGACATAGAGAATATTATCCTGACTCCTCACTACATGTCTAGGTCTCACAGAAGCTATAAAGTAAGAGAGATAAACCGCCGAACATATAGGTATATAAACTCGTTTTTTCTGCGAACAATAAGCGACCACGATAAAAATTAAGCTCCACTAAATACACTCCCATAATACATGTCACCATTTTATATCCAAAATACTTACACCTTTACACGACTGGTGACCTAACACCCCCTGCCAGGCGGCGGCTCGCAGGGTATTGTGTACATGTACTACACACGCAACAATATAAACATTAATTTATCGCAGAACTCTGCCTCCCTTTCTCAACATGGTCCTCAATACGCAACCTCAGTAATCTTCAACAAATTACCAGCTGACATAAAATCAATCACATCACCATACGGGTTTCAAGAAACGTGTGAAACACCCATTACTTGATAAAGCTTACTGTAAAGCTTTACTGTTGCTTTACTGTAAAGCTGTTTACTGTCAACTTAATTCATCTATTATATGTGGTATATACATTTTTTGTTTCCTAAATATAAGTTTTTGTTGAGTGGTCTAATTGATTGTCATCGCTCAAGTTATTGAAAAATCTCAAGTTATAGTGAACGCGTAATAACTTGTATTTTTCATTTTTTTATATGAATGCACAATAAGGTATAGAAGCACTAGAAAATTTTGCAAAAATGTGTTTGATAACTGAACAGCACCAGCTCTGCCAAAAAAACTTTCAGATGATGGTAACCCCAAATCACGTAGTTCCTCTGGGGTTACTATGTTCCTATACTTTGTATAAATAAGCAAATGTACATACATATGAATGGAATAAAGAATTATTTTTATTATTATTATAATATAAAGCGTATGAAGCACTCATTACTTCATAAAGTATCGCTGCTTTCATCAATACTGACTGTAACTCCTGTAAAATATGAATTTTTAGTATGTATATACTGAGCCCAGTGGTTAATTGATCTTCTTAGTCTGTTTTTCTCATTTTATTAATGTAAAATTGTTATCAAAATGTATCATTTGACGGTATACATGTCACTTGGTTACCATCAAAAATTAATTTTTATTTATTATATTTTTTGCTGTGATTTTTCTTAAAAGCTATGGATAGCAAAAGCTCGGACAAAATTTGTCCTAGACTTCTAGATTGATGCCGACAACCGAGGCACTTTGAAAAAGATGAATTCAGACCTCTTCCCGCGGCCACCTCTTCAAGCGGTCTCTCTATAATTGGCCGATTTATTCCGAAACGGATGAATTTCCAAAATATATCATCACTGGTCGTTCAATCCTAAGATTGGTTGACTGTAGCCCTCTACCCTTCCATATCTAATTCTAGTTCCCTTACTTCCTAGTAGCTCTAACTATGTACTTTCCTCTTTATTTGGTCCATGAATTTTATTCCTGCGTCTTCCTCTGGGGACTTTTCCCTCTCTTTTGCCTTCAGTTGCGTTATTCACCAACCCGTTTTCTCTCAGGGTGTGTCCAATCCATTCCGTTCTTCTCTTCTGTGTGGTGTTCCTTATGGTCCTTTCCTCTTCAACTCTTCTATACACTTCATCATTTCTTATTTTGTCCGACCATTTAATCTTTAGCATTCTCTTCAACCATCAGGTTCGAAGGCTTCAATTCTTTTCTGGTCAGCTCTAAGCAGCAGCGAATTAATTTTGTACTTAAAGTCAAACTGATCCATGGTCCTTGCAACGACTCTGCTCTGAGCTGATATTGATTAAACAATGTGGTCATTATAAATATATCTGTTGGAAAATCTACGTTTTTTGTGCCTTAACTTCACTTTTTCGATTGATAAAATAGTTCATCGGCCAATGCTTGTTTTTTTACAGTGGATAAATCATTGTAGGTGATTTAATGTTTGTCTTGTACCGCATAGTCAAGCCTCAGCTGTCTTAAGGGGTTAGCAAAAGTTGGTGACGTTCTCTAGTGAGGAGCATGACATCCTTGTAGGGAAAGCATGCAAGGGAGGCGAGTCGAAAGGGCCAAGGGACCATCCCGGAGGTCCCCTTGGGAATGACTCGGTATCTCTGTCCACCGATCTACGCTTGAATCACCCTCGTTAACCTTAAACTCTCCGCTGGCGATAGCGACCAACTTCAGAAATGCCTGTCCTCCAGATAAGTTTCATCCACAACTTGGTTTCCGCAGCTCAATGCCACCATAACTTATTCCTGGTGTTGGCGGAACCTCGGAGTGAATTTTGACATAGTATGTACATCTACATATTGCCCCACAAGCCCCACGAGGGTATTTGTCAGGGAGTGACTCATCACCTACATGCACTACACTATGACATCTGTCAATTGTATGACTGTATAATTCAGCGATAACCAATAATCATTTTGGGATTGGATTGGATTTTTGGGGAGGCGACCGAAAGCTAAGGTTATTTGCGCTATGGAGGATAGGTAAGGGAGGAAGGATAGATAGAAACCCGGCGTCGGCATTGGCCTGCTCTTAACGAAAGGCGACAAGGGAACCACGGTTTAACGTCTCATCCGACAGACGGAGTACTGTACTTGAAGTGCCCTCCACAAGATACTCAAGTAAGGATCGGGTTTCCGCTGAAAAATATCCTCATCTGTAGGGATTTTAACCCTGGCCGCCCATATGGTTTGCCAGTACTCTAGCCACCACACCAACCCGATCCCCCAATAATATGAGTAATATTGGGCAGATTAAAAGAATAAATACAATTTTTCTTAGTATTACTTTCATTTAAAATTTTTCTGTTACATGTATGCAAATCATGTTACACGCATTTTGTAAAATAGCTTGCGAAGTCATTCGCCATATCAAACTGTGTTTTTGTACCGTAGCAAAAGTTTGCTTTGATGAGGTCATCAACAGATTTTTTTCCTTTGACCCCAACTAGCCTGTTAATCAATTGCCAGGTTTCTTTGGGATTACTAGTTCCCATTTTCATAAAGGTTTGTTCATAATATACCCTTTTCTTTTTTATAATTTCAGCATTTACCTTGTTTCGATACTATGTATAACTCTGCCTGTAAGAGCTTATACTTTGAGAACTCTTCCATTTCTTAAATAGTTTATCTCTAAGACTTAATTTAATCAATATTTCTGAGGTCATCCTACATTTTTTAAATTATTTTCTTTAACAGAAGAGTAATTTTTCTCAGCGATTCTAGCCTCTGCAGCTTTATACATATGATTGAGTTCTTCAATAAATCTAGCGCATAATATATTAGCATCAGAGCAATCCCAGATTATTTCATTTGAATTCCAATTCAATAATTGGTCTTTAAGCTTATTCTCATTTAATTTAACAAATTTCTTTTTTGCTGTGGTGTTAACTCCAGGCAGGAAGAGATCACACCCTATGAGATAATGATCAGAGATCTTACAAGGAACAACAGCTGATAAGATGAATTGGAAATTACCTCTTACATAAACCTGGTCTATACATGACTGAGTTAGTTTTCCTTGTCTTATTTCCTCTCTGGTGAAACTGTTTGTGCACTTTAGATGCCCATAAGAATGTAATAATGTGTCATATTCATTAACAGTAGAATTGTTTGTAAAGAGATCAATATTTATGTCACCAATGAATATGGAAATCTTAGATTTCATAGTGTTCAACAATTTCTCAGCCTCACGTAAAAATAAGGATGCAGAAGAGGAAGGTGGTCTATAAACAGCTATTAAATATATACTGTAGTTACAACTTTTCCATAATATGTTTCCAATAATAAGTTCAAAACTTACTACTTGAAGGTTTAGTTCATGTATATCAAAAGATAATTGGTTCTTACAGTATACCATCATACCACCACCCCTATCAGTGCTTCTAGTATAGTTAGAACATTTATAATTTTCATTATAAATATATAATAACAAAATTGCTGAGTAATTTCCTCAGAGATGGAAATTTCTGTCAATACAATAATATCTGCATCAAGATTTTGATTATAGCATACAAATTCATCCCAGTATTTTTCAATGATCTAGTATTCAGATGCACGATCCTAATAGTATTGGTTTTGACATCATCAACATTTATTTCATTGATGGGAAATTTCCACTCAGAAACATCATCAAACACACAGAATTTACTATAAGATTCCTCGTAGTCGGCCATAATTAATTCATTTTATTGATATCTGTTTCACTCGCTATTTTTAAATATGGACCTCCCTCTTTTTTCCTAGCATATACTTTACAGTTCTTATACCGCACACACTTGTAACTTAGTTCTTTGGCCTTAACTTTTGTGAGCCAAAGAAGTCTTTTATAGTAAGGAGAAAGATTTTCAATGATATATATCTTATTATGGTTCTCATTGTTAGACTCCATATAATTTTTTCTGTCTTGCGTTTTTTATCTAGAATAATGTCGCGAGTATCTTTACATTTAAATTGAACAAGGACTATAGGAGTTTGATTACCTGGCTTCTTCAACCGGTACACTCCATGGATGTCATCAGCTGTGATAGTCTGTTCATAACAGGCAGCAGCCTTGACCTTTTTTTAACACAGGGGACTCTTTCGTTTCTTGAAAAGCGCCGACATCGCTTTGAAGTCCAAGTATTTCCAGGTCATTACACCTTTGTCCTTGTTCAAGAGCATTTACTCTATCCTCAAGAAGTTTAATCTTCAAATCTTTTTGATAATTCACCTCTTTTAGATCCTTCAACCTCTCCAAAAGCTCAGCGTTGGTTGTCTTGACTGAGTACAATTCACTCTTTAGACCATCGTAAAATTTGGAAAGCGATGCCAAATTTTCTTCCAGTTCATTAAACAGCGATCTTTGTTCCCCGCTTAACTTTATAATTAATGATATCAAGTCTTGTTCTCTTATCTCCTCGCTCACTGTATTTTTACCATTGCAATTTTCGCCATTCACGTCTTTTACTTTTAGTTTTTTGTCTGAAAGTATTTTCCACCACAGCAGCGCACTTAAAATGGTAATAATGATTACAAGCATAACAAGTCATAAAACTGCTGTCACTCGGGATATGTTTCTTACATGTCTTGCAGGAATAAGACATTGTAAACAAACGAAAACAGTTCAGTTGCGAAAAGGAAGAATAAAGGCTCCTATTTACACATTTACCTTAAAGATATCGCACTTGACTGGTTTTAATTGGTTATTTTATGAGCCTCATGACGTTAACTTCACTTTAGGAATTGCAATTGAGGAGATTGTGGATATACTACACACGCACAAAAAACATGTATTATGTATATATATATATATATATATATATATACAACAACCATATATAAAACTATTATATATATACATATACATTATTTTTTCCAATTATTTTATTTTTTGTTCATTTTTATATGGAGTATAATATTTTTTAATGTTTTTTTTCTACATTTAAATTATTTTTTTTGTTTTATACATTTTCTCTTTTTTTTTGCTATTATACTTTTTATGTTATTATTCTCCTTTTTTTATAATAAAATGTATTGTACATATACATTTTATTTGATTTGATTTTATTTTTTTCAGTAAATGATATATTTTTGTATTACAGATTGGCACACTTAACCTACAAGAAACGTAAGGCATAGGAAAGACTCATAGGAGAGTGATATGTTGAGGCAGTGTATATGTGGTGGGGTTAATTGGGTAATTCCAAATATTGCAGAGAAGGGGATTGTTGGTTTTCTTAAGACGGAATTTAAATTTAGTGACTATTGCTTGCATATATGATTTGATGGTTGGCAGGGAGTAGTAGCGACGTACCTCTTTCAAATTATCCAATTTGTTTATTTTCAGTAGGCCGCGGACGCTTTTGTTGCGTCAATGCGATAGCTCAACTCACACATCCGCACACCACGAGAGCCGATCTGCGACTTCTGAACTGTTAAATTAGATAGTGAATGTAAAAAACTATAAAGTGCAAATGGAAATAAGGTATTCCATTTGTTCGCTTTGGCACGATAACTATTGGTATGCTGCAGAAACTCTCTGTATTAACGCAAATTACAACTACATGAACGAATCACGAGATTTCTTCCGGGATCATGAAAAACGTCACGTGGGTGCTACGTGGCACGTATGACAATTGAGTGCAGATATGCGGTGAAAAGTTTTTAGTCTTTTTATTACACGACCTAATATCCGGTGGGTTAAGCCATTTGCGCCATTATGGATTAATTGGGAGTAAGTGCATGAAGTATTTTGAGAATGGGTAAGGGCGGAGAGAAACATTGCCTCATCTGTGGCTTAGCTTGCGTTGACAATAGTTTCTGAGGGTCCCGATGCTTAACTACTAATTTGAGTGACCAAATGCAGAACTTTTAGTGTCCTTAACGAAGTTAGGGAACGAAGAAGTAATTTGACGATGCAATTCTCCACCCCATGCCGGGGTTCGAGCGCAGGACTTACGAGAGGCAGAGCTGGTGCTCTAAACATCCGGAAAATTCCATATTATCTAAGTTTATTGCGTCGAGTGATAAAAGATTTCTACATATTCACGGCTTAAAAAGTCGTGTTCTTTCATCTTCTTTTGCGTAACCTCCTTTCAGCTCGACTCGATCCTCATTTTTTTTCTATCTGGACCACTCCCCCTCTCTAAATTTCTTATCGGAAAACCTTCTCTCTCTTAATTGAGCATAACTCCTCAACGTATGTCTGAAACAGTCCCGATCCTTCTTTTTCTTCAGTCTTCCCTTTGTATTAACTTTTCATTCTGTTATTTTTTAAAGAACACAATATCTGCGTATAATATATCGAAGCTAACACTCCATCCGTTTCATCTCCTACAGCATTTTTCCTCTGCTATTTTCCAGAGTATGTGCGTCATTACTTCTATTTCTCTTTTTGGATTTTCTTAAAGATTCCCAGTAACCTATTAATATAAACATGAATATGTTTCTTGGAAATGGGCAGGGGTATAATATGAAGGGGATCGGGATGGTGTGGTGATTAGAGTACTGGCTAACCATACGGGCGTTCAGGGTTCAAATCCCTGCAGAGGAGGATGTTTTTTGGAAGAAACCCGGTCTCTACTCGAGTGCCTTGTGGAGGGCACTTCAAGTGCAGTACCCCGTCTGTCAGATGAGACGTTAAACCGTGGTTCCCTTGGTGCCTTTCGTTAAGAGCAGGCTAATGTCGACGCCGGGTTTCTATCCACCCTTCTTCCTTTACCTGTCCCCTATGGCGCAAATGACCACAGCTGTCGGTCGCCTCCCCAAAATCCAATCCAATCCTATAATATGAATGGAGGTAAGACCCGCAGTATTTTAAAAATAGTAAAGATTGCTGATGAATTGAGTATCACGAAGTATGCATATATTTTTCACTAATGAACCTCACAAGAGCTGGGTTACATTGAGATCAAACAGTAGACAAATGTAGTATATTTTTCAATACAAGCATCGTATCCTCAAAACACCTTTCGTAAGATAAGAGTGAACTTAAGAAGAGCTTATGAAAGGAGTGGCGTTTACCCAGCAATTCCTCGGGACGATGAGATCATTGGTTTTTCACTGGGTGTTGATTCTTACCTGTACTCAGTGGGAAACCGAGAACTATTCATCTTAAAGGAAGATTTGCTAGACAATACATTTCTAAATATACGCACATAGAGCTTGAGTGTTTTGGGAAATTGAGTGAAGAGACAATTCATTTAATACGTTGTGATGTTATAAATAATTCGGAAAATTCCAGAGGTATACATACGAGGTGCAAAATGAGGAAGTTTTTCGTACATAGATCAAGGACATAATCTTATAATATATAAAAATGCTTGTAGTTTGATAACATTACGAAATGAGGGTTGTATGAAACAGTATCAGTGAAGTAGTTGTTCCAGGTGTGTAGAAGGATCCAAATGTGTGTAGAAGGATCCACAGGTAAAGTGAAAGTAGAAAGAGAGTTCACAGAAAGTTTTAAAATCAATACAGGAGTTAGGAAAGTAGACGGTTTATCTCCTTTACTTTTTAACTTAGCCATAGGGGAAGTGTTAAGATGGGTAAAAAATACTCAAGGAGCAGCCTATATTGGCGGAAAAATTAACGTATTAGCCTATGCAGATATCGTGATTCTCAATGCAGAAAATAGAAACGATTTGAAAGCATTAGCAGAAAAACTAGTAACAGAAGCCAGTGAAGTAGGGCTCAAGGTTAGTGAAGATAAAACAAAGTATACGATAATATGCAGAGGAGCCGAAAATGAAGAACCTAAATGTAATCGATTACAGTTTCGAAATAACAAAGGAGTTTAAATATTTAGGTACTGTGATAGGTAAAAATAATAGAGAAGAGACAGAAATTCAAAACAGAATAAAAGCATACAGGGTGTCCCATAAATGTCACACCACAGTGACACTGGAGCTAGGGCAGCCTAAGAGGAACCGAACCAGCCTAATATGACCTCAGTAAAAGTTGCACGGTTTTCGAGATATTGCCAAATTAAAGCTTTTTCAAAAATTTCACTTTTTTTACATTTATAGTGCCAGAATTCACTTGAATAGCTCTCAATTTGGCTCTCTGATGGGGCTACTGCCACGAATTAACAAACAAAGTACTCTATCCATCCCATTTTTTGAAAGCCGATAAAGTTAGACAGGTATAGCGACTTTCGCGTTTCTTTTGTTTGTTCGGACCCCTTGACCCCCCTCCCTCTCGGGGGCCTCTGTTCCAGGTAGAAGTCGGCACATGAGTCACAGTTGGAAGATTAAAAGGGCGGCCCTAATGAGAACGTTAAATTATCCGATTGAATTCTGGGACTAGAAATGTAAAAAAAGTGAAATTTTTGAAAAAGCTTTAATTTGGCAATATATCGAAAACCGTGCAACTTTTACTGAGGTCATATTAGGCTGGTTCGGTTCCTCTTAGGCTGCCCTAGCTCCAGTGTCACTGTGGCGTGACATTTATGGGACACCCTGTATAACAGATGTTTCTGGAGCATGAACAAATTACTGAGGAGCAAATTGCTGAGCAAACGAACAAAAAAAGGATCTAAAAACTCCTATTACAGCCCATATTAACCTACGGGTCTAAATTGTGGTCCCTAAAAACTTCATCAGAAAGGAAACTAATAACATTCAAAAATAAAATCCTAAGAAAGATCTTTGGACCAATCCATGAAGAAAAAAGTTGAAGGGTAAGAAAAAATAGAAAACTGAGAGAAAGCTATGCTGATTCAGACATAATATTTATTTATTTATACTCACAACCCCGAAAACAGCACAACAATGGCCTTTGAAATCGGGTGTTTTAACATTAACAATAAACGAACACACACACCCATGTCGTGGGTAGATAATATTCTACCCAGGCGGGACTCGAACCCGCGACCCTCGGGTTAGCAGGCGAGGACTTTACCCCACCGCCACCGGAATTGCCATTATAAATAGCCAGCGTTTAAGATGGCTGGGCCATGTGCTAAGAAGAGGAATAACAGTTTAGTAAAACAAGTCTGAAAAGTTAAACTTGACTGGAGAAGACGCTTGGGAAGACCCAGACTTCGATGGGAAGATCAGGTGGTAAAGGATCTGAGAAGACTAGGAGAAGGGATGGAGGCTGCTGAAGATAGAAAAGAATGGAGGCTAATCGTTGGCGAGGCCAAAAACCATCTTGGGTTTGTGTGGGCATGGTAGTAAGTAAGTTGTTCAAGGTAAGAACTGGGATGGAAGATCGAACGAACGGTGCATATACCTGATATTAATTTATTTACATTTCGTATATTCTTAGAGGTCAAGTGAGTTTCTTCCTTCATAGTTTTGTGCAATATTTGTCACATGTATTCATCATATTGTTAACAAGTTCCTTATGTATCACGTTTGAGATCCTCACCGTTAGAACATTAATCTTTGGAGATTGATATTTTTTTGTAATTGGTACATAAGGAAAAGTTAGGGTAAGCACCTCAGGCACGCCTAACGTAGAGCATTGATTACTAATAATACGCAAATTCGATTTCTAGTGGATATCGTGGTTAATTTGCTAGCCTGGTAATTTTCAAGGACATATTATCCCATCTTTCCTTGACTCAATAATATCAAATATAAAATTATGTTTATCGCAATTAACATTATTTAATAGTTTTCATTTGTTTAAATAGAACCATTTTCTCTCATCGTAAACCAAAATTTACTACCAATAGGCCGGAATGGAACTGGCTAAGAAAAAATTGCGAATTGAGCACAAATATAATTGCAATTGTTGTCGTTTTAGGAGTCTCTTTAGGAGCCCAACCCCTCCGGGTGGAATTCCACTGTCGTATTTTATCTCATTCTCCGTTTATGAATTACATTCCTTCCTCCACCATCATTTTGGGTAATACCGTCACGACGTGGTCTCTCCTCAGGAGTGATAAGTAAGTAGGGTCTTTCTCGTGTGGACCCTCATGAGACCATCGGCCGGTTTCCCATTTGATCAAAGGAGAAAATGGCTCGGGGAAAATGACATCTGCTGCTCCTTCTCGCCCACGCTGGATAGTGTGAATTGATTTTCTGCGAATCACTTCGTACGACTCCCACGTCACGTGCGGCCAATAACGGCGGGAATAAGGTGAGGGTCTTCGATGGAGCTGGGGAAGGTGGAAGAATACATGCATATATATATGTGTGTACATATGTGGCTGGAATACCTCGTTCCAGATGATTCGGAAGGAGAATAGCATAAGATGTGAACTCGGATGAATTGAACCCATCTCTGCCTTTATATTTTCTATGCTATTATCTTACGTCTTTTAAACTTCTTTTTCCCTATAACCCCCACGCTCGTAACCCACGCATTCCATTTCTATTGCCGATTGAAAGTAATGTCTGAAAATCAAAATACTGCAGCATTAAGCTAAATTCTTGAGTTCATCCCAAATGAAAAAACGACTTCGTTTTCTTCCACTGATTTATTTTTTTGGTACGACATGTTTCGACACATAGAGGTCATTTTCAAGTACAAATATTTTTGAATTTCAAGCAAATATATATACCTGGAAGGGACTTGGGGGAGGTAGGAGAGGGGTGGAAAACACCCACTTCTTCCACCCCTCTCCTACCTCCCCCAAGTCCCTTCCAGGTATATATATTTGTTTGAAATTAAAAAATATTTGTACTTGAAAATGACCTCTATGTGTCGAAACATGTCGTACCAAAAAAAAAATTTTTTTTAAATCAGCGGAAGAAAACGAAGTCGTTTTTTCATTTGTGAATATCAACTGCCACATAGTTGAGCCTGATACTATTGAACGTTTGTAATTCATATATTTTCTCCCTATTGCGACTCTACGCTGGAGTACATGTTCAAACGTATAAAATAAAAAAATTTAATTATTTGTGTTTGTTCAATTCTAAGATTGGTTAACTGTAGCCCTCCACCTATCCCTATGTAATGCTAATTCCCTTATCTCCTGGTATCTCTCCCTATGTACTTCCTTCTTTATTCAATTCGTGAACTTATTCGTAAGTCTTCCTCTGGGGACTTAACCCTCTATTTCAGCTTCAATTATGTTCTTCACAAACCCGTTGTGTCAGGGTGTGTCCAGTCCATCTCGTTCTTCTTTTCTGTATGGTATTCCTTTTGGTCCTTTCCTCTTCAACTCTTCTGTGCACTTCATCGTTTCTCATTTTGTCCATCCATTTGATCTTCAGCATCCTCCTATAGTACTAGGTTTTGAAGGCTTCTAATCTTTTCTGGTCTACTCTCCCAATGCTCCATGCTTCAGATTCGTATAGGGTAAAGGCAGGGACACAATCAACGTGTACGTGTGACGCGAGACGTTAACGGGACAACGGGAGACGGGGAACGCAAGTCAGCGAAGACAATCGACGTTAACGCGGCCCGGAGTAACAATTGACTAACGCAGGCGCAGCTAAGAGATCAGGTGTAAACAAGTGTGAAAGTAAATAAGCTGTCTTCGCCAAGAGCTGTCTTCAACAGTTGGATGTATCTGTCGACAGATGGCTCCCATTCCCGGATTCTCATGACTATTCTGATTGGTTTTCCGCGTACGAGACACGGGAAGAGATGAAAGTTGCACATCTCTCGCGTACGCGTACTCCCCGTACACGTTGATTGTGTCCGCTCGCTATACTCTCCCGTCAGCCATCTTTTCGCGTATTCCCGTTAACGGCTCACGTAACACGTACACGTTGATTGTGTCCCAGCCTTTACGCTCCACGCGAATGTTTTTGCATACTGTTACCTAGTTTGAAATCCTATCATTTTTCAGCACAGCAGTTGTCTTTTTCCCATGAACGCCTTCTTGGCTTGGGCTAATCTCCGCTTTTTTTCTATAGTTTTTAATTTTATTAGAATCTGAAAAATACATACCTTAGAGTTCAGTTTTTTTATTTTAAATAACGAAACACTTCCTGTACTTCAAGTCTGATGCTAATGATAGTTTTTTTCTCTTTTCAGGTGAGTAAGGAAACTTCACTACAGATTGAGTATCCATTTGTGAGTACACTGTTTTAATTCAATATGGTCTTGAAAAATACCGTGGGATAGTCACCGTTAATGTTTTTCTTCGATAAGGTACCGCTTTTTTATGATTTATCCCTTTCCGGTCCTGTGATTCAAAATGTGATTCCAAAGGAATCACGTCGCTTTCCTGCGTCCGAACCGGACCGGAAAGGGTTAATATTGATCTAGATAAATACTGTCACCGACGTATTTAGATATTTGTAAATTAGCTCTAATTATATGACTGTGAACTCTGCTTCTCGTGGGTTGCACTTATGTTTGATATATTCTTTTACGAATCCATTTAATATGGCGCGCAAAATATTATGAAATTGGTGGTCATCTGTGCAGTTAATGAATTCATGTTATTTTTGTAGAGGCTATAGGTATTTTGCTATAAACAATGTGGACGTTTTTTTCGAGGAAAACCTGATTAACATGGCGATTCAAAAAAATGAAAATATTATCGACTTTATATACGCTGGTATTCCTTTTGAAAAAATAAGGATGTTTGTAGTTATTTCATCTTAATTGAACGTGCTCTGAAAATTCTGAGTGGTTATTTTTCGGTCGATGTCTGTGGCACTTCTTCTGTTATAAATATAATAAACCTCGATATTGAATGTTTGCACTTGATATTGGAATTAGCATTTCAAAATAAATGACTATTTCCACATCTTTTTTGGGGAGGAAAAAATGCAATAAAAGGCGTTAATTTTACTTGTATTATTCCTCAATTATCTACCAATACTTTACCATTTTGCAGTATCCGTTCTATCGATAAATGTTTACCATTAATTACAACACATTATGTCCCGTTAGATCTGATACAGCATAGTTTGTTGTTCAAAAATCTTAGTTCTCTTTGACAATGTCAGTTTTTCAAGCCACTGGTAAAGAGTTAATTACTTTTAACGATTGGCGACTTTCTTTTCTGAATTAATCTTCTTTGGAAAGATTTTACCACAAATTTCTGTTTCTCTCGCAAATGTCATGTTTTTTATCAATCGGGAAAAATACGTATTGATTGGCTACAATGGCCGTTTCCCTCGGCAACGCAATTTTTTATCAATCAGGAAATCTATACTCTATCGGAAAATCCTGGCTGTAATCTGTAACCAAGACACCGGGAACAGTTGGTGGGAAAGTGTTCGAGGCATGAGGAACCCTTTGAAAATGATACTGAGAGGACGAGAAAAAAATGAAGAGGGTTAGGTCATAAAAGGTGGTTGGAATGGAAAGCAAGAATACTCGGTATCATGGGGGTAATTCAAGTGAGGCACTTATGAAGAGCGGGTTAAATAAGACCGGAAAACGTTATCAGGTTTGAAGAAGGATATCAGTGAGCGCAAAAAGAGGATGAAATTGAGAGATGTTTTAGAAGATGAATGAAAACAGAAATAAACCATTGAGTGAAACAGCGTAAGGTCCTTTATTTTTCAGCTTATTATTATTTTATGCCAGAATCATCACACAAATATAAAGGATACGTCATTTATACACATTAAAACATTTAAACACAGTAATACAGGGTGTCCCATAAATGTCACGCCACAGTGACACTGAAGCTAGGGCAGCCTAAGAGGAACCGAACCAGCCTAATATGACCTCAGTGAAAGTTGCACGGTTTTCGAGATATTGTCAAATTAAAGGTTTTTAAAAAATTTCACTTTTTTTACATTTATAGTGCCAGAATTCACTTGAATAGCTCTCAAATTAAGTTTTTTTATTGTACGATATCATCAATCGGTTATTAAGCTGACAAAATGGTTATTTTATTGATAACTAATGTAAAATGAGGAAAATTACTGCATTAATCTTGACTTAACTTAGCAGCAAAAAAAACAACTTCGACTTTAACCGCCTGCCGTGAAAAAAAAATACTAGAAAGTAAATGAGATAGTAACTTCAAAAACTTGCGTATGTTATGCCGATTTTGAAATGGTATGAGTAGGAAAAGTAGCGTGATTTTATTTAGTAAGATACATGTACCATACCATTTCAAAATTGGCATAACATACGCAAGTTTTTGAAGTTACTATCTCATTTACTTTCTAGTATTTTTTTCACGGCAGGCGGTTAAAGTCGATGTTGTTTTTTTTGCTGCTAAGTTAAGTCAAGATTAATGCAGTAATTTTCCTCATTTTACATTAGTTATCAATAAAATAACCATTTTGTCAGCTTAATAACCGATTGATGATATCGTACAATAAAAAAACTTAATTTTAGAGCTATTCAAGTGAATTCTGGCACTATAAATGTAAAAAAAGTGAAATTTTTGAAAAAGCTTTAATTTGGCAATATCTCGAAAACCGTGCAACTTTTACTGAGGTCATATTAGGCTGGTTCTGTTCCTCTAAGGCTGCCCTAGCTCCAGTGTCACTGTGACGTGACATTTATGGGACACCCTGTATACAATCATAAGTCCTCATCTATGAGGAATTTGTTGACTGAGTAGTACAATTTTTTCAGTAGCTTTTCTTTAATTATACACTTGAAAATCGTATTTTTTTAAATGTCTTTGTACTTCGTTGGGAGTTTATTATTACTGCTTTTTGCATTAGTTTTTCGGGTGTTTGAACAAACTATTTTTCTCTTGGTTTTCAAAAATATACAAATACAATTTTAAACGTCAAATACAATTTCTGATTTACTTAACTGGTGTAGGAAGTTGAGTTAAAAATATTTTCCGTTAATTATGGGAATAAGTAGAAAACCATTTTCTAGTATGGAATAGTCATAATAAGACGAGCAGTAAGGGAGGCAGAGTTAGACGGGATTTATTCACCGCCTATTAAATAACCCCTTATTACATACATTTTACCTCTTAGACCTCTATTTTTTTACAAGGTACTCAGAGTATTTTCTAATAGAGGAGGTCGAATAGATAAATCGTGCCAGCATAAAACAAGGCTAAGAAATAACCCCAGTATAGGAATTCTGAGACCCAATGTTGAAGCATACAAAATTTCATATCTTTATGTTGCACCTAAATTATTTATTAACTTACCTAGAGAAATATCTTCTGCACAAAGTGAAGCCAGATTTCTTAGCCGTCAAAGAATTGGGTTAAACGATGGTTTCAGACCTCACTCGGTGGAATTCCTTGACATCAGGGATAGAAGGATTAACTTTGCAAGTCCACATCGGTCGTAAATAAATCTTTTATAATGTGGAATTGCAAAGTTAATCCTTCTATCCAGGACAAAGAATTGGTTATTTACGCATATAGATTTGTACAATATTTTTTAAATGTTAAAGTACCTACCACCATAATTTGTCATTTATATTTTTATGTAATATTTATTTATTATTTCATAAATTGTCACTTGCTTTGTATTGCTCAATTGTTAAATGCACTAAGTCAATTTATTTCAATTTTTATTATATTTAGAATGCGTTTGTGTCAATTGTAATGCCTATAAATACATTAATATATATTGTAAAACAGACCGCTGCCTAACCAAGCGTAATCAATGGATGGCAGCCCCTACATAGGTCTCTTCAGGGGTGCCTAATTTCGCTAATATCCTTGTTTAATGGATTATATTGTACGGTTCGGGATATAAAATAATATATAATTCTTGTAAGAGATGTATTCTGGAAGTATTGGTTGTTTAGCGAGAAGGCGCCTTTGCATAGAACAGAAACAAATGAATTTCACCATTCTAGGAATCTTGCTCACGTTATTGCCGTCACGAGTTCGCGAGGTGGATAAAAAAATCCTCTAGCATTCCTAGTCCTTTATGCAATATCTCATCCTCCTCCCACGGTCTAATTTGTGAGATTCATGCTGGGAAAGAATGTACGATATTAAAATTTTGCGTTCCGGGTGGCGACTGCGATGACGCGTACGAGGCATTCCAGTAGAACCAAGCTACTTCTTCGCAAGATACCTCCTTACTTGAAGAAGTAATTTTGATAGAAATGAAGCCTCGCAAACAAGTTTTTTTTACCAGTGTGCGGATGAGTAGCGTGTCATAGATGGATGCAGAAAAACGATGGGAGAAAGGCTGAGCGAGATACATGGAAGTAATAAGGTTCCAACAGTGTTTTATGATAGGGGAAATATTAGTGCCCATTTAAATGTGCATAAAACGCGCTCGACAATTGTAATGTAGTTCCTCGGGAACAAATTTTCGAACCATTCCTAACAATAGAACGGTATTGAATGGCATCCGGTCAATTAATCCGTAAGTAATTCAGACAGGTTTTTTTTTCAAAGGAATCGTTGGAATGTGTACATTCATCTCACGACTGAGATCGTCAAAGCAGATATTTTCCATGCTATCAGTTTGAGTTTGAGTTCGTGGGATCCAATTTGCGTGTTTTAACTCACGCTTCGTTGCTGGTCAATATTCTCTGGTAAATATTATCAAAGCCGTGGCTCATGAGGGAATTCAGATGACAAGGAAAAGGATGGGTAATAGGTGCAAATAAATGGCAAATGCCTTATTAATATCCTATATTTCAGCTAACTGGGGTACTAACTATAAATTTACCCTTTATTGGCAAGTTGGAGTGTCACATTCGCTTATTAGCAGGGAAATAACCTGATGATATCGATTTGCAACCTAAATTTGATAATGAGAAGTTGAATAAATTGATGAAGTTGCAACGTTTCTGTATCTATTTTCCTTTCAATCTAAAGTATAAAAATTGAAATAACCAAATTCAATCTTGAATCACTGAGAAGTAATAGAGTAGGTTCTAGATTATTCGAGCTC
This sequence comes from Ceriagrion tenellum, assembly GCA_963169105.1. NCBI lineage: Eukaryota > Metazoa > Arthropoda > Insecta > Odonata > Coenagrionidae > Ceriagrion > Ceriagrion tenellum. The sequence goes on along the minus strand of OY720643.1, from coordinate 43,113,601 downwards.
GGATTTACCAACTCTCCGCATTATCCGCGGATCGTACTTTACTTTATAGTTAAATGATTGTACAAATTATTTTTGCAGCATGTAATATTACTACTAATAAAAGAAATAAGATATACAATTGGGCAAATAACTCGTATTGTATGGAGAAAAGGAAAAAACATTTCATTAGAAAAGCTTGTCTTCAACCATGTCCTTCGAGTCATAACTCTACTTGAGATCTGAAGATGAACTAAGTGTCGAAACCCCAGTCGTGCTAAAAAGTTCCAAGTGGATTTATTAAGTCATTTTATTTGTTCCATCATAAAAATAGCGAATTTTGTCATAGTTTAACTACTCTAGATGACTCTTCTGCAATAGCTGTATCTTCGATCGTCTTAAGTGTCCTCGGCCCAGATTAACCCGGGTAATTAAGACTCTACTACGCCCATATACCTATTTCCAGGGGAATCAAATCTTCGTTATTGTTGGTTCTCTTTCAACATGACCTTAAATTATACCCGACTTTTTGGTGTATTTATTTTTAATATCCCGAAAAAGTAAACCATTTCTCTCCATCACACATTTTATTTACGTACGGTTTTACCTGAAAGGGTGCATCATCAGCACTATAGTCGTGTTCTCCTTTCCTCATTGTCCAGGTACAATTCAACTTTTAGAGGCCTACTTGTCTCCCAGCGATTTCGTGTGCTTCAATTTAAATTTTCAATGGCCTCTCCTTATCAGTTTCGCATCTTTTCACTAAACAACCACTTAATGTGGATATTTCAGACCATCTTGTACAAAAAATTTGACTAAGACCCTCTGGGGTACTTTTATATTGCACCCAAATGTTGTCCAAAATTTTCTAGCTCGGAATTTCCGTATTTATTACGGATTAACGGATATTAAAAGCAATGGAAGTGTGTTTACCTCGAAGGATAGAGGAGAAAAACTGGGAGAATGAGCATAAAAGAGGGTATTGGCGCTGCCTTTTACAGTATGGTTGTTCTTTTGGTTGTCAGACTTCAGTTTGATGTCCTCTCCATACATCTCAATGATATTAACTAAGTTACATTTTTTCCCCGAGAATATATTTAACCAGGAATCATTTAACTTGGCTTCAGTGTCGTATAATAGGAGAATAATACAGTTTACAATGAGGTTGAGCTACTTAGGATCCGCACGTTCTAAGAAACTTAAGCGCTCGTATGCATAGGAAGAAAAAATAAAATGTCAACATATGCGACTTTTGCGCACTTTAAGAAACTCAGGGTACGGATAATTTATTTTGGGTTGCGAGAGTGGCTTTGAGAGCATGTGTGCGTAGAGGATCCTGAGATATGGAAAAGCGGCGGTTGCAGCGGGTTAAATGGAAAAATAGTGCTTTTGAACTAACGCACTAATTTTGTAATTTTTACTGTTTTCCATTGATAACTTACTAGAAATCAGCATGGACTTACTTCATAAATATGCATTTATGATGAATAAGTTAGTATTCTCCTTAAATATTTTTTATTTATTTAAATCAATAATCATCAGCATTCCTGCTGAAAGCTGTGGTAAATGCGAGTTTAATCCATAGCAATAAGCAGCCGATATATGTGGACCCCAGAAGTCAAGGGGTCTAAGTGACATTTTTGAAATAAATAAGTTAGGTACAGGAATGGAATGTGAAAATATTAATGTTTTAGGTGGTAAAGGGATCCAAGTGATTTTCTTGACAGGCGCTGCTATCTAGGGTAATGCTTCTTAACAACTTAGTGGGTTGTACCAAACATTTTCAACTATGACTTAAGTTTTCTCCAAACAATGGTTTTGTTACTTAGACCCCTTGACTTCTGGGGTCCTCATATATTTTCAGGGTTACTTCCCTTAAATTCCAAACAAATTTTCGATATTCTTGTTTCACAGACACTAAATAGTACACTCCGTTGTGCTATCCGTATAAAAATTAGGAGAGAGCAGGGTTAAACAAAATGATTGTTATTTCGGTTGTCAGGCTTCAGTTTTATGACGTAGTGCCCTCCCCGTATTCAACAATGATATGAACAAACTTCGATTTTTATTCCGTGAATATATGTAACCAGGAAACTCAAAACCTATCTTCAGTATCGTGAAATAGGAGAGTAATACAGTTTACATTGAGATGGAACTAGTTAGGCTATTTATGATTTTCGCATACACGGGAAGATAAAATAAAATGTGAAAATATGCGGCCTTTGCGCACTTTAAGAAACGCAGGGTACAGTAAATTTATTTCGGGTTGCGGGAGCGGCGTTGAGATCGTGTGTACGTGTGGGGGAGGATGCTGAGAGATGGAAAACCGGCGGTCGCAGCGGGTGAAATGGAAAGGGAGGTTCACAAGAGGGGAGAGAAGGGATAGGATATAAGGGAAGAAGACCTTTGCGGCTGTGGGGTCCGACCGCGGCTCCCAGGACGGCTCGGGGAGTTTTAGTGAAGCCTCTGGGATGAGGGGGGAATGGCGCGCGAGGGCTGCAGGCCGGTTACGGTTGGAAACCAGAAGCACGGGGAGGATGAAGAGGGTGGGGCTCATTCCCGAGGTTTTGAAAGGGATCCCGAGGGTTTTGTGCGAATCGCACAGGGCTTGGGATTGTAGGGGCCTTTTCGGCTGCGTTATGCCCGGCGAAATACCGCCGAACCGTTTCGTTTGGCGTCTGGGGAAGTGCGGACGGTATTATTAGGAGAGAAAACGGAATTCAGTGCATCTTATCATAATTTTCGTTTATTTTAACCCGAGAAGTTGCCTGGGAATAGATTTGTGTGATGGCTAGAAATGTTTGCTAGGATTATCATCATCATCATTTGTCATACAATCCTAAGATTGGTTGACTGCAGCCCTCCACCGTTCCCTCTCTAATGCTAGTGTCCTTACCTCCCGGTGTATCTTCCTATGCACTTTTTTCTTTTTTGGTCCATGAACTTATTCCTGGGTCCCCCTCTCGGGACTTTTCCCTTTACTTTAACTTCAATGATGTTCTTCACTAACCCTTTGGGCCTCAGGGTGTATCCAATGCATCTGGTTCTTCTTTTCTGAATCGTGCTCCATATGATCCATTCCTCTTCCATTCTTCTGTACACCTAATCATTTCGTATATTGTCCCGTCCATTTTATCTTCAGCATCCTCCTCCAGCACCAGATTTTGAAGGCTTCTAGTCTTTTCTGTTCAGCTTTTCCAATGGTTCATGGTTCCTATCCATAGAGTTACTACGCTTCACACGAATGTTTTCGATTACTGTTTCCTGGTTCGTAGTCCGATCTCCTTTAAGCACTAAAGTTTTCTTTTTTCCATTAAGTCCTTCTTAGCTTGGGCTTTACAATATCTTATTTTCCAAAAATTAGAGTATCTAAATTTTGACATTATTCAATACGTAATTTGAATAACCTGTATTACGACTAGGATTTTGATGTACTGCATATTTGCTAGTCGATATGTGTACGCGGTCCGCCTATAAGTGAGGAAAGAAAACAGTCGGGAGTTTAGTTTCACTATCGTTGTCTTGGCGTGTCTCCGTCAAACCTTTCACATGTAATTTGTTGCCTATTCCAGATTTATAATCATCGTCAGGTCATTTTTTTCTCGTGAGTGCGGTGCCTTTTTCCGACAGTGAAGTTTACATTCCGCATCACATTTCCTGATTTTTCTGAATGTGTTCATATGACTGGGATTGGAATTACGTAATCGCCTGAAATTCATCTGTCGATTCCTGATCCTCACTTGAACGACGTGTATAGATGTACTTCGTCCTCTGTATTGGACTTCTAACTAATTCATTGTCACCATTTGATCAAATCACTGTTATTTGCAAACCGGTTTTCTGTCCTTCATGTCTTAATTACTTGCGTAACCCTTCCCTTATCCATCCCACTTTGTAATCTTTAAGGTTGTCCCTCGGTAAAATTTAGTGTCACGTAGTTCAAGTTCTGGGTACTCATTACTGCTGAAACGGGAAAACGACATTAATACTGATAAACGTTTCCAACTTTTTCACGCTGTGATTTTTTTCTCAGATTGGTTTTGCAATTATTTGTAGATAAGGGGGTGACGTAAGATAAATAAATGAGAGGAAGGAAGGTCCATATTTAATATGTTTGGCACTCATCCTCATAATGCCTTTTAAGAATTAGAATCGGATCGAGAAAACTTTTATACGCCCCCAAAAATAATATAAAGCCGTAGCTTATATTGGTTGAGCCAAAGCGTAACAAATCATCTTAATAAACGGCATGAGACATTTTTTTAAGGAAACAAGTTTACGTGCGAAGGAAACAAATCTTTTAGTTCCCTCGACAATTTTTTAATGTACTGATCCCGCTTCAAATGTTGGTCGACAGTTGCTCCCAAATATTCAAATTATGCCACTTCTGAGGCATCCATATTCGAAAAGGAACTTTGGTACAATGTCCATTATTTTATAATTCACCACCGACAATGGTTTCAGCACATTATGCCATCATCAGAGTAATCATCACCATCACCAAGGTGATGCCATAATGTGCTGAAACCATGGTCGGTGGCAGAGAATAAAAGTGTGCAAATTGTATCAGTTTCTTTCCGAATATTGAAATCCATGTTCCACAAAGTTAGTACCAATACGCCCTCTTAACTTATTAGGTGATCCATTCATGACAGTATTCCATCCATATATTTGATCTTTCACAGCCGCCTCCTGCAGTATTAAATCTCGATAGACTCTTTATTTTCCTTTTTTTCAACGAATGGCATACGGCGGCTAAAACTCTTTTTCTTCACGCTCCTTCCATCGGGAAAGCATCATACGGTGCATTACGGGAGGCATACCCTATTTCCTCCCGGTATGTGGACCGCGCGGCGTAACTTAAAGGAATAGAGGTGAATGTAGGCTCGTACCTGGAGAAAAAAAAGACTATCGTAAAATAGTTCGTTACGCAGCTCGGAACGTCGTTGCTCGGCGCCTCCGGCCCGAGATGCATATCGGCTGCAAGCACTCCCGGCGCTCGTAAAAGTTGGAAAAGCAGTTACACGGAGCGTAAAATGTAGTGCATGTTGAAGAAACTTTGCTGCCTCTCCTCACCGTAAATCACCTTCAGTAGTGACCAAATGAAGTGGCGTGCATAAATACATCAAAGTTGCTCCCTATGTCGAAGGCTATGGTTCTTTTCCTTACGTCAGTGGATTTTACCCCTAACCACAGGCATCATTTTTTCTAAGGTTAACAAATCAATCGGTCTCGTGGACAGCTTGTCTTGATAACTAAACTCAGTATTACCCCACTGCCAAATTCATATGAAATGTGACATGAATAGCTGTGAAATTTTTTCAAAATATGTTGTGCAGCTTACCAAATGTGGACTTTGACGTCGACAATCCAAAAATTCGGCACAACTTATGCGTTTGAATTTTAAATAAATATTGTGATTGAAGAAACTTTTGATTTTATGTCTGGCTGTACTACTGTTCCAACAAAGACAATGCTCAAATCAAATTGGTACGAGCGGAAATATTTTAAAATGTTTTTTGTGTGTTTAAGGAATCGAATGAAAAATAAAAAATCACAGACATGCGGTCAACAGATTGCGAAAAAAGTTTTTAAGCAACATTCCTCAAAATCAGTTGCAAAATTCATTGTTTTTGGTGATATATTCCATAAATACAATCTTATATGAAAGTACTATTTTTTATTACAAGTGCGGCAGAGTTGGGAAAGATCTGTGTTCTTGAAAGGAGTTCTTGTAAGGAAGATTGGGGTACCATACTTTGCTACAAGCAAAAAGGTAACTCCAAGTCAAATTTTGTTAAACAACTTTTAGACAATGACCAATTACAGCAAATAAAATGCCACTGTACTACATACTCAATGCAAGGAAGAAAGCTCAACTTTATGAAGCAATATGAAATTTCATCTGTGTGTAGAAACAAAAATTCAACTATTGTTAATGATTGTATGTATCCCGAACACTCATCGCCGTTATTAACTTAGTCGTTTGGCTCACCAACTTTGTAAAAGCATGTTCCAATCTAACCTTCACCCCTCGCTATTCTCTAAACCCTTACGTCAATTCAGCCAGCGCAAAACAAACCTTCAAAACCCTCCTGCCCTCCGATTACATCGCCTTTTGTCATTCCATTCCCATCTTCCACCATTTCCTTTCTCCCCCTGTCCTCCCCGAACGCCTTTACAAAAGCATATATAAGCTTGCAATATGTGTGTATTTTTACCTTGCAAATGATATAGCTGCTAATGTCGAAACCAGGTTGGAAAATGAAATTATTTCTGTGGTAAGTGAACAAAAACCTTATCATTTTGAGATATACATCTACATACTACCTCGCGAGCAGCCGTATGGGCGTGTGGCCGGGGGTGGTCGGTCACCAGCCGTGTAAAGATGTAAAACGTTTGTAGGTGAAAGGGTGACATGTTCTAAGAGAATATATTTGAAGGAGCTTAGTTTTAATTGTTGTCGCTTATTCTGCGAAATCTGCGCGAAAGAACGAGTTTTTGTACCTATCTGTTCGGCACTGTATCTTTCTTATTTTATCGCATTTGTCAGATCTAGAAATGTAGTGATGCGTCATGAAAATATTCTGTGTGTCGCTCTAAAATACAACAGTCCTGAATTTCTCAAGCAGCCTCAGCCAGGCATGCAGTCTCCGAGTCTCTTGGGGCTCCCACCTTAATCCCTCTAACAATTGTGTAACACTATATGTTCGTTCGTAGCAGTTTTTCACGAAGCGTGCTGTTTTTCTTTGTATTTTGTTCATTTTTTGCTGACATCTTTATGACCAGGGTCCCCAATGATCGCGGCGTATTCGAAGTGTGGCCTAACCTAAGCGAAATAGCCTCTCTCTTTGACTTTTTCATCCGAGGATCTTCCTATTATACGCTTGATAAAACCTAGATTCTTTAAAGCAGTGCCGCATATGTTTTCATGTGTGTATCCTACTTTTTAAGCGTGGACATTAGGTAAGAGGGAAAGGAATAGAATAGAAGCTTATGAAATGTGGGTGTGGAGAAGGATGGGAAAAGTAAGATGGGTAGATAAGATGAGAAACGAAGAGGTTTTGAGCAAAGTAAAAGAAGGAAGATCGCTCCTAAAGGAAATAAGGAAAAGGAAAGGAAGCTGGTTGGGCCGTGTGATGAGAGGGAAAAGTATAATAACTGCGGCACTTGAGGGTTGAATTGAAGGAAAGAAAAAGAGAGGAAGGAGAAGAATTAAATTGGTGGATCAGGTGAAGAACATCAGCTATGATGAAGCAAAGAAGGAAGCTCGGGACGGAAGCGGATGGAGACAGCAGTGGTGTACGGGACCTGCCAGCAGGCAGAACACCAGATTATGTTGATGATATCTGTAGTGCATTTCCACAAAGTATTGCCGGATACTCTAAACTTAATGGGGTACCATTGACATTGGTCACCTCCGCTACTAACGTTAGAAGAAAGCCTATGTCTGCGTAATTATTGGCATATTTCCTACAGTAAGCGGCTTTGTGCGGTGTGTGTTTGTTTTTTTCTTGGCAGATAATGTGAGCAACTCAACAGTATGGAAGTAAAATGGTTCCACAGAAATTTCAATTGAGTTCAATGCAATGACTGCAGTTGAAAGCGTCACAAATTGATTATTACGCGTCACGCCAGTGCAACGCTAATTACTTGATGCATTATACTCTGTAATTTCCTGGTCTTTGCAATCTATTGTACTAATTTTTCCTGTCCTTACTGATGCTGGAAGTAACAAATACGTATCGAGATAATCATTTTCAGCTGAGTTAATCTTAACTGAGATAATTAGCTCGTTGGACTATTTGACCATTTAACTATTTTGGTGAAATATAAAACTTTACAATAGCCAATGGCTCGTTGGGCCCTCCATTTAGTTTGGTAATCAAAACTTGAATCTGGCAAGCGTCACTTTGTTATAGCTTTTGATGCGTGAACCCATAAAATAGTCTAATACTTTGAACTTTCTTACAGAATTTTCCATAAAAGTGCTAAGTATTTGGCGATATCATGGATACGAAAATATGGTGATCTTACTATATTTAATGGGATAGCGTTTCTCTTCGCTACATTCTCTAGGGTTTACTTTATGATAAAATCTTGCATGGAAAGTAGTCGCAAGAAAGGAGTGATTTTTTTGTTTTTTTTTAAAGTAATTTCAGCTAATTAAAAATGCAAGCCTCTTTCCAATAGCATTTAGGTTATACTATATAAGGAGCACTCTGCCATCTAGAATAGTAAGAAACAGTCATGTTTGCTGGAAATTATGCTATAAAAAGTCTTTCCTTCTCATCCATCGTAACCTCGTAAAGGGCTACGCAATGAAACGGCTCGGCCGTGGCAGGATGTCACGTAGTGCAATAGTTAAAGGATTACTTTTCCTTTTTTGCTCGAGATGAAACAGTTTTGAACGTCGTAAGAAGACTTACCCCATTAATTTCATTCAATTGAGTTTAACCCTTCACCAAAAACCTATTATTACGTATTGGAAAGCAAAATAAGGACCCGGCAATTTACTAAACATATCGAGTACTTATTTTGTATCATATTCATGTGGAGAGTGTTGTGAGCACCCCCTACTCGATACAGTCGTGATGCAGTTGGTGCGAAGGCTTACGCGGTGCTCTGTTGTAGTAGGCTGCATTTTTCTTGGGATTTCGCCGCGTTGTTGTTTTTGATGACAACGGTTTTGCCTGCGTTCCAGCAGGCGTCTTCAGGTCGGAGTAGTACAGTCGCAATGCCTTTGATTATTGTTTCTACCTTAAAAAAACAGCAAAAAATGTTTCTCACATTACTTATAACTAAATTTGAATTGACTGGGACCATATTTGATAAATTAATAAATTCCTGTGAAGGATTGGGCTTAAAAACATTCATACATTCCGTTCATGATCTTATACCAATAATTATCCTCAAGTCCTGATGATGCAGGAATGAAGCTGCAAAACGTTGGGAAGAGACAATTATATTCATTTACCAAGACCAATCCTTCACAACATTGTGTATTCCACTAGTGTATACTTGGTAACAACATTTTTTCCGGGCTGCGTCCGCGTATGTTGTTGGAAAACAACCGTTTCTCCAGCTATCCTGCTGGCGTCCGCGGGTAAAGGATAGCGAGAAGATTTTTGGTCCATTCTCATTTAGGCAACGGGTATTACCAAGTATATACTACAGTCAACGTCGCGACGTTTATTGTAGTATACACTTGGTCTGCTCAGAACATGAACATTAGAAGTAATCGTCGCAAATATTGTTTCTCATTGCAATGAGCATGGGGTCAGAAAAGTCGTGTTGTAGCATAATATAGAGTTGAAATTTTTTCGGTATTTATGCCGAATGTCCTGAGGTTTCACCAAGAGGTTAAAGTTTCATAATTTTTTGTCATTTTGGTTAAAAATTAAAGTAAGCGGATGATCATGTTTGCCTCAATTTGTCATGAGACACGTTTACGTATTGTCATAAGGCTAGTGAAGAATGGCTTGGGATCAGTTAAAAATGAGAGAAAAAAACCCGAGAATTAGTGTTAGGAAAGGTTTTCTTTCTAAGCCTTGTATCAAATTCCTCCATGCCTGATGTGGAGGTTGGAAAATAATTATTTACCTGTGTTCTTTCTCCCTTATCTTCCCGATACTCCACATACCCAGGGGCGGATAGAGATGAGCATTTTGATTGTAATGACAGCACAGGGAAAAAAATCTCTCGACTTCGTTTCAGCCATGAGACTTCTGTAAATTTAAAAAAATATCACGAACAATATTGCTCAATTGAGCATTTTTATTACTCATTCAAAGCCTTTTCCGATAAGCTGGACACACTGCCTTTTTTCCAATTTATGGACCTTAACCCTCTTAGTGTGGCAGGGTGATATATCAGCTTTGGCGTCTCGCGCGAAAAGTACGGAGAACTATTAGGAATATTCAGGATAGGCATAGGACAAGCAAGTTGTGGGCGAGGCGTTCCTTGTCCTTGCGATATTCGTTACCTGATTCATTCTAGCACAGAAAGGGTGTGAAGGGCGATGCTATATTCCCTCTTTCCCTATCGGATTCCCTATCGGATCATCTAACCCACATTCGTTTATTATCCACTCATTCCTGACCCTATCCATTCTACTTTTGCCGCAAATACTCCTCAGATAACTCATACCCATGGCGTTTAGTCTACTCTTATGTCTATCCTGACATACCCATGTTTCACTACCATATAGCAAAGTGGGAAGAAGTACACTTTGTACACGGCAATTTTCGCTTCCTTAGACAAGCACTCATTCATTGACATGCTCCACATGCTACCTACCACTTTCCTTCCAGCATTCGCACGTCTCTTTATCTCCTCATTTATTCTTCCATCTTTCGCATACATCTTACCTAAGTACACAGAATCATCCACTTGCTCAATTACTTCAATATTCGCCCTCATCATACAGTTATTCTCCCCATTCTCCTTATCAAAAACTACTACTTTAGTCTTGCACGCATTTACCCTCAATTCCATTCTCTCCGTTGATTCAGAAAACTTATTTAGGAGTTTCACAGCATTATCCGCTAATAGTAGAACTCGCACGTTTACATTTCCAATGAAAACACCTTCGTTTTGCCATGCCACGTTGAAATCACCGGCTTTTTCTTTAACTGGTAAGTAAATTATTTAATCAGTTAAGTTACTGGCGTAATATTATGCTTCTTCAAGTAATTATTTTTTTCTGAGCATAGGGACATATGAAAACAATAGTTGCAGTCTCCAAATAAAATATGGCATTCGCGAGGTTCATCACGTTTCCATTCCTTAGGAGTACTCATAAGATACGATTCTCTTACTTTCTTGGATAGTCACCTTTTTCACCCAAGTGGAGGTAATAAATTTCTTCGTTGGCCTTAAAAACTCCGCTGTGCCCCAGTAAGACAAAATTATGAGCGCCATGCTCTCCAGTGAATTTTGTCATTCATAATGGCAATGGAATTTGGTTCAAAACTTGGACTGATAGGAAAGCTAAATCAAATTCTAATGCATGCGACCTTCCCAAAGGGCGGAAATTTTAAGTGCATGTCCTTATTTTTTCTTCTCAGGTCGGCCTGATTTATATGCCGGATAAGACCTTGATCCGCAAATGGAATTCTGTGGAAAAAATCAATTATCATATAAATGAATGAGACAACGCTTAAGCTTCTCGCCTCTTGGTTAAAAAAAGCCTCCCGGAAAGGCATTAAAAACGGTGAAATTCGATGCACACAACACATTCCTGAACTTGGGTTGCATAAAATTCATTTTAAAAAAAACTAAAAAATCTTGGACGTTAATTTCACATTCAAGCACAGCCTTCTTACTCTCTCATCGATATTTATACTCTGTACTTATTATTTATGCATGCCATGCCAGCTTATTTCGTATTTTTCTCGAGTTTGGATCAATTCTTTTCTTTAACATCTTTTTTCGACACACCTTTCAATGATAATTTATGAGGATCACTTCGGCAGCAAATTCTATTAGTAGTTTCCGAGGTTGATTTTTCCAAAATAGACTCGATATAATGAAATAGACACTGAAAGAATGATTGTATAAAAATCCGAACTAGCATTTGTGTAGATAATACAGCTGAATAAGTCCGTCATGCCTGATGGTGCGAGATGTCTGCTTTTGCTCCGAAATGGGTTGGATAAAAATATTCAAACATAGCAGGTAAATTTTTTGGAGAAATTGTCATGAGAAAAATTCGGCCTGGACCAATATTTTTCGAACCACGAACCTTTGGTTTGTCCGACCAATGCGTAGACCTTTACGCTAGCCAGGCGTAGTCTGGATAGGCAACGCAAGCAAGGATAGGCAAGCCTGGATAGCGTAGTGTTCTGCAAATTGGTCCGGCAAACCAAAGGTTCGACTCTCGGTTCCGGCCGAATTTTTGTCATGGCGATTTCTCCATAAGGATTAATAAAACGCCAGCATGTGAGATACCCGAAGCAGAAACTGGTGGGAATTGAAATTTGAGGAATGTAATATGTAGGATTTAGATGTGGAGTGATTTCTAAATAATTTGTTTGCGTAGCTGATGTATACAAAGTATATGTTTAGGCACGTGGCCTCATAGGCCGTGACATACGACAAACAAATAAATTAAATTAAGTGAGAAAGTTTTATACATAAAATAAAAGGGGCAGGAAAGGAATGGTGAAGGAAGAAGCGCTCACCAGGCTTAGAAGAGAGGACAACTCCTTCAGGGCCGACCCTCTCATTCCAAAAACCTTCTCGTTTAGACTTGATTCGACGACAGCCCCAGCCAAACTCACGCCGGTATTTCCCCTCCTATTCTTTCCAGAATTAGTAACGCCACAATATGGGAAGTTTGGGGAGGGAGATTAGAATTTGAAAAAAATGCGCTTCGGCGCAAACAATATGAGAGCATAGCATGGGATCATTAATCAAAGCGTAGTAATTGAAAAATAAAATATTCTAGTAATGGCCCACCAAATAGATTTATTCTTTACGACTCGGGTTTCGTCACTTCGTCAGGACTTCAGGACCTAGGGAATAAATCTATTTGGTGGAAAATTAATAGAATATTTTTATTTCCGATACGGATAGGTTCCACAAAGTCAAGCCTGAAGTTATATGTTATATTTTGGAAGCGTAGTAATTGAAATTACTTTATATGACGATCCCTCATATTTGTGAAAAATTCTTGTGTAAAGAAACGTGTATCAATGAAGGAGAGACTACGTATACTGACTTGCCTGTTTGAACGCAATACTTTAATGTCACGAGGTCGAAAGCATCGCCAATTCGCCATTATCTTTCCTCGATATGCCCTAGTTTTATTATGATCAAATTATTTGTAATCATCAATATCCACCATGGCTGTTACAACGCTGGTAATCGTCTTACACATTCCATTCCCCATATAATCTAGTGGGTTGTGTAGCGACTAAGGCTTGGTTAGCGACTAGGTCACTAGGGCTAGGCCAGGTATGTGAGAGTGGAGTATTGTTGTCCAACCCTTGGTGGGGATCGGGTTGGTGTGGTGGATAGAGTACTCGCCTACCACACGGGCGGCCAGGGTTCAAATCCCTGCAGTGGCGGATGTTTTTCAGAGGAACCCGATACCTACTTGAGTGTCTTGTGGAGGGCACTTCAAGTGGAGTACCCCGTCTGTAGGATGAGACGTTAAGCCGTGGTCCCCTTGGCGTCTTTCGTTAAGAGCAGGCTAATGCCGACGCTGGGTTTCTATCCACCCTTCCTCCCTTACCTATCCCCTATGGCGCAAATGACCTTAGCCGTCGGTCTCCTCCCCAAAAATCCAATCCAATCCAATCCAACCCTCGGTACACCCCATAACCTAACTTACATTCACACCCGCTGCTTCTATTACCTACATTTTTGTAATACTATTGAGGAGATTGAGGACCGGAAAATGAAATTCGGAATTTATTTGCAAAGGTACGAATGGAAAAATCCCAATATCAATGAATTTTCTCCTGCTCGGCATGAAAAATACAGCATTCAAATAGGCGAGTCAACGTACGCAGTCTCCCATTGTAAGTGACCGGACTGCAGCTTATTCCTCAATGCAGGTGATTTCTACAAGCTACGAACTTTCCGATAGAATCCTTAGTGAAACTTGAGAGAAGCTATCGGTTAGATCCATTGAATGATGCTGGTAGTAATTGACGGGAGATGATCGGAAACTATTCTCGCAAGCGCCATTGAAGTTTATAGGTTGGCGTACACGGAATCTATTTAGGCCAGGGGAGAGAGATACAACTTCGGCATTTGCTTACTAAGACGAACTCCGTTATTGATCTGCTGCTTGCATCTCAGCTGACGATCGGAGTTCCGCACTTGAAGTCTTCTGAGTATGGCATCATTAAGGGCTTGAGATTTCACCAAAATATTTATTACAACCATTAACTTATTAATAATATTATTATTTTATTAAATTAATAATAAAAATTAAAAATTACAACCAAAAAAACAATAAACCAAAAAATATCGCATGGTCGCCACGATCACGTGTTAATTTCCAGCACATACCCATCCATAATCCAAGTCATTCTCTTTTCTTCGAAGATTTGGTGGAGATATATTTTAGTCTGTAACTGTCGTTTGCGGGAATTTCAAAGAAGTTCATGAAAAACCTCTCTTTGACGCAAGTTCTATTAAAAAAACTTCCATCAAATAATGTTAAATCACGATAGATTTGACACTTTTTTTACCCCTATGTTTGTTCTCTAGACCTGCATAACTTACCAACCTCGTGTGGAACCCTTGAGAGAAGCTATTTATTACATGTTCAGAATAATACTGGTAGTTTTTACGGAAGGTGATTGGAAAGTATCCATGCAAGCTCTATTGAAATTAATAAGTTGACGTAGACAGAGGATAAATGTAGTGATTTTGTTCAGGGGGAAAATTCGGCTACGACATATTTTGTCATAATTTATTGATTATTTTGCATTGATAATGCTTTAATTTACTATGTAGCTCATAAGTTTAATTAGAATAGAGTATTTTAGGCTAATGTTGTGATTCCCTACAACTTGAGGCACGCATTCTAAGGTAGGCACGAGAAGAGAAAAGAGCTCTGTAGCCTATACACTACTTTTCTTCAGTATTCTAATACATATTTCGAAAATATAAAAAAGCAAAAAAATTGCGAAAATGCTTATTCCCGTTATTAGTAAATCTCTCGTCATTACAACTGCAGCGCTTTCCTTGATGGTTATTGCCAAGTCATAAATCTTTAACAGGAGAAACGCACCCGATCACCACCGGATTGCTAATTTTGTATCGCGTTTGTTTCATGTTTCCGATCTGTAGGAATACAATTTCTACGTTTATTGTCCTGTAGGCGCAATAAATTGACACCCATTTTCATCGCACTTGTATGTTATCGATCTCTGGAAGAACGAATGAAAATCATATGAAAAATATATCTTTGCCTGAGAGATCTATTTACATTCCATTCTGTCCTCTACCCCTTCAGCGGTGTGACACTTTAAAGCACTTTTTCAAAAACATTTCCTCGGGAAATTCATTACTTCGGTATTTCTCAGCTTAAAGATAATGACAACCCTTGACTTTTCTCATTTTATTCCGTGTTTTCTCTCGTACCTTTTCCATATTTTTTCATTTAGACGGCCATTTCTTAATATATAAACCGAGATTAGTTTTCCACATGATCGATAAATTGCCAATACGCATTCATAGTTCACTTTTTATGTCTAGCTGAAATATTCGATGGGATAGGCTATCATCTCTTCACTTAGAATTGGCTGAATTTTTTTTTTAGCGTGGGTGCATCGCTTTAATGAAACATTTGAATAAACCTTCCTCTTTGTGGACAGACATTCACGCGGGGTCATTTCAATTGCACCAGCTAAAAAGGACCATCGATTAGCACGTTTTAATCCATTTTTCCGAGCTCGCGAATGCAGGTTGATTCGAGTAAATTTTTATTTTGGATTCTCGCATCTTTTTTTGGGGGATTTAATATTGAGGGTAGGTATGCTGACAGAATGAATATTAAACGAATGAGGTGGATGAGCCTCATGACCACAGGTGCTGCGGTTTTGAATTCCCATTTCCCGTGCGTCTTCTCGAATAGCGACGGAATTCAGCTAAAACCCCGAGTTCTTCTTTTTATACCTATGAGTGATGAGATGGTACCGTTGATAGTCATAAAATATACAACATTTATTTTTATCCATTCATATACATTTCTATCATACCATATATATATTTCCGGCCATCCTCCACTCCAGTATTCTCACCCCCTTGCGTTAGTAATGTACACATTTATTCGTTTTTACAATTCTGGTTGAATTTTACTTCTGGAGGGTAGCCGTCGCAATATAATGTGTTCCGGATTTAAATTTATGAAAAAAATGTAATTTATGGTGTAAAATTCAGTAATATTTTGTATATTGCAATCAAATTTCCGTGCGTAAGCTTTAGGGAAGAGATTTAGGATATTCTTGGCCACTTTCAATTGTTATCCTTCTTTAACAATTACACAGTCATGCAGTATGTACCGTTCATAAAACGTCCTTCGACTGTTAAAGCTATCATCAGGAATAATCATAAACATTTTATCATGCTATATAGAGGTTAATGGCTTACAAAAAGAAATGTGGGAGTTGTATATGAGAGAGATAAGCTACATTTGAGGAATCCTAAGGTTAATCAGCCAATATTTAAGAACTGTTTTTTGTTTTTAGGACCGTTGCTCCTTAGAAAATTGCCAGTTGAAATTTTAAAAAAATAGCTTAATGAAGTCGTATAAAAATGTGATTGAAGTGTCGGAGAGCTCGAATAAGAAACGTAAATACTTTGCGTAATATTTTTGAATGATGATGGTTCAGATGAAATATGTAATCAATGTAACATTTCGGTAAATAATATTGTTTATAGAGCTATTTTTGTATAAATATATCATAATTAAAGTAAAATCTGTAATGATAAATTTAAAAATGCTGCAGGAAGCGGCATGAGTTATGTAAAGAAGAATTAACTCTTTAGTGTTTATTACTTCTCATTTTCGGTAGTGACCTAGTTTTTGTATGATATAAATTTTCTATTGCACACTGACCGCACTACTGGAAAACATGGTCACTAAATTTCCAAGCCTATTTTATCTTGTAGCCATATTTATCGCTGGAAATGAATTCCTTTATTCATGTTGCATAGTTGCATTGCATAGTTGGAAAACTCCTGCGCAGTACCCCTTCTGGGTTCTCCAGGTTGCAAAAATAATGGGCTTTATGATTAGTAAAAGGACACTTGATGTTCTCATTTATCAGCTATTGGAAAACATAAGATGAAGCTTTGTTTAGCCAGCAGTCATTCTTTACTGACTAGAAAAACTATGCATGTTTTTACTATTTAGCTTAATGTACGACCTATTTCGTCACATAGGCGACATGATTTGGCAAAAGCATTCATTCGTTTTTTATTTCGTGACCATGAATTTTAATTATTAGGCCCTGAACCAATAATAAGAATCAGTTGTTACTTAAGTGAAACGAATTCATTTGCTAAGAATTGCTTGTATCGCCTAAGAAAAATGTTTTGCTAATTCATTGATCTCATGATATCATCTCATCTCTCCATGCCACTTTGACTCTCAAATACTGACGATCTGACAAAACTTCCGCAGGTGATCATTTTTCCGATCTACATCTATACACTACCCCACAAGCCACCTCAAAAAGCGTGTGGCGGGGGGTGTTAGGACACCAGCCGTTAAAAAAAATTAAAATTAAAATAAAAAAATTTTCCGCCTAGCATTTATTAAAGTCCTTAATTGTTCGGGGGAAAAACGAATTCCCATGCCTATCCGTTCGGCAAAATATCTCTCTTAATTTATCGATTCTGTCGGACCTGGAAATATAATGTGGTTCTAATATGATGTTCTCCGTGTCGCTCTGAAAGATATCCATTCTCCATTGCTCAAGCAATATCAGCCTAGCGCGTAGCCTCTGAGTCTCTAGCGGCTCCCACCCTAAATCGTTCAAAATCTGTGTAACGTTTTCTGTACGGCCGTAGCAGTTTTTACGAATCGGGTAGCTTTCCTTTGTATTTTATTAAGTTCATGGACTAGGTCTTTCTCCGCCGGATCCCATATGCTCGCTGCGTATTCAAGGTGTGGCCGGACGAGTGCGAAATAGCACCTTTATTTCACTTTCTCATCCGAAAATCTTCCCACAACACGCTTGACAAATCCTAGCTTCTTCAGGGCTCTGCCACAAATATTTCTTATATGTGTCCCCCACGATAGGTTCGAAGTTATCGTAACTCCCAGGTATTTCACTTCATCTGTCGCATTTATGCTAACGCCAACCGATGCTATAGACCAGTGATTCCCTCCTCAAAATTTAGCGTGGTTAAGCGGAAAATGAGCACCATTATTCATCAAAATTCAAAGCTTTACAGATGTAGGCTGGAATTGTATTTTGTCCTGATGAATTCTGTGGTTTACGGTAAGAAAATGGAAGGCCAAGGTGGCGATATGTTGCGCATACGCACCTTTTTCATTTTTGAAAAAAAAACTAGTCCTTTCTAATGTAATTGAGAATGGGAAATAATATTCTGAACTAGAGGTAATGGGACTCTAAGGGAAACGAAGACTGGAAATAACAGTTGTAGACAAATACCGAAAAGGTGTCAAGCCTGATCAGTTTCGATGCAAGAAGACTCGGACCTCGCACCAATCGACGTTGAGGCGTGCTAGCGGTACTAAATCTTCCCCACATTCAGGAGTGACGTCCCGTTTTCATCCTTTGTGCCAACTGGACGAATAAAAAACGACAGATACGGGTGAGTATGAGGCAAAGCTAATTTAACGGCCGTACCAATCGTTCTATCCATTGTAACGTCATTGTGAACCTACATTGAGTAATTAAGTTAATTTTATGTACTCTGATATCGACTTAATGTGGATTCATTCAATTTTAATATCAAGCACTATTAAGTCACTATCATCGCTTTGTAAACTTGTATGTGGGTCACTCGTGAAAGGATTGGTGAAAAACCTGTGCCATGTGTTTGACTAGTTGTGAGCAATTCTTTATTTTTACAGCCTTATTCTAACATTTTAGAAGCGTTTCAGCCCTGCTTGCATTTAATTGATAAGGCTTTAAATTCTCCATGACATAATTAATCAATACTTTCAATTTGCTTGTGAACATTTGTCGAAAACGCGTTTGAACGCCTAGCGATATGTTTTTGTTTTTATTTCGGTGGTGACCGCATCCAAATACGAGCGCTAACTGTCCGTTCCAATTCGTTGTTACTCCCCAAACATTACTAGTTCATTATTCATGGTACGGTCTAAGGATTATGACCTTCGGATGAAATCAGATATCTTTAAATTACTGTATCTTCATTAATTTTATATATATCATAATGAGCTTTCATGTAAAACATATTCGGCACAGCAATGAAGAAACTAGGTTTTTTGAAGCGTATAATGGGAAGGTACTCGAATGAGAAAATAAAATATAGAAGCTACTTCGCTCTGGTTAGGCCACACCTCAAATACGCCGTGAGCATTTGGGACCCTTGACGGTAAAAATTAACCAAAAATTAAATAAGATACAGAGGAAAGCTGCGAACTTCGTAAAAAACTGCTACTAGCAAACAGTTAGTGTTTCTCAGCTTTTAGAGGGATTAAGTTGAGAGCCACTAGAGACCCGGAGGCTACATGCCAGGCTTAGGTTGCTTGGGAAATCCAGAACTGATGTGTTTCTGAGCGACACAGAGAATATTATCATGACGCTTCACTACATTTCTATATCTGACAGAAGCGAAAAAATATAAGAAATAAACTGCCAAGCAGTTAAATGCAAAAATTCGTTCTTTCCAAGAAGAATAAGCGACCACAATAATAATTGAGCACCAAATAACAAATATAATTCGATTATTTCGAATAAAAAATGTGGTGTTCAGTGCATTGAGAGAAACAAAAAATGTCAGTAGTGCTCCTTTTGAACTGTGAGACATTCCTGAATAATTTGACGTGATTTGGCGAGTAGTCTATAATATACAAGAAGAGATATGGAATGATTTTTCTAATTTAGTTGTGCGGTATTTTCTATCGTAATAGAAGTAGCGTTTATTGTCACTCGCTGGGTAGTATGTTGATGTATACTTGGATAGGAACGAGAGTCTAAGAAAGAAACAGCTTTGGCCTGGAATTTCACGCCGACGATAGAGGTCGGTGGCCGATATCTGATGCGTTGATAGCAACGGTTGCCAGTAGAGAGAGGGAGAGATTGGATGGAGACTGAACTGGTGAGAATCTTAGGGTGGTGAAGAGATCGGGGGAGCAAAAGGGTACTAAGGAGCCGCTCAGACTGTTGAGAAGGGTATGAAAGTTGGAGACGGAGGTTGGGTTTCAGGGTTTGTGAAAGGGTGTGGGGGGGGGGCGCTGGAGTGTATACCGACTTGAATGGATGCGCGCGGGGGCCATGACGGCGCGGTGGGATTCTAGAACTGACTCGACCTCCGAGATTGCCTGCCCCGCCCCCTCTCTAAACAACCCCCCCCCCCTCCACCGCCCATTCCACCCCATTTTCCTCCCCCTCTCCCACCGAATGGCCCAGGATGGGAGGACGAACAATCCCACTCGCCGCCCAAGTTTGTTGGATTATTTGCGGTTATGGCGACTGCAACACATCCAAGTGAGAAATCCCCTGCACATTCGCTGATTTAACTTCCATGAGAGGAAACAGGCGCTCATGAGCTGGCAGAGCACCGCAAAATATACTCGCTCTACAACAAGAGCGGTGGCATTTCAGCTTTAGTTTAGAGTTTCATTGCAAGTTTATTTTCAGTCATTCAGTCGCTAGAATGAAGTCAAGAAATGTAGCGAAATAGAGGATTTTATCTTCTGATGTTAGGTTTCCCCAAAAACTCGTCTTCGCTTGGGATCTTTTAGGTTAAATTACGGGATTAAAATATGTTTCAGCAAATATTGAATCATGATTGTATGAGTGTCGGTTAAAGTCGGCCCCGGTGTCGGCGGGGTAAAGTCCTCGCCTTCTAACCCGAGGGTCGCGGGTTCGAGTCCCGCCTGGGTAAGATTATTCACTGCCCAGGACATGGGTGTTTGTGTTCGTCTAATGATATATTAAAACACTTGTAATTGGGGAAACCTGTATGTGTTAAATAAATTATTTAAAAAAATATTATTATTATTATTTCTATTTACTCAAAAACATGACACCAACTTTTGGAAGAAATATTGCAAGGTACTCCCTCGATTTATATGTTCAGTACCAAAATACAAGCTATATATGGCCATGATTAAGTCCGCTATTATTTGGATTAGGGATTAGTTAAAAGCCCACTTTGGTTTATCTGATTTACACATCCACCTTGTGAAGTAGGCTTGTGACTAGTAACTTGTAGACTTGTAGAAACATACCTCAGATATTTTGTTTTATTGTGGCCATGTCATCGAAACACCTTTGCTTATCTGTTATTCTCATCCTCCAGATCCCAAAGGATTTGTTTCTTTGCCTCCCTCACGGGGATATCCGTTTCATTTTCCCTTCTAGTAGCTCTCTAATTGTTGCACTGTCATATAGGGTATGCTGAATCCACCCTGTGCTTCATTAGCACAAGCTGCTACCAAGAGTCCTTTCGTCCATGACTAAATGAATATTGCGGAATCAACCGGCTTCAGTAATATGCCTGAAGTCTTCATGTTCTCTCCTATTTAATATCCAACCGAGCATTTTATGCCTCATTATTTTCACCACAGATTGAAAATAGTCCGATGTTCCCTCGCAAAGCATAGCAATTTTTCAATAGACGTACATTTTTGTCTCCTGTAAGTTTGCACTGAGTAATTTAAGATCAAAATCTGCGTATTAGATGTTGGTTGCAATTTATATTGGTTTTACCACTGCTAAATTGAAGGTGCAAATAGCAAATTAGTCATTAAGAGATTCGGCCATTAATATCGGCTCATTTAGCGATGAGACTTGGATCCTTGTTTATCCAGCATTGGGCGTTATTCGCAGTGCATTAACTTAATCTTTGAAAATAAACAGTCCTTACTCGAACATGATCGATACATTTTTTTTGCTTCGTTTTTGGACGTTACCAAACACTCTTACTCCAGCGTGATTGTAGTTCTTCTGATAGGTAATCATTAGTCCCTTATGGTTTGAAATAGGCGATTTCTAATACTTGGCCGTATTATATGGGAGTGGAATAATAAAATCTCTCTCTTTTATGTTTATTCATATTATACCGGAATTTGTATATATGCGTTTTTTATTCAAGGATTATCTTTACCATTCCCATTCCATGACCATTTAGAAAATAGAGCTTAAGCAATTTGAGTTGCGGCGACTGTCGCTTGTTTGTACACTCGATAAAGCGGCCTATTTCATTCATCCATCCGTTAGCGCAATCCTTCGCATAAACTATCCTCCACAAACAAACGGTCCCCGTGTTTGCCTGGCGAGTACCGATTATTTTTTTCATTCCATGCGGAAGTTACTGCGTTGACATTTGAGCGAGGCTCGTTTGATTGTTTTGTGAAGGTTTTTGTTAAGTTGCGGTTCTACGCATTGTTTACTATTTTATTATCGTTCTTCCCCAGCAAGGAGTTTTGTACCATGAGCATTTTTTCTGCCTAAATAATATATTCAGCCTTATCTTCATGAGCCGATTGTTTTATGGCGTGTAGAATTCTACGAATAGAGATTTACTTCACTATTCAAGGCTCCTGTGTGCGAAATTTCATAATGTGCAGGATCAATTTATATGAAATAAGCATTAAGATTTTTCCAGCGTTATAGAACCATCAAGGAAGGTATTCCAATAAAAAAGGAGGCATTTAGTTAACAGCTATCTACCCAACGTGGAAGTGAGAAAGTACTTCATTGAAGTACATGAATCAATGAATAAACAAATTTTCCGGCGATAAGCATTACAACAAATAAATTCTCGGAATTTTACTGACTACGCTTATCAGTAGTGTGGTTAGTGTACAATAGAATATTTTTGTCATTCAAAAACCAGATCGTTACAGAAATTGAAAGGTGAAAATTGCTTCGAGTTCATTCTTCTTTACATAACTCATTCCGCTTTATTGCAGCGTTTTTAAACTTGTCATCATAACTTTTTGAAGAAATTGCCATGAGAAAAATTCGGCCTGGACCGGGAACCTTTCAAGAAGTATTTCGTCTTTAAAATTATGTGCTTGCGTAAAAATCGCGGTCGGCAAAAGAAATCGCGCGGAAATACCGAGTGATTTCTTTCATTCTATAATAAAATTCCACTAAATGGAACCTGCTAGCTAACCTTCCCGGTCCAGGCCGAATTTTTCTCATGGCAGTTTCTTCAAAAAATTCACTCGCCATGTTTGAGTATCATAACTTTTAATATAACTTTGATAAATTGGTACAAAAATATCTTTAAAAACAATACTATTAACCATAATGTTACATTGATTACGTTATTTCATCTGAGAAGTTATTCTAAATTATATGTTTGTAGTCATATAACTTGACAGTGAAACTTTAAATAATGGCACATGCAGAGCCCAAGTGATACAAAGCTTCGGAGATGAATTGTTTTTTTAATGATGGAATAAAGTGGACGAAGAGAATCAGCAATATAAAATATTACAGAGGGTTGAATATAATCAAAATGTTATGAACAATCTAGAAGAACAGCAAACTCATCTGAAATATGTTGTTACATAACTCAAAACAATAATTGAAGGAAATATTAATTAGAATTTTTACAATGGAAAACGAAGTATTCAATATATCAGGGAAATTGAGAGAATTGCAGCCAGTTAACCTTCTGATTGATGATTGCTAATTGTAAAATGACTGTGTAATGAAATGCATCCTTATTTTTGAGTCTAGTTTCTTTTTCAAAGATTTTACCAGATGGTAATGTGTTGTTTTGGTTGGAACAAAAACAGTAAAATTCCTTCTTTCCCTTTAAAAATTGTGAAAAACAGCAATTTAGTATTTGAAAATCTTAAGTATTAGTTTAAGGACAAAGTTAGGTCGTTATAAATTTCTTCATCTTCCGTTTCAACTCTTGAGTTGGTTGGCAGCAGACCTCCATTCATTCTACCTCTCCTCTCAGCTTTCCGTGTCAGGTCATAATATGGTCTGCGTTGCATATGTTTCATAATTTGGCTCGTGTAGTCTAGTCGGGGTCTTCCTCTGCAATTTTTACCCTGAATCTTTCCTTCAATTACTCTTTTGACTTGAGTTTCGTGCCTTAGTAAATGTCCAATAAGTTTAGCTGTCCTTTCTTTAATGCACATTATTTTTCTTTCCTCTTGAGCTCTTTCAAAGGTTTCTTTAATTTTTTCCTCTCTGTCCAGCTTACCTTAAAAATTAAAGAATCCAAACTACCATTAATTCCACACCCACCAGAACTGTACAGTCGATCGCAATACGCTCGTAACTCAAACCCCTGCTTTATCCAGGTGATTATTACGGCAGGGACACGTAGCGTTGTACCTCCATCAAACAGTCAACATGACGGAATATCATGTGAGCGACATATCTAGATTATTTGAGCATCCCCGAAGTCACGGATACTCATAGCGGTCTCGTCCCGGAGCGTGATGTTAGCCCGATTCCGCGGCCAGTTCCAAAATTTGTGGCGTCGTACGTAGGTGTCCCCCAAATGGCCGATCTAGGTCCAAATATCGCTCATACACGGTCGCGTCGCATCTGATATAGTCCAGTAACCCACTTTACATTGCCGGAGTCTGCATAAACGGCGAATTTTGGAGAGACATCTCGAATTTGGACGACGCAGCTTCCATGAATCTCTGCATCTCTGTTTTGCAGCTCGAAGGCTATTTGTCTCGTGGGAATACATCAAAAGGCGATATATACGCTGGTATCAATATTGCATGTTATTAAATACCCAAATATAGTTTTCATGCCTCCCTCAACATTAATAGTATATATTTTATGGAAATTTCCTGGAATCCTTTCTTTGGTATGGTCGTCGAAGGACTTCTTTTCTGTGTTTTATTTAAAGGAAGGCTGACGTACCTGAAGAACCTTCCCCTCAGTGGTGCTAGAAATAATCGTTTTGTGAAATAAAAAACAGGCCATCAAATGTGCCCTGCCTTAAAAAAATTGTGGCATATTTCATGCAATTAATTCACATTATTTCAGATTCTGTGCATTTCTTGCTAAAGACATCACATTTTTACAAACTAAACGACAACCAAACGTAGTAGGTTCCATTTAGTGGAATTTAATTATAGAATGAAAGAAATCACTCGGTATTTCCGCGCGATTTCTTTTGCCGACCGCTATTTTTACGCACACACATCATTTTCAAGACAAAATACCTCTTGAAAATGACACTTTAATGTTTTCATTCATACTGAATACGAAAAACATTGAATCAGGTGGATACTGGAAGGTTTTTAATTAGGGGATCTCAGAAACTGTAGAGCCAAGTAAGTATTTGCCCAAAGCAAACTTATTTCACGTGTAAAACAAAAGTACTAAGTGCATTGCAGGATGCCATTTTTATATGTTGGATATCAAATGGAAGCACTGCATCATTTACTCACTTTTACTTGTATTTCATAGGGCATTTGGAATATAACGTTGATTATTATCAAATTTTAAGCGTGCTTGCTTACATGTAAGTAGAGACAAACCTGGAATGTGAGAGACTAATTTTTATTCATTAGAATTAACCCAACATATATGTAGCATTAGAGGTAATAATTGAAGGCAAAATAGAGGGAAAAGCATCCAGAGGAAGACTCATAAATAAGTTCATTAACCAAATAAAGAGGAAGGCATGTAAATAGGAAGATCCACCAGGAAATAAGCGGACTAGCAATAGATAGGGAAGGATGGAGGACTGCAGTCAACCAATTCATAGAATTGAACGACCAATGATGACGATATTTATCGTTCTGGTTCAACCAAATTGATGACTTAGGGCATAAAAATAGGATGTGGTTTCTCATAGATAATCTCCCTTGTTCCACATAAAAGGACTCCACGAAAGGGATAATTGTAGTTAGGTTGAGCGAAATTTCATTTCACCTAGATATTAATGAATTAAATCTCATTTTAAAGAAAAATATATAACCCTTCCATTGAAATCAAAAATTCAATACCTTACCTAATTACTTTCGGAGCTATTTTCCAGAAAACCCAGCCCTTATACAAGGAAAAGGTCAAGTGTTTGCACTCCAGAGAGACCGTATATTAAAAATTAGGCATTTCCTACACTTAGATCTCTTCAAAAAATAAACAGTGTCTAGTTTGTCTGTTTACTCAACTATTTTTGAATATCAATCATATTGCTATCGCTATAAATTCGTCGGGATCACAATAAACCTTCCGTTTTGATGGAGTTTCAAACGTACCGCGTGAAAAAAGTGAGTCAAGTTAAAGATTTATTTAGATATTTTCATTTGATTACTTTCAATTTCGGTCATGTAAAACTATATTATTGCACCATTAATAATGCAATATTTAATTCGTGTGTCTCACAGCTGGTGAAATTAAAACCTATGATTCTTATATGGTCTTTATTATGATAAGGAAATTATCTCGCTCGCACTACCTTAAAACGCTACAAACTTTACCGCAAATACCTTGCCAGCCCATCATGACGCATAATGCCCCATCAATCCATATCCCTTTAAAACCTGGCATGCCCTGATTACTTCCTATCAGTTATGGCAAAGATATACTTATTTTATGTTTTGGGCACATTCGTGTGTCTCACAGTTGGTAAAATTAAAACGTATATATCGAATATGGTCTCTATTATGATTAGGGAACTATCTCTCTCGCTCTACCTTAAGCTGGCTACTGACCGCTTCAATGCCGTTCCTCAGCCTTTCGAGAGGGTCTCGGTTGTGAATTAGCAAGCCGGCCTCAGTTTTCAATTGAAGGGTGCATTTCGAGGCACGAAAGCCCAAGGCGAGTTGAGGCGGCCAAAGAGCGGGAAGGCTAGAGGGTCGCTGCTTTGGTCGGACTGAGAGAGTGTTACTGGAGAAGGACAGCATCGGGTGTTTGAGTGGAGTACCTGGGCGGTCGCGTGTTGGGGCGCTCTTTCATGATGAAGTTCAAAGGAGGAAAAATAGCCTTTTACATCCGAAGAATGGAAATGTGAGAAGGCTTATGAATCCAACAACAAATATTACTGGCCAATACTGAACTTTACTGGGTACCAGAGCGACAGATAGATGATTTTGTTGTTTGTTGTTTGATTGAAAAACATTTCCCATTTGGCCTTTATCTCCTTTATACCTTAAGACTAAGGAGTTCCTCTTTTCTCAGGTCCACACATACATACCAATCACGCCATTTCCTTCCGAGGTTGGAACAGTCATAAAGTTTCACTCATAAATATATCAGCTTCCTCCGCCAACCGTGGCTAATTTGTGACTCTTATGAGTAATAGATTATGCAAGGTTACCAGCCTTTACAGTACCCGCACCTCGTGCATCTTTCCCTGCTAACAGTTACGGCGCTCTACTGGTAAGCTTTGGCACATTTTCGCTATTATGCTACAAGAGAAACCAAAGCATAGTAATACCCTAGGCCCGCTTTCACTATTCTACTCAAGCTAGGATCCCTTCTGAAAGGACTACTTTGACAGCCAGCATGCCGTTGCATGCAACCCACCGCTAGGAGGTATTGCGGTGTACAGACACGTAGGATCACATTCTCCGGTCCACCATTTGGAAAAATATCTTCTTGATGAAAATTGAACGATACGCCGCGGTTATTTACTGGCTCATACTGGACTGTATTAATAGGATGGCCACCAATTTTCCAGAACGACACACAAATGATTTTATTGTTTGATGCGAACTACTTTCCCAATTGGCCTTAAACTAGAGAAATGCCTGAAGAGTAAGGTGTACCTCTTTTTTCTCAGGTCCATCATTTGGAAAAACATCATCTTGATGGAAATCTAACGATACGCAGCGACTTGTAAAAATATGTAAAACATTAACTAATAATTAAGGCCATCGGATATGCAAAAAGTTTCATGAGAAATGTATATCTGAATCTGGATTTCAAATCCATAGCTCGCTCTACGGACAAAATTAGAAGTGATGAAGTTTAGAGATAAGTGGTAGAGTAAAGAAACCAATGGAACACGATACAAAAAGATGAATCAGATGAAAATGAAGAGAACTAGTTATTGCACTGTCCACTGTTTGTAATACATAAAACTTTACAACACGTGTTTTAGCACTTTATTGTCCATTATCAGGTACAGTGTTCAGTCCTCTCAGAAGAGGGAGAAGGAAGAAGAGAGGAAAGGAAGAAAGGAACATTGGAAACTGTTGAAAGAGATAAAGAAGGAGCTGAGAGAACAAAAGAAAGAGATGATAACACGAATAAATGAGAATGCCGAAACCATGAGGGGAAAGTGGAAAATGAGAGTATATGGTCACACGGTACCTGGTAATGGCAAATTAAGTGCCGAAATACATGTTATAAAGTTTTATATATCAAAAATAGTGGACAGTACAACATCTAGTGCTCTTCATTTGCATAATGCAGCTCCACAATATCTCGCCCGAAAATGTTGACTTCACAAGAATCGAATGGATCGGACACACACTAAGGCACAATAGGTTTGTGAGGAACTTGTATATACCACTCAGGACTTGGTTGTTGTTTTTGTTCGTCTTTTATTAATTGTTAATCACTCAATGTAAAAGGACTTTGTTGTGCTGTTTTGAGGAGTGTGAGTATAAATAAATAAATTAAATTAAATTAATGTACCGTATAAAGCGGCCTTAATAATTAGGTTTCTTTGTTGGGACGAGATTCAGACTGAGGCAGTCCCTTCTTCCATCTACACTCCAATCCCCCTTCATTGCAACCCCAAAATTAAAACGTAGGGAGGCGGGGATTGAAATTGCACCATATATATTCCTCCAGGAAATTTTTAAAGGCTTATTACTCTGAGACTGTTTCGATACCAGAGAGCGAAACCGTAATTTTTGACGGTCTAATTCCAAATCCTTTCGAATCACGAATAACTGAGAAGTCATATAATTGAGAAGAAATTTCGTCCGGAACTAAATTTTCATTTTATTCTCTCGGAGAATGGTTCTTTTCGAGCATTTAGAACTTACATTATCACTCGGCTAAAATTCCTGGTAAAGTAATATTACGCTCAAACTTTTAAGGATATTCAATTTAAAGGCAGCGCCGAGTGATAAATTTGATAGTTGCTTCCACTCCAATTTTTTAAGCTACGTCTGAGCTTTCTGACTCCGTTGTCTTGCAAAAGCGATGGATTTGATTGTCTACAAATTCTAAATTGTCCAGCCTTGTTTTTTTTACACATGACTCTTTTGAAAAGACTTCTCCCCGGACACCTTGGGTCGAACAAAATGGATGAAAGCCATAAATTCTGCTTGGTGTCCTGGAGAGATATTCCAGTAAATTGCTAAAGTAAACGGATGAAATCAAGGAAACTTAAGCTCTACGGCTTCGTGAAGTAACAAAATATATACCAATCACGCCGTTCCCTTCCGCGGCAGGCAC
Organism: Ceriagrion tenellum; assembly: GCA_963169105.1. Lineage (NCBI taxonomy): Eukaryota > Metazoa > Arthropoda > Insecta > Odonata > Coenagrionidae > Ceriagrion > Ceriagrion tenellum. The sequence continues at coordinate 43,084,580 of OY720643.1, read as the reverse complement.
GGTCTCAAAGTTTCACTCATAAAAGCATATTTGTACACCTAGCTCTGCTTCAATATTTTCCTCCATGCTGACCTATCCTTGCTGACCTCTTTCGCCTCATTTACCCCCATACACTGCTTTATACATGCCCTACTGTTTTTAAGACTCCTAATATTCATCCTCCTAAGAATTTTCTCTACCACATTCAAACACAACTTTCTCGGCCTACCTCTCCCTCTCGCACCATTCATTTCACTCTTATATATGTTTCGTTATTCGACTCTCATCCATTCTCTTAACATGGCCAAACCATCGAAGCACACTCCTTTCATTTATGTCCATTATCGGAGCATCTTACCCACATTCATTTATTACCCACTCATTCCTGACCCTATCCATTCTACTTTTGCCGCAAACACTCCTCGGATAACTCATACCCACGGCGTGTAGTCTACTCTTATGTCTATCCTGACGTACCCATGTTTCACAACCATACAATAAAGTGGGAAGAAGTACACTTTTGTACACGGCAATTTTCGCTTCCTTAGACGAGCACTCATTCCTTGACATGCTCCACATACTACCTACCACTTTCCTTCCAGCATTTGCACGTCTCTTTATCTCCTCATTTATTCTTCCATCTTCCGCATACATCTTACCTAAGTACATAGAATCATCCACTTGCCCAATTACTTCACCATTTGCCCTCATCATACAGTCATTCTCCCCCATTCTCTTTATCAAAAGCTAATACTGTAGCCTTGCTTTTGTCTTTAGTCTTAGTAAGAATAAATTTCAGGATTTTCATTCATGTGGTAGAATGGTCAATAATCGAATCGAGCATGCATATCTCTCTTTTTGACTATAGTTGGTAGGCATACTGTGTACCGTATTATCAGTGTTTTCAAATCGATTCCCTTAAAAAATTTGATATGATTGAGAATCCTTCATCGAACATCCCGTTCTCGATGAAAAATATTCTCCGTTGAAATTTTTTCCTGATATTACTTTTAGCTGGATTTAATGTAATGTTAAATGTGATACATATGTGTTGTCGCTATTCGTGGTGGCATTGAATATAACTGGTAAGTATATACATAAATACATACCAATCACGCCGTTTCCATCTTGGGTAGGCAAAGTCACAAAATTGTACTCATAAATACATATTTGTACACCAAATATTTCACTCTTATATATCTGTTTCGTTATTCAACTCTCATCCATTCTCTCAAAAATAAAGTTAAAACTTTGTCCAATGGCCGTAATTATTGGAAAAACTCGTCAAAGGGAAGAAAAATAATATAAACGGTGTTGGTTTAACGGAAACGTCAGTGACCAACCACAGCATCTCAACCCCTATGTGGTGGTAAATGGGAATGTTAATTCCTCGCCAGCGGCCACCAACAGAAACACACACTCGACCCAAAATGGGATCCTCCACAGGGCTAAAGAGAACGTATAAATCTAAAGAGAGATAATAGCAGTAAATTAAGATTATTTGCAGACGATACATTTATCTACCGTGAAATGAGCGAAGTCGCGGACTTAGAAGTTCTGTCATCGGACCTTAACGACGTTAATTCGTGGTGCTAGGAGTTGGGTTCAGAACTAAATATCAGCAAATGCACCACAGTTCACTTCCTGTGAAAGTCATCACACGAATACCATACCTATACTATGGGTGGAATAAACATCGAATGTTTAGATACAGTAAAATATCCTGGAATTACCTTAATTTCTGATATATCATGGTGATTGCACTTGCAAAATATATGCGGCACAGCGTTGAGGAAATAAGGATTATACGTATAATCGGAAGGTCCTCGGATGGAAAAGTAAAAGAGAGATGCTACTTCGCTCTGGTTGGGCCAGACCTAGAAAACGCCGAGCGGCAACGCGAGTATTTGGGACCCTGGTCTTAAAGATTTACCGGACATAATTGATAAAATTCTAAGGAAAGCAGCGCACTTCGTTATAAACTGCTACGAGCGTACATATAGTGTCTGACAACTTTTAGAGGAACTAAGGTGGGAACCCCTAGAGACTCGGAGGCTACACGCTAGGTTTAGGTTACTTCGGAAATCAGAACTTTCAAGTAATGGTCCACTAATATTTTCATTATTTACGACCCGGGTTTCGTCACGTAATGACATCTTAAATAATAACAAGGTCGTAAATAATAAAAATATCAGTGGACCATTACTTGAAAGTTCTGATTTCCGATATGGAGAGGTTCCACAAAGTGAAGCCTGAATTTATTAGTTATATTTAAATTGCTTGATAAATTCAGAACTGATGTTTTGTTTTTCAGAGCGACACGGAGAATATTATCATGACTCCTCATTACATCTCTAGGCCAGACAGAATTGATAAAATATGAGAGTTACACTGCCGAACAGATGGGTACTAAAACTCGTTCTTTCCGCGCACAATAAGTGGCCACAATAAAAACTGACTCCACTAAATCATCTCCCATAACAAACGTAATTAATTCACCTCCCAAAACCTTACGTGTTTACACGGCTGATGTCCTACCGCCCCCCGAAACATGCCCATGCGGCGGCTCGTAGTGAAATATGTAGATAAAGATGTATTGTGTATGTCACACTTGGTCGAGTTATTGTTTTATGACTTCTGGATTTCGTTGTTGGTCTCAGGAATTCATTTCTCCTAATATCATATATTTTATTATTTTTACCCTCATTGTATCATTATTTTGTTTATTCTAATTTCGAAACATGTTTCAAATGGCTGCAGTGGTTGTATACAGTTCAATTAGATGGACGCAGGCGGCTGAGGCGTGGCCCCCTTTGTATCCTAGCAGTGTGAGGCCGGATGTGCGGTAAGGCACTTAAGGGTTTAGGGATTCGGATACAGGAGTTGGAAAAGCTTCTCTCAGGGCGGTAACTACCCTCGCTGTCTCTTCCTCTTCCCCGTCAGCTTTAACTCCTCCGGGCATTTCCACTTCGCCCCATTCTTATTCTCCCCAGTCATCGTTAGACCCCTCTACCAACTAACCCCGCTGATGCGTCTTTCCTCTTCGCCCTCCGCTCGTTTTCTGTTACGGGACTCATGAAAATGAAAAGAGCGTGCTCTTTTACGTTGAGCATTATCCCAATGGAAATTGTTACATGCTAAAAACGCGCATTTTCCCCAGGGAGCGATTTTCTCTAACGCGTCCTCAGCAAGGGGATGTTGCACGAAAATAATCTCGATAGGAAAGTCGTTTTTCTAGCATCATGTGTGATGTCAGAAGTGGAAAACTGTAACAATAGGAATGAGACGTACGTGTTATCTCCAAAAGTTACCTATATTAAGAGTCACTAGTCTTACTAAAACCGATCTCATAAACTCGAATCTCGACTGTGTCTTGTGACGTAAACGGGTTACAGTAGGGTCTTATCGAATCGCCAGTTTTTGTCGGATGGTCACCAAAATTAGGATTTATCACGGTACTTAGCTTGATTAGGGATGGATACCTCGTATGCTTCAGTAGCCATAACAACAACAATTGACGATCGAATCAACAAGGGGCTAGGCAACATCAATCAGTTAGTTGCACTTCTTCTTCACGAGCAAATTTAAACATCCTAACCTAAGAAAATACCCGTGTGTCCAGTTGGAGAAGCCTGGAAAGGTGTGTTGGACAGTCTTGGCGAACCAAAAACATCGGGGCCAATGAAAAACCAATATCAATGAGCTCTTCGGAGTGATTTATGTGTCAAAAATACACTTTTTAATGCCAGCTTTTGCTACCAAAGTGGTAATAATATGTACTGCACTATCCAACTCTTACGAATTATTGGTAGGAGTGAGTTTCACATCAAGAATCTGCAGCAATTTTTCTTGTGGCGGAATGATCCTGTCGAAGGTTTTGGTCACCAGTGAAGTTACTGGGCATATGACACTCATCTGCATTGTTTTGCTGATCTTAAAGGGAAACGAAGACCAGGGCAAGAAAAAAATGTTTCGTTGTGAAAAGTCGATTTTATATAAGAATTCCCCCTTCTATTTTAAATTACTTTGCTTCATTTAGAATGGAAAAACTTCGTTTATTTAATATTGCTCAACGGAAAAAAAATTCAGAGATTTAAATTAATATAAATTGTGAACAAAAAACACTCATAATTGAAAATAAAATAAAAGGTCATTACACATTCAACCGGATACCGCTCCTTTATATGTAGTAAAAAGAATAAAAACATGAAAGCAGGGCTCCCTCTGAAATGTTGTCTATGCATGAACTCGTCCGCTTCACAAGTAGTTGGCTATGCAAAACTTCAGTATTGCAGCAGAACTGCTTCAGTCTTGACCAATATTCCTGTACTGCATAGGTAAAAATGCTGTCTGCACTTTTAACTTCCCTTCTATGGTTTACAACACGGTGGGTATAGTCCAGTTGGTCGAGACCGAAGCAAACGAGGTACCCATCCCTAATCAAGACCCAAGTACCGTATTTATCTCATTTGTCACAGCCCTCTCTTCCATATCTAGTATTGTTTAGAATTTGAAATAAGTGATGAATCCTAAATTTGGTGACCATCAGACAAAGACTGGCGATTCGATAAAACCCTACCATCACCCAGAATTCTATTAAAAATGTCTCCATGATAGCATAAATCTGAATCGTGGTATCCTTGATCGTGCTTGTGTGGTGATAACAAGAAGATAAATAAAGGTTCCTCTTTAAATCTCGGAAATACCAATTTAACCACGATTAATTTTGATGAACACTTTTTCATAGCCATAGACACAATATTCGGCGCTTTTCTATGGAATAATTTCATTTTGAGATCTATTATGGCAGTGATTAGCCAGTGACTCAAAAAATACGACCGATAAGATGCGTTTATTTTGTTTTAAATCATCTTTTTGGAACTTTTCGCTTCTTCAAATCAGGTTTTCAATGAAAATGGCAATTATGCTATATTGGTAATATTTCCACGTGTTTTTTCCATTCTCCTATTCTCTCATTTCCTGTAATTCGCTATTCTCTCATTTCCTGTAACCCACGTAATATCAAGTTCCATTTTCGATAAAATTTGCAGGGAAAAGTGACATTTTGTCGTTCATATCCAATAGAGGGCATATTTTCCGCTAATTATCCATTTGTGAATAAAATAAAAACTATAGTTTTTATTGGTGGAATCATCTTTAACCATGACTGATTAAAATGTCTTAAAAATTAATATAGAACATCATCATTGGCCATTCAATCATAAGATTGGTTGACTGCAGCTCACAACCTTTCTCTATCCAATGCTAGATCACTAACTTCCTGGTATCTCTTCCTGTTGTACTGTCCTCTTTATTTGGTCCTTGTACTTATTCCTGGGTCTTCCTCTGGGGAATTTTCCCTCTATTTTACCTTCAATCATGTTCTTCGCAAATCCATTGTGCCCCAGGGTGTGTCCAATCCATCTGGTTCTTCTTTTCAGCATGGTGCTCCTTATGGTTCTGTCATCATGTTGTATTAATGTCGGAAGGAGAACACGTTTGTGCAATGAGGTTTTTGCCTTGCTAGACATGCTCTAGCCTTTGCTAAAGTAAAACAGCTGATCACTGCATTCTCTTCCAGACTCAAATCTACACTGTACTCCCCCATCCTGTCCGTTGTATAATTCCTCTTTCTTTCTATTTATATTTTACTCAACACTTTCCCCCGAATACTTGATAAACAAGTTTTCTATAACTTTTGTTTCGTATCCCCACCCTTCCCTCTGTACAAAAGAGCAACTATCGAATTCTTCCATCACCATTGGTTCTTCAGTCCTAAGATTGGTTGACTGCAGCCCTTACCCTCTGGTATCTCTTCATGTGTACTTTCTGTACTGTGTACTATGGAAGGATGGGTTGCAGTCAACCAATCTTAAGATTGAACAATCATTGAAGTTAAAAACTGTATGTAGTTAGATTAGTTAGTTAACATGCCATAAACCTAAGGGAAAAGTTTACAATTATTACTGTTATTATAAGACACTGTCTCTGGTGGTACTCGATGGAATTCCTTCATAATGGATGAAAAAGAAGTACTCGGTTATGATTCCACAATTAAATCAACACGCCGTATGTTTCGGCATATCCTTTATTTCGGATAACTTTTCCTATGTATTTTCCTCTTTATTTGGTCCATGAACTTATACCTGGGTCTATCCCTGAGAACTTTTTCCTCTATTTTATCATCGATCATGTTCTTAACAAACCCATTGTACCTCAGAGTGTGTCCAATCCATCTTGTTCTTCATTTCTGAATGGTGTTCCTTAGGGTCTTTTCCTCTTCTACTATTCTGTACACTCCATCATTTCTTATTTTGTCCGTCCATTTCATCCTCAGCATGCTCCTCCAGCGCCAGGTTTTGAAGTTATTTAATTTCTATTCAATTGCAATTAGTTCTTAATTAGAATCGAGATGGAGCAAGTCATTGTAAAATTACTTTGCGATTAAATTGTTATTTATTTGACTATATAAACAATGAATTATATCATCATTGCAATTTATTCAATCTATTAAATTTTTTGCATTATTGTATACTAGTATTGACAGTACCAAATTTAAATGTCATTATATTTGTTTTATTTATTTCATACTTATTTTTCTCTTTTTCTGTTTTATTTTCATATATATGCAATTACAAGTAATATTAATATTGTAATCCTTTTGAGAGTTTATTTGTTCTAATTTCGTACTTTGGTCTTGCGCAGCATTTGCTTCAAAACAATAAAACATATTTCATAAAAAGTTAATCAGGGTTAATCTTAATTCTGTGAGCACGGTTGTCCTCATCTCACCTTTTTTCTCTCTCTCTCTCTCTCTTACGTCCTTATTTCGCTCCCAAGCATTTGAGATTATAAGTTCAAGCGACGGTAGATGGTGGCTGTCTTTCGTTCTCTTCTTTTCTGAATTCCCTCCTCCTTACATCTACTTCCTCTCGCCTTTCCTTTCATCCTCACTTCTTCCCTCCCTTTCCGGCTCCTTTCAAACCACCACCGTTTAATTTTGAGGGGATTATTATGCGCTGAGTTTCCGGAAAGAAGGTTTGAAGTTTGGGATTTGTCGCTCTCGCATCCCCGCTCCCGTTCACCTTCCCGACCGCGTTGATTCATTTCTCGTTTCCATGTCGTATTTTCCTTTTTCATTTTCATTTTCCTCGCACGGCGTGTGTGAAGTTCATTCCTGCGCTCTTGACTTGATAAGCCCCCCCCCCCGCCCCTCTCTGACGCTTTTCCTTTCGAGCAAACTATTCCGACAAAGACTCGCCGTGTCTCTGTGCGGCCGGCGAGCGTTTTAGGCGTTTCGCAGTGCCCCAATTAGTCAGGGTTGGATAGGCAAAGACGTTGAGCTTTGGGGGCTTACGACGCGTTTGAATGGTAGGCCGACGCCCAAAACTTGCTTGGTTGCTAAACAGGAGCACCCTTAAGCCAGAACACAAAGTGAGAAGAGGTTTGGCCGGGAGAAACCAAGGTTTCTCTTTATATCTGCGCATCCACCCTCAGGTAATTGGTTTTCTGTCCATCCGGAATCATAAGTGTTCTCCAGATTGTGGCGGGTATCGCGCCCGCTTACTTGAAGGAATCCTACTCAAATGTTGACGTGGGCAGCCGGGGAAAATCTCTTTGAACTGCTTGTATTCGTTGGAAGAAGAAAGTTGTTGTGATTTCATCTAGTTGAAGGTTAACCACTTGCCGAAAAATATATACACTCCTTCCCCTGGGGCTTGTAGTCAATTCCACTCAAGGATTGGGTTGGATTTTGGGGAGGCGACCGACAGCTGACGTCATTTGCGCCATAGGGGACAGGAAAGGGAGGAAGGGTGGATAGAAACCCGGCATCAGCCTGCTCTTAAGAGGACGCATCATACCCTTCGGTAAGGAAAAGTTCTGTCGAAAATTCACAAGATGGCGTCACTCGCACCCGATCGAGGCGTTTTGGCTCAAGGAGTCTCTTACACCAGGATAACTCTCGCACAAGGCAACAATCGTCGTTAAGTTGTAGCCAAGGCTCCGGCGCGTGAGTACAGGCAGCGCTGATATAAGATCTGTGAGAGAAGACTGAACTTATTGCGTCACCGTCCGAGCACATCATGGCCGAAAACCAGTCAGGTAACTTGTGGAAAGATACCAATTACTGATCCTATCTTACAACCGTGACTGTTGTTACTTAGCATTCTGATAGAGAGGGATTGATACATATCCATTAGTTTCAGATATGTCAATAATAATAACAGTTTTTGTAAAAATATACCCTACATCTTGCCGTTTTCCCGATGGTTTAATTATGCTCCGGGATAAATTTTTCATATTTCAGATACGAGTCTCTCTTGGCAAAGGTCTATTCTTTTTACTATAAAAATTTCAAGTTGATGACTTAAGACTTGAACTAAAAATCTGGGGTCGGAAATCATCACAAATTTGACCGGTCGAGCAGGTGTGACGCGTCGCCTTAACGAAAGCCGCCAAGGGGACCATGGCTGAACGTCTCATCCGACAGACGGAGTATTGCACTAGAGCGCCCTCCAAAAGACACTCAAGTAAGGATCGGGTTTCCTCTGAAAATGATCCTCCTCTGCAGGGATTTGAACCCTAACCGTCCGTATGGTTATCCAGTACTATAACCACCTCAACAACCCGATATCTCCCAATCCTCAGGATACCCAGGGGAACGTGGAACGAGGTACATGGTTGAGAGATGTGCTCGGAGTCACAGTACGCCCCAAAGGTTGACCCCTGAGCACATCTGGGCAAGCTCTGCCTATGATCGGAAAGGGATTGGTTAAACGGGGAATAGAGGAGAGGATAATGAGGGGAGTGAAGGGTCGTCATGGCTTATGGGTGAAAGTGGGGAAGGATTTAGGGCAATACAGGAGAGAGCGCGCTCGTCCCTTGGTCGGGGATTACGCAGTTGACCTTATCCACACATATCTCATGCGACTGAGTGTGGTTTTTCTCCAACTGAATCGGATTCCTCTGAGATTATATTGGTCTACCAGATTTCACAACTCTGGAATAACAACTAGCGAGCCCGATATTTAAAAACCCATCAGACCTCAACTGTAGAAGAGTGTTATTTAACTTTTCTTCTTGATTATATTACTTGTAATTTTATTTAACTTTTTAATTAGTTCCCAATCTTCTTTTGTCTTAAACAAGGTTGATTTTTATTAATATTAAGTGCTATGATGTATTGAGGCCATCTAGATGGCAAAAACACCAGCGTTCAAGAGGGAGGACGGCTATCCGCTGTCAAACACCTGGAAGCGACCCCTTCACCGACCGGCCAATCAGAGCGCAGCGCGGGAAGAACCAAGGCCTGTATAAGACGGGCAGAAACCTGCATTCACACTTCAAACCTGGAGACGCCTGCTGAAATGCCGGCCTAACTGTCATACAAAGATGAATCGACGCGGAGGACATCCCAGAAAAATAGTGAAACCCTATAGGGATCTACTAGGGGGGTTTAAATTGTACCTACTCTCCTCCAAGTAAATGCATGCAAGCGATGTATGAATATGCATGTGTATCGTCAAAAAGATGCTATGATTCATCTTCTTTGGGACAGCATTTAGCAGGAAATTTAGACGGTTACGTGGATCAAGAATAAATTGCACATAATTCAGCGATCAATATGCATTACGATGCAAGTAGATTGCAAGATACATACATGGGCGACTGCGCTAGAGCAACTGATCAAGCCGTCTCGCGCCACACATTACTCAGACACCGGAAGCAGGGCGTAGCGCCACGCAGTGACGATTGTGGTAACAGAGTGTTGAATGAGGGCCATTTATAAAATATACATCCACTACCCCCACATAAAAGAAATGGACGGTCAGGAATGGGTGAGTGACATAAGCACTTGCTATTGAAGTTTTGGTCAATGTGTTAATGTCTGTTGGTTCGTTTATGTCTTGACAGTTATTGCTATTTTCGTATACGTTATTTTCAGAGGGAACCCGATCCCTATTTGAGTGTCTTGTGGAGGGCACTTCATTTGCAGGGGACAAGCAGCACCAAGTGCATTGCTTTTTGAAAGCCGTCCTTCATTCCACCTCACGCTGACGAACTGGTGGGATTCACTTTAGTACGCGCAGATAAGTGATATCCATTCGCACTTGTCCTATGATTTATATTCTGCGGGTGGGCAGAAATTCAAGGAGAATCCACAGGACATTAAACTTTACCTGGACTTGAAAAAGTCGGTTTGCTGAAAAGGTTTTTTTGAGGTGGCTTGAGCGAGTTAGTTCCCTAGTCATTATGGAGACCATATTCGAATTATACGTTTAATTTATTTTAGCAGCTGCAAGAAGCATGCAGGGCGGTGGATTTGGTGTGCTGGCTAGTAATGGCTAACCGTTCGGGCGGCCAGGGTTTTAATCCCTCTAGAGAAGGATGTTTTACCGAGAAAACCCGATCCCTACTGCAACGCAAGCCACTGAAACTTGACGTCGCGAGTGAATTGACTGCGATTGGTGGGCGGAAACGAGAGAAAAATGACAACGACATTAGCCAGTTTGATTAACTTCAAGTAACAGCATTTATATAACCACAAATATTACAATAGAAAGCCAGCCCGTAGGCTAAATACCGTTAACTTGGTCTATACAAGACGAACACAAGTCACAAATGGAACCAAGCAGATACGTCCTCCCCCGGTGACATCAGATGCCAAGACGGCGAGCGCCGCGCTGTGTCGATGCGGCTGGCAATTGAGGGGAGTCAGCTGACCGATGCAGGAGTTGGGGGTAATGGGGGAACTGTTCGTCCAGCCATTGGTTGAGACGGCGGAGTAGAGGAGCACTATTGCCACAAAGTTCCGAAAAGAGGGCGTCAGATGCGAATTCACTATAAAAGTAGAGCACCTTGTTCTTGTCGCGCAATATCGCCGACAACGCGCCATATCGCCGACAGTGCGTACTTTGAAATCTCCCTACCGCACTTAGAACATCTCGCGTTACATCCGGCTCGCGACGATGTCCGCGAGCGAAAATGTCCGCGGCGAAGTTATGGCTAAATTTGTGCCGAAAATTCGGCACACTACTTGAGTGTCTTGTGGAGGGCAGTTCAAATGCAGTACTCCGTCTGTTGGATGAGACGTTAAACCGTGATCCCCTTGGCGCCTTTCGTTAAGAGTAGGCTAACGCCGACGCCGATTTCTATCCACCCTTCCTCCCTTACCCATCCCCTATGGCGCAAATGATCTTAGCCGTCGGTCGCCTCCCCAAATATCCAATCTATCCATCGTTTACGTAATGAATACAGAAACCAAGTACCGAAGGCCAATAAGCCCATGCAGGGATTTCAACTGGTACGCAAAGCATTTGAAAGGAAATCCCAAAGCCTTTTTCACTCTCAGTACTTGTTGCATGTCTACCAGGCAATCTTTGAGGGAAATTATTGAACTTATGCCAATAAAAATAAAATACTCATGGAGTATGGAAAAACTTTCCATCATCATGTTCTTTTCTGAACGACTGCTTGCTGTGCCTACTAATTACATCGGAGTTAAGAAGGAGAGTTCAGAGGAGAAATCATCCGCCTAGACCGGGGTGATTTTTTCTCTGTGGGGGATGATTTTTTCCTTTGTGAAATTTCGCACAATCGTGCACTCAAAAAAGAGGTTGGGTGAAGCATCCAATTTTAGTTGGATTTAGATTAAGGAAAAGTTGGATTGAATATCAACTGCTATGGACACGATAGTCAAGATAATTGGACATACCAACCAATTTAATTGGATAGTCGTTACTTGGTCGGCGTACCACCGTGTTGGTTCATACACCTCACTCGAGAAGCCTCTTTACCAATAGTTGGATCGGACAACCAATGCGATTGTTAGCCGGACTAAGCTTCCACTTCAGAGCGCTCTGGTGATGCATTCTCAAACTCGTTTGTTGTTAGCAACCATTCGCAATACTTCGCCATTCTAACTTACGCGGAAGTTTATCCCGCGGAATATCCCGAGTTCATGAGAGCTATGGTGCGTATGTGTGTGTGGAATATTGTATCGGCCTTCATCGAATACTGAAGAGGTTTTTCGAATATTGAATCTTTGTTGGACGGCTACATGGATGACCAGACAAGAGAATTACTCAGCATATTGGGCGTGAACTGTCTCATTGATAAATTAAAAGGTAAGTATGGCAATCAAGAACAGATATTTTGCTGTAACATTCATGTTTCTGTCTTTCTGGTTTAGCTTTTTGTTGGGTCTATTGGATAGTTTCATCGTCTATTTTCTTGAAGCGATTATCGGTCAGTTTTTAATTATTGAATAAGAACTCGTTGATATCTAACTTAGATTATCGTTAGCATTGGATCCCACCCACACAGCAGAGGATATTGTAGGAATTTCCTATTTTGATTCTTAATATGCCTATTTGGTTCCAGGGACGTTGGGATCATTATAGAATATTCGTAGAATGTTCTCAAATGATTGAATATGCCTTGGGATGAGTGGAAGGGTACCAGATACCATATTGGGATGTGTGTTGCTGTAAAGTTTGATGAGGAATGCAGCCTTCCAGTGTTTGTGTGTGCATTTTATATGATGAAATATATACATTAGGATTGCATGAATGTTATTGGGCATATGAAGTAGTAAAAACGGGGAAGTGTAAATGTGTAAACATTTGTGATTTATTGTCCTTCCAGCCAGTAATTTTTGTAAGGATGGCGGACAACAACTTTTAAGTGGCTTTTAGACATGCATTTTGAGAGGCATTGACATCTATCTCAATGTATATGCCCTTTTGTAAAGGTTGGAATTTAATTTGTTTTACAAATAAACAATATATGCGAACATGACGTGGTTATCATCTTCATTTTGCCCTTGCTCTATGCTTTCAGGAAATCTTGGCTTTGCAGCTAGTGTTAGTATATGATATAAATAAGTGAAGGCTTAATGTTGAAAAGGTATCGAGATCTGACTTTTTAAATTATTATCCCAAAGCCCGATTTTATAAAGTATTGTTAGCGTCAACGGCCAGTTCAAGTTCTTCGAAAACGAAGATTGTGGAAGAATTTATGCCATAAATTTTTCAAATCGACTAAATATTTAACCAGACATTAAATTACCAATAAGTATTTTGAAAGTTTGTCGTCTATTATTGCTCAATCAGAGCACCTGATATTCAATACTGGTCAAGCAAGAAATGTAGAGAGTGCATAGTCTTGACAGCATAGCGATCACTTGCTACTTCCACTACAGTTGGATGTGGGACCTAACTACGTAGGCAGCGGAACCATGAAAGTTGGTCGGTGCAGCCATTTCTGACGTATCTATTTAAAATGGTTGCCACAGCCAACTAATTGGATGGCGCCCCAGTATCCAACAAAGTTGGTTACGACAACCAATTCTCGGGTTCCTGCAGCCGACCTTTTCTTTCAGTGTGCATTGCGGGTGGCTTCGTAAAGTTTAATCCGTGGCTAGTCCCGGGTGACTCCAAATCATGATTTTATCATTGCCCTGCATAATATACTATTGAAGAAGTAATGGCATGATATAGAGCTAGTTATTCCTATGTAACGCACTTAAATCATTTAACTAACTCTATTCAAATATTTATACCCACTCTTCTGAAATCTACAAGAAATTCATTTATGGACGGTTGCAAGAACATTTAGTTATAGAATCAATAGTAATTAGATCCATAAAGTTGTCGATCTCATAAAAATATTCGGGTTGCAGGAACACACCTACTAGTTGCATAGCTTATTTTCAATAGTTATTAACTTTTAATATTCGATCTAATCTTCCACCTCCGGATAAAATTTATGAAATTTTATCCTATTAATAATTGCTAATGCACATAATAATTAGTCAGTAAGAGTGAGTAAACTTGTCACTTGTCTCAAAGCAAGGCTTTTATCTGGTAATTAAGTCTCCAAGCAGTTCATTGCGCATCCGTATCCGTCATTTGCATTAAAACAAATCTTTAATCTAGTAGCTCTCCAGTCTAAATCCAATCTAAGTCTCCAAGCGGTCATTGGTCGGCCCCGGTGTCGGCGGGGTTAAGTCCTCGCCTTCTAACACGAGAGTCGCGGGTTCGAGTCCCGCCTGGGTAAGATTATTCACTTCCCAGGACATGGGTGTTCGTCTAATGATATACTAAAACACTTGTAATTGGGGGAACCTGTAAGTGTTAAAAAAATTATTATTATTGCGCATCCACCATCTTTGCTACTTATGGAACTCTTAGCTCAATTCCATAAGTTATGAAACACATAAATTTATTGAATGTTTCAGCCACACTTATTGAATGGTTACCATGGTTTATGGGTCCCATAACTATATAGAATGCTTATGTATCGTTCCGCAAGTGTATTCGTATCTTAGCTGTGTATCACACTCATTTTCCATTCAGAACTGGTGTGTTTCACAGCGACACGGATAATATAATTTTGACGCCGCATTATATCTCTAGGTCTGATTGAAGTGATAAAATACGTGAAATACATTGCGACCGGATTGGTACCATAGAATTAGGCCACAGTTCGAATACGCCGTGAGCATTTAGGACCCTGATCATAAAGATTTAACCAAAAAAATTAATAAAATACAAAGGAAATCAACGCGCTTCGTTAAAAACTGCTACAAGCGTACATTTAGTGTCTCACAACTTTTAGAGGGATTAAGGTAAGAGCCCCTAGAGACTAGAAGGCTACACACTAGTCTTAGATTGCTTGAGAAATTCAGAACTGATATTTTTCAGAGTGACAGAGAATATTATTTTTCCTCCTCATATCTCTAGGTCTGACAGATGCGATAAAATAAGAGAGATACACTCCCGAACAGATAAGTACAAAAACTCGTTCTTTCCACGCACGGTAAGCGACCACAATAAAAATTTAGCTCCGCTAAATACACTCCTATGATAAATGTCTCCACTTCATCTCCCAAAAACTTACATCTTTACACGGCTATTGACCGAACACTCCATGCCACACGCCCATGCGGCGGCTCGCAGGGTATTATGTAGATGTAGATTACATGAACAATACTCACAATACAAATATGGATGTGAATGGATGTACAAATATTTGTTATTTCCACCCACAATAAGTGACCATTATAAAAACCGCTCCACTCATACACTCCTATTATACGTGTCACCAGGTCACCTTCGTATGACCACATCAACATGGTAGGTGTCCACGTCAGTGAGGCGGCAGGTACGGTAGGATGTAGGTGTAAATGAATTTTCATTGCGTATTGGTGTAATTTCTAATGTAGTTCGTCGCGGAAAATCTTGTTAACTCAAGTACTGAGCTTTCATTTATTCGCTACGTGTACGAGATTTACGTTTTAATTTCTACATATTATACAAAGGACCCCGCAGAAACCTTATGGAAAACATGTTACGGTGAAATTGGCTGAAACATCGGGGTACTATAGTTCTTGAGGAGTTGATCAAAAGTCTTAATGGGCGTTGATCATAAAAATTCTAATTTAGAAGTAAGAGGTCTTCAAAGTTTTGATTTTCATAGCATTTTCAGGGAGGCCCATTTCAATGGACTCATCTGAATATTTCCCTAGTTACGCAGGATATAGAACAATGTAACGTGTCAAAGATATAGGTTTTTCAGCGAATTTCCTGAGGGTGACCTTCTTATTGACCTCGAGTGTGACCGAACGAGGTATTTTCAAGGTCAATTTGAACTATTAAAGCTGAAATTCCTATTTTTTATTGTAGAAATGAAAACTAAGAAGAGTATTCAATGGTAACATTGGCGAATACCTGGAGGAATGCTATGAAAACCACGAATTCCATGATCTCTGACTTGAAAATAAGAGTTTTTACGACTTGACGCCCAGTGAGTCTTCTAATATACACCTCAAGAACTATCATATCCCGAAGTTTCAGCCAATTTCACCGTTAAATTTTTTTCCATAAGGTTCCTGCCATGTCCTTATACTCAATTTTGCACAAATCTTCCTAGTTAGTTTTTAATCCTTTCGTTGCGCAATATTCCAGATATTGGATTGACGAAGAATGTCAGTATATCTACATCAATTTATAACCATGCAAGCCACCTCAAGGGGGTTTGGCAGGGGTGACTTATCACCAACATGAACTACGGCGAAGAAATTTAATCCAGATCTTATCACCAGCAAGCTATCCAAACTATCGGTATACTAATTATTCTACAGAAACTACTGAAACAATCCATAATGTAACTGCGGAAACGTGACATTAGTGTGATGCAAGAGACATGCAAAATACGGTGTTAGCACAACTTGGCAGATTTAGAAGCTTGCATCAGGGTGCATATGAATCATCAGCTACACTACATCTACATCTATGTTATACCCTGCGAGCCATCACGAGGGTGTGTGGCAGGGGGTGAAGATCACCAAACATGCACTATTGACATGTAACTAGGATATTTAATGAAGGCATGCTAGATAATAGGGTCACATGGTTAGTATCTACATAAAAAGAAAGGGATTAATGATTGTTGTTACTTGCATCATGCACTACAGACTACTCTAACTAAATTTCACCTACCTATCCCTTTGCTACGCTGCCTATTGTTCTGTCTTATGGTACGCGGGAAAAATGACATTTTAAATCTATCGGTACGACAATCTATCTCTCTAATCTTGTTAATATGATCAAACCTAGCATAATACGAAGGGGTTCTTAATATATATCTAACGTCATCTGTGAACAAATCGGTTTAGAATTTACTTAAAAGGTTTAACCTAAATTTTAACCTGCGTTGTGATAGTAATTCCCATCCTAGTTCTTCTATTAAACTCGTAACACTTATACAATTATCATATCGGCCTTTAACAAACCTAGCGGATCTCCTTTGCACGTGACCACTACCTGTCAACTAACCTACTTCAAAGTCTTAACGCAGCCATTATGGTCCCTTATCGATCGCAGGAAAAACGACATTTTAAACCTTTCTGTTCTACGCTCTACTTCCTTTATTTTATTCCCATGGTCTGATTTACCGTAGTAAGTTGGAGTTCTTAAGATATTGAACAATTCGTCTGAAAATAATCCGGTTTACATTTGCATTAAATATTGAGTACAATGTTTAAAGACGGTCTGAAAGCGATTCCCATCCAAGATGTTGCAAGAAAGTTGCAGTGCAACGAAGACGGCACATACTCGTCATATGCATGGCATCGTCATAGTCATGCAAGTAACCCATCACGGGCAGGGAAAGGTTTAAAATTAATCGCCATTGAATGAAAATTCATGAGTCTTGAGAGACGGGGAAAATGTTTCAGTTCACTTGGCATTGCCTGCAAACGCTATCCTGCTATTTCGAGAACGGGCTAATACACATTGAAATCATAACTCCTTTCCCTGGTTTCCAATGTAATTGAGTAAGTTCAGCGATAAAAATGAAAATCTCATCCGTATCAGGTTGATCCAACCCCCTTGGTAATTCGTCAGTTAGAAAATAACCCAATTATTGACACGAGCCTGCGTTTTTCTCCTCTTGGATGCAAAGCTGGAATCCAATTCCCTGTGTCACATCAGCTCTGACGCATTGAGATTGAATGGATTACACGGGATTCGCGATGGAGCTCACTACGTTTTTCGAAGCGACTAATAGGTTTTGAGCGCCCGTAAGTTTTGTTTTTGTATTTTTGAGTGCAAGCTGAAGATTGAAGTCGACATAACTCCACGGTCTTAACGCGCGGGATTTCGTTAGGATTTCTATCCGTTCGCTATAATTACTCTCCTATGAAATACATCTTTGGAACAGATCAGGAAAGATATAAATGACTATGCAACCGAGGCGTTTTAAGTAGAGCATGGAACTGAACTTTTTATTCAGAAACAAAAAGAGCATCACATTCGTTTGTCATACAAAAGAGATACACCCTGCGACAAACAATCATACGAACCTGAAATGCCTTTATATATCAATGCATTACCCATTGTTACAAACATTTTTGTATTTATAACGCGCTTCTTAACACCTCCCCTTGTTATTATACATGTTTTTATATAAATTGTACATGAATAAATTACATGCTCACAGACTCCAAAACAAAATACAAGATATCAAAACAAAAATTGTCATAAGTAACCCCCTTATTCAGTTTTCTTTCAAAATGTCTTACTCATTCAGGGGAAATAGGTTTTTGAGCAACCTACTATGATAAAATTTTAGTTTTCGGTCCAGGCAAAGATTTAGTTAACAAATCTGCAATGTTGTCAGCCGAAGAAACATGCTCAAAAACAATTTCACCTGCTTCGACCAACTCACGGAGATAATGGAACTTGACATTGATGTGCTTGCTCCAATCAGATTCAGAATTAGTCCCTGCAACACACATGGCCGTCCACCTACCATGGTGTTAGACTTCTGCTAAATATGTAGCCTTTTTCAATATTTTTTTCCTAGTTGTCAATGTATGGGTGAATTTTAAATGACGTGAAAATTAGTACGCTTAGGAAGACGATAAATTTGCATGTCAGTTTGGCAAAAAATTACTGAAATTTTCAACGAATCGTTTCTCATGTGGATTGTGGTTAAGTACGACATTGGCAATAGAAATCAAGCTCGCTAAAAAAATTGATGGCACGATCTCTAGCGCGTGCATTCGAGGTAATTTACCTATTGTTATTTTTTTTAATTCTACGATTAATTTTGCTGCAGCTCCCAAATTCAGTGCGCATGACTAATTTCATCACACATTCATTCTTCCTACTTACGTCCCTCCTTATTTTGCCAGGGCAATTATCCATTGGTCTGGGGGCCCTATTCGTAAGTTCTCCAAAAGCTTACTTCTAAAATACTATTCCATTCCTTTGACTGCCTTTATCCCATTCTGCTGCAATAAATATGAATTTAGTTGATAAATTACACGTAGGTACACATTGCGTAAATGTGATTGAAGTTATTAAAAACTAAATGTTTAGCTACCTAGAAGTAGTAATATTTTCATCCCACCACGGAGATAGCAGTTTTATCCCGGTTGTTCGGTAATAACGAGGCCAATTTCTACTTTGAACAAGACATTGAATGCTTAATGTCATACGTTCGATTTTAACTCCCATATTTGAATGTTTTTAAAATTTATGTTCACCAAAATTAAATTATATGTTATTGAATAAGATATTCTATGACCTTTAGGAATGAGCTGATCATCTCGTGGCGCATTGAGACAATACGATGATTATTATTAGTTGCGTATGGACCATTTTTTTATTGGGTCACGCAAAGCATTATGACTCACTTCTGAGTTTCTTTCTTATCTTCCACACTTCTTTCATTCTTTCTCCGTGGATTCTCTTTCTCTCTTCCGTCCACTTTGTCCCCGGCTTCTTTGGGACTTCGTTCTCTGGCATTACGTTCCACTGGTGTATCTTATTTCTGTAGGTGATTCTGTTTTCAATTTCTCTAGGGTCTATTTTTGCTTTTTCTAGATCACCTCTGACTTGTGACAAGCATGGTATTGTTGATTTGACGCCTTGTAAATATGTGATGACCTTTTTGATGAGTCTTGTCGGTGGGAGTCTATTGATATGTCCGAAAAAGTGCAGTCTTCTTTTTATGATATTCGCCGCTAGGTTTGACATCTTCTCCGTAGTTTTCCTGGAGTGCAGCCTATACCCTTCTTCTGTTAATTTTGGGCCGAGAATTTTCCTCATGATTTTTCGCTCTCCTTCAGTATGTTCTCAATATCTCTTTTTATATGAAGCGTAAGAGTTTCGCTTGCATAAAGAACCTCTGGCTTGATTACAGTGTTGTAGTGCCTAAACTTTGTGTTTATGGAAATGCATTTGTTGTTATAGATATTGTATTATTATCTTACTTCGTATGCATTTCTTGTTAAATAAGTTGTATTATGTATATACGGTGATTATTATCATAATGCCGTGTATTTTTTCTTCTTCTTTCCCTTCAGCTTAACCCTAGACCCTAGAGTTCGCTGATCCTTACTCTCCTTCTCCATTCTGTCCGGTTCTTCGTGTCCTCGGGTGTTAGTTCCTTCTCCCTCTGGTCTTCCATGATGCAATCTATCCATCCCCTCCTAGGTCTTCCTCTGGGTCGCTTGCCGTTCACCTGCAGGTCCATCATTCCCCTCAAGACATGCCCCTCTTCCCTTCTCATCACGTGCTCATACCACTGTAATCTTCGCTCTTGTACTTTCTTCGAAGCCTCGACTACCCCTCCCTGCTCTCTAAACGAATAGTTCCTTACCCTGTCTCTCCTTGTCTTTCCCATAGTC
Organism: Ceriagrion tenellum; assembly: GCA_963169105.1. Taxonomy (NCBI): domain Eukaryota; kingdom Metazoa; phylum Arthropoda; class Insecta; order Odonata; family Coenagrionidae; genus Ceriagrion; species Ceriagrion tenellum. The sequence continues at coordinate 43,064,398 of OY720643.1, read as the reverse complement.
CTTCGCAACATCCTCATTTCCACTACGTCCAATTTCTTTTCTAGCCTATTATTCATGGGTCATGTCTACGAACACCAAAGAAATCAAAATAGACAACCAAACCGGTCTGCCATCGCAGAGCACGCATGGAGCTGGCCATCTCATAACGTGAATTTGAAGGAGGCAAAAATTATCGTGAAGGAGACATGGTACTTCCCGAGATTAATTAGGGAGGCAATTGAAACACCAGAAAAACCGAATAATGTCAATCAAGAAGATGGTTACACGCTATGCAACAATTGGCATCGGATTGTCCAAAAAACGCGGGAAAAGACGGAAAGAAAGGCGAGAAAAAATCGCACTTGACCCTCCGATGAGCTGTATATTGCGGCAAAAATGCATCTCGAGCACTTCTGGGGCCTTATTCCGCAAGTATTCGTCAGAGTCATACCTCGGAAAATCCGTGGATGCGACTTCAAAGCCCCATAGTCCATCACCCACTTCCTTACCCTGTCTCTCCTTGTCTTTCCCATAATCCATCGCAACATCCTCATTTCCACTACGTCAATCTTAATGACGTGGACTTAATAAGCGGAAAAAGTTGAGGCTGCTATTTCAAGAGTCGTATAAAAGTATAATTTAGGTTGGAGAGTCTGCTTGATGTTGCACTCAAGTTTTCCTTCAAGTCGCTACACTAATTCTTCAGTGGAAATAGACCCATTTTATTCCAAAAAAATGTGGGATATTTCTTCTACGCCTCGTGTGATAGCGTTGGAATCGCACCAAAGCTACATTAAGGTTTTCAACCGTAATACCCCCATACGATCATTGCCAGTATTTGCCCCATTTCCCCCTAATACACGAAATATAAAGGAATGTTTTAGCAAGACACTCACGTAACTCATCAGTTTTCGTATCCTGCGCTTGTTCAAATGCATACAACCATTGATCAAGGGGCGCTTTGGAGAGTTGTCTCCCTTTCGTAGGCACTTTCTCACCTGGATCAACATCATTGCAAAACCATAGTCGGGCTTTTTTAATCACCCAGTATGTATAAGCTTTATTCTGCTCACATGACTTATGGCCGGTTGCAAGAAAATTTAGTTATGGAATCAATAGTTATGAGATCCATAAAGTTACAGAACTCATAAATATATTCGGGTTGCATGAACACATCTATTAGTTACTTAACTTATTTACCAATAGTTACTAGCTTCGAATATTTGATCTAATCTTCCACCGCCGGATAAAATTTACGAAAGTTTTACCTATGAATAATTGATAATGCACATTATAATTAGTCAGTAAGAGTAAACAAACTGTCCACTTGTCTCAAAACAACTTTTATCAAGTAATTAAGTCTCCAAGCGGTTCATTGCGCATCCGTCATCTTGGCTACTTATGGAACTCATAACTCCATGCTATAATTTATGAGACCAATGAATTTATTGAATGTTTCTGCAACACTTATTAAATGGTTGCCATGGCTTATGGGTCCCATAACTTTATGGAATAAATATGTTACGTTCCTGCAACTGGCCATTAGTCGGCAAGGCTTTGTGCAGATTCTCTACGTCCTTGTGACCGTAGCGTTGTAATGCAATAGCAAGCTGCATTTTTTCTTCTTCACTCCACTCCACACTACCCAAAGAACAATCCTTCGAAGATCGAGGGCGAGGATTCCTTGAATCACTCCGTCTCCGTTGCGACGCCGTCGGTTTTGATTCCACTTGATCAGCATTGTCGGAAGTACTCTCAGAATCACTCATTTCTGGTTTTATTTTCAACTGGTTAAACTAAAACTACAACAATCTCTGTCCAAAAGAACTATAACAGACTTTGACGCTCTACCGCTAATCCCGTCTTACCGCTGTTTGCGCTAAGTCAGTACTGGTCAGTAGTAATCGCAATTTCAACGTTCACTGGGTTGTCTACAATCAGACAATGCCCAACTACGGCTAGGGGGACTAGGGAGAGTGGAAGTTGCAACAAATTAACAATGTTACAAAGTATAGTGATGATGGGTGGGAGGCGAGGGGCGATCAGTAGAGGGGGAAAGGAGTTAGGCCTAGCTGTATAATTGTAAGTCGGGGAAACGTAAGCGGAAAAAGTTGAGGCTGTTATTTCAAGAGTCGTATAAAAGTATAATTTAGGTTGGAGAGTCCGCTTGATGTTGCACTCAAGTTTTCCTTCAAGTCGCTAAACTAATTCTTCAGTAGAAATAGACCCATTTTATTCAAAGCAATGTGGGATATTTCTTCTGCGCCTCGTGTGATAGCGTTGGAATCACACCAAAGCTACATCAACGTTTTCAACCCTAATACCCCCTTGCGACCATTGTTAGTAGTCGCCCCATTTCCCTCGAATAGCTTTTAAGCTAGACTTGGTCGCAATGGATGTCCATCGAACTGCCCCACTTCATGCTAAGCTCTTTTCGCGCCAAGTGGGAGCTGCCGCGTGTTCTTTATCCTCCTCCCTTGTACTCAAACAATAGACCACGGCTATTCCACGACGCTTCAGTTGGATTTAAGTTTTCTTCCCCCATGACCTTCACGTCACATCCGAGCTGCACTTCATCCATTGCTTTTGAAGGGTGTTCTCAAGGTCTTTCCCACACTCTTGCTGCAAGTACTACTCATCTCTGTAACACAACAGCAACCGAAAAGGCTTTAGGGGAATGCAAGTGAATCTCAGGTCCCTGAAGGAGGTAGAAGCAATTAAGGCGGTCGAATTAAAATGGACGTGAGGAAAAGAACCTAGGAGAGCTTTCTGGCGTTTAAACTTCGCAAAAGCCTCCAAGGTAGCCTCCTTGCGGAGTTTCTGGCGCTACCATTGTTGAAAATTTTCATTGACTTGGGATATAATTTGTCGTAACAATGTTTTCATGCTACAAACTGCCTCAAATGAGGCGAAAGAGTTCTTCTCTTTCAATGCTGGTGTTAACATGCTTTAACATATGATTTCATTTCCGCTGCTTTTACGTGTTTATAGCTTAATGTTTCTGTACGATTTTGTCACATCGCGTGACATTCATAACTCTCAATTTGCCGTTTTATGTGCAATTACGCTAATTCCTGAGATTAATGGCATGTATGGATATGCATGTTCGTCAGGAAACAGTTAGTGAAAACATTCGCGTGGAGTGTGGCACTCTGTGGATCGGAAGCACGCACCATTGAAAAACCTGACCAGAACAGACTAGAAACCTGGTGCTGGAGGAGTATGCTGAAGATAAAATGAACGGACAAAACGAGAAAACTTTTTAAAATAACCCCCCTTTTTTACTGCACAAAAGGACGATATCAAGCACCATACAGCAATGAAGAGCAAGATGGATTGGACGCACCCTGAGAGAACATGGGTTTGTGAAGAACATAATTTAAGGCAAAAAAAGTGGGAAAAGTCCCCAGAGGAAGACCGAGAAATTAGTTCATGGACCAATCAAAGAGGAAAGTACAACAGGAAGAGATGCCAGGAAGTAAGGGAACTAGCATTAGATAGGGAAGGGTGGTGGGCGGCAGTCAACTAAACTTCGGACTGAACGACCAATGAATGAATGATTCATGTTCGTATGCATTGGATTTGTTAGAAACTATCTCTTATTTTTCCTAGCCAATCGCATTGCTACTCTGTCAGAGAGATACTCTGCCGGACAGATAGGTACAAAACCTCGTTCTTTCAGTGAACAATAAGCGACCACAATAAAAATTGAGCTCCAGTAAATACACTTCTGTAATACATGTCACCATTTCATCTCCAAAAATCGTACACCTTTACACGGCTGGTGACATAACACCCCCTGCCACACGCTCAAGCGGTGGCTCGCGGGGTATAATGTAGATGAAGATGTAGATTGCTTAGTATCTGAGGTAATACATCAGGTATTTGCATCTGCTCGGAATTTTTATGAAATTTATCTCGCAGTTGGTCAACGCGCAAGGTTTAGCACAATAAAATTTTTCCGCGCTGGATTTCGCTCCCAAATTTGAGAACAGCTGACGATATGACAGATTTATCGGATTACGAGATGCAGCTGTCGGCAAAGTGCCGAATGCATTACATAACATCTACATACTACCCCGCAAGCCACCTCAAAAGGCGTGTGGCGGGAGGTGTTAGGACACCAGCCGTTAAAAAAAAAATTAAATAAAAAATTAAAATTAAAATTAAAAAACAAAATTTCCGCCTAGCATTTATTAAAGTGCTTAATTGTTCTGGGGAAAAACGAATTCCCATACCTATCCGTTCGGCAAAATATCTCTCTTAATTTATCGATTCTGTCGGACCTGGAAATATAATGTGGTTCTAATATGATGTTCTCCGTGTCGCTCTGAAAGATATCCATTCTCCATTGCTCATGCAATCTAAGCCTAGCGCGTAGCCTCCGAGTCTCTAGCGGAGGTACGGAGCGGCAGCATAAGGAGAGGTACGTCTACCTGCGGATCGATGATCATTACAATTTTTTTCATATAATACCTTTTGGCCATTAGATTCGAGCTAATACTTAAAATACGAACTGGGATGATTTTCCAGTGCAGCATATCTCAGAATACTCAGAGTGAACGGCAATGTAATAAAATATTTCGAAACGCGAACTCTTTCGGTTGCAAAAACTCTGTTATTATTTTTTTGCAAATATCTGAATACATTACCAGATTTATTTCCCAAAAGACGTGTAGAGAACTGCGTATCGAGATATGAGCAAATCTAAAGGTGAACCCTGGATGAAAATTAATACAATTCGATAGACGAGGTGCTTGTGTTTTTTCTTTGGGTCGGGGACAGTCTGGGTGGACAGCAAATGATATTTGAAACTAAACAAATTTCAATAGAGGGCCGAATCTTAATCAAATAAATACTTGTTTCTCAAATTCGTACCGTCACATTCCCTTAGCACAGTCCCATGTGAACGATGTTAACTTGCCTTAACATCTGCTGATCTTATGGGTACAGAGCTGATCGTTTCAGCACAATGTGAAACTCAGAAGAAATAAAAGGCATTCTTTTTAGGGACGCTTAACAGAGGTAGGGTAAATAACAAAAAATAAAGGAAGATATTAACTTGGTATAGAAAAGTATTCCAACAGCTGCAAATTAACCCATAGCTGACAAAATTTACGACACCATTGAATAAATAATGAAATCTTCAGATGCGAAAGAATCATAGATAACCCTCTTGTAATAAAATTTTAAGAAAACTATTCCGCCAATCGTGGATTAAACAATCTTTCTGGATTAAAATAAAGTAAATATCTTATGCTATTTTTGGAAAATGAAGTAACCTATTATTTCACGATTCTCCCTTTCTAACAAGCTTTCGTTTTTGAGATCCCAAGCTCCGTCTTCAGCCAGCGAGGCATTCTTTTTTTTGCGCAGCCCGCAAAAGGCTAGCATCGACGATTAAAACGGAGAAAGATGTTTTATCGCTGGACGAGAGCGGAGTAAGTTTTTTTCCCTCTCTTCTCCCTTTCTCTACTCTCCAACCGAGGTGCATTTTAATCACGCAGGGAAAAAATGAAGGAGGAATAAAAAGTAATTCCAGACAACTATTTGGTTCTCCCTCCCGTAGCAGTGGCTTCCTCCAGAGCTGCATAAGCGAAGAGAAAGAACGGGAGATGGAAAAATAAATAAAGCATTGGGCTCCCCTTTTATTTTCCTCCGCATTCCTCATCCCCCAAGAAATTTCGCCGACGCTAACAATGGACCAGACTGATTCGCGCTCTGTACTCCGCGACTATCTCCGCTATCTCTAAAAAGCTTTCCATCGCCACAACGACGCCGAGAAGCTCGAACTAAGAGTTGGAGACAGGAGGAGAAGGGACACTCCCTTGGTCCACTAACTCGCGAGGGACTCATCATCGCCGTATGGTTATATACGTTGTTCGTCGTAGACATTGCTCGTCTTTTCTAACCGCAGTGGCGTACACAATTTTTTCTTCGCGAAAGCCCTTTTTCCCACACACTCCATCCATTTCTTCTCAAGTCGGTCCTCTCGCATGGCCGAAAGTGGAGTTAAACTGCTGCCGTTTAAAAGCGTAATTGTAGTAATGACGGTACCACGGTGGGGATGAAGGTTTAGGAGAACCCCCAACTCAAATTTTTTTGTCCACCTCTTGCTGGCGTACTGAGAGCCGTAGGACTTCATCTCTTCTGAGTCATGAGCTCAAATTACTGTCGTGATGTTTCTTTTTTTAACCCCGTAATTGCTCCTCAGGTCTTTGAAAAGACTCCGGTTAAGTCGTATATATATTTAAAGATCATATATTTTATATCATTCCAAATTATTTCTGTGATAATCATTGGCTAACGTAGTTTTACTAATGCTATAAAAATTTACTCCCATAATATTGTAACGTTTGATATTTTCTTATCTTGTTGTTTTGATGTTTATTGATAATTGATGTTTATGTTGTTAGGGAGTTGTTGATGGGAGGAGAGAGGAGATTGTTGAGTGGGAGAAGAAAGGGGAAAGTGGCTCGAAGTAGTGAGAAAAAAGAAACTGAATTTTTAAGAAAATAAAGATGATTTGGGAATAAAACAAACGTCAAACGTCTGACGTCACGACAGTAATTTGAGCCCACGACCCAGAAGCGATGAATTCCTACGGCCCTAAGTACGCCAGCAAGAGGAGGACAAAAAAATTAGAGTTGGGGGTTCTCCGTAATAATATATTTCAGAGAAAAAATAAACTTGGTATGTTATACATCTGTTTATGTGGATTGTTCCTGCTTTAGGAACTTTTAGAATGATGAAATGAAAGCCAACTGGGCTTCATTGGCAAATGAGAAATACTTAAATTTAAAATGATGCGTAATCTTACTAAAAGCAAAAATAGTAGTTTACGTATTACCAAATTGTTGGTGAACTAGATTTTACTCGAATTTTAACCCATAAATTGACATACTTACATGCAAATTATGTGTAATTATCCGCAATGATCACTTTTCAATTTTTTAAGCATGTGGGCTGAGTAAATTTGTAGAAACTCTCCAAGATATTTCATTTTTAATCATGGATAGGCCCGATCAGTGAAGAACTGGATGCTTTTCTGTTTTTCTTGGATGCGTGTCAGAATATCTCTCTAAGCTGTAAAATAATTCAACAATCGCTGGCATTAAAAGATTCCATTTAATTTTGTTAATTAATTTCTCAATGAGTTCCTCCAAATAGTAATTAGAGGTGGCGCAGATGATGAGCAACTTTAAATTCTGTTTTTCCAGTTTTTCGTGGAGAATAGTTGGGTAGTGTTCTTCTGGCGGTATTCCGTTAATCTTGGTAATCATGGTCCATCCCAGTAATCATAAATGAACGGTTCATCCCTTTCTCACAGAAGTAGGCTGGATTAAGAAAACGTAGGGTTTTCGTGACCATTTAGCTGATTAACTCTCGCAAATTTAAAAAAAAAGTAAGAAACGGGAAAATTCCATCACAAGCAATCGAATTAAAATGGAATGTAAAAGGTATTGGAAGTTCGAAGCAAAAGAATAAGATAGAAGCTCTGGAGATTTTGCAATTTTTCAAAAATGATTCCATGAGTAATGAACCTACCAGGAAAAATTCCATCAGTAACGCACCTGTAAAGGTGAGTTACTCATGGAATAATTTACCCAGAGCTCTATCTAGGTATCTTACCCTCTTACTTCGAACTTCAAATGCCTTTTACATTTCAATTTAACTAGATTGGCTGTGATGGAAATTTCCTGTTTCTTAAGTTTTTTTAAGAACAAAAATCCAGCAAATAAAGATAGTCAACCGTTAGAGTGGGAATATTGGTGGCCAGGCGAGCTGAACATGCTGTTCTTGAATGAGAAAACATGAAGGACGCCGCCATGGACTGAAGTAATAGGTGAAGTAAAAGATTTTTACGACGGGCGTTCTCAAAAATGAGGAAAAAGGACCAAACTTAAGCGAAATATATAAAATATAAACATGAATAATAGAAGATAGTTCCTTTTTTTTAACTGGGATGTCTTCTTGAGAGCGCATAATGGTAAATGTCATCATCTGGTGTTCTGCCTGCTGACAGGTCCCGTACACCACTGTCGTCTCCATCCGCTTCTGTCCCGAGCTTCCTTCTGTGCTTCATCATAGCTGATGTTCATCACCTGATCCACCAATTTAATTCTTCTCCTTCCTCTCTTTTTCTTTCCTTCAATTGAACCCTCAAGTGCCACAGTTATTATACTTTTCCCTCTTCATCACATGGCCCAACCAGTTTCCTTTCCTTTTCCTCATTTCCTTTAGGAGCGATCTTCCTTCTTTTACTTTGCTCAAAACCTCTTCATTTCTCATACTATCTACCCATCTTACTTTTTCCATCCTTCTCCACACCCACATTTCATAAGCTTCTATTCTATTCCTTTCCCTCTTACCTAATGTCCACCCTTCACGTCCATACATGAAAACGCTCCATGAAATAGCATTTAGCTAGTCTCTTTCTCAGCTCCAGATCCAGACTTTTAATGCATAGCAAGTTTTTCTTCTGGCTGAAGGCCTCTTTTGCCATTGCTATTCTTGCTTTTATTCCTGAAATACTTCTCCAGTCGTCTGTCACAATCGTTCCTAGGTACCGGTAGCTTTTCAATTTTCCTAACACACCTTATATTTACTTTCCAAGACGGGGTAGGAAATGGTAAATAGCGGGTTGAAAAAAATTGCACAAAATTTGTTAAATGGAATGCTACCGAAAATATTATATAAAGCTAATAGTTTAAAATTTTGTTCCTTTTCCAGTGTTTTGGATAAATGAAACATTTTGGAGTTTATGTTTTAGCTCTAATGTGCCTACTTTTTTAATAAAAGTATGATGTTCTTGCTATATAAAACAGATAAGTATGCCTTTATCGTAAACGATAGTGTTAAAATTTTCTCTAGTGTTGTCTCAGACACTATGCTCGCAAACTCCGTCAGTATAACGAATTATCTCCTACGTTTAGTGAGCGGCGGATAATGCGGTAATATTCAGGCTACTGTGGCAATAGAGAGGAATGACTTGTGTTCATTCGCGGGTAGGAAAGAGAAATCCTCCTATCTGAATCGAATGCTACCGAAAATATTATATAAAGCTAATAGTTTAAAATTTTGTTCCTTTTCCAGTGTTTTGGATAAATGAAACATTTTTAGTTTATGTTTTAGCTCTAATGTGCCTACTTTTTAAAAAAATATGTTGTTCTTGCTATATTAAACAGATAAGTATGCCTTTGTCGTAAACGATAGTGTCAAATTTTCTCTGGTGTTGTCTCAGAAACTATGCTCGCAAACTCCGTCAGTATGACGAATTATCTCCTACGTTTAGTGAGCGGCGGATAATGCGGTAATATTCAGGCTACTGTGGTAACAGAGAGGAATGACTTGTGTTCATTCGGGGGTAGGAAAGAGAAATCCTCCAATCTGCGGGGGCGGGGTGGAGTAAAAAAAAAATTCGCTCGTGTTTGCGCGCAAACAGTCCTATTTCACGTGGAGGGGAAGTATTCACGAGCTAGCACAAACATTCCCACCGTGCCCGTCGACTGCGAGTAATGAGATGGATGGCGGTTCGCGAACAGATAAACGAACAGGTTATGCCCTCAATCACCGCCAGCGCTCATATTTTCTCTCGGATCCCTTTCTTCAATTAAGCATTTACTCCCCGCATGCGCATATCGCTAATTGTTTACCTTTGAAATTGAAAGCTCGTGTTTCAACGTTTGCTCTGTTGTTGAAGTTTCCCCCCCCCCCCCTTCGGCCGCTGCGAATTCATCTCCGGGGCGCTGGAGATACAGCGTATGGGCGAAATCTTTGCGTTTGAATTCGTCCGTTTTCTGGCGAACCATTATATTTCAGCGCCCTCACTAGGCATGGGCATTTTTTTCTGGAAAACTCGGCTAGTTCTCTTACTTCCTCCCTGGTGAGCATGATGAATTTAACAAACCATTCAAACGAATCATACTTCCGAGAGAAATGGCCGCAACATTAGAAATGAGGAAAAGGATAGAACTCATGGGAAATATGCAAAACCAGCAGACCCGTGCGAAAATTTCGCACAGTATGCAGCTTCTTCCGGTTTCTTCCTTCTTTCTTCCTGTCCTTTTACCTGTCGAATATTTCGCACAGTGTGCAGCTTGTTCCTGTTTCTTCCTTCTTTCTTCCTGTTCTTTTACCTGTCGAATATTTCGCACAGTGTGCAGCTTCTTCCTGTTTCTTCCTTCTTTTTTCCTGTCCTTCTACCTGTCGAATATTTCGCACAGTATGCAGCTTCTTCCTGTTTCTTCCTACTTTCTTCCTGTCCTTCTACCTGTCGAATATTTCGCACAGTATGCAGCTTCTTCCGGTTTCTTCCTTCTTTCTTCCTGTCCTTCTACCTGTCGAATATTTCGCACAGTATGCAGCTTCTTCCTGTTTCTTCCTTCTTTTTTCCTGTCCTTCTACCTGTCGAATATTTCGCACAGTATGCAGCTTCTTCCTGTTTCTTCCTTCTTTTTTCCTGTCCTTCTACCTGTCGAATATTTCGCACAGTATGCAGCTTCTTCCGTTTTCTGCCTTCTTTCTTCCTATCCTTCTACCTATCGAATATTTTGCACAATATGCAGCTTCTTCCGGTTTCTTCCTTCTTTCTTCCTGTTCTTCTACATGTTTCTTCCCACGGACAATTATATTTTATTTATGTTTGTGTTAGAGATTCATAACTTAAACGTAAACAGTAACTGGCCACACTGGTTGTTTGTAGAATGTAAACAATTTAACTAAACGATGTGTTAATAGATGGTGCCTCCTACAGTCAATTAAGGATGTAACCATTGCCAACAAATTAGTTGATTATATTGTCAGCAGATGGCGTTGTATCATTTTTTAACAAAAACTTTAACTTTTTACAATTTGTCTATTTTTCCTCAATATCGGGGAACATAAGCTTTAAAACGATGTTTGAATCATTGATTTTGATGAATAATTATGGGAGTAATGGCGTTGCGAAAAAAAATAAGAAGAAAAAGATATAATAATAAGATAATAATATTTCCTTTGAGAAATAATATATACGAATATTTTTTTGATAATATATATATTAACTCCATAATTAAACTTGACATTAATAGCAGTACTAATGGTTGAAGGCGTAACGTTTTGGAACATTGTCACAGACATGGCAAAAACAATCTCGGTATATTCCACTCTTTAAATTTTTGCCGACCGAGGTTTCGACTGACAAGCAATCATTATAAAGGTCTTGATATCACCCTATGACCTCAATAAAACTATCACTTAACAATATCACCTTCTCACCTTGATATCACCTCGATAATGATTGCTTTGTAGACAAAACCTGGGTCGACAAAAAACACTAAAAGTGTGGAATGAACTGATATTTTCCGTTAATTTTATTTTTGGTCATTGATAATGGTGCTTTATTGCTATCTCAGGACGTATTTCACTCTACCTGTCAGGAATAATTGTCACACCATCACATCAGCGTGTAATCTTGCCAAAGTCTCAAATCCATTCGTCAATGAAACTGGACAGTAAATATTAAAAATGTGCTTCCAAATAATTTGTTGCACTAACGAGGGGAGTGTCAGATAGCCGGGTCTCAGATTTTATTCAAACTTGGTAGTTGTACAGACCGCTGTATGTGGTTAATGAATCACCCCACATATAGGGTTATATAACCAACAGTTTAAACGAAAATGGCCTTTAAAAATTTCAAAATACCCTTTTATACGGGCCACCCACATAACTGACAAGCTACGAAAAATTTGAATATTATTAAGAATTATGCTTGAATTGTAAAAATATGAAGACAATATTATAAAATAATTATAGAAAATGGAAATCATGTGCATGAAGGAATCATGTAAATACGTCGTGAAAAGATAAGGAAGTGACATAATTAGAAGGCTGCCTTCGACCGAAAAAATGAGACTAAGCCTGACGTCGTGTATACAAATGAAAAATTTGCCTCGCGCAAAAATAATATTTCGAGTAAAAATAAGAAAATCTTGAGCGCATTTTAGGATGCCGTAAAAGAAAAACTAAAAAAACAGCGGAAGAAACATACCCCGTATTGGAATCGAACCTGTGTCTCAAGACCAGAGACGAACACGTCAGCCACCCGTCCAGCTTGTCAGTTATGTGGGTGGCCCTTCTGAAGGTAATTTTGAAATTTTTAAAGGCCTTTTTTGTTTAAACAATTGGTTATTTAACCCTATATGTGGGGTGATTCATGAACCACATACAGCGGTCTGTACAACTACTAAGTTTGAATAAAATCTAAGTCCCGGCTATCTGACACCCCCCTCGCAAGTGTCTGAATGGGATAATGGGGGAGTTAAATACTAAATTAAGTAAATTGCAGTTTGATTACAGTTTAAATTTTTGTTGCAATTGCAATACCCATTACTCACCACGCGAAGTGTTAACAAGGAAGACTAAACAATTCAGAGTGAAAGGATTAATAATGCAAATAATTATACCTCGTAATAAATCTATCCTAAGCATATATCTGACTATAATGGATGAAATATAAGTATTAACCCGTAATCCCCAAAAACTGAACTAGCAAAATACAACGTTAATGAACTGCATACCCTGAGAACAACACTATCATTACTCTGCTGCCTACAAATGTATTTCCCAACGTAAGAATTGACCTGAACTACCAAGCCAAAAATATTCCAATCGCCAAACTAACTAATAATATAGCTCCTATAAATAGCGCCAACGAAGAAATTACTCGATATATACCACAAAGCACCTTCGATAATCACCACAACCCTTAAACTGAAGAGAAAATGGCTGCACGAGGAGCTTGATCCCTGCGTCAAACCGCGATTCCATTGGTTTAACTACCTCCGGACTAAATTTACCGGGACTTAAGTCGGTTAGCGCTAAAATTACACTATGAATTAGGGGTTCAACCAAATCGCCGGTCTAACTTCCTTATGCCAGTGTTACTTTAACGAAATATATTCATATAAAATTCATTTGAATACAATTCGGTATCATCCTGTATGTATATTTTATCAATTATTAAAAATTATCCAAGACAAACCAACTCTAATTTAAAAAATTTATTTTCACGATTTAGTTCACCGATTTAGCCACATTGTGGGAATAAACCATCTGCCTTCCATTTTCCATTGCATCCCACCAGATTAAAAATGGTGCCAGCCGTCGCTTGCTTGCTTTTAAGATAATTTATTATGGTAATCTTTTTTTATGTTTTCCATAGCATCAATACGCGCATTTCGGAATGTTTTTTTGCCCTCATCACCAAAATTATTCCCTTTATTTTTTCATCCCGACCATTATTCGCTCTTGGCGTGCGCTTTCATCTTTTTAATCGTTTTAATGTATTCCGACAGTGAATTTTTTAATCGTATCTTGAATAAAAATGTAGAAGCGCAAAAAAAAAACAGAAGAACCCCCTGAGGGTACGTGAGGAGCGGAAGGATTTCGTTGGACCAGAGTAAGATCACCACAGAGTGGAGGGGTTTATCTACATTTACGCCCTCCTTATGCACAAGGGCGGGTGTAAGGAAATAAGAAAATTAGAGAAAATGTCGTCGCTTAAAAGTGTTGTCTAGAATTCCGTAAACAAGCAACTTTTTGGAAAGTGGTGCCGCCTAGTGATGAAAGACGGAAGTTCAAATGTAAATACAGTCGATAGTTTGTAAATATTTACGTCGTACTGGTTTTAGCATGAATATACATGAGTTTTACTTACATTAATTATAATGCAGTGGATAAAAAATGTAGTACCTACTACACGTGGGACGTAATTACACACTTTTTAATATCGTCTGGTATGCAGATAAATTTAATTCTTCTCAAAAATTTAATCACGCAAAAGCAAAATTAACTTCTTAGCACTTTGTGAATATTGCTATACAAAAATTTAATGATAATGCGAGGTGACTTCATGAGTATTCCCAATAGCAATCATTGTAGTGTAGGTAAAAAGGAATGCACTTTCCGCCTCCCTGAACAGATTCTTAATTTTCAATCCAAGTCTCCTATTTTGGGCCCTCATAGACGCATACCCTGTTTTTTAGCCTGGTACGAAGCAAGTTCTGTTTAAACAAGGCATTCTAAATTCATTATTTAAGCCGAACAGGCTTAATGCATTCAAATTAGAACCAGAATCTGGCAAACATCGTCGTCGGCTCACGATTGACGTTTCATAAACCTTGTACACATTTTCTGTAACAGATATTTCCCCTCTAGCATTTGCAAAGTAACTTTTAGATCACAAAAATAGCAAGATATTATTCAAAGCATCAAATAATTCATATCTCCTCAATCGTTATTGAATATTCACCACAGTCTCACGTTAGCAGCAATTAACTACGTCTACTTACAATACCAACTGAAAAGACTCGAAGTGGCGACAAGGACTGGGTGAACTAAACGTGAAAATTTAGGCAACTTGTAGCCTAGGCAACAATTGCAAACATCTAAATCCATAATATATATTCGTGGAACGGGCACAGAGAAGGGAATTGGAGATGGGAATGGACAAAAGTTGGTATGTTTTCCACGGATTTCGTAGTGCTTCGCTTCTATAACCACGTTCACAAATAGATCTCAGATCAATCTGACTGGATCTGCTCAGTTTGTTAAACGCAACGGCCTAGTGAGATCGATCTTAAAAGTGGGCCGACTCGGCCCGATTTCTCAGAAAGTTTGAGATTTCAGATCGATCTAAACCAGTGGGTCTGTGGCGGTCTTTGTTATTCTTTTAGTTACCATTGGGAAACAAAATATAATCGTTATTATTTAAGGCGTGTGTTACATCAACTTGCAGCAAGTGCAGTACGTGATATTGATGATGTCGCATCACGTCGTAATCTTCCTTTATTGGGCAATTTTGTTCACTTGGAATGCGACAGAAAATACCCAAATGTGCACTTGACAACACACCTGGTCGATCGTGCATCAGCTGATAGATTCGATTGTTCACTATCGATATTTTCAGTCCGTTTTGGTCAGCCAGACGATCTGGGTCGGCTCGCTGGGAAATTTCAGATCGGTCTGAGTTCATATCGATCTGAGATCGATTGGTTAACGTAGTGTATGTAGTATCATATATATGTTGCGAGGAGGGAACAAACTATAAAATTTTAACGCTCCTCTCATTGGCATCAGTTATTCAATAAAAATAATAATCATTATAACAATTTAGTAACATAACTAGCAATAATTGTCCGATAATAATTATTATCACGTGTTTATTTTGATGTATCCAAGGATGCTTTCGATTTAGGCTCGACAATAGCCGACGATAACCTACTATTAAACACTTCAGCCGGCAGTCGTCATGTTAATAATTGAAATGAAACACTGCCAACAGCGTACTTCGCATGAAATTGACGGTAAAAAGAAACGTAGCAACATTGAAAACGAAACGAGCGGCAATTTAGCTTCAGTTTGGACTGATATTACGCCGTTTATACTTCATCAAAGGAGTTTTTTATTGATACCACCACCAATTTTAATGAACACCACTATTCATGTTTTCATGACGTGTCGCCGTCAACTCAAAAGGCGATCTTTGTTGTTCTTCATTTGTTTTGCTCTCCTCGAGGAGGACAGAAACAGACAGCCGGCTGCCAACGGCTGTTTCACCGAATCGAAAGCGCCACGGTGCAGCGATCACCGTCGACCGCGGGCCATCGCCATAAATCGAAAGTCAGCATTATCAATGTTATTGCAATTCAAACATAATTGTATGAAGTTGCTGCATAAGTGAAATGGCGGAATTTCATTGAGTGGGGCCACAAAAATATGTATCCCTTGGAATTAATTTTGTAAATGGCTGTTTCCGAGGTAACTGAAGCGAGGATATTTGTGATAGATTATTGGTACATAAGTGGATATTATTGAAAATGACCTTCATGTCCAGTGTGTTAAAATTCTAACTCTGAAGATGGAATAAAATATGTTCCAAAACGTCGGCCAAGGAAAACATTAAAAACTCGACCAAAACCCTCGAAAAAAGCTAAAAATTATTAAATTAACGAACCCAGTGCTCTGTGAGCTGCAAAATATTTCGTAGCAAGCTGCCTATTATGTCCATCCTCAAAAAAGTAATATATACAGTATTAGCAAGAAATAAAAAAATCCACTCCAAAAAAACTCACGAAAACGTTTATGTTGCTACTTTCAACTACTACTGAGCTGTGCAAGTTTCACAAATGAAGTGAAATCAAGATTTAATGAAACGCTGCGCATCACTATCTCATACAATGATGTTAATGAGTGGTTTCCTTTCGGAGCAAATGGTACCTGAAAAATAATATCTATGAATTATAACCCTAAGAGCTCAAGGTAATAGAATTGATACTTCTTGATGTGAGCTTAATCAGTGAATTTCAGGATTGTATCTTTAAGCCAAGTATTGCAACTTTTCCGGCTAAAGATCCTCTTCTTATGACTCTTACAGGGTATCCAACGTCTTGATTATTAGAAGAGCATTCTAAGTTTAATTTTTGTGGTGAAACAGCCCCTAGGAACAACGATTTTATGTGCTCAAATATAAAATAAGTATATCTTTGCCATAACTGATAGGAAGTAATCAGGGCATGCCAGGTTTTGAAGGGAGATGGATTGATGGGGCATTATGCTTCATGATGGGCTGGCAAAGTGTTTGCGGTAAAGTTTGGAGCGTTTTTAGGTAGTGCGAGCGAGATAGTAATCATAATAATCTAATAACCTAATCATAATAAAGATCATATTTGAATTATAGGTTTTAATTTCACCAACTGTGAGACACACGAATGTGCTCAAAACATAAAATAAGTATATATTTGCCATAACTGATAGGAAGTAATCAGGGCATGCCAGGTTTTAAAGGGGTATGGATTGATGGGGCATTATGCGTCGTGATGGGCTGGCAAGGTGTTTGCGGTAAAGGTTGTAGCGTTTTAAGGCAGTGCGAGCGAGATAGTTCCCTAATCGTAATAGAGACCATATTCGATATATACCGTTTATCCAGCTTTCTGTCACGCTGTCAAATCTCCGTGTGTTTATGAATTAGCAATATTCAGTATTTCATTTCATTTCTGTAACTTTGGTAGCGTACAGGATAGGTAATGTGAATGAAAATCAATATCATATTTGTTTTGAATAATGGATAGATTTTGAATAGTGTGTGGTTCCGTTAAACTTTGGAGGATATAAAGCACTTCGTGTTTGCGAAAACTCACCCCCGTACCGCGCGTAAGTGGTGTAGCTTTGGGGTTCTTGTGTAATTACGCATGACAAAATCTCGGAGAAGAATCATAAATCATGGCGATGGAAAAAAATTGGATAAGTACAGATGAATCAAGGGGCAGAGTCGGCGGATGGAGAGGACCTGATGGAATATGGAAGACATTTTTTGGAATTAAAAATCTCAAGTGGGCTGGAGAGTAGGAGAGGGTAGAGACTGAGAATGAAATGAAGAAAAGACTTGAACTGACGAGAAGGATGTTTGGTGTTTGCAGGTGAAATTTTAGTCGATCGGGGAAATTCCACGGGGGAGAAAATCATTTGCCTTATCCGGGACTCGAACACAGATCCTTTCGCGACACAAAATTGATACATCCGGGTACGAGTTCTAGCCAGCTCAGGTTAAACTTTTTCCTCTGTGAAATTTTTGCCTTAATTGGGAATTTTCGTATGGAATCGATGATTTCGCGCTGTCCACGAAGTTTGGTATTTCATTAGTGGCCTGACAAAATTTCCATGACCGGTTAAATCTCGGAAATTTGAGCTCTACAGCCTCTTAAGTAATAAGGCAAAGGAAAATCTCAAGTGGCCTGTCATTAAGCTAGTCACTGGAGCTTTGTCTTGGACTTGTTTCTTCTTGACCAGTGATTACTAGCAGTCATTAATACAAAAAATGACTTGCTGGATCTCTCAACCCCAGTTTTTATACATGTATCTGATTTTAAGAAGATTGGAAGCCATGGAGAGGTGGTGGTGTGGTCAAAGAAAGATGAAGATCTAACGGACGGTGATAAGTGTCCATCAGCAGTAGATAAGTCCTTCGAAAAGTTACGGAAAAATTTGCCAATTGAAAACTCTTCAGAGTTAATGAAGATAAACTAATGATAATGTACAACGTAAGAATACCTTCCTCGTACGGATCCCATACATCTACATCTACGTCACACCCTGCAAGCCACCCAAAGGGTGTGTGGCAGGGGGTGCTTCCACACTAGGCATGCATGAATGATATGGTAGAACACCGAAGTTATATTAAAACCCGCGTACCACACATGCAAAGCGCCAATTAAACATCTTATACCCAAGAAACATTCATCATCTTCAATCGTTCCAACATGCAAGGGATACAAAGACTACTACTACAGATTCAAAATATCATGCAAAAATAGGAACATCATGCATAAATAAGAAAGTAGAGAATATAATGAGAAAGATTTACTGTCTGCCTATTGTCACTACTCGAACTATTCATGACGACGATCACAGCTGTTATGGTCCCGAATGGTACGCGGAAAAAATGACATTTTATACCTATCGGTTCTACAATCTAGCTCTCTAATTTTATTGTCGCGATCTAATCCCCCGTAGAACGACGGGGTTAATAGTATGTTTTTTACGTTGTCAGTGAAATGATTTTCCTGAAAATTATTTCGGAGGTTAAGCCTATAATTTAATCTACGCTGTGATAGTGATTCCCATCCTAATTCTTCTAACAGTCCAGACAATCTAGCCAACTTATCGTAGCATCGTTTCACAAACCTAGCTCCTCTTCGCTGTACGCGATCTAACTCTGATATCAACCCCGTTTCGTATGGATCCCATAAGAATTGGTAGAGTTAAAATTAATGGAGAGAATCACTGTGGTTCAAATAAAGAGCATAAAGGAAGGAAATACAAGTTGTAAAACTCGTTTTATAATGATAAATAATATATATATATATATATATATATATATATATATATATAATATTTTGTAACTAATAACAATAATAAATAATAAACAATAATAAATAGTATAATGTAACTCTCGGTTTTCTCCCTTTTTTATATTTAGTAATACGCACTATCGTCAACACCGTCTCGCATTCAACTCAATCACTCAACACTGCCTCACTCTTCTTTTTCCTTCCACACAATTTCACCACCAATCGCCTTTAACTCCTGGCTCGACACTGTCCCCACGCGTTCTCCCCTTATTTAAACAAACTCCTCGTTGCCATGGCATTGTTAGTTCTACAAAGGCTGCCCACCCAAGACTGATGGATATGATACCCATCACAAAGTTGATATCTCCGTACGCACATCGCAGAATTCATTAAGAACATGTAGCAATTGCTCTCTACCGAAGAAAAAAATATGCGCTCTTTCTCTCACGGAAAAAAATGTCCTCAAGGAAGAAGAGAGTGGTGCCACGCAGATTACAAGGTCTGCAAACAACGAGGTACAACGCATGCAAAATTAAATGAAAAAAAAAACCCCGTTTTCACTCTGGAGAAATTTGTCTAGTAGCGGGTAGTTTATTTTTAAATTTCTCGAATAAATGAAATTAAATACACGAAGGAAATTCTGATCTAATAGGCATTGCAGAAAGGCGTGGCTGGGGGCTGTCAATTAGCTAATCGTAAGAAACAACCTGTAGTATCACTATGAACTATAAGGAGGCCTAGCTTGTGCTTCCAGGTAGGGAATCTAGTAGACTTTCTTCTTTTTATCATCACACTGCCTACACCAAAAACTACACAATGTAAATAACACTGTTTTGAGGCATACTTTTAGCAAAATGGAATGAAAATTTTATGGTGAATGATTCAAATCGGTGTAACAATTGAGAGATTTTTCATGAAAACGATGAGCTAAACCTAATTTGAATGATTTTTGAAGGCATTTTCTAGGCCATTAGTTTTATGATTTCAGAAAGCAAATAACATGCTTTTTTCAGTTGTGTAACCCTGTTCAGTGGCCTAATACACATAAATATCCAAGATGATATCAAATATGAAAGAATTATTGTTAAAAATAACATTTTCTTCGTTTCTAACAAGTTGTAAACATTTTTTTCAATTATTTGTTAGTTATATTTTGTCTTAGATCCCAAAAGTAATCATCAATTTTAAACCATTGTACAGCGACATGCATTTGATGCTCTATAAATATGACAAATAATTTTAATTTCAATATGCCCCCATATTTCTCTTGGACAAAGAAAGCGAGGCTGGTCAATAAATTTGGAGGACACAAACTAGAGCTGGTAGACCGTTTAGATTACTTAAGTAGTTCGCTAAAAGGAAACGGACATAGTAACAAAGGCGTACGGAAGAGAATAGCGCTAGCTAGGGAGGCGCTTAATAATAGAAGGGAGCTGATGACGGGGGACCTTGTGTAAGGACGTGTAGAAGAGGCTGGTGAAGAGCTTGATATGGAGCGTATCGTTGTATAGCTCAGAAACTTGGACCCTCAGAAAGGAGGACGAGAATAGGCTGCAGGCATTCGAGATGTGGGTGAGGGGAAGGGTGGAGAAGGTGAGGAGGGCGGAGAGGAAGACTAACAAGGAAATGCTTGAGATAGTGGGTGAGGAAGGAAACTACTGAACGAAATTCGAGATCGGCGGAGTAGGTGGCTGAAGGATGTAATAAAGGGTGATGGGTTGCTCAAGAGTGTGATAGAGGGAAGGATGTTGGACAAGTGGGTAAGAGGAAGAAAGAGAATAGGCTTCATAAACAGGATGAAGAAGAGTAGATCGTATGCAGAGGTGAATAATGATATACTAGATAGAGATGGGCCCTGAATGTGTAGAAAACCGGGAGGAGGTTCTCTGACATTCAATAAAACTTACCTTAATTGGTAGAATTTGTAAAAACAACTTAAGCGTATGTTCAACAGATGCTCCTCTGAAGAGATATATATATGTGATGTACTCTCTTACAACTTTGTCTTGTACCAGTTGATGGCTCTGTGAGCCGAAACGCGTTGTACGCATTGAAGCAATTTGTGGAAAAGTGCAATTGTTTCCCTTACATTATTAAGCGTATGTCCCTAAAAATACAAGGAATTTCCATTCGTAAAAGAAAGAACGTATAAATTAAGACCCTAAGGTTTGAAAAACTTTCCTGCCATTTTCGTGAAACTATGCTTCAAATCCAGGTGAAACAATTTCCGAAAGCGCCAAATTATGAAAGTCGCACTCCTTTGTCCAAGGAAATTACAAACAAATACGGCAATACAATTCCAAGCAAAATGCACGTTCAGTCGTGTAAACCCATTCGGCTTTCTTTCTATATTTCTGCGACTGAAACGTAATGCCATTCATTCTGTCACACCCGTATGACTTGCTTCACAATATCTGCGAATTTTTTTGCACACACTGATAAAAAAGATCGCACGTCACCTTTTTAGGTGGCTTGCGGTTTTTACCGCTCGCAATTTTTAAACGCAAGGAATCCAAGTGCCATTTTTCTTCTCTCCGGCGCTCTTTTCAGCATGTCCATCGGGTGTCAAGGCGAGTAAACATTCTGACACCCCTTCCAATCGCCTCCATTCCCCGCAAACACCTCCCGGGGCGAACTTTCGAAGAGCAAAATCCCCGGCAAGGGAGAGGCGTGACAGGAGAAAAAAAAGAAGAGA
The DNA here is from genome assembly GCA_963169105.1 of Ceriagrion tenellum. Lineage (NCBI taxonomy): Eukaryota > Metazoa > Arthropoda > Insecta > Odonata > Coenagrionidae > Ceriagrion > Ceriagrion tenellum. The sequence goes on along the minus strand of OY720643.1, from coordinate 43,042,834 downwards.
GTTCGCGGGGGAGGAGAATAGAAGTATTGGGGCCTGGAGGGAATGGATTTGGATGCGGCGGGGGTGGGAGTTGGTGGAGTTGCTTTCCGGGGGGGCGGGGTCAGGGGGAGGGGGGCACAGAGTCGGGGGTGGAAACGGGATCCCGGCGGGGATTGGGACAACTCGGGCATCCATCTAATTCGCATGCCGCGTCCCCCCTTCCGATGGAGCGGTCGCGCCCGCTGTGCTATTTGAGTTTTTCACCCTCCCGGGCGCCGAACGAACCCGACCTGCCTATTCCCACTTGGCCTCACAACCCCCTCTGTTCACCCCCTCGGGCGCCACCCTCCCCCTCCCTCATCCCCCGTGAAAAACCCGCTCCTCCACCAGCGTCAACTCTCTTCTTCTGCAAATCCATATAAATCCATCGTTTTCCGCTTCTCACGACGGTTTAACCCTCCATCTCTTTCCATTTCCCTCCCCTTCCCTCTCTCTTTTTCTCCACCCATCTCGTCCTTACGTATTTCCTTTTACCGCATAACGTGAATAGTCTTCGAACTGATATCTTCATCCATGCACCACTATGCGAGTCACGCCACAAGGGCAGCAGTGAGGACGGCAGTCATGAAAAAGGAATGCTGTAGGAATGGGGACTTGATTAAAGTAAAGTAAATTTATTGCTTTCAACCGCAATAACTTGAAACGCTGAATTTACGTATCATCCACACGAATGCTAGCTTGCCCCTGAGGACTTCCTGTGCTGAAGCAACCCTCATCAAAATCATACACATTGCCAACATAAAACATCATATGGTGCATAATATTTAACATAGTCATCTTATACATCATATAAAAGTAACTTAATTAATAGGTAATGCAATAACGATAGTGCCACTAACTTTACAAAGTAGCACTAAGTTAAAGAAAAGAATAGCATATAATATTTCAGTAAAATTTAACAATACCTTCCTCTCCCAATTTCCAATACTTTGCCAACTGTATGAATTCTTTGCAACTTTCCGTTTTTTATAGCATCAGGCAACATAGTTTAAACTTTTAAACTTATATAAACCAAGGATGGCTCGAAAATGGTTAAGTTTGGTTTGAATACTTGGACAAGTGAAGCGAGTATACTACTCTTGATGTATGCCAAGGTTTTAAGTGTACCAAAGGTGGATACTCTGACTTCTCTAAATTTTTGGAAGGAAATGTGGGCATGGAAAAAACGCTCTCGATAGGGATTAAAGCTTAGCCAACAAAGTGCATACTTATTTTCAGTCAAACTGACTCGGTGTATTGTGCATCTCGGAGGAATTCGACTGCCAATCCATTGTGGCATTCGTCAATGGAGCTCTTGGGGTCAATTTTCGATCGCCGTGATATTTATTTGGCTCAAAAACAACAATGTTGTCGCAATAACAATGTTCGTAGATTCAGTATTGTTGACTTCTCCCTCACAATGTCCACATGCGGTAATTATGGCATGAAAATTTCAATTCATGGTGTAGTATTTAATAATTCAATGTGATTATTGAATGAAAATTCCAGTCGGTGGTGTAGTATGTGATAATTCAATGATGACCTGCGATAATCTGTAAGTTTTAATGCGATAATTATGTCGACATTTTGAGAAATTAAGGTCCCGTGGTCTTGGCTCTATTTTCTGAAATTTTAAATTCTCCTTTTTTGCTGCTGATAATCACCTACAGATCACTTCCATAGATGGACAAGTTGCTGTAAATTTAAATTACGTTTTTAAAACTTTATAAGTATGTTGGGCAAACTTGTCAGTCATTGTTAAACTTTTATCTGCACCTTAATTTTTATTTTAATTAATATGTTTTACCTTAATGTAAGTGTTAAAGTACGATTTTTTTAAATAAACATTATGTCATAAGCAAGAGTTTTAAACAGCAATTATCTCGTGTAAATGGACCCATCGCATATTTTCTTGTACCTGTAGCCCATCCCTTCAATGTATTTTATTTTTCAACCTCCAACAGCTAAAGACTAATCAAGTTGTCCGTCGTTTTGTCTATCTCCTCTTCAACAACAATCAATCCTCGACCCTTTGTCTTTAATCATAATTCTCATCTCCCCAATCTCTTTCATCTCTATTTTTTTTCTCAAAAAGTGTTTTTGTATAATAGCCATCCGCCATTTCAAAATGCACTCCACTTGGAGGTGTGTTGCGATGTATCTAAAAGTTTTTTTTTAAGTCCTTCAAGGTGTTTTAGAGCAAAAATTTTAGGCTCTTTTTTTTAAGTAAACAAGTTTTATATTCTCAAACTTCATTCGTCAAACGCACACTTAATTGCCGGCCTTGCAAATTGTCTTCCAACGCGCACTATATCCCGTTGTTCCGCATGCATGCCAAAACGGGACGAGGCCGGTGATAACGAGGGATGAGAAATCCTAGGGAGAGGTTTTTTTTTTTCAAAAAAGTGTGCAAGGGATAGTGCAAACTCGTGAACTTTTAGGAGCCGAGAAAAACGTTTTTGGATTGCCGCGGGGAGTTAAGGGGGTGGAATATCACACGGCATGTGTGTGTGAGTTGTTCCTTCCAGGCGCCGCCGTGACCGTTAAAAAAACCCCGGTTCGAGGATTTGTCGCGACATCGGGGACGGGGGGACGACGGACGGGGGGACGACGGACGGAGGGGTATGGAGAGTAAACTTTGGTGTGATTCCATTACTCGTATCGGTCTTTGCTCGAAGGAGTGCGAAGAAGGATCGCAAAAACACCTCTCTCTCTCTCTCTCTCTCTCTCCATTTTGAGGCCGCCGCGAACTTTTATATCCCCACCACCGATTCTCTTAAAAAAAAATTCTTTCGAAAAAAAATAGGGAAACGGGAAAAAGTTTTCCGGCGTTGGGCGAAAAAAAAAACAACACAAATAAATAACACCGCACCGCACCCGGCACACCGGCACCAAGAACTATTTCAGAATAAAATTTGCGTCCCGAATTAAGGGCAATGTTTTGCAATTTTTTTGCCAGCGAATTTGAATGCGAGAGCATTTGTTTCCTGACCAGCGTTCTCTCCGGAAACACGGGCAATTATCGGAGGTGTAGGATTATTAAGCTGTGTAATTTCATTTTTTTAATAAATAGGTTATGCACAAGGTGTACATAAATTTAGCTCTTTAATTTCCAAATATTTTTCCGAATAATGAAAGGAGTGAATTTTGCGATCTTTAGTTTACATATAATTTATATTTTGGAAAAATCAAGGAGAAATGCCATATCGGCGACTCCTCCCCTTTAAAAGGTTACTTTAAGCTAATTAATTTTATATCCTCGCCACCACTTCAAAGCATAATAAGTGTGCCGGAACACTTTTTCCCTATCTTTCTTGAATTGTTTATTGTATAAAAATTTTATCGATGCAATGAATGTTCAGACGAAGGGTCTTATAATTCGTACAAAAACTGGGCATTCCAATGTCCTCAGTAAGTAAGTAGTAACTTTAAAGACATGGATAAAAGTACATTTTTACCCACTCGTATAAAACAAAACATCAATTTCATATCAGAGACTGCATGGATCTGAGACATGGAAACTGAACAAGAAGGAAGAGAAAAAATTGATAGTATTTTGAAAACAAGATGTTACGAAAGATTCACTCTACTTCTACTTCATTGAGCTAACTCGTCTTAATGTTACGAAAGACCCTAGGACATGCATCGATGAAAATAATCAGTCGCACTTGAATGATTTTCCTTAGGAAGAAATAATTTGACGCCGAAAAGGACAGTAGATAGATATTTTTTCATAAATTTCTTGGCCCTAAGTCACATATATTTTTTTACGAATATCAGCGCTAAATATTTAACATCTTTTTCAACTCATAAATAATCCAGGATATCGCCGCCTTAATGTATACATTCTCATTGAGACCTTATTCACTTTGATACATGGCCATTTCCAGCTAAAAGAAGTGTGCCGGAACACTTTTTTCCTATATGTGGACTCCAGAAGTCAAGGGGTCTAAGTGACATAAAAAAAAAGTTATGTACAGGAATGGGATGTCAAAATATAAATCTTTTAGGTGGTAAAGGGATCCAAGTGATTTTCTTGACAGGTGATGCTATCTAGGGTAATGCCTCTTAACTACTTAGTGGGTTGAACCAAACATTTTCAGCTTTGACTCAAGTTTTCTCAAAACAACGATTTTGTTACTTAGACCCCTTGACTTCTGGGGTCCTCATATCTTTTTTATTGTTTTATTATATAAAAATTTTATCGATGCAATGAATGTTCAGAAAAAGGGTCTTATACATTATTTAAAAAACTGGTAATTTCAATGCCCATGAACAATGGATGGAAACAATTCTTGGTGAATTTCTGAGCTATTTTTCTTGTCATTGGTTCACTTTTTATAGCGGCCATGCAAGCATTCAAATGTTTCCTACTTCTACTTTTACCTCGTGATTTTTATGCTTTCTTTTAGTGATATCCCTTATTAGCTCATTCATTCACCCAAAATGATCTTCATTTAGTTTCAATTCTTTGAAACTTCATGGATAAAATTTCAAGGTTTGAGCTTACTGAGATTTTTATTGGTTTGGCATAAGTAGACCATTACAAATAATTGGGAGTTATTACATCAAATGACGACAGAGAAGAACCAAAGATGTGAAACAGATTAAACCTAGCCAATAGGTGCTTACATGCATGCCGCAGACTCCTGACCTCAAAATATCTGTCGTATAAAAGAAAAATTAGATTGTACAAAACAGTAATCAGCCCAGTATTACTATATGTATCTGAGATGTGGAAATTGAATAAGAAGGAAGAGAAACAATTGATAGTATTTGAAAACAAGATGTTGCGAAAGATCTACGGGTCTACAAATGAACAAGGTAGTTGGAGAAGACAGTACTATAAGGAAATAAGGGAACTCTACAAGACTACTGACATTATAAGTGAGATTAAATGCAGAAGGATGATATGGGAAGGAGATTTGTTAAGGAAAGAGGACAGGTGTGTGATGAAGGAGGTCTTGAGAGGAAATCCAGAAGGAAGACCACCCTGGGGAAGGCCACGACAGAGATAGTGGAACCAAGTATTGATAGATTTGGAGACGGTTGGAGTAGTGATGCAGGATAAAATGGACTGAAAGAGACGGATGGGACATGTCATCATCATTGGTAGTCTGATGTTTAGAAGGTCCTCAGTAGCCTCTCCTCCAGATAACACTGTCGTTTGCCTTCCTCTTTATCCCCGAGTATCCTGTCTCCTCTTCTAAATCATTCGTCATTTTCTTTCTTCTTCTTCCGCGTTTACCCTTTCCTTCCACCATCCCTCTCTAATACCTCCTTCATCAAACAATCTCTTCAAAATACATATATGTCCCCGCCAGTTTTGCTTCCTTGTTTTGATTGTCTTTATCAGTCCTCTATCATTGCCCACTCCGGTCAATTCCTCTTCATTTCTCTCTCTGTCTGCCCAACTAATATTCAACAATAGGTGATATGGAGGTGCAGCTAAATATCAACTCGGATATAAATGGCCCTGGGGGTAAGAGTAAGTAAGATGGTCTCAGGCTCAGGCTTTACGTTCCGCATCGAAGAAGCTCCGTAATCACTTGGTGCGTTTCATACCGCCAACATTTTACCCATGTTAACCCTCCAAGTACGGACCTCACTACCTTCACGGCGATTTAAAATCAATTTTTAGTCACAAAATTTACTGCCCTAGTAAGAAATGAATGAACATAGAATAAGGATAATAATTTAGATAAAAAAAACTCTAAATATATTATATGTTCTAGAAATGAAACACTTAATTTCACATTGAAATAAGTATAAAGCAATTCTCTCAAGGAAAATATTTAGATAACATAAAAAAATATCGTTGAAATTAAATTAAGTTACTTTCGAAATTATAACCTTCTTATTCACTTATAAATTTAATTTCCCATTTCGGAATAACTAGGGCCACATACAGTCAAAAATTGTATTCCAAATTTATTCTAGAGGTCGACGTGAACTTATTCTAGAACATCGACGTGAATAGTAGAAACACATCGAGAAAACTGAAAATCGAGTCCTCTAGACCTCGAGAACAACTTCAACGTGTGGTATTGGTGTGCTGAGTGAACTGAATTTGTCTAGACTTGGAACTGCCCCGTCCCTCTGATATGGCCGAAGTCACATCAGGTGTTCCTCAAGGAAGTGTGATCGGCCCTATTTTATTCATTATTTATATTAATGTCCTAAGTTCTAGAGTTAGCAGTAAAATAAGATTATTTGCAGACGATAGAGTTATCTACCGAAAAATGAGCGAAGACGCAGAATTTGAAGCTCTGTTATCGGACCTTACCAACGTTCATTCGTGGTGTCAGGAGTGGGGGTAGATTATCAATAAATGCACCACAGTTTACTGCCTGCGAAAGTCATCGCACAAGTGTCATACCTATACTGTGGGAGGAGTAAGCATCATATTTTTAGATAAAGTAAAATATCTTGGAATTATCTAACTTCTGATACATCGTGGGGATTACACATACAAAACATATGTGGCACAGCATTAAAAAAACTAAGTTTTGTTAAACGTATAATAGGAAGGTCCTCGGATGAAAAAGCCAAAGAGAGATGCTACTTTGTTCTAGTTAGGCCACACCTCGAATACACCGCGAGCATTTGGGACCCTGGTGTAATAGATTTAACCAAAAGAATTAATAAAATACAAAGGAAAGCAGCACGCTTCGTTAAAAACTGCTACGAGCGTACATATAGTCTCTCACAACTTTTCGAGGGATAAAGGTAGGAGCCCCTAGAGACTCGGAGGCTACACGCTAGGCTTAGGTTGCTTGAGAAATTCAGAACTGATATTTTTCAGAGTAACAGATAATATTATGTTGCCTCCTCATATCTCTAGGTCTGACAGATGCGATAAATAAGAGAGATACTCTGCCGAACAGATGGGTACAAAAACTCGTTCTTTCCGCGCACAATAAGTGAACATAATAAAAATTTAGCTCCACTAAACACGCTCTCATAATACATGTCACCACTTCATCTCCCAAAAACTTACATCTGTACACAGCTGATGACCCAACACCCCCTGCCACACTCCCATGCGGCGGATCGCAGGGTGTTATGTAGATGTAGATATCACAACAGGGATAAAAGTTACACTACGTAGAGTACGGCAGCGGGACCCAAAAGACCCTCAGTGTTATCCCGTCCGGGTAAACCTAATTTGAATGAAGATATAATTTTGTTTTAGATTTTTAACTAGAAATACGTCTCTCTTGGAATACGTGAAGTATCAATTACTGCGAAAAACAATTGAAATAATTATTTTCTAAAATGTAATTCTCTATTCTCCGGACACCCAAGTTCCGTACTCCAAGTGTTAAAAGACACATAGAAACTACACCAATCCTCTATAGAGTCTTTTACATCTACGAAATACCGTGTAAGCCATCACTAGGGTGTGTGGCACGGCGTGATTCCACACTAGGCATACAGCACTCATCCCAGTACAAATCAGAATCGCAAACGTTCCCCCGAAATGCTAGGCTCAGGCCGAAAGCAGTCAGGGCAACGGTACGCAGTCAGACTACAAACCAGTGGAGTGATACGCATAAGAACATGCTACCATGCAACACACTACTGAAGATATAACTACTGGTTAGCGTTATTAATGCGACAAATAAATAGCACTACAAGGTACTAATAAATCTAAGAGTATATCATTCCGGAGATTGCATGCAAATTTAGTGTCTACACTTCATGTTAAGATACTGAGCACTACAGAAAATACCTATTTAACCTAGTCGATGTCCTAGAACTGATCTTATCACAACTATTATGGCCCCTTATAGTACGTAAAATTAATGAAATCTTAAATCTTTTGGCTCTGAATTCCATTTCCTTAATCTTGTTCCTGTGATCGTTTCTACCATAATATTTTGGCTCTGGCAAAATATTTTAAACGTCTAGCAAAAAATAGTCTACATCAAACTTTTGTAAAAGATTTAAGCTATATTTTTCTCTTCGATCGGATAGAGGTTCCCACCCTAATTTCCTCAACAATTCAGTAACATTACTATGTTTACCGTAACAATTTTTAACAAATCTAGCTGCCCTCTGCTGTATACATTCTATTACTGAAACTAGACCACTCCGTAAGGTCTTTGTACGCTTTGAATGAGGAGCCCTTTGCTTACCGTCTGGCCTTTCTTATATGGTCACTAGCACATAGTTGTCCGCTGAACACAGACAGGGGACGTAACCAGAGGAAGATGGAGTGGATTTGGGACCTGAAACAATTGTTCGGCAGGGGTTAATTGGGAGGGGAGTGTGGCGAACTTATAGTATTGTTCCTGCCGTAAAGCCCAGCTGCCGGGCACATAACCCTTTATTTTCACGGCTGCGGGAGGAGGAAATGAGTTGGCGGGGAAACCCGTCTGTTTCCCCGGGCAGTCCTTCCACGGGCGGTGCTGGTAATGTGCTAATCTTGATTGAGTGCCAACTGGCTCATTTACGCGCGAACCTGACAAATAAGCGAGAGGAGATTTCGGTTTTATGTTCTCCGATGGCTAATGTTTTCGTCGCAACATCTATTTGTTGCTTAAACTGGTAAAACGTTTTATCGCTGCACTAAATAGAGCATAAACCCTCAAAGCACATTGTATCCGTGGTTTCCAGACTACTGCGCTCATGTACTCTGTGGTGAACATAAAGGCTGTTAAATCCAATTTCCCAAGCGTTATAGTCGTCATTTAGCTTGAAAGTGATAGTTTCCCTGATGTCACTTGCTAATCGATGTTTTAATTAATCCTTAGACAAATGAACCTGTCGGACTCACATAAATACCATGCAAAGATATTCAAGATAACCTATTGGTGATGGTAAATAAAATAACAAGCATTTTTATAGTAATTTCATTCATCTTGCTATTGATTTAACCTCTTTCAAGCATATTTTTCTCTGTTTTAAGGTACTTTGACGAGAATTGGAATTTTAAGTCTTCAGAGAATTATGATCCTCAGTCATAACTTGCTCCCAAGTTCTCATAATATTTTTTAATCATGATAAAGCAGAAAGCTTCTTAACAAAAAAGCATGTATAAAAATTCACGATTAATCGCATCCCAAAAATAGTCTCTGATATGGCGATGGGGTTCGTGAAATATGTCCAGGTCTAGTAATTGGTGCGCAGCATTGGACAAGTGCATTTTTGTATCCGATATCCGTATCTAGAGAAAAATATACGCATATATTTATTCATCCCCTGTTGATTTATCAATTTTGTACAATACTTTCACGGATGGCATATTTATGATCAAAAGAATCTTATAATGACGTGGAAATGCGATATTCACTCCGCTCTAAAGCTCACGACCTCTCATCAGCCAGCCTAAGTAGTTGTACCATCCCTAAGTGATTGATCATTTCATTTGAGTTGTGAACTTTATTTTTTTTAGTCTCTAAAATTATTTATATTTCAAAGAACCACGGCACTAGCCGCACTGTTACTTCAACGGAGTCACCCGCTTGTGATCACACAAATGTGTGAAATTCACAGCGGAAAAGTCATTCGCCTAGACTGGGAATGGAGCCCAGATCTCTCGATTTCACTTTGAGTGCTCTGACGGCTCTAACCATGCGTGAGAGCGCGAAATCGAGGGATCTGAGATCGATTCCCTGTCCAGGCGAATGATTTTTCCACTGTGAATTTCGCACAAATATTTATTTTTCACCAAGTATAACATTTTCTTTGATTGTTTGATGAAATACAATTTTTAAGTCAAAACAATATCCATATTGTACCCGCTGCAAAAAAAACACTTCTATTTTCTTGAACCCATTGGTAATTACTCCGTGAAACATTACTTTTCATCACCGTTTCATTCATGCTTCTCTTGAGGCCATTTCCCCCGCGTGACTAACAAGGGGAGTGTCAGATAGCCGGGTCTCATATTTTATTCAAACTTAGTAGTTGTACAGACCGCTGTATGTGGTTTATGAATCACCCCACATATAGGGTCAAATAACCAATAGTTTAAACAAAAAAGGCCTTTAAAAATTTCAAAATTCCCTTTAGACGGGCCACCCACATAACTGACAAGCTGGACGGGTGGCCGACGTCTCTAAACCGGAGACGAGCACGTCAGCCTCCCGTCCAGCTTGTCAGTTATGTGAGTGGCCCGTCTGAAGGGAATTTTGAAATATTTAAAGGCCTTTTTTGTTTAAACTATTGGTTATATAACCCTATATATGGGGTGATTCATGAACCACATTTAGCGGTCCGTGCAACTACTAAGTTTGAATAAAATATTAGACCCAGCTATCTGACACTCCTCTTGTTAGTCACGCGGGGGAAATGGCCTCAAGAGAAGCATGAATGAAACGGTGATGAAAAGTAATGTTTCACGGAGTAATTACCAATGGGTTCAAGAAAATAGAAGTGTTTTTTTTGCAGCGGGTACAATATGGATATTGTTTTGACTTAAAAATTGTATTTCATCAAACAATCAAAGAAAATGTTATACTTGGTGAAAAATAAATATTTGTGCGAAATTCACAGTAGAAAAACCATTCGTCTAGACAGGGAATCGAACTCAGATCCCTCGATTTTGCACTCTCGCGCATGGTTAGGGCCGACAGAGCACTCGGAGCGAAATCGAGAGATCTGGGCTCCATTCCCAGTCTAGGCGAATGACTTTTCCGCTGTGAATTTCACACATTTGTGTGATCACAAGCGGGTGACGATTTCCATTTTCTATTATTAATTTATAATATTGTCTTCATAGTTTTACAATTGAAGCATTATTCTTAATCTCTGTATTGGGATCGAACCCGTGTCTCTAAACCGGAAAGCCACATTACTGGCAGTATTAGCTCTGTTAAATTATATGTCAATATAATCATTGTGATTAATAGTATGGACTTGGGTGGCTATATTAAAAATGACGTAACCATGAAGTTGCCCTTTTTTATACATAGAGGGAGGATGAAAACCTATGGAGATTCGTGTAGTCGAATGAGTGAGCTTCCGTCGACGTGCGCGCCAGCAGCGAAAGAGCCCAGTGGTCTTTCATTTTTATTTTGGTATTTTTTTTTCAAAATGAGAGGAAATGAAAACGAACCTGATGGATGAGGTGAAGTTGGAAAAAAATATATATCCAGAGTCCTACGTGCTCTGCCGTAGACACTTCAAGGTGTTGCGGCTGATTTAAATGAAAAGCATCCCAAAGCCAACCGAATTTACAATTCTCCGCAAAAAAGTATATGCATACATAAATATATGTATGTTATACATACATATAATATAATAATAATTTAATTCCTTTTCAGGAATTACAGAGTGGTAGTACCATAGATAGCCCCTAAGGAATAACCTGTGTTGGGGCTACTGACAAATAAATAAACCATGCAAAAAACGATAGCAAAAAACAAAATGGTTTACAATTTTCGATAAAACGTTTACAATACAGTGAAGAAACTAATTCAAAATAGAAAAGACTCAGAGATATGTATAATTAAATAGTGGTTACAAAAAATAGACACATAAATACAAGATCGGGCGAACTTACTTCAACATTGATATTACAATATCACTTAATTCATTACATTTAATTCGATAAATATTTCATGTAAATTACGAAACAAAATCTCGATATTTTTTATAAGTAATAACCAAGTTTTTACTTTCTTAAGAAATATACTTACATATTTACACTGATATGTGTATGGGAAATGTGGACAAAAAAATGCGTAACTAATTAGTAATGGCTTTCTGATGTTCCTCTCATTCAAGGAGATAAAGGGACTGAGTGGATGAAGTAGCTCTTCAACCCGACATTCACTTTTAATCCCCCGACTTGTTTTTTTTTTTCCCCATCAGTTTAATTTTTTTGGTTCGACTCAGCTACTTCAAAAAGTTAGCCATCAACTGATTGAAATCCTCTGGGCAAATGCGGCGTCGGATCTCTTACGTCTTTCTCCATCCGAGGTTTTCAGAATAATAAATTGACTTCTTCCCCGGGTTTTTCCCCTCTCCACGGTACAGATTCCGAATAGGAATTATTTCACCACCTTACGCCTCGGAATTTATCCTATGAAAAATTATTCCTCGAGAGATGGTGGAAATTAATCCTTAAAAGGAATTGCTGCTATGAGCTTAAAATGAATTGTATGAAAAGAGAAATTTGGCACATTACTATGTACCTCGATACTTTAATAACTATGGGAAAACAAAATGAGTACTTGAGTACCAATGATACTCAATTTTTTATCAAATGGCTTAGAACACATGGAATCTATGAGAGAATTAAAGATTAAAATAAGAAAGTACCTACTGGAGAGAGTTGGGCACTGATGTACGTATAAAAACTGTATTGAATTAAAATAATTAAATTACTTCTCTTTATAATATAACAAAAACAGAGTATATGGAAATTTAGTTAGATTTCATTAGATCAACTTTCTATTTATACTTGTGATAAAGTAATTTTACAATAAAATCTCGGATATGGACTAATAATATTTCTTTTGTGAACTTGTACTGAAATTGTATCTACATGCATTAATGTATGTATATATAATTGTTTCAAAGGGAAATTTATATTTTAGCAAATCTGTATTGTATGGGTAATTTTATTTATTTACTTTTTAATAAACTCATTTATATGCTTGAGTAAGTCTTAACTATTGACATAATCACTAACTTTTTTCTTATAATAGAAATAATTAGTAATTATAGATAGAAATAACTAACTAAATTCTTAACTATTGGTAATAATAAAAAATTTTTAATATTTTTAATTACTTGTTTGTTCAGATATACAGAAATTTAATTTGTGAAGAAACTATCAATCGCCTAAATATACAATTTCATAATTCTAAATTTTACTTACTCCTGTAACTGTAATTAGCGGATATATGACTACAGTCAATATTTTAATTTTGAAACCTGCTGACAAGCAGGACCAGACTGAAAATTTATCATTTTTTTAGGTTAGGTTAGTTGTAATTCCTTTTTAACCCATCCAAAGGGAAATTACAGCATGTAAACTATTTTGTAAATAAATTATAAAAAATACATCCCATAATTCCGGGTTATCCCACAAAAGTTAGTGGACCTCGGGAAAGTGTCTCTTTGTGAGTCTTAGTGCTTGCATTTTTCGCAAAATTGGAAACTCAACTTCGACATGTGTCTATTTCGTATCTCTCCGATATGTGTCTTTATGTGTATTAATTTGGACTGAGCGGAGTTTAACGGTGAAGAAATATATATGCTATATGATATACTTCGCAGATGATATCGCAGTCATAGCTGGAGGTCGCGACGATCTTTAAAGGTCACTAAATGTAATGGACCAAGTTTTCTATGAATACAACATGAAATTAAGTAAGACTAAGACCAAAATCCTAGTACGCGGAAGAGAGAAGCTGAATGTAGAAGTCACCCTGAGAGGAGATTAATTAGAACAAGTGGATTCCTTCACCAATCTCGGTAGTACCGTCACGTGGGACGGAAGAAGTCAAGCGGAGAATAGCCCAAGCTAAGAAGGCATTCACGGGAAAAAGACAACTGCTGTGCTAAAAAATATTGGACTGCAAACCAGGAAACAGTGTGTGAAAAAATTCATGTAAAGCGCAGAATTCTACGGATTGGAAGCATGGACCATTGCAAAAGCTGAAAGGAAAGAATAGAAAATTTCGAAACCTGGTGCTGGAGGAGGATGCTGAAGATAAAATGGATGGACAAAATAAGAATAGATGGAGTGTAAAGAAGAGTAGAAGAGGAAAGAACCATATGGAACGCTATACAGAAAAGAAGAACTAGATTGATTGGACACACCCTGAGACACAGTGGATTCGTGAAAAACATAATTGAAGGCAAAATAGAGGGAAAAGCCCCCAGAGAAAAACCAAGGAAAAATTTTATAGACCGAATAAAGAAAAAAGTGCATAGGAGGAGATACCAGGATTTCTGTGTAGAATAATGATTCCCGATTCGCTGATTCGATGATGGGTTTGATTCACTAATCCAATGTTTTAGTCACCGTGATTTCGACGTCGGAACTACCGAGACCGTGATCACGGTACGGAGCCTTCCGTAAGCGAATCGGTAGGCAAATATTGGAATGATTCAGTCGCATGTTAAATCGACTGGTCGAAATATTCTTCAAGAGCAAGATGGTTGTGCTCACTCTTTTCCAGCCTAAAATATCTCTTAAAACCATCATCTCGTAATTCTCTGTTCCGCCGGATTCATGCATACTACTGAGTATCATCAAGAAATGCTTACTATGCCATTCTGATATATATGGTAACATTTGCATAAGGTCATCTAAAATATATTTTCCAGCTGTACTCCTTTCTCGCAAAAATGTTTCACCCGTCAATAGTGGGAAAGTGGATGAGACAAACAAAAGTTGGACTCACGCCATGATATAACTTATGATCATTAAACTCAAGTTACTCAGGCATAATCGTCATATTTAAGTCACAGATGATATGTTATAATAAGATAATAAGGTAGTTCAAGCAACTAGATATTTTTCATATATCCACTTCAAAATGAAAAACTTTCCACATAGAATTTTTCTTCTTTGCCGACCATGGTTTCAGCACCTAGTGCCATTATCAAGGTGCTGAAACCATGGTCGGCAAAGAATAAAAATTCTGTGTGGAAAGTTACAATTCTTTTTCATTATGAAATGGATATATATCGCTTCCACAAAGCTGAGCCTGATACGCTTTAATATATATTTTTCATATTATGCTGAAAATAAACTCTTTAAAATTCACCCTAAATATTATCGTAAATGTTTGTACCTATTGCATGAATTGTCTCATAAAATACCACTACCACGTTCCATTCATCGATTAGCCATAAAATTCCATGAACTTTTCCTGTCTTTTTGTCTTGCGATTGACTGATTGAAGGTTAATTTGAGGAGTTTTTGTTTACTTGATGAAACACAATTTCTGAAAAGTTATATGTTTGTACTTGAAGTAGCTAAATTTGCATAAAAATCGGCAACAGTTTTTGTTATTAATTATTTTTTTCTTCCTTTTCCAGGTGAGTTTTCCTGTTGTTTCATCCGTCAACTGAGTGTGCAGCGGTACTGTGCCACCACCTTTATCTGGTAAAATTTTTCTTGGGCACAATTACGCCTGAATACTTAATATTTCGACAGCCATTGAATTTCACAGACAGAATTGAATTAACAGATTTCAGCTAAAAAGCTGAAATCTGTTTAATTTTGAACTAACGAGCGTTCTAAAATTTACTTACAGGTCAAAAGTGACGTACTTCATAATACGATCGTTTTTTTTCAGTCGAAATTCTAGCCGGAAGTAATCTTTGTGCGTAGGTAAAAACATCATCAATTTTTTCCTGCACTGGGCGACTAATGGCCGGTTGCAAGAAAATTTAGTTATGGAATCAATAGTTATGAGATCTATAAAGTTATAGAATTCATAAATATATTCGGGTTGCATGAATACATCTATTAGTTACTTAACTTATTTACCAATAGTTGCTAGCCTCGAATATTTGTTCTAATCTTCCACCGCCGGATAAAAGTTTAGAAAGTTTAGCCTATGAATAATTGATAATGCACATTATAATTAGTCGGTAAGAGTAAACAAACTGGTCACTTGTCTGAAAACAACACTTTAATCAAGTAATTAAGACTACAAGCGGTTCATTACGCATCCGCCATCTTGGCAACTTATGGAACTCATAACTCCATGCCATAAGTTATTAAACCTTTTTAAACAAATTTATTGAATGTTTGTGCAACACTTATTGAATGGTTGTCATGGCTTATGGGTCCCATAACTTTATGGAATACATATGTTACGTTCCTGCAACTGGCCATAAGCTGGTAAAATGAGGATGCTTTGGCATCTTTAAAAGTCCCTGGCTTCCGATACCGCGATATATACCTACAAAATAGCATAAAAGTTGCGTTGTACGACGCAAATTCTGCAAAACTCTTTTGATGCCTTGTTTTTCCTTCCCTGACTTTAAGAGAAAGAGCTAATTTGGGATTATAAGGCCTCGGAAGTTGATGAGGATAAAAGGCATTGGTTTAAGAATTAGGGATGTGTAACTCATTCCTTATTCAAGGCATTTTATATTTGTGTACTTCATTCTTTTTCTTGTTAGTTTTGTCTGAACAAGGCGCAACTTAGTTTTCTGAATAAGAGCGGAGCAGACAGTTGATCAAGATGACTTCGGGTCTTGAAAATATAATAAACGAACTATGCCTTTATGAGGCACAATGTTTTTCCAAATGAGTTCTGGATTACCCCTTTTGGAGTTATCCAGCCAACTTATATGAAAAACAAACTTTTTAAAGTTTTACATGGTTTATAGTATTCTGACAACGTACACGCGCAACTCAACTGGGCGAAACTAGCTCTGCGTTTTAATCTTTTTATTAATTGGCTTTAACGTTCGCCCAACCATGTTATTACAGGGTAAACGATGCGTAGCATATTTATTTGCATATATATAACAATGCAGTGAGGTTTTGGGCCGTTTATAAACACACAGTCACAGGTGTAGACCAATAATATCAAATACTGACTTGCTACAACTTTTTTTCTTACGCGAAACTGATCAAGCTCACTATCACATTTATTTAACATGGTACGAATCCTATTTAGAGGCGAGTTGAGAAACATCAGAAGCATTTAAGTCAATATACAAATAAAGAATAAATCTCCAATGGCCGTAATAATTGGCACCACTCGTCAAGAAGGAAGAAATTAAAGTTTACTGTGTCGGTTTAACGAAAACGTCAGTGACCAACCACAGCCTCTCAACCAGAATACCCATCCTGTGATGGTTTACGAGAAAGTGACGTCCTCGCCAGTGACCAACACAGACACACACACACCCCAAAAAAAGGACCCTTCGCAAGGGCTAATGGGACCCCGCTAAGGATGCCAGTTTATTGACACATTCACTCTCACAAACACTCAAAATCACTCACTCACACACGCACAAATGGGCCCACTTCTGGGAGAATCTTGCTCAAAAAAAATAGCGTGGTCAAAAAACGCACACAAACACGGAATAGGGTGAGCGTCGAGCGTCGTTGGTCACTGACGTTTTCGTTAATCCAGCTCAGTAAACTTTAATTTCTTTCTGTTTGACGAGCGGTGCCAATTATTACGGCCATTGGAGATTTATTCTTTGTTTGTATTTTGTAACAGGCCGTAGAGCTCAAGTTTCCTCGATTTGAGTCAATACTAGTCAGTCGAAACTGATTTTTACCATTATATACGATATCATGTTCATACAAAAACTTTTTCTGGCTCCTTTTCGTTCCAAGTTTCGACAACTGGAAATATTTAATAAACGTTCACAGGTTCTATAATTCTCATACAATGGGTAAACACCGAAATATGAGTAAATCAAATATCATTAAAAATTTATTTTGATCTCAATAAACATGTTTAACCATGGTGTTCAATCTACTGATTTAATTTACTTCTAAGTTTTATATCTTCTTTTTATCCATTTATATTTGCTAGATATACGATGGTTTCCACTGCATAAACACATGTAATTAAGTATAGTTTGGCCCATGAATTACTTCTAAGTTTACATTCTTCTTTTTATCCATTTATATTGCTAGATATACGATGGTTTCCACTTCATAAACATATGTATTTGATAGAGACCAGGCACAAAAAAATACGATTCCAATAGAGACCAGGAGCAAAAAATGAGTGAATCATGGCTTCCAGTAATTTCTAGAAAGAAGAGCGTTGCCCAGAAGACTCTCCACCAACACCCGCCCTCTCCTCCTCTTGCACCACCGCGACGATATCAATTGATGCACAATAAAGGCAATTGGGTCATTCAGCCCTGATGAGGTCTCCGGCAAAGGAAAAGAAACGTTGGCTTTTTTTAGATCTTGACGCGGGTTATCCCCCCCAGAAAAACCATCACTGCTTGCCGAACATGTATTTAAGTAAAGTTTGGCCCATGAATTACTTCTAAATTTACAATCTTCTTTTTAGCCATTTATATTTGCTAGATATACGATGGTTTTCACTTCATAAACACATGTATTTAAGTAAAGTTTGGCCCATGAATTACTTCTAAGTTTACAATCTTCTTTTTAGCCATTTATATTTGCTATATGTACGATGGTTTCCACTTCACAAACACATGTATTTCAGTAAAGTGAATTTCATTTTCAATTTCATGAATTGTTTTTCGACTAACTTGAAAATTTATTGAAATTTAGAGTCAATGACTCACAATTAGCCCTCGAGGCACTTTAAGTGAGAGTAGAGGCAGAGTAGAGAGTGTGGCGTTATCCAAAAAAAGCTGAGACTAGCGACGTTTGAGAGAGCATATTCATAGGCTAACGGGAGCGACGCTGCCGCTTCAGAATCCCATCAGTCTGCCGTAGCGTGAGATTGCTGTCCCCACTCCGGAAAATTTCTTCCGGCTAGAATGCGCCCGAGAAGATTTCCACACCGCGTCTCCAATTTTACGGAGTGAGAAACCATGGAACGGGGGATCACGGCGCTAAGCATCAATATATATTCTCGCGTCTCACGGCACAGCGCAACGTGGGACCGGGAGCATTGTCGCCCGATCGATGAACAGATGACATTCTGGTGGTCAAATTCAGTTCTCATTTTTTTAGGAGTTTTTGAAATTTTAGAGGCCCGGCATGCAATTTCGTGAACCCTTTATGGCCTATGGCGACGCGTTAAGCCGCGGGGAGCAATCTGCCGCCGCCCAATCGAATTCGACCCTGCAATTGGCAGCTAACTTGCGTCACGGGGATGACAAGCGTTTCGCCGGTTAAAGGCGAACGGCAATTCGCGTGCTGAATGTGAGCCGTATGCGGGACGCTGGAGTGGAATTCGCGCAGGGGAAAAAATTACGTGGCGGGACACCACTGCACGGAGACCGGCGCGGACCCCGCCCTGCAAAAAGTGGTCCGAATTCTAAAATATGAGGAATAAAGTCCTAAGTAATATTTTTTTCAAATCGTAGTAGGCAAGTTAAAATAGATATGGTTAGTGTTTAGTTTTGCTGATTTAAGCAAAAACTTATCAGTTGATGTCTTGTTAATTTTTTTTAATCCTTCATCAACAGTACAAAAGCCATATCACCAACTAGTCTGTTTACTGAGTGACAATAAAACAAATATCTGCCACATGGCAACCAACATCAATAACTTCTATATCTAAACAGTTAGTAAGCAAAGACAGTAGAATAATTCTCTCTAATTTTAGGCATAAAATGTATTTTTTCAAAAGTATTCTACCGGTTTAGGTACATTTTGATGAATATCAGAGAATCTCCTCCCGGTCCTCTACACATTCAAGCGCCCATCGTCCTCCAGTATATTCTCTTTCGCCTCAGCATATGATCTACCCTTCTTCATCCTGTCCATGAAACCTATCCTCTTTCTACCCTTTCCCCGCTTGCCCAACATCCTTCCCTCTATCACCCTCTTGAGCATCCCATCGCCCCTTATAACACCCTTCAGCCGTCTACCCTGCCTATCCAGTATTTCATTCAGAAATTTCCTTTCCTCGCCCACCATCTCAAGCACTTCTGTGTTAGTTTTTCTTCCGTCCACCTCACCTTCTCCATCCTTCTCCGCACCCTCGTCTCGAATGCCTGCAGGCTATTCTCGTCCTCCTTTCTCTGGTTCCACGTTTCTGTCCCATGCAATGCTGCTCTCCATATCAAGCTCTTCACCAGCCTCTTCTTCGCATCCTTACCCAATGCCCCCGTCATCAGCTCTCTTCTATTACCAAACGCCTCCTTAGCTAGCCCTATTCTCTTCCGTTTATATTTGCTACTCTGTCCGTTTTCCTCTAGCGTACTACCTAAATAATTAAATTGCTCTACTTGCTCGAGTTTGTGTCAAATTCCTTGAAATTAAACAAATATTTGTCTTAAACAAAAACCTAATTTTACCATAAATTTTTCTAATCAGTTTCTCCTGATTCACATTCCTCAACCAAATGATTAATTTTTGCGCTTTCACGGCAATTGTCTTAATTTTGCAGGTAAAACGGACTGTGGTCACAGCAAGTGTCTTAATTTTGCCGGTAAAACGGACTGTGGTTTCGATATAAATTTTTGCTTGGAAGATATCAATGGATCGGAGGAGAGGAGCAGCATTCTAAAAAAGTCGTCCATTGTACCTTTCCTAGAAAAGAGATGTAAAATTTTACATATTATTAATCATTAGCTAGCAATGATTTAAGTTGTTATTCACAACTTTTAGTAAATGGAAGGTTGGGCAATGCTTCCTCGGAAAGCTGTCCGAACGGTAGAATTGCAGCTGCAGCTATTTCATTACCATGTACCAACACCTTATGCACGGAATTAACGAACGAATACATTTCAGTCCGTTGCATGGAGCGTTTCCCGCGTCCCGCGACTCTAGTTAGAGTGAATGAATTCATTTTCGTCCATGTACAGGTTTGCTTGAAACGTTGTGTACCTGTATATAATAGCAATTTATTTCAAATTATAAGTAAACAAACACGGTCCCTCTAAGTCATATGACTTGTCAGAAGGATCCAACGCATATACATACAATGCGGCAAATAAAAAAATGGTGTATACAAAAAACACAAAAAAAAACAAGTTACAACAATTTATAATATTACAACTTGAGAACATTAAACATAGCCAGATTTAGGCATTCCACATTTTTGAATACACTGGTATTCATGCCAAATATTTTGAACATAACCAATCAAAAATGTTTAATTTCATCAAGTAACCATGCATGTACCTTAATGTGTGTTGCCGATATATATTCCTCGGCGTTTTTATGTTAATTTATGTAAGATTTCACGTGTTCCCGGCGAGTAATACTGATGAATTCTGAAAAAGAAAACAATTGCATGTTACCGATGTGGATTCCTCGGCAATTGCATATTGATTAATGTAAGATTTCACATTTTCCCTGCGGATAATACTGATAACTTCTGATAGCGAAAAAAATTGCGTGTTACCGATTTAGATTCCTCGGCAATTTAGTGTTAATTTAAGTAAGATTTCACGTTTTCCCAGCGGTTCATACCGATCAATTCTTTTTGGGCTCACCACCGGGTTAGAGTCTCCACTATGGCAAACGTTTCGACGGGAGACTTTCCAACATTCTTCAAGGCTGTTGATCCAAAGCTTTGAAGATGGCAGGAAAGTCTCGTGTCGAGACATCGGCCAAAACGGAAAATCCAACCCGGTGGGAAGGCCGAGAAGAATTCACCAGTAATGTGAATTTCACTTTTAGCCGTATGACACTTCACAAAATATTTCGAAAAAATTCGACAATACGTGTATAGATAGTCTGATACACGCGTAATAGTGCGAATGAAGCTCGATATCCGTTTACTATGTGGTACTCCGTTCGCAATATTTGTTAACTCTTGCAAAATTTTACCGGCCACAGAAAATTATTATATCCATCGCAATATTTATTAACTCTTGTAAATTTTACCGGCCACAGAAAACTTTTCTGTCATCGGTGAAAGTTACAAGAGTTATAAAATAGTGTAATAGCACATTTATCATTGTTTTCATGGTGGCTAGAACTATAATAAGGTAACATCCCGAGTTAATAAAAAAGAGTTTACCGACGATTTCCTCTTTAATTTTATATTCCACGCCGTGAACCCAAGAAGAAATGCTTCATTTAGACGAAAATTTTACAGACTTTTGGCTCGATTTGAATTGCAACACGTAAGATTATATCTTGTGCACAAATTGATAAACCTATGAGTGATCCAAGAATTGTTATCTACTTAAGAATTAACTATAATGTGCACTCAATGATTCACGAATCGCGCTCCAACCACCTTAAATGCTAAGTTGAGATGAGAAACGACGATCGATCTAAGAGCTTATTGAAGGTGTCCATCCGTATTCTCTGAGAACGTGGGCCTTAACTTTATCAAAACTTATCTATTTCAGTGCTATGCGACCAGGATGGGTGGATTATATTGTTTAGTGACTTCCAGAATGACGTATTTGTAAGGGCTTAAGGCAGGGACACAATCAACGTGTACGTGTGACGCGAGACGTTAACGGGACAACGGGAGACGGGGAACGCAAGTCAGCGGAGACAATCGACGTTCACGCGGCCCGGAGTAACAATTGACTAACGCAGGCGCAGCTAAGAGATCAGGTGTATACAAGTGTGAAAGTAAATAAGTTGTCTTCGCCAAGAGCTATCTTCAGCAGTTGGTTGAATCTGCCGACAAATGGCTCGCATTCCCGGATTCTCAGGACTGTTCTGATTGGTTCTCCGTGTACGGGACACGGGAAGAGATGAAAGTTGCCCATCTCTCGCGTACACGTACTCCCCATAGTACACGTTAATTGTGTCCGTTCGCTAGACTTTCCCGTCAGCCATCTTTTCGCGTATTCCCGTTCACGGCTCACGTTACACGTACACGTTGATTGTTTCCCAGCCTTTATTCGATATTATCAGGAGGCTCTGAGAAACCAGCTCCAAGTCTATGATGTGCACTGCCCGTGCTAAACGTGTTTACCCTCGCATGGTAATACCTTTTTCAACGTTACGTGTCAGCCTCGATGAAATATCTCCTCCTTTGCAAGTGCCTTGCTCACACCCCTTCCGTGTTTCCCGTATCTCCCATCCAACCCGCCCGCCTAACGTTCCGCGCCTTATTTATTTCCCGAATTCCTCCCAAGTGTTTATTTTTTCCACATCATTTATGCTCTTCCTTCCTCCTGACATATTTCGCGATCAAATATCTCCTATGGCGTACTCCTTGGAATTCAGGACCTTCCCTCTCTCTCACCTCACGCCGTCCCACTTTCCACTGCGCTCGAATGGCCGAAACCCCTATCCGCCCGTTTTCCGGAAGACTTATGCCTCCCCACGTGCCCTGCTACGTTCAACTGTTTCGGCCACTTTCTCCCTTCGCACAGCTCCCTAATCTTTGTAGTCGGCTGGAATTCACAAAATTTTCCAGGATACTGTGCGTACGATCAAGTTATCGTGCCGTTGTTTTAAGCAATTTCAGTTTAGGTGGTCGGAGCTATTCTCGATTGAGTACAAATTTTCCTGAATTTTGTAAAACATTTACATCTACTTATTACCCTGCAAGCCACCACAAGGGTGTTTGACTGGGTGTGACTTATCACCAACTTGAACCAGAGTGAAGAAATCTACTTCCACCAACAAATACCACACTACCGGTATACTACAGATGCAACAGAAAATACAAAACTAATCTATCGTGTAACTACTGTATATATTATTTCTCAAAAGTGTTTTTTTGTCGCAACACCATAACTCCCATAATTCTTTATCGAAATCGATGATTCAGACATCGTTTTAAAGCTTACATTCCCCGCTATTGATGAAAAATAGACTAATGGTTTTAAATTAAATTTTTTGTTAAAAATGTTTAAAAAATGATGAAATAACAGTGCCATCTGTTGACAATAATCAACTAATATTTTGGCTATGGTTATGTGCTTAAAAGAATGTAGGATGCGCCATCTATTAACACATCGTTTAGTTAGATTGTTTACATTCTACATGCAAGCGGTGTGACCGTTTACGTTGTGTATCTTTAACACAAACATATATAACAAAATTGTCCATGGGAAGAAACAGGTAGAAGAATAGGAGGAAATAAGGAAGAAGCTGCATACAGTACGAAATATTCGACAGAAGTACAGGAAGGAAGAAACAGGAAGAAGCATCATACTGTGCGAAATATTCGCACGGGTCAGCTAGTTTATATACAACGTGACACAAGAGTCACGCAGGGAACATGCGAAACATGGTGTTCGCACTACTCGGCAGATTAAGAAGCATGCGGCAGCAAGCTGATGAATTAATCAGCTCCACCACCTGTCTACTAACCTACTTCAAACACTTAGCGCAGCCATTACGGTCTCTTATCGATCGTGAGAAAAACTACATTTTAAACCTTTCTGTTCTACGATCTATTTCCCTCTAACTTTATTCTCAGGATCTTATCTGCTGTAGTATGTTGAAGTTCGTAAGACAACTTCTTCGAAAAATAAATTTGTTTTGAATTTACACAAAAGATTGAGTCTAATTTTCAATAGACGGTCTGACAGAGATTTCACGTATCTTGCTCATCTTCTCTGCACGCGTTCTAACTCCGTTTTTCAAACTCTGGATACGTATGCTTTTTAGTAATATGTAGAGATAAAAGTTAAAAAATGTAATGACGCAATTTTAAATATATCATCTTCACCTTCTAAAGGTTACGCATTGTCGCGGTGGCCATGTCTCTCTCTTCATTGAAGTTTTCTTCATATTTCCATATGACTTCAGGTCCAATTCCGTGAATATTGTCCTAGAGTAAGAAGTTCTGGGACGCCCTCTTGTTTTTTTCTCAAGTACTTATTCCTCAAAAATATTGGTCAGAAAACTGTTGTCCCGTAATCCATGTCCCACTAGCTTCGCTCTCCTTTCCTTAATTGCATTTAAGAGGGACCCCTTCCCTTTCACTAAAGCAAGCACTTTGTCGTTAGCTTTTCTCTCTATCCAGCTTATCTTTGTAAGTCTCCTCCATATCCAAATTTCTGCCGCTTTTAGTTTACTATAGTCTGCGTTTCCGATTGTCCATGTCTCATACCCGTAAGTCAATACACTCCATTACAAAAGTTTTAGCAAATTTTTTTCTTCTCTACTCAAGTGTTCATTTGTTAATTAATTCCTTTTATTTTGAAGTGCTTGTTCTGCGAGGCTTATTCTTCTCCTAATTTCTGTTTCCATGTATTATAATTATTTATAAGGCTTCTTAAGTAACGGAAAGTATCAACTTGTTCTAGGATTGAAGTTACAAAACATATATTAGCTTTCTAAATTTCTGTTGTTCTTCCGATTACCGTTGTTTTTGTTTTCTTTTTATAAATCTTCATTTTACAGTGCTCATGGGCATTTGACAAAACTTCGAGCATTTTGTTCATTTCCTTTTTTCTTTCATTTTTCTGATTGCTTCCTCAATGAACATGTTAAATAAGTATGGTGATAAGGGGCAGCCTTGTCTTACACCTCTTCTTACACTTGCTTCTTGCTGGCCCTCATTGATATTAATTTCAGTTGTTTGGTGTTTGTATAGACTTAAAATCAGCCTTTTATCCTTCCAGTCAACCCCAAATCTGCTCATAGTTAGAAAAAGTATTTCCCAATCTACATTTTCAAATGCTTTTTCCAGGTCTATGAAGGTTGCAAATATATAATATAATAATATAATTTCATTTCAGGTATTACAATGTATTGCAAAATATGTAACCCTTAAAGAAGAGCCTGTATTGGGGCCACTATCATATGGCCCGTGCAAAATCAACTGCAACCAATAAAACGTGGTTAAAATTTGTGTATAATCGAATATTATCATGACTCCTCACTACATCTCTGGGTCTGACAGATGCGATGAAATTAAAGAGATACACTGCCGAACAGATTGGTACAAACACTCGTTCTTTCCGCGAACAATAAGCGACCACAATAAAAATTGAGTTCCACTATAATACACTCCTATAATACTTGTCACCATTCATCTCCATAAAACTTACACCTTTACACGGCTGGTGACCTACCACCCCCTGCCACACGCCCATGCGGAGGGTCGCAGGGTATTATGTAGATGTTTATCATGCCAGTGAAGGATTGGAAACTTACATGAAAATTAATTCAAAGATATACTGGGTGCGGCAGAAAAATTTGCTGATTTGTAGAGTCAATAAAACCAAAGATATTATAAGTATCGTTGTACCTAATTATCTTTTCTTCATACTCTACAACTTTAGAAATTTACGTTTGCTCTGTTTTAAAAACTGTACCCAACACGTTGCGCCCCCATTGGCGATACAGTGATTCACACGAATTCTGAAGAGTCGGTGGACTCTTTCCAGCATAGCGAACGGTGTGTTGGCTAATGCTTGGCGAATATTCTCCTTCAGTTGAGCAAGGATCCTAGGACGATCGGTGTACTCGAAGGATTTCAGATACCCCATAAGAAATAGCCACATGGGACTTTATCGTGTGAGCGCGTTGGCCATTGAAGATCCCCCCCCTCAAAGAACAATTGGAATGCATGAGAAAAACGTTTTTGTGCATAGTTATACGCACCATCCTCTTTGGCAGAAGTAGTACTGGGCCTATTGTATTTCTGTTGGCTCCTCCCCACCAATTTAAACCATAACTTAATTTTGACCCTACAAGCGCCCAATTAATAACTTTCAGGACAAGAAAAATATGTCACATTTGGATTTAAAAAAAAGGTCATTCCACTCATTTCAAAATTGTAAACAACACACCTCACCATTCTGTAAACTCTCACAAAATCATTTACGTGATTTCAAAATTCGACAGGTTTTTATTTGAAAAGTGCTATCTGAATATATTTATTATTTTAAAAATGATTTCTTTTGTAACAAAAATTCATTATCATAATCATCGCTAAATTATACAAATTTATTTTGGGGTGTGTAGCTAAAAATGTTCATTACATTTTCTGACAGAGTACTACTCATATAATTCCTAAAAACAACCTTTTTGTTCACGAAAAAAGTCAATGCAAAGAAGTTTAGTCAATTTTATGCTGACTTTTCGTGAATGAGTTCCATGTTAAATGAATTTACCTCGGATAATTTTCAATTTCATTCAGAAGCTTTTCTGAAATCGGGATAAATTAGGTATGTCGTTTTGCTTCATGACAGTCAGCAAGAGTAATGAGTCCATAGATCTGTTACTGCTAAAATAATGCTGAAATGCATTCCGTGTTACGAAACCCTCTTTTCCTGTTAAGTTTAATGCCATTCTAATGTGTTACTTTTTAAAATAACCCCCCTTATTAACTGATCAAAAGGACGATATCAAGCACCATACAGAAAAGAAGAGTCAGATGTATTGAACAAACCCTGAGACACAGTGGGTTTGTGAAGAACATATTACAAGGTAAAATAGAGGGAAAAGTCCCCAGAGGAAGACCCAGGAAAAGGTTCCTGGAGCAAATAAAGAGGAAAGTACATAGGAAGAGATACCAGGAGGTAAGAAAACTTGAATTACATAGAGAAGGGAGGAGGGCTGCAGTCAACCAATCTTAGGATTGAACGACCAATGAGAAAGAATTTACTGCACGTGGGCGACCGTATTCATATTATATTAACCTTTCGTGCAGCATTTTTGCTATCCGAAAGCTATTTACTTCCTGTGGAAGTCATTTTCCATAAAAGCGTAAGCGTACAATCTCTTCCTTTCTTTTCAAAGGGAATTGCCATTTAATATTTTACGTTTTTGCATTTTTTCCGCGCACTGCGGACAATGCATCATCCTTGTTTCTCTGTGTATAAAACCCCGTCACGTGTCTGTAGAATTGGGTCCATTATGCATGATGAATATTTCAGCATCATAAATATGGCTGATTCCCGGGGAAGGAAATGTGGATCTATTTTTCTTAAGCTCGATTTAAAATGAAATGCATTCACTCCATTTCCTCAAATTTACACTTTCAGTAGGAAACACTTTAATGCCAGATTGTGCAATATTCTAGCCATATTATAGTTTATAATTTAGTGATAAGTTTCAATCCGTAATGGACAGTGAATGAACACCTGTTTATCAATTCATTTTCATTATATTTTGGTTCATATGAGTCCATTCTGTTCTTAACAAAAGACATATTTACGATCATAGAAGAGTAAAATATGCTATTATTGCGATTTTAGTTCATTTTGGAGAAGTCGTTTTGTTGTTGAAGAATTGGTCACTCAAAAAAATGAATTTTCAGAAAACACTTAGCGAATTAAAACCTGTTAAATTATTTAATCGCGGGCATAATTTTGTCAGAGCTTACAGAATGGTGGGGAGTGTTACTTCTTCAGTTTGAAAATAATTGGCATAACCGTTTTCTGAATCCTAATAATGTATCTTCAACATTGTGTCGTTACACATGAGTACTTAAACTTTTATCTCTGCATATTGCGGATAAGCACGCGTGTCCAAAACTTCATGCAAATTTGTACTCAATCGAGAGTCGCTCCAACAACCTTAACTGATATTGCTTTAATAAAAGGCACTATAACTCAAGAAACTCGATGATAAAAGAATATTTTCGGTTTGTGGTCATACTAAAGAGCAGAAGAAGTACAAGTGTCTTATAAGAAGTGGCCACAAATTGTGCCAGAAACCTATAAAAGATTAGTGATTCACCTAATGTACCAGAAACCTATAAGAGATGGGGGATCGGGTTGGTGTGGTGGCTAGAGTACTGGCTAAACTTACTAGCGGACAGGGTTCGAATCCCTGCAGAGGAGGTTTTTTCAGAGGAAACTCGATCCCTACTTGTGCAAGCATTTTCATAAAGCTCAAGTACAGCACTCCGTCTGTCGGATGAGACGTTATGACGTGGTCCCCTTGGCGTCTTTCGGTAAGAGCAGGCTAATGCCGACACTGGGTTTCTATCCACCCTCCCTCGCTAACTTATCCCCTATGGCTCAAATGACCGTAGTTGTCGGTCGCCTCCCTGAAATCCAATCCAATCCTATAAAACGTTAAGAAGTACAAGTGGTTGATAAAAAGCGGCCATAAGTTGTACCAGAATTCTATAAAAGGTAAATGTCTTTATTTTTGCCTTCAGTATTTCTAATTGGATTAAGATTTTTAACATTGAAGGAGCACAAAATTTGTTTTTAGAGCTACTTTATGTACTTTGAATGTCAATATTTTTATTGATATCCCAAATTCATCCATTATATCGGAGAGGAGGGATTTTTGTCGTCTTGGAGAAGTTGTGCGTATTGGTCACACATTTATAAGCAAGGCAAAAGTAAGGCATTTGTATATTTACAAGGTCCTTCGGACATTCTTCATAAGAGGTGGCTTTAAATATGCCTTGTATGATGAGCCGTATATTGAGGGTGGCCGTTGAAGGTGCAAAATTAATAGAAAAAGGTTCAAACACTATATGTAAATGATTTTTTGTGCACCTTGGCACTAAAAATCTATAATAACTTACCACCTAACGTAAAGGATCTCAATAATGTATTCATTTTCTTGCAAAAAGTGAAGGTATGGCTTTTATCTCTTTCCTTTGACAGAGTGGAACTACCTTTGATGTTATTATAATTATTTTGTATTCGTAATTGACAGTATACAATATTTATATGCATAATATTGATATTGGCACAAAAATTTAAAAAAAATATTTTGTTTTTCAGAAATCTTATCACAATTACTAAATTATTATTCTCAAAAACTAAATGTATTGTCACATATTTTGCATCACATTCGTGCACCAATGTTTTTTGATGGTAGCTCCAAACAGGGAAACCTTTTAGAGCTACCTAAAGCTCACATGCTACATTTATAAAATGTATGTATTTTTATAACTGTATTCCATCTGTATCAAAGGCATAGGAGCAATAAATATCTGTCTATCTATCAAAAAGTATCAATGACAAATAGGAATTGGCCACAAATATTACCAGAAACCTTGAAGAGGTGAAGTCTATTTATTTTTTCCTTTAGTATTGCTAATTGGCTTAAGATTTGTAAAATTGAAATTTTTGTCAGCATTTATTTTTTAGAGCATCGTAATGTACCTCGAGTGCCAATTTTATAAAATAGATTTCCCAAATTCATCCATTAGATCAGATAGCAGGTTACGATCATGAGAACGTCACAGTATGTTATTTTTTATCGAAAATCGTTGTCAAAAAGTCGTAAAAAAGTTTCGCCATTTGCCTCTGTTTCTCGATTTTGGTCTTGGCATGGAATCGTAATGAGATCGTTTCGGGAGATAGTGTTCGGTGTTCCTGCGGTAGTCGTAGCCCCTAGCATTTATTTTTTACGATTCGGCCGCGATGAATACATCGGGAAAGTTTCTAAGCCGCGGCCCAAATAGTTTCCATTCCGCCTGCGGATCGGTAGTCTATTTCCAATACACTCTCTCTTACGACCACCTCCCCTGTATGTTAGGGGTTATTCCCTCAACCCCTTGCGTCAAGGGTCCTCCCAGAAACCGTCGATTCCCTGTCTCCTTCATCCGCCCCATTTTAAAGCCCTCAACCCCATCATGGGGGCCCGAGGCTCCCTACTTCACTCCCCGAACCCCTTCCCCCCCCCCCCTAAGGGTTCACGCACATCAAACCCACACTTTCACCCCTCGCTACAACATTCCTCCCCGCCCCCATTCCCGACCCCCTTTTGGATGCCTCTGGGTAACACAGGAGGAAGGAAATACTCGATTGCATTCCGATCGGAAATGGTTTCTTCCTCCTCCTCCTCCTCCTCTCCACTTTCCCCTCAATCACCACAACCCTCCCCCCTCCCCTCTTTCAACCCCTGGATGTCTCGAGGGAAACGGAAACCGTGATGCCGTGAAGAAAGCCGGGGAGTGCAGGTACTCATTGGGCCGCCAACGATCTCTCCACAGGAGGTAAGGAATCGACAAAAAGAAACGCCGTAGCTACGCGGAAAATGCATTATTTAAGCGTTTTTGAGCGACTTTAGCATAAGGACACTTTATACCGCAGCCTAAAACGCTTCTGCGGACGCCTGCGTGCTTTTAATGTAAACAAGGATAATCCTTAACAAGAATAATATTTGTTTTCACACACTTAATCATACAATATAATTTATAATATACCTAATGTAATTCGTGTAATAAGGCACCTCCGAAAAGATCTGTAATGGGGGTTTCCATCAATTGGTTACGCTGTGTTAGGCAGCAGTATATGTAATAATATATAAATTATGATGTAATTTACTCAAAACTGTGCTCAATATAACATGATTTAAAATGCATCGACTTCAAGAATATAGTAGCAGAACAATACGAAGCAAGTCACAAATTAGTTAATAATGAATAGTAATTACATAGTGATATGAATGACATGTTATGTTGGTAGGTACTTTGACGTTAATTTTTTTAATTATTAATATTTTTTTTTATTTTAATAATTTTATAATAATAATAATTAAATAAATTTTATTAATTAATATTGTTTTTATCTATTTGCGTAAATAACCATTTCCTTATACGGCTAAGAAACCTGGCTTCACTTTGCACGGAAAATATTTCTCTAGGCAAGTTAATACATAATTTAGGTTCAATATAGAGATATGAATTTTTGTATGCTTCAACATTGGGCCTCGAAACTCTAATATTGGTATTAATGCTTAGTCTTGTTTTATGTGGGCATGGTTAATTATGTATAAAACGTGCCTATAATTATATTATTGAATCACTGTTCAGCTATAGGAAAGAAAAAAATATCAGTATTTGCGACAGTATATGCAATTTTAATTCCAAAGTGTTCAAGCATAATCACCATTTTCTTGCGGATTGACCGAAGATTCCGCAATTGAATTGAACCCTGATCAAATAGGTTTAACAAAAAAAAAATTAAAATACAAAGGAAAGCAGCGAGCTTCATCCAAAACTGCTACGAGCGTACATGTAGTGTCTCAAAACTTTAAGAGGGATTAAGGTGGGAGCCCCTAGAGATTCGGAGGTTACACGCTAGGCTTATGTTGCTCGAGAAATTCAGAACTGGTGTGTTTCAGAGCGACATTGAGAATATTATCATGACTCTTCACTATATCTCTGGGGCTGAAAGATGCGATAAAATTAGAGAGATGCACCGCCGGACAGATAGGTACAAAAACTCGTTCTTTTCGCGAACAATGAGGGACCACAATAAAAATTGAGCTCCACTAAATACACTCCTATATTACATGTCACCATTTCATCTCCAAAAATCTTACATCTTTACACTGGTGACCTAACACCCCCTGCCACACGCCCTCACGGCGGCTGGTAGGGTATTATGTAGATGTAGAAGAGCAGCAGAAGTTGAACCGCGCTGTATCCTTGAAAACGCGGGTGCTCGCAAACCCTAGCTTCAATAAATTCCGACGATGGGAAGAGGTTAGAAGGGAGGGCGTGCACTCCTAGCAAGAGAAGTGGGAGATATGGCGGGCTTAGGATGGTGGCTCCTGGATGGAAGGTGGTCGTGGAGACACGCAGAGATGTTGGAATGGGTGGCGGGGGGGTAACCAACGGAGGCGCCGCTTGTGGCGCAGGAAAGCAACATCAGAGAGAGAGTGGGAGAAAAAATTGAGGAACGATGTTCGGGGAGAGAGAAGTAGTGTTCTGGGGAAAAAGAGAGTAAAAAAATAGGAGGCGAAAGAGTGGGAAAGATTAGAGGAGAAGGATGGGTTAGAATGTTGAGAATCGAAATCCGCATGTATTGAAATTGAAAACAGTCTTTGTTTTTCTGGGAGTTTAAGTTCTCTGGAACATTAAAACATAATAACATGCCTCAACAAATAGTATGAGACACTGTCTCCGGCGTTACTCTGTGGAACTCCTTCATTTTGATAATAAAAAACACTTGGTTGTCATTCCACACTTTATTGTAAGGATACGACCCGGGTTTCAGCATGTCATGCCATCTTCAGGACCTGAAGATGGCATGAAGATGATCCAGCATCCTGAATATGGCATGACATGCTGAAACCCGGGTCGTTTCCTTACAATAAAGTGTGGAATGACAAACAAGTGTTTTTTAATATCTCAACAAATAGGTTCAATGGTGACAGCATGACATACTAATTTTATTAAGGAGCACCACATATAAACTAACAATAACGCAGGCCTACATAGTTTAGGGTCTCGAATGCTTTTTTGACGCGAAGAGCCCTTATTGACGTAATTTTGTGGGCTGAATCCGATTCTGCCCACGAAAATCTCGGGAAAAACGTCAAGAGTTGTAGAAATTCTTGCCTTCAACGGTCACAATGGCAATTCTTAGGACTTTTTTTGGCTTAAGTATCTCATACACCAAAGATAATAGGTTAATTCTGCAAACGGATTCAAAGTCTGCGTTAATAAATGTATAGAATACATCTATCTACCTTGTTACCATAACTCAAGAGCATCCTTTGTTTGTAGTTCGGATCAATACCCATACAAATTGGAATTCGAACAAACATTTTGCAAGAAGCTTATTTATTGAAAGTGTGGCTGAGAGCCTTGTTCAGGCCCACATCGAAAGAAGACCCACCTTGTGTTTGTCCAGGAATATCATTTTGGCTAAGGATATTTTTTGATGGAGGAATTTCTGGGGCATCAAACTCATGTGAATCGAATGTGATTACGAAAAAGAGATGATACATATGCCCTTATTTCAAGCATCGCAAGCAAAAACAAATCTGCAACACTTGTAAACAATCGTAAACACAGTGATGTTAAACGTGTGTGTGATTAGTGCAAATAGTTTTGATGGGTAACATAATGTTGAGCAAAATGGTTGCAAATTTTTTTTTCCACATTTTTTGATGATGTATTTTATGATGTTGTTAAACCTAAGCTACATTGCAGTTCATGACAAACAAATCTTTATCTAAAATGGTATTACATGCTTATAATTATTCTGAATTGAAATAAGTCAAACCGAAGATTATTTTGATTAAAATTCATTCAACTTTAGCCTAGATTCCAACTTTTTGTAACAAATTTACAAGTAAATATTCCATTTATGATTATTAAAAATTATAAAAAATCATTAATTCGTATTGATTGTCATTATTGAATAGAACCCTATGTTATTTTTTGCTAGAAGGTTACCGCACTTGAGAGACAAACAAAGGAGCAGAGAGGGCCCAGCCTGCCCTGTTACGTTAGTAATTTAAAGTTCCCGGATAAGGGTTTACTCTTTTCTTTCTGCCTGTGGACTAATAGAGGCTTATGACCCAAATTTCAGCTCGATGTCTCAAATTTTACGGCAGTTATCGTGCGAAGAGACGGACAGAGAGACGGTCAGACTTAGCTAGATGGACTTGTTAGGTAATGCTGATCATTAGTGTAAATTTCTCGGGCTCGCCACCGGGTAAGATAGTCATAGGCAGCCGACGTTTCGGGTTCCGACTCGTTACCCATTCTCAAGGCAAGAGTAGCCTTGAGAATGGGTAACGAGTCGGAACCCGAAACGTCGGCTGCCTATGACTATCTTACCCGGTGGCGAGCCCGAGAAATGTACACTAATTTAATTCGCCGGGAAAGTGTTAAATCATACATGATGCTGATCATTTCTATATATACTTTACCATACCTGGTACGCCTTCTTCAATGCGTTACATTTCTGCTGTGACAAAATCCCTGCCCTGCCCACCCTGCCTACGTAGTGGTGTAGGGTATAGAAAGATAACTTCGATCAATTCCCCTAACTTATTTTAAGGTACTACTAGTTTCAACGCCTAAGATACCTGAAGCTGATACCGCTGCGTCGATACTACTAGGTGCTACACCTTAACCCTCACTGGACGAGCGAGTCAAATTTGTTACGTTTGAAAATTGTTGAAATATCTGCTTTCTAAGAGGCTTTTCCATTTAGTTGCTGCGCTAGACAGAATTGTAACGCTTCGGGTTATGAGTGTGGAATGTTGCGTCTCTTTCGGCAGTTTGTCCAACAATTTGAATAAATGAATATGTGACGCTATTCACTGAGGATGGAGGAGCTCTGAAATGCATAGGTTCGGCTGAAATATGAAGAAAAAAATGGGAAAGTTTAAAAATGGCACGGTATGAAGGTAATGTTGAAGTATGCCCTGTGTAAATATTATTTTGAAAAATTAGTATTTTAAGTAAAATGTATCCGGTACAAATACGTCAAATTTCAAATAAATGTTATTACCAAATAAATTGTATTTTTTAAGAAAACGCTGAAATAGAAATATTAAAAAAGTGATATTGTAGCAGTATTTTTTTCATGCTGATGTTTTATAATTCCGTCCATAGAGTGTAAAAATAAAGTGGTGGAGTAAAACAAACTTTTTTCTTTTTCATTATTCATAATGAACCTCCACAGAGTTGAGTCTGAAACCATTGAGATCATTTCTGTTTCAATTCATACCTCGAGGTCAAAGCTCACTACTTAATTTTTTTCTCTTAAGGCACTCTTTTGATATTAGTCGCGACGTAATTTTCTTGGGTTCGAATTTATCCGAGCCCCAGTACAGCAGAAGACACTTCCGTAAGTTCTCCATCCTTCAAAATCCGTTTCTCGTGCCGCTCTGCACCACGTTCACCACTTCTTCCGCCCTTCACTTCCTCTCGTCCAGAAGGAGCCCATATTTTACATTTCCATTGCCTTGAAGCTCATCTTTGAGCGTCTCGAGACCCTCCTCTTTTTCTCCCATTTCCTCGAGTAACCGCAATTTCTCTTTCCCATCACCCACTCTTTCTTTCAATCGGCGCTCTTAAATCCTTTACCCTTTCTTATAATCACCCCTTTTTTTCCTCCATCAGGACCATCTCGCATTCGGATTTCACCGCTCCAGTTCTTTTTCGAGTCCTCCTCTCTTCCTTCCTCCCGGAGAGCGCCGAGTACTGTGGTATTATCCCCTCGATTAAGCCGGTTTTTAAACCGCGCTCTTTGAAAGAAATCCTTCGATCGTGATATCTTTTTGTGCTCGGGCGTATCATTAAACGCACAGCCAGCGTTTCATTTCATTTTATTCCCTCTTTTCTTTTTTCGCTTTCCTTGAGGCATGAATCACTGGATAGGAAACTGCGAACTTCCTCTTGGCCGGAATTCTGCAGAATTCACGCGTTAATGGATTTGCTACTCAGAAAAAGAGATTTTACTATTCTTCAGGGTTTAAACTAGAGCGAAAGATATCGGAATTCAATTTTTTTCTTTGAAAGGAAAGATTTTTTTTAGCTCATCTATAATTGTATGTGTAATTTACTTTCAATTCGACATCACACTCTGGAGTTTTTGTATCATTCAGTGCGAACAGGGAGAAAAATCTCATTTGTCTAGAGTAAGCACTAGATATTTTACGTATACTGCATGAAGTAAACATTGATTCGACACGATGGCAAAGTTTATCCTCATACTTCTCAAAGAAAGTATGTATTTCAGTCCTTAAGGGATCACTCTGCTCATTCGAGGAAGCTCATTGGCATTATCGACAGTTATCAATCCAAATTTTAGTTTTCCAAGACTCATTTTATCTAGCAACTACCCTGTTACAGAAAACTAGTATGCTCCTCCACGCGTCTGCACCTTAATATCTCTCGTGATTTTCCAACTATTTATTAATCCAGTAGGCTGAACATTGAATACAAATAGAAAGCTAAATCTAATATCTTTGTCAGAGAATGATCATAGTATGCTCCTCCACGCGTCTGCACCCTAATATCTCTCGTGATTTTCCAACTATTTATTAATCCAGTATGCTGAAAATTGATTACAAATAGAAAGCTAAATATAATATCTTTGTCAGAGAGTCACAGCTCTTAGCGATTATTCTAACATTGTTCGGCTGAGGAAGATAAAACTTATACATTTAATCCATTTTTTCTAATGAGTTTATTATTTCGAAGAACTTACCGCAAGACTTCCTTGCTTGGATTACAAATTATGTTGATAACAGCTGAAACACAGGTCTCTTACTTGGACTCAAAGATATCACTCACTTGAACACACTCACATAGACGCAGAGTTGAATGGAAATGTAAATTTATGAATTAATGCGATTTTATGAAGAATTTTTTTCAAATGATAGGCATTTTTTCTGAAACTCAAAGCATTCTACCGTCACATCCAAATTTTGAGGTACTTTGACGAAGTTTCTTAATTTTCACGTATTCAAGGACGAACTGAATTTTTCCTAACCTATCATTCTGGTCTAAGATTGGCAAAATATTACTGTGTGTCCGTTCACGCCCAGTTGAGTGAGTTTAAAACCAACAGAAACCAAGTTTTCATTTTTGTCTAGCATGCCAACAGTTACATCGGAGTCCATCAATTGTCATTTCACTTACGGTTAAAAGTAAGAAACTTTGAAATGCTCACTCAGTTTTTCAAGATTTCTTTCTTTTAAATTCACCATGATGTTCCCTAATATCTTGCCGGATTTTGTTGAATATATTTTTCACTATACACCGAATGAAGAACAAATTATTCAACTGAGAAATCAATCGAATGCCTTATATGAAATTGCAAGTTTTTAACTTTACACAGCAATTTCAAACCTTTGAACCTTAAAACATGGCCATGAAACATCCAAAAGACATGGATATATCCCTGTAATTTCGAGTTCATAATAGAATTAAGAAGTATGAACGGATTATGGTTTAGGATATCAACGGAGACGAAATAAAAAAACTATGGAAATGATGTGGATAAACATTTTTAAATTAATTTTTGCATCCCCTCCCCAAGGATGTTACACAGGGCGATCGAGGAATCTACAATTATTTTCTATACTTAAAATTTACCAATAGTAGGGATACGGAAAATTTGTACATGCAAAAATAGTAAAAAAAGCATGCTATTATTTTTTAAAGCAGTGACAAAATACTAATTCAGCACTCAAAAACTACACTGAAACTTTTTTCAAAATCTGTGACACTGTCATGTTCTCCTGTTACCTTGGTATTCATTTTATTACAGCCTCATGCTGTCTTAGATTTCATGTATTGAATTATCTCAATGACGGAGATATCTAATTTGTTCTTAATAACACAAAGAGCGGAAATTGGCCGGCGAAACAGTTACAAAAAGTGACCTCGGTGAACATTAAGTGACGTTTAAGGTACTGGGAGTGGAAAAAGTGACAAAATTACTAAATAGTTTCATTCCGATCCCTGCGATACTAGTAATTGTCAAAAGATTTCAGCCTTTTGCGGTGAATTGAATGTAAGAACGCTTAGCGGGATTACATTCGGGTTAGAAGGTCCATGACCAACGTTGATAGGCATGAAAAAATAACTTTCACTTACTAATGCGTTATCATGCTCGTTATTTACAGGGTTGGTTCCACGCAATATGAAGGTAGTTACCGAAGTGAATGTTGACGTTGAAGGAATGATCAATCATTTGCAGCAGAAAGGAGAATGATGGAAAGCGTCGCGATAAATCAGTGGAAGAAAACCAAGTTTTTTTTCATCTGTGATTGATCCTTCTAATTTGTTCTTCCTTACATGAAAAGCGGAAGTTGTACCTGTAAACTACAGCAGTGATTATAAAAGGGTTGCAAAAAGACCTCTCAGTGAAAATAAATATGGTTTAAAATTTTTATTTGTTTTCATGTTTAAAGAGAAATACACTGCCGAACAGATAGGTACAAAAACTTGTTTTTTCCGCACACAATAAGTGACCACATTAAACACTGAGCTCCACTAAATACAATCCCACAATACACATCACCATTTCACCTCCCAAAAACCTTACATTTTTACACGGCTGGTGACCTAACACCCCCTAACATATGCCCATGCGGCGGCTCGCAGGGTAGTATGTTGATGTAATGTACCGGGAGTGTAAAAGGTGACATATTTACTAAATAGTGACCCATTTCGATCCCTGCAATAATGGTAATTGGCGTGGAAAAACACATTTTTCTGACTGACGTGCTATCATGCCCGTTATTTATAAGTCAAAGAGTTGGTTCCGCACAATATGAGGGTAGTTACTGAAGCAAGAGTTGAAGCTGAAGGAATAATCAATAATTTGCAGCGGAAAGGAGAACGACGCATTCAAAAGGAAAGCATCGCAATCGGGGCGAGTGCGAGAATAAAAAATCATGTTGCGATTTTCGGGAAACCTCAAGAGAAATGCCGAGTCTACTGAAATTTCCTCCCCGCGTAACCCAGCACGACCCCCTGAAGAGAGGAAGACATCATTACCGAACCCGTTGTGGGCTGCATATTTTTTTTCCATTCCATTTCCAACTTCATCGGTCCTCTTCGGGAAAAAAGGGTGCACCAACGACGCAGGAACGCAAAACCCTTTATCTCCCCTCGCTCCATCTCGTCACCTGTCCCTTTCATCCCCTTCCCCTAATCCTCTCCTTTCTCCTGATGCGTCTTACTTCTCTTTCTATACATACATACATACATACATACATACATACATACATACATATATAGTCGAATCCAAATGTCGATTCTCGATTCGACCGATTCTCAGGATTAGAATCGGTATCGAGAATCGATCACCTAAAGTCGATTCCTATTCCATCGATGCCAAATAGGTAACTATTCAAATTTCAAATTTCATTAGTCACATCATATTTGCCTCAGTAATTTTGGGTGTAGGCTATCAATTTGTACTTTTTATCTACCTCAATAAGCTGAGGATATATTTGCTATTTGTTAATAAATATACCTTTTGAGCGACTTGATTGTCTTTGTTATTTCATTTAGGCCAATACTTGAATTTAAATAATAGTCGTACGCTACTGGTCTATCAATATCCCACCTGTTATTAGGAATAAGAATCGGTGGAATCGGAATCGAGAATCGGGAATCGATTTGTAAGAATCGGAGTCGGAATCGGAATCGAAAAAAAGGGGTATCGACTCATCCCTAATATATATATATATCCCTCGGCACCCACGGCGCGTTACTACTCCTCCATCTAATCCTCCGGGATATCTCTCCCCTATCTTCCCGCGCGCATCTCGAGAGTCCCTCAAGGGACTCAGCTCTCCCCTCAGAAGTGTTTGAAACTCTTCTTCCTTTCTCCCTCCCTTTGCCTCCTTACATTTTTTCCGCTCTCTTCCGCTCTCCGCCCATCCAGGACTTCGATTTTCTTCAGGATAACGCCGCCGTTTACATTCCTCTCCCAAACCTCTCTCTCTCTCTTTCTCCACTTTTTTCAACCTCTATCTTCCTCCGAATACGAGGTTCGTCTCGCTTCCACGAGCGAACTGAGAAAGTAACACATCTGATGAGCGGACTAGGTGGGGAGCGGCTTAGGCTAGCGGTTCTCAATGTTTTTGAATGAATGAATGAAAAATTTATTGATTGTCATGGGACTATAACCCTTAAGGTCAAAAACCATGTACATTTTTTGCGAGCAACAAAAAGAGAAAAAATCAAACAATTTAGACCTTAACATAGTGAAAAATTAAATGTAGATTAATGCAATTTGCAAAATATAAAACTGAATGCGAAGTTTTATGGACATAATATAACAAATACATATGCATACATTTTATCTTAGAGTTAACAATAGAACTGTTTTTAGGTTCTACTGGTCTGTCTGGGACAATGACTTAGTGACAAGTTTAAATATAAATTCCTATACTTTGCACAATGAAAGAGCTAGGTACAAAGTATTACGAACAACATATAAAAAATACATATGAATACCTTTCGGGTTTACAAAAAGTGAAAACAACATTTGTGGTCGGAAAGTAACATACTATAAAATATCATCTTAAAATTAGCAACAGAGGAACTGGCTTTGGGTTCTTATGTGTTATAGCACGGTAACGAGTATAAATATAAATTACTAGAGCATACAAAATAATAACAACGCAGTAACAACATTTAGTGTCAAAAAGTAACAAATCATAATATTTCACCTTAAAGGTAGCAACAGAAGAACAATTTTTTATGTTTTTGGGTATTGTGTTCCAGAGATGACAGGCAGTGACTATGAAACTAGTGCTAATTATA
Organism: Ceriagrion tenellum; assembly: GCA_963169105.1. Lineage (NCBI taxonomy): Eukaryota > Metazoa > Arthropoda > Insecta > Odonata > Coenagrionidae > Ceriagrion > Ceriagrion tenellum. Next base: position 43,002,377 of record OY720643.1, on the reverse strand, counting down.
GATACTAATAGAAATTTCGCAACGGTTGAAAATATCATACGCCTCCTGGACAGAAAATATATACTCCAATAAGCATAGCAGTGTTGCTGAATTTTTGAGGGATTTCGGATGGGAACCTCTATCCAATCAAAGGGAAAAATATAGATTAAATCTTTTACGAAAGTTCTGTGTAGACTATATTTTGGAGGGCGTTCAATGCATTCTGTTAGAGTCTAAGTATTATGTACGATTATAGTATTACTATGACGTTCAATATATTCTGCTAGAGCCAAACTTTTAATGTAGAAATGATCATAGGAATAAAATCAAGGAAATAGACTGTGATACCGATACATTTAAAATGTCATTTTTTCCACCAGCAATTAGAGATCATAATAATATTTGCGATAGATCAGCTCTGTGAAACTGTCACCTCGCTAGGCAAAGTAGGTTTTTAAGTGGTGCTAAAATATATTTTAGCAGAATTATTAGCAATTAACCATGCATGAAATTTCCGGCAATATATAGCTCCTGCATGATTAAGTAACCTGCATTACTATTTATCAGTCGCATTGATAATACTACCCAAAATTTTTATCTTAAATAGTATGCTGTGCGGTAGCATGATAGTTTACGTAGCACTCTCCTAGAGTCTGTTCTGACCGCGCATTATCATCCCGACTGCGTTTGGCCTGAACCTGGTATCCGGACAACCGTTCGCGTTGCTGATTTTATCTGGGATTAGTGTTGCATGCCCCGTTCGGAATCTCCCCGATGTGGTAGCTTACACGGTATTTCGTAGATGTAGATCATTTAATGATGATTTGATTCCTACCATCAAAAATTATTTTTGCTTCTTTTAAACTCATGCATATCACACGCGCTCGACAGGTCGGATTTGTGATGATTTCCGACCCCAGATTATTTTTTTAAGTCTTACGTCATCAACTTGAAATTTTTATTGTATAAAGAATAGACCTTAGCCAAGAGAGACTCGTATCTGAAACATGAAAATTTTATCCTGGAGCATAATTAAACCATCGGGAAAACGGCAAGATGTAGGGTATATTTTTATAAAACTATTATTATTATTGACATATCTAAAACTATTCGAGATGTATCAATCCCTCCTCTATCGGAATGCTAAGTAACATCTGTCACGGATGTAAGATAGAATCTGTAATTGGTATATTTCGACAAGCTACCTGAATGGTTTTCGGCCATGATGTGCTCGGATGGTGATGCAATTAGTTCAGCCTTCTTTCACAGATCTTATATAAGCGCTGCCTGTACTTACGCGCCGGTGACATGGCTAAAACTTACCGACGACTGTTGCGTTGTGCGAGAGTTATCCTGGAGTAGGAGACTCCTGACGCTAAAACGCCTCGATCGGGTGCGAGTGACGCCATCTTGTGGATTTTCGACGGAACTTTTCCTTACCGAAGGGTATGATGCGTCCTCTTAAAACTGATGCGAATGAACATGTATAGCAGATTGTTAGAGCGACTAATTTCTATAGCTAGATTAAAGAACTACACCCGTGGAAACACCACGAACGTCGGCTATTTTACACACATACGAGTACAATGTGATAATTCACGAAATCTCTCACCTTTCTTTAGAATTAAAAAGCCACTCAGCAACTTTTAGCGACACAAAAGCCGTCCTACCCACTTAGTCGAAAGAAATTAGTTACAATGTAGCAGTGCACGTCTTCGTCATTGCGGCAGATGGATTCTTCTTTGCTTATGCTTGCTGTTTAAATTAGGACTTGCACACCACACTAGTCACTCATGAACACCATTTATGTACAAAAACACTACTTTGTCACAAAGTACTTATCATTATGCTGCAACGTATAGCCATAAATCAACAGGGATCTCGTAATCTTCCGCTAAACTTTACTAACCTCGTTTATCCTGTGCATTTCAACGTTCACGTTAATACGGTTACTTGGAATTTATCATTTTTACCTGCATTGCCCTTTATCATCGCTTGCAACATTTTAAGAATATTACTTATTTGAGGATAAACTATCCCCGACCTCTCCTTCTTCACAAATATTATAAGAAAGCTCTTCAAAAACAACAAGGCGGTTGAGCTTACGTCCTCCATTGTTTTTACTAATCGGCTAAACCACCTATATGGGTATGTCTAATTCAATAATGGATTATCTGACGAGAAACGCCATTGTCTCAACATCGTTTAGCCAAAAGAACGTACGAGCAAGCCATTTTCCCCTGTTTGCTCACCGTCTGCAACACGGCAACGGGTAAATAGCGTTCGAGCAACCGGCCCATAGTGTTTCACAACTTTTAGATGGATTAAGGTGGGAGCCCCTAGAGACTCGGGAGACCACACGCCAAGCCTAGCTTGCCTGAGAAATTCAGAACTGGTGTGTTTCAGAGCGATAGAGAGAATATCATAATGACGTCTCACTACATCTTTAGATTTGACAGAATTTGCGATAAAATAAGAGTGATACAGGGCCGAACAGATAGGTACAAGAACTCGTTCTTTCCGCGCACAATAAGCGATCACAATAAAAACTTAACTCTACTAAATACACTCCCATAACACACGCCTTCCTTTCACCGCTCAAAATCTTAACTCCCTACATCTTTACACGGCTGAAATCCTAACACCCCCTACTAAACACCCAAGTGGCGGCTTGCAGGGTAGTATTTAGATGTAGATACACGCCCTCCCACTCATAACACTACTTAAAATCCTCCCAGTTTGTAGTCACTTGAACCCTATTCACCCATGACTTCCGTAGCCTACTTCTTCCTCTCAAGCCATCCACTCGACTATAATATACCTGTTTAGCTAATTGACCCTCGTTCATTCTCTTAGCATGGCAAAACCAACGACGCGAACTCCTTTCATATATATCCATCAACGGAGCATCAAACCCATCCACTGATCCATCCAGTGGATCCATCAAACACATTCCACCATCACCCACTCATTCCAGACACTATCCAGCGTCTTTTTTAGCAATCACTTCTCAGGGTGATATTTTTGTGCCATTTGAACCACTTTTAAAAGCCTTAATCAGCCTTCCTTTTTGATTTTTTCCTCACGGTAATATTATCAATGGATTTTTATGTCCCGATTATAGACAATAACCAGCATATTTGATGCTCACGTTATCCATCCGAGTGAGAAAATAACTCAGAAAGATCTCCAACCGTTCATCATTGTACCACGTGACTCCTTGCTAGGTTATCGAGATTATTTCGATGGGTTAGCTCAAAATTTCCTTGAATGACGTCTAAATTTTCATTTTAATCGGCTTCTCATTCCTTTTTCCTATTCTTTCCCTTTCCCCTGGAGCTAATTTTTCAATTTCAATGCGTGCGCATTTCGATTTTTTTAAATGGAAAGTGGTGTAGGGAATTTAAGCTTCGGCAAGGCTGAAGACAATGTCATTACTAGTACAATTATACATTGTGAGACAGAAATATTCACGATCAGAGGGTTATAATTATTTCACATTAAATTCGGTCTACACTTTATTTTCAGTCCATATATCACTCACTTCCATTCTTATTAATCGCTTATATTAAACTTCACTTGTGTGTCAGGTTCCTGAGTGTCAGGGTCTTGTGTGTCAGCATCAAATTTTGTAATCAATTTTTAACTAATTTCCTGACTAGCTAGAGATCTGAAATTTTGTACATAGGTTTATTTCCGGTGATGATACAATATTCAGTCATTAAAAAGTCGATAATAAAATGAATATTAAAGAAATCCGTTTTAAAAAAAATAGCTTTTTAATCCTGTAGGGTATGCAATATTGTAAACTTGTGTGTCAACGCGACGGAGTAAAAATGTTGCTGAAGGTCCCATCGAGGAAAATTTTTTCAACCCCTAGAAATGGGTGTATTTGAATGAAATTTAGTGCATTTGTTTGTTAAAAAAAGCGAATTTAAAAAAAAAAAAAAATATATATATATATATATATATATATATATATATATATATATATATATATATATATATATAAATTCGTTGATGGATTGGAGTCAGCCATGCGGCGATGAACACACGATGTGGATAGGATGGAGGAGATAGACACACAAAAAAGAGACGATCACACTTACATAGCTAGCTTTCGGAACTAGTCCGTCTTCAAGGCGTATCACGGAACAAATGTCGTGTGCGCTGGTGAGGATAGGGGTAGGAGGGGCGGTAGGTTAGGGGAGTGGGGATGGGGGAAGGGGAAGGGGTTTTTCCCAGCGCAGTATGTTTCAGACGTCCACCTAACTTAGCCAATCTTCTTCGCTCCAATTCTTCGCGAGAGGGTACATCGAATGACACTCCCCGTCCCACCACACAGAGATGCAACAAACCACGGTGCAAAACGTGCAACATGTTTCGCCCCCTTTCCTCATTTCAGAGTCCTAACACAGAGACGCCGTTCGACATCAAAGCCTCCGGCTCTTGCGACTCCCACAACTTAGTTTATGTGTTACAATGTAAACTATGTCCCGGTTTTTATGTGGGCGAATGTATTACACCCCTTAATATTAGAATGAATAACCATCGGTGCACCTGTAAAGACCCATCTTCCACTTTCCCCGTCCCTACTCATGTGCGGAAGCATGGCTTGTCCTTTGACAAGTTCTTTGAGGTGGCAATATTGATCTCCCTTCCCCCGGACGCCCCGTTAATTGAAGTGCGCCAGAAGGAGCAGGCCATAATCTGGTTGCTAAAATCGTACGCCGCGCCCGGATTAAATAAAATACATTAATCGCACGCTCCCCGTTGTTTTCCATTTACCCCCTTCCCTTCCCTCTCCCCCCCCCCACCCTCACTGCGACCCCTTCCGCTCTCTCCGGCCAAGACACGAGCTGGTAAAAATTTCCCCTTTTCAAGAACCGTTCGTCAACCGCTGGGAAAAACCCCTTCCCCTTCCCCCATCCCCACTCCCCTAACCTACCGCCCCTCCTACCCCTATCCTCACCAGCGCACACGACATTTGTTCCGTGATACGCCTTGAAGACGGACTAGTTCCGAAAGCTAGCTATGTAAGTGTGATCGTCTCTTTTTTGTGTGTCTATCTCCTCCATCCTATCCACATCGTGTGTATATATATATATATATATATATATATATATATATATATATATATATATATATATATATATATATATATATATATATATATATTATTATTTCCAGTTTTAGTCCTAAATTTCCTCCAGAGTCGACCCTGTTTTCAGAATACCGTGCGGTTATCGGGCATTTTACCCTTTAATTTGACCTTTTTTTGATGTTTTTGGCCATTTGTCCATTCCTGCGGCTCACGAGGGTGACCTAGTAGCCCCATGTTAACGGTTATAAGGACTTAAACGGCTCTACGGCTTAAAAGACCTGTGACCATGTAACACAGACCCTAATTTTGGTAGCATAGTTTGGAATAAATAAATGACTTTTCTATTGTCAGGCGATGGTATTTCTAGTGAAGCTTAGAAAAGATCTTTTTGGGAAGTATAATGGCTAGTTTTCTATTATCCCTGCTTTTCTCTTCCTTTCCTTGTTATTAATGCAACCGAGTCTTGAACACTGAAATATCCCTCGATGAAATTTTCAACTTCCCAAAACGTCATAAATCATTTAGTACACCGTTTCCCGTTTTTTATTACAATAATACAAAGAAATGGTATTGAATCAAATAAGAATGATAATGAAATAAGGGAAATAGATTTTAGAACAGAAAGGTTTTAAAATTAATTTTTCCCGCTATTGATAAGAGATCACAATGGCTGCGTTTAGACTTTAAAGTAGGTAAGTTGATAGGCATTGTAGCTGATTGATTCATATGCACCCTAATGCATGTTTCTAAATCTGCCGAGTAGCGCTAACACCATGTTTTGCACGTTCCCTGCATGACTCTTGTGTCGCGTGTTAATGGTTACGTTATTGATCATTTAAGTAGTTTCTGTAGCATTTGTAGTAAAATACCTCTAGTGTGGTGTTTCTTGGTGAAAGTAAATTTCTTCAATGTTGTTCATGTTGGTGATAAGTCAACAACCCTGCCAAACACCCTTATGGTTGCTTGCAAGGTAATCAGTAGATTTAGATGTAGAACAGAAAATGAAACTAAATTTAAAAAGTACTTTTACATCGAAAATGGATTACCATAGTCACTGTTACTGCAAACTAATCACTCGTGGTTACCCTCACGAAGTAATGTCCAGGACTTGACAATTTTTTACGCCCTATCCTTTCACTCCTTCTCCCGCGGTTCTCTTTTTCACGACTTATTTTTTTTACCTCACCTATTTTCCCTTTGTACATCTGATGAAACCACCAAATTTCAATGAAATATCTTCAAAATTGCTCATTTAATTTACGATCTCGTTTTGCTCCCAAGTTCCGCCGTTCTCCTGTTAGGCGTCTGGGATTTATCGTGCCGATCATTCAGACTCTAAATTATCCAATCCCTTAATCTGATATTTCTCCTCCTTGATAATCCTCACCTTGAGGATAAAAATATTTTGTTTGTTTTTCAGTTTACTCTCGATGTTTCCGCTGTTTCTTTTGTGAATAGGAATTCACGGAATAAGTTTTTCTGTGGTGCCATCCCTCGACAAAATATTCAGAAGATATTTTCCGCAGGGCTTTAACGTTTATGACACATGAATCATTTCTGCCTCCAGTCAAGGGTAAGGAATGTGGTAGTCTCCGCAAATATAGTCTCAACCTTCACTTGATTATAGCTTAGTACTTGCATCACTCTGCGGGATATTGGCGGATTATCGATTTGTGGCAGCCATTCTCCAAGTTCCGGTACTTTTATGGGGTTTCGTGATGTTTATATCGTGGGCTTCTCGTGCCCCATGGTTAGCGTTTAAAGTTTCGGCGTGCCTTCGCTCATCTGCCCTTCCTGCCTGTGTGCTTCTCGACTAAATTCGCTTACTTCGTGCATGCATGCATTAGAGGTCGAAGTTAACCAACCATCCGTAACACAGTGGGCTCCAGGGGCTGTGAGCAAAGCCACAGAAGTAAATTTCTAGAATCCCTGAGGCATAAAAGAGACTGGTTTACGTACAAGACTAGCGGTAAACTAATTGGGTTTTCGAAATAAGGATGGGAAAATTAAGCATTAAAGCAAGGGAAGTGTGGCTTCATAATTGTAATGGAAGGATAACTGTGTCCTATATAATCTACATTTACATACCCCCCCGCGAGCCGCCACACGGGCGTGTGGTAGGACATCAACCGCGTAAATACACACAGTTTTGGAAAGTGAAATGGTGACGTTTATTATGGGAGTGTATTTCATGTGAGTGTATCTCTCTTATTTTATCGCTTCTGTTTGACCTAGAGATATATAGTGAGGAGTCATGATAATATTATCTGTGTCGCTCTGAAACGCACCAGTTCTGAATTACTCGAGCACGCTAAGCCTGGCGCGCAGTCTTTGAGTCTCTAGGGGCTCCCATCTTAATCCCTCTAAAAGTTGTGAGACACTATATGTGCGCTCGTAGCAGTTTTTAACGAAGCGTGGAGCTTTCCTTTGTATTTTCTTAATTGTTTTGGTCAGATCCTTATGACCAGGGTCCCAAATATTCGCGGCGTAATCGAGATGTGGCCTTACCAGAGCGAAGTAGCATCTCTCTTTGTTTTTCTACCGAGAACCCTTCCTATTTTACGCTTAACAAAACCTAGTTTCTTTAATGCTGTGCCGCAAATGTTTTGTACGTATGTTTCCCACAATATATCAGAAATGTAGGTAATTTCAAGATATTTTATGTATCTAAAGATTTTATGTTTACTCCGCCCACAGTATAAGTATGGCATTTGTGTGATGAGTGATGATGTGTAATAATGAGTTGTAAGAAAAATGGATACTGTTCCTTTGCGAAAAATAGGTCTGATTTATGTTGTTTTTGCGTTTCATCACAGCTCTATTGGTGTTTAATTCAGTTTTATGAGGCTCTTATTCACAAGAATCGTCGTTAACATCGCTACATGTATCTGTAGTCTCACTGCAACAAACTACCTTTATCAACCTAAAACTTCAGTCAAACAATTGGTCATTTTCGACTTGAAGCAATTTACATGACTAATAGCCAGTTGCAGGAACGTAACATATGTATTCCATAAAGTTATGGGACCCATAAGCCATGGAAACCATTCAATAAGTGTTGCACAAACATTCAATAAATTCATTGGTCTAATAACTTATGGCATGGAGTTATGAGTTCCATAAGTAGACAAGATGGCGGATGCGCAACGAACCGCTTGGAGACTTAATTATTTGATAAAAGAGTTGTTCTAAGACAAATTGCCAGTTTGTTTACTCTTACTGACTACTTATAATTTGCATTATCAATTATTCATAGACTAAACTTTCATAACTTTTATCCGGCGGTGGAAGATTAGATCAAATATTCGAAGCTAGTAACTATTGGTAAATAGTTAAGTAACTAATAGATGTGTTCCTGCAACCCGAATATATTTATGAGTTCTATAACTTTATGGTTCTCATAACTATTGATTCCTTAACTAAATTTTCTTGCAATCGGCCATTAATGAGGCAATGAAATAAGTTTCTTACCCTTAACTTGATATGTTCTGATAGCAGTAACTTCTATATAACGAGCAAATTTCGCGTAATGAGTGACACCAAATGGCTCTCATGCTAACGTTAATAGTTAATAAATTAAAATATATGGTAATCTTAAAGTTGATGAAGTCATTATACAATGCAAGATGACTTGCTTTTAAGAGTATAAGATCATTGGTCTTCGACGGCGTAAAAAATTTTATACCTCAGTGTAAAATCTTGCAAATGGCTTCTTTTAAAAGTGAACACATCACCGAAATGAACTAAAATCTCATTAATAAAAACATTTGAGAGATTGAAGCTGATAAACGTAGAAAATTTATGTGTAGGAGAAATGTCCAAATCATGTAAGAAATAAAGTTTTAGAAGGATAGAGCAGGGAAAAGCATCAAATTATGAGTCAGGGAATCCCCTAGCATCATTGATAACTTACGGATTCCAAGAAAATGATGTATTCTTCTTGCAATAAAACAGAATTTCCCCGTTCAAAATTAGAAAGCTCACATTCGTTGTTGCCAAATTTTTCAAAAGAATTTTATGAAAAAAATGAGCTAAATATTTTATTATATGTATTTATTTATATTATATATTTATATATAATATATAGTTATATTATAATTTATAATATAATTATATCTTTTATTACTTTATCAACTTGCATTAATATTAATGAGTTTTTTCCGTTAACACCATTTCGCCCCCTCCGGCCAATTCCATTTCAACCTAACGCGCTTTCATTTTTGGCAATGAGATTGGATTCTCTTTGCGTCAAAGCAAAGAGGATACTAAATTTTCCTCAAGCGTCAAAAATATGCCAAATATGTCTCAATCTCTTTTTTTTCGGTTCAAAATCCTGGACAACAATAATATTTTTTTCAGCCGCTGAGTTGACACAAGGCTGTGTTGTAATTGCCGGTAAAAATATCATTTTCAATGGATAAAAGAGGCATACGCATCTTGTAACACCTATCTTAGGATTACCTTAGCTTCTGATATATCATGGGGATTACACATAAAAAACATATGTGGCACAGCCTTAAAGAAGCTAGGTTTTGTCAAACGTATAATTGGAAGATCCTCGGATAAAAATGTCAAAGACAGATGCTACTTCACTCTGGTTACGCCACACCTCGAATACGCCGCGAGCATTTGGGACCCTGGTCATAAAGGTCTAACCAAAAACATTAATTAAATACAAGAATAGCAGAGCACTTCGTTAAAAACTGCTACGAGCGTACATACGTGTCTCTCAACTAAGATGAATTACGGTGGGAGCCCCTAGAGACTTGGAGGCTACACGCTAAGCTTAGGTTGCTTGATAAATTCAGAACTGATATTTTTCAGAGCGACACAGAGGACATTATCATGTCTCCTCGCTACGTCTCTAGGTCTGACAGATGCGACAAAATGAGAGAGATACACTGCCGATCAGATACCTAGGTACAAAAACTCGTTCTTTCCGCGCACAATAAGCGACCACAATAAAATTTGAACTCCACTAAATACACTCCTAGTATACATGCCACCATTTCATCTCCCAAAAACTTACATCTTTACATGGCTCGTGACCTAACACCCCCTGCCACGCGCCCGTTCGGAGGCTCGCAGGGTGTTATTTAGATGTAGATGGACGAAAATGTAGCTTGACCAGTATTGTAGGCTTAATGAAAATAGATAAATTCTTTGACTTTGACCAACACGAAAACGAACGGCGAGTATGTGTGTGTAAAAATGCACACATTTGCAAAACAACCGAGACAAAGAAGAAAACAAAATAAAAACAGAATTGTTATCCTTTGTTCAAGGAGGGAGTGTTGGGCTTCGTGTGTGTGTATATATCTACGTTTCCACGTGGGAGGACGGCGGTGTGGATGAATAGGGAAAAGGGAGCAGAGTGGATGAGGGAAAGGCGCGGCAGTAGCTTTTGCGGCGGATGGGGATGTTGGTTAGGGGTGCGGTGGTGGGCGGACGTCCTCGTGGGTGTGTTTGTGAGAGTGGGTGAGGAGGATGCAGGAAGTCGAGGATGCATTGTGGTGTGCGGGGCTCTGCCGGCATGAATTAGAGCTCCTGTCGGCTGGGAGCGGCTCGCCGAGGGACGCCGAGATATAATATTTAATGCCTACATATTTTGGCTAGCCGACGCCAAACTCGCGGGGGCAAAAGCACGGACCGCAAGCATCCGTGCGTGCCTGCTTGGAATGCTTAGCCCGCGTTATTATTTGAAAATAGATAGCTAGATATTTTATTGCTCAATTTTAGGTGTACAAAATTGAATTTGGAATACAATGAGCTTTAGGTAGCTTGAAGGACTTCTTGTGGGAAGCTACCATCATGGCATGAGTGCAAATTGCACACTAAAATACACACTATTGAGACAACACACATTACAAGAATGAATGAGAATAAGGTACAGCTTTTCATCAAATTTAGGTGAACACTGTCATATTCAAGAATTAAACAATGTCAAATTCAAGAATTGAGCAATTAATAACTTTAAAATATTAAAAAATAAGTTATAAGCTTTTTTACAATTTTGAAGACAAAAAAAATGTTATTAATTTTTCTTTTACCCAAAAACAAAGTCTACTAATCTTTCAAGGTTAGGCAGTCATTCCTTGAGTTTTTTAAGAGTGTAAATTCATTTTTATGACCGTTTAGAGTAGGTGGTAACATATTGTATAATTTAGGTCTAATGTGAACATAACATTTTTTTTCATATTGATAGGCGAACCTTTTTCTGAGGAAACAGCATATTTCTAAGGCCACCCCCAATATGTGGTTTATCAAACCAGGTAGACGTGTTGCCACTTCTCAAGAAGAATGTTCGTAGTACCTTGTAAACGTATTATTGTATTAAGGGGAGCACCTTTAGGCTGCAAAATAAGAAAAAACTGGGGTGACTTTTGCTTTTCTTGTAGATTATCCTGATGATGCACTTTTGAGCAAAGTAGGCTGGCTGTAATGAATACTGTAATAAGCACCACCCCCGACAGTAAGGCCGTAGCTGAGCTTACAGTTTACTAGTGCATTATAAAATATCTTTATAAGGTCTAAGATACACTTGATGCGTATTCTTCTTTTTTGAATGTGATTCTGTGTAGTAATTGAAGATACTTTACATTTCGTATGCCTAAAACATGGAAAACAAATAATTAAATTATCCATTTCATTATCAGATCGAACCTTCCAGGTGTGATATCCGTAATTTACTGTCCCAATACTGAAAACAAACCAGTTCATCCCATTTTCTTGTAACCTCTGTAAATACTTTTGGAGGGCGAAAATTTGACCTGGTTCGCTTCTTGGGAAGGGGGGTGCTGGATAGGCTGGGTGCGGCAGTTCAGGGAATTGCTTGGGGGAGGTGTGGAGGGAGGCTGTGTGAGAAGCACCTCTTTAAGTGCGGCGGAGAATATACAAGAAAAATGTTCATCGGTTTAAACTGATAAGACACAACATTTACTTAACATTAAACGGAGGTAGAGACGTAGCGTGGAGACATATAGGGGTAACATATTGTATAGTTTAGGTCCAATGGGAACATAACAGCTTTTAACAATAGATATGCGAACCTTTTGTAGGGGAAACAGCATATTTCTACGACCACCTCCTATATATGGTTTAACAAAGAAGGTATATGTGTTGCCACTTCTCAAGAAGAACGTACAGTCGGATTCAAATGTATTGCAAAGAATCGAGCGGCGCCACTTACGCTTCTCAAGAAAATTGAGTTTCACTTACGGCACTGTTATTCTTTGCTACGCTACGCTATCTATTCATCTGTTTATTTGCACGTATTCAAATGGTAATTGTTGACCAATTTCCTATATTGTGCTAATTTGTTATTATACTTTCGTTTTGGTTTGGATTTACGATTTGAGCATGGATAATTATTATTTATTTATCACAACTGTTACTCTAAATGATACATTACGTAGTATTTGCCGCAGGTATATTGTATGCCAGGAACGATCTGTATTTAATAATAAAGTTTGGTATTTCAATTTATCAATACGTCGCAGCATGTCATTGTTATTCGAGCTGATCATATTACGTAATAACAAGTTAGCACAAAATAAGCAATTGCTCAACTGTTACAATTTAAATACGTACCAATGAACAGCTGAATAGATAGCGTTGCATAGCAAAGAATAACAGCGCCGTAAGTGAAACTCGATTTCCTTGAGAAGCGTAAGTGCTAAGAGAAGCTCGATTCTTTGCAATACATTTAAATCCGACTATACATAGTACCCTATAAACGTATTATTGTATTAGGGGGAGCACCTTTAGGCTGTAAAATAAGGGAAAACTGGGGTAACGTTTGCTTTTTCTGGAGATCATCCTGATGATGTTCTTTTGAGCAAAGTAGGCTGGTTGTATTGAATTGTAAAAAGCACCACCCCAGATAGTAATGCCGTAGCTGAGCTTGGAGTTGACTAATACATTATAAAATATCTCCAAAAGGTCTAAGATATACTTGCTGCGGATACAATATATTCTTTGGAGAATAAATTCCACCAATGTCAAAGCGAGTGGAGCTCTCAAGCCAAGCAAATATTTTCAGATCCGCTGAAAAAGTGAAAGCCTATTGATATTTGAAAAAATTGGCTGACTATCCGCTGAAATAGATTAAATATGTATGAAAAAGGGTGAAAGTTCACTCAGGTTCAGAATCCAAGAGGGAAGGAACTAATTGGAAACTGCCTAAAAGATTCAATATTCGTATATATAAAAAGATTGTTTTCTTTCGAATTCAGTACGCAACTCATTTTTATGTAGTTGACGAGATAAATCTTATTTCTCCTGCATCGCAGAGAATAATGTAGCTCAAATACCCTTTATTCTAGGCAAAGTATGTGCTCATTCCTACCTATTTATATTCTAAATGCATGTATTTGCATCATATGATGAGGATGATCTGCAGCACCTTTCATTGCTTGTAATTGTTCTGATATGGTTACTCAACGACCTGGTCCATCGTTCCTCAGGAAAGCACTTGAACGAAATAACATTCAGTTAACAATCATTAGTGTAATGGACAACAGGTGGAGGATTAAGTTGTTGTTGCTGCATCTAATTTCTTTATATAACAGCTAATTTTATTTTTAACAACACCACAATTACAAATATTTCGTCTTCAAATTCCTGTGTGTATGATTTGCATTCCTGACGACTGAGAATCTTGCTAACATTTATGGAGGCTTTGTGTAATAAAGCCTGTAGTGTCGCTACGAGGATGGTTCAATATGTACCCGTGTTTGAAGACAGATGACGTTACTAAGGCAAGTTGTTGCTATGATCGTATGCTTCCATCTATTAAACGATACCAAAAACAAATTTTACACTTTTTCATCGGTTGGTTTGGAAATGATATCCATTTTAGTGAGCAGTGTCATGTGATAAAAGAAAAAGAAAAGAAAAAAGAGAAGAGAAAAAGATATATAAAAGTCATGTGATTTTCTCTTAAGCGGAAGAAGAGGGGCATCGTTCAGTGATTCACTATTGCTTTTGGAAGTGACAAAATGTGGTGAAAAGATAGTGAAATTGAATCGTGTTTACAGGGCCCATTAATGAATATAGTTAGATACTGAATCAACGAGTCTGAACGTGGTCGTACGTCCGTTTTTGTGAGGATTGCCCAGGACGCCAGGCAGATGTGGTACCGAGGAAATAATTAAAAAAGTCCACGATATAGTTCTTGATGGTCGAACGGAAGTGCGCGGAGTAGCATAGGTGTGTTGACGGGAACAGGAATTTATATTTTGCGTGAAAAGTTGACGATGAAGAAGTTTTCGGCCGGATCGGTGCCGCGATTGAGGTTGAGGGCTGCAGTCAACCAATCTTCGAATTTAACAACCAGTTATGACAATTAACGAAGGCTTCTGCGGTGATTTGACGAGTTACGTTTATTTGGGTTTCTCCCGCGTTGATTCATTTTTATGAACAGCGGTTTCGCTAGCGTTACAGCTAGCATAAGGACCTAATGACGCTAGCTGTAGAGCTGAGGGCTGCAGTGAACCAATCTTTCCATTGAACATCCAATGATGACGTCTATCACTAGTTTTTATTCTAATCCCGGCCTTCTTTCTTCATTTATTACATAGTTCTGACGAGTACAGCCTAGGGATTGGAAAATCGATTTCGATTTTAATCGAAAATCGATAATCACACTCCGATTTTCGATTTAATCGTAGTCAACTTTTTATTTTGAAAAATCGTTCACAATCGATTCTAGCCGATCGATTTTCGATTTTTAGCTTGCTACAGCATTTGAATTTTCCCGCCTCGCTTTACTCCGCTCCGCGCTATTTCACTCTGCATCGCTGGTGGGGGAACCTCGGTGGGGAGGCAAAGTGCATCGGACACCGGCAGGTTGGAGTTGCCAACTGTGGGGCTGCAGATTTTTATTCAATACTTCTAGTCTAGGCGGGGACTCACACTCGGAAGTAATACATTGTAGACCGCGAGACGAAGATTAGAAATGATAATACGCGTTGACATTGTGCCTTTTTTGTAAACGTTTTCTCGATAAATCGCTTCAGAGCACTCGTCTTCTTCAAAAAAGATTCGCCCAGTCCGAATATCGTCTTCGGCGCATGGGCTACTAAATTATATGTAATTTGCTTGTTATATTACCTATACGTATATAAGTATCTGGTATGCATTACTACTTTCCTGCATACCTTATTAATATCTTTAAAATAATAAATTGCATTAATAAATTTAACCGTATGCAGTTCTTATCCCTAGTGCTTCCATTAACCCATATTTCGCATTTTGTTAGAACAGCACATCCGTATTTCAGCAGACAATTACTTTACTATTTAAAAATTTCTATTTCGATTTTTCGATTATTTTGGACAAAAAATCGAATTTTTAGACAGTCGATTTTTAAAACCGAAATCGAAAGTCGATTAATCGAAAATCGATTCTGGATTTAAATTTCCAATCCCTAGTACAGCCCCTTCACATATCTAAAAAAAAAATATTATTTCTGATGTTTCGATCCGTCTTCAGTGATTTTTTTCTAGGTGCCCAAGCCTCTTACTCGTATATTAATGTGTGGACACGCCTTATTTTGTAAAATGTTGAGTTTCTTCGGCAGTTTTTCTATCGGTGCTCTTCATTTATTCCTGCATGTTATTTGGTAATCGGTATTTTAAAATGCTTTAGTCCTCTATATAAGTGATAGCGTATCCCAAATGTTTAAGGTTGATGCATGTTATGAGATTTGATTTTCAATTGTTTTGGTTCGGACCTGGAACTTTTCTATAAATGTCACTGTCTTGATTTTTGTACAGATATTCTCAAGTTATAATCTTTACATATCAGTTTTTAAGTTTAAACCGACTGTTGTAAATGGTCTTATGTTTATGTGTTACGTAATAAAATTTCCAGCATAGAAAAATATAGATGCCGTTGAGTCACAAAATATTATTATTATTATATCAATAATGTCACAAGTGGGCAATTGGCCCGGTGGTAACAGATAAACATGGTATGAACAATATACGAGGTGTGTTCAAAAAATACCCGGAATGTTTAAATTTCGCGCGTTTGGAGAGTCCGATTGTCAAAAAAATTTTATTGTGTTGGTATACATGCCCCTGAAGTATGACACAATTTTTAGCTGTATTCATTGTTTACTTTATCTGTGGCAACCGCTAAGGTTAGACGTGTTTTCATGAGCTCGGCGATTTTCGATTGTTAAAAAAAATGGATCAAAGAATTTGTATTAAGTTTTGCGTAAAAAATGAAAACATATCAGTTTTTAAGTTTAAATCGACTGTTGCAAATGGTCTTATGTTTATGTGTTACATAATAATTTTTACCATTTTTTTTAACAATCGAAAATCGCCGAGCTCATGAAAACACGTCTAACCTTAGCGGTTGCCACAGATAAAGTAAACAATGAATACAGCTGAAAATTGTGTCATACTTCAAGGGCATGTATACCAACACAATAAAATTTTTTTTTTGATAATCGGACTCTCCAAACGCGCGAAATTTAAACATTCCGGGTATTTTTTGAACACACCTCGTATATCTTAACCCTGGTTAACAATACCCTACAGTTAGATTATAAAAACATCCTTCTTCGACTTATTCTTAAATATGTTTATATTTTTTGGGAAGGGTTCGAGAAGCTTTGCTGGTAGATCGTTCCATTCAAGTATCGTTCTATTCAGGTACGAAAACTTCTTAACGTTTGTCCTTTGTGGTCGGCACTTAATCTTAAATTGGTGGTCATTCTTCCCCACCAAATTGGGCTTTAATATTTCCTTCCCTAGATCTCCCCATGCTCTTTCCCCGGTAACTATTCTATAAATCCCACATGACCTACTCCTTTTCCTCCTTCGTTTTAAGCTATCCCATCCTAGTTCGTGGATCATTTTCTTAACACTTTCCTCTTTCTTATGTCTTCCTAACACATACCTGGCTGCTTTCCTTTGCACTTTCTCCAATTTAATATCTTGACCTATCTTATGTGGATCCCATACTAGAGAGGAGTACTTTAAGATAGGGCGAACCAGGGTCTCGTAGGCCATATCCTTTGTAGCCTTGCGGCTCCCTTTGAGGTTTCTCATTACCCAATGCAGCGTTTTGAACGCCTTTTTGGTAATGTAATTCACATTTAAGTCCCAGTCTAAATCTTTTGTCAAATGCACACCCAAATATTTACAGCTATCGGACTTCGGAATAGCATTGCCAGAGAATTCGTATATTCTATTCGTGGTATTTATTTTATTGCTAAAGTTAATATACTTGCATTTTTTAACATTTATATCCATCCCATTTAACGATACCCAACTCTTCAATTTGTTAATATTGCCCTGAATATGAGTGTAATTCCCCGGAATAATTTGTTGGGAAGCGTTTATGTGACCGAAAAAAATGTGTGCGGTAGTAATAATTAACGGCTTCCTTTTTTATGAGCTTCTAAATGTTTAATATCCATACCAATAAATTTCCCAGCCCCAAGAATTAACGAATTTACGTTAAATTTAATTACAATTATCGGAGCGATATGGGAAACTACCCTAATATGCTTTTCGAATTAATATCAAAATGTCAGCCAAAGTTGTTTGTTTTAATATGTTTCATCATGAAACTATGAGGTTCGTTAATTTTTGAAATATGAATTTTGGCTAAATAGGGGGCTCTTTCCGCTGAAACAAATTGTAGCTTTTAACGGCTTCAAAATTTGTAGGCCATATTTATTTGTATTTCAAGCGATTATAATTCCCCTCCGATACTTAAATGGAATTAGAGATGATGATTTTACTGAAGAGGAGATGGAAATTTTTAAATTTTAGTGGGCTAAATTATCAGTTTGAGGTCTCTAACGTCAGTCCATTTTAAATTTTAAGGTAATGCATCGTCTGTTGATTTTTTTAAATTTAAATTTTCTTAAACTATTCAAGGGTGATGAAGTACCAGTTTTTCAACTCCGAGTGTTATAATAAATGCTATCTTTGGTAAAGATGCTCTCCCTATTTCGCTTTGCTGTGAATAAGGAAAAAAATCCGTATTTATAAATTTAATGAGCAGTAATAGAAGGAAGAATGCTGGATTAGCGAGGAAAACGTTGAAGAAAAACACGTTTTAAAAGTTGAAGGGCATTAAAAAACACGAGGGTGAATGAGGTGACACTTGATTATAATGTGAATGATCCAATAAAAAGACCTATTGGGAAAATCCTATGCAATGAGTGTCATATCCATGAATATATACTATGGATATGAATCTTTTTGCCAAAAACTGTTCTCTAGAATTCCGTAAACAAACAACTTTTTGGAAAGTGGTGCCGCCTAGTGATGAAAGACGGACGTTCAAATGTAAACACTGTCGACAGATTGTAAATAAACACGTCTTACCGGTTTTGCCATGAATATACATTGGTTTATACTTACAAGTAATCATAATGCAGTGGATAAAAAATGTAGTAATACACGCGGGACGTAATTATACACTTTTTTAATATCGTGAGGTCTACAGATATATTTAATTCCTCTCCAAATTTAATTATACAAATGCACAATTAACTTCTTAGCACTTCGTGAATATCGCTATACGGAAATTTAATGACAATGCGAGGTGACTTCATGAGTATTCCCAATGGCCATCATTGCAGTGTAGGTGAAAAGGAATGCTCTTACCGCCGCCTTGAACAGATTCTTATTTTTCAATCCAAGTCTCCTATTTTGGGTCCTCGTAGACGCATACCCTGTTTTGCAGCCTGGTACGAAGCAAGTTCTGTTTCAACAAGGCATTCTAAATTATTTATTTAAGCCGAACGGGCTTAATGCATTCCAATTATAATTGGGTTCTGGCAAACAACGTAGTCGGCACACGATGAACGTTTCATTAACCTCTTACTGATTTCCTGTAATCGATATTTCCTCTCTAGCATTTAAAAAGTAAATTTTAGATAAAAAAATATCAAGATATATTCTAAACATCAATTCATATCTCCTCGATCATTATTGGATATTCATCACAGTCTCACGTTAGCAACAATTTACTGCGTCTATTTAAAATAACAACAGAAAAAATAATACAAGTTCTTTGGTGACTTTGTGGTATTCCATATTTTTTATTTCAGAGGATTTAATGGTTTCATTTACAAAACCACAACTGACTTGACCTGAAGATGACGCTTAAGTGTTGAAACCCGGGTCGTGTGTGTTTTTAAGTTGTGGTTTTGTAAATGTAACCATTAAATCCTCTGAATGAAAAAACAATAGAAAAGACTCAAATCTAAGTGGCGCCAAGGACTGGGTGAACTATATGTGGAAATTTCGGCAACACTTAACCTAGGCAACAATGCCATACATCCGAATCCATAATATATATTCATGGTCGTATCCATCACTCTTGGCTTGGCAGGCCTTGTAGTTTTAACAGTGACATGGCAACGAGGAGTTTGTTTGAAAAGGGAGATAACGCGAAGGGGACAGTGTCGAGCCAGGAGGTAAAAGTGAGTGGTAGTGATATTGTGTGGAAGGAAAAAGAAGTGTGAGACGGTGTTTAGTGAGTGAGTGGAATGTGAGGCGGTGTTTAAGGATGTGTGTATTACCATAGAGTAAGAATATATAGAGCGGCAAAGCAATGCTAAAAACTGGAAATAAATTTGTGAGAGCTTTGGGAAGAATTTCTCAGGTGCCACCACCTTAGGGGAGGAAGATTTTTGGCTTACGGAGAAGGCCACTTGGAGGCGCTAGTGGTACTCGGTGATTTTTCATCAACATACAGAAGAGTGGCTTTACCATGGCTGTTGTGTGCTTTCAATCGAGTATCAATTGTTTTGTCGTCCCTATAATACATAGGTAAACAGTTTACTCCGTGTTTGGTAACCGCGTGTCTTATCATATTGACGTGAATTCAATTCATTATAGATGATGCTCATTAAATGTACCTTAAAATACTTGTTTAATTTGGTCTCGACGACTCGATAAGATTTTTTTCCGTTGCTTTGGGTCGATTAGTAAATAACTAGGCACCGAAATCATCATAAGAACATCATGTGAGTTATGTGACACTAAATGAAATGGCCGTATGCCAAAGTTCATTTGATATGGCTTGTCATGCAACTTCGATACACCTGCTCCATCTATCGGCAAAAATATTATTTAAAACTCATATCCGAATCTCATCTCTTTACCACTCTATATGTACTTACTCTATGGTATTACTAAATATTGTTTAAAAAAAGGGATAAAACGAGTGTTACAACTGAGTGATTCTGTGAAAGCCATTTTCAACGATTCTTCAAGTAAAATAAACGCTATAATCTGTCTACAATTAATATATTCCCTGCAATGTGAATGTATGCAACCGACTTAATATTAGTTGTGTAAAAACTATCTAAAACTATTCACAGGTGATAGAATCCCAGTTTATCGACTCCAGGTGTTGCAATAATAGCTCTTTGGCGAAGATACTCTCCATTTCCCGCTTTGCTGTGAATAATGCAAAAATCCCCATTCATAAATTTTATGAGCTTTTCCTCGCAGGTGCGAAAATGCGCAAGAGCGTTGGTTCGGTTAGCAGTTTTCTTGGTGCTCGCCGAATAATTCATGTCCTCATCATTTCGGCAACGGCTCCTTCCGCCCTTCGCGTCATAATTAATTCACGTAGAAGTGCCTTCAGCCAGGTTGTCTTTCCCTCCACCCTTAAGCCTTATACTATCCGCAAAAGCCATCTGATATCTCATTTGCTAAGAAAATAGAATTCTTATCCCGAATTAATGCCTATACCTCTCTTTATTAGACCTTACTAATGTGGCCTTATTGTTTTTTTAAATATCTTCCCACTATTTACGATAAGACGAAAGCAAGAATAAATAAGTCCAAAACTTTATTTTGCTATTCTACATACTACCTTGCGATCCGCCGGCACGGGTGTTAGGACATCAGTCATGTAAAGATGTAGATAATGGAAAAGGTTTTGGGAGGTGATAGGGTGGCGTTTATTATTGGAGTGCATTTATTGGAGCTCAGTTTTTACTGTGGTCGCTTTTTGTGCGTAGAAAGAACAAGTTTTTGTAGCTACCTGTTCGCCAATATATCTCTATTAATTTATCGCTTCTGTCGGACGTGGAGATGTTTTGAGGCGTCATGCGTCTGTGTCGCTCTGAAACACACCAGTTCTGAATTTCTCAAGATATTGATTTTGACCGTAACACAAACGTGGTGTGATTGACCACACTTACATCTACTAATCCTTGACATTATATTTTTGGCTTGCTTTACCTTAAGGTAACTGTTATTAAATGTTCTGGTTGGACGAATGGTGAAGTTAGTTGTTAGTATCAAAGCAACTTTTCAAAAAAATCACCTGAGTATATCTAAGGCTGGCGACATCACAAAAAGAGATTTTCGTAGCGATCGATGAAAGTGAACCTCTAGGTTTCTAGATTGAAGAGATAAACCGAGACAGGAATTACACATGTGGAACATCTATGTAGAGAAGCCTCATTTAGTTTAATTACTTAATCTAGGGGCTCTCCTGCTGCTTCTGCAATTTTCCTCTCTAGCTCTTCCCATTTTTCTTCGGTCCTCATTCCTTTTTTCAGATCATATTTCCTTGTTGACGGCTGTCTTCTCCGTCTTTGTCTTCTTTAATGCATGAATCAATCTTGATCTGTTTCCTTCATCAGCTGGTATTCCCTTTTGTAATTTCTTTTATTTAACTCCACTTGTGTGTCAGGGTCTTGTTTGTCAGGATCAAATTTTGTAATCAATTTTTAACTACCCTTCTGACAAGCTAGAGATTTGAAATTTTGCACATAGGTTCATTTCTGGTGACAATATAATATTAAGTCATTAAAAAAGGCGAAAATAAAATGAATATTAAAGAAATGTGTTTTTTAAAAAATTGCTTTTTTTGTCCAGCAGTGTATGCAATATTGCAAACTTGTGTGACAACCCGACGGGGTAAACATGTTGCAGAGCGTCCCATCGAAGACAATTTTTTCAACCCCTAGATATGGGTGTATTTGAATGAAATTTAGTCCATTTGTTTGTTAAATAAAAGCGATTTAAAAAAAAATATTTTTTAAAATATTTATTTGATTTTTCCCATCTTGGTTCATATTTTTTCTTCTTAATTTTCTAGTATCTATGACGGCTGTCCATGACAACTAGGTTGTGTTCATTGTTTAAACCCCTACCGGATGAGCTCTTTCACTGCTTTTCTTGGCTCTTGAATCTGGTTCTGACAAGTATGTAGTCTATTTGGTATCAGTCAATATCACCTGGCATCATTGCTCATATTCTGACAAAGTATTTGTGGGCCCCTCAAACTAACTCTCCTTAGTTCTAGGTACCTCGTTCATACTTCAATAGAACCTGCAATAGTTATTAATTTCTACGTGGGGATGAAGGTTACTTTATATTTTGCATTCCATAATTCATTTTAAAGATCACTCGGTGAAAATATCTCATAATTTAAAAGTTTTCTCATATTTTTAGCTAAATGTATTGATTATAGACTCATAATTTTAGCCGCAGTCCACGCAGCATAAACAAGCTTGGTTATAATAGTTAACTCTTTTCATTCTAGTCCATGGCCTTAAATCCAACAACTGGCGCAAGCAATTTTTTCTGTCGGCTTTGCAGCGTTGTTATTTGCCCCAAAATCCTTCTGACGTACCAAAATCCCTGGGATTTAAACATGTCATGCTTGCTTTGGCTCAGCCAAATCATATGTTCAAGTGAAAAAGCCAAACAATTCATAGCGAGCAATATACTTGTTGTCTTGTGTAGTTACCACAATATCACGTCTTTCATGACTAGTAAGAAATGAGCGAGTAGAATACGACCTATATTTAATTGAGCTTATCATAGCAGTCGATAATTTTCCACCGCTGATCATAAACTTCTCTCCATTCAACTCAACGAGTTAATCTCTTAATCAGATTAGTTCGCTATTTTGAGTGCTAGACAAAATGACGCTGTTGATTTTCTTAATTTCATCTTAGGTCACATCTTCGCTGGTTAAAAAATGTTTCTTTATGAAAAAAACATTTCAAAGGTGATATACGGGTGAGGATATACTTCGCGTGTCATTTTTTTAATAACTAAACAATTAATTCCCTTCATATCCCAAAAAATGTTCTACATTCGGTTTCAAAAAGTGGATGGTAGGCGTCTTAGAGCAATGTAAAGGGCATCAAAATTTTCTATGGGAAATTAAGAGTAGTTCCGACCGGGGAATTTTATGTATGACTTATTCTTACAGTAACCTCTCTCCCGCTCTCATCATGTTTACTTTTAAATGACCACCTCCGTCTGCTATTTTTTTTCCTCCGGCTGAATAGCAAACTGTTTCATCTCCTCATCAAATAGGGATTGCCTAACGTAAGGGAGCGTTTTTCCATCTCCCCTGCCTAATTAACGCTGGCGTTACGGCCTTCCACAAAAAGCATCCATTAACTCCGAGGTCTAGTCCTATAAAATTCGACTGAATGAATAAGTTATAATCCGGCTTCCACTCTGCCCTGCGAAATATCCCACTCAGGATCAACGCTGGAAAATACAGCCAGTCATTTGACTTTTTAATTTTGCTCCGCGGAGTAGCATTGAAGCAAGAATGACGGCAGTGACTGTTGGAGAGAAATCATTTGGGAAACGTATGCTCTGATCTTTTAATGATATATTCCTGTATCTTAATGAGAGCATAGACCAAGGAGCAGAACTAAGGTAAATATAATACTGGGTAAATTGCGGCTTTGTGCACGCCAGCGAAAGAAATGTTATGTAAGCAACTCCAGCATTTCATAAATATGACAGTGACAGTACTAAGTGCTATGACAAATGAAAATTTAGAAAATGTAAAAACCTTACCTCTCTGAAGTATGGCTTTTGAGAAATTTGCCTTCAAAAATGACCAATTTCGTGATTTTTTTTCGAATAATTTTGACGTCATTTTTCGAGTGTAACTTAAGCTGCGGTAGAGGGATACTCACTAATTTCACCTCTACCTGTTATTTATATGTCCTTTACATGACCTTTATTTCCCCAGCCAACAAGGTTGCGGGCCTGTGGAGTGAAATAAGGGTGCTGGGGTGGGACGGTAAATGATCATTTTAAAAGGGGAAAATGGCACTTCTAAGCCGAAAGTTTTGGAAAGTTGCAAGAGAGGAAAAGGACATTTTCGAGTGTGGATGAAGTTTGAAATTATTGTTTCTGTGAGTAAGTGGCACCTCTAAAATATGCCATAATTTTCCCCATCCAACTACATTGCGGACCTGTGGAGTGAAACAGGGGTGCTAGGGCCCAAAATGACCATTTTCAATAGCGAGAATGGCATTTCTAAGTTTTAGGAAATACTATTTCGTGATCTTTAGGAAATTGAAAGAGGATATTAGGCCATTTTTGAGGGAGCATTAAGCACTGTTTCGCGATATCAGCCTTTAGATATCATAAAGTTCTTGGAGGAAAGCAGACCATTCTAAGAAATCCCCATTGAAATAATTTGTATGCTGATATTCCTGCTACCATTCTCCGTAAATAATTATTGCCTTCATTCCTTAAAAAATGATACAATCGGCTCCCCCAGGGGTTATGTTCGACAACACATGGCAACGTTACAGCTATTAAGCCTAAATCATAATAAATTCTTTTTCCTAAACATATCACTCTTATCTATTGATTTCATTTGGTATACATGTGGCTAAAACGTCTTCGTGTGTGTTTTATTAAGCAGATTTATTTATCCAAATCTATTGAAAATATCCACCCTACAATATTCTTCCTCCCCACAGTTTCCACATTCCACAGCGTACCGTATTTTATTGCTGGAGAACTACTAGTTAATCTCAATAAACCTCACGATGATTTTATTAAATTTTGATAAAAGCAGGAAAAACTCAAAAACAGGAAATATAAAATGGCCATCGTAATATTTAACCTAGTTTTGTTGTCTATAGCACTTCACGCCGCTATCCAAACTGGTGACAATTTCAATTAGTCTCTATGTCATCTATCGGAATTTTCCTCACGTTTCCATCTTTGGTCTTCCTCAGCTACTCTTCGTCTTCCATAGTTTCTTTCAAGAGACTCCTCTTTCTCATGACATGCCCTGTATGTTTATCTCCCCTTCTTATAATCATCAAAGTTTTTACTGCAGGTATTTTCTCTTCAACTTACACTCATTTCACAGTAATCTTTCGTGGATTCTCTTCTTCCATTTCACCTTGGTATTTTTAATGACTCCCTATTTCGAGATTTCCCACTCTCATTTTCTATGAAGCTAAAATTATAGACCTCACTTCCATAAAGTTGCACTCCACAAGTATATGTTGTGATGTAATAACTTGTTCCTTAATGTTTGTAAACTCTTATTCTGGAGTAATACGTAGAAAACTTGCATGAGATACAATCCATATGGACCGGGATACGGTTTTTCGGTTCTTCACCACGCATTTCGCCGCCGACATTTTTTCCAAAGGTAACGACTTCATTGATTGTGCTACGCGTTTTTTTCCTTGCTCCATTCTGCTTGTTATAGCTTTTTCTACTATTGGCAATCCCTCCACCACACTGAAAGTTGTTTTCGCTGACCAAATCTGACGGTTACTTTATTTTCTTGGTTTTCGCCACAAATCATCACTATGGTCTTCTTACGTTATCGTTATGATTGTCGCGCTTCCTAATTATTTCCAGAAATTTCAGTACTTTAATTAGAACTTCTGTCTTCTCTAACAGAATTGCTGCATGATCGGGATTGGAAATTTAGGATTCCGATATTGGCTATATATTTCTCATAAGTAATCATGTAACTAATTTTGGATTTGATTGGATATTTGGAGAGGCGACCGACGGCTAAGGCCATTTGCGCCATAGGAGATATGTAAGGGAAGAAGGGTGGATAGAAACCCGGCGTCGGCATTAGCCTGCTCATAACAAAAGGCGCCAAGGGGACCACGGTTTAACGTCTCATCCGACAGGCGGAGTACTGTACTTGAAGTGCCCTCCACAAGACACTCAAGTAGGGATCGGGTTCCGCTGATAAACATCCGCCTCTGCAGGGATTTGAACCCTGGCCGCCCGTATGGTAGGCGAGTACTCTAGCCACCACACCAACCCGATCCCCCATGTAACTAATTTTCTGGTGTGGAAAGTTCAGGATCGTGTAACCAGCAGTACACAAGGTGATATTGAGAAAAATGGTGGGTGGCGAATAAAATTATAACATGATTTTAAAGTCAATTCTATGCATAAATGTTGGAGTGTAACATGACTCAATGCTGAACTCGAAGGCTTCCGCGTAGCCGTCGAGAAGGCAGTGAAGCCTTTTTGGGCTTTCTTCCGCGTATTTCCACCGACAGGTTCAATAGCATTGCAGCTATTGTCTTCAGGTCAGAAGTGAAGATGCAGGTGTTTGTGTCTGTCTTAGGTAGGGGCCATTTTTCCCGCCAATTCATTCTGCTGCGCTCTCATTGGTTACTGTTTTCCTCTTCAAGAAAACCCTGTTCAAGACATTGGATATGGTGTAACAATTAGCAGAATTTCGATAAAATACTACGTTGAAACCAGGTTCTGCACCGCTAAGAAAATCGCTGACATATTGCCCAATCGAAAACTGCGGATTCCCAGTATCATGTGGGAGGGAGTTTACAAGATGAACTGCACTTGTGGGAAATCCTATGTGGGCCAGACTGGGAGGAAGGTCGCTTGCAGAGTGAAGGAACACCAAAAGGTGAAAGAAAAGAAGTCTTTCCACCTCTCACCTGTCGCCGAGCATGCTTGGTCTGGACCTGGTCGCTTAGTCTGCTCTGAGGAAACTGAAGTCCTGAGCGGAGAAAATCAAAACTTCCCACGATTAATCGGGGAAGCTATCGAAATCACAAATGCCCAAACAACATTGAATATGGAAGATGGTTACCACCTACTTGACCACGTGGAAAAGAGTGCTAGCACTAATTGGAGGGAGAAAAATGGTGCCAAAAGTGGTTTCGGCCCCAAAAATGACAGCCATTCAGAAACGACTGACTTTACCATATAAACTCGACCAAAAAGAAGCGCTGCATCTTCGACCAGAAGACGCCTCCAGGATAGGAGGAGAAAAAGTAACGACATTGTCGAAAAAACAACGACGCGGCCGAATCCCGGAAGAATAAATGGAAAGGATACATTATAGTACAATGAAACCTGTATTAAGCGACCACCGACGGTTCCACTGAATAATGGTCGTTAAGAGGGGTGGTCGTTTGACAGGGGCTCAGTTTCTAGGAGTATTATGCAAATGAACGTGAGGTGGATTTGAAAAAAAATATGGACAAACTTTTGAAGCGACGATTTTGTTAAAACCTATACACATGACGCTAACTTCCTCACAATTTAGTAGCTCTTGGGAAATTGCAATGCACGTTAATTTGATGTATACAGTGAAACCTGAATTCAGGGACTACCGGCGGTTCCGCTGAGAAATGGTCGTTGAGAGGGGTGGTCGCTTGATAGGGTTGGTCGTTAAGAGGGGTTTCACTGTAGTTGATATGTCTGCAACAATGCAATGGGGTCCTCCTATCAATCCCGGGTGATGCATGCGGCGACATAATGCCCATTGCCCATTCCTGCCTTGATGCCATCCTCCCAAAAAATCCGGAAATCTCAAAATACCCTAAAACTCTCCCCGTGTTCCCATGGTAAATCATGCCGACAGGCAGATACAGTGGTATTACCCGTGACCGGAAATCCTTAAACCCCCGGTTCAACCCTGGTTAAATTGAAACTTTAATCCATCGATGTCGGTATCAATCGATTTTCCCCACCCTCATATACATACATACATAATACCCTGAAATTGACCTCAAGAGTGGGTAATGTTGACGTTTACGGAAGAGTAGGGGAGGAAAAGACAATAGGGATCACCATGTAGAAAAAAGAACCGGATTGATTGGACACACCCTGAGAAAAAATGGGTCCGTGGATTACATCATAGAAGGCAATATAGAGGGAAAAGTCGCCAGAGAGGGACCCGGGAATATACTCAAGGACCAAATAAAGAGGAAAGTATATAGGAAGATCTATCAGGAAGTAAGGGAACTAGCATTAGATAGAGGAGGGTGGATGGCTGCAGTCAATTAATCTTAGGATTGAACGACCAATGGTGAAGTTTAAGAAAGGAAAAAGACATAGGAAGTGCGGAAAAGGTAGATGGATAATCTTACCATACAACAACTATAAAAGGCAGATTGACGAAGAGGGAATGGGCAAATGACCTATTATGAAGAAGGAAGAAGAAGCACTTTATTTCGTGAATTTTAGTAAATTGCAAGCGGATGTTAGGCCATTTTTGAGTGAGCTTTAAGTACTGTTTCGTGATATCAGCCTTTAGAGATGGTAAAGTTCTTGGAGGAAAGCAGACCATTCTAAGAAACCCTCAGTGAAATAATTTGTATGGTGATATTCCTGCTACCATCCTCCGGACAAAACTTTTCTTCACTTCATAAAAAAATGATGCAATCGGCTCCCGTAGGGGTCATTGTTTGACAACACATGGCAATGTTACACCTATTGAGCCTAAGTTGCAATAAATTCTTCTTCCTAAAGTAAATGAGAGGTCAGTAAAAAGGTAAAATGCTCGATGTATCCAGGTACACACTTTTATGAATGGATCAGTGAAATTATTTCTAAGCTTGCCGTACGAAACCGGATCCCTTTCCTAGTGCTACATATTATAGTATTTTTGAATGAAAAATAACGAAAAGGCAGTTTTGAAGGGAAGTTCTCCGCATCAAACTCGAGGGGGTTCGAAAAAAATATGGCGGGTTGGGAGCGCTACGGGCGCCAAATGAAAATTGCACCTCAACCTTCTTTATGCCCTTTCTCTTCCCTTCATTCAATACACCGTTTCGCTCTTCCGCCGCACTCCACATCCACTCTCGCCAATTCCCTTCCTTTCCTGCGAAAGCCCTCTTCGTCTTCGTGCTCCACCTCAATTCTCTTCTCCACTCAGTCCCTCAACAGCCTCCCCCTTTCTTCTCTTCATCCTTGTCTCTCTCTCTCTATCTATGTTCCTTCTCCTTCCTTCTCCTTCCTTCCCCGTTCCACCCAGTTCGGATAAGCTCATTTTTTTCCGACCTTCCAGCGGTTAAAGCGGGGGAAAGGTTTTTTGGCGGCTCAAATGAAATGGCTATGACTGCGGTGATGCCTATGGGTGCCCTCATATTCTTCCATCGGTGCCTCCTACATGCGCGGGAATGGGGTAGTCCAGTTTCGTGTCGATTCCACAGGGATATTTCGGTTATTTTTTTATACGTGCATGTGGAAAGAGTTCCGCAAAATGAAGCATTAAGCTCCATAGCCGTGGCTTCTCCCGGCGCATTGCAGAGAAATGTACGCGCTGCAAAAACTGGTGAACTCAAATATTATTCGCCACCGGAGACTAATTACGCGAAGCACTCGGGTCTGACATTCACTTTATTCACCTTGAACATCATTAGGCAACATTTAGCACCAGCTGGAATCTCATTGTTCACGTAATTTAGTTCCAGAATTTATACTCGTAACGATATTTATGTTCTTGTGAATGAGTTAGATGTTAATTTTACGGTAGAGGTTTTTCCCGCACGCGGAATCAATTTTGGATGTATTTTTCTCCAGCTCCGGATTCAGGCGAGTAGGTTTACGATTAAATTATCTAGCTTGTATGAGTGCACTAATATTAGTGTACAATTTTTTTCTTTCCATCAATAGCATCAGAAGAAAATTTTGGTGATTTGAGACTGAGATGTGATGATAACTTATCAAATTTTAAGAGGAAAAGATAAAAGTAAGGTTTTTCCTAAGGCCCTGAAAGTTGACACTAAATATTTTCGAATGCTGATGATTATCCTTTCTCATAAGACGTGGCTTTAATGTCGCAATCACTATAAAGTACAGAGTTATCTTATAATATACATGAGTCAGGCGAGTTAGAATTGTATCGAAAAAGCTTTCGATTCCCCTTCCACAACCATGCGTTCCCATTTTCCTCTTCTTGGACGTTGATTCTTTAACCTTTTCAATTGCATTCCACTGGTACAGAAGATTTATTCAAAACTTGAAACATAATAAAATAATTCGTGGCTGTAATTTTCTTTCTTGTTCTAAATCCTTAACAACGACATCTGTGGAGGATGTGATAAACAGTGTACAGAGGATACAGGGAGAGCCTTTAATTCAAACTGTGCATTCCTTGCAGTGATTAGCCATTCCGGCCACAGGTGGTGTTGCAAACTCCAATGCATGCGGGTAATAGCTCGAGAATGGAGGAGGCATTAAGTTAAGAACTGCTTGATTCTTCCAAAAAACCTTCCCAAAACGCAACATGTTCGCAGCATCAACTCGACCACGCAGTTTTCTTCAGCTGAGTCCCTAATTAGTTGGCTCCGCGAACTGTTAGTCATGTAATTCGCACCTGGGATTTCATCCATTGCAAATGTACTTGCGTCACCGCTGCGTCATCATTTAAATTGCCTAATTTGAGTTCCATTTAACGACTGTTTCTGCATTTCCTTGCAAAGTGAATTATAATCACCTGGTTAGGATGTAAGATTTTCATGGACTCACGCCACAACGACTAAGTTCCATGTTTTCAATGAAAACAAATGATACCGAGGGTATTATTCCACATTGAGAGAGTTTTCTTCTATACAACTTGAATAGCATAGGTTTTAATTGCTATTCCCCATCCGTCGAATGAGAAGTAAAACCTTATCTTTACCTGAGCAAGTTTTTCTCTGCTCTCTCTCTCCTATCTCTTGCGCGTCTCTCGTTATACGTTTCCTTTGCTATTCCATGCGCCGATCCGTGTGCAGCATATGTAAGTTACACCGTGTGGGTGAATACACGAGTGTAAGTCAATACATAAAATCGCAGAACTGGATAGAAGCAATAATGATCAAAGTAACTTCCTGATATGATGAATGGTAATGAAACATGGGTATGTCAGGATAGACATTAATGTAGAATAAACGCCGTGGGTATGAGTTATCTGAGGAGTGTTTGCGGAAAAAGTAGGATGGATAGGGTCAGGAATGATTGGATAATAAATGAATGTGGTTTAGATGTTCCAGTGATGGACATATATGAAAGGAGTGTGCTTCGATGGTTTGGCTATGTTGAGAGAATGGATGAGAGTCGAATAACGAAACAGATATACAAGAGTGGAATGAATGGTGCGAGAGGGAGAGGTAGGCCGAGAAAGTTGTGGTTGAATGGTTGAGGATATTCTTAGGAGGAGGAATATTAGGAGTCTTAAAAACAGGAGGGCGCGTATGAAGCAGTGTATGGGGGTAAATGAGACAAAAGAGGTTTGCAAGGATAGGTCAGTGTGGAGGAAATTATTGAAGCATAGTTAGGTGTACAAATATGTATTTATGAGTGAAACTAAGTGACTGTGCCTACCCCGGAAGGGAACAGCATGATTGGTATGTATGTATGTAACTTCCTAAAGTTTATTTCACTTTTTTATTTATATTCACCATTTCAGTACATGTGTATGTACATTCAGACACTCATCCCATCTCCTTACAAGTTATTGATAGCCGGCAGCAAAAAAGTCTTTTGCTTGTTATTGCAGCCAAAGAGTAACCTCTTGGACTACAGCAAAATCATTTTCAAAACGTCGGCCACCCAAACAAATTTTTTGGGAACCGAACTGATGAAAATCACTGGGGGCTAAGTCGGAACTGTACGGTGGATGATCCAACCGTTCCCGATGACACGTTTACGACTGAAGCTGATGATGAAATGCTGACGTTTGTGACTTATTTATTTACTTACCCTCGTATATCCTCCAGGTATATGAGAATATTCGCATAATTGGAAAGGTGGATAGATTATTGTCCCGGAACAATAGAACTAAAACATTCTACCTCATTTGTCTTGTATGGTCTAGGCGCTGTCTAACATCATAGCGATGTCTCATTTCCTCAATGCAGTTTGGAGTAGTGACACCATGGGATACTCTCTCAGACTGGCCAACAAGGAAATACTACTTCCCATTGAACTTCGTTTTCTTCAATCTTTCCCTCGGAGAGATAACTGAAGATGTCGATATTTATCTTCATGTCAATTTGTTTTCAACATGTTTTAAAGTTTTATCTCAGTGAACTAACTAAATAAGTTAAAATATAGATACTTCTCTCTCATACTATAGAGTGATTACTTACATAAAAAATATAGTTTTATTTAAATCCCAGCCTAGTAGCATTATTTATTCTAACTGAATTAAATACGATGACACTGGTGCTAGTAAATACGTTGATCTACGTTCAGCAATGTCAATTTCACAATCTACATCTACATGTACAGACTACCCCTCGAGCCGCCGCATGGTTGTGTGGCAGGGGTGTTAGGACATCTGCCGTGTAAAGATATATGGTTAAAAGTTCAAGGAGGTGAAATGGTGACGTGTATTATGGGAATGTATTTAGTAGAGCTCAGTTTTTATTATGGTCGGTTATTGTCGGCGGAAAGAATGAGTTTTTGCTCCTATCTGTTCGGCAATGTATCTCTCTTACTTTTTCGTATCTGTCAGACCTAGAGATGTAGTGAGACGTCATGATAATAATTGATTAATAAATAATAACGTGATTCGAACTCGGTACCGCAGAAAAAGAAAAAGTCGTAGCCACTGGGCCAATAATAATTTGTCCGTCATCCGTCGGACGAGACGTCAAACCGCGGTCCGTTGGCATACTTTGGTAAGTGAAGGCCATCACCGGGGCGCCGGGTTTCTCTCATCTCTGCCTCCATTTTCCTTCCCATTTCAATGCACTCACCCGATCTTAATGGCGCAAGTGACCTCAATTGACGGTCGCATCCAGTAATAACCGGCCAAATAACAACTAATAATGTTTGAAGGTCGAAGAATGCGAGATCCGTAGAGTTCTCGGCTCCATAATTGATTTTCCCATGAGCAGCGGAACTTGAGCCTCTATGGCCTTCGTTACGTTTGCAATAAAAAGTTACACAATAACCTCGGCGAAAATATTTTCGCCGCTGGCAGCGGGAATATAACCCTCTCTCCTCGCCGTAAAAATTTCCTTTCATACAGGGCGCACTCCCTTCACTCGCTCTATCTCCCGCACAGCATCAATT
Source organism: Ceriagrion tenellum (assembly GCA_963169105.1). Lineage (NCBI taxonomy): Eukaryota > Metazoa > Arthropoda > Insecta > Odonata > Coenagrionidae > Ceriagrion > Ceriagrion tenellum. The sequence goes on along the minus strand of OY720643.1, from coordinate 42,969,221 downwards.
CCCCCCTCGTTCGCGGTGTTTATCGCTCGGGACCACCCCCAACCAACCAACCACTTTCCCTTCTAACGTCCGCATCGCTCCTTTGAGAGTTTTTAACGGGCGGAGGGAAATAAATGAGAAAATTCTAGGGCGTGCGGTGAGGAAGAAGTAGGGAATAAGATAAGGGGGGAGAGAGGATCAGTCTGTTGCGTGAGAGGCAGTGAAAGTCTCGCGCGTTGGTCCTCCAAGACGGTCCAGGGCGCGTTCAATTTGAAGAGGCCGACTCTAAGGAGGTCGTTGGGAGATTCGCTCCAACGATGGGAAATGGAGGTAATCGAGAGGAGGAGAAACGAGTGCCGGAAGTATAATATCTTTTTACTATCTATTTCATGTAACATACCGATGGGACTGATATAGTGAAGAACGATGGAGCATTCGGATAAGCGAGAAAGTACACCGGTCCTCGTTGAGTGGAATTCGGGAGGGAATATTGAGGTCGATACAATTTACGTGATAAATTTTAGCTTCGCTTCGCCGTGTACAAAAGTGTACTTCTCCCCACTTTGTTGTATGGTAGTGAAACATGGGTATGCCAGGATAGACATAAGAGCAGACTAAACGCCGTGGGTATGAGTTACCTGAGGAGTGTTTGCGGAAAAAGTAGGATGGATAGTCAGGAATGAGTGGGTAATAAATGAATGTGGGTTAGATGATCGAGTAATGGACATATATGAAAGGAGTGTGCTTCGTTGGTTTGGCCATATTGAGAGAATGGATGAGAGTCGAATAAAGAAACAGATATATAAGAGTGAAATGAATAGTGCGAGAGGTAGAGGTAGGCCGAGTAATTTGTGGTTGAGTGAATTCTTAGGAGGAGGAATATTAGGAGTCTTAAAACAGGAGGGCGAGTATGAAGCAGTGTATGGGAGTAAATGAGGCAAAAGAGGTTTGTAAGGATAGGTCAGTATGGAGGAAATTATTGAAGCAGAGTTAGGTGTACAAATATGTGTTTGTGAGTGAAACTGTGTGACTGTGCCTTCCCGGAAGGGAACGGCGTAATTGGTATGCATTTATGTAAATTTAGCTATGCAGGCGTTCATGGGAAACAGATAACTGCTGCGCGCAAAGAAGATATGCCTCGAAATCAGGAAACAGTAGGTGAAAACATTCGTTTGGAGCGTGGCACTCTACGGATTGTATGCATGGACCATTGGAAAATCTTATCTTTGCTGTCCAGCTGTTCAGCCAGATATTCAAATATCCGTTGAGCAAACGTGAGAGAATTATATTTCCTATCATAATAGTTTCTGATGCATGTTCCTTTTAACTTCTCTCCATATAATGGAGTAGATATGACTTACTCATACTTATTCCAGGGACCATTCAAACCCAAGCTGGTTTTTGGCCTCGCCTACTAGTTGCCTCCATGCTTTTTTGTTTTTCGCCATCTCAATTTCACCACCCAGTTTTCTCACATTATTGGCCACTTGGTCATCCCATCTTATTCTTGGCCTTCCTGGTGGGCGCCTTCCTTCTGGGTGTCCCCTCCACACTCTTCGTATGGCTGTATCCTCTTCTCTTCTTCTGGCGTGACCAAGCCATCTTATCCTTCTGCTTCTAACCACGGCCACAATATTAGGTCTTGTGTATAAATCTATGAGTTCTCGGTTTTTCTTTATACTCCATGTTCCTGCTTCAAGAGTTGGTCCATATATTCTTCTTATTATCTTGTTTTCAAAAGTTAACAACTTTTTCTGTGTGTACTTTGTCAGTGTCCATACTTCTGACCCATACAAGAGAACAGGTTGGATAATCTCTAGGTATATCCTAATTTTTGTATTTCTTGACAGAAGCCTGCTCTTCAACAGTTTTGCCAAACTCTAGTAACACCCATTGGCTGCATTTAATCTTACTTGTATTTTCTGGTCCATCTTATTTTGACTGGTGAAAGTAACTCCCAGATACTTGAATTCTTCAATTACTGCAAATTTGTGACCCCTGACTTCCAGCGTTGAGTTTATTGGCTCTGCCTCTCTTCCCATTTTCATGTATTTAGTTTTTCCTTCGTTTACCTGTAAACCAACTTTGCCTGCTTCTTCTAAGAAGACTTCAGCTAGTGCTTTTAGGTCTGTATTACTATCAGCTACTAGGGCTACGTCATCTGCAAATGTTAGTACGTTGATTCGTCCTTCAATGCTTGCACCTCTTGGTAGGGCTTTTGTCGTCTTCAAGGCTTTTTCAAGGGCGAAGTTGAACAAAAGTGGAGACAATCCATCTCCTTGTCTCACCCCTGTGCTGATGTCATAGGTATCTGTGTATTTCCGTTCCATTCTCACTTTACCTCTCGAACCTTCCACACACATTTTAGCTAATCTTACAATCTTTTCCGGGATGTTACTCTGTCTAAGCATCAGCCAAAGTTTTGATGTTATAACGCTATCATATGCCTTCTTAAAATCAATAAATAGCACAAAGAGATCTTTGTTATACTCCCAATATTTTGCAGCCAGCTCTTTCAAAACAAATATTTGGTCCGTGGTTGATTTCCTTTTCATAAACCCTGCTTGATGCTCCCCAATTATATCATTTCCGCACACTTTTAATCTATTTAATATAATTTTGGAAAGTATTTTATATGTACAGTTTAGTCCTCTGTAATTTTTAGCAGTCTAGTTTATCCCCTTTATTGTATAGCGGTACAATCACTGCCTCCTTCCACTTCTTAGGCATTTCCTCCAGTTTCCAGATTCTCACTGTCATCTTGTGGAATAACTAGTGGTCTACCACCATTTTTTATTATTTCAATATATATTCCGTCCTCTCCAGGGGCTTTTCCATTCTTTATTGTCTCTACCACATTTTCAATTTCTTCCAGAGTTGGTTCTAAAACCACATCTTGATTCTTACTTTGTACTACCTCTTCTTGTTCGTTTTCTACACTGGTGTTATCTGAGTTAAGAAGATCTTTGAAGTGACATTTCCATGTCTGTAGGACTGATGCTACATCCCCCACTACATTTCCATCCTTGTCCTTCACCCCCATTACTTTAGGAGAGTATCCTTTCTGGAAAGTTCTCACGGTCCTATGGAAATCCTTGGTGTTACTCAGCGCTATGTCCTGTTCTGCTTTTGTAAGCATATTGTTTATGAAATTTCTTTCCTCAGTTCTTAGAGTTTTATTTACTTTCGAGTTAATTGCTTGGTATGCTTCTCTTGCTTCTGCATTTTGGCATTAAAGGACCTTAGATTTAGCACCTTTCCTTTTAGAAACTAGTTCCTGACAAGCCTCAATGAACCAAGGTCTCTTAGAAATCTTTTTCTTCGTGAAAACTTATCCAGATGTTTCTTTTATTGACAATTTGAATGTTTGCCCAAGTTTTTCTACCCGAGTTTCTTCATTTTCCTCCTCCAAGTTTTCTGCTTCTAACGCTGCAAACCTATTGGCAATTTTCATTTGGAATTCCGTTCTTTTACTCTCATCAAAATAAATTCTCCCCGTTACCTTATTTATACCTCTTTTTTCAATCTTTATTCTTTGCCTTATCACTGTTAGTACCAAAAAGTGGTCCGTGCCACATTCTGCTCCCCGCTGACTTTGTACATCTAGTATTGCTTTAACGTGCCTCATCAATTAATACATGGTCTATTTGGTTCTTGGTGGTTCCGTTTGGAGATATCCACGTTTCTTTATGTATTGATTTGTGCGGGAACTTGCAATAGAAGCATATACTAGATATGACTACTGACATAAACGTTGCATATAAAAACCTGCTCCTACTGTAGACCTCTCACTATTGAAGAATGCGGTGCATATTTCTTCATTTTCCCCTAACTATGAATCATGCCCGTCATTATGGGCCAAATTCTAGGCATTCTAATTTTATCCGTAACAAACTTGCATCTTTGGGTCACGGTTACTTTTCCCTGTTCACATGCAAAAACTCGTTAAATGTGATTGTGTGTATTAAATGTAAGGTTAAATGATTTCACTCGATGCATTTTATGTTAGGTGAGGGGAAGGAATAAAAGTGAAAACTGGCAGAATATTATATTTTTCTGGAAACGACCCTCATCTTTGAGGACATTAAGGACTCACCACCTCTCCACATGAGTCTCCTCTCCGTCATGATGACTCATCACCTCTCCACCACCTCTTGTTAGGGTGTCTGCTGCTATCATTCATTTTAACAGCTAACATGTTTCACTCGTCCCCTGCATGAATCTTGCATCACGTTCACGTAAGTGCATTAAAGATTAATTTAACATTGTCTGTAGTATTTGTAGCATATTTATCGTGAATCTTCCGTGTTGGTGAAGGTTAATTTCTAAACTGCTGTTCACGTTTGTGATGAGTCGTTCTCTACCAAACAAACTTGAGGTGGCTTGAAGGTTAATATGTAGATTTAAATGTGTGATTCTTTGATGCCTCGAAATCCACTGGATCCATTAGTTTCCCAGTTTCATATTTTGCATTACTTTTGTACAGTAATGAGCTCGATTCACAAAAAATAAAAAAAGGATATTTTTCTCGTGCATCAATGATCGAAAATACCTGCCCAACAATCGGCTTGTCTCTTTATTTTCCCAGGTGTCATTATGCCGATGTACTCCTCCCTCGAGTTGTTAAATAAAAAAACCATAGATGCTCAAATTGGCACAAAAATATTTTATTACTCTCAATAAGTCATGTTTTACAAAGTGCATACCCGGGTATTTTTTCTAAAAAGTTGTTCCCTTACTATTTCATACGTTGGAAAAATCTGTGTCGGCATAAATTCCTCTGATACCTTTTAACTCGAATGTAAATATGTCCCCACGGGTGACACCATAGATGGAATCAGTCTCTGATGTGAGCACGAGTAATACGTTTTTATGCTTACATTTTATTCACGCTTCTTCGTACTTCGGATGCTCACGCCTCGGCGGAATGATACCGTGCTAGATGGGATAACACAGTCGCGTCCGCATAATGCGGCTGAACGCTTCTTCCGCGGGCATCTCCCTTGACGACGACCAGGGTAGAAGCGATGAAATATTAATGCGTTTGAACTCTTTCTGAGGCTGACGTTTACGCGTCCCGCCCCCTTGAGCTATGAGTAGTATATGCGACTTCCAGTTATCTCCTCCTCCGCTCTCTTCTGAATATATTGTTGCCCCTTAAGCCGCCGAGGGATGGGAAAGAGCCTTCGAAACTTGACGTGAAATTCTTGTGAGAGCCACTATAAACTATCAAAAAGAGTGGATCCCTCCCTTCGTTGCCAGGGAGTTGCGTCACGGGAATGGACCCCCCACCTCTCGCGTGGCATGGGCACGCAGGGGGCACAGGGATGATCCCGTGCGCCTTGCCTCTTCGTTTCATGCATGTTTCAGGGTCACTTTCAGGGAGCCCCCTCCATCGGGAATTATTCAGCACGACATGTCGGGTCGATAAATCCAATTGCATTCCCAGACAATGGAGATGCCATGTCTCTCGCAAGAGTGACTTTTGATCTTCCTCCAAAGTCTTTCTCTTTTCCACCTCCCGTTTTCCCTTTCAAAACTCACCACTCCACAACCGATTCCCTCTCGTCTTTTTTTTCCCCAATGTTATTTTGTATCGTCTCATCCTTGATCCCTTCGGCACTTCTCCCGTCTCTTTTTTTATTGCTTTACTGAGTCGTTTTGGTCTTACTGGGTCCTCCGAATTGCCCGAGTTCTTTCGCTCGTCTTTTGTCTTCTTTTGAAGGCACATTATGGCGGAATATCTCTGCGCGTAAAATCAATTGAGCCTTTTTTTATTCCCCCTTTTCAAAATGTACATGACCGCTGATGACGGCAAGATGACTTAAAGAGGGTGCCAAATTTTCGAATGTATTTACGGGAGAGTTTTTTTTTTGGCTCGTTATTTATAATAAAAAGCTCTAACTCGTGCTTTTGAGGCAATCTTGTCTTTTTTACTTGCATATAAACGCGCACTTATTACAGAGCATCACGGTGTAAATTTTTATCGCCTTTTCAGTAGAATGAGAGTTTACCTATCCTCGCAAGTTGATTTACGCCCCTCGAAGTTTTCCGTGGAATCATGTCGGAATTCAAACAAATCGCATTAAATTTTACCAATTATAGCTTAAGATCTCATATAGTCCTACATTGCAAATTTCCTGTTAATACAACAGATTGCATGTCACATGATAATTCACGTGCTTATCGTGTATTAATCTCTGGCATTCAAATCGTATTATAATGAGCTTTGTTATTAAAATGGCCATGAGCCCGAGAGAATTTTCCATAGAATAGTCATCTTCAAGTTACCTCAAGGTGTTTGGAGTATCTATGAGGAAACATGCTCTTTAACTCATACTGCTAGCTGATCTTTCCCTTTCAAACGACCGAGGACATCAGAATAGCGCTATGCTTTTTGGCCAACTTTTTTTTTGGCCCTATCGCCCGCCAGCATTGCTTTATCACCGCTAGAGAAAATGGCTGATATCGCTTATGAAACAGACTCTGAAGAGGAATAGAGTGCAGTCGTATTAGTTGTTTTGAATAAATAAGCACATAATTTATGTTTGTGTATTTCAAAAATTATTTATTGTTATTTACGTCTAGAATTTAGGACTAAATTTTTGCTAGTGATAAATAAAATCACGATGAAAAATTATAAAAGGCACCTGCTGATAAGCCACGAATGGCTTAGCGGGACCATGAAGTTGTAAAGTTAGTTAATAGTGTGCATTTAACCAGACTTATATTATATTGCTTTTATATGAGTTTGCTTTTATATCTAAGGTATTGAATTTGCACATTTTTTGCAAATTCCATGTAATGAAATAAATCTAATAAACATTTTTTTAACTTGAAAAATAACATAAAATAAATGTAATGAAAAAATAAGCATTGTTTTAGTTAAATTTTTATCTTGAAAACTCTTTATTACTGTGTACCGCATATCTCAAATGATCAGTATAGTAATCCAATGTTTCTAGCGTATCATAGTCTACATATCGTGAAGACCCTTTGCACGTTAGTTCCTAATGGCTTTTATCGCTTATATAACGGACTCTGAAGTAGAATAGAGTGAATCCGTATTAGTTTTTTCACATAAATATATGTACCGAAAAATAAGCACTGTTTAAGTAAAATTCTTATCTTAATCACTATTTATTTCTGTGTATCGCATAGCTCAAATGATTAGTACAGAAATGCAATATCCATTGTGTATCATAGGCGACGTATCGCCGAGACACTTTCCGCGTTAGTACTTTATGGAAAAGCGGCATGACAATCAGTAACGTGCCTAAGTGATTGAAATGTGGCAGGTAGTAGAGATGATTCAAGGATTTAGTCGTCACATTGATGCTTAAGCTCCTCTTCAAACTCCTACCGAATCATGTCGTGATCGAGCGGTTTCATCTATAAAAGATCAGAAATAGGGATAAGTTCGGGGATGCGTCAGAGCGGGAAATGAATTTTCTCTCGTGTCAATGTAAGCGTTTCCGTGTACCGTTTCCTTCAAAATAAGATTTTATGCACTTCGGCGCAGCTTCTCATCGGATGATATCAATTCCAACCCATGCAACCAGCAGATTGCGTTCGGATGTTCTCAACCGCCGAGACAGGAAAGTAATGAATTAAAAATCCCGGAATCGTCGAAACGTCGAGATGGAAATCTGGGTTGTACGTACCCGGATGTAAATATAAAGGATCAGAAAATCCTCGATCTCGGAGTGGTCAACAGAGTCGCTGTTCTCCTCGTCTTGGCGCAATGACCTCCCTCGCTCACTTAACTCCATTGGTCGCATAAATCTTTCCAATGAAGTTTAAATAAAGTTTAGGTAGTACATTGAATTAAGTGAACATGTGGAAAATTTAGCTGGCGTGAATGGGTGAAGAGCACTTCTCTGCATTGATCACAAATACCAAATGCAGAACACGTTATTCGTTACATAATAAACTAGATCCAGAGGAATCTGGTGTCTCCGGTGTGACCTCATTGAATTTGCCTGAATACCTCTACAACCTATTTACCCTCAGAACTACTGTTTCCGTCAGAAGAACTCGGGCAGACCTAAACCTTCTCCACATACCCCAAGCCCGTACCAACCAATACCTAAATTCCTTCCCGATTATAGCATCCAAGAATTTGGAATTCATTACCCCATTACCTCAATAAAATGCTCCTCCACTCCGGAATCTTTGAAGAGGAAATTGTACGAATATTTAAAACAGTAGCACTGTTGTTTTGAAATGTAAGAATCTTTGTGTTGATTAATTTCATTTTTGTTATAAACTTTGTTTTCAATTGCTCTTGTGTTTATGCTATGCTTATTTCATAATTATTGTATTTTGGGCAGAATGTTTTCTGTACTTATGTTTTTTTCTTTTTTGCTCTTATGGGTTTCCCAGAGCATCAATAAACCATTCATTCATTCATTCATTCTTTGAATTTGCTCAGCATTTAAAAAAAGATTTGCTTTACTATTCCACATGAACTTATTACGAATAATATATATTGGTTTTGACTTAGCACGCCATAATCAGGTGCCTCAGTGATGGTTAAATCTAAATTACTCAGTGACTTTTTGACACTATGTTTTTTTTCTCAGACCACCAGTTTCATAGTATAGGCGACACCTTTAGGGGAAGATGTTTCTTCTTCACTTAGAGATATCGCCTTAGGATAGAAACCGGTCGTCCAAGAATGACACAGTTTGGATAAGTCGCTAAGTCATTTTAATACCATCAAAATGGGTTTCCACAGAGTTAGGCCTGATACTACCGAAGGATCAGGTTTCACCAGATCACCAGGTGATGTTGAGCTGCGTCAAAATCTATCGTGTGTGTAATAAATTTATGCGTAGTTAAGAAGTCACTCTTTTTATTTGAAAAAGTTTTAGAGGCTCGTGCAGTTGAGGGACCAAATGGAAGATCATTCAGAAAATAAGAACCATATGGGGTTGGACACACTTGGAGGCACAATGGGTTTTTTTCTACTCGTCCAAAAGTTTATAATATGTTGCCTGATACTATAAAAATATGAAAAGTTGTAAAATATTCCTTCAGTTGGCCAAGTTTTTATATTGTATATTGGATATTGGATGAGGAAGATATTGTTAGATTTTTCTGAAATATTATATATTATTCTTTTCTTAAACTTTGTACTACTTTGAAAAGTTAATGGCACCGTCATTATTGTATTATTAATTTAACGACATTTTTTTGATGCATCGGATGATTATATTAAATAGCATGTACCATAATGAGGGTTAACGAAGATGGCGGACTGGCTTCAATTTCTAATGTTGACTAGCATAGCAATCGCCCTCCCCATGTACCTCATAGATATTACTGTCATTATTTGACACAAAATGCGTTGTCGTGCAAGGCCTCCCCCTTCAGATCACGCTTTGTAGTTAGGTCATTTTCATTGCATCACTATATTGGTCAATTAGCCGTATTGACGCGATAACTCTTTGCGCCTTTCGATTAGAAAAAGATACCCCGAAGCGATATTTCGTTTATCCTTCTTGTGGGATGGGAATTCGGCAAACAAACCAGCTCTTTTGGTTGCTGGATCTATTTTCTTTTACATGCGTATTTGCGTGAAGCTTTGCTTTCTTATCGTAAGAGTAATATACATAGATAAAATTGAAAATATTGCATGTTACCAATTGCATGTATGCTTCTTGATATTTGCATGACATGACATTGCATGTTTCTTGATATTATAAAGATGTCCTTTTAGGGTGTGCGGAGTCGATGATTGCATTTACGTGTCTCCATTTTTTGTTACATCACATAATAAAAAATAATGATGAAACTGAAATACAATAATTTTTAAAGTGGTGTATAAAATATTGCACTAACATTTACACAGACCAAGATATAAATTCTCAAAGTACAGCGGCACATCATTTTGAGGCCGACAGCGGATCCTTCGGTCGTGGTAAATGAGAGCGTGGTCCAATCTTTGAAGTTTAATATCTCGGTTGTTTGTGAACTGCCCACGACCATATTTGTTTCGGAGGTAAGACAAAAGTCTAACGTGTCCAACTAGAACAAAAATTAAAATTTAAAAATGGCTTTTTTTTGTAGTTAAAATTTAAACATTTAAGATTTGAACAATTTCATAAAAATTGTGTTTATTTACAAAATTAGTCACGCATAGTTGCTTTTCATTCTTTTTCAAACAAAATAAGACTTTAACCGTTTCCCTAGCTGTTTTCGTTTAGGAGATATAGCGAAAAGAAAAAAGGTCTAAGCGCAAAATGGTCGAAACTTTGATCATCTCCAGATCTGCCAAAAGTTTTTTTTTCCAAAAAATGCTTCCATACTGTTCCATAAAATGCTAGAAGGAATCCACACAAAAATTTTGATCATCTCCAGATCTGCCAAAAGTTTTTTTCCAAAAAATGCTTCCACACTATTCCATAAAATGCTAGAAAGAACCCACACAAAAATTTTGGTTCGAATCGGTGACACCAAGGGTCAATTCACTGCTGATCTGACGTGGAATGACCCGCGTATGTTCTTATTTTAAACATAAAAATCGAAGCTTTAGGTCACATTAAAGGTAGTGCCTGTGTAAAAACAACCTTCAATTAACATAGACATGCGTGGCAAACAGATGGATAATCGACAATTGGTCTTACAAAAATATACATATTACACCAAAAATCTCTAACAATAGGCTTGCTATTCCTATAAAAGAAAAATGTGCTCACATAATTAAACATAGTATGCAATGCTAAATTTATATTTTTTTGTACAGATTTTATACAGATTTTCTCCAAAACGCGTTTTGGTATGTTTCTCATTATTATAAAAGCGGCTTACGAATTTTAAGGTATCATCCCGAGTGAGAAATCCGTATTTATACGTGATTTTTTCCTTGTATTTTGAATTTCACGCCGTGAACACAAATCATAACTGTGCTTTAATCGCGTCGCAAATTTAAACATACGATTAGTGGATCATTTGTAGAAAAACATGTAATTTTATTTCCAGTGTAGATTATATAGATTAAACCTATATAGATATACCACCAAAAAATATAATGAAATACAAAGAAAAGCTGCACGCTTCGTCAAAAACTGCTGCGAGCGAACATATGATGTTTCATAACTTTTGGAGGAATTATGATGGGAGCCCCTAGAGACTCGGAGGCTACACGCTCGGCTTAGGTTGCTTGAGAAATTCAGAACTGGTGTGCTTCAGAGAATGTTATCATGACGCCTCACTGCAGCTCTAAGTTTGACAGAAGCGATGGAATAAGAGATATGCATTGCTGAAAGAGATAGGTGCAAAAACTTGTTCTTTCTGTGCAAATCAAACGACCACAGTATAAACTGAGCTCCACTAAATAGACTCCCTTAATACACGTCACCATTTCACCTCCCAAAACCTTAACTTATTCATCTTTACATGGCTTGTGTCATAACTCCCCCTGCCACACGCCCATGCGGCGGCTCGCAGGATAGTATATAGATGTAGATATAGATACAGTAATTCACTCATTATTATAATGTTGGTTAACCAATAAAACCTATAAAAGAAAAATGTGCATACATAATTAAACATAGTATGCAATGCTAAATTTATATTTTTTTGTACAGATTTTATACAGATTTTCTCCAAAACGCGTTGTTGTATGTTTCTCATTATTATAAAAGCGGCTTACGAATGTTAAGGTATCATCCCGAGTGAGAAATCCGTATTTATACGTGATTTTTCCTTGTATTTTGAATTTCACGCCGTGAACACAAATCATAACTGTGCTTTTATAATGTTACGAATGTTAACAGATTCGTAACATTATAAAAGACATTATTAAAAAAAATGAGGAATTTCAATCACGCCGTTCCCTTCCGAGGTACGTACATTCACAGTGTGTCACTCACATACATGGCCAAACCAACGAAACACACTCTTTTCATATGTGTCTTTTACTGTAGCATCTAACCCACATTCATTTATTACCCACTCTCCTGTCCAAACCAACAACCAACCAACCAACGAACAAAACCAACGCCCTCCTGTTTTTAAGACGGAAATCGGAAATGAAATTAAATTAAATGCAAACCGCTATATTTCAAATTGAGTGCAAACTCAATATTGAGTGAAAAATACATTTTGTGCATGTGATTCTCGCTTGAATTTTGAATTACACGCCGATAACCCAAACCATAACTATACTTAATTTGGGCAGTAAATTTCATCATATAATTCTTCGATCATTGACATTACAACATGTAATTTTATTTACAAGTCATGCATAGATACGTATAAGTGAAATGTAGCCCGAGAATGTTTTTTTACTAGCGTGAATTTTTTTTTCAATATGCACTCAATAACTCACAATCAGGGCGCCAAACACCTTTAGGCAGTCAGAGCGATATACCATTTCTCCTATAATTCAATGAATTTGTTCTCACTTTGATTAAAAAGATCTCTTCCAAATATACCACAATATCAGCCCCTTACCTTACTTACTTACTTAGGAAGAACTTACTGAAATTTTTGGCGAAAAATAATAGCCCTTTCATATGGAAAATGGTACGTGTATACACTCCAGAGAGAAATACACACATACCAATCACGCCGTTCCCTTCCGAGGTACGTACAGTCACAGGGCTTCACTCACAAACACACATTTGTACACCTAAATCTGCTTCAATGATTTCCTCCCCACTGACCTATCCTTGCAAACCTCTTTTGCTTCATTTACCCCCATACACCGATTCATACACGCCCTCCTGTTTTTAAGACTCCTAATATTCCTCCTCCTAAATATTTCCTCAACCACATTCAACCACAAATTTTTCGGCCTACCTCTACCTCTCGCACCATTCATTCTACTCTTATATATCTGTTTCTTTATTCGACTGTCATCCATTCTCACCATGGTCAAACCAATGAATCACACTCCTTTCATATACGTCTATTACTGGAGCATCTAACCCACATTCATTCATGACCCACTCATTCCTGACTCTATCCATCCTACTTTTTTCGCAAACTCTCCTCAGGTAACTCATACCCACGGCGTTTAGTCTACTCTTATGTCTATCCTGACATACCCATGTTCCGCTACCATACAACAAGGTGGGGGAGAAGTACAATTTTGTACTCGGCAATTTTCGCTTCCTTAGACAGGCATTCCATTTGTTCTCCAGAGAGACATTATTGAAAAAAATGAGGAATTTCTAAAACCTAGAATTTGTCAAAAAATTAACCATGGGTAGTTTGCATGTTTATTCAACTCTCTTTGAAAAAATATCATATTGCCACCGCATAAATTTTTTTTCGGATCACAAAAAACCTTCCGTTTTGTAGGAGATCTAAACGTACCGCGCGAAAAAAATGAGTCAAGTTAAAGATTTATTTGGATATCTTCATTTAATTACTAACAATTTCTGTCATATAAAACCTTATTATTAAACCAGTCATAATACAATATTTAATTCATATGTCCTACATCTGCTGAAATTAAAACGTTTAATTCAAATATGGCCTCCTTTATGACTTGGGCGCTCTCTCGCTCAGTGCAGAAATAAACAAATTGCAATTATCACAGAATTAAATTTTACTGTGACCTAGATTTTTATGTAAAAACATTGATGTGATGATTATGAAAAAACATCGAAACCTAGGTCGAGGTAAAATGTATTTCTGAGGATAATAGCAAACGTTTTATTTCTGCATTATTCATTGAGGTAGTACAGACGAGATAGTCCCCTAATCATTATAAAGACCATATTCGATATATACGTTTTAATTTCACCCACGAATTAAATATTTCATAATTAATGATGCAATGCAATAGTTTTACACGACATAAATTGTAAGTAATCAAGTGAAAATTTCGAAATAAAACATTAAGTTGACTAATTATTTTCTCGCGGTACATTTGTAACTCCATCAAAACAGGTTTATTGCGATTCCGAAGAATTATTGTGGTGAAAATATGATTAACTTTCAAAAATAGTTGAGAAAACACTAACTACCCACTGTTGATTTTTTGACGTGATCTAAGTGTAGGGAATGCCTCATTTTTATTATAAGGTCTCTCTGGAGTGCATACACGTACCATTTCCCATGTAAAAGGACTGGTATATTCTGTCAAATATCTCTGAAAGTAATGTGGTAGGAAGTTGAAATTTTTGTCAATGAAAGGATGGTATATTTCTTTAAAATGAGACCAAATTTATTGATTTCTAGGTAAAACGATATGTCGCTCAAACTACCTTAATTCCATTCCATATCGCAAGAATCTTCGGATTTTACATCTCGCTGAAGCTACCTTAAACGGATCTTTGCATCACATTCTCGAGAAATTTCTCATTTTTTCTCCATCATGCGGTCGCATACCAGCCTGCTTACGTGACACTGGCGTACAGTATGCACTGTGCTTCGCGATCGGCCCTGCCTCATCTTAGCCAGTCGATTCAGAGCCATCCATCTCCATCTTGCCACCATTCTTGTCTCTTCCTTGTCCTTCTGACGCTCTCCACTCCACCCCCTTGCAACCCTTTCTACAATCCCTCCAGGGACTCCTTTTCTGGAAGGCCTTTCGACCCCTCATAGTCTCCTCGCATTCCCTCGCTCATCCTCCCATCTATTCTGCCTGTGAAAAGGGAAGGGGACTGGGGGGCGTGAACTTTGAGCGTGGAGGAGTGGGAGAATCGGGGTATAGAGTCGGGTCGCTGAGGAGCTCCTCTCGCGCGGATGCTTGAATAAATGGAGATTAATTGGATATGATGGCGGTGGTGAGTCGTGAAAGGGCGAAGGGCGGGAACATGAGAAAGAAACTAGGAGGTTTTCTCGCGGGAGGGCGGGTTCATAGATGGGCTGCGATATGGGAAGGAGGGAATGCTCTCTGCGCAATGGGGAAAGCCGGTTTGAATGCGGGGAAAGACCCTGAGGAGGGGTATGATGGGGTGGAAATAGGGTGGGGTGGCGGGAAGAGGATGGTAAGGGGTTAAGACGGGCGGGCATCGGACCCTTAAAGGAGGATGGGGAGGAATGTTTGATGGAAAGACGTTTCAAACGAGCGAATAGGTTTTTATGAGCGCCTACAGAGTGACACGCCCCCTTTCTCTTACCCAGGTCGGCATTGTATTGTAATGAGCCGGTCATCTGCGCCTGCTAATGATGTTCCTCGGGGAGTTCATTCGACGCAATTACACCATTTTAAATCAGTTTAATTGCTGTATAAGGATGTAAAGGAGTAAATCGAAAAAGATGGCGGCTCACGAATAAAGTTTTTTGAAAAAAATCGCGGACAATAGTGCATTTTTGCAGAAGTTTGCCTTTCTATTTCCATCCGACTTGTTCAATATTTTTTTTATATTCACAACACAGGCCATCGTTTTCGACCACCTATAATGGGAATCGCTTTCAGACGGTCGATTGAAAATTATACTCAAACTTTTATTTAAATTCAAAACCGATGTATTTTTCGACGGAGTGATCAATATCTTACGAACATCAGAGTACTACGGTAGATAAGATTCTGAAAATAAAATTAGGGAAGTAGATTGTGGAAACAGAAAGGTTTGAAATGTTGTTTTTCCCGCGATCAATAAGCGACATTAATGGTTGCGTTAAGAATTTGAAGTAGATAAGTTGACAGGTAGTGTAGCTGATAAATTCATATGCACTCTGATGCATGTTTCAAAATCTGCCGAGTAGTGCCAACACCTTGCTTTGCATGTTCCTTGCATGACTCTGGCTTCACGTTTACATATCACACGTTACACTATAGATTATTTTAGTAGTTTCTGTAGCATTTGTAGCATATCCATTTCTTCACTCTGGTTCATGTTGGTGTTTAAGTTACCCCCTGCCAAACGCCCTTGTGGTGGCTTGCAGGGTAATGTGTAGATATCAATGAAGTAGATGTACCGCCTGATATGTTAATTTCCGTGAAAAATGTAATTTTATTCTTCGTTTTTTTCATATGCTAAGTCGACCTTAACTAGTATATTATTTTTTGTGCTTTTGGAGCATGAAAAGTATTTGTCAGGGATTTATTGCTGATAATTTGATATTGTTGATAACAGGGATATTGTTGGTAACTGTTGATAACAATGCCTTCAAGTTACAATTAGATTATAACGCCTATGTATGTGTGTTGTAACGAGATGTAAATACTACATGTAAATATAGTAACGAGAACTTCTTCGCTTTTACACGAGAATTCTGACTGATAAATTGAAACTGCTATTTTAAAATGCTGTATAAAACAAAAAATGTGTTAAGATGTTCCAAGGTTCGTATGACATATTACTAAGCTGACCTGATCGTGTACGTCCGCGGAGAGTGCTGAAATAAGGTTACGCCGCTCTTTTAGAAAAAGTGCCTGTTGTTGTCCCGAAATCCTTGATGCCATCAAACCATCAAAGGATAGACTATTATATTTTCATGCTATCCAATACTAAGTTAACCAAGGCTACTAGACACTAGTTTCAAGTAACAATATTCTTGCAATTATATTCTTGATAATAAATCCAACATAAAAGCATAAGTGCATAGCAATTTGAAACGAACACAGTTGAAAGAGAGCTGTTTTTCGGGTCACTTCTGCGTAGGTAATAAGACCATGGCGGCATTTCCCTAAACGTAACATGGTCATCGACGGGTAAAATTTTACCACTCTCCACTCCGGACCAACGCCATGGTAACCTGTGGGAGGAAGCATAATGTATGTTCTTTCTTCTTTCAAAAAATAGTTCGTTTTGTTCATCAATACCGCATACACTAGGTTGGCAATGTGATGTTGGTACATTTAGTGAGTTTATCAAAATGTGCCATGTGATAAAGTTCGTATGGCTAAGTTTTCTAAAAGGAAATACACGCTACTCCAGGCAACTCCTTGGTGACACTAATTTGTTTTAAAAATTCATAGTTAACCAGAAATGCTTTTAACCACTGGGCTATATCTATATGAGATAAAATGCCTCGGAATCGTTTAGGGCTGGTAAGATATGTAATACGTACATTTGTAAACTCTCAGCGTAAAAAATACAGCGTTGAAATGTGGAGGAAGAGTTCAAATTTTCGTCACTTAACGAACAGATACATCGCTGCAAGTTGAGGACAACTTTCCATTTTTTTTAAACATTAAGAATATTTTTCCCACACCTGAGAATAATTTACAACGTGATAAATTCAAGAGCCAGTCACTCATTCGCTAGAATATCTGGGAGAGAGACGGCTGGCAACACGACCTGCAAGTTCTGAATCAATTTATGACAAAGTAAAGCTAAAATCGCGCAATTTATACTGATGGAATCGTTCCTGACCTCAAACTGCGTGCGTGAGTTATAAAATCTCAGCAGAAAGAGAAAAGAATTCGGCCTGATGTGATCATTATAGAACAGATATTAAGCCATTCGTAACCTCAGAAAAAAGTCGTACTTATGAATTCAACGCAATTAAGCCATTTTAATTCAGTTAATTTGCTGTGTAAAGATGTAAATGAGGAAATCTAAAAGACGGCGGCTCAAGTAAAAAGCTTGTTGAAAACAATCACGGACATACGTTCATTTTTGCACAAGTTTTTCGATTTATTTATGAAAAAATAAAAAATATTTATGTTCGAATATTTTTTGAATATTCACGACGTTGGTCATAGTTTTCGGCTGCCTCCTAGAATGTTAATTGTCATGAAAAATTAAAATTATTTTTCGTTTTTATATTAGTAACGCTTGTAAATGGGATAATGAGATCCTCATACCTCAGTGCTTTTACACGAATATCCGGACTGATACATTAAAACTGCTCTTTTAAAATGCTGTTTGAAACAATAAAAATATTTTGTAAGCTATTCACTATAAGATTCATATAACATATCTCATATATGACATATCACAACAAGGAATATATGTTGAGTGAACGTTAAACTCAATGAATGCAATTCAATCCAATTCGAATCTCTTAGCTGACTTCATCTCTCGCAACGTAGGCTACCGTTTTCGACTACCTCCTGGGATGTTAATCGTCATGAAAAATGAAATTTTATTTTTCATTTTTCTATATAATTTTCTGAGTTTACCTTTGCTAGTGCGCTGCTTTTTGTGCTCTTCTTCAGTTCATCACTCCCTTGTCTCCTCTTTAAAAGGTTTTGTGACCAACCAGACATTTCCGTCATCGTTTTGGCTGGGTTTCAGGATAATATGTGGATGTGAATTAAATACACCCATGGAGGAGGCTAGCTGAGCCATTTCCATTTTAAATGTCTCGCCTGCGGTTTCCTGGCGAGAACAAGTAGGTGCATGGAAAATTACACGGCGCGGCTCCGTATGTAGATTCATGTAGATACCTCGAGGATTTGAATGCGATCCGCTTTCCTCGGCATCCACACGTTTCGGCCACAGGAGCGCGGCATCTCCAGTAGGAGTGAGATTCAAGGAGGCGCGCCAGGAGGTTGGGAAGAACGAGGCGGGAAGGAAGCGAGGGGAGGGGTGGAGCCCAAGGGTCGCGCAAATAGGCCCCGGCTAGATAGAGTGCTTCATTAAGGGTGGAACTAAGGGGCCATCTGGTTCCCCTCGTATATTTCAGTTCCGGAGGACTGGAGGAGGAAAGTGTATGGAGACAGAAATGAATGCAAGGAGGAAATAGTGGGGGGGGAGTGTCTTCTACAGAAGGCGGCACAGAGAGAAGGCAAGAGAAGGTTAAAGCGAAGAATAATGGGAAAGGTGGCTGAAAGGAGGAAAAAATTTGTAGCTTTAAATTCAGTTCGTAGTTACCCAAATTGTAAATGACTCGAGCTGTAATGGAATGCGCAGTTGGCTGATATTCAATTTAGATTTGGACGATGCTGAAGCACAAAATAATCGGAATTAATTAAAGTACCTTACCGCCGTGTCTCATCCCATTACCGAATCTCGTACCTTGATTTAAAAAGTACTTTTTTCTCCTTCTTTCAAAATAAGTAGTCTGATTCATTTTAACTGCCAGAAAGCGAAGTTTTATCTCTAATTTATTGCTAAATGGCAGTACGAGTTCGCTGTATTACATAGCCATTTATAGTGAAAGTGTAACTTTCGATTTTCTTATCATAAACCTATTTTACCAGAATTAAAGAAATCATTGCGGTATTAGAAGGCACTTACTATGCTGGCCAATTCTAGAGGCAGAAGCCAGTCCGCCATCTTCGTTGACCCTCATTTTTCTATTGCACTTGCGGGATTACGCTCTAATTGTGCAATTTTATAATGTTTACCATCGATAACTCACCAGAAATCAGCATACGTACATTTACATCTTTAGTGTGTATTCATATTACGTACTTTGTTTATTTATTTATATTGAAAATCATCTGCATTCCAGATGAAAACTATTTTTAAATTGAGATGAATCCATTGTTCTAAACGGTCAGTGTATGTTTAAAGAATTACTTGCCTTAAAGTTCAAACAGATGTATGATATTCTTGCTTTATGATCCGATAATTCGTCCATTCCGTCATGCTATCCATAAGAAAGAAAGGCGAGAGTAGGGTTAAACAATATGATTGTTATTTCGGTTGTCAGGCTTCAGTTTGATGACGTAGTGCCCTCTCCATCTATCTCAATGTATTAAACTGACAATGAGTATAAAATAGTTAAGAAAATCAAATTTTTTTCTACGATCATCCTCAGTGAGAATTACTCGCCTTTTTTTATTATTTCCTGGATATAATTTGAAACATATTCCTGCCTTTTTTTCCAACTACCCTCTCTATATGGTGACAGTTTAACATCACAATTAGATTCCGCGTTTTTGAACTTATTTTATTGATGTCAATTTTGAAACTGACGGTATCGCATTTTAATAAAAATGAGATATTTTTTAAATCATCATTCTTTCAGCTGTTATTTAAAAACTATTAAAGTGGGAAAATTTTTAAATCACTGTTTAAATCCACATTTTTTGCAATAACATTTGAATCAAAAGTATTTTGTAGAATCCATTTTGCTTCCCATTTCATTCAATTCGCTCCGAAGTTTTATTGCCTTAAATGAATGAGATCACATTTTTCTCCTCTACATTTGGCACTATATTTCACTAAACTAGGACCAGTTTTTAGACCCATTACTCAGAAGAGAATTAAGTGTAGTGCGCCGGCAGTTGAAGAACGTAACTCAATTTTTAGGGTCAACCTTATCTCATATAGTATGTTGTCCATAAGAGTTTCCAGAAATATGGCTTCCGGACCAAACTTTGACCCGTCAAAAGTTTTCCTCCGGCCAGCAAACTTTCCTTTATCTCTATAAAAATATAAAGCGCTTTATTTCTGGTTCTCCAGTTTTTTTGTTCTATGCTCGTGTTCTGGTCTTGCCCGATTGCAATCCTGAAACGCGAAGGTTCATGCGCTCGACGCAATCTCTCGCAGCTCAACACTGGAACTTAATTACTCCTGGCATGAAAAAAAAACAGTTTAGAATTATTTTTGTACCTTGATGATTCATGGTACGTTTGGATTGAATAAAAAAATGCTTATTTTCGCTCCTTTGTATTAGCAGTCAACGATTGATTCTTTTTCATCATTATACCCAATACTTTTCTGCCTACGCTTTTAACTATGCATAAATTCATTCCTTTTATATCCTCATGCTTATCAAACATTTTTGCATCCGTGAGTGTTTTTTTTTGCTCAAAATTACCTTGAATAAAGTCATTTCTTTAATTCTTCTTTCCATGATTTCTTCCAGTACCTTGATGAGCTTCCATAGAATTCCACACACTTAATGTTTCAATTTTTTATCATATCCATGCTTACCGTAAGGGAATAGTGCTTTCTAAATTAAGACATATTGGAATAAAGGTGTTTGACAAGTTGTAACCTCATTAAAATCTTGAGTTTTTGGGGTTTGAATTAGAACACCTTTTCAGACTCCCCTATCTGCTTCAAATGATATGTAATGTTAAATTGCGTCATATTATTATTTATAGTAAAAATACAACTACTGTGCTCAAAGAGGATAGGGCTGAAAACTAGGAAACAATATTTAAAAAAAAACATACGTGTGGAGCGTGGCACTCTATGGATCGGAAGAATGGGCCATTGGAAAAACTGACCTGAACAGACTCAAAACCTGGTGCTAGAGGGAAATACTTAAGGTAAATTGAACGGACAAAATAAGAAATGATGAAGTTTACAGAAGAGTAGAAAAGGAAAGGAACCTATGGAGCATGATATAGAAAAGCAGAACGAGATGGATGGGACATACTTTGAGTCTCGATGGGTTTGTGAAAAACGTTATTGAAGGTAAAACAGAGGAAAAATTCCCCAGAGAAAGTCCCAGGAATAAGTTTATGGACCAAATAAATAAAACAGTACTTAGGAAAAGATAACAGGAATAAGGAAACTAGCACCAGACTGAAGTCAACCAGTCTTAGGACTGAAAGACCAGGTGAAAGTGAAGTTAACGAAAGGAAATGGGTTTGTGAAGAACATAACTGACGGTAAATTAGAGAGATATGTCCCATGAGGAAGACCCAGGAATAGGTTCACGGACCAGATAAAGAGGAAAGTACATAGGAGGAGATAACAGGAAGTAAGAGACCTAGCATTAGAGAAGGAAGGGTGGAGGGCTGCAGACAAACCTATCTTAGGATAGCACGACCAATGTTGATGATGGTTTTTTGCTAAGAGAAAATTTTGAGTGATACCTCTGTTATAAATAAACTGCTGCCGTGCAATGTTTTACTTAATAACATTCGCTTTTTTCGACATTGTTTTTCATTACGCAGTTCGCAGCCTGTTTCAACTTGGAGGGTCATTATCAGGCACAAGACGATTGAAAATAGCTTAGGCTCGAAATATATATCTCAAAAAGGAGGAGCAGGTTGAAGAAACAGATGTTTAAGAAGGGGAAGAGAAAACATAAAAGGATTATGACGGAAGAACCAAGGAGAGAGAATATGGGAAAGGAAAGTGGATGACAGCCCTTCCTAATTGCTTCCTTTTCTCAACCCTCCATCTTTTTTTTCCACAATTACGACTTGTTTCCTCAACCCACCCTTCTTATATGAGATATTAATATAGTTTCTTACTATTTTCAGTTGTTTTACGATTTTCTTGCACCTGATGATGACTATGGGAATTATTACGTATTGTGCCATATCCCCTTTTAAAAACCCATCAAAGCGTCACAAAAGTATGGGATTGGAAAATAATGGTATATTATATATATATATATATATATATATATATATATATATATATATATATACATATTTTATTTTTATAGATTTATAATAGTTAATAAATTGGTATTTGTTGAGTTACTTCTATATTTTTCGTAATTTTAACGGGAATCATTGCTTTTTTTAAATTTTCATCTAAAACTGGAATAGAATAAATATAACAAAAAATTAATCGAAACATTTATGCTATATTTGTATGCACAGTCGATAAATATCACTTACTCGCCGATGATCCAGCATGTAATGCCAAGGTTTTGCGAAGCCAGAGAACACAGCATTTTTGGTCAGATAGCACAATATTCAGTCACTGGCATTCGGATAGCGGCTTCTTCAAGATCTTGCATTTGCCGCTGAGTGCCATAAGGTTATACCCGCGCTTTTAAGTGCTCTTTTTACTGAGCGTTTGAAGTCGGCCGCTAGTATAATGCAATGGTTGGTTGACAAAACATTCTAACGATGATATTAATTAAAGATAATTTTCCATTGTGCATCATGTGCATATAGTCCACTTTTATGTGTATTTATGTTTATTTTATGTGTTCCTATCCACTTTCTTTCTACCTTTCTGTATAAACATTTATATGTGCGTATTTACCGCTGAGCTAAACTTTTCCATGAAAATTTCACTGGTCCCCATACGAGATAATTCAAGAAAATCACCATTGGATAGTGGCATCTAGGACTTCAGTGCAGATGCTGATGATTCTTTAGTTTTGGAATGGTTACTTTATTGTTGAAAAACACAATATTTTTGGTCAGAGAGCACAATATTCAGTCACTGGCATTCGGATAGCGGCTTCTTCAAGGTCTTGCATTTCTTAGGTGCTTCCGAAGATTATTAGATACAAATATCTCTCATGGTTGCACAGATGAGAGTGATATAACTCTCTAACACAATATTCAGTCTCTGGCTTTCGCATAGCGGCTTCTTCAAGATCTTGCATTTCTCAGGTGGTATCTATCTTAAAAACATATGTGATATTTTTGTCACCAATTCTTGTGTACTAATTTGGAAATTAAAAAATCCTTAAGTGGACGTAACATGATCTTGGTTCTAAACTTGATGCTTTTGATAGAATACATCGTCAAAAAATTATTCACATCTCTCTTCATAATTTGCTCAACTCTTTTGAATGGTAGTTTTTTTCATTTATTAAAGCTCGGGACATTATACCGGAGGTATTTGCAACAGGAGTTTTGCCTTTAAGTTGGAATAGCCTCATTTTCTTCATTACTTTTGAGATTTGTAACTTCAAATCTACCTCAAAAAGTGAGAAAAGTTAGTCATAGATGAGTCATATCATTTGTCTTAAATCGCTTGTATACAAATTAATAAATCACAAATTAGACGTAAAATGATGCTGGTTCTGAACTAAATGCTTTTAACCGAATACATAGTCACAAAATAATTCATTTCTCTCTTCATAATTTGCTCAATTATTTTGGGTAGTACATTTTTCATATATGGAAGGTTGAGACAATTCATTAAAGGTACTCATAGTTTGAGTTTTTCCCGTAAGTTGGATTAGACTAATCTCATTTTTATACGTTACTTTTGAGTGTTTTTTGTAAGTTCAAATTCACCCAAAAGAGTAAGCGAAATAATATATAGATGAGATATCTTTTATCGCAAATTTCTCGTGTCAAAATTTGAAAATTAATAACGCCCAAAGCAGACGTGAAATGATCTTGGTTCTGATCTGAATACTTTTAACTTGATAATGGCCAGTTGCAGGAACGAAACATATGTATTCTATAAAATTATGGGACCCATAAGCCATGACAACCATTCAATAAGTGTTGCACAAACTTTCAATAAATTTATTGGTCTTAAAACTTATGACATGGAGTTATGAGTTCCATAAGTAGACAAGATGGCGGATGCGTAATGAACCGCTTGGAGTCTTAATTACTTGATTAAAGAGTTGTTTTGAGACCAGTCACCAGTTTTTTTACTCTTACTGACTAATTATAATGTGCATTATCAATTATTCATAGGCTAAACTTTCTTAACTTTTATCCGGCGGTGGAAGATTAGATCAAATTTTCGAGGCTAGTAACTATTGGTAAATAAGTAAAGTAACAAATAGATTTATTCATACAACCCGAATATAGTTATGAGTTCCATAACTTTATGGATCTCATAACTATTGATTCCATAACTAAATTTTCTTGCAACCGGTCATAATTCGGATATTAAACGATAGCCAGCAAGATATAATGGTGAATCATCGCGAAGTTCAAAGAAAGATACTTTGAAATGCCCACTCGTTTATTTATTCGTAAAACGCGTTTAAACGCTAAAAATGTCGACCTGATAATGGCGCTTTGAGCGTTGATTCACGCTGTACGAATATATAACTGAGTGGGTATTTCATGGTCTCTTTATTTTGTCTTGTTTGCATCGTCATAATATAATTCACTTCTCTCTTCATAATATGCTCAACAGTTTTGGGAAGTAGATTTTACATATATTAAAGACTGGGACAGCTCATCGGAGGTGCTTGTAGTTTGCGCTTTTCCTTAAAGTTGGATTAGATTAATCTCATTTTTATTCATTACTTCTGAGCTTTGTAAGTTCCAATTCAAAAGTAAATTACAAGATTAAGCGAAATAACGTGTGGATGAGTTATCTTTTATAACAAATTGCTTGTATAAAAATGTAGAAATTAATAACGCCCAAAGTAGACGTAAAATGATCTATGAACTTAATCCTTTTTTTCTGAATGCGTCAACACATAACTATTCATCCTCTGTCTTCATTAATTTCGTAGTTATTAAGTTCTCTTTGTACCTTCAAATGTGAATTCTTCCATTATTCATTGTCTAATTTTAGTTGATTGAGTTCCCTTTGAGTTCACTCTCAACCCTGTTCCAGTTATTAGGCGACTTAATGAGATTTGGACTCACTTTCTCTTCTCACAGACAGAGCTCTCTGTGTTTCGATTGGAGTATTCAAAAATATTAACCCTCTGCTATTTTCTCAGTCAACTATTTACGAAAATTGTTTTTAGAGACGAATTCCCACGTCTTGTTCCATCCTAAGTGGCCTGAGTCACCAGTTTCGGATGCTTGGCATTATCGATTGTTTAACTGAATTAACTTCGTCATCACTTGCCTTGGTGCCGAGTGATTCCTTGTCTTCAATGAGACTAATTGGTTTCAAATCGTCTTATCAACCGCTGGATACGGAAATCTAATTTCCTCCTTTGATTCCTGCGCTGACATGATAATGTACACAGTGCCTTCTCCAGATCATGCCGATCAAAAAATGAATTGGTAATCAAAGGGAAAATTGGGTTTTTGGCTGCTCTGCTTGTCCAATTACGCCCTGCTTAAGTATAACATTTGCATTTTTCAGGAGCGCTTTATTTTCAGAAAAATCATCAGCCATTCATCTTCAGAAATGCAATGCTCTTCAGGGAGATTTCAAACTCCTGTATAAAAATAGGGATTCTCCTGCCATATACTATTTATGTATTTAAATTAATAATTAACCGCATTCCCGGAGAAAACTATGGTTAAATTGAGTGGAATCTATAGCGCTGAGCAGGAACTGTGTGTTTTAAGAATTCCTTGCCTTAAATTTCTGACAGATGGGGATATTCACGCTTTACATCCACTAATTCGTCCAATGCGCCATTTTATACAGATAAAAGTAAGTAAAGAAACCAATATTGTTGTCATTTCAGTTGTCGGGCCACAGTTTGAAGACATAATGGCTTCTCTATCAACATCAATCTTTAGAAACCTTATCGAAGAAGATGTTTATTTATTGCACATCAGAAAGTACATACATGCATATACGGGCAGTCACCCAATAACGTGATAAGTGAATACATGATGTCAAGAACACAATTGAGTTACAAACTATTTGAATGAAATATGACAAGGATAAGTTGGCATTCAAAATCTAATGGTTAACTAAAATATTTAAACAAACAAGAGTTTACAATTTGTGAATTTCTGACATACTTATGTAAGTACTCCTCAATTACTCTCTATCAAATATTTCTTCAATTTCCCAACATTTATAAATAATAAATACATCGATCTCCATTGACAAAGAACGAGCTCCACGCATAATTCTAGCTGTAGGACAATGGTATAAATAGTTAGTACTGAAGAATTATTTATATAAAAAGAAATCACTAAATTTCCAAACATTGCATTTAACAAATGATGGGGTACGAAGTCACTCGCACGGGTGCATATACACCAGGGTTGAAATTCGCTATGAAAAAAATCATTTGACTTGACCGGGATTCGAACCCGGATCTCCCAATTGCCGGTCAGGTGTGCTATAGATCTAGTTCGCATAAACAGTTCATATACATCTAGTTCGCATAAACCCCCCTTCGAAATTCGCCTTGGAGAAAGATGGCTTGGTGGTTAAAACACTGTATCAAGGAAAAAAGTATAATGTACGAAATTTGCAGTGATTGTATGGTGACGGGAGAAATGAAATACAGACTTGGACTTGGAAAGGCGATAGCCCAGTATGTCCTAAATGCAGAAGGATAGACAATGTAGTTCACAAAATACTAGGCTGTAAAGGACCAAACAGGGAATGGGAAATAATTAAAAACATTTTTAGAGACTTCGACACATTCGGAGATGGAAATATTGGAGAAAAGAATCTGTTAACACTAAATTTTAAATTATTTCCTGCCAAGAAAAGTATAATCTTAACAGAACTAGTAGCAACTTTCGTGGAAAGTCAAACGGGTCTGAAAAATATAAGATCGGCTTTAATCAATAAAATTAAAATAGTAAATAAACAGTTACCCTCTTCAGAGCATGAAAAGGCATGGCTGCTCAACGTCTTTTAATAGTATTTTGTGTTCAAAAGAGATAAAAAAACTAAAATATGTAAAATATATTCATGTATGTGTCTAAAAAATACCTTAAACAAAAATGTATTATAAATTTATGCGTCTTTGGAGCGGATCTTTTTTTTGTCCTGTATGCTAATGAATGTACTGTAATATGATATTGATATAAAATAAAATCATTGGAACAACGCACCTGACCGGCAATTGGGAGATCCGGGTTCGAATCCCGGTGAAGTCAAATGATTTTTTTTCATAGCGAATTTCAACCCTGGTGTAAATCATTAAATGTTTATTCATAAGTTATAATTAATCAGACGCTGTTGTCCTGGATATTCCTACGCTCGTGTTTTTCGTAGAAATAGAATATAACAACAGAGATGAGTTTGTACCCACCCCTGACACTTGTAGGCCCACTGGTGGCATCTCACATGGGATGGCGTACCCAAGAGAAGATGTGGAAATTAGGCAAAAGGCAGTGAAAGGGCCAAAATGGAATGAATTACGAGAGATGCTGAAATGAAAATAGGAGGTTAAGGCGTCAAAATATCCTCCTTCCACCCCTTTTCTCCCCGATGCTTTATTAGAATTTCGAGGGAATTTGATGGGATTTCGACTCGGCTTGATGTATAAGGGTTGGAGCTCACAATAGCATATGCCCTTTGCATCCATCCTTTCAAGTTTTGAAAGACGGTTTTGTTGAGCATTTTATTTCCTTGCTTATCACATGGAGCTAAGTTCTTATTACCTTTGATTTATATATATATGGTGATATTGAAGAGGAAATTCTTAAGTTAAATTAATGATTCTGATTCACCCGCATTCTTCATGGTCAAATAAATTTGACGATATGAAAGTCAAATTATTGACATCAGAAGTGATGGTAAAGATATATATATAATATGTTTTTTTGCTTTGCTTATTATTTTTCACTCATAGCCGACATTTTTAGATCCAAAACTCTTCGTAGGTCAGTAATCTTACCTTCGTCGTTTATAAATTCAGTGAGAACGTACGTGTAACACTGGTTAATTTGGACAGAATCTGATGACACTTTAGTCAGTAATAGGAAGAATTAGAAAACGTTTCTTTTTCTTATATATTTCAAGATAAATGCTGCTTTTATTTGGTCTACACTGTTCGTTGCACCTCTGGGGCAGACTTTTTCCCAGTGATAATATTTTGGCAGTAAAATGTAAAGAATATCTGTCTATTTACTTTCCTTTTATTTGAATGGATAATTTCCATGGATTGCATTTCATATGATCTAGCAGAAAACCTCTTTACCTTGGTATTTTCATTAATATTTTTAGGAAGATACATTATTTTATGTTAACATGCGCGAGACTCT
Organism: Ceriagrion tenellum; assembly: GCA_963169105.1. NCBI lineage: Eukaryota > Metazoa > Arthropoda > Insecta > Odonata > Coenagrionidae > Ceriagrion > Ceriagrion tenellum. Next base: position 42,940,885 of record OY720643.1, on the reverse strand, counting down.
GTAAGGCTTTTGGAAAGCTATTTTTAATTTTCGGATCTCTGTATGTTCTTCGGTTTTACGCTTGCTGGACTATTATGCCCTTGCTGTCTATTATTGCTAATACAATTGACAAGTATTCTTTCAGCTCTCCATGGCTCCCCCCACCTTCTTATTGCTTCATCTTCTTGCTTCTTCTTCATCCTCCCCCCTTCTCCGAATGCCGGACCGCAAGAAATATTAGTTACTTGCGCAAGGTGCCCGTAGAATTTCAACGGGTGTGAGAAACATTGAACTTATTATATAAGAAACCCACGAAGCCTGAAGAATACTGTCAGCGTAGTCATTTCAAGAGTTCGTAACCTATCTTGTTCGTTGTAATTGACACGCTGACCGTTTTTCATGTGCATTATTACTATTACTATTCACTTCATGTAAGTATTCTTGCATATATCATTGCGTGAGTAGTTTATTTAGTTCCTTTATGTATATCGTTTACTACGTAAGTGTCCTCTCACATGTACGCAGTGCCCCAATGAGAGCTACTTTGAGAATAGACATTGAAGAGTATACTTGTACACCAGGGTTGATATTCGCTATGAAAAAATCATTTCACTTGACCGAGATTCGAACCCGGATCTCCCAATTGCCGGTCAGGGGTGTTAGCCAGTTCCACCGCGACAATGGCTTTGTAAGCACGACTTCGTCTCATGTGCTACAATGTAGACTTGAGGCCTGAACATCTAGTTCGCATAAACCCCCCTCGAAATTCGCCTTGAAGGAAGATGGCTTGGTAGTGTAACTGGCTAACACACCTGACCGGCAATTGGGAGATCCGGGCTCGAATCCCGGTCAAGTCAAATGATTTTTTCATAGCGAATTTCAACCCTGGAGTATATGCACCCCTGCGAGTGACTTCGTGCCACATCATCTATAAAATGCAATGCTTGAAAAGTATACTTGTTGTAAATGCGCATTGAATTTATCGATTAGCCCCCGAAGCAATCTATCATGGGGCCCTTGGGACTCTGGGTCTTTCTTATACAGATTTTCTTTCTACATGCTATCACAGGCCTGCAGGAAAATGTGATGTTTTAATGCTAGAAGTGTGAATATCCTTTGAAAATCAAATATTTGGTTGTCAAGGCAATATGCAATTGTAGATTTCAGAGAAAAATGTGAGATTTTTCAGCTAAAAACATGGTTTTCAGAAACACTCGATGCGTGAAAGAAAATCAATTGAAAGAATCAGAAACTATTTATTTAACCATTTGATAAAATAATCCCAACCATTTATCTAATTAAAATACTTTTAAAAAGCAAAAAATGAAATCAATGTACCGAACTCAGTGCTTAGCATGGCCCACCAGAGGGGGCTTTCGGGGAGCCTGAGGGCTTTTTATGTAGTTTTCGTTACAACCGGATGTTTTCTATTTACACGCCAAATTTCAGCTCAATTGGTTTTGTAGTTTTTGCGTGATGGAGCAACATACATACAGACAGACACCATTTCATTTTTATACCTCAGTAAGGATTATCGTCCATTCAATCGTCGCGGCTCTCAGTAATGTATTTTATCCATGCTCTACTTCCTCATCGGTCAAGCTTCCAAACATACAATATCGACCGCAAGGCATTGACAAAGTGTTGTTCGATCGTTTTTATTCGCGTGAAAAATTGATTTTCCGGCCCGGTTATCTCCAGCAAATACTCTGGCTTTCGCAAGTAATTAATATCCCGTGGACCGTGAGGAACGTTCTCTCCGAGGCGACGTCTCGACCCCCTGCGTAAAATTAAAAAAAAAAAAAAACAAAAGAAACTTCGTGAACCGAAACGTTTACTCACGTCTTTCTGTTATGAAGAAAAAAATCGCACAAAATTGAGGAATAAAATTTTTAAACTGTTTTACGAGACTTGGAAGTTACGCACTCGAAGTTTTTCGAACTTTCCACCGATTTGTTTTTCACCACAAAATAAAAAAAAACGGAGGCAAATTTAATACAAGAATTGGGGTGGCGTTACCACCACTCCTTTTCCCGTTGTAGCACATTCTTATAAAGCCTTCCCTCTGCTCGCTTCTCTCAGAGAGAAGCGACGCAGG